>CM077809.1:32657690-34001023 GCA_039764185.1 Tamarix austromongolica | reverse complement strand
TATTATTTTTATTGAGGGCCGAAGCCTTGCTTTATTTTAATAATAATAATAATAATAATAATAATAATAATAATAATAATAATAATAATAATAATAATAATAATAATAATAATAATAATAATAATAATATCATCATCATCATCATCACCACCACCACCACCACCATCATCATCATCATTAATGGTGTTATTATTATTATTTCAAAGTAGGGTTAGAACCCTACTCTACTTTACTTTCGGTTTATGCTATTATTATTATTATTATTATTATTATTATTATTATTATTATTTTGTAATTACTATTATTATTCATAATTACTATTATTATTTCATTATTATTTTTTTTACTATTTCTATTATTAATGTTACTAGTATTATTATTAGTATTATTTTGGTGAAGGGTCGAAGCCCTTATTCCACCATTTATTTTGAACCATATGATTATTATTATTAGTATTTTTAGTATTGTTATTATCGTTATTATTATTATTTTTACTACTATTATTATTATCATTATTAGGGTAAAGTCTTCAAACCTTATATTATCAACTTTTATAATATTAATATTATTTCTTATATCTTTAGCAAAATTAGTAATAAGTTAATGTCATTATTTTTAATATATTATTATTTTATCAAAAACCTAGTCTTAGAATAAATTAGTAAATAATAGTGTATTTTTGGTAGTAGGGAATCTGATCTTTAGTTTTTCCTTTATATAGTTGAGACCAGTCAAAGCTAAGGAGGCGTAGGAGCGTGCTCCAAGACCGGTGTCATTTTAAGTAAGGGTGTAGCTAAGGTCATTGTATGTAATGTGTTTTACATGCCTTGTATGCCATGTGCCATGAAATATGATGTATTTTATGTGTATTGTTATAACTAATATATGTGTAGTATGACTTGGAGTTGAGGTATGTTCATGTGTTATTTTATGGCATATGTATAATATGTATAAGTTGTGATTATGATGTGTTATGGCGTAGCCCTGTAAGATATGCATGCTAGGTTATGTAATATGTTGATATGGAGTGAAATGAGGTGGAGTTGACCTAAGTGTTGCATGACCATAAGTTTAGGAATCTAGGGTTTGCATGGAAGAATCTAAGGTTTTGCATGGAGAAATCTAGGGCTTGCATGGGAGAATCTAAATATATACGGAAGAATATAGGGTTTGCATGGGAAATTTAGGGTTTTATGTGGGAGCGTTAGAGTTTTTCATGAAAAAAATTAAAGGGTTGCATGGGAGGTATAAAGTCTGCATGGGAGAAAATTTTATGAATAGAAAGTTGATTTGAGGTGTGAGGAAGGTAATGGAAGTGTTTTTTGGTTGTTAGACTGCTTTGAATGAAAAATAGTATGTGGGATAGTAATAAGGGTACATAGGAGACCTATCTAGGGTTTGAAGTAGTCAACTAGGGTTTGGCGTGACCACTTAAGGTTTCGTGGTCACACGTGTACTTGGTGATTAAAGTATGATGGTGAAGGTGGAATCTATGGGTTGTGATGAGTGGTGTGTTAAAATAATTTGAGTTGTGTAAGGTGGAGTAGGATGGGCCATTTAGGTCTAAACTAGGGTTTCTAGGTAAACAAAAACCTATAGGGAGGTGGTGAGTGGATTGGAGGTGAAAAAGTAGTGGGCCTTGACCCACACACATGGAAAATGGGCTCTAGTGTGAGTGTGGGTAATGAGGAAAGGAGGTAGGGTCGAGTTAGGAGGTGTATGAGTCCCTTGGTGTAGGATGGGACTTTTGAAAGATAAGCGTAGAGGGAGTTTAGTCATGCATGTCTAGGGTGAAATTCTGAATAAGACACTCAAGACATTAATCATTTAAAGTATAAGATTATTGAGCGGGGTCCAGCCGATCCACTAGGTAGGAATAATGGTTAGGGAATCTTACCCTATAAATGACCGATCCACCGGCGAAAAATAGTGGTTAGGAGCTTTATGCCCTGTGTATTTCCGGCCCACTAGCTATAATAGTGGGGGATCATGAGCTCAATAAACCAAACCTAAGTTTTCTAAGTCACATAAAAGATACTAAGTACTTACAGTGAAACAACATGTGAGTAGAAACTAAATCGATCCACCGGTAAGGAATAGTGGTTAAGGTGTTTTGCCCTATATGTGACCAGTCCACCGGTTATAATAGTGGTTAGGGCATGATGCCCTATATGTGATCGAGCCACCGGCTAAAATAGTGGGAGGTTCCTATACTCGCATGGATTGATAAAAAGGTATGGCATGAAATGAGTTCTGATAAGAGATTTATTAATTAATTAATCCAAATTATGGATGGCATTTATGTATTTATTTATTTATTCACCCGATGTGATTGTATGTTGTTTATTATCCTGCATAGTTTTATGCACTTTTATGCATTGGCCTTAGTGCATGGTTACCTTACTCAGTATGTAACGTACTGATCACCCTTTTATGGGTGCTGCTCATTCTTGGGAGCAGAAGGCCCTTCTAACTTTGTGCAGGTGAGCGATGCATTTTTTTATGCCATTGATGTCCATAAGGCATCAAGCGGGGCTGAGTGTTGATCATGGGCTAGTTTGATGATTGGAGTGGCGTGGCCGGTTTCTCTTCCTATGATATTTTATTCCTTTATGTCATTTCTCCTATGTATTGAATTTTCCATATTCAAACTTTAATGTTTGTAGACATTATTTCCTTTCAAGGAACTTTGATTCTATACTTCAGAATTATGTAAACTTTTATGCATACTCTGCTTTCCGTGCTATGAACTTTTGGTTTAGGTATTAATTTAAATTTAACAATAATTCTTTTAGCCTTAGCACTTGGTACTGGAATGGTAGGAGTGAATCAGCCTAGTATTAAGCATGGCGGTAACATCCCCAGAATTCACTAGCTTTAATTTAAGTGCTTTTTTTTTATAAAAAATAGTGAATTTTGGGGTGTTACAAGAACACCTAAACCTTCAAATTCTTCAACAATAATTTAGAGCATCAAATATTACTCAAATCAAGCATATCATATACTAAAATCTATCTAGAAATTATAAGGAATGTCTTAGCATGCTCAAGATCAACAACAAGAAACTCAATCATAAAGATCTTTCCTATAATAGAAACCACCATTAAAGCACCCAAGATTATGACAAAAATACTTAAAGCATGCTAATCTTTCACTACTTATAAAACATACTAAAAAAACCCAAATCATAACATGCTATATACTAAAATATATAATTATATTTACCTAAAGGCCCATAAATCACAATTCATGACTTAAAAGCCAAACCACCACAAATATACCCCAATCATGCTAACTTAAAATCAATACGTATAACACATATCAATTCTATTTACTTAGGGTTTGGGAGGATTAACTTTAATCCCAAGATTCCACACTAATAAAAGAATAAACTTAAACCTATAAAAATAATAGAAATGATTAGGTAAAAAAGCGTATAAAATCATAATCAAAGGAGAAATAATTGAAAGGAAATTGTTAAAGATCTTCTACTTAAAGTATGGAAGCTTAATCAAGCTTTAAAAATGGTTCCGAAGCCATGATAGGCCATAAAATATGTAGGGATGAAGAAGAGGATAAAATTTTGAAGGTGAGAATAAAAGTGAGGAGAAAGATGACCAAATTTTGTTAATGTAGAAAACTTAAGGATTAAGTTAATTAAATAAGGGCATAAGAGTAATTTTATTTGGAGAAAATATCTAAAATGAAATCAATTTATGGAGGGGAAAAAGTTTTGACACATAAGAAAGCCAAATGAGTGATTCACAATATTCCACATGTCATGTGAAGGTAGGAGAAGAAGGAAGAAAAAACTATGAGTAAAATGGTAAAATCATGGTTAAATAAGAAAAATAAAATTTTTCTACAACCACTAATGCAACCAAAAAATTGAGGCAATAAATGAGTTGCACCCATGATTTTTTTTTTTATCAATAATGAAATATTTATATGGGTTTTCATAAATTTTGGATAAGAATTGAGGAAGAAAAATTAAATTTGATAATGTCAACGTGCCCAATAATATCTACAATACTTCAAAAATAATATGATTGATAATGGAATATATTTATATGATTTTTAAATAAATATTAAAAAAATATTATCATTTTCAAAGTTTCATAAAATTTAGATAATTAGAAATGACTTAATGGACTAAAAAAATTACTTAATTCAGGCCAACCAAGGCGATAAATAATGAATTTTTGCCAACAACTTGGTTTGACATTTAAAAAAAAAAACTAGTAAGCTTAGAAAAATATGAGAATTTCATATATCCACACAAAATAATAATTTGGAGTTGAAAAGTTGTTTACAATTCTCATGGAATATAAAATCATAAGAAATGACAATGAGTTTTGAATAAAACATTCTAAAACTACAACTAAGGTTTTAAAACTCTATAAATATATGATAAATGACCAAAATAATCAAATTTAATTTCCATCAATAACAATACTAAATAACTCAGGTTCATCAAAATATTAGGGAATTACATTGCATCATCGCCTCAACTAGCTTAATGATGGTGTTGTCATCTAGGTGGTAGTTGAACAAAGAGTATTCTTCCAGCAATGTTAGGGTCACCCTATCCTCCTTAATATTAGCCTAGGTTCCCTTATTATAGTATATGTATATACAAGGAAAGGTTTCTCTCTCAAATATTCTCGCATCCACCTCTTCTATGTCGTAGGCCACTAGTTTTGGGCCACTAGAATTGTTGCTTGCTCAGCCTCTAACTTTTGGGAAAAGATCCCTTTTTCCTCCCTAAGCTCATGTCGATTTTTAACCCACATATTGGTTGTAAGTTGTGCCCTCAGCACTTTCTAAATCTCCTATAGGCATATCTGAGGGAAGGGGGCACGATGTTGACATTGAGGCATTAGCATTACCCATGTCTTCCTAGTTTTTAACCACCACTTTTAAGGCCTTCAACTCAACACTCTTCACCATAGGTTCAAACAAACCTTTTTCCTTTTTAGGGTTTGTATGCAGAGGAAGGTTAGAAAATCCATCTCTATTCTCTTAGGTTGATGGATTATTCGATTCAACCTTCTTCACATGTAATTTTGGTGTGAATTTGGGTGGGGCCTTGGAAGTACCCTGCAGTTGTGTTTATACCTAAGGATAGGGAGAAATTTCAAGAGTTTCATGGAGAATGTGGATAACGAGAGAATTGGGTATTAAGACATAATCAAGGCAGAAAGTTTTGGTTTTAGGAGATGCAGACTACGAGTGCATAAAAGGTTGTATATTCCTCATAGAATATGTGTGGATCCTCATAGTTGAGCAAGGTCGTGAGAAAATCAGTAAACTTGTCTCTAGACCTATCTAGGGTAGTGACCGAAGGTTCGGCCATAATAGGGCTAATGGATAGAACATTAGGATTGGTGTCACTAAGCTTGCTCAGCCTTGAATTCTTCTTAGGGCCTTGACAACATCCTATACTTCCTAATTGAATAGCAATATTGAAAATCATTTAATTCATGTTGGAGGACAACCATAGAGTGAATAAGTTAACAAAAGACAACTTGAGAGTCACATCTTGCATTTAGACACTTTAGCTACGATATTTGGCTCCCTCATGCCAGTCACCCATGGGGCCAAATTGAAGTTCTTCTAAATCCCTTAGCTATATTTTGGGGAACAATCTTTAGCTAAGCTCTCTATTCGACACACTCTGCAAATGAAAAAACAAGAAACTAATAAGCCAATGAACTTGTGGTAATTGACAATAACCAGTAAGGCTGATGAAAAATCACTTATTAGCCTCATACATAAGTCCTATTTTCTTGAGGTACTCTGGGTCGTTCATGGCATTGTTGTTATTAATTATGTGGTTATCTTGCACTAGATTCTCAAATCGGCTGGTGTTAGCCTCTAAGTCAAATAAGAAGGGGGAATCTTCCCACTCATCTGATTTAAGTTGACTTCACTTAGATAGGTCCCACACCATGTCCCTTTGGATGAAGAAATATTGTAGTTTCCACCTCTCAACAAATGATCAAGGCTCTTTTATAAAATCGTGGTCATCCCTTTTTAAATTTAATTGAAGGCCGAGGCAAAGGGATGACTCAAGAGCTTAAAGAAATGTCTAGATAATTCCATGGTAGGTTAGACTTCTACCAAATGTTAATTGTAGAGGAACCTGACCACCATCCTTTAAGAGTTAGGGATATACTAAACAAGGTTGAGCCAATATGTTAAGAACATCTCTCTAATGAAAGGGTGCAAGGAGTCCAAGCTTAATCTAAACACACTATTAGTCGGATCTGCTTGGTCTTGGGTCAATCCCAATCTACTAGCTCAAACAACCCTTATGACTAGGCCAACTAATCCACATGTCACCAAGGCCAACCTTGCCCTCACCTTAGTCATCACCACTATAAATAGGGGTCTTATTTCTATTTTAAATATCAAAAATAAATATTGACTCTTTTCATTTTTGCTCTATCCTCTCCCTTTTGCCATTCAATTGTGCATATTCCCCACCCTTACCTTAGGAACATCTAGATTTACATTCCTCACACAACATAAATAAAACACATAATCATCTAATATAGTGCATTCCACAATCCTTATAAATTATTCCTCCCCAAAAAGAGAGATAATATTGTGATGCAACTCCCACTATCAAGATTCTTAATAATCCTTTAATTTTTTAAATATTTATTGCTGAAAAAAATTAATTATTAATATCTTTTAATATATATTAACAAAAATTATAAAAAATAACATTATGAAAGTACTTTTCTTTGCTACTATAACAATTATATTTTTATATTATAATATATTGTAATTTGGGGAAACAAATAACAATCAAAATTTATCATTAAAATGCATAATGATAATTATTTAAAAATAGCAGTACATACTAATATATGGGTCTATTAAATTTGGAATCTTGTACAAGAACTAGCCCTTAATAACTTTAGATGAAACCTAAGCTATTACTTCATCATAAAAGTAAATATTCTCTTTGGTCGAACATGTTTGGAAATTAAATTGATTTCGAAAATAATTGAAGAAATGTTTTCAAACATGATACTAGATTAAGAATTTAGGTAAAGAAAAGAATATGTATCTTTCTTTGAAAATATGGATATTTTATCCTAGAATATATAAATTTATAGCATGTGTATTCACCTTTATTTTGGTATAAAAAAAGTGTATCCTTTGTAGAGGATATGTGTATTTCTATCTTGGAGGGTGTGTATTTATGATGTGAAATATTAGTATTAATATTTTCAACTATGAGCGTTTTTGTTGGACAACATAAGTAATATTATAAGATGTGTATATCTTTGTACATACATGTGTATTTTGAAATAAATTATATATATATAGTTTAAAATGATTATGCGTTAGGTGTATTTTAATGTTAGTAGGTGTCAATTATTGTACATTATGAATAGCATTATAAATACGAACACCTCTAAACTAGGACTAGACTCGTCTAATTAAACAAACGAGTCAAACCAAGCTAAACTTTTAAAATAAATTGAGTCTAATTTTGCCGGGCTCGGGCTTGACTAGTGTGATAAACAACTCCAAAAATGATAATCGAGCTCAACTTATTTAGCTAAACAAACTAACTAAACTTTCAGTGAGCGGAAGACCAAATTTGGTCAGCTAATTTTCATCCGTAATTATGAATATTTATTATCGTAATATGTATTATAGTTATGAAAAATGTGCATAATTGTAATGAAGAATTTACAAGAAAATATTAAAATATTTGTATTATAGTTATAAAACATGTGTATTTATATCCTACAAAATGTATATTATAGTTATGGAGAACGTATATTCATGTATTAGGGGATATAGATTTATATATAGTCAAAAAATGTGTATTTATATATTATCACACTTTTATTTATGGTCTTAAAAGTATGCATTTTATTGAGAAATATAAGTATTATGTGAGATGAGTAGTTTAAAAATAAATATACTTTTAATGAGGTAAACCCAGCGGAATACCAAAATTGGGCAACTCATTTTCATCCCTAATTATGAATATTTATTATCGTAATATGTATTATAGTTATAAAAATTATGCATAATTGTAGTGAAGAATGTGCAATAAAGAATTGAAATGTTTGTATTATAGTTATAAAACATGTGTATTTATATCCTAAAAGATGTATATTATAGTTATGGAAGATATATATTTATGTATTAGGGGATATAGATTTATATATAGCCAAAAATATGAGTATTTATATTTTAGCACAAGTTTATTTATGCCCTTAAAAGTATGCATTTTATTGAGAAATATAAGTATTACGTGAGATGACTTTTTTTTTTTAAAAAATTATCTTTTCACCAAGCACGGTGAAATTGCAAGTTCGCGTGTCGTTTAAAACAAATTCAAAAATCACCTAGCATTGTGGAAACGATTCCACAAATCGTTTCCACCATGCTATTTGTGAACCATGCCCGGAGGCCAATCAAAGGGTAGCTCCTTACGCACACACGGGAATTTACTTGGCCTCGCTCCAAAGCTGCATGTCGAGGAACTCAACAATTCCAGAATATGATAACATACGTGCAAAATGAAGGGAGCACCCTTTATGGACATGGATATGCTAGTTGCACATTGCCAGGATCACACATCTGAATCATATCCTGTCAACGTCCAAGGTATTTGTAGGCAAACAATCTCAGAAGTAATAAATAGCCATACACACACTAATTAGCTGATCGATGACAGTGCAGATGATCACTGCAGGCGCCAAATATCGGGAGTTTTTCAGTCAGATCAATTAGTGATATTGATATTAAAGAGGAAGGAGGCTATATAATATGTTTGATTTCAATCTCCACATATATATACATATACGAACGTGGTCAGACTCATAATCAATGATCCTGCTGATGTACGCAAGAATTTCTCAAGCTTTCACAAGGTCCTCAATATAGGGAGATCTATGATGTTTTATGGTGGATTCTATATGCATATATTCAGTGTTGATTCAGACACATGGTGAACCAAAACGAAGATATCATTGTCTATGTTCAAGACCTGCAGCCTCATGCATGCAGGTGCATTTCAGCATGAGTTGGAAGGATCTTACGATTGAGCCTTGTTTCCCATTTTTTTTTTTTTTCTTTTCTCTATGGAAATCAATACCAGAACTACAATCATTTTGCAAAGGATCGGAGGAACAATTTTTAACCTGTTCGTATATAATCATAAGATGATACGGAGGTAAATGGCTCGAGATTGGTAAACAGAAGAAGCTGAAAAGAGCTGTTGAAATTTTACATTAGTGTCTAGCTCAGATGGCACATCTCGTTGAAACTCAGTCCTACAATTAATTCACTTCTCAGAGCATAAATAGTTCATTATCACATGAAACCTTCATATATGTAAATCAAAGATGAACGACCAGATTAAATCGAGCAAAGATAGACAAAAATGGATACCCTTGCTTCGAAATGTGATAGAACTCCAAATCTAGAGGACCTAATGTGCAGAATAGAGCTCGATAATTTTGGAATTATGGCTGCTCACACAGAAGAACCAACAGAGAGATAGATTCATAGAGGGGAAAGATTCGATGTCATATATTCTGCCCTCGTCCACTAACCATACAATATGTATATAATAGACTTTTGACCAAACCGGAAAATTGGTTAGGGAGGGAGGGATCAACTACGAGGTATCATACAGAGAAAATTAGAAACAAAAGAAATATTTATCATACAATAATGAGTTTGGAACTTAACTCTGAATCATAATAAAAAATACAAAAGAAGGGATACCAAGGATCAAGAGTCCAAAAAGGTATCTGGATAAATACATCTATCGGATAACGATTACTCTTCATCTAATCCCTAATACAGAAGAAGTCACTCATCCCCACATAAAGCATAATAGGCAGCATAATCATCTAGTTGATCTTCTGAGACCTGCACATATGAATCAGGGTCTCCTGCTCGTAGGAATGAGCAGCACCTATAAAATGGGTGGTCAGTACGCTATGTATTGAGCAACACAACAATACTATCGAAACAGAAGTACAATTAGTACATGCTTTGACAACAGATAATAAGTGTATAACCACATAAATGAAACATCTCATAAGGCAGAAAATGATCCGAATCTCCTTATTAAGTATAATCCATTTTCATTCTTTGATATACGTTGAGTGTAGGAACCCCACTATTCTTAAATCGATGGAACGGTTTGAAGCACATTCTCAGGAACTACACACCTGAGCCACTATTATCATCTGGTAGAATGGATCTAAAAACATCACCTTCTCAGGGAAATTGCCCCCAAGCTACTATTCTTCCTGGTAGGAAGGGACATATATATAAAAATAACACCTTGGTCCTAACTCACGTATTCCTCCACTTTAATTCATTGATATCTTTTCCATAGATTATACTGTTATATTTTCATTTCATAATGAGCAAGGGCCTCACTATTGTTAATCCGGTGGAACGGAGTGAAACACCTTCTTGAGGCAACATGCTTCCAAGCCACTATTTTTTTTCTAGTGGAACAGAGATTAAACACATCATCTTCTTGGAGCAAAATGCTCCCGAGCCACTATTCTTCCCAGTAGAACGGGAATACAAACACACATACACATATATAAATATATCATATTGGCCCTACTCACGTGTTCTTTCACTTTAAGTGATCAGTATTTTATTCAAGATTGATTCTCAAGCATCAATCACATTAAAGCTGATACATACATAACACAAGTCACAGTTCTCATATCCTTTCAAACTCTAATTGCACACCCTTTAGCATTCATTTTCCCATATTGATTATTCTACACAACTTATATCATCTTCAAATCTCATCATTATTATCATACCCAAAATACACAGTCTAGTTCTCATGTCATGGACATACCTTAATAATCCTATCTCAAGGTATTACTCACAAAAATCTCTAAAAACCCTAATTCCACATATTTGTCATAACACCACCCATGAAATTCACATGATTACCAATTCAAATAGATAACCTCATAAGGCCAATCATTAACAATGCATTCATAATCCAAATAGCCTCTAGGTTTTAGACATGGAATAATGATATTATCATTATAAGATATTATGTCAAAATTAACCATTAATTCATTGAAGGACCCCAAAATAATAATAATATTCCCAAGTATTCCCTCATTATCATATTTTAATCCACCTAACACATAAAATACCAAAATTTTCTTATTACCCCATAATGACCAAATTACCATTAAGGTACAAATAATAACCTTTATTTTTAAAAATCTTGTACTTTCCACCCACATTATTTTCCAAATCCACCAATTATCATCTACTTCACAAAATACTTATGTCCACTAATCAAAGCTTACTTAGTCCATATGTCATACCATGAGATATATTTCCACAAATATGACATTATCACAACAAAATCATAATGGTGCCTCTCACCCATTCTCACTTCCTTTCAACATAATATTCATATCATTAAAAAATATCATAATCAACACATGTTACATCATATATCAATAATCTCATGAAAAACATACATAAGCATACAAGTAATTAATACAAAAACAGTAAACATCAAACAATATCCTTATCAACTAGGACATCAGACTTTAAGCACACAAATCTTATATTTTCTCCTCTAAAGTTACTAGAATACCACCTACGAAAAACAACAAAATTCATGGTTAGGCTCGAAGAGTTTAACCGAAGGAGAAATTAAGGTAAGGAGGGTAAAACCAAAAATAATCGTAGTGAAATGGGAGATTGGTTTTGTGGATGTGTAGAGGAATGTGTGGTGGAGCTATGGTAAAATTTTGGTAGTTTTTGGACAAGGTTTGGGGGTAAAAATAGTGGTGCATGATCGAAAATAGGAAGCTGCAAGGTTACACTACAGGCGGTGCAACCCTAGTTGAGAGAAAAGATCACGCACGACCAAGAGGTGTTGGGTTGCACGAGCTTGCGACAAGAAATTTAATTATTGCACGACCATGCTTGAGGTTGTGCGCAGGTTGTGCTTGAGGTCATGCCCTGAAATACCCTAAAACCCTAATCTAGGGAATCATGGCCAAATAAGAAATTATTAAGAAAATGAATTAAATAAACTATTTTTATTAAAATAAGAGGGAATTAATTAAGGTAAATCTAGGAGAAATTAATAAATAATTTAAATAGGAAAAATTTGAGTATTTTGCTAATTAAAATGTAATTTAAGAAAAATCTTTCAAAATCCCTAAATTAACCGAAAAAGAGAATTAAATTATTATTTTAATATTAATATTCTATTAAATATCCCAAAATACCCAAAATATATTAATTAAGCCAACTCACCTTTCGTTTTTCTTTTTCCTTTTTTCCCCTCTTTTTCCTTTTCTTTCCTTTCCTTCTCTTCCTTTTTCTTCCTCGACCTGGGCCGGCCCGCTGGCCCAACTCCTTCCCCTTCCCCTACGCGGGCCAGGCTTGCGTCGTCATTTTCCCCTCTCCTGGCTAGTTCAACCTCCCCATTTCCTTCTTCCTTTTCCCCTAGACCGCCGGTCCAGCCCGCCCCGCATCATCTTCAACCACCTGGGCCCTGCAACTCCCTCAATCGGCGCCGGGAATCCCGCCACCAACCACATCGCCTACTCTGGCCATTCCTCCCCTCTCTTCCCTGTTGACTTACCTGCCATTTTGATAGGGTCATTCCTCCCCTCTCCTGCACATTCCATTCCTTCTTCCCCGATAAGATATGGCCTATGAAGGTAGACCAGCGTTAGCCTACCCTCACCGACTGGAGCCCATAACCCCTTGTCCCCTACTCTCCCACTTCCCTTTGTCGTTTTCCCTTCCAATCGAGCTATAAATAGCCTTGAATGCTGCAATAATCGGGTTTTGATTTTGGCAGCCCAAAAAATTGACCCGCGTGCCACCGCCTGTTCAGCCCCTATTTTCTCCGTCATCGGCCATCGTCACCACCCACTCTAGCCACTAAAACGTTCCCTACACCACCCTCTACACAACCAAGCCACCATCCTTGTATGCATTGCCCTGCACGAGCCACCTCGGCCATGCAAAGCCACCTTCCCGAACAACCCCGTTCGACCCTGTGCCACCCCTCATGCTGCCGTTTGTTGCTGGTTTCGCCGCCTGTAGCGCCTCCTCTACCCTCTAAAACAACCAGAGGACCTTAACCTACCTCCCCACACCTCCATTTTCCCCGACTTCCCTCTCCCCTAGCCTCCACATCCATCTCTCCATCACCCTTCTTCCTTTGCCGTCGCCGCCGGCAGCGGCTCCACCATCAAGCCTAGGTTGTCTCCCAACTCCTTAACCCTTAAACTTTATATATAAAAGTGTTAATGATTTTAATATTAATAGTATTATTATTAGTGTTATTATTATTATTATTACTATTACTATTACTATTATTATTATTATTACTATTATTATTATTATTATTATTATTATTATTATTATTACTATTACTATTATTATCCTTATTATTATTGCATTATTATTACCACTACTATTATAATCATCATCATCATCATCATCATCATCATCGTCATCATCATCATCATCATCATCATCATTATTATTATTATTATTATTATTATTATTATTATTATTATTATTATTGTTATTGTTGTTGTTGTTGTTATCATCATCATCATCATCACTATTATTATTATTATTATTATTATTATTATTATTATTATTATTATTATTCTTATTAGGCGTATTATTACTACTATTATTATTAGTAATATTATTATTGTTATTTTATTATTAGTATCATCATCATCATCATCATCATCATCATCATCATCATCATTATTATTATTATTATTATTATTATTAATCATCATCATCATCATCATCATTATTATTATTATTATTATTATTATTATTATTATTATTATTATTATTATTATTGTTATAATGAGTATCATTATTGCCACTATTACTATTATCATCTCTAGCATTATGATCACTATTACTTAGTATTATTATTATTATGATTATTATTATTTTTGTCACTATTACTACCACTAGCATTATTAATATAAGTATCCTTATGGCCATTATTTTTATATTATTCCCATCACTATTATTATTATTATTATTATTATTATTATTATTATTATTATTATTATTATTATCATTATTATTATTATTATTGAGGGCGATATTATTATCGTTATAAAAATAATAATAATATTATTATTATTGGTAATATTGAAACCCTTAATTTAATACTATGAATATTACTAAGACTTACACAACAAGAAATATTACTTTGGGCAACAAATTATTTCGTTGCCCAACAAAACAAATTTGTCGCCCAAACTTTGGACGACAAAAAAATTTCGTCACAATTTCGTCGCCATAAGCCCGTTGCCCTTGCATAGGGCGACGAAAAGAAAATTTTGTTGCCCTAAATCTCCTTTTGTGCAACGAATATTTTTTGTCGCCCTAAACCTCTTTTGTGCGACGGATATGTTTTGTCGCCCTAAGCCTCTTTTGTGCGACGTAGATATTTTGTTGCCCTAAACCTCTTTTGTGCGACACATATGTTTTGTCGCCCTAAACCTCTTTTGTGCAACAAATATTTTTTGTTGCCTAAACCCACTTTTGTGCGACGCAGTTGTTTCATTTGTGGCCCTATTACTTGTTTTGCAACAAAATCAATTCCTAGTCTTTCTTCCAAGCTACAAAAATATTTTGTAGCCCAAAGACCTGTATTATGTATTCATAATAATAGATCATCCTGTAATGCAGTATCATTCATATAGATACTCCACCATATTTCATTACCCTGTAAAATCATATATCATTCAAACCATGCATAGATTACGATATCATTGTCCAAAAACAAATGTCATTCCAATTTCAAAGTATATGATACTGCAATATACAAATTGGCAAAAGTCATGCCTAATAGGTATCATAAAAATCAATTATGCTATCTAACTTGAAGGACCACCAAAAAATGGATGATGTTATCTATAGTTCTGCATACTTAGCTTCATCAAGTATATTGCAACGTCACAAAATATGCTTCAAGTTAATCTGCAATTCATGAAATAAAAAAATATAGATTAAGATTATAAAGAGATATGCAATGGTATCTATTTATAATTTTCCAATTCCCTTTAATTAAAAAAAGTTGTAAGCCATATTATAAAAATGAATACAAGAACTAACTTACATTCATAAGTCCAAAAAAGCTCATTGCCTCTGAAAGTCTTTGTCATTTTCTAAGTCCAATTAGAACTCCCAGCTGTAAAAGAGAACAAATAGTATAGTTAGAATACCTGATGCAAAAAGTCATCCATCTCAATTTCAAGACAATGAATATCACATGTCTAACATTGGCACAAACTACAAATTTTAGTTCCATAATTTGTCCACACTTATAGTGCAGAGTTCTAACGTTCAAACCATTAATAATGGGAAATTTTGAATGGATTAAATATACCTCATACTAATTTAGTGAGTTGTGAAGATTGTTGTGTTCCTAGAAAGCTTGCAATTTGATCTCTCACAACTTGCATCATTTCGGCCTTCAACTTCTGCGTGGCCTCATCAGCATCTGCTCTAAGTTTCCTTTCTCGTTCCTCCGCTTCTTCTCTTAACTTTCTCTCTCTTTCTTCAGCAATTTCCTTCATCTTTTCCATTTCGAGCCTTAAATTTTCCTCCCTTAAGGCATTTGAATGTTTAAGCTCCTCAATTTGTTGACGAAGGCTAGCCTCAATTTCATTATCCTTTTTGTTCCTTAAAGGCATAGGTCCAGCTCCTAGCCCTCTAATATAGCCAGAACGATGCTCAAATGCCTGGGTATATGCTTCTTTCACACTAAGATTATCAACTCCATACAACTCCTTCTGCTTAGCATGAAGTTCAGTCAACTTTTGGTATTTTGCCTATGCACCATCTTCCCATGTACCATCTTTTTTCCTATAATAATATAAAATAAATAATAAAAAAACCTTTCAAATTTGTTTAAATTAACTTATATTTACATACTTCTTCATATCTGACACACCTTTTGGTCTTTTCCCATAATCTAATATAATCTGGTTCTTGCTCAGGCTCCTCAATCGACTCATCAGCATTTTCAGCTATAATAGAAGGCTCTTTTGATGGTTGATGTTCCTACATATAATAAATCCATGTGAATATTTAACTGAAAGAAATAAGCCTTTGCTTTAACAATAATAGTTTATTCTATTGTAATACTTTTCATATACAAATATATAGAATTGACCAACCTTTGTATTTTTGATAGAACAATAGTAGTAGCAACAAAAATAGAAAAAAAAATCAAAAAAATTTCATTAATATACTTACAATTTCATGAAGATAGCGCGCTGTTGACTTTCCTCCATTCCTAGGAATTTCAATTTGTCTTGATTTATTTCTACGATTCACTTCACTAATATGCTATATGTGAAAAAAAAATGAAAATTAATTATTTCATAACTCTTTTGCATCTCATTAGCCAATGCATATCCATCAAATAAACTAAATTTATAAATTAGAGTGGAAATACTTGTCATCGGAAACTTAAAAAAAAAATTAAATAGTAGAACCTTTTGCTTAGACGAACCCCAAAAGTCCACCACTAACCACCTCCATACAGTAGCATTTATTGTTTGAGGTCGGTTTGCAATAGCTTGTGACGTTGAAAATCCATTAAAATATCTCTCTTTTAGCCTGAAACGCCATTGTCTATACAAAATTTGACATTGCATAGATAATGCTTTGTCAACATGACTACCCTCTGGAAGTGTCCACTCAGCCTAAACAATATATAAATATCAAAGTAATCAATTGGTTATGAACAAAATAAAACATGTAACTAATATGCAAAACTAAAACATTAGCTTTAAATTTTACCTTTATCTTATTGAAAAGTCTTTCTTTCGCGGTAGGATCCATATATTTCCAATTTCTACACATATAATTAAATATTCCAAAAAAAATACAATTGATAAGAAAGTTTTGTCAAAAATAGACATGTGCAAATAGAATTAGAATCATTTCAACTAAGGTTTACCGTGAATCAAGAGGACAATAATTTTTTACCCACACTCCCAACTCTGTGATGAACTGGTTTGCATCAGTGCCCACAATTCTATTCATTTCTTCGGTGATTTTAGCATATGGCTTTGTAGTGTGGTCATTTAACCGTGAATTAAAATATTTTTTCCCACGAGTGGACCCCCGCTTTGGCCCTACATCACACAAGTATATTGGTTCAACCAATAATGATAAATATGTACAAGAAATATATAATTAAAAAAATATATTATAGAAAAATAGGCATTCTTAACACAAACCTGTCCTTTGTGATTGTTGCAACCGACGGCGTTGCCTATATGTCATAGGATTGGCTAAGTTGTCAGATCGCTCATCATGACCATCCGGTGAAGTCTCCTGATTTAAATGCACCATAGCTTGTGATGATGAAAGATTAGATGCCATTAACCTGTAAAATCCAACAACAATAAAATAAATTGATTGATATGCTAATTAAATAAATTAAGATACAATAGTTATATCATTTGGAAATTTATCACCATCACCTTCTACTTTGAAGGAAAACTAAAATAACATCATACAATATCTTCATCTGATTCTAAATCTGAATAGTAATTAACTTCACCATTTTCATCTTCGAGTCCCTCCTCCTCCTCCTCCTCCTCCTCCTCCTCCTCCTCCTCCTCATTATTCATAGCCCTTTCAACGTCACAAATATCAACTAAATCAGGTTCAGTATCATCACGTACCAAAGGAATTTCATCCCAATTTAAATCTTGCATATCAGAAATCGTAGTAGTCATCTCATTCTCCCAATTTGCATTTGAAGGTTCACTATCATCATCAATGTCCTCAATAATAGGAAAATCAAAATGATTTCGAGGACTTGTTTTGACAACTATCCTCCACTGAGGTTCTTTATGGGCCTTTACATAAAAAACTTGCCCTACTTGAGAGGCTAGCGCAAAAGGCTCATTATATCTTAACCTACTGTTAACATTAACAAGGGTAATTCCATATTTATCATCTCTCTTTACCCCCATCCTCTTATCCCATACATTGAACCATTCACATCTAAAAATAATGGTAGTAGGACTACCATAATTTTTGATAGGGTCGTATTCCAACACAATCACCTCCTCTAGTAACCCGTAAAAATCCACACCTCCACTATCATCATCTCCTTTTACCATTACTCCACTGTTTTGTGTCTTCCTTCTTCTTTGGCGCTTTCTTGTATGAAATCTAAAACCATTCACAATATATCCCTCATATGTAAGCACATTCCTCATTAGACCTCGAGCTAGACATAATATTTCATCTGTAATCCTTTCATCCCCAGCATCTCTCAACTCTGTTATCTATATTACATAAAAATTAAAAGAAATAACGTAAGACATACATTATTACTATAATATATCTATTATTTACTTCATATAGATTATAAGTTCACTTACTCTTTTTTCAAACCATTTAACAAAAGCAACAAGTTGTCCTTCATTGTCATTCATATACTCCCTATCATAAAGAACAATTATTAATCTTTGTAGCCCTTGCTACATATTGTGTATTCTATATAAATTAAAATAATCTCACTTACTCATAAAATGGTTGAACTTCTTCATAATTTCTTAGAATGTACAGTTGCGCTTGCTCCCAGTCTTTAAAGCTTAACTCTTTAAGTGTAGCCTTCCCTAATGGCTTACCATACTTACAGAAAATAGATAAGCTATAGGGAAGTGGATGATTCTCATCATCATTCCTCTCTTCACGATTAAATTGTGTCTCTATTTTACTCAAATACCGTGAGCAAAATGTAAGGCATTCATCTGCAATCTCACTTTCTGCAATCGACCCTTCTGGACATGCCTTGTTGTCTACAAACGATTTATAAGTACGCATTTCCCTACAATAAGAAAAAAGTCACAATTTTACGTTTACATTACAACATAATCAATTAAAAAATATATCCTGTTAAAATATTATAACTTTACATTACCTTTCAAAGCGCCACATTGAACGATAAGCCACAGGTCCTGCTAGCTTTGCTTCACTAGCTAAGTGCACAGTTAGATGCACCATCACATCAAAAAAAGAAGGAACAAATAGCCGTTCCAATTTGCAAAGGGTGATGGCTATATCTCTTTCCATTTGCTCCAACACATCAATCTTTAATGTTTTTGAACATAGTTGCTTCAAATATCTACTCAACTCTACCAAAGGTTGAAGCACCTTATCATCTAACACACCTCGAAAAGCCGGTAGAAGTAAATCTTGCATAAACACGTGACAGTCATGACTCTTCATTCCAGAAATCCTACCATCTTCCAAGCTTACACATCTTGATATATTAGATGAATAGCCATCTGGAATTGCCAAATTTGCTAGTAGGGCAGCGACCTCCCTCCTCTCAAATAATGTTAAACTATAAGATGCCTTCGGAATATGAAACTTTTCCCCCACCAACTTAGGACGTAAATGCGGATGCATCTTCATATTCTCAAGGTCTAATCTAGCATTCAAAGTATCTTTATTTTTTCCGGGTATATCCAACAATGTGCCCAAGATATTGTCACAAATATTCTTCTCGACATGCATCACATCTAGATTATGCCGAATTAACAAATGCTTCCAATACGGGAGTTCAAAAAAAATACTCTTTTTCTTCCATTGATGCACCAAGTATCGCTCAGATCTCTTTCGCTTAAAAGATTTACTTTTTCCAAATGTAACATTTATAACTCCACTCAATTCCTCCAAAATATCATGTCCAGAAAGTGATTTTGGTGGGGGCCCTCTTTCAGTGTGTCCAACACCAAAGTCTTTCCTATTCAATCGCCATTTATGGTCCGGTTCCAAGAATCTCCTATGTCCCAAATAGCAGTGCTTACGAGAGTGCTTTAATCTTTGAGAGCAAGTATCTTTATGGCAATTAGGACAAGCAAGGGTCCCTTTTGTGCTCCATCCAGACAAATTAGCGTATGCTGGAAAATCACTAATTGTCCACATTAAAACAACATGCATATTAAACACCTCACCAGTATGTGCATCAAATGTCCTAACCCCATTCTCCCATAATTCCTTCAATTCTTCTATTAGTGGTTGCAAAAATACATCTATATCATTACCTGGTGATTTTGGACCAGGAATTAACAAAGATAACATGAAGTAAGCACTTTCCATGCACATCCAAGGAGGTAAATTATATGGGACAAGAATAACAGGCCATATGCTATACTTGGAACTTAAGTGTGCTCCAGGGTTGAACCCATCACTCGCAAGTACCAACCTAACACTCCGTGGATCAGCGGAGAAAGTGGGAAATAATTCTTCTAGAAACTTCCAAGCTTTTGAATCTGCAGGATGCCTCATAATTCCATCGTCTGGACGATGCTCTTTATGCCAACGCATATGTTCTGCTAATTTAGAGCACCTATACATCCTTTGAAGCCTAGGGATTAAAGGAAAATGGCGTAAGACTAGTTGAGGCACCTTATTTCTCATATGCAACCCATCACCATCACTGCTACTTCCATCATCTTGATTCTTATCCTTCCATCTAGAGCATCCACAAACTGGACAACTATTGTATTGAGAATATTCTTTCCAAAATAATATGCAATGATTAATGCAAGCATCAATTTTTACATAATTCAACCCAAGTTCCTTAGTGTATTTCCTTGCTTCATACGATGTCTTAGGAAATCCTTTATCAAAGTTAAAGGCTCTATGCAAAACTTGAAGTAGCATATCAAAAGATTTATTACTCCATTTATTACTCACTTTGATATGGAGTAAGTTAACCAAAAATTCTAATTTTGAGAATGTCTTACAACCTGCATACAACTCTGTCTCAGCATCTTTCATCAACTTAAAAAACTTCTCTAAACCAACACCATTTTCCTCAAGAGACTGACACCCTACTTCTGATTCAATATTATCAATACCCATGGAAAATTGAACATTTGTCACATCTTGTACCAACGGACCCATATTATCAAGATCTGCCTCATCATCCGCATTAACTCTAGTCTCTTCATCATAAGTATTATGAATACTATTATTATCACCCCTGATACTGCTGCCATCACTTTCTCCATGAAAAATCCATGGATTATAATCATTCTTGATGCCATACATCATCAAATGAATCCACATAGTACGTTGATTTTGGGCTAAAATAAAATTACAATTCAAGCAAGGGCATTTTAGCAAAATTCCCTCTTCTTTTCCATCAAAACAGAATTCTAAAAATTCATTAACACCTTCAATATACTCTGGCTTTCTCCTATCATTTATTCCCTTATGGTTCATCCAACTTCTATCCCCAGGCATTTTTGAAACAATGACTATACATGCAAAAGCAAATAGGAAAACATATATTAGGAAATGTTCATCGGTCAAATATAATCAATGACTATCTTCAAATATAATCAATCGACCAAATCACTTCAAATACAATTAGGATCATTTCAACTACTTCTATAAATTTAATTTTAGAAAAACAACTACACAATTAACCAATTTCATAATCTCACTTGAAATCTAGGGTTTTATGCCCGAAAATACAATTCGGTTGAATTCTATTAATTCAATCAAATTGAATGTTTAGAAATGCAATTAAACACATTTTATAACATATCAAATAATTAATTACTCAAAACCAATAAAAGAAATACACAATTTAGCACAATTAGGGTTTTTGATCCCGGAACGCAAATCCGATCAATTCTTGCCAAAACATATCAATTGACAGTTCGGAAATGTAATTAAACATATTCTAATGTAATTTATATAGCCAATTGAATAAAATAACCCGATTACACAATCTAATTTAAACCTGCGGGATTTTTGACCTAAAAATCCAATTCCGATCAATTACGCACAATTTCCCAAATCAACACTTCCAATATAAAATTAAATACATTTTAAACGATATTATACAATCAATTGAGTGGAACGACTCAATTATATGACCCAATTTGATCACACATGAATTTTGACCTAGAAATCAAATTCCAATAAATTCTGCATAAATTTCTCAAATTGACGGTTCCAACATGAAATTAGATACATTTTAAAACATATTGTATAATCAATTTCCCCAAAATAGCTAAATTGGACGAATCCGAAAAATTCGGACATAACCCCGCCAAAAATTAAAATTTTCCAAAATTTCAACATAACCATACAATTAACCTATCCAAATCATTCTCGCAGCACATATATACATTATCAAACAATTAATTTAGCTTATCACAAGCTAAATCATACTCAATTAAACGAATTAATATTAGGGTTTTTCAGAAAATTATACCAACGAAACCGACAAATCGGGACAGAGGAAGGCCGGGGAAGCTTCGTCGGGGAACGGGGACAGCTCGCCAGTGGTTAGCAGGGCCTGCCGTGGCCGGAAGGCGACGCAACCAGCGCGGCTCGTCGCTGCCGCGGCCTGCTGCTGCTGCTGCTGCCGCCCGCTGCTGCTGCCCTGTGTTGCTTCTGCACGCTGCTGCTGGTTGCGGTGGCTGGCAGTGGGGGTCGGAGTTGTGGCCGGCAGCGACTGGTGGAGCTGGGGATAGGAGGTGGCTGGGCTGAGGGGCTGCGACCAGGCGGAAGGCAGGCGCAGCGCAGGGGAGAGTCGGGACAGAGAAGAGATAGGAGAGAAGAGAGAAAAGGAAAGGAGGCAGCAGGCGTGCCGCGTGCGTGCCTTTTTTTTTAAACAAAAACACGTAAAAAAAATATATGGCGGTAGAGGTAAAAATTTTGGGCGACAAAATATATAATCGTTGCCCAAACTGATTTTTGTGCAACGAGATTAATTTCGTCGCCCAAACTTATTTTTGTGCAACGAGATTAATTTCGTTGCCCTTATTATCATATCAAACAATATATTTTACTTATCATATCAAACTTATTTTTGTGCAACGAGATTAATTTCGTCGCCCAAACTTATTTTTGTGCAACGAGATTAATTTCGTTACCCTTATTATCATATCAAACAATATATTTTACTTATTAGAAATTGATTTTACGTTGCCCCTAGACCCCTACGGGAGCGCCCCCTTATTTAATAAAGAAAATTAATTTTACAATTTAAACAAACACACATTTCAACATAGTTTTGATATTTTATGTTTTCATTTGAGTATATAATAGAGTGTAGTTCCCATATTAAATATACCTTAAAGTGTTGATTTTAAAATTTTTAGCAATTATTTGATAAGGTATGGGCAACGAAAACATAAATCGTAGCCCAAAAGTACAAAGGGCAACAGTTATAAGATTTTTTTGCCCTAAAGTGTTTATTTTAAAATTTTTAGCAATTATTTGCTAAGGTATGGGCAACGAAAACATAATATTGTTGCCCAACACTATATTATGGGCAACAAAATAATTAAATCGTAGCCTAAAAGTACAAAGGGCAACGATTATAATAGTTTGTTGCCCTAAAGAAAACAAGGGCAACGACTATAAACATTTGTTGCCTTAAAGAAACAAAGGGCAACAATATATTTTCGTCGCCCAAAATAGAACAAAGGGCAACAAAATCCGTTCTGTCGCCCTATTATCATAGAAATCGTCGCCCAAACTCACTTTTCTTGTTGTGTTACTTTGGTTAGTAGTGGCACGATTAATTATTTTAAGAATAATAACCCTACTTTTAATTATAAAACTACTATTCTCATTATTACCCTTAGTAGTAGGCCATGATAGGGGTAAGATAGGAAATTATGATAATTCTAGTAGAGGGAGATTAACCCATAGTATTTTCCTCTTATAGGTGAATTGAGTCAAAACCCCCAGGAGGTATAGGAGTGTGCTCCAAGCCCGGTGACGTCTAGGTAAGGGTGTAGCTAAGGCCGCCTGTGTATTACGTGTCTTACTTGCCTTGGATTTCCTGTATAATTATATGTCGTGTTCTATATGCTATTATCTTAACTGTTTTATGTGTAGCGCGGCTTGGAACAGAGGTATGTTCATGTGCTCTCTTCTGTTATATACTAATATGGATATGTTGCAAGTTGTGATGTGATGTGATGTGGCCCTTAGGACATATATGCTATGGTATTTGATGTGGTGATATGGGTTGGGGGCATGAAAAAGAAAAATGGGAAAGCAAGATAACCAAGGGGAAGTAAGTTGGCTAATGTAGGTATAGGAGGAACTAGGGTTTGCATGGGATGGATAGAGTCCACATAGGGGCAAACTTTATGTATAGAAAGTTGCCTCAGGGCATGAGGAAGGTAATAGAAGTGTCGTTTGAGTGTCTGGGGGCTTTGGGTGAAGAATAGTACGTGGGACAGTATAAGGGTGCGTAGGAGACTAGGCTAGAGTTTAAGGGGAAACCCTAATTTGAGCAGGGGAAGAAGAAAAAGAAAATAATAAAAATAAATGAGAATGAGTGGGGCATGAAGTGAGGGTTGAACCTAAAGGTCGTGATGTGAGGGGGTGATAAGATAGCCCGGGTTGTGAGTGGTAGAAAAAGATGGGCCACATAGGCCCAAGTTAAGGTTTCTAGAGAAAACCCTAGGGGAAGGTGGTGAGTAGACTTTGGGGTTTAAGGTGGTGGGCCTTGACCCACACACTTAAGAGTTGGGTTCCCGGTATAAGTAAGTGGATTAAGGGGAGGATTTTGGGGTGAGTTAGGAGGTGCAAAGGTCTCAAGATATGGGACGGGTCCTCTTAGGAGAATAAGTATAGCTGGAGTTAGCCATACAGTTCTAGGGCGGAATCTGTTGAATAAGATACGGTAAAATACAAATCATGTAAAGTGGAAGATTATTGAGCTAGGTTCAGCCGATCCACCAGTTAGGAATAGTGGTTAGGATTTTTACCCTATAAGTGACCGATCCACCGGTGAATAATAGTGGTGTGGACATCATCCGGCAAGTGACCGGCCCACCGGCTATAATAGTGGGGGATCTCGAGCTCAATAAACCAAACCCTAATTTGTTAATATATGTAAAAGATACTAAGTACTTACAGTGGAGTACCATAAGAGTCGGGACCAGACCGATCCATCGACATAATAGTGGCCAGGAGCGTTTGCCCTAGAGACCGATCCACCAGCGTATAATAGTGTTCAGGTCCGTTTTTCCTTGTAAGTGATCGATCCACTGGCTATAATAGTGGGTTTTCCATACTCGCATGGATTGATAATAATTATGGTGTGAAACGAGTATTATCTAGAGAATAAGTAAACAGTGTGGGCCTTTATTTACCTGAGAAACTATGTACTATCATGTGATTGTGATTACGTTATGTGCTCTTTTGTGTTGCCCCTAGTTATACTGAAATACCCCGAAATTTTCTAATTTTAAAGATTATATTTAAATAAGGCTTTATTTGAAAATTTAATTTAGTAAATTATTTTTACTAAAATAAAAGGAAATTTAGTAGGGCAAATTAACAAGAAATTTTATAAATATGTTAGGTAAAGGAAATTTGGGCATATTATCTAATTAAAGATTTTAATTTGGAAATTTATTTAAATAATTTATTTTATTCAAATTAAGAAAGATAAAATAATTTCAAAATAATTTTAATTTTATAAATAATTAAATTAAATAAAATTTGAGTGATTATTATATTAAAATGGAATTTTGGAAAAATCCTTTAAAAAGCCTATTTTAGCCTAAAAAAGAATTTAAAATTTATTTTATTTAAATATTATTAATTTTAAATATCCTAAATATTCAGATTTATTTAATTTGACCCAACCTAAATTTTTTCTCTTTTCCTTTTTCCCTTTTCCTTTCCTTTTCTTTCTTTTCCTTTTTCTTTCCTTTTCTTTCTTTTTCTTCTTCTTCGCCGAATTGGGCCTGTTGCGCGGCCCAATTCTTATTTTTCTTTCCTTTCTCTTCGGCGCGGCCTAGCCCGCTCGTCGTCGCCGCCCCCCCTCTCTCCACGTCGCGTTTCACTTCTTATTTCTCTTTAACGTTGCGTCTTGCTTCATTCTTTATTACCGTTGCGCGGCAGAACGGAACGCCGTTCTTCAATCCTTTTTACATCAAAACTTGTCGTTTCATTTATGACATTTTTACCTTTGCGCCGAACCGCCCGGTCTCCCCCTTTTTCCTTCTTTTCTCCCCCGCGAACCGGCCGGCCAGCCTCCCCCATCTTCTTCTTCCTCCTCCCGCCCGACGCCATAACCACCCACCTCCCTCGTTCCCCGAAAATGGTGCCGCCAGCCACACGTGGCGTGACCGGCTCTTCTCCCGCTCTTTTTCTTCCTCTCGACATGCCCGTTCATTTGAATTGTTCCAAACTCCATTTCTTCTCCACGTTTGCCCCTATTTCCCTCTCGAAGGTCGGGAAAAATTTTGAAATTTTGCCGCCCGACCAACAGCGAAACTAACCCATCTTATCACCGTAATTGATCTTCTTGTAACCTCCACAACTCGAGCCTACCCTCCACTATTATAAATACCCCTCGTATGGCTCGAAATCGAGCTTTCTTTTCCCGAAAACCCTAAATACCATCGGTGCGCCACCGCAACTTTAGACGACTATTTCTCCTCCTCCGGCCAACTTCAACGCCTCTTCTTGCTGTCAATCTCTTCCCTAAAATACCCTCTAATTAACTAAACTAACCAAAACCTTCAATTCATCTTGTACAAGTTTCTATAATCATCCAAAGTTGGCTAGTTGATTCGACAAGAATCTTGACCCCGAGACAGTGAACCACCGTCCACCACCACATCTGCCACTTCTAACACCTATTAAACCAACTATTAACTCCTAATAATTATCCTCTACAGCCCCATATAATTATTTTAATTTTCTTCCTCTCCATCACCTATTTTCCTAATTTTTAACCCCCTTAGACCCATTTTCCGGCCACCTCCGGGAACCACCGCCGGTTCCACCTACATCCTCCAACTCAAGGTGATGCCATAGACATTTTAAATACTTAGTTTCGAATTAATTATTATTATTCTAATTTTAGCCAAAATTTTAGTATTAATTCAACTTTAATTATTATTATTATAATTATTATTAGTAGTAATATTGACTGTATTCTAATTTCTAAATTTTGGTTACACGCTGGGAGTATTATTGAGTAAGATACAGTAATTATCCCGGCCTTTACCTATTTACTTGGATTTTTACATAATTGATGTTATTATTAATAATATTAATAATAATATTATTATTAGTATAATTATTTGGTTGATACTGTGATTATTACTGGAAGAACAGAGGCCTTAAATTTTAATTAGGCCTTGCATTTATTAATTTTATTAACATTTTTCAACATTATTTTAATTATATTATCATTATTACCTTTATTAAAATATAATATAAGTATATATACATTATTAATTTTATTATCAAAATTCTGAATAGTATTATTTTTATCATTGTGGGATGGTTAGAAATCCAACTTTTAATTTTAATAATTTTGATATCATTAATATCTAATATTCTATTTATAAAAATTATCATTAATATTATTATACTTTATTTATATTACTATTATTCTTATTATTGTTATTATTATCACCATCATAGTTATGATATTATTAAATCTATTTTGGGAGAAGGGTAGAAACCCTTAGTTTATCACCTTTTCAAAAGAAAATAAGTGAATTAGTTATATTAATTCCTATAGTTAATTATTGAATAGTAAAATGTCATCCTAAAACCAAACCTCGAAATAAGTTATAATTATATAAGAAGGTCTAATCATAGTATGTTTTGATATAATAGGCGAACCCAATCAAATCCCTCAAGTGGAATAGGAGCGTGCACCAAGACCGGTGACGTTTTAGGTAAGGCTCTACTAAGGCCATTTATGTGTTTGCATGCACTATGTGTTTGATATGCCATGTATTTTATGTTCGTTATTACTAATTATTGCACATGTGGCATGATTGTGGAATGGAAGTATGTTGTTGCGAATATACTGTGGCATGAGAATTATGCATATGTTTATGTCATTAATGTATGATATGACTTGAGACATGTGTTAGGGTTTTGCATAAAATGGCGTGCTGCTAGGGTTTGCATGGAATGATAGGGAGTTAGGGTTTGCATGGGATGGCAAGGAGTTGGGGTTTGCATGAAATGGTATGATGTTAGGGTTTGCATGAAATGGCATGATGTTAGGGTTGCATGAAATGACATGGTGTTGGGTTTCATGAATTGGTATGATGTTAGGGTTTACATAAGTTAACCTGAGGTTGGGACCTTCATGGTAGCATGTCTAAGTGGAGTTAGGGTTTGCATATGAATTAGGGTTTTCATGGAAGGGTGGTATATGTGAAGTTAGGGTTTGCACATGTGTGGTACGTGGAGTTAGGGTTTGCATGGGAGTTAGGGTTTGCATGGAATGTAGTACGTGGAGATTGGGTTTGCATGGGAGCTAGGGTTTGCATGGAAGCGTGGGTCATGTGTAGTTAAGGTTTGCATGGGACCTAAGATTTGCATGGAAATGTGGTTTACGTGGAGATAGGGTTTGCATGGGAGTTAGGTTTTTCATGGATTTAGTCACGCATGTCTGGGCAAATGTTTGTGAATGTCACATGTTTTTGAATAAAATACTTAAGACATTAATCTTTTAAAGTGGAAGATTATTGAGCCGGGTCCAGACCGATCCACCGGTCAGGAATAGTGGTTAGGGTTTTACCCTATATGTGACCGATCCACCGGTAATAATAGTGGTTAGGACATGAGGTCCTATGTGTGATCGGCCCACCGACAATAATAGTGGGGTGACTCGAGCTCAATAAATACAAACCAAAATTGTTAAAGCTCTTAAAAGACATAAATTACTTACAGCGAAACACCATGCGAGGAGGAACCAGATCGATCCACCGGTCAGGAATAGTGGTTAGGGTTTTACCCTATGTGTGTCCGGCCCACCGGTTATAATAGTGGGGTGTTCCTGTCTTCGCATGGATATGATGCGAGCAGGAACCAGACCGATCCACCTGTCAGGAATAGTGGTTAGGGTTTTACCCTATGTGTTTCCGGCCCACCGGTTACAATAGTGGGGTGTTCCTGTTTTCGCATGGATTGATAAAAGGCATGGTGTGAATTGACTTTTGATAAAAGAAAGATTAAATGGTCAATCCGGACCTTTTGGGCCTTATGTGTGGACTGTTGATTATAAGTTATGGATTTCACTTTATGCTTCTATGTATCATATGTGTGGGTTATAATTGTATGTGATCATTATCCTACATGAATTAATGTGTTATATGCCGGCCTTAGTATTCGGTTACCTTACTCGGTACGTAGCGTACTGATCACCCGTTTCATGGGTGCTGCTCATTCCCACGAGCAAAAGGCCCGTCTAATTTGTTGCAGGTAGGAGATACTTACTTTGATGCTATCGATGTCTACGGGACATCAGGAGGGGCAGAGTGATAGCCGGGCTAGATCAATCTTTAGAGTGACGTGGCCGTTGTCCTTTTTAAATTTATGATTCATATTATCTTTTATTATGTTTGAATTGTCGAAACAATTTTACTAAGGTTGTTTAGTTATTATGTGGAAAAACAATAGCCGGTATTTCAAATTATGTAAGACTTACGCGTACTCGGATTTATGTTTTCATAAATTTGAATTTATATGGTATTACTGATAATGTTTTCTTAGCCTTAGCACTTGGTACCAGAACGGTAGAAGTAAACTGGTCTGGTACTAAGTGTGGCGGTAACATCCCCAGAATTTACGGTTTTAATTTATGAGTATTGCTTTTTTAAAAAAAATTGTGTAAATTTTGGGGTGTTACATATACAGTTACCTTGCTCATTACGTAGCATACTGACCACCCGTTTCATGGGTGCTGCTTATTCCCACGAGCAGAAGGCTCTTCTGACTTAGTGTAGGTTGGTGATTCTATCTTTGATGCCTACGACGCATACGAGGCATTGGGTGAAGCTGAGAGTTGAGCTTGGACCTAGCTTGGGGGTCGAGAGTGATGTGACCGGAGTCTGCCGTCTGCCTTATCTTTCCTATGTCTTTATATTTAGTTTATTTCTGGTGTACATGTTTTAGACGTTTAGAACTTTAAAATTGTACTTTTGGATTGTACCTTTTGATTACCGCACTCTGATTTCCTATATGGTTAACAACTCATTTCTTTTATGAATGCTCGTTTTAACTATCAACTCATGATTGATGTCTATCCCAATTAGCCTTAGCACTTGGTACTAGAATAGTAGAAGTGAACTGGTCTGGTACTAAGTGTGGTGGTAATATCCCCATAATTTATATTTTGTGATATCGCTTCGGCTAAACTTTTTCATTAAAATGAAAATTTTTTAGTTGTAAATTTTGGGGTATTACATGCACTGGTCGTGCACTTTGCAAAAATGCAACGAATGAGAGAAAGAACAAGGGAAAAGAGGCGGTGGTTGCTGGTGATGGCCGGCAACGATGTTGGGGAAGGCTGGGGTGACCTTGGTAGTCGGTCCACAAACTAATGGGCGATGAGTGGTGGCCGAGGTGGTGCACAGTGGTGGAATGGGTGGTGCACAGGCCAAAAATAGGGGAAAGAAGGAGGAAGAAGAAGAAGAAAAGAGAAGGAAGACAGGAGAAAGAAGAGGGAATAGTTTAGGGGGAGTTTTCAATTAGCCAAAAGTGATTAGGATTAGTGGAAATTTTAGTAGGTTTAGATTTTAGTTTATGAATTACAATTTATCCAAGTCAAGGTTTTGGATTCGGTCAAAGTTTTGGGATTAAGAATCTAGGTTAACGCTAAAATAAGATTTCTCGATATTAGAATCAAATTAGAACATTAATGATGTAGGATTATGCTAAGTAAATTGTTGGGGTATTACTATAATACTATAAGGTACTAATGGGGTTGGTAAACAGTGTTCAGGAAGAGCTCAGCTACTATAGTGACTGTGTACGGATGACTCAATGCAACAAAATGGGTATATTTATTTAACCTGTCAATGACGATCATGATGACATCTTTTCCATACGACCTGGGTATCTCATAAAAAAAAATATGTTTATGTATACCCACACTATAGTGGGAATTGCCACTGGTTGAATGAGGTCGGATGGTGCTTGAGTTACAATTAATGTTTCTTTGGAAAATATCGCAACTATGGATGTATTCATTGACCACCTTCTTCATGCCTTTCTAGTATAACAGAGAGGATAACCTCTTAAAGGTAGCTTGGACACCCAAGTGTCCCCCTAGGTGTGTCATGATACAGAGAGACGAGCTGTATCTGCATTGTTGTATTATCATTACCCACCATGGGTCTTCTCTTTCTTTCTAGCAGCCCTTGTGAATACCAATAATTTGGAAACCTCTGTTGGTCTTTATTTAGTGCCTACATGATCTCACTAAGGTTTTTATCCTTTACCCAACTACTCTTTATGTCATCTAACAACCCATTGTTAATCGAAGAAAGGAACATTGTAAAAATCTCTAACCCACGCACACTAGATAATGCATGGGCTACTGTATTCTCTCTTCCCTTGTTATACACTATGTCATAATAAAATGGAATTAGTTTGGCTAGCCACATTTGCTGGAATGGTGTGGCGATTTTCTAGGTTAATAGGTATTTCAATAGTTAGTGATTGGTTCTAATAATAAAGTGGCGCCTCAGTAAGTAATGAGCCTATGTATCAATGGAAAATATTATCATCCTTCTCATATAAAGATAGGCCCTTATGCTTTATTGAAAAAACCTTACTAAAATAGGCCAAAGGGTGACCTTCCTGTAGGAGCACAACTCCCATGGCCAGGGATGATGCATCCATTTCTATAACAAGTTCTTGAGTAAAGTTAGGAAGTGCTAATACTAGCGTGGTGGTCAAAGCCTTCTTATGCTGGTTGAAGGTGTCCTCTGCCTCTTATGTCCACACAAAATTATTTTTCTTAAGCATCTCTGTCTGTGGCTTTCTTATCAATCCATACCCTTACACAAATCTTAATTTCCCTTAATTACATTAAATTCTTACGAAATGGATAATCCTATACCGCTGTAATTTTTTTTTATCAATGGAGACCCCCTTTCTAGACACTATATGTCCCAAATATTCCAACCATTCTACACTGAAAGTACATATTTCCTCCTTAACATAAAACTTCTGCTGAAGTAGGAGCTTTAAAGTGAGCGTAAGATGATTTAGATGTTTTGCCTAAGTCATGTAATAAACCAATATATCATTGAAGAAAACCATGATAAACTGGTGCATTTAAAGTTTGAATACTTGGTTCATCAGAGCTTAAAATGTCTAAGCAGCATTATTCAAGCCAAAAGGCATGAATAAGTATTCATAATGCCCTTCATGGGTCTTGAAGGTCATTTTTGGCACATCCGAAGGTGAACTTTTAATTAATGATACCTTAACCAATTGTCTAATTTGGAAAAGTATTGGGCCCCATGCAACTTTTCTAACATTTATTCAATGACTGGAATAGGGAGTTTATCCTTGATGGTGTTCTTATTTAACTCTTGGTAGTCCACACAAAGTCTCTAGCTATTGTCTTTATTCTTGACCAAGATAATGGGAGAGGAATAAGGGTTCGAGCTAGGTTGGATGATGCATATCTACAACATTACATGTACCGGCTTCTCAATTTCATATTTTTGTAGGGAAAAATATCTATAGGTTCTAAGATTGATAAGGTTTGTTCATGCCTTAAGGGGAATCTTATGGTTAAGTGCTCGGTTGGGTGGCAAGCCCTATGGAACATAGAAGGCTTTAGTGTAATTCTGTAAGATCCTTTGCAAGTTATGATTTTGTTCTATGGTTGTCCCAACTGGGGAAAGGTCAAGGCTATGAGTGTGCCTTCTTTCTCCCCATTGAGATGTAGAGAACATAGTTGAACCACTGTGTGGTTGGGGTTCTTAGCCAATACCTTACTAACCTATTTCCCTTTAAGCTGCCTTGTCTTCATGGCTCTAGATCCTCTCAATACCATCCTCCCACATTACACTCTGAATTCCATAGATAACTTCTAGAAATCCCATGTGATGGGGCTCAATGTTGCTAGCCATTGAACTCCCAACACCATCTCACACCCCCATTGAGTGCATGAATTAAGATTTAGGGATTGTCTCCTTGGGATGGTTCAATCTCCACAACCACCGACATTTCTAGCTTCCCCTTATCCCCTTCGTCGGTGACATCCATGACAAGTAATTGCCTCCTTACACACTATGTCTTAGCTGGAACTTTTCAGGACACGAAAAACATTCATTACGTGACCCTTTTACATCCATTTTGACTTGAGACATATGTCTCATATTTTCCCCATTTCTCCCTTATAACTCACAACACTATAGGATGGTGGTTTTGGGTTAGAAAAAAGGGGAGGTTTAGCTGCATTTTTATTATCATTTATTTGAGAGAGGATTGTGGCTTATTGCAATTTAGCTAGATTATATGCATCCTTCAAGGATTTGGGTTTGAACATTTGAAAATAAGTTTGGAGTAAAGGGATCAATCCTCCTAAATAGCAATTAACAACATATTTTTCAGGTAAGTTCACACAATTGAGTAGGGAGTCAAATTTGTTTTGGTAATCTATCATATTTTCCGTTTGTTACAAGCTCTTTATGTCAGCCATGGGATCATCATAAGGGGTGGAATCAAATCAGAAAATAATAAAATATGTATACTCACTCTAGGTCAGATAGACCGGATGGGGGCGTGTTTTTATGTAAGCTTGATGCCATTGTAGAAATAATCCCTCCAAATGAATCACAACTAGCCTAACTTTCCCATTCTCAAGTATGCCATCCATTTCAAAAAACGGATTCACCTTATAAATCCACCCTAGAATATCTTCTCCATTAAATTGAGGAAATTCCATTCTTTCTAGTTGAGTAGCAATCTGATAAAAGGGTTAGAAATTTGGAAAATGGGTGAATCACCCACCAAATGAATATTAGAATGGGAGTTTCCAATTTGGGTGGGCAGGGGTGCTAGTATAGGTCTGTCACTGCTCAACATGGAAGGTTCCATAACCTAAATGGATGGGTTGTGTGGTGAGTTTGATGAGGATGGATTAAAGTTTTCCCTCAGTTGAGTTTGAGATACTAATGATCTAAGGTATGCCATGTTCTCTTGTTGAGCTTCAGATAGAAGTTGATTGAGCTTGTATTTCAGTGATACCTTCCATTACTCCACCGATTCCCTCAATTTATCCAAGTCCCATCAAATCTCATTCAACTGAGTATCATCTGCCATGGTCATAGTTTTTCAACTTTGATACCACTGATAGAACTCCAAATCTAGGGGACCTGATGTGTAGAATAAATCTCGAGAATTTTGAAATTATGGTTGCTTAAACAGAATAAAAAATAGAGAGATAGATTCAGAGAGGAGAAAGATTCAATGGCATATATTCTTCCATCCTCCCCTACCCATACAAGATGTATATAACATACTTCGAACCAAATGGTTAAATTGGTTAGGGAGAAAGGGATCAGCTATAGAGTATCATACTTGATTATATACTAGTGCTACATACAGACAAAATAGAAACATATCAACAACTATAATAGGCCACAAGACTTAATGACTATAATAAACTAACACCAATAATAATTTGATACAACCTAAGATCTCAAAGGCTGCTGAGTACTACACATGATCAACCACTAGTGTAGAAGAGCTAATCAAGTATCAATACCAAGGAATTTAGTAATGCTGAAATAAGAAACAAAGATAGGTGTAGGAGAAGGGTTTTGAATATATTTTGACATATCCTACCAACATCAACTATACATCTATATATAATGCTCGAATTCCCCCTTTCTTGGACCAAGACATCACTAACTATCCTAACAGCCCATAACAGAAATATTCTCAACAAACTAACATAAAAAATACAGAAAACAAACAACCAAATGCCTCTCAATAATACAAATTGAGAAAAAGGAAATGAAGTGGAAATGGTAGAATGAATGGAATAGTTGAGTGAGAGTGGGCTAGTATCAAAACTCTCCCACCCAGATTTTATCCTTAAAGGAACAAATTATGACAAGAATGTAGGGTAGCACTTGAGGAGGTCGTGTAGATATTCGCATGTGGCTTCTATAGCTGGTGAATTATGCCATTTAACCAAGAATTTTGTAGCAGTTGCAGCTTCTCTTCGAATCATGTACCTATCTAGTAAAGCTTCCGGGACACATTCTATCATTGGGTGCTGGACTATTGTTGAGGCTATAGCATGGCTTGAGCTATGAGACATGAAAGGTATCATGAACTTATGATGTGGGAGGTAGTTGCAACTTGTAAGCCACTTCCCCAATCTTGTCTAGACTTAATAAGGTCCATAGTATCTAGGACCAATCTTGCAATTAGACCTATGAGCTACCATCTCTTGCCTGTATGGTTGGAGTTTCAAAAAAATAAAGTCATCAATCTGGAAAGTCCTCTCACTTCTCCTCTTGTTGGCAATTTGGACCATTTTGTTATGTGCCCTCAACAATTGTGACTTGAGTATTTTCATCACAAATTCACATTGTTGCAAGGTCCTATTAACTATTGCATTGAGTGATTCCCTAGGTAAGTATGGCAGATGAAATAGTAGTGGCTGGCAACACAGAACTTCATAAGGAGTGGATTGCATAGAAGAGTGCTAAAAAGTGTTATACCACCATTCACCCAATGGTAGCCATTTGCTCCAGGTGGCTAGGAAGATGTGCCACATGCAATGAAGGTAAGTCTCCAGACATCGGTTGGCAACCTCTATCTGCCTATCCATCTGGGGATGATAACTTGTTGACCACAACAGTTCAACTCATTGGATCTTAAAGAATTGAGTCCACACCTCACTAAGAAATATAGGGTCATTATCTTAGATTATGGAATAAGGAATTCCATGTAGCTTGAAGATATTATTGAGGTATAAGTGAAGCACATTTAATGCTGTATAAGGGTGCTCAAGGGGAATTAAATGAGATAATTTGCTCAATTGATTGGCAATAACAAAAAATAACCTCCTTATGGAAGGAAGGGGGTAAGCCTTCTACGAAATCCATTGAAATGGAAGACTACACCCTCTTTGGTATTGGCAGGGGTTGTATGAGTCCTAGAGAGGCATCGTTGTCATATTTACAAGCTTGGCATATATTGAAATGTTAATTATGAACATCCCTATTTAATCCTTTCCAATAAAAAAGGATCTTGACCCTCTATATAGTAGCATCTCAACCAGAATGTCCACCTAGAGGCGAATCATGGAGCCACCATAGGATTCGAGCCTTTATAAATGGAGAATCACCTACCACCAATTTTCCTTTTCTTCGAAGTTAACCCTAAACCTATATGTAACGAGGGTGAGATTTAACCTTGTTATTGATATCTTATATTAGAGCTTGTAGCCTCTGTTCACTGGACCAAGACTCTTATAACATTTTCCATATGTCAGGTGCTTCTTCTTCCATCACCATAACCAACATTTCTAAACTGGCTGATCTCAAAAGAGCATTTATAGCCTTGTTTTCGTGCCCCTTCTTATGCTAAATCTCAAAATCAAATCCCATAAGCTTGAATAGTATTGCTTGCTGTGCAAGTGTAGTGATTTTTTGTTTCAGAAAATATTTAATGCTCTTTTGGTCGGCCTTAATGATAAAATATCTATTCATCAAATAAAGGCCCCATTGTTTGACAACATACATGACCGCTAGTAACTCCCTTTCATACACCGAATTAGCCTGATTCAAGGGGTGTAAAGCCTTGTTGATAAACACTATAGAGTGTTAGTCTTGCATAAGAACTACACCAATACCTCCTAGGGAAGCATCTATTTCAACCACAAATAGCTTATTAAAGTCAAGTAAGGCCAGTACAGGTGCTGAACATAAGGCTTGCTTGAGTTGGTTTAAAGCCAATTGGGCTCCAAGCCCCCAACCAAAATTATTTTTCTTCAATAATTCTATTAATGGTCTTGCAATGGCACCATAATTCCTTCAAAACCACATGTAATATCTTGCTATCCCTAAGAATACCCTTAATTGTTTGAGAGTTCTTAGCTCGGGCCAATTAGATACATCTGCTACTTTGGATGGGTCAATTGCTACACCTTCTACCAATATAACGTGACCCAAATATTCCACCTGTAATGTAGCAAAGGAGTACTTGCTTTTCTTTAAACATGAAACATTAGCTTGTAGAGCCTGGAAGACTGACCTTAAGTGCTGAAGATGGGAGTCCAAATCAGGACTATATATCAAGATATCATTGAAAAAAATAAGCACAAATCACCTCAAGTATGGCTTGAACACCTTATTCATCAATGTTTGAAACGTTTTAGGGGCATTTGTGAGGCCAAAAGGCATTGCTAGAAATTCATAATGCCCCTCATGAGTCTTAAATGTAGTATTATACACATCATCCTTTCTCATCCTTACTTGGTGATAACCGGATCTCAAATCCAATTTTGAAAAGAAAGAAACACCCCCTAGTTCATCTAATAGATCATCCAATAATGGTATGGGGAACTTATTTTTAAGGGTTTGGCTATTAAATCTCTGTAATCTACACATAGCCTCAAGTTCCCATCTTTCTTTCCCACTGACACTACAGGGGAAGCATACGGGCTAGCACTATGTTATATCATACCCTTATCTATCATTTCCCTCACCAACCTTTCAATAATATCTTTCTACAATGTAAGGTACCTATAGGGTCTTTTGGAGACAGGAATGGCATAAAATCTAAAGATATTTTGTGGTCGAACCTTACCCTAATGGGTGGTAATGAAGGAGGTTCCTCAAAGAGGACATCATACTCATAAAGTAATCCTTTAAGAGAGTCAATTGGCCGAGGATCACTTACCATATAAAGCATTGTAGAGACTACCTCTATCTCCTCTTTAGTTGTTTTGTAGACCTGAATTATTGATAGCTGCCCTTTATTACAATGCTTTCAACAAGCCTTTGCTCTATACTATCTTCCATTTAGAAGCTATAGATCCCCTGAGTACATGTTTCTTCCCATTGAATTTAAACTCCATTCGAAGCTATTGGAAGTCCCACAAAATTGGTCCTAGTATAGACAACCATTGAATTCCCAAGACTACGTCACAAAATCCCAATGGTAACACCATGCAATTAACTATAAAAAGAGTATTATGCATGTGCCATGAAAAATTCTTAAAAATAGCTGATACTAGCAGGTTGTTACCATCTACCACTGAGACTGTCATAGGTTTTATAGGCTACATTCTTCCTCTTAAGAGCTTAATCACATGTGCATCCACAAAGTTGCGCTTACTGCCATTATCAAGCAAACTCTGCGGGGACTTCTTTCCATGGTGACCAATTACCCTCATAGTCTGGAAATGAGGGGACCTATTTATGGAACTCACTAATATATGAAGGCCTTGAGTATAATCAACCTCTTCATTTTACCTGATCTCCTCCATTAGCTATTCCTCCATCTCAACTGCATATACTTGTGTTATTTTATGTTTGAGCTGATGCCCTAGAGTAGATGGTTCATCACAAAAGAAACAAAAGCCATTAGCTCTCCTTTCATTCAGTTTGGCTGGAATATATCTATTATAGGGTCTATTAAGAGGATTATTAGTGGAGTTCCTAGTGAGGGTGGGGACAGACTTCTTAGGTAATTGCAGAAGTGGAGGGTGGTTGTGGGATTCAGACTGTGGTTGAACGACTGGTTTAGAGGTGTATGTAAATTTTTTGGGTTGAAGGGACCTCCCCCAATTGTGTTGTTGGACAAATTCATCCAATTTGGCCAAACATGTAGCACATTGTATAGTTTTGGGGTTAAACATTCGTACATGCATCTAGATGTCCATGTCTAGCCCAGTGAGGAAGCAACTTATCTTATACCCATTTGTCAAAGATACCCGAGTAACAATGGCCTCAAACCGGTCGACATACACATTTATACTTGCAGTTTGTTGTAATGACATTAACTTGAACATGGGATCTTTATAAACAGGGCCAAACCTTTCAGCAACCGCTATAGCATACTCCTCCCATGGTATAAGTTCTCTATCAATCCAGCCTCTCATTGTGGCGTGATTCCATAGAAGGGTCTTCCTTTCCATAAGTATTGCTACTAATTTTACCTTAGCAACATCCATTGTATTATCAAGGAAAAAGAAATGCTCACATCTATACATCCATTCCTATACATTGTCACCGTTGAACATTGGGAAATCAACTCAAGTCAATCGAGTCATGAAGGAAGAGTTAGAGATTATATTACCTCTTCAATGATACCCTATGTTTTCCCCATCCACATGCTCATTTACTCCCACCATTTTTGACAAGGAACCTATTAGTTAGAGCTAGAATCATGTCCCGTAGAGTAGCTATAGAATTATCCATGCAAGTGTTTGATTCATCCAGACATCAATTTATGGATTCCTCTAGCTCCCTGATTTGGATTTGCTATCGTGTAATATATGCCATCCTTGCTAGCTTTGAAATTTAATGATATAGCTTAGGATTTTGAAGGCTGCATAGGATCAGCCACCGGTGCAAAAGAGCTGATCGAGTATCAGTACCAAGAAATTCAGCAATGCTGAAATAAGAAACAGAGATAGGTGCAGGAGAAGGGTGTTGTATATATTTTGACATATATATAATACTTGAATTCCCTCCTTCGCCCGGACCAAGTCATGGCCAGCTATCCTAACAACCCTTAACAAAAATATTCTCAACAAACTAACAGAACAAATACAGAAATCAAACACATGAATTCCACTCGATAATACAAATTTAGAAAAAAAGGAAATGAAATGGAAATGGAATAGTAGAGTGAGAGTGGTATCATAATTATCCATCAAAATGAGGAATGAAGTAACTCCGTTCTGAGGGAAGAATCACAGACCGGATCTAGGCACCATATCTGCCACAAGCGCGGCTCCCCTTCCATGGACACCACATTGAACCCTAGACCTGGTCTTCGATCTGAGCAAATAATAATAATAATAATAATCGCAAACACTCAAGAACAACTCCTGGATCGAATAGAGCAAACACCAGTATTTTTGATTGGTCACAAAATTGCTGATCCTAACAAGACTATTGCAGATCTACACATTTCCTATGCCAAATTAGAGAGGGAGTAACACTCCAGATAAGGTTCCGAGTTGTGCGAGTCGATCAAGGAAAATGCAAGAAGAAAACCCAAAAAACAGAGGAAAGGATCTACAAAATTTCCTGTGGGAACACTAATAGTTTTTTATTGGCCACGAAATTGCATATCCGACCAAAACTCACACAGAACTACAAATTTCCTGTGCCAAACCACTAAAGAAAAAAAAAACAAATAAGATTCCGATCAAGGAAAACGCAATAGGAAAACAAAAAAGGAAACTAAGGAGGAAAAAGGATGTGCATCGATTGACGTCAACAAATTGGAAAATTTTCGTTAGATCGAACAATAAATCAAACATAGTGAGGCAAAGAACGGGAGGCAGGAGCGAGCGGGAAAAAGGAACGGTTGGGAAAGAGACGGGAAATGAAGTTACCAATTGAGCTTTTGTGAAATTGTTTTAGAAGGGTGGGTTTTGTTTCTCCCTCTCGTGTTCTGGTGGTGCCGTTTGACGGAGGTCTTAAATAAGATTATTATCTACTGTCTTGGTGTTGAACTTTTGATAATGATTTATTATTATTATCTAAAATCATTATTTATCTAAGCTTTAATGTTTAAACATTTGTACTTTTATGATTATGAACAATTATGTCACCATTATTTATTTGACATTAGTAAAGTATTATTGCATAATAGTAAAAAGAAAAAAAAATAGCTAATCCTCGTAAGTGATCGTTAATTCTTGACACGATCTTTTTTGATGTTCTAGTGTGATCAGATCTTAACTTAAGCAACCATTTATCTAAATGAAAATTTTGGAGGAGAAAGTCTACGATAGTTTCATTGGATGATGTTATATGCACATTCAAACTTATGAGTTCACATCCCATAGAATCCAATAATTTTTTTGTCCAATTTAGTCCTTTATTGTGTGCACTTAAACAATCAGCCATCTTTTGTTTCTCTCTCTCTCTCTCTCTCTCTCTCTTAGCGAAAATGAACTCAATAAAATAATGGTAATGCAATTTTTTTTTTATAGAATATTTGGTTTTGGTTGGTAAGTTACCCATCATAATTCATATCCAATAGGCGATTCACGTATCAAAAAGCAACTTTGATGGGCAAAACACCCACCTGACGGGCAACTCACCCACCAGAAGTTAGCTCTGACATGTAACTCACCCGTCAACTTACCTTTTTTCGTGAATTTTTATTATTCATTTGATATTTATGCATTTCTTATAATTTCATATTTTGAATCTTAATTACATAATTCATATTCAATTAATATTTATTAGAGTGGATTATTTGCTATAGATGAGATTTTTAATGACCTCAAGTCATTAATTGGTTGGGTTGAAGAAATTGGAAGGCCACATAATATGGTTTAAGGTATCAAGATATTGAAAAAAGGTAGGGTTTAGATTTATTGGGAAAGAGGAGGTGCTTATAGAAGATAATCTTTAGTGAATTTGAAATGTATTCGATCTACCGGGATCAAAACGTGTAGTTGTGAATTCAAGATTTGTGGAAAGGAAGATGCTTACAATGGTTGAAGAATAGTGGTATAATGTGGAATGCATAATCATAGGTTAGGTAAGTATTTGTAGGGGCACTAACTTGCTTGTCAATTATCTCTAAGAGAACGTAGGTTAGTGCACGAGCTAACACAAATAAATGTCAAACCAAGGGAGTTTATCGTTTAGTTGAAATAGGGTGATGGGGATAATACCGCAACACTTAGGAAAATATACAATGTTAGACATAGTTCAAGGTAAAGAGCTTGATGGGACATATAGTCATGCGATAGTTATTGCACTTCATAGAAACTAACGAATACCGTTCATGACATCGTCAGTTGCTCTGACTCTGATGTGGTTAGTGATATTGTATTTTCTCACCCCTATTATATTACTTTGTTGCATATGGAATTTTTTTTTAATTGCACATATAAAATCAATAAGTACAACCTTCCTTTGTTGGAGGTCATTTGTTGTGTGTCTAGTGGTAAGAATTTTACCATTCCCTTTACATTTATGATGAAGAAAAAGGAAAATAACTATGAATGGGTGCTTGATAAGGTAAATAAATTGATGGAGCTCCATGAACCAAATGTGGTGATTATTGATAAGGAACTGTGATTGACGAAAGTCTTTTCTAATGCAACACATTTCTTGTATAGATGACACATTAGTAAGAGTGTTATTATAATACCCCAAAATTCACTATTTTTTTAAACGAAAGCATTTAAATTAAATTAAAACCTGTGAATTTTGGGAATGTTACTGCCACACTTAGTACCAGACTGGTTCACTCTGATCGTTCCATTACCAAGTGCTAAGGCTAAAATAAATTTAATGATCAATATAAATCAAATCTAAATAAGACTTCAAACAAGCATTAAATGATTATAAGATAGAATTTAGAGTGTGAAGTCAAAAAGTTATAAACCAACGTATATAGTCAAAGTTCCTTAGGAGTAAATGAGTTTACAAATGGTAAAAGATGAATCTAAGAAACTCAAAACATAATTAGAAAATCATATCAGGAAAATCCGGCCAAGCCACTCTCAATCTTTATGTCGAGTCCGAACTCAGCACTCAGCCCCACCTGATGCCTCATGAACATCAAAGGCATCAAAATAAGTAACACTCACATGCACAAAGTCAAAAGAGCCTTCTGCTTGGGGAATGAGCAGCACCCATAAAATAGGTGGTCATTATGCTACATACTGAGTAAGGTAACCATGCACTAATGCCAATACAGAAAAGCATTCAATCCAAGTATGATAATACAACTACTTACGATCACTTCAAATAAATAAATGAATAAAGGCCAAATTATATTCCTGATCCATTAATTATTTAATCTCTAAGCAGTATTCATTTCACACCATGATTTTTATCAATCCATGCAAGTACGGGAACCTTACTATTATAGTCGGTGGATTGATTACTTATAGGGCAACATGCACCTAACCACTATTATAGTTGGTAGATCAGTCATATATAGGGTGAAATGCCCTAACCGCTATTATATACCGGTGGATTGGTCTGGCCCATGCTCGCATGGTGTTCCACTGTAAGTACTTAGTGTCTTTTACGTGTCTTAGCAAACTTAGGGTTTGGTTTATTGAGCTCGAGATTTCCCACTATTCTAACCAGTGGACCGGTCACATATAGGGCAAAATGCACCTAACCACTATTATAGCTGGTGGATCAGTCACATATAGGGCGAAATGCCCTAACCACTATTATATGCCGGTGGATCGGTCTGGGCCTGGCTTAATAATCTTCCACTTTACATGATTAATATCTTAAGTGTCTTATTCAGAATTTTTACCCTAGATATGCATGACTAACTCCCTCTATGCTTATCCTCCAAAAGGACCCGTCCCACATCACGAGACCTATGCACCTCCTAACTTGTCCCAACATCCTTTCCTCCTTACTCTAACTCTCACTAGAGTTCCCACTCCTAAATGTATGGGTCAAGGCCCACTACCATACACCTCCAAGTACACTCACTACCTCACTCTAGGGTTTTCTCTGGAAACCCTAACTTAAGCCTATGTGGCCCATCCTACTCCACCTCACTCAACCCAAACCATTTTAATACCCACACATCACAACTCTTATATTCAACTCTCATCATCACACTTTACTCCCCAAGTGCATGTGTGATCACATAACCTTAAGTAGCCATACCAAACCCTAGCCGGCCACAGCAAACCCTAGCTTAGTCTCCTATGTACCCTTAAACTGTCCCACGTACTATTTTTCATCCAAAGCATTCAAACACCTAAAAACTCTTCCATTACCTTCCTCACACCCCAAATCAACTTTCCATATGTAAAATTCACCCTCATGCAAACTTTATACATCCCATGCAACTCTTCAAACTTTTTCATGCAAAACCCTAAAACTCCCATGTGAAACCCTAGATTCACCCATGCAAACCCTAGATTCTTCCATACGTACTTAGATTCTCCCATGCACAACCCTAGATTCTCCTATGAAAAACCATAGATTCTCCCATGCAACCCCAAAATTCTTCCATGCGAAACCCTAGATTCTTCCATTCATAGTCATGCAACATTTAGGTTAAATCCACATCATTGATCAACTTATTCCCCTTTGGTCAACTTACTTTCCCATTTTCCTTTTCATCCTTTCACTATATATCATCACATTATATAACCTAACATGCATGTCCTGAAGGGCCACAACACATCACATCATGATCACAACTTATACATATTATACACATGCCATAAAATAACACATGAGCATACCTCAACTCTAAGCCACACTACACATAAAATAGTTATAACGATGAGCATAAGATACATCACATATCATGACACATGGCATACAAGGCATACAAAACACATTACATACATAACGCCTTAGCTACACCCATGCCAAATACGACACCGGTCTTGGAGCACTCTCCTATGCCTCTTTAGGATTTTGACTGGTCTCACCTATAAGAGGGAAAAACTAAGGATTAGATTCCCTCATACCAAAAATACTATTATTTCCTAATTTATTCTAAGATTAGGGTTATAGATAAAATAATAATATAATAATAGTAACACTAAATAAATACTGATATTGTTAATAATAGTAATATTGGAAAATGTGATAATATAAGGTTTGAAGATTTTACCCTAATAATAATAATGATACTAAAAATAATACTAATACTAATAACAATAATAATAATAATAATAATAATAATAATAATAATAATAATAATAATAATAATAATAATAATAATAATAATAATAATAATAATGAAAATGACATAATTCGAAATAATTGTGAAATAAGAGCTTCGACCCTTCACCAAAATAATAATAATAATAATAATAATAATAATAATAATAATAATAATAATAATAATAATAATAGTAATATAATAAAATTAAATAAATAAAGCTTGCATAATTAGGGTTTAAGGGTTGAGAGGGTTTAGGGTACCACTTTTGGTTGGTGGTGATTGGCAGCACTAGCGGCGGTGCTCGAACAAAGGAGAGAAAAAAGAGATAGTTGAGTCTTGGGAAAAGGAGAGAGAGAAAGAGGGTGGAATTTGGGGTGTTGATGGTTGCTTAGGTGGAGAGTGGTGGAATGAAGGTGGTGGTGTGGCCAAAGGTGGCGGCGCACTACGACGATTGTGGTGGCTAAAAGGGGAGGAAAGGAAGGAAGGGAGGAGCAGAGGTAGGAAGAGGAAAAGAAGGGTACGGGAGGTAGAGGAAGGTCTGTAGGTGTTTTTCAGAGGTGTAAGGGGCAGTGGTTGCGGCGGGAATAGTGGTGGACGGTGGTGCGAAGGGTGGTAGGGACGAGGGAATGGTTGATCAGGGAGGTTACTTTGCACGGCTAGGGTCGCTCATGTAGGAAAAATTGAGGGAGGAGGGTGGTGTAGGGAGTGGTGTTGTCGGTGGTTCGAATGGCGGCGTTGAGTGACGGTGACGAAAATGGTGTTTGAAAGGGAGGCGGTGCACAGGAGAAGTTTTCTGGACTATGGGAAAAGCTCGAGTCCAGGCTGGTTATATGGGTATTTATAGGGCTAAAGGAGGGGATAAGGTCAGAGGAGAATGGGAGAATAGGGCAGATAAGTGAGGTACACCAGTCGGCGACGGCACGCCGGTTCACGTTTGTTTCGTGGCCTCTAATGGACCAGGGAAGAAAGTAAATCATGCAAGAAGAGGGGAGGAGTGGTTGGGTCAAAGTGGTTGACAAATCAGCAAGGAAAAGAGGGGGAAATGGCTGGTCAATAGGGCATGGTTGGCGGCGAAATTCTCGAGGAGTTGGGGACACTACAAAATAATTGACTTTTGCCAACAGGCCTTATCTGTTGGTAAAAGCCATGTTTCTGTTGGTAAAAGTTTTTACCAACAGATATTTCTTTGTGACAAAACTGTGGGTAAAAACTCTGTGCTTAAAAGTTTTACCCACAGATATATATGATATGTTGGTATTAGTTGCTTATGCTCACAGATATTTATCTGTTGGTAAAATTTATACCCACAATTATATCTGTGAGTAAAAGTATTAACCACAAAATAATATCTGTGACTAAAGGTATTTTCCACAAAACAATATCTATGACTACAATTATTGTCCACAAAACAATATCTGTGACTAAAAATATTGCCCACAAAAAAAAATCTGTGACTAAAACTATTACCCACAAAAGAGAATCTGTGACTAAAAGTAGTATCCACAAAATTATATCAGTTGCTAAAATTATATATATATATATATATATATATTATCTGTTAGTAAAACAACAATAATGTCCATAATACATGTTATCCTTATATAAAATGTAGTACACCATACATAATCATCGTTCTTTAGTTTAACTATCAAAACAATAATAGTCTCATAGGTATAATATATATAGAACTTGTAACCTATGCTAACATATAAGACATCTTCGTTAACATATGAAACACCATCTTCTTCATTCCCATCCTATATAGCATCTCTAACGACTTCAGCGTCTTCAATATTTTCTTTGATAATCATCAAGATGTATTCCCTAAGAAAATATGCATGTAACTTAATTAGATTAATATAAATTCGCCTAGGATATTGTTTAATTGGTGTAGTGTCTTTTAATATGCCTCAATTCACTAAGATCTAAAAGTAATCCTATGATAATGACAAATATAGAAAATAAAAGGGGGCAAATGATAGCAAAAGAGAATAGAAAAGAAGATGAACATATAATTTCAAACATTGGGGGTGTTTGCAGTTGCATTGCTTTTACCTTTTGAGATTGTCGCCTTTTGCTTCACTAAATGCCCCAATACTAGAAGAAATGTAACTAAATGCAAAAAGAGAGTATAGATTAGAGAGATGGAGCAGAAACAACTAAAAGAAAGGCATGGAAAGTAGAACAATAAAAATCTAAACTTACATTGTATTAGATTTTTAACTTGAGGTCTCCCTGAATTGCTTATTTATAGACATAAATTTATTTGTCTATGAACTTTATGAGCACATGTAGTTTCTAAAATTCAGCATGTACTGAGTTAAAATAAGAATTAGCATAAGGCTGAAACTCTATTTAACTAAATGTAGTTGTTGTCCAAATTTATTATCTATGTATTTCAATCTGATTTAGATAAATTTGTCATCAAATGTGAGCTGCTATAGTTCTAGATATGTTTGGACACATGGAGAAATTTGATTAAGTGTTACATGGCATACTCTAATAACCTAAAGCTAAGATTTAAAGCTAAATCCTATGGTAGTAATTTATAAAGCTTCAAGCCATATTCTTGAAATATAATTTTTCTACTGCTGGTTCCTTCTTATTTTATCTCGAATTCAGTATGCTTCTAAGACAATAGAGGAACTTAGATAATGAAGGAAAGAATCAAAAAAGTATATACTGAAACGGGTTGAACTAAGTTATTCTTATACGTTGCTTATGAATGCTTAACCTATGTTTACTTTCTATTACTGTCATATCTTATTTTTTCTGGTTTCACTAGCTAAATGCATGTTTATAGACCTATAAAATGATGAAAATTTTAGTGCACTATGTGCTAATAGATTTAGCTAAGTTTTGATAGGTTTTGATGGTTCAGAGGGGCATTTTTCTTCATGTTTTTCCATTATTTTTGCAACATTCTGCAAATCTGATTTCAGACCTAAAGTCCACTCACTTTCAATTTTTAAAAAAATAAGTATAGACCTATAATACACTAGGGAACGACATTTATAAAGTTTAGAATCTAGTAAGGATAGTTTGAATGAGTTCTTGAACATATTTAGAGTTGATTTATGCATATTTAGGACTGATTTTGCTAAAAAAACTCAAACCTAATTTTAGATATGAAAACAAGTTGTTCTTACCTTGTAAACAAATTTAGAAGCCTATCATATAAGCAGGAACTCAGTATTTTAATAGCAGAATCAAATGGGATAAGTTTAGATAGATTTTTCATCATTTTCAGAAATAAAAGCTTCAAGTTTTGAGCTGATTTTACGGTTTAGCTCCACATCTAATTTATTTTTGTTAGAGCCTGATTTTACATAGATGTATAGAAGCATAACAACACTAGATGCACAGAAGTGTATGAATAGATCTTGTATGTAATTCCAAAACAATAGATCTCCCACAAATCATCCAATTTTCAGATGAAACTTTATAGGTAAGCAAAAGTGAATAAATGAACAAACATACAAATAACCTATAACCTCAATTTTCAACCATACAACATATAACTTCAATTTTCAATCAAACAACATGTAATTTCAATTTTCAACCAAACAACTTGTAATTCCAAGTTTTTAACTTGCAATTTTAATTACCAATACCTGCCTTAGCTACAAAAGTCCAACAACAATCATATACCAGTATTAAAAATGAAGTGACAAGACTATTAGATTTCGAAACTAGGGTTTCAAAGCCTAAGACACAAAATCGGATAGTTCAAATCAATTAATTTCAATTAAAGGTGTTACGATGCAATTAATACCATTTCAACTATTTCTATATATTCAAGTTTAGAAAAACAACCATACATATGACCAACTTCATAATTTCACTTAAAATCTAAGATTTTAGGCTCGAAAATACAATTCAGTTGAATTTTATTAATTTATTTAAATTGAATGTTTAGAAATACAACTAAACATATTTTATAACATAACATATAATCAATTGCTCAAAAATAATAAAGAAATATCCAATTTAGCATAATTAGAGTTTTTGAGCCCGAAAGGTAAATCCGATCAATTCTTCCTAAAGTATATAAATTGACGGTTTGGAATTGTAATTAAATGTATTCTAATGTAATTTATATAATCAATTAAATAAAACAACCGAATTACACAATCCAATTTAGACCCGCAAGAGTTTTGACCCAAAATCCAATTCCAATCAATTTCACATAATTTTTCCAAATCAACACTTTCGATATGAAATTAAATACATTTCAAAAGATATTATAAAATCAATTGAGTGAAAAAACTCAATTATGCAATCCAATTCCATTACACACGAATTTTGACCTAGAAAGTCAATTCCAATGAATTCCACATAAATTTCTCAAATTGACGGTTCTAATATAAAATTAGATACATTTTAAAGCATAACATAAAATCAATTTTCCCAAAATAGCTTAATTGGATGAATCCGAAAAATTCGGACATAACCCGGCCTAAAATTCGATTTTCACAAATCAACTAAATGCACTGGAATTAACCATTCTAAATTAATCATACAACATATATATACATAATTACATAATCAATTTAGCTTATAATAAGATAATTCATACTCAATTAATCAAAACAAGGGTTAGGGTTTTCGGAAATTTATACCAAACGAAACTAACAAATCTGAATGGAAGAAGGCCGGAGAAGATACGTCGGAGGTCTAGGATTGATCGCCGGCAACCAGCGAGGCTTGCCGTGGCCGGAGGATGGCGGCGCAACCTGCACTGCTGCTCGTGGCTGCTACTGCGCGCGGCTGCTGCTTCGACCTCTGCTTGTTGTAGCGCTGGAGCTGGCAGGACCGACGGTGGCTTGCGGCTGGAGTGGCGACGTCGATGGTGGCCGACGATCGGCTGGTGACAATGGAGGAGCTAGGGAGAAGGAAGCAAGATGGGGCACAGAGGACAACGAGCCCGACGGGAGAACTAACAGAAGAGAAGGGAGAGAAGAAGAGAGAAAGGGAAAAGGAAGAGGGTCGGGGCGACACGGTCCCTTTTTTTTTTTAACAAATACACATATATATATAAATACTATACATCTAAAAATATTATTGAAAAATTTTATCAACAAATTATTTAACAAAAAATCATTTCAAAAGGATCTGAGGCCTAAAATCGATATAAGAACTATATAAAGAATTTCAAAAATATTTTTGAAAAAATTTACCAACGAGTATAAATATCTATATTATTTACAAAATATATTATAAGACCTCAAAATAATATTTTCTTTTTTAACTTTAGAAAATATTTATAAAAAATATAATTAGGAAACTTTCAATTAAGATAAATTATAATAGAAATACACTCATAAAAGCTATAAATAGTTTTCAGATAAAAATAAAAGACTTATCCGAATAAATAATTTTATTTTAAATAAATCGTAACAGTTATTAAAATAAAAAATAATATTTAAAATAAATCAAAAGAAATAGTTTTATAAATTTTTGAGCAACTAAAAATAAAATAACACATTTTTAAAAAGTCATTCATAAGCCAAAATGGAAAGAAAAACATAAATAAGTTGTGAAAATATTTAATTTAATATTTTTTTAAAGATCTTATCGACCTCGTAAAAATAAATAAATTCAAAGATAAAAATATTTACTACAAATAAAGATATTAAAAGTTTCTATAATAGATGACATTAAAGATAATATTTCAAATACATTCGAGAAATAATCTTATAATAGTTTAAACGACTAAAAATAATTTAACACATTTTCAGAAAAGCCATCTGTAAGCACTAAAAAAATAATTCTATTAATAATAATTAATTATTATAATATTGACTATAATAATTATAATTTTTTTCTTAAAAATAATATAATTAATTTTAGTGCTACTAATAATAGTATTATTAATTATCTAATAATATTATTAAATAATAAATTTAAATAATAATTAGTATTATTTAAAATTATTTAATATAAAATTAATATTTTATAATGTATTGTTAAGATAATATTAATCATAATTTATAATAAAATAATAATAATTATTAAAAATAATTAATAATGGGAAATAAATATAAATATGAATAATATAAATATTAATCATAATTTCCAACAATTAGTCATAATATTTTTTTATTAAAATAATAATAATAATAATGCCCTAAAATAATTATTCTTAGTAATAATTAATAAATAATTATATTAATAAGAATAATATGAATCATTATTTTAAATAAATTAATAATAGTATCTAATAATTACTAATATATTATTAATAATGTGAATGATTATTGATAATATTTATTATTGTTAAGATAATATAGATTTGAATGATAATTGGTAGTATTTAATAATAAATTAATTTAAATAGTAAGTGGTAGTAGATATAATATATATTATTTCATTATAATTGTTAAAAGACACCATTATGAACATTATTAATATAAAAAATTAGAAATAAAATAATAATTAATAATAATATATGTAAACTATTATTTCTAATAATGACTAATGACTTAATTATTATTATTATTATTATATTAACAAGAATAGAATTAATCCTTATTAAAATTATATAAAAACAAATATTATTGTTGTATTTCATAAACACTAATACCAACAGATGTAAAAGTGGGTATTAGTTCTGTTGGTATAATGCTACTAATAACCACAGATATAAGAGAGGGTAAAAGATCTATTGGCATAACATATTAATACCAACAGATAAAAAATTTCTGTTGGAAAAACTACATTATTGCCCATAGAAAATTATCTGTTGGTATTAGTTGCTTTTACCAACTGAAAAAATATCCGTGCCTAAGTTTCTGTTGGCAAAAGTCAATTATTTTGTAGTGGGAGGGAGTTGTAGGTTGACGGCAAAGGAGAAGAAGGAGGAAGAAGGAGGGGGGCTAGACTGGCGATCCAAGGAGAAAGAAAGAAAAAGAAAGAAGAGTCGACCGGGCAGCTGGGGAAAAAGATGGGGACGAAACACAACGCACTGGGCCTTGGCCCATGCCGAAGGAGAAGAGAGGGGAAGGGAAATGGGCTACTGGGCTGGCCCATGTCGGGGGGAGGAGGAAGAAAAAGGGAAGAAAAGAAAGAAAGAAAAGGGAAAAAGAAAAATAGGTGGGTTGGGATATTTAGAATATTTTGGTATTTTTAAGATATTTAAAATAATAATATTTAATTCCTTTTTTAGGCTAATTTAGGGTTTTTGAAAGATTTTTTCTAAATTCTATTTTAATTAGCAAATCACCCAAAATTTTCCTAATTAAAATATTTATTATTTTATTCTTGATTAACCCTAATTAATTCCCTTTTATTTTAATACAAATAATTAATTTAATTAATTTTCCTATTAAACCCTTATTTGGCCAAAATTTTTAAAATTAGGATTTTTTGGACATTTCAGTTATCTTGCATGCTATAAAAAATTTGGAAAGTATAGCAGTGGGAGGACATTTACTAAGAGGTTGGATGAAGATTGTACAAGCTAATACAATTCAGACATTTGAGAATGAGCTTCTACTTATGGGTGATATATGGGGCAGATTTTTACATCATTTACAATATGTTTATGAGACAAGGAGAGGTTTGTTTCAGTGTGGGTTGACAAAAATTTTCACTTTGGCACTCATATGACTTATAATTTATTTATTGTAAATATTCGATGTCATTTAATTTATTACTGGGTAATAATTAACCATTACTTATATTTTGAAATTATAATCACAAGGTGGAAAGTGAACATGGTAAGCTGAAGAAATATATATCATCATCACATATGAGTTTTGACACATTATATCCGAAGATGACACACTGATAATACTCTAAATTAATGAGGTGAAAAAAGATCTTGAGCTATCATAGTTTATTATTCTACATTACTTTATAGATGACATATTGTTCAAGGAGCTCACATTTGGTGTATGTTGTAGAGCATTGGGCTTGATTGAAGAGAAGAGTAAGATTTCCAACATGTTTGGTCCCAAATCCTTGGGATGTGGGTGTTACTTGAGGTTGACACATGGTGTACTATATGTACATGAGATATTTTATTACAAACGATATCATCAACCTATTCCTATAGGGGCAATGCATAATTCTAGAATACTTTCACTTTTTTTAGACTACAAGAAGAAAGGTTTGCATTTGATGATTCAATTATTGATTGATTTGTACATCCATTTGCTTTTAACATTATGTATATTGTGCAAATGGTGCTTGACCAATCATCATCATGTCTATGATACTATTCTAATTTTATTGATGAGATTCTTAAACCTACACAAACAACTATGGTAGAACTAAATGTTCACCAAAGCTAAGGAATTCAGTGATTAACCTTTATATGCTTGGAATGTTCAACCGAATATTCAACCCACATAGTTTTCATTGTACTATAGATGTTTGACACTCATGTTATGATACTTTATATGCTTGTAGTTAACCTTGATGGAAAATACAATATTACCACCTATATCTAATAAGTGGAATAGAAAAGATCAAGAATGAGCGGAACCCCACAAGTAAGTCTAATTAATCTCCAATCGTTGTATGATGATGACAAAGAAATAGAACCTACTGCGTGGGCAGATGTGCTAGTTCCAACGAAAGCTCCCTCACTGGGATCATCATACTCCTGCTCAAATGGAATGTGTTGTGTGCCTATTGTACATGGAGCTTTGCCACACTCCATCGCAACTTGTGCTCTAGCACTAGTAGTAACTGTCCTCTTCGCCACTCTAGTGGTAGAGGGAATAACCTACCTTAGATCCTTTCCTCTTCCTCCTCTACCATCCATCTACTAATTATAACAAAAAACATCATTAATAAATATTATACATTAGTTCATCAATGATTTATGGTTTATGATTAGGGTTAAGGGTTTCAAGTTTAGGGTTTAGGCTAAGGCTTAGAAGGTTTTAGGTTTAGGGTTAGGGTTAAGGGTTGGATGGTTTTGGGATTATGGTTAAGGGTTAGGGTTATATGTTTTATGGTTAGAGGGTTTTGGGTTTACAGTTAGGGTTAATGGTTAGAGGATTTTAGGTTTACGGTTATGGTTAGGGTTAAGGGTTAGATGGTTTAGGGTTTAGGGTTAGGGTTAAGCGTTATAGTGGTTAGGGATAGAGGGTTTTGGATTTAGAGTTAGGATTAAGTGTTAGAGGGTTTTGTGTTTAGGGTTTAGGGTTAGAGGGTTAGAGGGTTTTGGGCTTATGGTTAGTGTTTAGGGTTAAAGGGTTTTGGGTTTTGGGCTAAGATTTAGGGTTAGAGGGTTTAGGGATAAGGTTAAGGGATGTAGTGTAATACCCCCAAAATTTACTACTGAAAAATTTCGTTTTATCAAAAAGAATTAGCGGAAGTAAGATAATAAAACTATAAATTCTAGGGATATTACCGCCACACTTAGTACCAGACCGGTTCACTCCTACCATTCCAGTACCAAGTGCTAAAGTTAAAAGAGAAAAATACAACTTACAAGAACTCAAACCAATGATTAAATCAGAGTAAAGCATTTAAACATTCTATAAGAGTATAATACACCATTGGTGGTTACAAATCAACAAATACGTTGAAACCATAAATTTTAAAGGTGAAAGAGTACAACTCTAGGGTTTACCGGATAGTACCTTACACTCTTTCCCGATAGCCCACTTGAATAGCACATGAGAACGACCTATAAGAGACACTGCCCATTGAATGGGCAAGGGCCCCATGAATGGAACTCTTTAGTACTACGGTACTGATTAACCCTTTAAATCACACTTAACAGCAGGCCCGTAATGTAACACATGATACTACATACATACATAATGAAAGGTAAATACCGAATGTCCATGTTTATACAACCACATACTTAACAAATCAATCAGATATTAATAGGCCATAGAGAACAATCGATACTTGTGGGCCTTAAGCCCTTAGTCCATCATTATCGGATTATAATTATTCGTGTGAGTGCGGGAACCCGACTATTATTCGCTGGTGGATCTGTCATGCAGGGCAAAACGCTTCTAGCCACTATTATTCACCGGTGGACCGGTCTGGCCCCGACTCACATGGTATTCCACTATAAGTGATTAGTATTTTTTCATAATTTATTTACAGCCAAATCAAATTTATTGAGCTCGGGACCCCCACCATTTTGGCCGGTGGATCGGAATACAAATATACATCATCCAGGGCAATACATCTTGCGCCACCATTATATCTGGTGGATCAGTACTCATAAACATAATTCAAGACAAAACATCCTGGCCACTATTATATCTGGTGGATTGGTACTCATAATATAATCCAATTGGGCCTGACTCATTAATCTTTCACTTTAACGATTAGTGTTTTCTCCTTTTTAATCAGCACATCAATTCCATTTATTTGCCTTGATAGGGAGATCAAGATTCCGGGATACAAAGGTACACCGGTCGCACTTGTAACACCCCCAATATTCACTACTGAAAAATTTCGTTTTATTTAAAACAAATAGCAAAAGCAAAATATAAAACGGTGAATTTTGGGGATATTACCGCCACACTTAGTACCAAACCAGTTCACTCATACCGTTCCAGTACCAAGTGCTAAGGCTAAAGGAATGAGATACACTTTGCTAGATTTCCAAAACATGTTTAAATCATAGTAGTGCAATACACTTTACAAATTAGAATCCACCAGTGGTGGTTACAAGAACAAGAAATACATTTAAACCAGAAAGTAAAAGCAAAGGGAGAACCCTAACACTCCGGATAATCCTTACTCTCTTTATCGTTGCCCGCTTGAGTAGCACCTGAAATTGAACCTGCAAGGGACACTGCCCATTGAATAGGCAGGGGCCCCACGAATGGAACCCTTTAGTACTACGGTACTAAGTAGCCCTTTAAAGTCACACTTAAAAGCAGGCCCGTAATGTCACACAGGTTACAAGCTATATATACATATATAACAAGATGTGTACATAAAACATTCACATGATTAACAATCACATCAAATATCAATAGGTAGTTATGAACAATCGATACTTTTGGCCTTAAGCCATGTCATAGTTCAAAATCAATACATTGAGGCCTTAAGCCATTAGTCCATAATTATTCAATCAATCTCATATTTTATATCCATGTGAGTGCGAGAACCCCACTATTATAGCCGGTGGATTGGTCACTTATAGGGCAGAACGCACCTAACCACTATTATATACCGGTGGATCGGTCTCCAAGGCAAAACGCTCCTCGCCACTATTATTCGCCGGTGGACCGGTCTAGCCCCGACTCACATGGTGTTCTACTATAAGTGATTAGTATTTTTCCATAACTTTATTCACATACATGACTGGTTTTATTGAGCTCGGGACCCCCACTATTATTGCCGGTGGATCGGAATACATATATCAACAACATCCAGGGCAACACTCTCCTGGACCACTATTATATCCGGTGGATCGGTACTCATAATCACTTGCCAGGGCAACACGCTTCTAGGCCACTATTGTAACCGGTGGATCGGTAATCAATATCATAATTCAACTAGGCCCGACTCATAATCTTTCACTTTCATAATTAGTATTTTTCCTTTCTTTAATCAACACAACAAATCAATTTATTTGCCTCGGATGGGAGATCAAGAACCCGGGACACAAAGGTACACCGGTCGTACCGGTGCATACAAGCTACTCAGTACCCTTCAACCACGAACCCAAGGACGCAAAGGTACCCTGGTCTTACTGGTGCATAGAGCTACTCAGTACCCTAACGACAAGGGCACCTAATCCATAAGTATGCATACCCCCTAACTAGGTCCGTAGAGCTAGATAGAGTAAGATATAGGGCCTGGCTGGGGCACAAAGGCACACCAGCAAATACCGGAATAATCGTAGACTAAACCACGTCTTTAGGGTAGCGACCCCTAAAGAGTCACCATTCCCGATCTCGAGGTCTTTCACTTTAAGTATTAGTGTCTTAATTAAGGTGATCACCAAAAGCACAATAATCAGATACTTATTCACTTTCAATCGTTCTAATATCATTAATCGTTTCTTATTCGGGCGGTTATCCAAGATAACACAGAGAAATCATTAAGGCCATCATAATCTCATATAACTCTGAATTAAGATTCGTTATCATAATACTTACTAATTATCCAATACTCTTACCTTGCTAATCAGCGTTATTTAAGTCATATTATAAAGTTTCACAATCACAACGACATGTTAGGTACAAATTACTCATTTATTCCTTTCTTATATAATTGCTAAGTCATCCCTTCCTTACTTGACAAATTACCATGTTACACTTAAGGTTACATAATTACTACATTGCCCTTCTCCTTTGTTATAGTTACTAAATTGTCCTTGAGTTGGATAAATTACCAAATTACCCTCCTTCATTATCATAATTACTATTTTGCCCCTTTAGTTGGTTAAATAATTACTAATTGACCCTTTAGTCGGTTAAATTACCAAATTGCCCTTCTTCTTTATCATAATTACCATTTTACCCCTCTCAATTATTATAATTGTCTTTTTACCCTTTTCAATTATTATAAAACCCAAATTACCCTTCTTCATAATTACAATTATTAATTTACCCTTCTTCATAATTATAATTACCAATTTACCCTTCTCCATATTTATAATTATTAATTTACCCTTCTCCATATTATAATTACTATATTGCCCTTCTCCATTATTAGAATTACCGTAATGCCCTTTTATTGGTTAATTTACCAAATTACTCTTCTCTATTATCATAGTTATCTAATTACCCTTTTATAATCATAATCTAATTACCAATCTATCCTTCATGCTATCATTATTACTAAGTTACCCCCTTACTCCCAAGTGTGCCATAAATACCCCCTTTAATTTACAAAATTACCATTCTACCCCTTACTTCCAAATTACCATAATATCCTTTTATTTACAAAATTACCACAATACCCTTTTGGGTTTAAAAAATTTCCATATTACTCCTTTTACTTTACAAATTACTATTTTACCCTTTTACATACAAAATTACCATTTTTATCTTTCCTTACCAAATTACCATTGTGCCCTTCTTTTCCAAAATTACCATGTTACCCTTTGCTCCCAAAATTATCACTTTACCCTTTACTCCCAAAATTACCATAATACCCCTTTACTCCTAAAATTCCCATAATACCCCTTTACTTACAAAATTAACATTTTACCACTTGCTTATAAAATTACCATATTGCCATTTACTTATAACATTACTATTTTGCCATTTAATCATAAAATTACCATATTGCCCTTTTGCCTTTAAAATTGCCACTTTACCCCCTTTTTTTTTACCCCACATTTATTAAATTAACATTGCCACATGGAATAATAATATTAACACTCCATTAACCATATCCAACTACACCAACTATTATATTATAACCTAATACATATTAGCACCTACACATATTAGGCCATAATCTAACATAAGGAATATTACAAAAATACCTCTAGGGATAACAATAATATTATTTATGCATAAATGGTCACCATAACATCGAATAACATAGATAAGTAATTAACAATTTCATTAATAATCAAAATTTTCCCTTAGACCACATTTCCACACATATCACATAAAAGAGCATACTTTCCTTTTTATTAAAGAATACAAGCAAACATATAATTTATATTAACAACCATAATAACATATTAAAATTCATAATGTGTAAACATACGCTTATCATGCATTTAAGTGGGGTTTAACGATTACCTTAGATCCCGCAAAAATTGAACCTTACCGGTATCCCCGTTAAAGATTCAAGCTTTGATTAGAAAAACCCAATACCTAAAAATAATATCAATATTTATTAGAAGTAAGAAAATCAAGATATAAGACTTTATAAATTTTACTTAAGGAAATAATTAATTTAAATATTATCATACCTTAAAGATTTTAATAAAAATGGCAGAATAATGCAGGAACTCATGCTGCATGCAAAAATAAAAGGAAAAAGGCTCGAAGGGGAGGGTGAAAAGAAGAAAAATGGTTACTTTCGAGTTGGGGTCTTTAGGCTAGAAAAGAAGATGGATGGGGGAGGTTTCAAGGCAAGAGAATGGTGTAGGAGTGAAGAGGGGGTGTAGGTGGATGCTGGGCATAGGCTTTTGGCGGCCAAGGGCGGCTGAGGCGGCGGCGGTAAGGTGGCAAAAGTGGCTACTGAAGTGGGTCGAGGTGGAAGGGCTGAGAAGGAAGGAAAAGTGGAGGGAAAAATGGAGGGGTGCAAGGGCTATTCTCGACCAACTAAGGCATGGCGGTGGTAGAGGGGGTTGCAGGGTTTTGAATGGTGGCTTGGTTGGCAGATGAGGTGGCCAGAAGGCGGCGATCGACGACGTTACAGGTGGCTATCGAGAAGGGTGAAAAATAGGGAGAAAAAGAAGAGGGGAAGAAGAGGGCTACAGGATGGCTCGGGAGGGACGTTGTGGTGGTGCAAGGTTGAGGTGGAGGGTGGCAGGGAGTTGGTGAGGCGGTAGGAGCGGCGGACGGTGGTGGCGACGCAAAAACAGGGTGGAAATGGGAGAGGAAGAAAATGAGGGAGAAGGGAGGATCGGGGGGTAAGGAGCTCGGAATGATGGGTAGAAATTGGATGAAGGGGAGAAGAAAAAGAAGAGGGAGAAGAGAAGGGGCAGAGGCTGATTGGCGACAGTGTCTATAGGTGGCAGGGTGTCATAGGGTGGAAGGGGGAGGTTGGCGAAGAGGGTAAGGGGAGCCATGCGGGACGGGGTGCATGGCTGCCCAGTTCTAATTTGGTGAAAAATGCAGGGGAGAGAGAGAGAGGAGGATGTAGGTGGTGGCAGAAGGTGGCAGCAGACGGTGGCCGGCGTGCCTGAGGTGGCAGCACTGGCCGACAGGGACAAGTCAGGGAGGGCGTTGGAGGAGGCGTAGCTGGGTCGAGACCTGAGAAGGAAGAAGGAAATAAAGGAGCAGGCCGCTCGGGGGAAAAAAAAAATGAGCGGCCGGCCCGGTCTAGGGAGAAAAAAAATGAAGGCCAATCTGGGTCGCGTGGCTGGGACGAGGGGAAGAATGGGCCACTGGCCCAGGCGCAAGGAGGGGCACAAGCTTGGCAGCCCGAGCTAGGGAAAGGAAAAAGAAAAAGAAAGGAAGGAGGAAAAGGAGAAAAGGAGAAGGAAAAGAAAAAGAAAAAGAAGGAAAAATAGAAAATAGGGAAAAACAATTTAATTTAATTTAGAAAATAATAAAATATAATATTTTGATAATTTATTTAATTTAATAATTTAATTCAATATAATTCAATATATTGGCTCAAAAAGGATAATTTTAGTAAAATATTAGTTTGAAAAATTATTCAAATAAAAATAATATGATAAAATAACAAAATATTTATTTTTAATTTATTATAAACTCCTATCCACATTTACATACTCAAAAATCCATAAAATAATTACACTAAATAATTTTAAAAGCTAATTTATTTCAAATAATAGCTATTTATTAAATTAATAGTTTCGTAAAATTTTGGGGGATTATAGCACTGGTGCATAATAGCTACTCAGTACCCTTCAACTATCAACCTAGAGACGCAAAGGTACCCTGGTCGTACTAGTGCATAAAGCTAACTCATTACTCTACCGACAAGGATACCTTATCTATAATTATGCATACCCCCTAACTAGGTCCGTAGAGCTAGACATAATAGATATAGGGCCTGGCTGGGGCACAAAGGCACACCAGCAAATACTAGAATAATTGTGGGCTAAACCACATCTTTAGGGTAGCGACCCCTAAAGAGCTACCATTCTCGATCTCGAGGTCTTTCACTTTAAGTATTAGTGTCTTAATTAAGGTAATCACAAAAGCACAATAATTAGATAATTATTCACTTTTAATCGTTCAGATATCATCAAATATTTCTTATTCAAATGGTTGTCCAAGGTAACACAAAAGAATCGTTAAGGCCATCCTAATCTCATCTAATTTCAAATTAGAATTCATTCTCATGATACTTACTAATTATCAAATACTCTTACCTTGCTAATTAGCGTTATTTGAGTCATATTACAAAATTCCACAATCACAACGACGTGTTAGATACAAACTACTCATTTACCCCTTACTTATATAATTGCTAAGTCACCCTTCCTTACTTGACAAATTACCATATTACCCTCCTTGTTACATAATTGCCAAGTTACCCCTTACTCGATTTAGGTTACTAAGTTATCTCCCATACTTATTAGGTCACTAATCTCCCTTCATAATTATTACGCTTAATATATTTTCCATTTGGTTGGTTAGATTACCAATTTACCCTTTTTCCTTTATTATAATTAATAAATTACCCTTAAGTTGGTCAAATTACCAAATTACCCTTCCTCATTATCCTAATTACCCAATTATCCCTTTATTTGGTTAAATACGAAATTACCATTCTGTATTATCATAATTACCAAACTACCCTTCTCCATTATCAAATTTACCAAATTACCCTCTAGTTGGTTAAATTACCAAATTATCCTTTTATATGATCATAATTGCCAAACTACCCTTCTCCATTATCAAAATTACCAAATTACCCTCTAGTTGGTTAAATTACCAAATTACCCTTTTATATGATCATGATTACCAAACTACCCTTCTCCATTATCATATTTACCAAATTACCCTTTAGTTATTTAAATTACCAAATTGCCCTTAACATTTATCATATTTACTATTTTACCCTTCTTCATTATTAAATTATCATTGTACCCTTCTCTTTTATTAGATTATCATTTTACCCTTCTCTTTTATTAAATTATCATTTTACCCTTCTCAATTATTATAATTACCAAGTTACTCTTTTCCAATTTCCACTTTTACCTCTTTTGTCCACAAATTACCATTTTGCCCATTTACTTCCAAAATTACCAATTTACCCCTTACTTCCAAAATTACCAATTTACCCCTTACTTCCAAAATTACCAATTTACCCCTTTCCTCAAAATTACCAATTTATCCCTTTTCATTTACAACTTACCATTTTACCCTTTTTACCTCCAAAATTTACCATTTTATCCCTTACCTCCAAAATTTACCATAACACCCTTTCATTCACAAAATTACCATTTTACCCCTTTAATGACAAAATTACTATTTTCCCTTTAATTATAAAATTACCATTTGACCTTTAATTATGAAATTACCATATTATCCTTTTGTTACGAAATTACCACTTTGCCCTTCAATCACAAAATTACCATTTTGCCCTTGAATTACAAAATTACCATTTTGCCCCTTTAATTACAAAATTACCATTTTACCCCTTTAATTAAAAAAATACCATTGTGCCCCTTTAATTATAGAATTACCATTTTACCCTTTAATAATGAAATTAACATTTTATCCTTTAATCACAAAATTACGATTTTACACCTTAAATTACAAAATTACCATTTTACCCCTCACTTCCAAAATTACCATATTACCCCTTGATTATAAAATTACCAATTTACCCTTTTTATTATACAATTACCATAATACCCCTTTTTTAATTATAAATTACCATTTTGTCCCTTATTACACCACTCATTTGAAATGATCACTACTACTTAAAATATTAATATTAATACCTCATCCACAACTAATATATTTAGTATAGACTTTTAGTACCCACACATATTAGGCCATACCCTTGTACAATATATATATTACTAAAATACCCCTAAGGCTCACAAAATATTAATCATGCATTATGATCACAATAGCATAATACAACATAGATAATACTTAACATTTTCATTAATAACCAACTCCTACCTTAAACAATATCTCCATATATAGCACATAATCTATCATGCTTTCTCTTTATCAAACATCACAAGAAACTACATATATGATATCAACCAACATATATCAAGCATAATAATATACTAAAAATCCTAATGTGCTAACATGTATTAATCTATACGTTTAAGTGGGATTTAACGTTTACCTTGATTCCCGTAAAAACAAAACCTTTCCGGTATTCCGGTTAAAGATTCAAGCTTTGATTATCAAAACCAATACCTAAAAATAATATCAAGACATATTACATTAGAAATAATAAAAACCAAAGTATAATGCTTTATAACACTTAATTAATCAAATACTTAAATTAAAATATTATTATACCTTAAAATCATTAAAAAAAACATAACCAAGCATGCAACAACTTATACTGCTCATGCAGCATGGGTTGCATGCAAAGGAAGGAGGAGGAGGGGGCTCGAAGGTGGTGAAAAGAGGAGGAATGGGTTATTTTCAGGTGGGTGGTTTAGGGCTATGAAACAAGGTGGTTGGGGGAGGATTTAGGGCAAAGGAAGGGTGTAGAGGTGGAGACGGGGTGTAGGTGGTGGTCGGGGATGGGTTGATGGCGGCTAAGGGTAGCGGAGGCGGCGGCAGCGAGGCTGTGATGGTGGCAGCCGAGGAGGGAGTCAAAATGGGGGTTGATGAGGAAGGAAAAATGAAGGCTTTTGGGTGGTGGTTTTGGGAAAAGGAGGATTAGGGGTGGTAAAGGGGGTTGTAGGGATTATTGTGGTGGCTCAATTGGTGGCATAGGCAGTGGAACGTCGACGGGAATGGGTAATACAGGGTGGCCGCCGAGAAGGGAGGGAAAGAAGAGAAAAAGAAGAGAGGAGGAATAAGGGGGTTGTGGGGTGCCTCAATGGGTGTTGTGATCGATCAGGGGTGAGGTAGAGGGTGGCAGGAGGTGATGCAGGTGGCTATTGAGGTGGCGACGAAGCAAAACAGGGAGGGTGAGGGAAGGAGGAGAAAAGGAGAGAAAAGAGGCTTGGGCAAGGCATATGGGGCTCGAAAAATGGCTGAATGGAATAGGAAAGGAAGAAGAAAAAGAAGAAGGAGAGAGAGGAGGGGATAGGGTGCTCGAGGGGTGGCGGTAGGGTGGTAGGGAAATGGCCATGGTAGGGAGAGGGAGAAGAAGAGGGATGGCAGGGCATAAGGAAGGGAGAGATGGGGGGGCTGGGATGGGGTAGAGAAATGGTGGGAGAGAGAGAGAGAGAGTTAGGGAGATCAATAGGGGAGAGGGGGTTATAGGTGGGGCGGCAGTGATGGCGGGTTGACGGGTTTCCCACTGGGGAAAGAGGAAGAAGAAGAAGGGAAGAAGAAAGGGAGGGGGTGGTGTGCGACAGGCGGCCGAAGAAAAGAGAGAAGCAGGCTGGCCCGGTCTAGGAAGAAAGAAAAGAAAAGAAGGAGGGAGGCGGCCGAGCTCACGCGTAAGGAGAAAGGAGAGAGGGAGAGGAAGCAAGCCAGCGGTATAAGGTATAGGAGGGGAAGAGTAGGTCGGGCCAGCCAACGGCCCAAGGAAGGAAAAAAAGAGAAGAAAGAAAAGAGAAAAAGGGGGGAAAAGGAGAAGGAAAGGGAAAAAAGGAAAAAGAAAAGGGAAAATGGAATTAAATAAAATAATTTAACTTATAAAATAATAGAATACATTATTTTTGGGTAATAAATTTATTTAATAATTTAATTTAATATAATTAAAATATAAGGGTTTAAAAAGGATATTTTTAGTAAAATAATGGTTTAAAAATTATTTAAATAAAAAGGGTATGATAAAATAAAAAAAACATTTATTTTAATTTATTAAATATTTATATCCAATTTTATATACTCAAAAATCCATAAATAATTAAACTAAATAGATTTAAAGGCTAATTTATCCCAAATAAAATTTATTTATTAAATTATAGGCTTTTAAAATTTTGGGGGATTATATATAGAGTTTAGGGTTATGATTTAGTGTTAAAGGGTGAATGGAGAGGGTTTCGGGGGTTTAGCGTTTTCAACGGGTGAGTCACCCGTTAGGAACAAAATGTAACATGAGAACTACTCGGAGGAGGTCATGGTTGACAGGTAAACTGCCTGCTAAGTGAAGTATGTGATAGGTGAGTTACCCATATGTTGGGACTCCTAACGGGTGAAATACCTGCTAGCTTATTGTTGCGACGGGTGAGTTACCCATTGGTAGGTATGAATAACGGGTGAACCATCAACTGACCATACTATTTAGACCCCAACCTCCATTCATATCATTTGATGCTCAAATTCTAACCCAAAATTACAACCATTTTACTAATCTAACTTTGATTTATGTATAAAAACATTAATTTTAGTAAAAAAAACTAAAATTAGAAAAATTCAATAATTAAATTTTGCATTTGCAAGTAATTTGAAAATGATAATAATTAACAAAAAAAATGGATCAAATCTTTCATACCTTTAAATGTAGAATTTATTAGATTCTTGATTAAAATATGATTTGACCAACTAATTGAAGATTTAAAAAGAATTTTAGAAGATTTTAGATGAGGGAGAAGAGAGAGGAAAGAGAAAATTTGTTAGAGATATAGGAGGGATGTAGAAATGAGAGGGGTAAAATTAGAAATGACAAAAATTTATTGAGTAAATGGGCATGCATTTAGTAAAAGAGGTGCATAAGGAAATGTGAGGATACTTTAATCTAAGATTCAATTTTCTCCAATCTCATATTATGATTGCCATTTTCCATCATATAATTGAAAGCATGAAGAATAGGTAAGTTTACAACCATTATCAACTTGGTTGACTCCACAGTATTAACATTTATCCCTCAACTTTATATATATTCCCATCTCCAGTTTATAGTATACCTAGTTAGCTCTTATTTACATGGACATATTGTAATGCCCCACCTTTTTAGAATATGATTGAATAAGAATTATGCCAATTTTAGATGTTTGATTTTGATTTGGTATTATGATTTTGTTTAAGGCAAAGTTTGATTTGAAACAAGGCTGAAATGGGATTTTATTGAGTTTTTTAGGTGAATGGATCGACTAGTTCCGTGATCCAATCAACCGGTTTGTTATTTAAGCAAAATGGTTTTTCTCAATTAAATTGATTGACTGGTTTGTAGAACAATCAACTAATAGGCCAAACCAATTGAATGGTTGTCAAATTGTCCCAAAGAGATTTTTAACCTTTTTATAATGCATTTAGCCTGAAATACTACCTTAGATCGATTTAGAAATCAATTGAGATACTGGAGGGGGAGAGATGAACTTGGCCTTGTCTTCTTCCACCTCTCTCCTCTACACATTTTTGAGATTAATGCTTCAATTTCAGGCGCAATTTTGATCAATTGGAAGATTCCTTCCATGCTGACCTTCCATTACCTCTTTTCTAAATTTTAATTCTGGCCTAATCAACCTGCATTATCCAAAAATACCATTTGGGCTTTAGAGAATAGGTCAAAATGTCTTAAATGAAATCCATCTATTTAGCTCGAATTCAAATGGTAAGTATTCAGGTTTTTAAAATTTTCCTAAACACTCTGTGATTCATCTCAATTGGTTAGTTATAAATAGCTCCAATCACCCCTTTTGTTCACCTTTCTTTCAGCCACTGAAAATTTCTAACTCTCTATATTCACCCTCTTCCTTTCCATACTTCAAATATTATAGTCAATTCCTTTCACTTTTCTAATTCTTTCTCTAACTCTCTCTTATTTTAATTATTAAGTAAGGAAGAGTTAGATTTGGAAAAAAGGATTGAGTACTCCAGTTGAGCATTCCCTGTTTTTACTGTAAGTTGGTGTCTTTCTTCTTTCCTTTATGTTTCAAGTTTGGAAATTTTAAGGTTTTGTATGAAATTCTAACATTAAGATTTGTTTTTTTTAAGGTTTTAAAAGTTGAGATTTTCACATATTGAGATTTCTGGTTTAAGGGAGTTTTTCCTACATCAAGTAAGTAATTCTTGCTTCAAATATGGATTTTGAGTAATCCTATATGGTATGAGTTTCTTTAAGTTGATATTGTATGTTGGCATGAATGTATATAGCTTGCAGAATTGATTTGGATGAGTAGATTGTATAATTTGGAGTAAAAAGCATGAAACTTGAAAAAAATGAGTGGTGATGATTAAATGTTGAGATATGCAAATTAATTCGACTAAAATTGTGTTATACAATTTTAAAGCATGTTCTAACGTGGTTTAATGATGATTTATAATCATGACTCGCATGTAAATGATTGTTTGGTGCTATTATAGGAAAAATCGATCGACTGGTAAGGTCAAACTAATCGACTAGTTCCTAGAATAGTCGATTAGTTGACCCAATCCATTGACTAGTAGGCCTACATAGACCTTGGTATTACTCTCTACTTAAACCCATTGATCGGTTGGGCAAAACCAATCGACTGGTCTATAAATAATTGATTGGTTAGCCCAAACTGATTGACAAGTTGGTACAACCAATCGACTGGTTTGTGTGATTTGTTTCCTTTTGGTTTGATTGTGCTTTGAGGCATTTCTTGGGATTGTGCTATTATTATTAATGGGATAAAATACATATTTTTTCATGGATTAATGGTCTAATAAATGGAGGAAATGGATCATAAATTATGATATACTCAATGAGTATTGTAAAGGCTAAATGGGCATTCCACTTATGATATATGATGGTCCTTGAGAAAAGGGTAATGAAACACAACATGTGATTGAATTAAATAACATGATGGGCATGAATAATATTGGACAAGGATAAATGGAAACCCCATATGGTTGGAAAATTGGAAAGGATTGATATGGAATAAATATGGAAATACCTTGCTTGTTCTTGTATGGGTCTTGTATCTAATATGGGATAGGCGGTAGATGTCTACCTTGTGTTAGGTATGGTGGTAATACCCTTTTTCCTAGGTATATTTTTATATAATAAGAAATTAAATAATCATAAATTAAGTAGCCATGGGGATTAAATGTCACACATTCGATAAATAAATAGTGAGTAGTCTATGAGGCAGAGTCTTATGATTCGTTCGCATTAGTAATGACACAGCTCCAAATTCATCACAAATTTGTTTAGTGTTATATACTTATAATTGTAACCCCCTTAAAATTTACTACCGACAAATTTTGTTTTATTTAAAAATTAGTAGAAGTAAAAACCATAAATTTCGGGGATGCTGCAGCCTTACTTAGTACCAGACCGTTTTCCTCCTACAGTTCCACTACCACGTGCTATGGCTAAAACGATCAAAATACAATTTACTCAAATTCAGACTTTATTTAAATCAGATTAATGCATTAAACTCTTTACAATAATAAAACCCACCATTAGTGGTTGCAAGAATATAAACCGTTTTAACAAGGAAATAAAAAGGTAAAAGAGAAGCACTGAAATCATTCCTAGACAATCCTTATGCTCTTACCCGATATGAGCTCGAATAGCACTTGTAATAGACCCGCAAGGGACACTACCCATTGAATAGGTAGGGGCCCACAAATGAAATCCTTTAGTACTATGGTACTAAATAACCCTTTATACCAAATCGAAAGGTAAGGCCCACATGCAACACATAATATATAACAAGGTAAACATGATAACATACGCAGGCTTAGGATCATCACAATCAACATAAGGCCTAACACCCAATGTAACACCACACACAATAGGAAATTCGTAGCACAAAATCTGTATACTTAGCAATGCCATTACATACTGCAAGAGATATTGGCACCAAGGTTGAACTTATTTTATAACAATAGATCATGAGGATGAAAGTAACTCTTTTGGTCTTAAGCCATTAAATGAATATCATTCAACATCATCTCTTGAATTATATTCATGTGAGTGCAGGAACCCCACTATTATAGCCGATGGACCGAAAATAAACTTCAAGGCATAATGCACCTGACCACTATTATTCGTCGGTGGACCGGTCTTTAGGGTAGAAGGCTCCTGGCTACTATTATCACCGGTGGATCAGTCCGACCCCGACTCACATGGTGTTCCACTATAAGTGATTAGTATTTTTTCATGATTTATTAATATCCAAGATTTGGTTTATTGAGCTCAGGATCCCCTACTATTATAGCTAGTGGACCGGAATACACTCTAGGATAACACGCACCTAGCCACGGTTATAACTAGTGGACCAGTACACATATACATCTTCCAAGGCAAGATGCTCTTGGCCACTATTATAACCGGTAGACCAGTACACATGATATAATTTATCTAGGTCAGCTCAATAATCTTCCACTTTAAATGATTAGTGTTTTCCAGTTAATTAGCACAAAAAATCCATTTATTTAACTCAAGGGGGAGATCAAGAACCTGGAGACGCAAAGGTACACTAATTATACTGGTGCATACAAGCAACACAATACCCTTCAACCATCAATCCAGAGACGCAAAGGTACTCTGGTTGTAATGGGAGGATACACAATACCCTACTGATAAGGATTCCTAATCCATAAGTATGCCTACCTCCTAAATAGGTCCATAGAGCTAGATAGAGTAAGATGTAGGGTTTGGCTAGGGCATTAAGGCACACCAGTAAATATCAGAATAATTGTGGGCTAAACCACGTCTTTAGGGTAGCGACCCCTAAGGAGCCACCATTCTCGATCTTGAGGTCTTCCACTTTAATTATTAGTGTCTTAATTAAGGCGACCATGAGAAACACAGCAACCACATAATTATTTAGTTCCAATTGTTTATGTTATTATTAAGTAATCCTTTTTCATATGGTTATCCATATTAACTTAACTAGACCACTAAGGACATCATTATATCATCCATTTCCATTTTAGAATTAGTTCCCATTTATTCACATATCATAAGGGGTTATCACATTATAATCATAATATGGTCTTAGAGCCTGGTTAATCCACATCGAAGGATCATGGAACACTTAACCCTAACACGCCCTTATATTACATCTAATACACACCACCATGCATGATTAATGATAAGACACATCTTTTATGAATATAAGATAAATACTATATCACCCCCTTAGTTGTCCATCCAACCCTAGGTTATGTCATGTTCTTGTGGTACTCACTGATTTATTAAATCCCCTTAGTTTATTATTCAATGTTACTGATGTCTGATTATGGAGACTTATCTAATCCATTTTTAGGTTATATGCAAGTTATCAATTCACCCCCACCATCCTTACAAAATTACTAAAATACCCCTTGTTTGTAAAATTATCAAGTCATCCCTTTTTATTTGCCAAATTACCATATTACACTTCATGTTTACATAATTACCAAATTACCCCTTATATTTGTTAGACTACTAAATTATCCTCCATACTTATTAAATCACCCACTTTTCTCCTTATACTTGTTAAGTTACCGAATTACCCTTCCAATTGGTTAAATTACTAAACTGCCCTTTATGTTTGTTAAATTACCAAATTGTTCTTCTCACTTATTAAGATTACTAAACTGCCCTTTTGGTTGGTTAAATTACCAAATTGCCCCTCTTACTTATTAACATTATCAAATTGCCTGCCCTTTTGGTTGGTTAAGTTACCAATTTATCCCTCTTACTTATTAAAATCACCGAATTGGCCTTTTAGTTGGTTAAATTGCCAATTTTTCCTTTTCCTTATCAAATTACCAATTTACCCCTTTTCCTCATAAAATTACCAAAATGCCCTTCCTTTATACCAAATTACCAAAATACCCTTCTCCTTTATTAAATCACCATTTTACCCCTTTACTCACAAAATTATCAAGTTATTCCCTTTTCCATATAAAATTACTAAAATTCCCTCCTTAATTATCCATTTACCATTTACCCCTTTGCTCTTATAAATTACCATTTTGCCCTTATTATACCAATTTTACCAAAATACCCTCAACACATAAATATTAATATACATGGTCCATACACATCATCCAACACCACCAATTATTCTCATTTATCATTAATATTCATTAGCACCTACCACACACACTTATTTAGGCCACACCTTTTGCACAAGCAAAATTACCAAAATGTTCCTAGGGCTTATAGTAACATTATCTATGCAACAAATGGTCACATTAGTATATCATATCATGCATATGTATTTAACATTATCATTAACAACAAAGCTCCTTCCTTAAACATTATTTCTACATATGACACATAAATTAACATGCTTTTCTTTTCATCAACCAACACATGCCACTAAATGCATTATACTTAACAACATACATCATGTATATAAATATATTAAAAACCTTAATGTGCTAGCATATGTATATCCACACATTTTAGTAGGGTGTAATAGTTACCTTATTTCTAGCAATAATCAAACCTTACTGGTACCTCGGTTAAAGGTTTGAGCTTTAATTAGTAAAGTCAATACCTAAAAACAATATCAAACCTTATCATATTAGAAGTAGAAAATCAAAAGAATAAATTTTATCAAAAGCTTAATTAAATACATACTAATATTAACCATTGTTATACCTCATAGGATTAGCTAAAATTATCAAAGGGGAGGTAGCAAACTCACGTAGCATGAGCAGCATGAGCTGCATGCAATATGGTAAGGAAGAAGGGGGTCAAAGAGGGGAAGTGGGAAGAAGGGAAGGGGTGGCTCGGGTTGGGGTTTTGGTAGTTGGGTGGAGGGCTTGTGGATGGGAGTTAGGGTAGTGGCTAGGTGCAAGGATGGAGTAGAGGTGTAGGTGGTGATCGAGGGTTGGTGATCGATGGCTTAGAGTAGTAGAGACGATGGCTGCAAGGTTGGAAAAATGTGTGAAGGTTGGGTGAAGGAGAAGAAGGAAGGGAAAGGAAGAGAAGAATGGAGGGTTGTAGAGGGAATTTTGGTCAAGGAGAGGAAGTGGGGTGGTAGAGGAGGTGTTAGGGAGTGGATTTGTGGCTTTGGAGGTAGTAGAAGAGGAAGGAGGGCGACAAACGGTGGTGGTGTAGGGTGGAGGCTGAGAAGGAAGGGAAGGAGGCTACAGGGGCTAGTGAGGGTGATGGGATGGTGTAGGGAGGTTGAAGGGGTGTTAGGGAGGTGGATTCAGTGGTCAATTAGGCGGCAGAGGTGGTGGAGCAAAAATAGGGGAGGAGGATAAGGGAGAGAAAGAAGGCTCAACAGGTAAGGAAGGAAGGATCTCAAGCGAAGAAAATGGGGATGAGAGAAGAAGAAAAAGAAGAGGGAGCGGAGAGGAGGTAAGGCACCGACAAGGTGGTGGTAGGGGGAGGTTGTAGGTTCGTGGGTATGGTGGTAAGTTGCAGGAAGAAGGAAGAAAAGGAAAGAAAAGGCCACATGAGGGAGGGATGTGTTTGGCTCAAAAATGGAAGGGAAAGGGATGGAAAAAGAGGGAGAGAGAGAGAGAGAGAGAGGAGAGCTATAGGGGAGGGTAGGTAGTTGTGGGTGGCAGTTGTAGGCTGCCATGGAGGACAGTCGAAGAAAGAAGGAGAAGGGAAGAAGAAGGTAGGAGGGGTTGCAGGCCAGTTGGGCGAGGAAAGGAAAGAAGATGGCAGGCCGGCCCTGTACATGTGAGAGAGAGGGAAAGAAAGAAGGTTGGGCTAGCCCAACTTGGGGGGAGAGGAGAAAGGAAAAGAAAAAAGAAGGGGTGACGGTGTGGCGGGCTGGGCACGAGGGAGAGGGAGAGGAAGAAAGGAAGTGGGCTAGTGGCCCAGCATAGGGAGGTAGCCCTAGTGGCTCGAAGAGGAGGAAAAGAAGAAAAGGAAAAGGAGAAAAAGAAAAGGGAAGAAAAAGGAGAAAGAAAAGGAAAAGGGGTAGAAAATAAAATTAAAATAATTTTAGAATAATGGTATTCAATATTTTTGATAGATAAATTAATTTAATAATTTAATATATTAGTTCAAAAAGGATAATTTTAGTAAAATATTGGTTTGGGAAAAATATTTAAATAAAATGAGTATGATAAAATAAAAAAAATATTTATTTTAATTTATTAAATATTCATATCTATTTTTTATACTCAAAAATCCATAAAATAATTCAATTAAATAATTTTAATTTTAATTTATCCCAAATGAGGGTTATTTATTAAATTATAGATTTTAAAATTTTAAGGTATTACAATAACACTCTAGTAGAGTGATGTTGTGTTTGGGGGTTAATGTGTGTAAGCTGTGTAGCTTGGTAATTTTTTTGTAGTTTTAGAATATAAAAGAGAAGAGATAGATGAGATAGTGCAAGTTGAAAGTAGAGAGAGGAGGAAACTAGAGACTAAAATCAATAACTTATAAGAAGTGGTTCTTAATGTTAGCTTGTAAATATTGGTGGTGGGATCAATAAAGCTGGAGTATTTTTCTTCTTGAATAAGATTGTTTAGCTTTCCTTAACTTTCTTTTCTTCTTGCAGTATTTCTTTATTCTTAATCTTGTTAGTTTTAAACTTGAGAAGTAAGTATTGATTGGTTCGAGACTTCAGAATTGGTATCAGAGTAGGCATTAAAAGTAATAGGGTCTGTTATATTTGATGTCAACAAATTTACTAAGAAGAATGACTTCTCTGTGTGGCATGTGAAGATGAAAGCCCTTCTAGTTCAACAAGGGCTTCATTTGGCATTAGCTGATAAGAAGACATTAGAGAAGATAGATGAGAAAACCATAATAGAAATAATGGTTAAGGTACACAATACATTGATCCTATACCTAGGAGACAAATTTATGAGAGAATTTTCAAAAGAACTACTACATAAAGCATTTGGACAAAGCTTAAAACCCTCTACATGGTGAAATCCCTGTCCAAGAGGACAATTCTTAAACCATGCTTGTATTCCTTCAAAATAAAACCAAACAGGAAACTTGAATATCATTTGGATGAATTTAGTAAGATCATTCTTGATCTTGAAAACATTTATGTGAAGCTTGTAGAAGATGACTTGGCTGTAACTCTATTAAACTCCCTCCCACATGAAAGGTATGAACATTTTGTCGATACAATGTTATACCAATAAGAGGACTTTAACTTAGAAGATGTAGTGATAACAATAACATCAAAGGAGATGAAAAACAAGTTCACAAGGAAGAAATACTACCTTAAGGGTTGTTCACTCAAGGAACATATGAAAAGAAGGAGAAAAGGATTAGTCAAGGCAGGTCTCAATCTCAAATAAAGTGTTTCCACTATCATAAGAAGGGTTATTATAAGAAGGAATGCATTGGTAGAGAAAATATTGTATCAACTATTGAGAAATATTGTTCAAGAAAATAAGATTTTGGTGATGTGGATCTGGTTAGTGATGGGTATGAAAGTGATGAGGTTCTTTTGATTTCAACTGAAAAAAGTGCAAATGGATGGGTGGTGGACATATGATGCACGTATCATATGCACCTTGATAAGACAAATTTGAAAATATTGAGAAGACATATGGTTGTCATGTTTTGTTAGGAAATAATAAGTCATGTTCAAGGTTTGGTGTCGAGAAGATCATAATAAATACATCATCATGGTTTAATTTTGTCTTGAATGAGGTGAGACATGTAATTGATCTAAAAAGAAGTTTAATTTCTCTAGGAACATTAGACAAAGACGGGTCTTGCATTAAAGTTGAGAAGGGAGTGCTGAAGGTAACTTGGGCTTCTATGGGAGTGTTGAAAGGAGTTCAAGAAAATGGTTTCTATGTATTAAAGGGTAATGTAGTGAAGGAGTTAAATGTATCTTCAATTTTTGAAGAGAGGGAATTTAATGATGCAATGCTTTGACATCATAAACTAGCACATGTTAGTGAAAAAGACTAAAGCTTCTTAGAAGAAAGGGTGTGTTTGGCAATAGTAAACTGTCAGACCTTAAATTTTATGAAGATTGTGTCTATGGGAAGGCCAATAGATTGAATTTCTCTTCAAGCACACACAAGACTAAAGAAGTTCTGGATTATATATATTCAGATCTTTGGGTCCTACAAGAGTATCATCTAATGGTGGAGTAAGGTATTTTCTATCATTATTGATGATTATTCTAGGAGGGTATGGATAAACTTCTTAAATGCCAAAGATGAAGCTTTAAATTATTTAAACGAGTGGAAGATGCTTCTTAAGACTCAAAATAGAAAAAGATCAGAAAGTTAAGGATGGATAATGGGTTGAAATTCTATAACAAAGAATTCAATGAGTACTGTAAAGGAAATGAAAATTTAAGGCATTTCATAATGAAGGGAAATCCACAGCAAAATTGACTTGGATAAAAGAATATATAGAACATTCATGGTGAGGGTTAGATATATGAAGGTTGTGTCCATTTTTCCCTATTCTTATTGGGTAGAGGTAGCAAGGACTAGCTGTTATATGATGAACAGGTGTCCCTCAAGTGTAATTGAATTTAACACACCTATAGAGAAGTGGTGTGGTGAACCTGCAAACTATAGTTTCCTAAGAATGTTTGGGTATATATGTTATGCTTATATTAAAGATGGAAAGCTGGAACCTAGGGTAAATAAGTGTTTCCTACTTAGTTATCCTAAGGAACGAAAGGTTATAAACTTTTAGGTTTAGATGGAAAACATCCCAAAATTTTTGTGATTAGGGATGTTAAGTTCAGGGAATTTGAGTTTTATAGGGACCATTTTCCAAATAATAAGTTGCATGGAATGAAGGATGATAAGTTCAATTTTGAGGTGGAGCCTAGTGAAGATCAGATTTAAGGCAATGATGAAGTTACTTATCTAGTTGTTTATGATTTAGTTGATGAAGATGATTTAGAAGCTTAAAGGAGTTTATCACAATACCAACTAGCAAGAGATAGGCAGAGGAGGGAAATACAATTCCAAGTAGGTTTGCTTTTGTTGATATAGTAGCTTATACATAAAATACAGCAAGTGAGGTAGAGCTAGAACCAAAGTGTTAAAAGGAAGTAGTAGCAAACAACAATAACAAGGAATTGATAACAGCTATGAATGAGGAAATGAATTCTCTACATAGTAATAATGATTATATGTTGTCTCCTAAGCCTAAAAATAAGAAACTAGTTGGCTATAAGTGGATATATAATCTCAAAGAGGCTTTAAAAGTTAGTTAGAAACCAAGGTTTAAAGCTAGGTTAGTTGAAAAAGGTTTTACATAGGTAGAAGGGGTAGTTACAAAGAAATAATCACACCTATGTTAAAACATACTTCAATAAGGAGTATGCTAGTGTTGGTTGCAATTAATGATATGGAACTTGAGCAGTTAGATGTAAAAACTTATTTTCTTCATTGTAATTTGAATGAAAAGATATAAATGAAACAACCTCCTAGATATGCTGAGAAAGGTAAGGAGGATTGGGCATGTCTATTGAGAAGGTCTCTGTATGGACTTAAAAAAAGTCCTAGGAAATGGAATCTTAAATTTGACTTTATATATGAAAACCATTGGCTTCAAACAAAGTAATTTTGATTATTGTATGTACTATAAACACAAGAAAGGTATTGAGGATGTATTGTTACTTCTATATGTAGATGATATGCTCATCTATAGTTAAAGCATGAATTAAATAAGTGAAGTTAAGTTATTACAGAAAAGGGAGTTTCATATGAAGGATTTAGGGGAAGCTAATTAGATTTGGGGTATGGAAATCCAGAGACAGAGGAAAGAAAGAAAGTGGTTCTTATCTCAGGGTTCTTATGTTGATAAAGTACTTAAAATATTTGGTTGCTCTGAAATGAAGCCTATCTTAACTCCAATGACATTACAGTTTAAGTTGAGTAAGGTACTAGCTCCTAAGACAGAGGAGGAGAAGAGGTATATGGATAAGGTAGCTTATCAAAGTGCTGTAGGGAGCTTGATGTATCTTATGATTTGTACAAGGCTAGAACTAGCTTATGCTATGAGTATGGTGAGCAAGTTTGTGTTAGAACCTGGGAAAGAACATTAGAGAGAAGTAAAATGGATTCTTATAATTTTGATTAAAAGGGTTGATGAAAGAATTTTAGCTCATATTCAAAATTGGTGGTATATTGTGATAATCAAATTGCATTATGTCTGAGTAAGAATCCTATCTATCATGAGAGGACAAAGTATCTTGATGTTAAGATGAATTTTATTCAAGAGGTGACTGGAAGTGAAAATTTTAGACATGAGAAGATAAGAACTGAAGGTAATCTAACTTATATTTTGATAAAAACCAGTTTCAAAACACAAGTTTGAATATTGCTGTGAATTAGTGTGGTGTGTCTACTATGTAGATGAGGTGGACAAATGTGAATTTCAGTCTTGTGATTTGTCCACATCAGCAATGTCACAGGTCCAAATTTGTCACAAATCCGTTTAGTGTTATATACTTATAACACTCTAGTAGAGTGATGTCATTTTGGGTTAATGTGTGTAAACTGTATAGCTTAGTAAATTTCTGTAGTTTTAGCATATAAAAGAGAAGAGACAGACGAGATAGTGAGAGACGAAAGTAGAGAGAGGAGGAAAATAGAGATTAAAATCAAGAGACTTATAAGAAGTGGTTCTTGATGTTAGATTGTAAAGATTGATGGTAGAATCAATAAAGATGGAGTATTTTTCTTCTTGAATCATATTGTTTAGCTTTCCCTAACTTTCTTTTCTTCTTGCAATCTCTCTTTCTTCTTAATCTTGTTAGTTTTAAGTTTGAGAAGTTAGTCTTGATTGGTTCGAGACTTCACATAGTCAAAGTACGGAGAAAGAGAGAGGTGCATAAAAAAAGAATGCAAGACTCTACACGCGAGATGCAGCTATCTCCGTCTTCCTTTGGTCTCTTCTTCTACTTGATTAGTCTCTTCCTCGCTTTGATCTCTTTCTCCAATAGTAAAATGCTATTTTTTTTGGTGCTTTATTCATGGTTTTCTCCAGATTGAAAAGGTATGGGATTGGAAAGAAATTAAAATATAGAGACAAAAATGAACTTAATTAACACATCTTGATTGGTTTGTCATTCTTGATGGGGATGTTTTAAATTTTGTATTTCCATTATCTTCTATTACATTGCATACTGGTCGTACCCTTGTCAAGTACCTTTTTGCTATCATGTCACATGAAGTATACTATCACTTTTAGAATGTAGAATGGAATTCTACACTGATGACTAGCAGATCAAGGATTACCTCTTTAAGATTGTTTTATTAGCCATTAATGAAGCTGTTGTTGGGAACTCAAATTTGCTGGCAAGATTTGCATGTGATGAATATTACCATAAGTTGAAATCAACCATAGGAGTAGAGTTTAAGACACAAATGATGGTAATTAATAGGAAGGAAATTAAAGAAAAAAATCTAGAATATAGCAGTGGGGAAACAATAATTTAGAACTATTACATCAATGCATTATAGGGGTGTTTTAAGATCATTAGAGAACTTTTGTTTTATAATATTAGCGAACAACAGCCATTTGAGGGCATAATAGATGGCTTAATGACAATAAGTGTTTTTATGGAATCAAACTCTTCATATAATTCTTTCGAATAGGTTTAACAACACATGTCGTATTATATAAAGGACACAAATCAAGAGTGATTGTTTGATCAAATAACACTTATTATTATTATTATTATTATTATTATGACCATCATCATCATCATCATCATCATCATCATTATTGTGTAAGGTAATTAATATATCTCTCTTAGTATCTCGAGGGTAGATCAAGATCTAGAGAAATGGTCCGAGTATATATTAAGTATAATGATTTATTTATTTATATATTTATTTTTAGATGAGTATATCAAGTATCCCAATTTGAGTTGTTCTATTTGTATACAAAAGGTTGCACAAAGCATTGAATTCCATCACTTATAACACCATAAATGAGAAGGTATAATTTCTTAATTGTTATATCTTTTTTTTTCAAAATAATATAACATCTATAGTCTTTTTAAAACTTGTTTCACAATATAAGTTTTTAATTTATTTCATAATAACTATTCAGTAAAGTATGCTTTCCTACTACCTATAGTATTTTCGAAATTTGTTTCATAATACCCATAGTTTTTACAAACAACTTTTCCAAACTAATTAGCAAAGTATGTTTTTAATATACTTAATATATAATTCTAATTTTTTAATTTGTCACCTAAGTATAATGCACTTAAATTACGTTGCATCGTACGGACCCAACACTAGTGTTTTCTAAAAGGAAAGTAAAAAGATAATCGTACGAAGTCAGCCAACAGGCAAAGCAAAGTAGGAAAATTAGGATAATCCTCAAATGATATTGACAAAGTCGCTCCACTCTACAGTCTGCTTTGCTTGTCAAGGGTTGGTCTTTCTCCACTTCATGGCCTGCATCAACTTAGATGTTCTTCTTGTTCTTTGTTCCCAAAGTTTATTAGTCTTTTTTTTTTTGGCCCAAATCGGTGGTCTTTGCGTGAAGGTTGACGGAAGGACAGGCGTGCTAATCGTAATTTGCTCGAGTACTGACAAAAGAACAATGTAAGAGGAGCGAGGTCGAGGGACCCGTAGTATCGTATCACTCAAGTTATGGGCTTAGGAATTTGTAAGGTCGACGTTACTGTCATAGTTTGCGGTGGTGATGTTAAGTTTGGTTGGACGGATCTTGATGTCTCTACATTTTTGCAGGTGTTCCATGGGTGCTCTGTATTCTCATGTTTCAGATTTAATAAAATTTTCCCATTTACACCTCCCCCTTCCGGGGAAAAAAAAAACTACTAGTGAAATAAATATAAACTCCACAAGTAGATATTTCAATTTATTTACAGATGGAACAAAAAAATTCATTAATGAATTACAAACAAGTTTTAAAACTAGTAAACCTACCGTTTCTTGTACCCCAAAAAGGTCGACATGTTGCAGCAGCTATACCTTAATTTTTTCAGTCTCACCCCATCCTTGCTCTCAGGAAACATTTATCCTCACTCTACCCTGCCATTTCTTCCTCCTCAAGCTTCTCTTCAAAGATTTCACAGACCTTCTACACTAAATCAAACTTATTAGGACAACAGAGGTTAGTATTTAGTTAATTAAGGTTCGACGTCATTCAGATTTTATCCAACTAAGGTCCAATGTGTTTGATTAGGATTCTATTCCATTTGTTCCTTTTCTTTTCTTACATTTTAATCTCATGAAGAAAGAAAGAAGGGAGAGATGCATGAGAATGACGAGGGGACCTTCGAGAAAATAAGGTCCATTTTCTGAGTAAAGGAAGCACAAACACTGTGACCAACAACCCTTACCACAAAAATTTTTCATACGTTGATCGTCAGGGCAATCAATCATAGAGGGAGAAAGAGAATAAGCTAAAAACCTGAGGTTGTTGAGTCCAACGAAAACCGGAACTCTTCTCTCTCTCTCTCTCTCTCTCTCTCTTTCTCACTCACTCTCAAGAGACACTGCTAATATCACCGACAATAATTATGGATACGGTAGTTGGTGTGGATCGTGTACCAGTTTAAAAGATTTCAGTGACTTGCAACACTAATTATCAGGTTTGATCCCAAAAATGCGATAGGCTAAGAAATAACGAATTGTTTTATATGATTTGTAAGATGGCATATATAATAATAATAGCAATAACAATAATAATAAGATCATGGGTAGAATCCAGTACATAGTAAATTATCAAAAAGTAGCGGCGCTCGCTTCTGTAAAAGCAAAGCAAAGCAAAGTATTTTTCATCCTTTACGGGGAATCAGATTTAGAATTTCCCACATCAAGCACCAATCACAAAAGAAAAAGTTAAAGCTTATCGGCATAGGGAAGAATAGGAAGTTTGCTTCTATTCCAAACAACATACATTAGCAAAAAAGTTCAACTTCACATCTTCAAGCAATCAATTACTACGACTACCGCCACCTATTCCTTATTATAATGCACAACAACAACACCACCACCAAGACATGGCCGCTTAACATACAAACATACTCTATAAGAGTGAGAAAACAGAAAACAGAAGGAACGGAAGGAAGAAAAAAATACAAAGGTTGGAGAGCTTTCATGGAGGAAGTAATTTTGGACGCTCTAATAGTAAGAGGTTGTGGAATAGAGAAACAAATTCAAGCTGCAATGGAGATAAGTAAACTAACAAGCAAACAAAAACACAAGTTGGTTGAAAGAGGGATTATGAATCCATTGATTTCAATGCTGAATTCCCAAGATTATCAAGTCATTGAAGCTTCACTCCTAGCTCTTCTCAGCCTTGCCTATGGAAGCGAGAGGTCAGTCAGTTCTACTCCTCTACTCCTACGTATTTATGTATTTTATCCACATCTTTCACCTTCTCCTGCAACTGCAGATTAAAGAGGATCCTGTTACTGAACTCCGTCTCATTCTTGCAGAAATAAGATTAGAATGGCAAGATCTGGGGCGATACCAATTCTACTGAATCTGGTTCAATGCCAAAATATACAACTAACTGAATTAGCAATAGCAAGCTTATTCATAATCTCCACTAGCGCAGGGAACAAACTAGCAATAGCCTATTCAGGAGCAACAACAGTCCTAATTGAATCCCTAAACACAGACTATCAATCCAACAACCCAATCACCACACAAGCTAAGCTCGACATCCTAGCCACCCTCCAAAACCTGTCAACTTGTGATCAAATAATCCCTTCCCTCATTTCCTCTAACCTCTTACTCTATCTCCTCCAAATCATTTATGCCACAGAGAAATCATCATTATTAGTCGAAAAATCAATGGCATTGCTCGAGAGATTAGTTTCTCAATCAGAACCCACGCTCAGGGAAACAGCACTGACAGCCGGAGCAATCCAAGCATTGGTAGAAACCATGGAGGATGGAACGAACCAATGCAAAGAGCACGCGGTGGGAATACTTCTACTCATTTGTCAGAGCTGCAGGGAGACTTATAGAGGGACGGTATTACGAGAAGGGATAATGCCGGGGCTTTTACAGCTCAGCATTGATGGTACGTGGAGGGCAAAGAACTTGGCTCGAGCTTTATTGCTGCTTCTTAGAGATTGCGGTGGGGGTTCTTCGAAGAAAAAGGGAAAAGAATTGAAGAATGAGGTAATGGAGAGCATTATGGAGAGGATTGAAGATGATGAAGATGGATTTAGTGGCAATACGTTGAAGCTAGTGGAGCAAATGATAGCAAAACTTAGTGCATAATTATTTTTTTATGACTATTCTTTGTGGTTTTTAGGAAGAAAGTGATTATAAGTCTACTTTTTGCAGTTCAATGTGGGTTGGTCGTTGTTTTGTTTTGATTCCAAGTGCATTGCAGGGAATTTCGCAGGAATACGGTCGCCCGAATTTATTTGCAACTCATGCCTAGCAATCACATCAGCAACAAATAACGTCTATAGTTGATCAATCAAATTAGCTCAATCAAAAAACATGAAACGAATTTAATCATTAATTATTGAGCTTAATCGCTTACATTGAACGAATAATCCTGCTGAGGAAAGATTTAAAAAGAACCGAGTGGAAAAGCAAACTTCGAAAATCTTACAAGCGAACTGATGACTCTCGATCATAATCATGGTCGCGGTTCAACAAAATCCTACAAAATCAGAAATCGCAGCAACGACCGCCTTTCTCCCAATCTCCATACCTAGTCGGTTCAGGTCCTCTCGGCCCACCGACTTCGCCAGTTTCCTTATTCACGTACTCGCCGCCGTTGTCGTCGTCGTCATCGACTTTAACTTCAGCGTTCTCTTCGTTTTCAACTTTCGCAGACTCATTTTGATGCGTAGCTTTCACTTCACCTCCTCCGCTATGATCAGAAGATGCCGATGAGGAGCTGAGACATTGGTAACTCCCTGCGTCAGGATCGCAGCGAGTAACTGAGTCGGATCGGAAAATCGGAACCGATAGTCCGGCACGGGAGAGGACGCTAAGTGATCCAAACGGACGGCTGAGATTCCTCGCCATGGCTTCGTTTCGGCTTTGATGAGGGAAGAGGGGAGGAGCGATTGTTGGCTTTTGATACGGTGATAATGACAGAATTGAACTGCCGGGGTGTAGCTAGGAAGACGGAGCACCAAGTTGTTGAAAAAAATTAACAAGCTATTAAAACCATTTCCGTCCCACCGGTGAACCGATGAACTGATCAGGTTATCGGTCAAAATTTATACGCTGAATTTCAGAATCTTAAAACCAATAAAAATCAGTAAACTAGTAAAAAATCACTGGCAAAATCAATCTAAAATTCAATCAGAAATTGGTTAAATTTAAGCATAGTTTAATTTTTTATATATTTTATATTTTTCACTTAATATATATCACTAATCCGACTACTAAATCAGTTAATAAGTTATAATATCGGTTCGATTATCGGTCCGATTTTTAAAACTATGATTAAAACTCACTTAAATGGAGGGTCAGGTTAGATTATAGTGAGGTGGTATGGATATGGGTTGTATTGTTTGTAGGTTAATTTTTTGTGGGTCAATTATAAGGCAAATGAGTTTGGATTAATTTGACAATAAAAATGAGTTTGGGTCATACTAGTAGCACGTCGAATCACTTTAAGTTTAAGTCAAATTGGACATTGATCAATAAAATTAATTCAGTCCATTAACCTCGTAAGTAAATATTAAGTTTGAATTTATATAAACATATGATTAAATATGTATTGTTAATTACTACTTGTTTATTATTATGGCTTTGTTAATATTATTTTTTATGCAGAAAAATAAGTAAAAATATAATGTGGTTGGTAAATAAGTATACCTACAATAAAAGTGAGAAAAGTATATAAAATTTATTATATATATATATATATATATTTAAAAGCCTTAAATAAATAATAAGGTATGTGTAATTTTTTTTATTAACATAACTTGTTAATATTGAATTTGGTCTTGTCTAGTTAGATTGATGATGGGTCGAGTTGATAGTGGATCAGGTTGATGTTGAGTTGGGATCAAGTTGGGTTAATTATATTCAAATTAATGTCATTGGGTTAGTTTCAAGACTAGTTTGAGTTAGGCCAACTTAGTGAATTTCTTGAATTATGTCGAGTTGGGTTTAGTACGTGACAGGTCGGATCAACTTTTATCATTTCTAGCGATGAACAATGATAAATACTTATTAGAAATATGTTGTTGTGTTTCAAACTAATTTACTACTGTGAAGCAAAAAAAAAAAGTCGAATAGTGGTGCAATCCTTATGTCGTCTCACCCCAAAGTTAACCCAACAAGCCCTATACTTATGCACTCAAAACTGAGGTTATGGAGATATCATAACAATGCCCAACTATTATGTGTTCAAAGCGAAAGGAGAGGAAAAAAATGGCTTCAAATTATAGTTAATTTTCCAATATGTATTAACAAAGCTTGGGTTCCCAATTTAAAAGAATGATCAATAGGGAAAATTGTTCCAGCCCTCAATCTTTCCCCGAAAAGTCATTCCATAACTTAGAACATTATGAAAATATTTTTCAACTGTAGGAAAAAGTGAACCAAAATAGAAGATCGAGAATGAAAGAGAAAAAAGTTAAAAAGGTTAAGCAAAAAGAAGGACAAGCCTATTTAGATCTATGACCAATTCACACCTATATCCAACCCAATCCTGGATGTATAGGGGGCAGCAACGTGAGCATGTATGGTATATAGTCTAGCCCATAGTCCACACAAAGCCGCCCATGAATCTTAGCTTAGACATACCAACAAGTGAAAGGTTATACAAACTTGTAAAAACATTTTTCTCCCACAATTGTTGTACACAAGAGACAACAACAAAGCTAGTTTTTCCATTACCCAACAATCCCCCACCAAAGGCAAAGTCGAAAGAAAACACAAAATTATCTACGCAAAAGAGGTGTAACACTTAAGTATCAATGTCACGAGGATTGAATTGATATATAGTGAAGTTAGGAAACAATCATGTCTAGGAAGTAAATGAATCTTAAACTACATTGAATTCTGTTAAGATCCCCACAACCTATGTTTTACCTTAAATCATGCAATCTCAATGATAAATAAACAAGTAGTATTAATAGCCATGAGCACACCCTGGGTGCCATGAGTGTTCTAGAAAGGCAACATAATTCTTTCATAGAATGAGGAAAACCTTCACAATCACCTAGGTGGATCCATAAAGTGTGTTTCACAAGTAGCACCACAAAAGGCTATGGATTCATTAAGACCACAAAAATGCTCAACCACTTATGCATTAAGAGGTTATTTTATTAAGTTCGTATCATTAGGACTACCTAAGATTAAGGTTATGAACTCATTAAGAGACTAATTTCAACCTCCGGTTAAAACACTCACATAGATATTACTTTAAGGAAAGCTATCTCTATTGCGGAAGAATCCTTCTTTTGCCATCCAAATTGTTTCTTGGATGGTCTAATTATGTTCTTGATATTCTTGATGGTGTTTCTACCATTCATTAAGTGGTATCCACCATATTTTCCTCAACTCAAAGGCTTAAGCCTCATTCCCCTTGATGATTTGAGGATAATTCTCCCTATGAGACTCTTCTTAAGAGCATAAATTCTCTTTGATTTGACAAACTCTAAAGAGATCACATAATTTCTCAATAGTTATCTCACATGAATATGTCGCTTATTACCATTATACACATTATTTTTTGCTATAAAAATAGATACTTATGAATCAAAATGAAAGGAAACTAGTACACAAGGTTCCTTCCACAAAGTCACAACCACCTCTTAACTAGCAAGTTCAAGGAAAATAAACTCCAACACCATAATGGATCGAGATATACATGTTTGCTTAGCAGACTTCCATGGCACAACTTTTCCTCCTAGGGTAAACACATAACCACAGGTGAAAATGACTTTGTCATTATTAAAAATTCAGTTAGCATATGTAAATCCTTCCAACACAACATAAAATTTACAAAAATGCAAACACCAATTCTTATTACCCTTAAGGTATCTATACAAATGAGAGATGTACTATCTAATGATCACTACTTGGGTTGTGAGTATACCTACTTATTCATCTCACCACATAGGCTATTTCAGGTCTAGTATATTTCATGAGGAACATCACACTACCCATAATTTTAGCATATTCTTCTTGTGAAACAATATAATCTTGGTTCTTTCTCAAGTGCATAGTAGGGTCATAGGTTTTTTTTATAGGTATTTCATTAAAGCAATTGAACTTTTTCAAGATATTTTTAATATAATTTGACTAAAAAAAGGAAAATTTGTTCTCAATTTTTTCATGTTAAGAATAATAATCACATTAGCTTATTTCATATCAAAATGATAATATAAAAAGGATTTGGTCTCATTAACCATAGTCACATTAGTGTCGAGAATCAACATGTCATCAATATATAGACATATAATCACACACTCTTGTTGAAATATCTTGGAGTAGACATAAGAATCAAATGCATTCACAACATAACCATCACTCACTAATGTATGGTCAATTTTTCATACCATTGCTTATGAGCTTGTTTAAGGCTATATAATGAATTTCTCAACCTACACACTTTTTTCTACCAATCTTCAACCATAAATCCCTCGTGTTATTACACATAAATTTCTTCTTTAAGGTCACCATTTAAAAATGTAGTTTTAACATCCATTTGATGAACTACAAGTCCATGGATAGTAGCCCAAGAAATTAAAGAAAAATAATGTTAATCTTAGCCATAGGAGAATAAGTATAAAAAAAATTCAACATCTTTCTTTTGTTTATAACCTATAACCACCAAATGAGCCTTAAATTTATCAAGTGTCCATTTAATTCTCAATTTATTTCAAACACCCATTTGCATCTAATTGGTTTACGTCCTCTAGGCATGTTAACTAAGTTCCAAGTGTAATTAGCCATAACTTAATCCAATTCACTATTAATTGCCTCTTTCAAGAAACTATCCTCAATAGAGGTCACCAAAACAACCCAAAATCACCAATGACATCCCTCACTGAAGCACCCTCACCCCTTCATTCACATTTGACGTTCCTACCCCCAACAAATAACCATTTTCATTGGTGCACCACCCCACCTTTTTGCCAAACATACTGTAGCTCTCTACTCCCTTTTCTTTCATTGGTTGTGACCACATCAACTAAACACCACCCCCACCATTCGGCAACTTCCATCGTAGACTACACTCCACCTTCGTTCCTTCAAATGACACCACACCTGTAATATTTGGAAACCCTAATTTAGGAAATCATGATAAAATAGGGATTTATTGGTGAGATTAATTAAATGTAATATTTTAATAATATAATGGGAGTAATTAATACAAAAAAGGAGGGAAATAATAATGAATTTAATTAAGGAAGATTAGGTTAATTTGCTAATTAAAATAGAATTTAGAAATATTTACCCAAAAATTTCTAAATTAATATAAAAAGGGATTTAATTATTATTTTACTTAATTTTATTATTTTCAAATATTCAAAAACACCAAAAATACCTTAAATACCCCAACTATCCTATTTTCCTTTTTCCACTTTTTCCTTTCTTTTTTCCTTTTTATTTCTTTCTTTTTCTCCTTTCTCCTTTTTTCTTTTTCTCCTCTTCTACCCCTGGTTGGGCCTCGCACGTGCGGCCCAACCTCCCCCTCCTCTCTTTCCTCCCCCATGCGGCCCAACCCGCCATTCTTTCTTTCTTTTTCTCCTCCTTTGCCCACCCAGTTCTCCCTTCTTTTCTTTCTTTTCTTTTCCCCCGACTAGCCAGCTCACCCTCTTCATCTTCTTCTTCTTCCTCCTCCCTTCTCCTTCCTTCATGCTACAGGTTATGCCTGCAAACTTGCCGATCGTCCTCCCCTGCCATTGTACCAGCATGGCCTACTCCCCTCTCGCTCCCCTATCCCTTTCCTTTCCAATTCGAGCCAAACCCCCTACACTTGCCTCCCTCATGTGCCCATTCCCTTCCTTTTTCCCCCACTTGCCGCCTACACCCTGAAACTTTGCAAGCTCGTATTGATCTACCACCACCAGCCAATGAGCTCCTTCCACCCTTTCCCCTTGTCCTCTTCTCACTCCCTTGACTTATAAATACCCCATACCATTCCCTATTTGCCCCTCCTTTGTTCTACCTAGAAAATTTGACAATTTTCACCGTCGTCACTTCATACCCCGCCCTAGATGCCACCGTGCAGCGCTACCACCTGAAACACCACCCAATCCCTTCCCTACATCACCCTCCACCAAACCAAGCCACTCGCTACCCCTGAATTCCCCTACACAACCCACCCCAATTGGGCAAAGTTGGTAGCTCGAGCTGCTCGTTGTACCTCATCGCCGCCCTTTGCGCTGCCCCTTTCACCACAATCACTACTTCTTCTACCACCCACTTGACCCAACATACCCTCCTCCACCTTCCCCTACCCTTCCTTTTCCCTTTCTCCATCTCCTTCCTCCTCCCTCCTTCTCCACCACTCTTGACCACCACAACCACCACCACCTATGCCACCACCCTATTGCGCCACCACCACCACTACAACCCTCTCAGTCTAAAGATTTTACACCCCACAACTACCACCTCTCTCTCTCTCTCTCTCTCTCTTCCATCCCTAAAATACCAAATTTCTCCAAAATCACCACTTCTACCGCCGACGCCGTCGCCGACGCCTAGCTGCCACATTTACTTAGGTTGTGCTCTAACCCTTTCTAGCACTTATACATTATTTTGGTATAGTTATTATTTTAGCCTTATTATCATCATCATCATCATCATCATCATCATCATCATCATCATCATTATAGTTATAATTATCATTATTATTATTATTAAGTTATTATCATTATTATAACTAATATTATTATTAATATTCTGCCATGGCTATTATAACTACCTAACCTTATTTTAGCTAATAAAATCCCTAATATTTTTTTTAGCCACTTTAATGATAAAACCTTTATTAATACTACTAAAGCCATTATTATTATCATTATCACTAATACTAGTTCTTACTAAAGGTAAAGTAGGACATAATGAAAATAATAAGAGGGAAGTTAACCCTAGTGTTTCCCTCTTATAGGTGAGCTAAGTCTGACCTCTAAGGAGGTATAGGAAGCGTGCTCCAATCCTGGTGTTATTTTAGGTAATGATATTGTTAAGGCATAATAATGTGTATCATGTGTTTATGCATGTTGGTTCTATGTGTGTACTTTATATGGATATGGATTATGCCTTGTAGTGCAGCTTGCTAAGCATGGAGCCCAGGTAAGTTGTATATGTTTTTATGGCATGTATAATATGGTATTGTTACTTGTACTTGTAATGTGCTCATGTAATATTTCCCTTCGTGATATGCATGATAGAAGGCTTTAAGTAGTGTGATGTGGTTGTGAAAGGAAAAGGGAGTAAGGGAAGTGAGTTAACTAGAGGGTAGTAAGAATGACCTAAAATCTTGTGACTTATGGGTGGACAAAGGAAGGAATAATGTGAACAAATTAAAAGGATTAGACTACAATATGCATGGGGAGTGTAGGGTTGCATGGGATGGTTAGCCTTTGTATGGAGATGACCTTTATGTGGGAAAATTTGACGTGAGGGTTAAGTAATGTAAGAGAAGAGTCGTTGGGGTGATTTGAGTCCATATGTGAAAAATAGTACGTGGGTTGGTATAAGGATGCATGGGGGACTTGGCTAGGGTTTGAGAGGAAATCCTAAGTAGGAGAAGTGTGCGAGGAAGGGAAAACTAATGAAAATGGTTAGAGTGGGGAATAAGAATGAAAGGGGGTGTCACATGGAGGGGAAGTGAGCCAAGTGGAAAAATGTGTTTGGGTGTTGAGGGGATGATATAAAATAAAAGAGAAGTACTAGAGTTTGGGGATCAAACTAGGGTTTTTTTGGTCACGTGTGGAAGATGGGTAGTAAGGTTGTGATGTTGGGTGTGGTTTGAGTGAAGTGGTAGTTTTGGTAGCAAAGAGGAGCATGGGATGTGTAGAATGGGGAGAAGTGAGGCCACATAGGCTAGATTAGGGTTTTTGAGGGAAACCCTAGAGGGGATGAGGAGTTGAAATGGAGTTATCGAGAGTGGGCCATGATCCTCATGCAGGAGAGTTTGGATTTCTCATGGTGAGTGGAAAAAGGTTGGGAAGAAGTCTCGGAGTCATAGGGTGTGTAAAGGTCCCAAGATATGAGACATAGCTTTTTGGGAGAACCGAGAGTAAAGGGGAGAGCATGGGAATTCTAGTGGGTCATGCATGTCTTGTCTAGGCTGTGTGTGAAATAAGATATGGGTAAAACACTAAATACTAAAAGTGAAAGATTATCGAATCAGGCCTAGTGAAGATAATTTCTAGTCCACCGGCTATAATAGTGGTCGGCAGCATTCTACTCTATGGAGTGATTTCGGTCCACCAGCTATAATAGTGGGGGTCTTGAGCTTGATAAGCCAAACATTATTAAATTAAGGAAAGATACTAACTCCTTACAGTGGAACACCACGAGAGTCGGGACTAGTGAGAGTAATTTTTGGTCCACCGGCTATAATAGTAGTCAGGTGTGTTATACCCTGTGAAGTGATATTCGATCAACTGGCTAAAATAGTGAAGTTCTTGTACTCACGTGGAATTAATATAGGAATGTGTAAGATGGAAATAATGGTCTATGTCTGGAATGATGATATGAATCTGAATTATGCATTGTATGCCTTACTTGTTTATTGTTCTTACATAGCCTTATCCATATGGTTACTTTGCTCAGTATGTAGCATATTGATCACTCGTTTCATGGGTATTGCTCATTCCCACAAGTAGAGGTTCCTTCTGAGTTGGTGTAGGTAGGAGATGGTGTGTTCAATGCCTATGACGCACTCGATGCATCAGGTGGGGCTGAGTGATAACCTGTTAGACTTGGCATGGGGCCCGAGAGCGAGTGACAATCAGAATCTCCTTTTTCCAAATTTTGTTCTATATCTCTATTTGTATCGTTCTTTCGATTGGGGGCTTGACACAGTAACTATTTTCCATTCTATAATGACTCTTTAATTCACGCACTCTGATTTCCTCTTTATTTATGAATATTTTGGATCACTATGGTCCTATATCTTAATTGGTTTAATGTCTTGTGAATTTTCATAACCTTGTGGTTGGTGCAGGATTGGCCAAGGCCAAGCTTATGCTGATCACGACAGTAGCACGCCCTATACTTGTGTATGGTTTTAAATTAAATAAAAATTTTCAATTGTGATTTTTGAGGGCGTTATAACGCCCCCTTACTTCGACCAAACAAACCGGTGCACACCACCCTCCTTTGATCACTTCCACCATTTCTTCCCTTCACCCTTCATCCCCTTTAATGAATGCTTGCCACCTAGCAATGACATCTTGTGTTATTGCTCCATCCTCCCCCGTGATAAAACCTAATGTTCCATCCCTTTTGGTTGAGCAACGTTTCCTTGAGGAGTCACCTTATTTGTTTGATTTTCCTCTATAATTTCACGCTTCCATTTCCTTAATTAATCCTAGTGGCATTTTATTATGATTCCTTAGGTGATTTTTCTAAGGTTTTGGAAAAGACTAGATAGGATTTGTGTGCTTAGAGACCGGAGTCATTTTCGTAAGGATACTTGCTGTAGTCTAAGGTTTTTGAATGATAAGGGTTATGCATGTTTTTATATTATACCGTGTTATTTTTATCATGTGATTTAATGTATGATTTTTAATGCTATGATATATGGTTGATATTATATAGTAGAAAATAAGTAATTAGAGATTACGTGATATTGCTATTCTATGTGGAAAGCCCTTGGTGTGATATATGGTTGTAAAATATGGTTATGAAGGAATTATGAGTGTGAAATGATTATAATGAGGCATAAGGAGAAAAATTGTGGATTTGGAAATAATGTTACTATTATATGTAAGATTTGCATGAAATAAGGGTTTTGTTATCGATAAAGGCATTTTGGTCAACATGGATTTAATATGAGAATCATGGTATTTTAAGGTGTTATATCATCTAAAGTATGCTAAGGAATTTATATTAGTTGTAAATTACCTAATTTTAATAAAGTATGAAAATGGTTTGATGTGGGAATAGTAACCCTAAAATTAGAAGACTATTATCACATGTTTGAAATGAGAAATTTAGACCACAAAATTGAAATATGTTGTTAATATTAGTGATTTGGGAATGTATATAGAATTTTGTGATTGTTTGAGACCTACAGGAAATGATATAATGGATTTGTGAAGTTAGGGTTTATAAGCCTTATGAATAATAACTTTTGAGATATGGTTATTATCGCATCTGCAAGACCTTAGATTTAGTCCTTGAAATTTGATTATATTAATAATTATAATAATATTTTAGGAATAGATAATAATTTTGGTGAGCAAAAGAGTAACATGAGAAGAGTTATAATAAAAGTGTAAAATTAGGGTTTTTGGGGAATAAAAGGGTCTTAACCCTAGAGAGCGACCTTAGGATCTTTATGATGTGCTTTACCTATTTTAAATTTGTTTTATACCTTTCAAATCAATCGTGAATAGTATATTAATTATTTAAAGTGAAGCATCATGTGATTCAGGCTGATGTATTTTATAGGTCCTTTTTACTAGACGATGATAGTGGCCTAGGTGTGTTGTCTCTAAGAGGTATTTTAGACCGTTCCACCAACTTAATAATTTTATCTTAGGAGTCTGTTTCCTTGAGAGGTATTTTATAGGTCTATTCCACTAGAAGATAATAGTGGCTCAGGAACATTGTTCCATAAGAGGTGCACTAGTCTGTTCCACCCAATTAAGAATAATGGATCCCTAAATTCAATGTGAAAGATAATACGATTAGAGATAAGTAACGCAATGAATAAGATACTAATGAATTAAAGTGGAAGATTATGTAAGTCAGGACTGAGGTTTTGAGCCTATTCCATCAAACAATAATTGTGGCTTAGGTGTGTTGTTCCTGAGAGGTTCTTCAGACCATTATACCAGTTTAAGAATAGTATCTTGAAAGAGTTTTTCCCTGAGATATGTTGGGTTCATTCCACCGAACAATAATAGTGGCTCAGGTGTATTATCCTTGAGAGGTGCTTCAAATTGTTCCACCAGTTTAAGAATAGGGGGGTCCTGAACTTAACGTAAATAAAAGAATGAAAATTGTTATATCTAATAAAAAGGCCCAGATCAGTACTTACCTTGTGATATTTTATGTAGTTCACATGTGTACTTATTCTCTGTTGTGAATAACTATATTTAATGGTATCTCTAATTTGAAAGTATTGTTATCTTGCTCGGTACGTAGTGTACTGACCATCCTTCTCAATGGTGCTTCTCATTCCCACGAATAGATGACCTTGATACTTTTGTGTAGGTCATTGAGGACTAGCTAGACGATTTTTCCATGCTATGATGATTTATATGGAGTGGAGTGATTATTTTATACTAGGAGTTTGGGTAAAGAGTTGTGTTATTCGGATGATGGGTTACCCGAATATCTTTTGGGACTCTTAGATCCATAATATCCCTTTTATTTATATTTTTCATTGTACTCAGAGTAAAACTCCAAACTCGTATTAATATTTATAAAAATTTCCTTGTTTTATATTTATCATGGTTCACATTTTAATGATTTTATCCTTGTGATTGATGTGAGTATGGTATGGTAAGATAAACTTACATCGATTACAATAGTAACACATTTTGATTATAAGCTTCCACTATAAAATGAAATTTTTTTAGTAGTAGAATTTGGGGTGTTACAGTTTAACACATCTTCTTATAAGGGACTATGTTTAAAACATAATAAGTAGAAAAGATAACATCTTTGACATTTGGTCAAAAATACTACAACTTAATACCATAACATTCATCATCTCTTTTCATGTTTTAGTTTTCCTTTCAACTACGTCATTTTGTCAAGGGGTATAAGGGGAATTAGTCCCATGCATAATACCATGACTATGACAAATTTCTTTTAGGAAAGTAGTTCCATATTCACCACCTTTATAGAAACTAAGTCTCTTAATATTGTGATCTAATTGATTTTCTACTTCCACCCTATATTTTAAGAACATGTCTTCTCTCTCATTTTTAGACCTAAGGAGGAAAACCTTGTCATAACTTTAATAATCATCTATGAAGGTCCAATTGATATTATTTCCCTCTATAAGTCATTCTTATGGGCGAGTAATGAGAAATATAGAAAGGCCTTAGTGACATGGGATATAGTTAGATTGTCCAAAGAGGAAGGTGGATTAGGCTTGATCCAAATTCATCTGTAGAACATTAGCGCACAAGGTAGGTTACTTTGCTGGATCAACTAATAAGGATATTCTTTAGGTGTGTTTGGTGCATACATATTATCTAAAGGGGAGAAGTTTATGGGAAGTGCCAATCTTATTCTTGTTGTTGGTTGATAAGGAAGTTGTTACACCCACACACTTCACTTCATGTCTTCCTTATATACTTGTAGGAAATAAGGTTTATAAATCAAGGTAAATACTAGATTAACTAGGAATATTATTGGCCACATCATAAATCCTTGAGAGTATAATGGACCATTGCCATGTGGAACAAACTCTCAACTCCTAGACACTAAATTTGTGGCTAATTATGTATGAAAGATTAGCAAACAAAGATAGATTGCATCATTTTGATTATGATATGAATCCATAGTGTGTTCTCTGCAAAAAAGAGGATGAAAATCATCATCACCTTTTCCCTTCTTATCTTTTTATGAGACATATATGATTGTTAATGATGACAGAATTTATAGTGTGATAAAGCCATACGACATGGTAACAACATGTGCACTTATTATGAAAGGGAGGGCGAGGACTAAGGATATTGAAAACACCCTAGAGGAGGGTGAATATGATTTTATGGAATGGAGATGACAAAATATAAAAATTTACACATAATATAGAGTGGTTCAAGAGCAAATTACCCTTTACATCCCTTACTAAAAGGTTCTCCCTTTTGGATTTTGAAATAACGATATGTTTTTATTAGTGATCAATCTTCTCTCAACTTATGATCCTTACAATGTTAATGACCCTCTAATAGATGATTTACAATTAAATCTATTTATATTCTCTAGAATCTCCACAATAATCTCTCAAGAATGATAGGTAAATACTTACTAACCCTTAGAAATGAATTTTATACAGTGGTTGTGATTACAAATGATTATCACCAAGAATACAGGATATGAAAGTGTATAATTTTGGATGAGTTGTAATCTTGTTAGATGCTATTAGATATATTATAATTTAGGAGTAGTTCTAGCTAATATAAGTGAGCGGGCTAAGATAAGTGAGCGAAGAACACTCTTCAATAAACTAAGAATATGAATGTTTAGATATTTTGAATGAGCAATTGAATGATTTAAGAGTAGATGATTAATTTCACAATCAATGTAGTTGAAAAAGTAGTTGCAACAAATGCAGATGTACCTTATTTATAAGGGTTTCCCTCTTCATATATTCATTAGATGAAAAATCTCAAAAATTTGTAGTGCCCAATGGGAAGAAAATCTACATTTAATGCTCACTAGTCAATCAGTTTAGCCAAACCTATCAATTAGTCATACATCTAGTTGATTAGTGGTTTGAACCAACCAACTAATTATGTTCAAAGAAAAAAAATGGAAAATTACTCTTATGCAAACCAATTGATTAGTTTATTCAAACTAGTTGATTGATTATGCGTAGTGCACAATTGGTCTTATAAACATATATGAACAATGACATAGTATGGTAAGAGCAATTGATGTGTTCTTGTCACCAGTTAACTAGTTTGTTCAAACCATTCGATCAATTATAAACCAATAGTTTGGTTTGGTGAAAATAATTGATGAGTTTGAATAGAGATGAATGAGTCTCTGTAGGAGTGAAACCTATAGGGTGGTTGGTCAAACCAGTAGATTAGTTTCCTAAAAATACTCAATCGATTTGGAAAAAATAGTCGATGAGTTTAAATAGAGGCGAATGGGTTTTTATTGGAGTGAAATCCATGGAATGGTTGGTTAAACCGATAAATTGATATTCTCAAACTAGTTGATTTGTTTGGCGAAGCCCATGGGCTGGTTGGTCAAACTAGTCGATCATTTTCCAAACCAATCGATTGGTTTGGCATGCTAGTTGATTGGTTTGGCATAACTAGTGAATCGGTTTGTTGTGCCAGTCAATCTATTTGATTTCAACTCATTTCATGTCTTTGATTAAACCGAACCACTCAATCCGTCTTGACACCTGTCGATTGGTTCTAACCGGAACCAACTATTTAGTTTAAAACATTTTTTCAGAGTTTAGAAATCAAGATCAACCATGAATTCTTATGAAATAAATTCAAATCAAGTGTTTAAAACCATTTTAAAGTGTTTTGATCAAAATGTGAAATTCCTCAACTTAACTCTTTACATGGATGCTAAGACTTAAGAAATATGATCCTTAACCTTCATGTCTTGGTTATCTTTTATGAAATGCTCTCTTGTTCTTGGAAACTTGAATTCTTAAAATTTTCACATTTGAAGAAATGTTTTGAGTGGGTGTGTTTAGACTTCTTTGTGAGTCCATCATAGTACATGTACCCTTAAGCAAACACATTATTTATTAAGATCTATTTGTTATTATCAAAATAAGGACAATGACATTGTTTGACCTATAAGGTCAATAGCTACATAAATATGTCTCAATATCTTCTTATGCTATATGTGTGTATCAAATTTGGCATGAAATAAACTCACAATTTTATTAGGATAAGGAACGTGCTAAAAATATAATAGTAAAGGAAATTGTGAGGTATGTAGCAAAAAAGGTTGAGACTTAGTTAACATGTGCATCCTATGATAAGCTAGGTTCTTATGTCAACTTGTTAGCTTAGATCAACTTGTATGTGTGAAATTCAAGGTTATGATTATTTTTCTTCCTCTACTATTGGTGTTCTTAAAACCTACTAAGTTCGTTTGTATTAATTTAACCAATTCTGTTGATCTCATTGTGACTAGTTTAAAAGGATTTTTTTTAGCATATTTAGCTACCATATGCACATGACACTTATCATAATTATTAGCATCCATCACATTTATCAAATTCATACATTTTAATTTATTAATAGAATCCATATTTACCATGCCACAAATTAACATACTCAATAATATAAGTAGAGATAGAAGCAATTTCATAAATAGAAACAATTTTTAAAACAAAGAGACCATCAAGCAAGTATCCCTTCCCCACAAATACCCTACTATTGGTCAACATAACCTTATCAACCTCAAAAACTAATTTTAGTCTAGCCTATGAAGAAGACTACATGAAATTAGGTTCCTATGAGGATAGGGTACAAATAGAACATCATACAAATACAGTTTTTCTAGAAGTGAGTTTAAGTAAAACCTTTCATTTGCCTAATACTCTAGTAGTGGTTGATTTACCCATGAAGACATGCTCCCCATCAGCAACATCCTCAAACTGGTGGAAGAGACCATTGTTGGCATATAAATACTTGGATTCATTAGTGGCCAAAATCTTGTTTGTCTTGTTGTCAACGAGATTTGGTTCCACCACTACTACAATAATAATTTCCTTAGTCTCAGCAACATTAGCATGTGGCGCAATAGGAGAAAAACCATTCCAAGTATGATTTTGGTTCATCCAATCTTACCTCTTATAGCACTGATAAACCTTATGACCTGCCATCCCACAGACATAACATGTCATCTTATTCTTCTAAATCTTTTCCCCCTTTGTAAAGATGGATTCATACTTTCACTTTCCTTTCTTTTAGGGCATCTTACCCTTTCCCTTAGACTTTTCCTTGAAAACACCATCCTCCACTACATTACCAACAGAAGCATAATAGATGCAATTGTCCTTAAAACGGTTTGCCTCTGCTATCTTCATTTAACTTATTAGCTTTGGCAAGATCATGTCCCTTTTCTTATGTTTCATATGGTTTCTAAAGTAGCACTTGGACGGTAGAAAATTTTCTATCGTTAATGTTAGCCTAAAATGTCTCACATATTATCATTCCTTTACCCAGGACTTCAACAACCAAACTTTTGTAATCATGGACTTGACCTATTATTAGTTTGTCATCAACCATCTAAAACTTCACTAGGTTTCCAATGTCATACTTCTTTTCTCTTAATTCATTATAACCATATTTATTCTTTAGAGTAACTCACATCTTCTTTGAAGACTCAACACCAAATAACATGTGAAACAACTTTTTATTCATATGTGAAAACAAATGACCCCAAATAGTTGTGTTGTCTTTGTCATATTTTTATTTTGTGGAATCATCAACTCTCTTCATTACAAGTGGAATAGGAGTTGTAGAAAGAGTAGTAGGAGAGGTGTTGACATCCTTCTGAGTAGGTATATTGGCTTGCAACATATAGTCAATCTTAAAAGCCTTAAACACAATCATCAACCTTTGAGACCATCTATGTTAATTGTTACCATCAAATGGCTCAACTTTTGATAAGTTCGGAATTACCCTTAGAATACTAGTATCCATATTAACTTTGCAACAGCAAAAACACTTGAGACAAAAGACAAACCAAGAAAGCATGAACAAAGTAGATTCCAATGGCTAAATAATAACATAAAACCTTATATGTGAACAATAACCAAACATTGTAGAAACAAAAACACTTTAGCACACGAACCAAAAGTCTAACCCAACATCAACACTTGATATGAAATTGAATCCAAATCCAAAGCACAAAACACCAAACACAATATAATGATGAAAACAACAATAGTAATGAAAAAATTTATCAAAATTCCAATGACAACAAATTATCAAACAATTGGTGTGCATTGGGTATAAAGATGAATGAAACATCCCCTAATCGAGTAAGAACTATTCCAAAATAATCTTGAATACAACAAATCAATACCTGACACTAGTATAATCGAAATATTCAATGACAACAATATTGAATGAACACAAAAAGTATCATAGTGAATTAGATGAATTTTCAACTCGGCAATATCTTAAACAAAATAATAAAAATACTATGCATACTATCATCGGGGTTTTTTTGCACCTTATAAAGTTTGAAAAAATTAACAATATACGTAGCTATTAAAACTCACTTGAATGAAGTAGAAAAGGTGAAACAAAAAAAATACTTAATCAAAAATCATTGTTGTGCCGCAAATTAAATTGTTGCCTTGAAATGAAAAAATGGTTAAACCATGGTGTAATCCTTGTGTAATCTCACCTCCAAGGTTAATACAATGAGCCCCATATTTGTGCATTCAAAATCGAATCTATGGCAAAATCATAACAATGCTCAACTATTATTTGTTTAAACTAAAATGAGAGAAAAAGGCTTCAAATCACAATTGGTTCAATTGGTTTTCTAGTATCTACAACAAAGCTTGGATTACTTATCTAAAAAGAAAGATCAATTGAGAAAATAGTTCCACTCCTCAATCTTTCCCTGAAGAGTCACTCCATGACTTAAAATGTTATGAAATTATTCATCATTTGCAAGAAAATTGGAATTGAAGAGAAGGTTTACAACAGAAGAGAAATTGTTGAAACATTTAAGTGAAATGAATGATGGACCTATCCAGATATATGACCCACACCTAGCCCGAATGGGTGGGTGGCGGTGCACGTGTAGTTTATAATCCAACCCACATTCCACATAAAATAGTCAATGAGTATCAACCTAGACATACCAACAAGTGAGGGATTCTAAAAATTAGAGAACATAATTTTCTCCCACCAATGTGGTGATTAAGAAAAAACCAGCAATGCTAGTTTTTCCACTGCCCAAATTAAGTCTCTAGTTTGAATTTGGGGCACACTCTTCACCTCTCTAAGTCTCCTTAACGATGGAGGTTATATGTTAAATTTTTAGTTAATCTGATTTGATAACTTATTTCATGATTTAACCTTAGTTAAATTAGGTAAAAAAATAAGATTTTTTAACCTTCGTTTACCCCCAAATTGGTGGTTAAAAGAAATAAAGGTTAATTTGTTATGAAAACTTGGTTATTCAGCTCAAAACAAATAAGGTTATGACTTATTCACTCAGGTTGATTTAATAAATATTCAAAAAAAAATTCAAAACGTTCACATATATTCACCTAACCTAGGTTCACCTTGTAACACCTCAAATTTTCTACCTAAAAATTTCTTTTTAGCATAAGCAATTATATAAAATAATTAGTTTTTACCACCAAATTCAACACGGAAAGTGAATATTTAACTTACATCTTATGTTAGAAAAACAATAACTCAAATATAAGAATTATGTGTGGTTAGCACTTAATCGAATATTAGGGTAAAACCAACAAGAAACCAATAAGAGAAGAATAGAGGGATTAAATACAATAAGAAATTATTTATATTACTTGATGTTCCAAATACATGCAACAAGAAAAGGAACCAAAAAACAAGCTACATTGTATAGTCTTAAAGTCTTTGACCCAACCCAAGGTTGTCACCGCTAACAATACAACTTATAAGGTATTGATTGCTAATTAAATGAACAAGTGACCATGAAAAATAAAACATAAGTACAACAGTCTTGAGTAAACCATATAAAATACTAAATATGCAGATACCATATAAAACTCATAAAGAGTTCATGTAGGAGGGTCATGTGTAATATCCTAAAAATCCTAATTTAGGAAATTATGATAAAATAGGGATTTATTAGTAAAATTAATTAAATATATTATTTTAATAAAATAATGGGAGTAATTAAGACAAAAAAAATTACGGTAATTTGCTAATTAAAATAGAATTTAGGAAAAGTTACCCCAAAATATTCTAAATTAATATAAAAAAATGTAATTATTATTTTACTAATTTTTATTATTTTTAAATATTAAAAAAATATCAAAATATCCTAAAAACCCCAACAAACCTATTTTCCCTTTTCCTTTTTTCCCTTTTTCCTTTTCCTTCTTTTTTCTTTTTTTTTTCTTTCTTCTTTTTCTCCTCTTCCTCTCGGATTGGGCCATACCCGTCGGCCCAACTCCCCTCCCTCTCTTCTCTCCCCCGTGCGGCCCAGCCCGCTCTTCTTCTATTTTTTCCCTTTCTCCCTCACACGCCTGGTCTGCCTCTTTTTCTTTCTTTTCTTTTCCCCTGACCGGATAGCCTAACCCCCTCTTCTTTATCCTCCCTTCTCCCCGTCCTTGCGCTAGAGGTTGCACCTGCGACTTGCCACTATACCGCTGACCTACTCCTCCCCTCTCTCTCCCCTATATTTTTTCTTCCTATTTCAAGCCAGACCTCCCTCACATTCTCCCCTTCATTTCCTTTTCTTCTCCCTGGCCAAGCTTGCACCCTGCCAATCGTAGGCCTATACCAGCCTACCACCACTAACCGGCGAGCCCTTCCACACCTACACCCCTTATCTTCTTCCCCCTCTCTTGGACTATAAATACCCAAACCAACCCCCCATTTGGCCTCCTTAACTCTGCCTAGAAATTCCAACGTATTTTCTTTGCCACCACTTCAGATGCCTCCCCAATTGTTGTCGTGCAACGCCATTACCCAAAACACCACCCAATCCCTTCCCTACATTAACCTCCACAAAACTGAGCCACTCACCACCCCTGAATCCCCTTACAAAAACCACCCCGACTATGCAAAGTTGGCTGCTCGACCTGCCCCTTTGCACCCCATCGCCACCCCTCTCGCCGCCGTGCACCACCTCCTCCGCCGTAATCACCACATCCCCTGCCACCTAATAAACCCAACATAACCTCCTCTACCTTCCCCTACCTTCCCTTCTCCATTTATCCCTCTCCTTCATCCTCCCTCCTTCTCCACCACCCTCAGCCACTACAACCACAACCACTTGTGCCGCGACCTTTGCTGCGCCACCACCACCACTACAACCCTCTTAATCTAGAGAGTCCACCACCACCACAACCACCATCTCACCCTCTCTCTCCTAGCCCTAAAAGACGCACCTTCTCCAAAATCACCCCTTGCACCACCACAGTTGTTGTCGCTGCCTCACTAGGTTGTGCCCTAACCCTTCCTAGCCCTTAAGTATAATTTATTTAGTGTAATTATTATTCTAACTTTATTATTACTATTATTGTCATTAACATTGTTATTATCATTATTATTATTATTATTATTATTATTATTATTATTATTATTAAATTTATTATCATTACTATTTCTAATATTGTTAATAATATCCTACCATGATTAATATAACTCTCTAACCTTATTTTGGCTAATAATAGCATTATTAACCATTTTAAGGATAATATCCTTATTTTTACTACTAAAGCTACTACTAATATTATTATCCCTAATACTAGTTTATAATAAAGGTAAGTAGGAGATAATGAAAATATTGATAACAACGAAGTAACTCTAGTATTTTCCCTCTTATAGGTGAACCAAGTTTGACCCCTATGGAGGCATAGGAGCATGCTCCAAGCCCGGTGTCATTTTAGGTAAGGATGTGGTTAAGGCCTAATATGTGTATTATGCGTACTATATGTTATGTGTGCTGATATATTTATGTACCTTATGTGAGTATGACTATGTACTTGTACCACATCTTGGAGCTAAGGTAAGTGTATGTGATCCATTTATGGCATGTATAATATGATTATGTGTCTTTTACTTTTTGGTGCTTATATGATATGGCCCTTTAGGACATGTATGCTAAGAGACTTTAAAAGATATGGTGTGGGGATGAAAAGATGAAAGGGGTAAAGGAAGTGAGTTAACTAGAGAGAAGTAAGAACGACCTAAGTATTTCATGACTTATGGGTGGATAAATAAAATGATAATATGAATAAAATAAGAGAGTGAAATGAATCTTGTATGGGGATTCTAGGTTTTGCACGGGGATGGCCCCTACGTGAGAAAAGTCAACTTGAAGGTTAATTAAAGTAAGGAAAGATTTGTTGGGGTGATTAAGGTCCATAAGTGAAAAATAGTACGTAGGTTGTATAACATGCATGAGGGGCTTGGCTAGGGTTTGGGAGGAAAACCCTAAGTTGAGGAGATTGTGGAAGGGAGAAATAATGGAGAGGATTGGAGTATGGGGAGAGAGTGGAAGGATGTCATATGGATAGTGAATGTGTGTGTCATATGAAAGAGGGAATGGTAAGTTAGAGTGATGGAGGGACAACATATGAGAAAAGAGAGGTGCTAAGGTTTGGGAGAGGCCAACTAGGGTTTCGTTGTCACATATGTGAAATGGGAAGTAAAGTGGGATGCTTGGGGATTAATCGAGTGAGGTGGTGAGTTAGGGGCAAAGAAAACATGGGTTGTGTAAGATAGAGGAAGGTTAGGCCATATAGGCCAAATTAGGGTTTCCTAAGGAAAATGTTAGAGGGCAATAGTGAGTTAACTCAGAGATATAGGAAAGTGGGCCTCGACCCATGCATATAGGATTTTGGTATTTGTGGTAAGTAAGGAAAAGGGGGAAAGGACATCGAGATGCACTAGGAGGTGTAGAAGTCACAAGATATGGGACAACCTTTTGAGGAAAATAGGAGCAAACAGGTTGTGTGAGTGGGTAGTTTAAAGGACATGCATGTCTAGGGTGGAAATATTCATCGAATAAGACATAAAGAAAATACTAACCATTTAAAGAAAAAGATTATTGAGCCAAGCCCATACTGGTCCACCGTCGAATAATAGTGGCTAAGTGCCTTGTGCCCTGGAGACTGTTCCATCAGCGAATAATAGTGGCCAGGTGTATTCTGCACTAGGTGTTTTTCTATCCACTGGCTATAATATTGGGGAATATCGAGCTAGAATCATGAAAGAGCTCTCGGTGAGGAGTGAACCGGTAAGTTCGGCTTGTCCCTCTCCTTGTGCCCAACCCCCTCCATGGCGATGGAGCACAAGCAGTGACACCATTGTTCTGTCGAGCTTTGAGCTTCAGCTCTACTCTTAGTTCTTCTTCTTCCCTCCCTCCTTCCTGCTCTCTTTGCTTTTTCTACTGTCTTGATGTTTCTTGAGTTATGGGGACCAAAAGGAAGATTCTCCGAGGTCGAGTAACAGGAAAAACTCCCGTTTGTGCTCTTCCTAGTCCAAAGAAGGGTGCACGCCCTACTGAATCATCTTCTGAAGCTTCGAGCTCAGCTTCTCCTAGTAAGTAATCTTCAGATGATTCCCCTGGTTTGACTTCTAAGGAAAGTGCTTATGCCCTAAAGAATCGAGTGGAAGAGGCTCTGACCACTGTCCCAGACTCGAATTTGGAGGTGGTTCCTACACCTATGTTGCAAAAACAGACTGATTTGAGCTGCCAAGTCGATGCTTGCAAAGCAAGTGCTAAGGAGCAATCGAAATTAAGGGGTGAGAAACCCGTTTTGACTCAAGCTACAGTGCACTCGCATGAACCAGTAGTGAAGTTGGCTGGTCAAGACCCCTTGTCTTCAATGTCTGGCCTCCTTTCTGATTCTGATGCTAAAGTGAATGAGGTGGAAGGCTCTTCTCCTGCCAATGTGGTTGGCCAGCTAGGTGATGCCTTGTGTGAGGACCCTGAGCTGAACTGTGATCGAGCTGCACATCACCAGGTGCCCCCCAAGTCAGAAATCTTTTGCTGAGCTTTTTCCTAGCATAGCTAGTAAGAAATTTGAATTTGTTCCCCCTAAGGGAGATGTTGTGTGTGTGTCCAAGAAAAACATTCATCCTGTGGATGAGTCTTGGGGGGCATGTTTGCTGGGGTGCTTTGTTGGGGTCAAACCTGACAGATACCACATGGGTATTGCTAAACATGTGATCAAACTGCCTTTTAAATACATAAGGCATAGCTCTGGATGGGTGATACTAAGGTTTGAAGACCAGCTTGACGGGAATAAAGCTTTGGCAGGGGAACCTTATATCATCAGAGGCAAGGTCTTTGTACTCAAGTAAATCCCCAGGTTATTTTCCTTTGGCAAGGAAGAGATCACTAGGGTTCCTGTCTGGGTCAGACTTGTGAATCTCCCCATGGAGATGTGGAATTGTGGAGCAATCAGTGAAATTGCCTCCTTTATAGGCAAGCCAATCCTGATTGATGACTTCACATAGCCAAAATCCAAAATTGAATATGGGAGAGTCCTGGTTGATATTGATGTCAAAAGGAAGCTACCTTCTGAGATCAAAGTCAGAATAGGAGAGGATGAGTTCCTCCAATGTATAGAATATGAAGACCTTCCCCTGATTTGTGGTTGTTGTGGAACTCTGGGTCATCTGGAGAGTAAATGTCTGCTGAACAAGGATAGGAAAAGGGAGAACATTGTGAACCATGTTTCCTCTAGCTTCCAGCCCACTCAGGCCCCTGAGGAACCTCTGCCAGCCAGGAAGGATCCTAAGGAGAACAATGCTAACTCTGTACCCCCTAGCAGGTCTGATAGAGCTTCTGATCACATTGAGGATGGTCTTTCTGTGAAACAACACTGCCCTCGGGTGACATAGGAGATCCTTGATCTGCCCTCCCCTAGGAAGGTGGCTCTAGAACCCCATTTGGATGATTTGAGGCAAAGGAAAGGTAAGATACCACAACTAAACCTGGAATCCAGCTCTGATCCTAAGGCCCCCCAAGCAAAACTGTGGTAGTCTGGCTGGTACTTCTGAAACACCTAGGGTTCAAGGTCTAGTGGAAGTTAGTGGTTGGTAGTAGGTAGTATCTAAAGCTGCTAAGAGGAAGAAAAAAAAGCCCTGCCATAAAGCAGTTCAGAAAAGGACCTACTAAACCTGTAAAGGTTTCATGAAAATGCTTGTTTGGAATATAAGGGGAGGGGGTTCTCCCCTGAAACAAAAAACCCTGGGAAAAATATGTAAGGAAAATTCTTGTTCGATTATAGGCCTGCTTGAATCAAAGTTAGACAGTAAAAAAGTGCAGCTGATGAAAGATAACCACTTCAGAAGCTGGCAGCATCATGATAACTTTCTGAACCATCCAAATGGTAGAATACTCTTGCTGTGGAACCCTAATCTAATCAGATTCCATCTGGTTGAGGTCTCTCCTCAATTATTGACTGGTGATGTTGTTGACATCAAAACTGGTACATCCTTTACTTTGACAGTGGTGTATGGTTTGTATAGTATAAAAGACAGAAAAAGTCTATGGGAATCCCTCATGATGAGGTCCAGAATCATAAAAGGGGCCTGGATTGTTGCAGGGGACTTCAATTTTCCTCTCAATGCCTCTGATAGGTGTGGCATTAGACCTGTTACAGACTATGAAACAACAGATTTCAAAACTTGTTGCTTAGTTACCCAACTTTCTGACATCCCCGCCACTGGCTGCTATCACACCTTTGTTGGGCATAATGTTAAATGCAAGCTGGATCGAGCTCTTATGAACTCTGATGGGTTTGCCTCTAGTCTTAAGGTGCAAGCTCACTTCCTGGCTCCTGGTAGCTCATCTGACCACTCCCCCTGCATTATGGACCTTGGATCTCTGCATGCAAAACAGAAACCTTGCAATTCTTTAATATGTGGTGTGAGCACCCAAGGTTCTATGAAGTGGTCAACAGCTTTTGGAGCTTCTTTGATTGTGGTACCAGTCAATTTATCCTTTGTAATAAACTCTCCTTGTTGAAACATGAGTTAAGAAAAGTGAATGTGCATGATTTTTCACACATTATTGCTAGGGCTAACCTTGCAGAATCTCAACTTAAGGAAGCCCATGAGAAGTTCATGGCAGAACAGCACTCTGCAGATTGGGAAACTCTGACTGGCCTAAAGAAGAAGGCTAAATTCTTGAGAAATGTTGCAGCTAGCTTTATGTCCCAGATCAATAAGAACAGGTTCTTATTTGGTATGGATCATAACACCAGGTTTTTCTTTGATATGCTGAGGGCAAGGCAAGCAAAAAACAGAATTGTCCAAATTATTAAGAGAGATGGTACCCCTACTACCTCTGATCAGGAAAAGGAAACTGAGTTCCTAGACTTCTATAAGTTCCTGCTTGGGACTGAAAACAAACACACTCCCTTTGACAATGGTATTATCCTTCAAGGACCTGTTATTTTTGAGGAACAACAGTAGACCCTAATCAGACCTGTTATGAATGCTGAAATCAAGTTTGCTCTCTTCTCCTTAGGGGATCAAAAAGCCCCTGGCCTAAATGGTTACTCTGCAAAATTCTTCAAAGCTACCTGGGAGACCACAGGGGAGGATCTCCGTGTGGTAGTCCAGGAGTTTTTTTAATAACAGACAGCTACTTAAATGTGTGAATCATGCTGCCTTGGTATTAATTCCCAAAAGTCCACAGGCCACCTCAGTCTCTGATTTCAGACTAATTGCATGCTGCAACACTGTGTACAAAGTTATTTCCAAGCTTCTAGCAAGCAGACTTGCTGAAAGTCTTGAAAAACTGATCAGTCCAGAACAAGGGGCATTTGTTAAGGGGAGGCTCATGACAGAGAATATCCTCCTTGTCCAGGAGCTTTTGAAAGAATATAAAAGAAAAAGAACCTCCCCTAAGTTTATGATTAAAATTGATATCAGAAAGGCTTATGACACTCTCTCCTGGAGCTTCCTGGAACAGATTTTGCAGGCCTTCAAGTTCCCCCATGAGTTCACCTCCATGATCATGGAATGTGTTACTACCACAAGTTACTCTCTCAAGCTGAATGGCAACCTGTTTGGCTTTTTCAAAGGAGCCAGAGGGTTGCGTCAAGGGGATACTCTATCCCCTTATCTTTTTGTGCTGTGCATGGAGTATTTCAGCAGACTGCTGAAGCAGCTCTCCAGAGATCAAAGCTTATCTTTTCACTCTAAATGTGAAAAGATTGGGCTCACCCACCTTACTTTTGCGGATGACTTAATTCTTTTCTACAGAGGTGACATCCCCTCAGTCAAGATCCTATCCCAGGGGCTGGAGATCTTCAGTAAATGCTCTGGGCTCACTGTTAACCCTCTGAAGTCCCATCTGTTTATGGCTGGGGTCAATCCCCATATTCAAGCTGAGCTCCTCTCCTTGACAGGCATGCCTAAAGGAACTTTTCCTTTCAGATATCTGGGTGTGCCCCTGAACCCCTGCAAATTAAGAGCAATGGATTATGAGCAACTCATTAACTCTCTATGTGATCAATTGAAAATGTGGAGGGCTAGCTCACTATCCTTTGCAGGCAGGCTGGAAATCATCAACTCTATAGCTCAAGGGCTTATGGGGTTCTAGTTGTCTATATTTGATATCCCTAAAGTGGTGCTCCAGAGAATTTTATCCCTCTGCAGAAATTTTCTGTGGCAGGGTAAACCTCCTCCTGTGGCATGGACTAAGCTATGCCTCCCAAAAAAATAAGGACTTGATATTAAAAACCTCCATGCTTGGAACTTGGCTTTTCTCAGCAAATACATCTGGGCCTTACAAGAAGAAAAGGAAACACTCTGGACCAAGTGGATTCATACCCACTATCTGCACTCACAAGGTTTGGAGAATTTCACCCCTAAGCATGACACCTCCCACTTTTTGAGAACTATCAGCAACTTACTCTCCTCTCTGATTCAGGGGCAAGGTGATTATGATCAAGCTAATATTCTGCTAAAATCTTGGGTGACTGATAAAGGCTTCTCTACTCAGCTAGCCTATAAGTTTTTTCGAGAGAAAGCTCTGAAATGGAAACCCCACAAGGCAGTTTGGTTAATGAACAGAACAAAAAGACATTCCTTCCTTCTCTGGCTAGCCCTCCAGCACAGGCTCTATACTAGAGACAGGCTTACTTTTTGGGAGGGGCCTAAAGAATGTCCATTCTGCCTGCAGGAAAGGGAATCACATGATCACTTGTTTTTTGACTACTATGAAATCAAGAAGATTTGGTACCCTCTAAGAAGTTGGCTGGGTATATCCAGAGGGTCCACAACTCTGTCAAGTGCAATGAGAACCCTCCACAGGAACTGCCATAGACACCACAAGATTTGGAGAGCTTGAGCCCTCACTGTGGCTGCACTGGTCTATTTCATATGGAGGAGCAGAAATGCTCTAATTTTTGAGAACAAAGTTGTTGATCATAGGAATATCATTGTACAAGTTCAAAAACATGTATATAGTGCTCTAATTTTTGACAAGTCTAATTGAGGAGTGTAGAAATGATGTAACTGTAGACACCCTAAGGAGTGCTATGTACCTTTGTAATTTTGGTTTCTGATCTCCAAGGCTAGGTATGTTAGCCTCTGGTGCACCAGGGTATGCCCTGTGTATTTGTACAGGTTCTTTTTGTTTTATATATTTACCTCATTTACCTAGGGGGAATATCGAGCTCAGCAAACCAAACCTAATGATCATAAGCTGTGGAAAGATACTATCTACTTACAGTGAAATACCATGAGAGCTGGGGCCAGACCGGTCCACTAGCAAATAATATTAGCTAGGTGCCTTATGCCCTAGAGATCATTCCACCGGTGAATAATAGTGGCCAGGTGCATTTTGCCCTAGGTATTTTCTGGTCCACCAACTATAATAGTGGGGTTCCCGTACTCGCATGGACTTATAATAAGAATGGTGTGAAATGGGAATTTGGACCAAAGATCTAATGATTAAGCTTAGCTGGACTGAACCACGGTTGGCACTATCTGTCTTTCATGTATGGCTTGTCTCCATCGCTACCTGTTTGTGTTATCTATATTTCGTGTATGGCCTTAGCTGCATGGTTACCTTACTCAGTATGTAGCGTACTGATCACCCATTTCATGGATGCTGCTCATTCCCACGAGAAGAGGTCCCTTATGAGTTTGTGCATGTAGGAGATACCATTTTTATGCCTATGACACATTTCAGGTTTTGGGCAAGGGTGAATGTTGATCTTGTGGGTCTTGGCATGGGGCCTAAGATCTTTGGTTTTTTTTCTTAGTGTGTTGTATTATTCTATCCCCTTGGGGGCTTTGACTATGTAACCTTTTCTGTCGTAATGACTTTTAATCACTCACTCTAATTCTCTCTTTATGAATATTTCGGTTTTCTATAGATCTCTGTCTTAAGTATTTTTAATGTTTTATGAAATTATTCTTAGCCTTGTGGTTGGTGCAAGACGGGTCAGGAGCCAAGCTTATGCTGATCACGGTGGTGGCACCTTCTGTGCTTGTGTATGTTTTAATTAAACGAATATTTTAAACTGTGATTTTTGGAGGTGTTACATCATGTCATATAATACATCAATGAACACATGTGATAACCAAAAGCAAAAACTCAGACGATAACTCACACATCATATTATGTCACATATTCATTGTATCATTATATTTAACCATAATACAATCATTCCATCAATCTAATTCATGCCGAGGGTATTACCTGAGGGTAACTACCAAACCATACTTAAACCACATTCATAAAAAAAGGGTGGTGCACTAATAAAACTATCAATCACCATAGTAAACCATTTACAATAACCCATAGGGTAAAGCATGGAGGAAACTACCAAAGCATATACCAAATCCAATTCTAAATAAACCATGGGTAGTTCATGGAGGTAAATACTAAAACCAATACCAAATAATTCATCATACAAGAGTTACTTTCTTATTTTTATTACTCGAGGAGAGATGATAGAAACTTGAAGACACTGATTCATCATATAAGAGTTTTCACACGTCTTTGCCACCCTTTACCATCACTAAACACTACCAACTCTACCACAACCCAACCCATCGCCAACCACCACCACCATTGACCAAGACATTCATCCTCCAAGTTATTGTATTTCCCTTCCTTGATAGCCTATGTTTTTAGTTTTGTTGAGTGCACAATTGTGCCCCTCCTTGACACAACCATAAATCCTCCTTAGCACAATCTTGCACTCCTCATATGCACACATCCATACATGTAATGTTTACCACTTCTTATATAATAGTGCATTATTCCTCATAGTTATACTTCTTGCACAAATGTGCTCTCCTTTGCAATACCCTATCCCTTTTCCACCATCACCAACCTCCTCATATGGCACCAAAACCCTTACAACACTACCTAAACCCCTGATGGACCTCCATTTTTGCTACATTTCCCCATTCAAATCACTACCTTCATAACCTTAATCCATCTCTCAATACCTCTCCTATTTCCACTAAGGATGTGAATGAGTTGAGCCGAGCCAAGCCAAATACCCCTAGGCTTGGCCTTGACTCATTTAACTAAATGAGCCTAAAATAAGGCTTGGAATGGAATAATTTAATTAATCAAATGACAAGCCAAAATCATGAGGCAAAGCTATAAAATGAAGTGAACCTCACTTTTTTGGGCTCAAGTTTGGCTCGTTTAATAAATGAGCCCGAAAGTGAGGTTCAAGATTAACTCATTTAACTAAGCAAACGGGCCAAATTGGAAATTTAATAAGTTGATTGGCTTAATTAATTTACAACCCTAATTGCCACCCAACCAACTTCCCCCCAATGTGCATGAAACACACTAATTACCCTTGCAATGTGAGTTTGGAGTTTTTATTTCCTTACAACTTGAGAGTATTTTGGTCATTTCCTTATTGTTAAATATTTTAATATTATTTTATTTTGATGAGCTAGATATTAATATGGTTAATGCTTGTTTTTATTTTTAAGGTAAAAGATGTTGGTTAGCTGAGCCTAATAAATTTTAGTAGGTTACTTATAATTTGTATTTTTTTTTTCAAAATCATGTAATCTATATACATTACTGAAATGTTAAATATTGCATGATAGCATATTGGGGTTTTGATGTATAAATTTGTATTAAGTATGTTTGTTACGTTATAATTATTTGCCTAAAAATATTAGTGTAAAAATTGGTAAAATAGAGCATGTTGATATGTGTAAAGTATTATATGTATGAAAGCATGTCAAAATAGGTTTACTGCTGGAAAAAAATTTATGTATGTCTTGTATGTCTAAAATGATAGGTTGAGCATGCATGGGTGTGTTTTTTGCATGAGGATTATCATTGTGTTCCCTAGGGGCAAATTGATTATTTTAAGCATACCATATTATTTATTCTAGTAAGAATATGTACTAATTAATGATGAGTGTGATAATATGTGATTTTTGATGATTTAAAAGATCATGTTAGGGTCTCACGTGTTGTATCATGCATAAGGACAATATGGTCATTTGGTGTATCTAATAATTTATTTGCACGCTATTGTATTTTAGCATTTTCGTGACAAATTATTAAGTAAAATGATGTTTTGAGGCTTATGGTAAGATAAGGGCATTTGGTCAGTATTTGTTAAATATGGAGTTTCAATGTTTCTAAAGTGGAAATGAATTTAAAATATACTAAATATGTTACTTGAAATGTTTAGGGAATTTATGAATGTAATAGGTATAATCAACTAAAAAAATAGCTTAAATTATGAATTGTAACCCTAGAGGTAAGCTTGTTATCACCTGTGTAAAATTTTAGAGTTAGACCTTGATTTTAGATATGTTGTTAATACTATCCTTTTAGGTTATATGAGTCCTATAGGATAATTTATGCTTAATTTATGAAATTAGAATTTCTTAGGGGAAAATATGGGTTATTTCTTTAAGGATGTTTTAATCTTCAAGTGGTTGTGTTTTATGCATTTTGAATAATTATATTAAGTTTTGATTATGTTCCTTACATATTTATATGTATATCTACATGAAGATCTTGAGATAAACAACAGTAAATAAGACATCAATTACTTAAAGTAAAAGATTATGTGAGTTAGGACTAAAGTGTAGAGTCCGTTCCACTAGCTTACATAGTAAGAAGTAATACTTTGGGCAAAAAATTATTTTGCCACCTAGAAAAAATTTTGTCGCCCAAACTTTGGGCAACAAAAAAATTTCGTCACCACAAGCTCATTTCCCTAGCTTAGGGAGATGAAAAGAAAATTTTTTCGCCCTAAACCTCTTTTTATGCAACAATATTTTTGGTCGCCCTAAACCTCTTTTGTGCGACAGAAATGTTTTGTCGCCCTAAACCTCTTTTGTGCGATGAATATGTTTTGTCACCCTAAACCTCTTCTATGCGATATGTTTTGTCTCCCTAAACCTCTTTTGTGTGATAGATATATTTTTTCACCCTAAACCTCTTTTGTGTAACGCATATGTTTTGTCTCCCTAAACCTCTTTTGTACGACGAATATTTTTTGTTACCTAGACCTACTTTTGTACAACAAAGTTGTTTCATTTGTGGCCCTATTACTTGTTTTGCAACAAAATCAATTCCTAGTCTTTCTTTCAAGCTACAAAAATATTTTTTAGCCCAAAGACAGGTATTATGCATTCATAATAATGGATTATGTTGTAATGTAGTATCATTCATATAGATACTCCACCATATTTCATTACCCTGTGCAATCATATATCATTCAAAACATGCATAGATTATGATATCATTGTCCAAAAACAAATGTCATTCGAATGTCAAAGTATATGACACCGCAATATATAAATTGGCAAAAGTCATGCCTAATGAGTACCACAAAAATCAATTATCCTATCTAGCTTGAAAGACCAAAAAAAATGGATAATGTTATCTATAGTTCTGCATATTCAGCTTCATCAAGTATATTGCAGCGCCACAAAAAAATGTTTTAAGTTAATCTGCAATTCATGAAATAAAAAAATATATAAATTAAGGCTAACAAGAGATATGCAATGTTATCTATTTATAATTGACCACTTCCCTTCAATTAAAAAAATTTTTAAACCATATTACAAAAAATTCAATTTTTTGCATTATGTGTTTTGGACACACCTTATACCTCTTGTATACTAAATTTCTAATTCAATTACAAGAGATACATAAAATTAATGTCCAATTATACTAGGTGAAGTTCACATTAATAAATTATAAATATGAGTAATGAAACTTGAAATAGTCACCAAGAGAGGAAATTGGACACTTTTTTATCATGAATATGTTAAATATGAATATTGATTGATATGTGCAAATGAATTCATAGAAGTCATACAATATCATTAGTGAATTATACAACAATGACCATCTGAAGAATAGAAGCATTGATCAAGTTATAGTTAAAGAATGTTCTTAGCATTCCCAAACATTAGATTATTCTATGACTAGTTGTACAGGGCAGGTTAGCATCCAATAGACACAACAAACTTCACAGATTATTATATGCCCAAACATGCACATAAAATTCAAAAGGTATTAGCAAGGAACCAAAAAGGATAATGGTATCAATAAAATCAAATTGTATAATATGTTATTAGTAAAAATGAATATAAGAACTAACTTACATTTATAAGTTCAAGAAAGCTCCTTGCCACTAAAAGTCTGTGTCATTTTCTATGTCCAATAAGAACTCACGGCTGTAAAAGAGAACAAATAATATAGTTAGAATACCTGATGCAAGAAGTCATCCATCTCAATTTCAAGACAAGGAATATCACATGTCTACCATTGGCACAAACTATAAATTTTGGTTTCATAATTTGTCCACACTTATAGTGCAGAGCTTTAAAGTTTAGACCATTAAAAAATGGGAAATTTTGAATGCACTAAATATACCTTACACTACTTTAGTGATTTGTGAAGATTGTTGTGGTCCTTGAAAGCCTACAATTTGATCTCTCACAACGTGCATCATTTTATCCTTCAACTTCTGCACAATCTCATTGGCATCTGCTCCAATTTTCCTCTCTCATTCCTCTGCTCCTTCTCTTAACTTTCTCTTCTTTTCTTCAGCAATTTCCTTCATCTTTTCCAATTTGAGTCTTAAATTATTCTCCCTTAAAACATTTGAATGTTTAAGCTCCTCAATTTTTTGATGAAGGCTAGCCTCAATTTTATTGTCTTTTTTGTTCCTTAAAGGCATAGGTCCAACTCCTAGCCCTCTAATATAGCCAGAATGATGCTCAAATTCCTAGGTATATGCTTCTTTCACATTAAGATTATCAACTCCATACAACTCCTTTTGCTTAGCATGAAGTTCAGTCAACTTTTGATATTTTGTATATGCACCATCTTCCCATGTACCACCTTTTTTCCTATCATAATATAAAACAAACAATTAAAAAAATCCTTACAAATTTGTATAAATTAACTTATATTTAAGTACTTCTTCATATCTGACACATCTTTTGGTTTTTTCCCATAATCTAATATAATCTAGTTCTTGCTCAAGATCTTCAATAGACTCATAAGCATTTTTAACTATAATAGAAGGCTCTTTTAATGTTTGATGTTCCTACATATAATAAATCCATGTGAATATTTAACTAAAAGCACAAGATATCAAGAGTCAAAGGAGATAAGTCTTTGCATTAATAATAACAGTTTATTCCATTGTAACTCTTTTAACATACAAATATATATAATTGGCCAACCTTTATATTTTTGATACAACAATAGTAGTAGTAAAAAAAAATAGAACAACAATTGCAAAATTTTCATTAGTATACTTACAATTTCATGAAGATAGCGTGTTGTTGACTTTCCTCCGTTCCTACGAATTTGAGTTTGTCTTGATTTATTTCTACGATTCACTTCACTAATATGCTACATGTGAAAAAAATGATAATTAATGATTTTGTAACCCTTTTACATTTCATTAGCCAATGCATATCCATCAAATTAACTAAATTTATAAATTAGAGTGGAAATACTTGTCATCAGAAACTTTAAAAAATAATAATAGAACCTCTTGCTTGGAGGAAGCCCAAAAGACCACCACTAACCACCTCCATACAGTAGCCTTTATGGTTTAAGGTCGGTTTGCGATAGCATGTGACATTGAAAATCCATTAAAATATCACTCTTTTAGCCTGAAACACCATTGTCTATACATAATTTTACATTGCATAGATAATGCTTTGTCAACATAACTACCCTTTGGAAGTCTTTACTCAGCCTAAATCATATATAAATATCAAATTGATCAATTGGTTATGAACAAAATGAAACATGTGGCTGATATGCAAAATTGAAAAAATCAGCTCTAACTTTTACCTTTATCTTATTGAAAAGCCTTTCTTTCGCGGTAGTATCCATATGTTTCCAATTTCTACACATATAATTCAATATTTAAAAAAATAAAATTTATGAGAAAGTTTTATCAAAAATAGACATGTGAAAATAGAATTAGAATAATTAAAATTAGTTTTATCGTGAATCAAGAGGACAATAATTTTTTACCCACACTCCTAACTCTGTGATGAATTGGTTTGCATCAGTGCCTACAATTCTATTCATTTCTTCAGTGATTTTAGCATATGGATTTATAGTGTGGTCATTTAATCATGAATGAAAATATTTATTTCCAAGTGTGGACCCCCACTTTAGCCCTAAATCACACTAGTATATTTGTTCAACAAATAATGATAAATATGCAGAAAAAAATATATAATTAAAAAATATATCACAGAAAAATAGGAACTCTTAACCCAAACCTGTCCTTTGTGATTTTTGCAACCTATGACGTTGCATATATGTCATATAATTGGCTAAGTTGTTAAATCGCTCATGATAACCATCCGGTGAAGTCTCTTAATTTACATCCACCATAGCTTGTGATGATGAAAGATTAGATGCCATTAACCTGCCAAATCTAACAACAATAAAATAAATTGATTGATATGCTAATTAAATAAATTAGAACACAACAATTATATCATTTGAAAATTTATCACCATCACCTTCGACTCTGAAGGAAAACTAAAATAATATCATGCAATATCTTCATCTGATTCTAAATATGAATAGTAATTAACTTCACCATTTTCATCTTTGAGGCCCTCTTCCTCCTCTTCCTTCTCATTATTCATAGCCCATTCAATGTCACAAATATCAACTAAATCAGGTTCAATATCATCACATACCAAAGTAATTTCATCCTAATTTAAATATTGTATATCAGAAATGATAGTAGTCATCTCATTCTCCCAATTTGCATTTGAAGGTTCAATATCATCATCAATGTCCTCAACAATAGGTAAATCAAAATGATTTCGATGACTTGTTTTAACAGCTATCCTCCACTGAGGTCCTTTATGGGCTTTTACATAAAAAACTTGTCCTACTTAAGAGGCTAGTGCAAAAGGCCCATTATATCTTAACCTACTGTTAACATTAACAAGGGTAATTTTATATTTATCATCTCTTTTTACCCCATCCTCTTATCCCATACATTGAACCATTCACATCTAAAAATAATGGTATTAGGACTACCATAATTTCTGATAGGGTCATATTACAACACAATCACCTCCTCTAGTAACTCGTAAAAATTCACACCTCCACTATCATCATCTCCTTTTACCATTACTCACTGATTTGTGTCTTCCTTCTTCTTGCCGCTTTCTTGTATGAAATCTAAAACCATTCACAATATATCCCTCATATGTAAGCACATTCCTCATTGGACCTTGAGCTAGACATAATATTCATATGTAATCCTTTCATCCCCGGCATCTCTCAACTCTGTTATCTATGTTACATAAAAATTAAAAAAAAAATAATGTAAGACCTAGGTTATTACTATAATAGCTCTATTATTTAAGTCATATAGATTATTAGTTCACTTACTATTTTTTTAAACCATTTAACAAAAGCAACAAGTTTTCCTTCATTGGCATTCAATTACTTCCTATCATGAAGAACAATTATTAATCTTTGTAGCCCTATTTACATATTCAATATGATATATAAATTTAAAATAATCTCACTTACTCATAAAATGGTTGAACTTATTCAAAATTTCTTAGAATGTACAATTGTGCTTGCTCCCAATCTTTAAAGCTTAACTCTTTAAGTGTAGCCTTCCCTAATGGCTTACCATACTTATAGAAAATAGATAAACTATAGGGAAGTGGGTGATTCTCATCATCGTTCCTTTCTTCACGAATGAATTGAGTCTCTACTTTACTCAAATTCCATGAGAAAAATGTAAGGCATTCACTACATTCTCATTTTCTACAATCGACCCTTCTGGACAGTTGCCTACAAACGATTTATAAGTACACATTTCCCTACAATAAGAAAAAAATCACAATTTTACATTTACATTACAAAATATGTTATATTAAAATATTTTAACTTTACATTACCTTTCAAAGCGCCACATCGAACAATAAGCCACAGGTCCCGCTAACTTTGCTTCATTGGCTAAGTGCACAGTTACATGCACCATCACATCAAAAAAAGAAGGAACACATACCCGTTCCAATTTGCAAAGGGTGATGGCTATATCTCTTTCCATTTGCTCCAACACATCAATTTTTAATGTTTTTGAACATAGTTTCTTCAAATATCTACTCAACTCTACCAAAGGTTGAAGCACCTTATGATCTAACACACCTCAAAAAGCTAATAGAAGTAAATCTTGCATAAACACATGACAATCATGACTCTTCATCCTAGAAATCCTACCATCCTCCAAGCTTACACACCATGAGATATTGGATGAATAGCCATCTGGAATTGCCAAATTTTTGAGTAGGACAGTGACCTCCCTCCTCTCAAATAATGTTAAACTATAAGATGCCTTCGGAATATGAAACTTTTCCCCCACCAACTTAGGATGCAAATGTGAATGCATTTTCATCTTCTCAAGGTCCAATCTAGCATTCAAAGTATCTTTATTTTTTCTAGGTATATCCAATAATGTGCCCAAGATATTGTCACAAATGTTCTTCTCCACATGCATCACATCTAGATTATGCTGAATTAACAAATGCTTCCAATTCGAAAGTTCAAAAAAATATTCTTTTTCTTGCATTGATGCACCAAGTATTGCTCAGATCTCTTTCGCTTAGAAGATTTACTTTTTTCAAATGTGATATTTATAAATCTACTCAATTCCTCCAAAATATCATGCCCAAAAAGTGATTCTAGTGGGGGCCTCTTTTAGTATGTCCAACACCGAATTCTTTCCTCTTCAATCACCATTTATAGTCTGGTTCCAAGAATCTCCTATGTCCCAAATAGCAGTGCTTACGAGAGTGCTTTAATCTTTGATGCCAAGTATCCTTATGGCAATTAGGACAAGCAAGGGTACCTTTTGTGCTCCATCCGAACAAATTAGCGTAACTTAGGAAATCATTAATTGTCCACATTAAAACAACATGCATATTAAACACCTCACCAGTGTGTGCATCAAATGTCCTAACCCCATTCTCCCAAAATTACTTTAATTATTCTATTAGTGATTGCAAAAATACATCTATATCATTGCCTGGTGATTTTGGACCAGGAATTAACAAAGATAACATGAAGTAAGCACTTTTCATACACATCCAAGGAGACACATTGTATGGGACAAGAATAACAAGCCATATGCTATCCTTGGAATGTAAGTGTGCTCTAGGATTGAATCCATCACTCGCAAGTGCCAACCTAATACTCCATGAATCAGCGGAGAAAGAGGAAAATAATTCATCTAGAAACTTTCAAGCTCTTGAATCTGCATGATGCCTCATAATTCCATCGTCTGGGCAATGCTTTTTATGCCAACACATATGTTTCGCTAATTTGGAGCACCTATACATCCTTTGCAGCCTAGGGATTAAAGGAAAATGGCATAAGACTAGTTGAGGCACCTTATTTCTCATATGCAACCCATCACCATCACTGCTACTTCCATCATCCCGATTCTTTTCCTTCCATCTAGAGCATCCACAAACTGGATAACTATTGTATTGAGCATGTTCTTTCCAAAACAATATGCAATGATTATTGCAAGTATCAATTTTCACATAATTCAACCCAAGTTCCTTAGTGTATTTCCTTACTTCATACGAAGTCTTAGGAAATCCTTTATCAACGTTAAAGGATCTATCTAAAACTTGAAGTAGCATATCAAAAGATTTATTACTCCATTTATTACTCACTTTGATGTGGATTAATTTAACAAAAAATTCTAATTATGAGAACGTCTTACAACCTGCAAACAACTCTATCTTAGAATATTTCATCAACTTAAAAAATTTCTCTAAACCAACACCATTTTTCTTAAGAGATTGACACCCTGCCTCTGATCCACTAGTATCAACACCCATGGAAAATTAAACATTTGTCACATCTTGTACCAATGGACCCATATTATCAAGATCTGCCTTGCCATCCACATTGACTCCAGTCTCTTCATCATAAGTATCATGAACACTATTATTATCACCCTTAATATTGTTGTCATTACTTTCTCCATGAAAAATCCACGGATTATAATCATTATTGATGTTATACATCATCAAATGAATCAACATAGTACGTCAATTTTAGGCTAAAATAAAATTACAATTCAAGCAAGGGCATTTTAGCAAAATTCCCTCTTCCTTTCCACCAAAACAAAATTCTAAAAATTCATTAACACCTTCAATATACTCTGGCTTTCTCCTATCATTTATTCCCTTATGGTTCATCTAACTTCGATCCCCAAGCATTTTTGAAAAAATGACTACATATGCATAAGCAAATAGGAAAACATATATAAGGAAATGTTCATCGATCAAATATAATCAATGACTATCTTCTATTTTTCTTATTGATTAAGGTTATTTATGTATTAATTATTAGTTATTATATATATGAAAAGCAAGCATTTGAATATGATGTTTCTATCTTCAAAGTTAATGCTTAATTATTTGTATTACTTGACTATATAAGAGAACATACGTTTAAGGTATAGACTCATGCAACATTTTCTAAGAGCTGATTTACGATGCTCAGGTAGCAGCATGATTGATCATTTATAATCAAACTTCAAGTTAAAGTTTATTTAAATTATATATTTCACATATTCACATAAGAGTATTTTTAAAATTTAAATAGCATACTACCATTTTCCTCCTTTCTCTTTTTTCCTTTTGGGTAAAGGTAAAACAATCAAGAAGATCAAACCATATCCTAGAAAAGAAGATTTGCATGTTGTAGTTGCAAGTATTTTGAATGAAGTAGACTTCAATACTCTAAGTGTAGCAAGAAGTATACTTAAGCTATTATTTAGCAACAACATAATATTAGAATTCTTGACAATGAAGTTGTGAAGGAAAAACATTAAAATAAAAACCTATACATGAATCTTGTACCAAGTCTTTCTTATTTTCATTAATTTTCATTTCTGGTAATTGAATTGCAAATGAGGGGTGTAAAATTCTGACTAAAATCAGAGATTTTTTTAGCAAAGAGCTTAGCAAAAATAACATTTGTTAGAATCCATTTAAATGAAGTATAGGTCATGTTAAACACACAGCCTCTTCTAGATATTTAAGCATATCCTGAGTAAGATTTGGTTGTATAATGTAAACCTATAGAGAACATTTCATATGTGGTAAAATAGTAAGAAGTTTGATTTTCTTGTTGTATGATTCAGGCAACATAGGATTCCCAAACCAACATATCCCCTAACTGAAGGGAATTGCAAATAAAGGGAAAAAATGAATTATCAAACCAACAACATAAAATTAAAGAGCAACATGCAATCAAAATGAATTATCAAACCAGCAACATACACGCACATACAACATTAAATTTAAAAGGGAACTGAAACAATTATGTGCAACATACACACATATACAATATATTCAAGGTAACTGAAACAATTAAAGAGAAAAAGTATCCGGCAACACATACATTATGTGCAACATACACGCACATCCAACACATTTAAGGGAACTGAAATAATTAAATAGAAAAATAATCTGGCAAAATAAGACTTACCACCATTTGCTACCCAAAAAACCAGATGGAGGAAGATGAATACTGTTGAACAAGCCCTGCACTTGCAAAATTATCAAACCAAAGAAGAAGATTTAGGAAATTTTCTACTTTTTTCAATAAAGTTGGAGAAGAGGGTAGAAGATTAGCAGATGAAACGAAATGAAGAAGATGAAGAGGGAAATTAAGGATTTACCTAGAGAACTAGAAGTTGTTGAATTAGGGTTGGGAAAAATTAAGGGTTAGGGTTTCACTAAATGAAGAGGGAAATTTTCTTCTATTTTGTTTATGTGTACAATTTTGGGTGAAATCAGGAGTCTGGCGGCAGAGGTAAAAATTTTGCGTGCCAGGGAAAAGAGTACAATAGGCAACAAAATATATAATCATTAAGTAGAGCAGGGAATAGGAATAGTCAAAGAATAGGCCTAGAGTAAGAGAATCTAGCTAGTTCGATTTGAACTAATCCGAATACGGCTGTTCGGGAGGGACTGATATTCTGCAGTATGGCTAGTTTCCTTCCCCCTTATTTACGAGTTACCCAAAACTTATTTTTGTGCAAAGAGATTAATTTTATTGCCCTTATTATCATAAACGACAAGATTTCTTGCTTCCCTTGGACCCCTCAAAGCACCCCCTTGTTTAACAAAAATAAAAATAACATACGTAATTTGAACAAACATACATTTGAACATAGTCCTTAAATTTTAAGTTTTCAATTGAACATATAATGAGTGCGCTTTCTATATTAAATACACCCTAAAGTGTCAGATTTAAAATTTTTAGCAACCATTTACTAAATTATGGGAAACAAAAAAATTATATTGTTTCCCAACACTCAATTATGGGCGACAAAAAAATTAAATCATGGCCCAAAAGTGAAGTATAGGAAACAAAAAAATTAAATCAAAGCCCAAACTACATTATGTGCAACAAAAAATAAGATCATTACCCAAAGATTTTTCCACTGTAACAAAGGGTAACAATTATAAAAGTTTGTTACCCTAAAGAAAAGAAGGGCAATGATTATAAAAATTTATTGCCCAAAAGAAAATAAGGGCAACAATATATTTTCGTCACCCAAAATAGAACCAAGGGTAACGAAATCTATATTGTCACCCTATTATCATAGAAATCGTCGCCCAAACTCACTTTTCTTGTTGTGTTAATAATAGTGGTGAGGCATGTTTTGTCTTAGGAGGTGTTTCAAATTATTCCACTGATTTAATAATAATGGCTATAAACATTTTACCCTAGGAGGTGTAGAGTCTGTTCCGCCGACTTAATAATAGTTGCCAAGCATGTTTTACCTTAGAGAGTTTTTCAATCCGTTCCACCGAATTAAGAATAATGGGGTCCCTAAACTCAATATAAATAAGAAATTGGAGTATGTTTATACCTAATAATAGAACTATGCTTCATTTCCTCTCTTGTATCATATCATGTTTATTCAATATGTACTATATATTATTCTTCATTATGACCTTATGTATTTGCATATCCTTACTATAAGTCAGTAGTTACCTTTGTACACTACCCTTGAATTTATTCGTGATGGATTATGTTTCTATGGTGTGTAATAAGATATTAATTGAAAGAATATATGGATACTCTTGAGGGGGTAAATAGAGTATTTTGTAACGATGATGCCAAATTAAAATTTTGTGAGAAATAAGTAAAAGGATGGCAAACAATAAACACACGATTTATAGTGGTTCAAGAAGCTCTAAAAACTTTATCTATACCCACCAGCAAAAGGTTTTTCCTTTTGGATTTGAATATCTCTTTATTTATAGTGTGTGTTTGATGATGATCACTCCTCTCTAAGTTTATGAGCCTACAATCTCAATGATCCTCTAGGAGATGATTTAAACTTTGCCTAGTTATCCTCTCTAAGTTTATGAGACTACAATATCAATGAACTCTCTTAAAAATGCTAGACAACACACCACTCTTCACTTGTGTTTGAGATAATGAGTTTGAGTGAATACAATAAGAATCTTCAATAGATAACATATGAAAGTGAGTAATCACTAGTGAAGATTTTTCTAGCTAGAGAAATAATAATTACAAGTGTATGATCACTCTCCTGTAGATAGTTTTCCCCTACCTACCCCTTTACTTGTCTTGAATTTCATTTTTTTGAGTTCCCTTTAAGCTTAGTTAATGCTTTAACAAAAAATCTCACACTTATCAAAGCTCAAACAAAGTTAGAAAGGAGAAGATAGCTCAAAGGGAAGAGTAAGTGTTAGCTAAGGGTACTATACTTCCTCCCTTGGAATTATCACATATATACTTCAATATTTTATCCTATGTTCTGTTATGACACCTTATATGCATTCCATGTGAGCAATTCATGTTAGTTTTGTATAATGGATTACTCAACACCATTTCATTTCATGGGTCCCTACTTATTCAATGAGCATCGGTGACGTTGCAGGGAAACTCGTGAGATTAGTTGAATGCTAGTATAGTGGGTTGAAAGTTTGAACTATCCAGTATCCTATACAGTATCTTTTAATTCGAATATTTCTAGACTCTTACTTCCTCGTGTACCTCCTTTCACTTGAATTTTGTAATTACTAACCATTTGTATTATCAAAATGATTTTAATAGGCGTTGGAATCTCCATTTTGTTTCTTATAATTCTATTATTAATTTAAGTGGAATATCATTTTTAGGTTTAGTACTTGGTATGAGAATGGTAGATGAAACCAGGCTTGTGGCAAGTGTGGTGGTAAAACCATATATTTTTACTATGTTAGCTTCCACAATAAACTTTTTAAACAAAATTTTTAAGTCCTAAAAATGGAGGTGTTACAATATAAATGAGTCGAGCCGAGCCAAGTTGGGGTGGGTTCAAGCTCGGCTCGTTTATGCTATTAACTAGTCGAGCCGAGTAGGCTCCCAAGCTTTTATAATAAACAAGCTGATCTTATGAGCTTTTGCCTTATAAATAATCTCGAGCCTAAATTCTCCATATTCAAGCTTGGCTTGTTTATTAAACAAGCTTAAAAATAAGGCTTGATATTGGCTCATTTAGCTAAATGAACAAGCCGAGTTGAACTCAAAAAGCTAGTGAGCTAGCTTTGTTTGTTTATACCCCTAGGCAGGGGACTATAAAGAGAACTCATTTGTATAACAACATTGAATAAAACCCATTACACAACTTTAATCATGCAAAGGTCACATGGAGCATATAGAGGGTGTCATAAGAGAAATCATGCCCTAACACATCAAATATTACAAACCATAATTAACCACCATTTTCATGTCATAATGTATATTATACCATAGGCCACATGGTCATCTTACCATATTTAACTATAATACAAATGCTTCATTAATCTAATTATACCAATGGTGTCCCATGAAGGTGAGAAATCAAATCATAATTAAGCCATTTTCCTATAACCACTTTTATACCATTCATAAACATAAAAATGAAGCAAAAATACAATTACCAACCAATATACTAAATCAAAATCAATATACCAAAACTAAGTAATGCACAAAGGAAACTACCAAATCAACAAACCAAATCCAAGTAGTGCATGGAGGCAACTACATACCAACAAACTAAACCCAAGTAGTCCATAGCACAAACTACCAAACCAACAAACCAAAACCAAGTAGTGTAAAACAAAAACTAGCAAACTAACAAACCAAAACAAAGTAGTGCACAAAGGCAAGTACCAAGCCACCAACCCAAATATAATCCAATTAAATCCTCATATAAAAGTTTTCTTCCATTTTTAATTACTCAAGGGGATATAATAGATAACTTGGAGATATAATAGTACACCAGTCATATTAGCACACGAGACATCACAGTACCCTCAAACCATCCAACCTAGAGACATAACAACACACCAGTCATGCTGACACACTAATAGAGACACAATACCCTCCAACCTATGTTACCTAATACTTGAGTATCGATACCCCTTTTAGGGCATGTATGTTACCTATAAAGTAAACTAGAGCCTTACTAGAGTATTATTGTAACACCCCAAAATTCACTACCTTTTTTTTAAAGCGGAAGAAATTACAATAGAAATATTTAAATTAAAACTCATGAATTCTAGGAATATTACCACCACACTTAGTACCAGACTGGTTCTCTCCGACCGTTTTAGTACCAAGTGCTGAGGCTAAAAAGATTATTTTCACACTTAAACTAAGAGTTCATAAAATGCGTTAAAAAGATTAACATAGAAATCGGAGTACGCATACAAGTTACAATAAATAACAAGATAGAAATCAGAGTGCGAAATAAAAATTCCTCATAAGGAATAATTTTACAATCGATAAAGGGTTTATTTGAAATACTCAATACAAGATAATAAATCGTAAATGGGTAAATACTATACACAAGTAATACCGAGGGAATAAGTTGCATAAAGATTAAATACAGCCACGACACTCTTGGACTCTAAGCCAACCACAAGCTCAACGCTCAACCCCACCGGATGTCTCGCCCACCTGTACAAAGTTAGAAAGGGCCTTCTGCTCGTGGGAATGAGCAGCACCCATGAAAAGGATGATTAGTACGCTACATACTAAGTAAGGTAACAGAGCACTAAGGCCCACACATAAGCACATAAATTATGCAGAAGAATAGAAGAGCATAATCATAAATGCATAAGATCAACCAAGTAAAAGTACAAAGGCCCATAAATAATCCAGATCAGTTTCTTATTTAATCTCTGATCAGAAGTTGATTCACATCATGCTTTTTATCAAATCCACGCGAGTACAGGAACCCCACTATTATAGCCGGTGGACCGGAAACACACAGGGCATATAGCTCCTAGACACTATTATAGCTAGTGGATCGGTCTCTAGGATACCGTAGTACCTGGCCACTATTATTCGCTGGTGGACCGGTCTGGCCCCTACACATATGGTGTTCCACTGTAAGTAATTAGTGTCTTTTCCATGTCTTAGCACAAATATGTTCGATTTTTTTTAGCATGGAATCCCCCACTATTATAGCCGGTACACTGGAAACGCACAGGTACAAAGCCTGTCCACTATTATTACCGGTGGACCGGTTACACAAAGGACATCATATCCTTAACCACTATTATTCGCCGGTGGATTGGTCAGGGCTCAGCTCAACAATCTTCCACTTTAAATGATTAATGTCTTAAGTGTATTATTCAGAGAATTTCACCCTAGACATGCATGAATCACTCCCCTTACACTTGTCCTTCAACTGACCCGTATTATATCATGAGAACATATACCTCTTAACCTGTCCAATAACTTCTCCTCTATACTCAAATTCACATTAGAACTCCAACACCGAAATATGTGGGTCAAGGACCACTACTATACACCTCCAAGTCCACTCCACATCTCACTTTAGGGTTTTATCCCGAAACCCTAATTTTAACCTTTTTGGTCCATCCTACTCCACTTCACAAAACCCAAATCATTTTAACACTCCACACATCACAACTCATAAATTACACCCTCATAGTTACACTTTAATCACCAAATGTACATAATACCACAAAAACCCTAAGCAACCACACCAAACCCTAATTGTCCACACAAACCCTAGCTCGGTCTCCTACATACCCTTATATTGTTCCACGTATCATTTTTCATCCAAAACGTTCAAACACCCAAACAACACTTACATTACCTTCCTCACATCCCAAATCAACTTTTCATATATAAACTTTACTCCAATGTAGATGCTAACCTCTCCATGCAAACCTTCGAACTTTTTCATGCAAATCCTAAAAATCCCACGTGAAACCCTAATTTCAACCATGCAAACCCTAATACCACCATACAACCATTAATACTACCATGTAACCCTAATACCACCATACATGCACTAATACCACCATGCAACCATTAATACCACCATGTAACCCTAATACCACCATACATACATTAATACCACCATACAAAACCCTAACACCATGAAAAATTAACACCGCCATGTAAAATCCTAACACCATATTGTTACACTCCTCTTCATTATTTTACAACCCTATCATGCATGTCTTAGGGCCACATAATACCATAATAATTACACATTCATACACATAATTCTCATGCCACAATTATTTACACAAAACATACATCAACTCCATATCATACTGCATTCATAATAGTTATACTATATACACATAAAATACACAATAAATCATATCACATGGCCTGCATGGCATATAAATCACATATTACACAAATGGCCTTAGCACCCCTTACCTAAAACGACACCAGTCTTGGAGCACGCTCCTACACCTCCTTAGGGCTTTGACTGGTTTCACCTATTATGAGGGAAAAGCTAAAATTAGACTCCCTCCTATCAAAAATACTATTAGTCACTAACTTATTATAAGACTAGGTTTTTAAATAAATAATAATATATTAATAAAATATCATTAACTAATTACTAACTTTGCTAAAGATATAGAAATAATAGAAATATTATAAAAGTTGATAATATAAGGTTGAAAACTTTACCCTAATAATAATAATAATGATACTAAAATAATAATAGCAAAGATAATAAAAATAATATCCATGATAATATAAATAAGAATAATAGTAATAGTAACAATAATAATAACGAGGACATTATTCAAAACAAAGTGAAATAAGGGATTCGGTCCCTTTACTAAAATAATAATATTATTATTATTACTAAAATAAATAACCAAATTTAGCAATAATAATAATAATGATGATAAAAACCATAATAATATTAAAAAAATAATAATAACCATAATGGTAATAATAGTAAAGATAATGATCGAAGATGAAAAGAAGTAGGGTTTCCACCCTACATTGAATAATAATAGCTTAATAAATAATAATTATAATAATAATAATAATAACACTAATAAGAATAAATACTAATGATAATAAAAATACTAATAACCTTAATAATAATAAGAGATGATATTTATAATACTACTACTAAAATTTAAAATAAGCACAGTAGAGTTTCAGCCCTATATTGAATAATAATATTAACATTGAAAGTAGTTATAATAATAATAATAATAATAATAATAATAATAATAATAATAACAACAACAACAACAATAATAATAACATATTAATATTAATAATAAAGATAATAAAAATAAAAAAAATCAAATTAAAAATATAATAAGGATTAGACCCTCAACAGAATAATAATAAAAACATTAATAATAATAATAATACATATTAATAATGGAAATAATAATAATAATAATAATAATAATAATAATAGGATTTATATTAGAATAAATGAAGTAAAATAATTTAAGGCTTGTAAATTTAGGGAAAAGGGTTGAGAGGGTCTAGGGTTCAACCTTAGGCTGGTGGTGATGGGTGGCACCGGCGATGGTGCACGGCGGTGGTGGCGATGGCCGGAAAAAGGAAAGAAAAGGGTAAAAGTTGAATGCTGGGAAAAAAAATAGGGAAAATGGAGGTGGAAGTTGGGGTGTTTAAGACTACCTAGAGGGAGAGTAGTTGAATGAGGGTGGTGGCACAACCAAAGGTGGCGGCGCACGGCGGTGGTGGTGGTGGCCGAATGGGGAAGAAGGAGGGAAAGGGAGGAGGAGAGGGAGGAAGAGGAAAAGAAAGGTGGGGGAAGGTAGAGGATGGTCTGCAGCATAATTTGAGAGGTGAAAGAAGCGGCGGCAGCGGCGGAATAGGTGGCTAGGGGTGGTTCGAAGGGCGGCGGTGGCAGAAAATGGTTTGGTTAAGAAGGGAAATTCGCACGGTCGAGATGGCTTGTGCAAGAAGAATCAAAAGGTATAAGTGGTCTAGTTAGTTAGAAGGTGGTGCAGGGAAGGCATAGGTGGCCAAAACGGGCGGTGATATCGGCCGGAGGCGGCGGAAGTGGCGTCTAAAAGGAAGAAAGAAAAGGAAAAAAGGAAAAGAGGAAAATAATGTTTTAGGTTAATTAAATTAATTGGGATATTTTGGATATTTAAAAATAATCATATTTAAATAAAATAATATTTAAATTCCTTTTTAGGCTAATTGAGGGTTTTTGAAAGATTTTCCATAAATTCCATTTTAATTAGCAAAACACCCTAATTTTCTCTAACTAAATTATTTATAAAATTATTAGTAATTTGAAACTATTTTCTATTTCTTATTTTAAATAAAATAATTCATTTAATTAATTTCTAAAATAAAATCCTTAATTAGCTAAAATACTCAAATTTCACCTAATTAGAATATTTATAAATTTCTCCTTAATTTACCCTAATTAATTTTCTTTTATTTTAATAGAAATAATTTATTTAATTAATTTTTTTCTAATAAAACCTTATTTAATAATAACTAATAAAATTAGAATTTTCGGGGCATTTCAATTATGACACACCAATGATACCAAACTAAATCGAGGACTCTTACCTCATCCCTAGGGTAGCTAGCCTTAGAGAGTAACCATTTTCAATCTTGAGATCTTCCACTTTAATTATCTAGTAACCATACAATATCACTTAATATACAATAAATCAAGTTCCATACATAACCATTTTTTCCTTTATTTTCAACTATTCAAGCTAACCCTAAGGTCATTGGTCCAATGAAAATCTAAAATCAACATTAAGGTCAACCTAGGAATACATTTAGGTCATTCTAGTTTAATTATTCACATTTAGGCACATTATGTCATAAATGACTAAAATGCCCTTATAGGTAATTTACTTATTAAATTCTCACTTTAATACCATTTGTTGTTAGAATAACATAAAATTTCATGCTATAGCCGAATAACATTAAAATAATCACTTTTGTGTAAAATTATAATTCTAAAAATTTTCAAAATTGGAAAAACTACCATTTTCTCCTAAATTACATTTAAGCCCATTTAGCACATAAGGATATTAACATAATAAATATGTTAAACAAATAATAGCCACCTATTATTTCTATGCTTAGATTCACACAACACATTATGTTTCCATTTAGTTTCCTAATTAGAGTTTACAAAAAATGGTTCATTGCACAAGTCATATACAACTTTGAGTAAAACATTCAGGGAATCTAATGGTGAGCTCAAAATGGAAAAGGAGGTCTCAACTAGGATTATAATGCCCTTGGATAAACCACCTTCTCAAGGAACACATTATTATTTTTCCACAATCAAACCTATTCTAGTATACATTTATACATTTATTATAATAGATGGATTAGCAAGATCATACATATTATTTCATGCTTGCATACTTAAATAAAAATATAACATAACATAGGGCACGTATATATTTCATAAAATCATTTGAAAGTGGAAAATCACACTCAATCATAGCAATCAGAACCCTAACATACTACCACATGATTTTTCACATTTTTAGTAGGAGCATAGGTTTACTTCCTTCCTAGAAAATAAAAAAAAAAAAAATAAGAAAGAAACACCAAGGTTCTAGCCTCCAACTATCCTTTTTATTCGCCTTAGAACGCATGACCCAAAATTAGAAAACACTAACCATAATCAATCATAAGATAACAAAAGAGAGCTAATAAATTCCAAGGGAGGAAGTATAGTACCCTTAGCAAACACTTACTCTTCCCTTTGAGTTGTCTTCTCCTTTCTCACTTTGTTTGAGCTTTGCTAAGTGTGAGATTTTTTCTTGAAGCATTAATTAAGCTTAAAGGGAACTCAAAAAAAAATGAAATTCAAGACAAGTAAAGAGGTGAAAACTAGTAGGCCTTGACCCAGATACATAGGAGATGGGCTCTAGTGTGAATTAGGATAAGGAGGAAAGGATGTTGGGTCAAGATAGGAGGTGCATGAGTCTCATGATGTGGGACGGGACCTTTTGAAGGATAAGCATGGAGGGAGTTAGTCATGCATGTCTAGAGTGAAACTTATGAATAAGACACTTAAGACATTAATCATGTAAAGTGGAAGATTATTGAGTCGGGCCCAAACCAATCCACCAGTAAGTAATAGTGGTTAGGGCGTCCCACCCTATAAGTGACCGATCCACCGGCTATAATAGTGGTTTGGTGTATTTTGCCCTATATGTGACCACTCCACCGGCTAGAATAGTGGGGGATCCCAAGCTCAATAAACTAAACCCTGAGTTTTCTAAGACACATAAAAGACACTAATTACTTACAGTGGAACACCATGCAAGTAGGAGTCAAACCGATCCACCGGTAGGGAATAGTGGTTAGGGCGTCCCGTCCTATAGGTGACCGATCCACTGGCTATAATAGTGGTTAGGTGCATGTTGCCCTATATGCGGCCGATCCACCGGCTATAATAGTGGGGTTCCCGTATTCGCATGGATTGATAAAAAAAATTATAGTGTGAAATGAGTACTGATCAGAGATTAAATAATTAATAGATCCAGATTATAAATTGGCCTTTATTCATTTATTTATCTAAAGTGATCGTATGTTGTCATATTATCATGCTTGGATTGTGTGTTTTTATGTATTGGCATTAGTACATGGTTACCTTATTCAGGATATAGCGTACTAACCACCTGTTTCATCAGTATTGCTCATTCCCACGAGCAGAAGGCCCTTCTAACTTTGTGCAAGTGGGTGATGATTATTTTGATGCCGTCGATGTTCATGAAGCATCGGGAGGGGCTCAGTGCTGAGTTCAGACTCGGCACAAAGATCAAGAGCGGAGTGGCCAGATTTCCCTGATATGACTTTCCAGTTCTATTTTGAGTTCCTTAAATTTATCTTTTACCATTTGTAAATTTATTTTTTCTTAAGAAACTTTGACTATATACGCTAGTTTGTAACTCTTTGACTTCTCACTATGAATTATATCTTATAATTGTTTAATACTTATTTGAAGTATTGTTTAGATCTGACTTATATTCATCATTAAATTTCTTTTAACCTTAACACTTGGCACTGGAACAGTCGGAGTGAACCGAATTGGTACTAAGTGTGGCGGTAACATTCCAGAAATTCATAGGTTTTAATTTAATTTAAATGCTTTCATTTTATAAAAAAAATAGTAAATTTTGGGGTGTTCCATAAATTATATAAAACGTGCATTTTTTCCTAATACTTGTATAAACAGTACATGTATATTTTTATACTTATATATGTGTTATTTCAATCTAGAAGATATATATTATTAATCAAAAAATATGTATTTATATCCTTAAAAATATAAGATATATATTTCTATTCTAAAAAATATATATAACATGAAGACACACATTTTTTGCTTTTTGGTCTAAACTATATCAATATGAGTATATTTATTTATTAAAAATTGTAAAAAAAATTGCATATTTTTTTTCAAATGATCCAAATTAAAGATACTAAAAAAAATTAATGATATCAGTCGTCATCCTACTACTCATATGTAGGATAAAACTTACGTATAGCTTCCACTGATAAAATAGTAGAAAAATATAATAAAGGGGCACTAGTAGAGCTGGTAAAAGCTTACCTGATCCAACAAGAGTGAAACTCGACCCGATAAAATTCAAAAAGTTAAGCAACCCGACCCGACCCAAACCTGATATAACACTGACCCGATAGCAATTAACCTGACTTGACCTGATCCTAACCCATGATCGTCATAGACCCCACCCGATATAGACCCAACCCGTCATCGCCTCAACCCGACATTGACCAAACCCACTGTCGACCCGACCCAAACTTGATGTTGACCTGACCTGATATTAATCCAACCCGACGTTGACCTAAACAGACATCAAAATATATTATAATAATAATAAATTACACATATTTTTCTTTTCATTTAAAGCTTTTAAAAACATAATGGTTTATAAAGTATACTTATTTTTCATACTTTTACACTAGACATCCTTATTTATTAATGATATCCTAATAAATTTTTCAACACAAAAATACAACATTAAGAAGTTAAAAAAATAATTTAATAAACAATTAATCAAATAAATGATAATAAATAATAAATATCTTTGTTAGATTGAATTATGCAATGGTTTTTATTGTTAAAGTTTATAAATATCTGTATTATTTACTTGTGACAATAAAGCACGTCTAATATTCTTATTTTATTTATCTATAATAGTAATCTTATGATTGTCTCTAATATTTACAATGTAATAAATGATAATTATACATTATAAAGTCATATTATGATCCCCTTTATTTTATAAAATTATCTTTTTTTAAGTAATCAAATAAATGATAATAAATGATAAATATCTATGTTAGATTGAATCTCGCGATATTTTTTATTGTTAAAAGTTATAAATATCATTATTATTTACTTGTGAAAATAAATCGCATCTAATATTCTTATTTCTTTTATCTTTACTAGTAATATTATGATCGTCTCTAATATTTACAATGTAATAAATAATAATTATATATTATAGAGTCATGTTAGATCACTATTATTTTATAAAATAATATTTTTTAAGTAATTAAATATTTTAATTAATCAAATAAATGATAAATATCTTTGTTATATTGAATCATGCAATGTTTTTTATTTTTAAAATTTATAAATATCTTTATTATTTACATGTAAAAATAAAGCACGTTTAATTATCTTATTTTATTTATTTGTACTAGTAATTTTTATGATTGTATCTAATATTTTAATGTAATAAATGATGATTATACATTTTAAAGTCATATTATGATTACCTTTATTTTATAAAATTATCTTTTTTTAAATAATCAAATAAATGATAATAAATGATAAATATCTTTGTTAGATTGAATCATGCAATTTTTTTATTATTAAAATTTAGTAATATCTTTATTATTTACTTGTGAAAATAAAGCGCATCTAATATTCTTTTTTTATTTATCTATACTAGTAATCTTATAATTGTTTCTAATATTTATAATGTAATAAATGATAATTATACATTGTATAGTCATATTATGAGAACCTTTATTCTATAAAATTATTTTTTTAAGTAATCAAATAAATGATAATAAATGATAAATATCTTTGTTAAATTGAAACATGTAATATTTTTTATTGTTAAAATTTATAAATATCTTTATTATTTACTTGTGAAAATAAAGCGCGTCGAATATTCTTATTTCATTTATATTTACTAGTAATCTTATGATTATCTCTAATATTTACAATATAATATATAATAATTACACATTGTATAGCCATGTTATGATCACTTTTATTTTATAAAATTATATATATTTTTTTAAGTAATCAAATAAATGATAATAAATAATAAATATATTTTTTATATTGAATTATGCAATACTTTTATTGTTAAAATTTATAAATATCTTTATTATTTAATTGTGAAAATAAAATGCATTTAGTATTCTTATTTTATTTATTTGTACAAGTAATCTTATGGTAGTCTCTAATATTTACAATGTAATAAATGATAATTATACATTGTATAGTTATATTATGATCACCTTTATTTTATAAAATAATCTTTTTTAAGTAATCAAATAAATGATAATAAATGATAAATATCTTTGTTAAATTGAATCATGCAATATTTTTTTTTTGTTAAAGTTTATAAATATCTTTATTATTTACTTAGGAAAATAAAGCACATCCGATATTCTTATTTCATTTATCTGTACTAGTATTCTTATAATTGTCTCTAATATTTATAATGTAATAAATGATAATTATACATAATATACTCATATTATGATCACCTTTATTTTATAATTTTGGTTTATAATATTTACATTATGATCACCTTTGTTAGATTGAATCATGCAATATTTTTTATCATTAAAATTTATAAATATTTTAATTATTTACTTGTAAAAATAAAGCGGATCTAATATTCTGATTTCATTTATATATACCAGTAATCTTATGATTGTCTCTAATATTTATAATATAATAAATAATAATTAGACATTGTATAGTCATATTATGATCATTTTTATTTGATAAAATTATCTTTTTTTTAAGCAAACAAATATTTTTTAAGTAATCAAATAAATGATAAATATCTTTGTTAGATTAAATCATGGTATATTTTTTACTATTAAAATTTATAAATATCTTTATTATTTACTTGTGAAAATAAAGTACATATAATATTCTTATTTCATTTATCTACACTAGTAATTTTATGATTATCTCTAATATTTACAATATAATAAATAATAATTATCTGGATACGAATTTGACTCAACCTATCAAAACTACACCCGACATGACCCATCAAGTTAACCCGTAGCTACTCAAACCTAACCCATCAAATTGCACAAAATAACTCGACCCATTAAGTCTAACCCAAATAACATGGACTCAATGAAACCAACCCGCCAAATTGCACAAAATAATCCAAACGGGCCAAACTATCCTAATCATGTTAACTAAAAAATAACCCAAAATCAACCCGACCCTACAAATCAAATTAACCCAAAATAATCCAAACCTAAGTTTGTTCAACCCAAACCCGACCCGACCCTACAAATTAATCCAAAATGATCTAGAATTACAACAACCCAACTCATAACCAAGCCGACTCTAAATTGACCTAGCCCAAACAAAACAATGACCTGAAATAACCCGAACCCAAAATAACCCATCCCATTATGACCAACCCCAATCCAACTCACTCCACCCAATTGCCACCCCTGGGTACTAGGATAAGGATGATTGAATATAACTATCAACAACAGACACGATACACCGGTTTTCAGCAGGCTCAGCGACATGCTCTCACATAAAATACTTATTCGGTATAGCATTAGAGAACTATGGTTTCAATTTTCAATAACTAGGCAGCCTCTCTGAGCTCACTCCATAGCTAGAAAAAATAAACATTACAATCAAAGGCAATCATAAAATGCACCTACAATTACTTATATGTGTTCTGTACTCATAATAGGAAGAGAATCACGGTAAAAAATGATGCAGAAATGAGTCATGTATCCATTCCTATAGTCTATGGCTCAAATCAGAGAGTATAAGAACGGGTAAGGACGTTGGCCCATGAAAATGCTAACCTTTATCCCCTTTCCGTTCCCCTGCTGAAATCATTAAGAGCACTTTACAATAATCTCACTTGCATTGTTTACGAGGATTATTGTGTCGAAATGTCACTTTCTTGCTACAAAAATTTAGCATTGTGCATACACAAGCAACATTCATTCATAACAGCACAAAAAGTGGATTAAAAATTAATCCTTATGCAGACCTCCTGTAAAAGCTGTAAGCTACAGCGACGGTTGCGACCGCCCCCACCACAGCAGCGCCCATGAGAAGGTCACTTTGTTCCCATTTTCCCATCCAAGCAGGCAAGCAGGCAGAGCCTTTCTTTGCATGCCCAGCTGCATCTAAAGTCGCTCCGTTCATAGTTGAACTTCCATCTCTGCAGCAAGAAACAGCATTAGGGCCCTGGCAGCAACCCGTGTCAGACTCTTTACTGGCTTCATTCTCAGGTTCCTGAGGTTCCTGAGGCTTTCCCTTGGTGTCCTTCTCAGCGGGTGCCTTCTGCTCCTCTTTCTCACCAGACTCCTCATACAACCCCATTTGGCCCCTAATCAATCAATAACATTTCAAATGATTGCAATGAAATATGCTATACAAACATCAAACGCCACAGAAAACGAGCAATAACATTCATGGGCATGTCTGCATGATTAGTCCACACATTATTACAATCCAGAGGAGATAACAAAACCCAACACAAGATTAGTAAACAAGTTTTTATTATACCTCCAAAGCTTTTCTATGATCTCTCCCTTTCCAATATGCAAATCAATCAAGTTGGGCACATCATTTGGAGTGACATAACCATACCTACAGATCCAGAATAGCAGCAGACAAATGAGAACATGTGATCTGTGGAAGTCAAAACAGAGAGAGACAGAGAGAGAGGAATTGTGTCAATCAGATATTTACCAGTCACCAATAATCTTTCCTTCAGCATTGGTGCCAAAAATGATCACATTTCCAGCATATTTGTGACCTCCAATATGAGAGCAGGCACTCACACAAACCTGATCTGTCAATGCTCTCAATTCAATCTCCTGTTTGAACTTCTCAATAAGGATTGGACCACAAACACCACACCTCTTATCCCTATTGGCATGGGAACACACAAATACATAGACACCTGTCAAAGTCTCTTGTAGCCCGGTAGTCCATGGTCTTCCATTCACCAGGACATCATCAACAAACGCATCCACCTCTGACTCCTTCAAATTCCTTCAGTAGCAAAAGAAAATACAATACAAGGTCACTCTCGATGAGTGGGGATACAGAAAACCATGAAGTAAGATGATTCTTATAGCTTTTCAAACGTATTCAAGATATAACCAATTAGACTCCAACAACAACAACAATAAACCAAATAATAAGAGAGGTTGCTTTTATCTTGTTTGGAAAGAATTCCAGTTTCCAGAAAACTTTTAGTGAGTATCAAGTTCTATGAAGCTTCTTGAAATCTTTTTATGACATGACCCCCTTGCAACAACAGTGACAACATTTAAAAATACAAACAATATCCTTTCACCTCCTAAAATAATTCCAGTTTCCAGAACACTACTAGTGAGTATCAAGATCTATGAAGCTTCTTGAAATCTTTTTATGACATATGACTCCCTTGCAACAACAGTGACAACATTTAAAAATACAACCAAAAAAAAATTCCTTTCACCTCCTAAAATAATTCCAGTTTATCAGATTAGCTGGTAGTATAGTATGCTGATGAATAAAGTTTTTCCAAAAATATTTCAAGCTGTAACCAATGATGACCCGATTCCCAACCGCAATAAACGCCGTGAAGAATGGGTAAATAAATGTTAATCCATTTATATCGCTCAACAAACTCTGCTTACTAAAACAATTGCATAGCTTCATTCAAGAAAAAATCTGCCAACTAGAAGTTGAGCTCCAATTATGTATAATGCCATTTTTGAATATATGATAAAACCTTTTCAATATCTTAGATACCACTTCAACAGTGTTATGAAAGGTAATGATAGTCTTGAAATTTTTCAAAATATAATGGGTTACAATCTGAAGTTAAATAATAATCTAAATTATTAACCTAACATAACCTAGGATGATGATCCACAGAGCTCTTGAAACAGTATCAGGAGATAACCAATGACTTCATCGCAACAATGATAGACACAAGAAAAAGAAACTTTATTTAGGTGGTTCAAAAGGATTTCCAAAACTACCATTATAAGAGTATATTCTCCTCAACTTATTTCTAATGCTTATTAATTCATATCAAATCAGTAAAAATTAAACAGTAATAAAAGAAATATAAAATTAATGATATCAATTATAATAACGATGGTAATTATAACAATAGCAATAATACTAATAAAAAAATATTAATTATGACATTAACAATAGTTAAATAGAAATAATAAATTAATGAAATTTTTTATTCAGATCATATCAGCAAAAAATTGTTGAGGAAAGGGCCTGATTGCTTTCATGAGTGTGTATGCACAAAAAACAAGCTAGCTTATAACTTTTAGGTAAACCTTCAAAATTTTAAAGCCATTTGGGATGTTGCTTTAGAGAAATGACTACTACAAGCTTTTAATATTGTTAGCTTTTTCATTTTTTTTCACAAAATTATATATTTATTATATATTCCAATACATTTTACATATCACATAGTCCAACAACTAATCTACAAATGCCTATAAAGCAATAACTGCGCTTGATAGCTCACAACCAGTGTTTGAAAAGGCTTAAGGCGCACCGAGGCGCTAGGGGTCCTGGAGCCTAGGCGCTAGGCGCAAGGCGAAGGCGCACGCCTAGGCGATGTGAGGCGCCTAGTGTTTTTTTTTTTTGTTGGCATATATACTTTTTTTTTCCAGTTTTCCTTGATGCTCTCTCTATTTTTTTTCCAGATGTAGTGGTACATTGTTTTTCCCTTTGTTGTTGTTGTTTTTCTTTTTTCTTTTTTTTTTACATTAGGAAGAAAAAGTTTCTGCAAATAATATATAGGACAAGGGGGGACCTTTCTTTTTCCCTATATCTTTTGTTTTCCCTTATATCTGCAAAAAATATATGCAGATATACCTTTGGTTTTTCCTAATGCCCTATCTGTTTTCCTCTATATCTGCAAAAAATATATGCAGATATACCAAAATAACTATTTCTTGCTTTAAATTGGTGGTAGCAGACTTTACAGTCTCTGCAGCTGGTTTTTTACCTGTCCAAAATAACTCTTGCTCTCCCCAATTCCCATATTAATTGCAGAATATTTTTACTGCAATCAAGACTATAAATAGACTTACATTTTTCCAACAAATGACTATTTAACTCCCCTAAGTCTCTGCAGTCTGCATGTATTTTTTTTTTGCTGAAAAGGTTTTTTATCCCTCTTCCCTAAGTCTATCCTCCCTATGTGTCTATTGATCTCCCAAGTTTCTGCTTGATTTTATGCTGAGGCGTGCGCCTCATAGCCTCTGCGCCTAGCGCCTGAGGCACGCCTTATATGCGCCTCACTTACGTAGCCTCACCTAGCACCAAAAAAGCCCTAACCCCCCATCGCCTTGCGCCTTGCGCCTTGCGCCTTAGGCGCGCCTCAGGCGCGCTTTTTCAAACACTGCTCACAACTATTAATCAACATTTAGTTTTTAGCTAGCTACTTGAACCACAGAGAGCCATAATAAGCAGCCATAATTAAAAATAATAATAATAATAATAATAATTTATTACTACCACTTACTTGATTTTGATCATTTCTGGAAAAATCAGCACATCTCCATCTGAACAATCAGTCCCATCACATCTCCCACAAATTGTCAGTCGAGTCTGTAAAAACAAAGCCATGCCACGATGAAATGTAACAAGCCATATCAATGGAAAAAATTTGTCAGAAGATCAGATTCCCGAAGAGGTTTATGTCATCATCTACCACCCAGAAATGAATATGTAAATTCATTCTATCCCGTGATTAAATTGCCTAGAAGAGACCCTCTATAACTTCATAGCATACATCACAAAAGCAAATCGGGTTATACTCAATAGCATCTGACTCCATCATACCCTATGGGTATGAGTAGGGACCAAATGCAAGGAAATTTTCAATTCATGACCAAAACAGCAATGGCATGCAACGTTCATCCGTAATGAAATGTAACAGCAAACAATATAATTAAGACAAAGCGACGGCAACTCCTCGCAACAAGTAGTCACACTCTCGGTTTCAAATTCTTCAATTATCTCCATCAACTATATAATATGCAGCAGTATGTTTCACAGTAAACATCGGCAACTTCATCACGACAAGTAGTCAACTCGATTGCAAATCCTTCCAGTTTCTCCGTCAACAAATATATAACATGCAACAGATCCAAAGCTAATACAATCCACAAACGCATTCCATCACAATAAAACACACTCAATAAAATAAAACAGTCGACGATGAAAACAAATTCACAACGAAAAGAAGAAATTATCCAACCTTGACTTTGATGTCATCCTTCCGAGCCTTAAGAGCAGCAGAGAGAAGCTTGGGAAGCAGATCGGTCTCAGAATCCTCAACACGAGAAGGCCACAGTTCGTAGCTCTTGAAACAGAGAAACACATGGCGGTCATAGGGATCAACAGTATTAGCTAATGAACCCTTATACATCTCATCCCGTTCAAATCCGTACTTGATGGTGACATCCTCAGCAGTGGAAGCAGGTTCAGCAGAGGCCATGGTCGGACAACTGGAACGAAAAACAATTAGGGTTCGGCGAGAGGAGGGGAGATAACGGAGGAGAACGAAAGAGGAAGAAATGGAGGAGCGCTGCTGCCCTCCAGAAAATATCAGAGAACGGCTTAATGAGAATGTGAAGGCAACACGCATTTCAGTCTTGAGACGGAAGGGGCGTTGAACTTTTATGTCGTGTGTGCAACGACAAAACGATGGAGCGCGTGTGCGGCACGGAATATCTAAATAACTTCTAAAATAAATTCTTGATAGTATAAATATTCGGCATAATTTTAATAAAATAATTTACCTGTTTCTAAAAACAATTAATAATTCATATATTATTTTAAAATATAATAATAATTTTAATATTAAAATTACATATTTTATTAAAAATAAACATAAGAATTCATGGACTAACAAAAAAAGAGAAGGCATTAATTAATTTATTTTTTTAAAATAAAAAATTTCATTTAAAAATAATTTCTGTGGAAAACTGAGTGAGTAAATATCTTGAGGCCATTTAGTAAAATTTAATTGATAATTTAATTATTATCATAATATTTTTAATTTACGTTTACTTTATCATCATTCTACCACTAATTCCTTTATCAATTTTACTTATCATAGTCCTTAGAATTATTAATGAACATTTGCTTTTATTTTCAGAATTATTAATTTAAAAATGCATGATAAATACACATGTAGTTTAGTGTTATTTTCAAAATTTATGATGGTCAGGTCATTAGTTATTCTTTAATGTTGAGTAGAAGGTTCGAGTTTGATATTTACCATTAGCACATATGAAAAGTTTCTCCTCCCTTTTCTCTCCTCCCCACCTATATATTGATTGTCAAAAAAAATATTAAATGTTAAATATTTATATCTTTTTAGAGTAAAATATTTATATTCTTAGCTACTTAAACCATAGTTTTAGGACCATCTTTAGCATGTTATTTTATTCATTACTAAAATAATAAATCTTACGTCATTAATTGACATGCTCATTTAATTGTTTTATGGAGGGGTCTAGAACATTAGCTCAGATTAAATGAATGTCTATTCGAGAGCACCATATAAGTGTATCTAGCGAGAACAATGCATACAACATACATATCATCAAATTCTTTTTAGTTTCCTCAACACCTTTTCGAAACTCGTTATCTGTTTTTGATAAATTCATATTTTGACATATCTTATATTTTTATAATCTTAATTTTTAATATTTTATTTAAATAATATTAGTGAACAATTATAATTTTATGCTTAAGTAATAATAATTGTATAAATTTTATTATTTAAGCTAAAATGATAGAAATTAAATAAATTTAAAGTCTAATATTATTTATTAATTATTTCTAATTTTATTTTGTAGGTAAAGTAAAAAAAATAGTATTAGGCCTTTGGACCAACGGCCCAATGACTGAAGGCCCAAAGGCCCAAAATGAAGATAAAAGCCTTCATGTGGGGGTAGTCGCAGATAGAGCAGCGAGGAAGATGTCAAAGAAAGAAACAAACGAGCAAAAAAAAAAAGATGGAGCTGCATATAAGAAAAGAAAAAAAAGAGAGCCAGCCACAGAAGAACGGGGGAGAGGGCTGCTGAGGAAGTTGTGAGGAGCGAGGCGACAAGGAGATTAAGAAGATCAAGAACAAGGCTGATGTGGGGAGGATGAGGTTAGCGAGCACAATAGAAGGCTCTGACAGGGAGGGAGAAATTAAAGCTTTTAAGAGGAGGCACGAACAACCGTGAGAGAGAGGGCTGAAGCAGAGTCAGGCGGTAATCAAAAGTCGTAGAGAGAGTAGCTACATAGAGACAAGAGACGACAATAGCCAACGCAGAGGAGAGACACGTAAGCAGTCGTTAGGGTGCAGCTAGACCTGGAAAAGTTGACTCAACCAGACCGACCCAACCCGAATAACCCGACTTGAAATCTAAAAAATAAAACCTGTTCATAACCCGAAAGCCCGAAACAACCCGATTCAATTTGGACCTGACTCGAATTTAGCTAACCCGATAAAGACCCGAACCTAAATTAACTCGAACCGAAGTGACCAAAATCAATAATAACCCAAATCGAGCACACCTTAAACCCAAACCGACCCGAATCCAAACTGACCCAAACTCTAACCCGAACACAAACCGACCCGAACTAGACTTGAACCGATAATTGATTATTCTTATTCATATATGATATTTTTAACTCCATATTCTTATCAATTTTTGAAACCATGTAAATAAATGCAAACATTTATGAGCATAAATTTATATTTTTGCTTCACTTTGTTTGATAACTTCCTACAACTTAAACTCTACACTCTGGACCATAATAATAAAAACCTAATGAGTTAAAACCACCCAATTCAAACAAAACTTCAAGCCTTCCACCATCAACCGTAGGTCAGGATCGTATATCATTATTCTGGCCATGATAGAACCAGCCAATCCCATGGTTTTACAACAGTTGCAAGAAATTACCCCAACTTGAATACGCAAGGATGGAAACCAAATTCACAAACAAGAATTTCACAGCTGGTTCTGCTTTCCATCAAACTCTACGTACTTTATGCAAACTGATGACAAAACTGAGTAATTTGATACTACTATGTGATTGCATTTGTAATTACAAACCCTTGTACAAGAGCCAAAAAAATAACCCCACATCCACAGGGAGAAGCATGACATAATATTGAGGTGAAGGCTACTACACAGTATCTGCGTTTCACCCACTACTGAGTAGAACCATTCTTCGCAGAGGATTTTGGCAAGGTTTCCACTGGTTGGAAACTGCATGCAGAAGGCAACATGCATCTCTTCAAGAAAAATGCAGCAATACTCTTAGTCCTTACCCTATTCTTTTCTGCAAGTTTGTTATGTGCCCAGGTTTAGCAAGTATAACAAGAAAGAAAAATCAAAAAACAAAACAGTACACATATGGGGATGGATGTATCATGTATAAAAGCCCCCTCCCCATCTTATGGTTCAAAATAATTTCAGTCAAGATAAGAAACTTATATTAAATGGTATATTGTGAAGCTTAGTACACCAGTCTACAAACCCCCATATTTAAAAAAGTGTTGTTAATTAATTTGGAAGTTATTAATAATAGTGGCGATCCCTAACTTTCTTAGTGACCAATTTATTTTCTAACCACTGCTATACATTCTAGCAACCACTACCACCACCAAACACTTATAATAAGTTAAAAAAATCCACCACCACTTCCTCTCCACAAACACCATCTGCATGGATTTGTGATGGATACTATATTGCTTGGCTTCAACTCATATTTGGTATGTGCATGTTATTATTCTTCTCATTGCTTGTAAAAACAAGTGCTGAGAAGTGCAAGACAGCGAGAAGGTGACAAGAAAAAATGGTGGCAGAGAAGAAGAGAGGTGATCCAAATCAGTTCTTACCTTCTCATGGAAAGGGATTTTATCACAACATACACCCTCAATCATAAATATGTCTATGTATATATATAAACACACAGAAGATCATAATTACAGTACTTGGTGAACCAGATAGGCCAAGCTAATCAAGAATCTCTTTTTTTACCTCCATAATAGGTACAGCCACATATTTGGTTTAGAAGAGGACTAGTCACTTTATGCATGAATGAATACCCTAATGACAAAAATAAAGAAGCCTAGAGACCATGACAAATTGACAAATACAAGATGCAACATGTAGATATCAGAATTATATCAAGTACATAAGCACATTGACAAGAGTAACATGAGTACCACACTACCAAATACACAACTTACAATTTTAGGCAAGTCAGAATCATGTATCATCATCACACTTCCGGTCATCGTTGCATTAACACTGTTATTCAGCACACAAGCTTCTATATGCTCTTCTTGTATGTTATCACTTGGTACTTCTACAGCCAAACCACCAGAAAAAGCTCGAATAATTTTCTAAACATTATAAATGCAAATGATGATGAATAAGAAAAAAAATCAAGTAAATAGTGATACCAAAAGAAAAAGAAGAAGAAGAAGAAGAAGAAGAGCGATATGGTATTGTATTAATGATTCATGAGAACCTGACAATCAAATTCAGCATTTCATCATACACTCATTGTATGATACAAAATACACAATAATATCAAATATATTGATAATTACTAACAAATAAATACAATAAAAGTCCAAACAAGTGTAAATAAGAAAACTAGAGCATTGATAATACACCTACAATGAATACTTGATCTTCTCTTTAATGGATGAAGGTGAATACCTCTCTTTGATTGAAGCCCTGACCTTGAGGTAAGTATCCAAAAAATACTAACTAGAAAGGAAGAAATTTACAATCCAAAAGGCAAAAGATGTCCTATAGGATAGTAATAATGCTAAGAGAAAGACATAACCTATCCATCACCATATATTGTTACAAAAACATCACACCAACAAGTCACACACCTTAATCTGAGGCTTATATAACAATGATAAAAAAAATAATATCACCCCATTTGGATAGTCTTCCCTGCAACCTCTTCAAAAATATCAGTGTAGTCCTCCTTGTAGTGAAAGAACATGTAATTAAATACACTCTATTTGGATAAAAGCTATATACTTAACTATCAATTATATAAAGAATTAAAATGGTACCTATGGACCTTATTAAGGATTTCTAGTAGGGGGATTAGCTCCATCCCACCCCACATTGCAACCAACATATTCATCTTCCTCAATTGCTAGAGAAACAATAACACATTAGAAATTTACTATGATGTAGAAACAAAGAAGTAAATAAAAGCCTTAAAAACACTACCTTCAAAACCATACAACCAACTACGAGTAGTTATCAACGCTTCAATATTTTGAGGCAAGTATGAGCTTCTCCACTTACTTAAAACTCTACCTCCAATGCTAAAAGTTGATTTTAATGCAACAGTTGTAAGGGGCACACTTAAAATATCCCTATCTAAATGTGCAAGCTCTCCATATTGAGACTCATTCTCTCTCCAAAAGTTAAGAATGTTCAGCTTGATTTTGCGGTCCATTCTTGGATCATCTAGATACTTATCCAACTTTGTCTTTTCATTATAGGTGAATGCAGTCTCATTTTCATCAAAACCCTAAAAATTACAAAAGCAAATGGGTATATATATATATAATAAATCAAGAATGATAAAAAAAATTATATTTAATAGTCAATTGAACATAAATATAATAACAAATCAAAATCAAAGGAAAGGCATAAAAGATCAAGGGAAGGTAAGAAATGTAAACTTGTGGCAAAGAAATCAAATTTGCACTTGCGAGTAGAACCAAGGGTGTTAGTGTCTAATGTTGATGATGTTCCATAAGAGTTATAACAAGTACCTCCTCCATCATTAACTGAAGGATACTCCACTAGAAGCATCCCTAACTTAAACCGCATATCACTGACTTTCAAATAAGCCCTTGTTCCATCCTCAAATAATTTTTGATAGCAATACTTTAGAAAATCCAACTTACAATGAGGATCAATAATCACAGCAAAAGCAAATAATGTACTATATTCATTCCCATCTAAGTTGGCCCAATACTTGTCAAATTTAATCTTCATTTCTATAGCCATTTTCCATTACACTTCATTGTCCCCCTTTATCAACTCATTTAAAATCATTTCGATCTTCCATACATTCTCAAAATACAAATTTGCTGTGGGATACTGACTACCAGAAAATAACTCAGTAATATCATAAAATGGTTCCAAGACATCATGAATTTTTTCAAGCATGTCCCACTCTTGAGGTCTTGGAAAATTCTTGTACAAAGGGTCAACAACCACCATCTCCTTAAATCCATTACGATAAATAATAGCTCTATCAATCATCAAATAAGTAGAGTTCCACCTTGTGGGAACATCAGCCATAATGCTTTATTATTTGATATCCGAGCTAATTTCACACAACTTTGAAATGTAGTCTTCCTCGATTCTGACCACTTGATGTATTTTACACTATTTCTAATATAAACAACAATATCCTCTATTACCTTAAGCCCATCCTTAACAATGAGATTCAAAACATGAGCACGACACCGAATATGTAAGTAAATGCCATCATGCAACAAAAAATTTTGATTATTTAGTATACTTCACAAACGATCTTACATTCTATCATTGCTTGAGGCATTGTCTAATGTGATAGAGAAAATCTTATCCTCAATACCCCAGTCTTGAAGCAAACTTAACACCGAATTATGTAAGATTTGTCTCGTATGTGGTGTTTCTATATGATGAAAATTCAGCACTCTACTATTCAACTTCCAATTAGCATCCACAAAATGAGCAGTCAAACACATATATCCCTCATTTTGACATATCAGAAGTAAGACAAATATGACCAGGGATGCTACGAAGATAGTTCTTAAGCTCAATTTTCAAGTTTGATTGCAATTTCAATACATCCGATTTTGTAGTATTTCTATAAATGGTTCTAACTTGATTATTCAAGTATGCATGAATTTCTCTATTGCCTTCGTGTTCAACCCAAGAGAATGCATACTCATGTTTGATGATAGCCCTTGCTAATAGATCTCAGTAGATCTTTTGGTTGTAAACATGAGATTCTACTTTCACAATTTGTTGATATGATGGACATTTATCAAGATGTCTTTTTAGATTTGTTATCCCACAATGTGAACTAGCAATGAAAGAAGCCACCTTACAATGGCTGCAAAGTGCTATCTCTTTTCCATCCTTGGTCTCGGTTCCTTTAAGTTTAAGAAATTCTTTCCAAACTGAGCTCCTTTTCTTATCTGCTTTTTGCAAATTAGGATCCGAAAGATTGCTAGCATCATAACTTTCAGCTTCCATAACTACAATAAATTATTAGTATTAGTATTTTATTAAGGTAATCATGAAATCATATACAATACAAATAGTATACCATAATCATGAAATCGCATACAATACAAATGGAACACCATAATCATGAAATCACATACAATACAAATGGAATACCATAATCAAAGTAAGATAATCATGAAATCACATACACACAATCTATTTGAGCCTGAGGTAACATATGTTTAACAGGCTAACATTAACATATGTTTGAGGTACACACAATCTGCATGCTAATATTTAACAGGCTAACATGTAATCTGCAATTCTGCATGCTAAACATATATACATAATAATCTGTTTGCGTGCTAATAGCCTAAACATGTATGACCAGACCCAACAATAACATAATGACTTTTGCTACTTCTAACTCAAATTCAATCCGTGATTCACAGTAAACAACTAAATAAGAATTGGTACATCCAAAACAAACCATCCCACATGTAATAATAGAGTAACACTAAATCAACATCGTGATGACATACTTAACCGATAGGCATTTTGATTGATTTCTACAACAAAGAGTTGCCAAACAATGAAGAAATAATGAACTATATAGCTAAGTAACCTCACCTCCGACCACTACAATAATGGTGATTGAAAACGTAATAGAGGAAAGGAGGAGATGGAATGCAATGGAAGAAAATTGAAACGGGAGTCAGGAGTAGATGGAAAATGTCAAAACAAGAGGAGATGGAATGGAAGTATGGAACGAAATGGAAAAGGTCGAAACAGGAGGACTGGAGGAGGTGGAATGAAACTATGGAAGTATGGAACGAAATGGAAAAAGTCAAAACAAAGGAGTTGGGAGCTACTGCCGAGCGAGGAGGTGGATGGAATTATGGACTCTGGAACGAGATGCAGGTGCAGCATAGCATCAGAAAGTTGAAGCCGAAGGAGGGATCCATGGAGGTATTGAGTGCAGACTAGTGGAAGTGGTGACTGGTCTGGTTGTGCCGTTGTGGTCGACTGGTCGTGGAATGAAGTCTAGGACTCTGGAATTAGAAGATAGGTTTCTTCGTTTCTGCCCGTTTGGTTCGAATCACATGATTCAGACCAAAACTAAACGCGGCACTATGGTAGTGATGAGTGACCAGTGACGATTGAGAGTATCGACGAAGTAGTGAGCCAGTGTCTGTGTCTGTGTGTCCTGTGTGAGTGTGCGCTACAGTGTGAGGTGAGGTTGCGTCTGTGTGAGTGTGACTTGTTGTGAGCCTTAAGGCCTTAAGTTTAACTGACTAACCGGGTAAATGGTAATAGAGTAATACTCTAATAGTAAACTAGTATAACAATAAGTAGTAGTAGTAGTGTAGCTGTAGCTAGAGATACATGGGAGATATTTTGATAAGTGTCGAGTGATATCTAATATGTTAGATTTGGAGGGAAAATAAAATATAGATATTAGGGGGAAAATAAGATTTAGGTGAAATATTAAAAAAAAATATAAAGTTACTAGAAAATTAGAAATATTTTAACTAATATCTTATTATAGTTTATATAAAATTAAGGGGGTTAGAAAAATAAGAAGTAAGTGAAACATTTAATAGAGGATAAAGTGTTAAAAAAATATTTAGTATTTAATGTATAAAAAAATAAAATGAGTCAAAAATGAGACTTTTAAATAAAATTTAATCATTGTAAGATTTTGAGTTTATTTTCTCATAGTATTTAAATGTAATAATAAGATATATAATGTTATTATTAATTATAATTATCATTTAATTTAAAGATAAAAGTTATTTGTATTTCTAACCCTAATTAAAGTTTGAGACTAAATTATATATGTAATTTATTCACAACATGTTTAACATTTACATATTTATACTTTATAATAATAATTCCCTTTGATAATATTTTTTAGTTCGTATGTTAGTAATATTTTGTGATAGTATGTATATATATTTGTACTCATTTTAAAATTTTACGTTAATTATAGCTTTAACATTTGTAATATGCTTTTTTACTCCTTAATTCATAATATCAAATTATCAATAGACTAATAGTCCACCTCATATGTAAATTATATCATTTTTTAATTTATTTTAACTAAAGTAATATTTATTCATTTTGTTTTAAAAATATACTCTCATTTTAGTGAAATTTTAATTCATAAATATTGAACTCATTATTTTGTATTCAATTAATTAAATATATTATTTTTGCTAAAACTTGTTTATTTGTAAAATTGGTAGATCATTAAGAATAATTCATTAGATGTTCACCTTATCATATTTAATAAATATGTTTCTTTTATATATGAATATTCAGTATTTTCATATTATATATTGAATTTCTCTAATATAATAGTATCTTAGCATATCATAGAATCTATGACAACACATTACTTGAAACTGTGTGTAATGTGTTGGAGATGAGTTAGATATACAGGTATAGGAGAATGCAATGCATGAGTAAGCAATAATAGAAGGTATTTTTTACTTCATCCAAATATTTTAGATTAGAAAATGTGTTTATAACTATTGAAATGCAACGCACATGAGATATATCATGAAATTGTTGGATCATGGCTCATAGCAAAAGAATACAAATTTATTATGACCTATTTTACAACCTATAAAGTTATTGGATATTTTAAAGCTTTATTAACTTTACAACCAACTAGGGATAATATTAGCTAGGCATGATACTAAGATAAAAGATCTAAAGGGAGTCAAGGATGAGTCATCATCATCAAGTTTGCAATGATAACAAATATAGCACCTCACAATCCTCACTAAGAATATCAGATTAAGATTAATACTTCAAATAATTAAAGGCTTTTAAGGAGTATCTATTAACTAAAAATAGGTTGGTTAAGAAATGTATGAATGGACCAATGTGTGAGATATGTGAACAAGTAACTTAGACTTTGGTGCATGAGATTAATGATTGCCCAATTACCCAAGTGTTTTATTTGGATGATGATAATCCATAGTGAAGTTGTGTACTATAAAAAGACAATGAAGTTGATTGAGTCTATTTCATAATCTAACACTTAGATGACAAGATGTTAGAAATGACGTGTACACTAATATAGGTTATTTGAAGGAATTGAAATAGGAGGAGATCAAATAACTCTGCACCGATTCAATGACCAAAGAATATTATTGAGGATGTCATGCACTTGCTTCTAGAATATTATGCCATAATATCAAGAAATGAAATAATTAACAAAGGAAGTGTATGGTCCACCATGCTAGCAATTATAAGAATGTAGGATATGGATGATATACATGTTGATGCAAATTGAACATGAACAATGCAGAAAAAGTAATGTAGGAAATCATGAAAATTATAATTGTAATTTAAGGTGTAAAAGGCGATATATTGTCACTTATTAGCTATGTTGTGACCATTATAAATATCTATCGACATATTTATAATATAGATAATTGTCTTAAGACATCAGACATACAATATAGAGATTAGTGTGCTATGACAGAGTATTGTTTTACTAAGTTAGGCATTGAGACAAATTCATTGGAAGTGGGGTAGGGTTTATAATCATAAGACAACTTTGATATTTCATTTTTCACAAAGTTATTGATGATTATGATTTCATTTATCACATATTTATTTATTGTATATTAAAAATTATTATTGAAAATTAAAAATAGTGACAATGTCATACTAAGAAATTAAAAAACCATAGCAAAAGAAACTAAAACCAAACTACTAGTAATAGAATAAGGTCGTACTATTATGGCTAGGAAAAAAACTCTCTTATTTTAAATTGTGATGGTGGTCTGTTCAAAGATTTTATTAGTATTCTAAAGATACTTAAAGTTAATTTTTTAAAAATTAAAAATAATTTTATTTTATTTCATACAAGTTCCAATTTTTATGTTCAAACTCGTTCTCGATCATGATTCATACTATTATAAATAATACTTACTTTGAGTTTTTTGATTTGACCTAAAATCTATAGACCCGAAGTAGACCCGAATTTGAAAAATTCGATAGATCTGACACTTAGTTGATCCGATTCACATCTGACCCATATAGTGACCCTAACCCAAACCCAAACCCAAACCTAACCCAAAATAGACCCGAACTCGAGAAATCCAAAGAACCTAGCATCGACCCTACCCAAATCACACCCGACCCATCAATTAACCCAAATCGAACCCGAACCCGACCCAAAGCAACATAACCCTAAATACACCCGAACCGAATTACACCTGACCCGAACCCGAACCCGACTTGATTTTATAGTAAATAAAAGTTGACCCGACCCATTTCAACCCGATCCTAACTCGACTCAAATGACCCGTTTGCCACCTCTAGATGCAGCGCACGACTACGTCAGAAGAAAAAAAGAAAAAAATTAAAATGCATAATTGCACGGAATTAAAAGCAACAAAGGAAAGAGTAGAGAGAAATTTATATCGGTAGAATTTATTTTAGATGAAATTTAATAATTTTTATCCGAATAAATTCTTGATTTTTCATCCATAATTAACTCCGGTTATTTCTTTCTCTATTTTTGATTTATAATTTTGATATATATTTCTGCGTATTTAATTTGATAATTATGACTGGTTGATTATTTATTATTGGAAAACAGATTAAAATCCTAGATTAGATTTTGAGATATAATATTATTTTTCTTTATTTCTTAAGATTGTTCTTTGACTCTATTTTAATTGCTATCATTTATATATATATATATATATATATATATATATATATATATATATATATATTTCTATCAAATATAATTTATATGGTGCATACCTCATTTTGGTTTCCTCATAGTGACAGTATGTAGGATTATTTACCTGCTAGGTGGCAATATAAATATACTAAAATTTATATGTATTAATTACAGTTAGGTTAGATAACAATTCACTTAATAGTTTGTGACTCTAACCGAAGTAGTAAAACTTTTAGATACGTGTGGATCATAGAAGGAAAATACAATTAGACATGCTTAGTGTACTAGTATGGGTACTTAGATTGACATCCTTCCAATTATACGTAATGCATTAAATCTAGTTAAATACATGAGCTGCTTATTGCTATTATAGTGTTAGTATTTAATAGGGTTAATATTGATGCTTTGTCATATTAATTATTTTAGGGAAGTAATATAAGGTATACGGACTTACTTTTAGTGTAAAACTTGGTCAATCTCTTTTTCATGACTAAATGATGACTTAGAAATTAATACTATATTTTGACCTACTTTAGTAGTGGATTTAGATTTTCTTAGCATATTTATCATATCTACGGTTATCCATTATTTTTATCATTTTATTTATTAAAAATTTTGTTATTTTATATTTTTAAAACCCTTATTAGTATTTTTATTATTTATTTATTTTGTGTGATTTAGGGTTTTTATTATTTATTATTTTTGATCTAGCTAAATAGAGTTGAGCCCTCTTAATACCCAGTATAGAATAATACCCTTATTTACCAATACTACAATTGTCAATAAGAGGGTTTAAATTGCATGCTAGCTACGGTCATACTAGTTTTCAGTATCTATAATTTTCTTGTGTTCTTTACCTAACTTCGCTTAAGTTACTCATGCTTACATTTATGGTCAAATCATTAAATCTAAATTACAAAACTTGCACAACCTAATAACTCCAACACATCATGTTGATGTTACTAATCCTTCATCTGTCAGAAGGTAAACCCTAAATCTTTAAAATTTATCTCATATCTTGCAATATTTGATAATCTTAGTCAAAGATAAATAATGGGAAGGAATGCACAGTTGTATCACATACTATGTGTAAATATGGGTTGTACAATGTGTATGATATTATATTTATGCACATATGAGTATTTCTAGTTAAAAAAAAACTATTGCAAATCTAGTTAAAAAAAAAACTATTGCAAATCTTTAAAATACATCATCGTTGTTGTAATATTGCAAAAATATAAACTTGTTTAGTGATAAGTAATGTGTATTTATATCATACAGCATGTGTAAATATCATTTATAAGGTATGTTGTGTGCACTACCATTTTTGTGAAAAAAGACTAATGTGTATATGTCTAATATGAGATGTACCTTTATGATTATAAGAAGTGTTTTCTAGTGTATATAATAACACGAGTGAAATACTCATATCAAAAGAAATTTAAAGCTTATATATATAGAATAACATGTGCATTTGATTTAAAAAATAATAATGTGTTTTAAAAAAAATGTCATTAATCCTTAAAATACATCTTCAATGTTATAATATTGCGAAAGTCATAAACTTATTTAGTGAGAAATAATGTGTATTTGTATAAGACAAGATGTATAAATATCATCGATAAGATGTGTTTAGTGTGATATAGTACGACAAGATGTACATCTCTGAACTATAATATGAGAATTACTAGATGTGTGTCACAACCATTCTTTCAAGGTTGTATAAGATAAAATGTGCAACTATGGACTATATTAGGTGCATTATAGTACAACAAGATGTGCAGCTATGAACTATAAAATGTGCAACTATGAACTATAAAATGTGTTTCATGGCCATTTATTTATGTTTTGTACAAGAGAAGATGTACAATTGTGAAGTATAAGATGTGGGTTATACTAAGATAAAATGTGCAAATGTAAGCTATAAGATGTGCAACTATTAACTATATGCGTATATATATGATCTAACATGTTCATTTCTCATAATATAACATCTTTAAATGAAATATGCAATTGGAAAAAATTCACATTGGATTGGAACAACATTTAAAATTAGGCAACACACAACAAATCAAACATCATTTAGAATCAAGAAATAAATAATTATATAATAAAACTAAAATATTCAACTAAAGCGTTCGATCAAAAATAACATTAAAAATAATCAAAGAGTCAGCATTTGGACAATCAAAAGCTAAATGAATCATTCACAAATTAGCATTCACATCAAAAATCTTAGCATTCAAAGATGAATTTGAATACTAGGACTTTCAAATATCCATTCAACAATTCGATTAATCCCACATTCAAATATGCATTCATCAATTTGATAAACTAGAGATTAGTAATTACCTTTGATGTAAATTTAATCAATCTACATTTGATTAGTAGAAAAAAGAAGAAACTCAAACAAAGAAGAAAATTGCTTCAATTAGTAGAAAAGAGAGAGCTTGTTGATTTTGTTTAGAATTAACTTGTTTATGAATTTACAAAGTGTTTTTTTAATGTAGTAGGAGAAATAGTGGCATAGAAAAACATTGTATATACATGTGCCATGCAAATTGAGAAATATGTTGTATGAAATATAGTTGGTCAAGATGAGGTTTGTTTGTATTCTAATTACACCATCATAATCATCTAACTCACGTGACTTCATATTGTTGTAAAAAATATATTTCATAGTGATTGTATTTTTATTGTATTTTATTCATTTATATTATATTGAAAATAATATTTAGATAAAATATCCTTACTTTAAGATAACTTCTGACATAAAGGATTAATTAATAAAAAGTCATTTATAACACATAACCAAGAAGACCAAGAGACAAAACACATAATCACTTGTATGGAGCAAGATAATTACTTACACGGACGAGATAGTTATCGCGCTACACGTGGAAAAGAATCATTTTTTGCCAGGATAATATCACCTAAGGAACTCAATATAGAGGAACAATTAATGAAAAATTCATTTATAACACGTAAACTAGAAAACCAAGAGACGACACACATAATTAATTTTTTTCCTAGGATAATTACTTATGCACGCAAGATAACCACTCAATGAGCCAAAATAATTACTTGAGTAGATAAAATAATCACTTGGTAGGAATGAGGCTGAGATAATCACTTGAGCAACCAAAATAATCATTTGTTTTTCTTCTTAGGTGTATCTTATTAGATACACTTGGGTGTATAATTTTCGTTTTGCTAGTGAGAACTACCCCTTATGATAAGAATTGAGAATCTCCTAGTTTTTTAAGCTACTTATAGTAGCTTTCTCTATAATGAGGGTAGTTTCTACCACCTAATGAGAGTAGTTTTATATCTTAAAATAGAAATATATAATATTTATAAAAATGCTACCATTTTTTTTCTAACATTCAAATACTATATTTTTCTAAGCTACTTGTAGTAATTTTCTCCACTCACTAATGGTAGATTCCAAATATAATAATAGTAGTTTTCTAACCTAAAATATAAGTACATATTATTTACAAAAATATCATTGACTGTGTTTCTGATGCTCAAATACTATAGTTTCTTAAGCTTTTTATAGTAGTTTAGTTTCCTCCATTCACAAAGGATAGTTTCAACTACCTATTGCAAATATTTTCTCAACTATAATAGGATTTTGATATCAACCCTTCATTTTTAATCAAATTGTTCAAATTGAAAGTTCTCAAGTTCTCACAAAAATTGCGGTTCTCATTAGATATTTACCCATATATATATATAAGGAACAAATCTAGTGAGAATTATATTTATTGTTTCCTTAAGCAGTGTTTCTAATCTCAACCCATTATCTTTTATCTAACAAATAATATGAAAAGTCATCACTAAATTATGGTTCTTATTGGATATTTCATACATATACATACATGTGTGTGTGTATGTGTGAGCATCAGAGAGATATATTTGTGTATTTCATCAAATTATTATTATTTGTTCATTTATTCATATAAATAATTAGTAATAACCATAACTAAAAATAACTATTATGTGTTAATTCGTGTTCTTTTCTTTGTGACTTTATGTGTGTGTAATGATGCATGAGATATAAAGGATAGTGGTATGGTTGTGAGCATGAAATTTAATTCATCTCGCTACACAATTTATAGAATTAGTGAATAAGGGTATCATTCTAGATTGAGAATTGAGAGGGGTCTCATACTATTATTCTAAGCACAAGTAAAATAAAGAAAAAATGCACCAACCAATCTTAAATTTGGGCAAAATATACAAAACAACATTGAGTTTATAAAAATTCATCAAACAATTATAAATTTTAAGAGGTATGTACAAAGTAACCCTTATCAATTTCACCACAAAATACCAATTGAGTTTTAAAATTTTCAAATATTTGTCTACAAAATGTCTAATTTACCCTTACTTCTATTTAAAAGAACAACCTTTATTTTATCTAACCTAAACTATAGAAAAATACCCCAAAACTTTTAAATTAAAAAGGTTATTTTTAAAATGGGAAAAAATTAAACCAATTATTCTTCTTCTTCCTTCTCCTCTCCTTCTTTATTATCTACTTGAAAGACTTCACGAGATGAACCAACAACACAACAATTCCTTGATTGTTGTTTGGTGTGCTAGCTCTCTTTCATCTTAGCCTCCTTTCCTTCCCATTTGTCATTCCCTCATTCACTTTCTCTTCATAGGGAAGTGACGTCCTACAACGTATATACAATCAATGGTTATACTTTCTACATAAAGAGGAGAATGACAAGACTAATATGCAAAATAGTGGTATGAGTATAATACCAGAAGCTTCATATATATCAAGTCCATGAGACAATAACCCTATTTATACATCAATGACATACTATGGAGTGATAGAGAAGATATAGATATTAGATTATACCACTTTTAGAGTTCCTTTACTGTGGTGAAAATGGGTTGACAATCAAAATGAGGTTTTATACTAAGGAAGCTAGATTTACAAGGGTGGAATTTTCAAGGTTTGGTCATAAGCAAGATCCATTTACATTATCCTTACAAGCATAATAGATACTCTATGTTACTGACCCAGTTGATAAATGGCGGTCCATTATCTTAAATTAAAAAAAATAAAAATGGAAAGATAACATATAACGAGAGAATGTTTTGATCACTAACTTACTTTTTTGTCCTACTATGATGATTTTACTGAGTACCTCTATGTACGAGATGATCACAAATAAGGATTCTATGTACTTGAATAATATTTTGTGTATAAAGAGGGCATATAGATTAAAGCATTATAGATAAAATGTTTAATTACGTCCCGTGTGTTGGTTTGTTTTATTTTGTGCATAAAGGTCTTTTTTTTTACTATATCCCATCATATATTGCTTTAATTACTTCTTATATGATTGTTTTATTTTGTGCATAAATGTTTATATTCTATATTTTTACTATATTGCACTGTATATTACTTTAATTACTTCCCATATGTTGATTTGTTTTCTTTTGTACACAAATGTTTATTGTCTATATTTTGATTATATCGCATCACATAATTCTTTATTTACTTTCTAATCTATAATTTTTATTCATTGTTTTAAGTATGGATCCATGTGAAGAAGATACACATACACAGGAAGTTGGAAAAACACAAAGAAGGGAAATAATAAGATAAACCCAAATTGCTAGAAATAGAGAAAATGACATTATGATTGATGTCGATTTTGATGAATCTCGATATACAGTGGGCAGGAATAGGGATTTGTTCATTGATTATTGTAACTTTAGGGCTTGTGCGCTCATCCCATCACTATAGTATGATTTGAATATTAGAAATAGATAGGACTCTCTTTTGTTATAACCATGTGATAATTTAATTATGCATACTAATAATTTTATTCTTTAATATTGTAGCAAGGATTCAATGTTTGACAACAACATAAGAAACTTGTTATGAGTCAAGCTACAAAGTTTCGGTCTGATTGGAAGTTGTGGATGACTAAAAACCATATGTACGTAGCTTATGGTACTATCATGTCCACACTCCTAGATATTTATAAGAATGTGATCACCCTTGACCAATGAAGTGAGCTTTGATCATGGATGACTTTAGAGGAATTATATGAAGTACATAAGAACATATTATTATTAACTTTTTAATATAACTAGAGTTTACTTAGCTTACAATTCAAACTGATAGAATGTTTCTATTCATATGATAGGCAAAGAGAGCCAAGAACAGAGATAATGAGGAGAAAAATATCTACATTCACCAGACACCACCACCCTAGAAAAGGTTTTTGATAACAGCTTTTAAATAGTTTTAATAATGGTGATGAGCTGTTATTAAATCATATGTTATTAAAACTTTAATAATAGTTCAATAACCGGTATAAAAAAAACGCCCAAAAGTGCCAAATTTAGTTGAAAACTGCTTGTTTTAATATGGTTATAAGTAAAAACAATTATTAAAACATGCGATTTTTTCAACAGTTATTCTTTGTAGGCATTATTAAAAAGAGATATTTTGTCAATAATTTTTTTATAATATTTATTAAAACATAATTGGTTTTTTTTTTAATAAATTATGCAGGTTTGTTCTAGCCTACATACACAAATGTATGCTCAAATATTTACCAAATCTGCAATATGTTAAATAGCATCAATAACTCTAAAGATATTCCTCCCAAAAATATGGACATTAATAGGCATACTACAAGTTGGTAGCTCTACACTCCAAAGTCAAAGTTCATAGATCATAAAACCTAACTATATATTAATAGTGGCATCCACACTTGCATGCATATATGTATGTGCATATCCAATTACATAGAAGAACATAAGACATAAGAACATGCATTTACGTAGATCCCTAATATTGAGTGTGTGAGTGCACAAACTTAGCCGATTCATTTCTAACTTCACCAATTTCATCATGTGCATATTTCTGCCCTCGTACATATCCATCTTTGAAAAAATATAAATTAATACGATTCAATCATTTAGTTAGTAATTAATATGTCATAGGTTAACTAATGAAAAAAATATATGGAAAAAGAAACATACATGGCTTGTATCTATGTTCACATATTTGTTCTTGAGTATGAGATCTATTAATCTACAAACGTAGTATCTACAATCATTAAAGTGTTGTTTTTCACACACTATAAAATGAATTTAGTTAGCTTGTTGTTATTAGATATTAATTGGAGTTGGAATTGAAATAAAATACAAAATTCTTATCTTTTTGCTTACCATTCTAGGCTCATATTCAATATTCCTTGGGTCTGGCACACCATTTCTACCTCTACTCATATACATCATCCATAGTGTCCTAATAAATAAAGTTGATACATATTATAAATTTATTTACCTTAAAAAATTAATGTAGAATATATGCATTAATAAACTAATGAAGTAAGAAGTGTAGTAACATATCAATTAAATGTTTCCCTTTATAACGAATGATAACAAAAGGAATGGAATAATTATGAAGGGAATCAAACATATATACTTTATTTTGATCAGGATAGACGTCACACAAAACAAAATGATCATTTGCTAGGTGAAGTATAAGGTAAAGCTAGTTGTTCTACCCCTTTCTTAATATGTGATCCACTACATAGTTTATATGTTTACCCTCACTTATTATAGTACAGTCAGATATGTAGTATGGGCACACAAATAAAATTGAAGACAACATCCCCTCTGCCGCAACACGGGTAGAACCCAACCTATGGATGATAATAATAAACTATATTTATTAATAACTAATAACTCATATGTATGTATTTATGTATGTATTAGAGGTCATAAAATTATATAAATCAATAAAAAATGTTAAAATATATGATATGAAAAAATACTTACTTAACATATACATCAATAACATCCATTCATGCTTATAACTTTCTCTAATAACCTCCATCAATAACATGTAAATGGATTCATCCCTCCTAACATACTCAGAAGGATAGTAAATTATAATTAGATTGCTACCGAGGTAATTTTGGGCATAAAAATATAACATCACTAAAGTTGGTGGTGGTCGGTGGGGTTCTTATAGTTGTCAGTTATCCTCTAAAGATGGAGTCTTTTATGGAGCAACCAATTTTTTTGATCTAGCTCTCTTCCATTCTTGGTTCCCTCTTTTTTTTTCCTCCTTCCACTAATAATTTTCTTTCCCATTTTGAAGAGCATTATTATTTTCTAATTCCTTAATTCATAGTATTAAACAAAATATAATAATTATATATATATATATATATATATATATATATATATGTATATATATATAAGGTATAAATAATGTCTGTATCATGTTAGGTATAACATGGAAAGAGGATGTCATTACCTCTTTAGCAATAAGATGCATCCTATCAGTGGGTCAAAGCATAAAGCTTTTATTAGCTTCCAACACTATGGCTGCCTCATCGCCTTGTTTATAACAAGGAAAGAGTGAATCTCCAATCATTGAAATGTAAATACATATGAGCCTCATATTTAGGGCCAAGATAGACCCACGGAAAATTAGTGTTTTGATACCATGATGGATGCATACCTTTCCTTTCATCAAAAGAATTGAGGGGTTATCATCTAACAAGTCACATGTATACAAACCCTAGAATAAAATATTACATATTGTTAATTATTGAGTTGGCACTTGATACATTTCCACATATATCAATTCATGATTTGATATATTTATCTCGAGAAAAGAAGAAAAAATGTGTATCCGCTTCACAACTATCTCTAACGCTATTTATATTGGGTATGTGAAGCGCATCATGTGCATCTAAATCGGATAGCTTACACCCTTGAGATTTGATGGAGGATAACTATTTCTCAATTGTGGTCATCCATTCAAATTCCATGTTTAATTTTTAGGTTAGGAGAGCCACTTGGTCATTGGTGTTCTAGGGTCCACGTGATCGACCACAAACACTTGTGCTAGTAACCCTTGATCCAAGACCCCTGTGTCTTCCTAGGTGTTCTTCAATTCCCATTACTTATGACATAATGATATATTTATCTAAACCTCAACAAAATTTGATGTTTCAAGTTCATCCTATAATATACGCAATGTTGAATATATAAATAAACATAGTATAATAAATAGTTTGGTCTAAGAAAACTAACTACAGTTAGGGATAACTTCGAACTTACAATTCTTTTGGCAGCATTTTGAACATAATCATTAATATATCATTCTATTTTTTACTCTATCATTCTTCCATAATGTACCAATATTGATGAATGAGGTATATGGATCCTTGTCCTAGACTAAGATCTGTAAATCCAAAATATGCACTTAAATTAGCAATATGATTATAACACTCTATATTATTATGTGAACATAGTAATCAAAATGTCATACCAACTCTTCTTCAAGGCCTACATAACCTTTTCAAGCCATATTATAGCGGTAAATATTCTTATTCATAATTTCTTTATTTTTGGCACTTTTATCCTCTATTACAAGCTAAAATATCTACTTATGACTATTTAAATATCAATGAAATATTATTAATAAAAAAGTTTAACTGTTATGCAACAAATACCTTAAACTCCTATGAAAGAAAATATACAATAAATTGGTCCCAACTATCTTGATCAATGAAACCATAACGCTTCGGGGGCTTCATTCATAAAGCACCATCCCTCTTTCTATACATTTTTTGTATTTTCCATGTATGCCTTAAATGTTCTTAGACATTTACCACAATGTCTAAGAAACCACTTCTTCCTCGCCTCTAGGACGATGAACACTTTCTACAAAATAAGACATAAATATATATATCAATGTTAATGTATTAAAACTAATAACACGTGACATCCAAAAATATGACAAACAAACATATCATTTACCGTGACTTCTTGCTAAATATGTTCCTTGTGACTTTTTGGAACTTACTTCCAATTTTTGTAGGAGATAGGTGTAACACCTCTAAAATTGACTACTAAAAATTTTCATTAAAGTGGAAAATGCTAATTAAACATGAATGGGTGTTACCACCGTAATCGATATAAGTTTGACCACGAACCATCCTCATACTAATTACAAGGAAAAAGTTAAACAAAATGAGAGCCATGATAAATATAGAACAAAGATATTCTATAACATAAGGAAGAGTTTAGATGTTCATTTCAATAGCGAAACTAAAATACATAAATAAATGTTTAGATGAAAATGAAAAAGGAAAACTAATTTAAAACAACAATTGGATAATACAACTCTCTGGGTCCTAACCCCGACATAAGACGATATAATTCTGTGCTAATCAAAGTATTGTAAGTAATGAAGTTATCTAGTGAGTCCTCATTTACCTACACAAGCTTAGGAGGGGTCTCTACTCGTGAGAAAGAGCAACACCCATAATAAGGATAATTAGTACGCTATATACTAAGTAAGGTAACAATACAATCAATAGGTTACATATAACCCCACAATAAGAGATGACATGCACATAATTTAATCTTACCGACTTATTTAATATTTTCCAAGCCATATTGTAATAACATAATGATAACCATTCATGATTTTATTCATGTTGGGTTTATGGACCCTACTATTCTCAATTGGCGGAATGATAATCAATTATAACTTTAGGGTAGGATACTCCTGGCCACTACTATCATCGATGGATTGATAATCAGAGTACAACCCCCAGGCAGAATGCTCCTAGCCACTATTATCACCGGTGGATCAATAATTAAGGTAAAACTGGCCCTGATCCACATAGTGTTCCACTACAAGTAATTAGTGTATTACAAAAAGTTATTATAATCCAATGGTTTTATTTACTTGATTTTAGGACCCCACTATTTTCAACTGGTGAATCAGTAACAAGGCATACTTCCAGGGCAAGACGCTCCTAGCCACTATTCTCACTAGTGGATCGATAGGTACAACTGGACCCAACTCAAGTGATCTTACACTTTAATTTATTAGTGTATTATTCATGATTTATTTATTTCAAGGTCATCACACAACCATGTACACCTACTCATGTAAGGCACTATCCCAACTCATACCCCAAAACAAACATGTTTCCCCTTAGAAACCCTAATCTCACAACCCTAGCATATTCTCTCCTCTAGTTTCCCAACAAATCTCATCATGTTTTTAGGAACCACATATTCAAGAGTCATGGTCTATTACCCACATTTTATATATGTGATAATAACTTACCTCTAGGGTTATTGTTTGGGTCTCCTCTAAAACCCTAATTTCTCCTACTTAACATAATCCTTCTTTAATGCTTGATTAGTTCTCAAATTCCATACCCATGCATAGAATGCTATTTTTAACCATTAAATAAAATATTATCTCCTAACTACCAGATCTTACACATGTGATAAAAACCTACCTATTCGTGCCTCCTTTAAAACCCTAATTCCTCATTTTGGCCATAACTACTTCCTTAGACCTCGTATGGCTACAAGATCTAGTGTACATTCCTACAATGTTATGGTTAACATCATATCCCAATGTTGTAGTCCAACTCTCCCATATTTTACCTACGATAATAGCCTATCCCTAGGGTTAGCCCTTAGGCCTCCCAAACCCTAATTTCACATTTTGATCATAACTCCTTCTCTAGTGCTCAAATAACTTCCCAAATTAGTATGAAAACCAAAGATTGTCATCATTAACCATGTATCTAATCCCTAGTATCAATCTCCCACTTTACTCACATATGATCACAATTTCCCCCTAGGTTTTACTAATCACATTTATGGCCTTTTCCCCATCCTATATTTACCATAAACCCTTCATTTTTTTCTCCAATTATCTTATGTAGTATCCCAACCTATTTTGTGAGAGTTAACATCCTAAAGTACCTAACATGCCACTTTTTAATCGTATTGACCAAAATGTCCCTAGGTCACTAGAAACCTTGTTTCTACCTTCCCCAAGTCACAGGACCCCCCACACAAAGGACTTTCCAACTTTCCACACATGCATTATCATAAAAGGCATGGACATGATTATACATAAATACTTGAAATTAACACAGTTTAACTATACAACTTTATTACCTTCTACTACCGTTAAGCCAAAACTGTATATACAATACCAAAGTCATTTAACATTTTATAACATGCCATCACACATCAGCAAATCAAGGACATATTTTATAATACAACAAAACCATATTTATGACTATATCTTTACCGAAGTGGCTCTAGTCTCTAAACGCTTCCTCCTCAACTATATTTGGAATATTACCTAGAAATAAGGACATACATAGTTCAAACTCTTTTTCTATTTTTTAAAGACTTTGACCTAAAAAAAACTAAAAGATGAGAAAGGAAATAGAGGTAACCAAAGTGGAAAAAACTATGTAGGGTGGCGCACATCAGCTATAGTAATGGTTATTTTAGAGAAGTGGGTGAAGGTTGGTGGCTAACGTCAAGTTGGTGGTGGCACTAAGGCAAACTGGAGTTGGTGGTGGTGTAGCTAGCGGCCAATGATGGTGTAAGGAGGAGATGGGTTGAGAAGGAGAAAGAAGAGGGGCTTAATGTGGTGGTTACGCTGGTTGGGGTGCTTGCGTAGGGCGACTCTGATGTGGTGGTGAAAAGGAGGGAGAGAAGGGGGTTGGTGATAGGGGTGTGAAGAATTCATCTCAAACAGAAAACCCGAACCGAAATAGACCGGAATTATTGGTCCTAGTCTGAACCATATCCTATTTGGTCTGGTTTTCGGTCCTAAATTTTTAATTTTTTGATCTTTCGGTTTAATCAGTCCAAACCCAGTATTTTCCTGTCCAAACTAGAATAGATTGATTACTAATTTAGAGTTCAATAATTCCAGTTTAATTCACTCCTCTCCTAATTCCACTCGTCTAGATTTGGACCATTTGGTTTTTCTCCACTTCTCCTTGCTTAACTAAGTTGAATTCTCCCCCTCTTCTGTCTTCTCCTTCAACCTGCAACATGCAAACTGGTAGAGCTGTAGAAGAATAAGACGCTCGGTGGCCAGTGCTGCTAGCTACTGCTACGAGCTCGCCTCTCTCTCACAATTCCCTTCCCATATTGATCTTCCTCTTCTTTGTCTAGGTCATCAACCATCACTCTTAAACTCCTACATTCTGACCAGTGACTAGGATGATCTCTCTGTGTTTATTCTTCGCTGTAGCTAGTCATTGTTTGGCTCGAGTGGAGGGAGTCATCTTATCTCGCTATCCTCCTCTCGTTGTCCAACTCCCAAGCTTCTGTCTTGCCCTTGTTGAGTTCCCCTTGTGTTTCCACTAGCCACAACCAAACATCGACAGCTCGTCCTCCTCATCATGATTTGTTGATTTGTTTATTTGCACTATAAGATATTGTATCTTCTTCTCTGAATTTCTTATTGTTGATTTGCACTATAAGATTTGTATCCTCATCCCGAGCTTCCAATATCAATTAGTTTTGGGGTTGGGACAAGCACAATGCTAGATGTATCGGAGATAGCAAGGAATGACAAAAAAATGCTCTTTCAAATCCATGCCAATATGCCAATCCATACATAATAACATTAGAACCCTTAGATGTATCGTATTAATCCAACTTGATTGTTGAATGAAATTAATGAATCTTCCAATTGTTGAATCTACTTGCGGAATTCCAAATATGTATCTATCTATTAGTTAGTAGTCACTACTTGTTTAATCTATTGATTGTTGACAACTTGTGCTGAATGCCTGAATCTGCTGATTCTACATTTTTGTTTTGCTGAACTGCTATTTGATAATGGCTTTGCTTGTTTGATTATTTCATTGTTTGGCTTAATTTTGGTCTATTCATTGTGTTGGCTTAATTTTCGTTGTGTTGATTAGTTCATTATGTCATTGAGAATGGGGAGGTTATTAAAATGATTGAATGCTGTTTTGCTAGTTGGAAAATTTGGGGTAGGAATTGATCAAGCATGAGCAAAGTAGAACTCATAGATAAAAGTTCAATTGGGCAATATTTAGGGCTATTTTTTTAAGATGTCTTATCGGTTGGTGGTAATATAAGCTTCGTTGGTGAGTAGATTATCTATTGTTTATTACTTAAATTCTGCCTAATATATCTATCATTGCATATTAAAAGAAGATTTTGCATCGAAGTTAGGTTATAATTCTTATATGGAGTGGATGCATTTCGATCCATTTTTTATAATTCTATAAATTTTATTTAAGCATATGGGATAATTTTTATTATTTTATGCTCATTTATTTATATAGGATTTTTTTTTATAATTTATAGTTATATACAAAAATATGGTCATTTTTATAGATATAAGGTGTTATTTTTATAATTTTAATTTTTAGACACCAACATTTTATATGTTGTATATAATCATTTTTTATAATGAAATTAAGCATTTAATCTTGTAATTTTTTTTTTTGCTATTTATATATTCTTTCTTTCTTTTAAAAGAGTATGATTTAAGTTATATACAGATAGATGTTTTTGAACCAATGGGAGAATACATGTTTCCTTTGATGTTTTTTCATAGGGTAGGCGTCCATTATAAGATTGCAACCTCCCCATTCTTCTTTTATATATAGTATGATTTAAGTTCGTAAAAAACATGCTTGTTGAAATTAAAATGTACATTTATAATAAAATATGCATAATTTTTAATATAACTATACAATAATTGTAACTGATATCAAATTGTTATATTTTTTATGTATGTTGTTCACTAAATGGATGGTATAAGAGTAAGGAATCATGGATTCATTAATCAAACTATCATGTAATGTAAGTATCTATGTAATAAAGTTCATTAATGGCTTCTTTATCTTATATTATAAATTATTTTGGTGTTTATTTTTTCTAATTTATAAATAGATGTCGAGCTCCGTTATATAAAAAAAAATGGTGTAGAGTTTCTATAGAAAACACAACAGAAGGTTGTCCAACAGTAGATGGGCCTAAAACAATCCAAGAGCAAGGATATACCAAAAAGAATGATGAGCATGTAACAAAAAGCCAATGGAGGGACGCAACTACATCAAAATGAAGTTCAAAAGAAGAGCACCCTATTGGGAGGACTTTTGGGAGTACTTGGATGAGGAACAAGACATTAGAGCAGAGTGTAAGTTCTGTTGTAAGACTTTTTCTACTGATTCAAATGTTAACGGTATAAAAATTTGAAGAATCATGTGATGGTTTGTCTAGAAAATCCATCAAACAAGAGTAGGGGTAAACAAACACATTTATGCTTTGATCTTGTGGACCTTAATCTTGAAGAAGGTGAAGATCATAAATTGATATATAAAGATGTGCATTTTGATTATGTAAGAAGAGCATTGGGTTGAATGATTATAATCAATGAGTTACCATTTACATTTGTTGAAAAGATTGGCTTTAGGGAGTTGATGGTCGTTGCATGTCCTTTTTTCAAGATAACTTCTCATACTACCATCACCCGTGATTGCTATAAAATTTATCTCGATGAGAAGGTGAAGTTAAAAGAGTTATTGAGAACATCATATCAAAGAGTATATATGATAACTGACACATGGACATCATTTCAAATAATTAATTACATGTGTCTTACTGATTATTTTATTGATGATCAGTAGATATTGCATAAAAGAATTTAAATTTTTTTCCCTATTATAAGTCATAAGGGGGAGGCTATTGGGCGGGAAATTGAGGACTACTTGAATTGATGGGATTTGAATGAAAACTCTTTACTGTGACTGTTGATAATGGTAGTTCAAATGATAATGCATATACGTATTTGAGAAATATGGTGAATAAAACTAGTGGGGTGATTGGTGATGGAAAATATTTACATATGAGATGCATTACCTGTATTGTTAATCTTATTATTTGGGATGACTTAAAGGATCATGACCATTTTATTGACAAGATTAGGGCTATGGTTAAATTTGTTAGAAGGTCCCCAACAGGATTGTTATTATTTAGAGAACAAGCAAATAAATGTAAGATTGAATGTAAGCTTTCTCTATCTCTTAATGTGCCTACTAGATGGAATTCAACCTATGTTATGTTGAATATAGCTCTAAAGTATAATGTTGTTTTTTTTCCAGATGGAACTTCTTAAGGACTTAGAAGGTGGTCCTCTTTTTGAAGATGATTGAGAGAAACTTGAACAACTTGCAGTTTTTTTGGAGCAATTTTATGAATTGATTCAGTGTATCTTTGGTTCTTTGTATGTGACAAGTAATAATATTTTCTTTAATATTTATGATCCACTTGATCTGATAAATCAGTGTATGCTTAATTCTGATGATGATTCTAGAAGTATGGCTGAAAAGATGAAAACTAAGTATGATAAGTATTGGGGAAGTATTGACAAGATGAACATGTTGATTTATTTTGGTGTAATTTTGGCTCCTTATTTTAAGCTTCCAAGGGTAAAAATGTCTCTTCATACATTGTATGGAGAAGAACTTGGTGAAAGTATGATTAATAAGGTGAAACAATGTGCCTCTGAGTTGCTTGATGAGTATAAAAATTTATATGCTTTTATTGTGGATGAGACTGAGCCTAGAGAAGTTCCAAGTGGACAATTTGTGTGTCAAGGATATTCTAGTTCATTTGTAAATAGAATAAGTGAAAAAGTCAAAAGAGAAATTGGAGAAAGAAGTTAGCTTGTAAGAACTGAATTTCAATTCAATGGGATCTTTCATTTACATTTTCCCACCAACTGAGCATTATTTGAAAGAAGAAAAGGGAGATGATGAAGAAAGAGATGTTCTAGCTTGGTGGAAATTAACTCAATGGACCTAAATTTATTATCCTTGCATGTATGGCACGTGATATCCTAGCCATACTAGTATCTACGGTTGCTTTGGAATATGTATTTAGTGCCGAGGGACTTACTCTTGGTTAGTTTAGGAGTTCTTTAACCCCTAAGGTGATAAATATATTTGTAAATTTAATTTACCTAATTATTAAATTAACAAATTAAATTTAAAAATAATATTTTTGATATATTTTAAGATGGTACATGCTCTTATATGTGCACAAGATTGGCCACGAGCAAGATATCACTCTTATTATAAAGTTAACGTGGAAGAGTCCATAGAAGAGTTGGAAAGATCGGAAAAAGATAACAAATATTATTATGTCATTACATTTGAATAATAGTTATTCTTTAATTGTTATGATATTATTGTTACTTATGAAAATTATCTATTTGTATGTGTTGCCTTATAGACGTACAAGAGAAAGCTAACGCTTAAGATGACATATTTTTTTTAGCTGAACTTTGGAAGTTGGAGGGTTGGAACTTAGAAGCATATTCTCAAGACTTTTTATGTTGCAAACTTACAATTATGTAATTTATGTGTCTGTAATTTTTGTATTTTTTTTCTCAAGACTCTTGCTATTTCATATATGTATAATGTATTGTGTAGTACTAGAGTAGTTTTCTATAAGGGAGAAAATTCCAACATTGTTATTTAAAAAGCTTAAAAACAAACAAAAAGAAGATTCCGGTCTGGTCCGGTCTTGCCCCCAAAATTTTCCAATCTAGTCCCAGGAAAATACTAGTACAATCTGGTCCGGTATTCGGTCCAAGAAAATATTGATTCTAGGCATCCGGTCCCATCCAGTTTGGTCTGGTCTGATGCACACCCCTAGCTGGCGATGGTGGCAATTGTGTAGCTAGTTGCAGCTGTAGGCATTGGATAAGGGAAGGGGAGAAGAAAAGGAAGAAGGGTGGCACGACAGGACAGTTTCATGATGCAGACTGGGAGGGGAGATGGTAGGAAAATTGGATGGGCGACTACAAGCGACAACGACATTAGAGGATTGGTAGACATGGAGGGAGGAAAATAAGGGAGCTTGAGCGTGTAGGATTGATGGTTAGAGAAAGGAGAGAGGAGTTGTTTAGGGGGTATATATAAGCATGAGAGGTTGAGGGAGAGGGGAAGACAATAAGAGAAGGGGTCCTACAGCTTGGCGTGCAAAATTTTAGGGGAGGAAGAACAAGTTGTGGGGTTGGCACAAGGTGTAGGGGTAGGGACAGGGTATAGGGATAGAGGGTAGGCATAGGTGTAGGAGAGGGTGGTGCTATAAGCGTGCATGGTTGAGAATAGAAGGAGAGAGGGACGTGCGATGGCTAGGGGGTTGTTTGGTGTAGATAAGGAAAGGGAGGGATACATGAGGAAGACGACGAGAAAGGAATAAAGAAAAAGGAAAATAAAGAAAAGAGAAAATAAGAAAGAAAAGAGAGAGAAGGGGAGCAAGCCCTGGATTACATAGGTAAGAGAAATGAAGAAAGAAGAAAAAAAAGAGGGAGAGAGTTGGGTCGGGGATGGTGCAACCAAGAAGAAAAAAAAAAGAATAAGAAGGAAGGAAAAGGGAAATAAAAGAAATAAAAAAAAGAAGGAAGGAAGAAAAGAAAAGAAAAGAAAAGAAAATTTTAGGTATGGGGTTAAGATTTAGGTTTTTAGGGATGATTTTTTTATTAGTAATTTTAAAAATTTAACCTATAAATTTTTCAGGTTTGAGGTTAGGTTAAAATAAGATAATTAATAAAGAAAAACTAAATATTATAAATTAGGTTAGATTAAAATGTTGATAAATCAAAATTAAAATTGTAAGATTTTGAGGTATTACAATAGGGACACAATTACACGTAATGAGTGAAATGTATTTGATAAACATGTCATCATACTTGCAGATAGGAAGATTATACGTATTCCAACTCAACTATAGTTGTTCTCCTTTATTTCTCATGTTTTGGATGATTCTCATTACAATAAGTCTTCTCTTCCCTTCCTCATCACTAGAGTCCCTATCAATAGCTTTCTTCATCATATCTCTGGGAAATTTGAACATATAAATTAGTACAAATAATGCTATCAATAAATATATACAAAACAAAGTGTTAAGAAAACATACCATATGTAGTAATGGTATGAAAATAATAATAATATGATGTTTAAATAAGAATTACACTCTACAAACATGTTACAATGTTATTACTTTCATCGCCCGCTTTTCCTTCTTTTTTTTTCTTCCCTCCTTTTGGATTGGTTTCATGATTTGATACATATATTACTTCGCAATGATCATCCCTTACATACCTTTCTTCCTTAGCAATGTTATTATTATCATCGCTATCATCATTCAATGATTGAGTTACTTGCCTTTGACACACTCTTTCTCTCAATTGCCATCATTTTCATCATAACATTCATTGATAGTTCTTTTCCTCCTGGATCAAACCATATATCATCTTTTATTAGGAGGATCAGTGAAAAAGAAAACTCACATTTTTTATTATTCCAAGATGAATGGGTCTTGTATATGCCCTACCCTATTGAGATCTACTTATGTGAATCCATATTCATATCTAAATCCATAACTATTATTAACCCATTTTCACCTGAAAGCATGTACTTTAAACATAATGTAATCTAGCTACCAAATCCATTCAATCATGTCATAATAATTCATATTTTTATATGTTGGATTCTTGTCATTCGTGCTAGCAATATGCATTGTCTCAACCACTAAAGTCACTCCACTATTCTTAATTATACTCCTCTTATATTTTTATTTAGTTTAAAAAGTATATCAGCCGATGGTATAGTTGACATATGAGAAAATTTCATACCTATGCATTTGAGAAAACCAATGCAAGGTTTCAAAAATTAATGTTAGATAATTTCTAATAAGCGAAATGATGAGATCTCTTAACAAATGTATGAAGGAAAGATTATATTTATAAATTATCCATTTCTCAGTCTTTCATGGATTTTTAATCCTCAAAGAATGTGTATATTCTTTTTAACATATGGTTGAGCATCATCATTGTTATGTAATAAATATGTGTTTTACGAAGCATGTTAGGGTCTACTTGCCCAAATTGTTTGTGCCTAATACCATATCCTTTAATTTTTCTTGCATGCTGATACTTAGGAATACCAAAAGTTTCAGCATTGGATAAGTAATTTGTGCAAAATTTAATTGCCTCTTCTACTAGGTAATTCTCAATAATGCCTCCTTTTGACCGATATTGATTATTCACGTAACCTTTTATCAACTTTATAAACCAATCAAAGGGATGCATCCAATTCCCATTAATTAGTCCTAACATTTTTATCTCATAAACCAAGTGAACTATTAGATGTACCATAATATCAAAGAATGAGGGAGGAAAGTACATTTCAAGCCGGCACAACGTCATTGCAATCCTTCTTTGTAAGACATGCAAACTACCAGGGTGTATGACTTTGGAGTAGAGTGTGTTGAAGAACCAACAAAGCCTAGTGATAATAATTCAAATACTATTAAAAAAATTCCACATATGGCCATTGGCATCAAATGCTGCATCAAAATATGATAATCACGGGACTTCTTGTTAATTAGATTCAACTTTTTTTCATTGACACTAGCCTTTTGAAAATTGAATAATACCCTTCCGGAACCTTGATACTATTAATGAATTCACAAAATGTAATTTTCTCCTTATTGGAGAGAGTATGGCAAGACAGTGGTAAACATGTTCTTCTTCTATTGTCTTGTAGTGTTAGTTTATGCCTAAAGCCCATTTCCTCCATACCCAATCGAGAATTGATGCCATCTTTAGTCTTTCGTGGAATATTAAGTAATGTACCAACAAGGATATCTTTACCCCATTCATGGAGGCTTATCTTTATTCTTCTTCCCGAACTGCGCCTTCAAATGTTTCATCTTCAAATACACTTGTCTACCTGTCAATCAATTTGGTGTATGCCCTTCTTTTGGAAAGCCATCGAAAGCATTCATTTTCCTACGATAATGATGATACTTTGGTAAAAATCTATGATGCCAAATAAAAATAGTCTTCCGAACATGCATTAATTGAACAAATGAATTATTATCCTCATATATCAGCATGCGTAATGGCCTTTCACAATATAACCTGACAAGTTGCTATATGCCGAAAAAATTTCTTATAGTATAGAATAACATTACTCTCAAAGTGAAATTTTATTCACCATATACATCAAATACTTCAACACCTGTGTCCCATAAGAACCTCAAATCATCAATCAAATGCTCCAAATAAACATTAATATCATTCTGCGGTTGGTTTGACCCCAAAATGAGTAAAAACAACATCATATACTTGTGTTTCATGTAGAGCCATGGTAATAGATTGTACATAACCAAAATAACTGGCCATATACTGTATGTGCCTTGATTCTGTGGATTCATACCATCCACATAAAGTGTAAGGCGCAAGTTTATTGGTTCTTTGCCAAATTCAGGAAACAAGACATCAATCATTATCCATTGTGGAGAATCAGATGGATGTCTCAGAAGCACATCATCTATCTTCTCATCAACATGCTATCTAAAGTTCTTCATATCTTGAACGTTAGTAAATATTTTCTTAAATCTTGGTATTATAGGAAAATACCATAACACCTTACATGATGCCTTGTTCTTCTTGTATAGGGTGCTTTGCATTTTTAATTAGGAAAATTATCTAAATATGCGTATTCATTGCGAAATAATATACAATCATTAGAGCATGCATGTCTCTTCTCATAACTTATGCCCATTGATGAAAGGATCTTATTCACTTCATAGGTATGATTGGATAGAACGTTATCATCAAGAAACATTTTATCACAAGTGTCAATGATTCTGTGAAGCTCTTATCACTCCATTGATTTCATGCTTTTAAATTGTACAACCTTAAAGTAATATATACTATAGTAAACTTCTTACAATTATCATACAAAGGTTTTTTCGAGTCACTTAATAACTGGTTGAACATTTTTGGACAACCTCAAAAACTTTCCTCAACCTTCCGAGTCATCTCCTTTAACAAATCATCCTCGTTATTGTTAAATGATTCACTACTATCCTTCCTACATTCCTTATTATCATATCCAGACTCTATCTCACCATGCCATATCCAATGAGTGTAACTTGTATCAATTCCATACAGAAAAAATGATCTTTCAAATTATTAGCATTGACATATTAAATATAAGCACAACTCAAACAAGGTCAGACTATTCTACTAGCGTCCTAAACATGTTCTACTACAAATTTGATGAAAATTCAACTCCTTTGTCATAATCTATAAACAAAATATTTGTAGACATCCATTTTCGATCCATCCATAGTTTTCTAATCTATATGTATCCTATGAAAAATATTATTATAAATCAATTAACTACTGCAAACTAATTCACATATTGTTATTGCTTAGAAAGAGTTCATTTGTTATTGCTTAGAAAGAGTTCATTTGTATTCATATATCAAATATTTATACAAGGGTTGTAAATTCAAAAGTAAATGCATAATCCACCCTTAAAACAAGACCCAAAAACAGAGAAGAAACCTAAGGCAATAATAGCAATATATACATTAAAAAGTTACTACAACCCAAACACCTAACTAAGAACACCCCTAAGAATTCTATGAAATCTATCGGTAGCCTTGACTAGGCCGACTTAGAACCCTTCACTCTTAGATTCCACTCGTCACAATATATCATCTGCTCCCTTACATCATCAACAGAGAGTGTAGTGACAAATACTCTAGGGTAATTAGGGTGGATACTTGGGGGTAAACTATGATGAAACCTCCACTTATCATTTATCACCATTAGTTTTCTAGCTATTTGATCATAATACCTTGCAAACACCTCACTCTAAAAAAAAACCTCGGGTGTGGTGCATTGGTATGGTGGAAAAAAAGTACAAATAACTAGCTAATGTCCCTGACCACGACTCAATCTAAGTCAGTTTCAACATCAAATGATATGATCTAAAATGGAACAAAAGTCAAAGTATAACCAACTCACAAACAAGTGATCAAGTGACTCATATAACCATAACACTTGACTTTGGAAATTCGAATCAAGTACCATGCACAAATATAGCGGAGGTATGTAAATAGTAGGCAAGTGTGACATCTGATCACTACTATAAAATATAACAACCACTAAATCATGTTAATAAGATTGTTATCTAACTCTTTTAAATTATAAAATATGTAAATTCTATAACCTTATTAATTGTAAATATATAACATAATATCTTAACAAAATATTATGTTAAGCTAACCACATAATTACCTTATATCACCAACAATTTATCAAATGCACATCTACACCATACAAGCAATATTATTTCATCAACAAAAATTTAAATAAATTATGTAATATTTTTCAGCAACATATTATACCAATATACATACATATTTTTATAGTATTTTTTAGTATCAATCTACAGCCATGCATGCATAAAAATATAGAGGGACAAACCCAACATGCAGCCAAAAAGCATAAAAACACGGTAATAAAGGCAAACATATATCATATAAACAATAATATATGTAATAACTACTAAATAACATACATGCATATATTTAAAATGAAAGAAAAAGGAAAAAAATTATACCTAGCAAGAGAAGGGTTATCGGGGTAGGGAGGATTCAGGGACGTTGCCCGGTTGGTTATAGAAGCTAGGAAAAATAGGAAATGAGGCATGTGAGAGAGAAGGGTAGGGTTGATTTAGGTAGAAGAGGAAAGGAGGTGAGGCACGCGGTGAAGGAAGGATGAACAAATGGGCAAAAAAAGTGTCGACACAATCTCAGTCGAGAATGAGACACAGAAAATGATGATGATGAAGAGTGGAAAAGGAAAATGTTCATCGGCAAGCAAGAAGAAGGAACGATGATCGTGGACAAGCCAAATGGCGACAATATTTGGTAGACCAAACAAAGAGGAGTACCAAGAGCAAGAGAGATCAAGAGAGAATATAATTTCTAAAATAGGTATAATGAGCAAAGAGGGAAATGAGGTGTTTAATGTGCTAAGTTTTGATAACAATTATATATATAACTGTTATCAAAACACGTTATAATAATGGTTCCCACATTAATTGTTATTAAAACAAAGCGCCACTTTCATTTTGTTAACGATTTATTTATAATTTTTATCAAAACAAGGGCTCCTTTTATTTTATTAATGGTTAATGTATGGAACCGTTATTAAAACTTGCTCTACATTCGTGACCCCAAATTTTTACATTTTTATCAACAGTTTCAAATAAATCATTATTTATGTGCTGTTATTAATTGATGCCTTTATAGTAGTGTACGTCGTAGAGGCAACAAAATAACTAGAGAAGCCTTAGTAGGATATATATATATATATATATATACCTCTACGTATTTTCTTATGATAAAATATTATTACCTAGTATTTTTACTTGTTATAATAAAAGAGACAACTGGTGGAGGAAGTAGAGATAACTTAGAACCCATATGGACCCGTTGAACGCGCTGACATTTGGATATATACTAGGGTAAAGAAGGAAAATCCTGCTAATGAACCAACTCAATAGATGGTTGAGAAAATTATAACGCCCATAATATATATATATATATATATATATATATATATATATATATATATATATATATATATATACCTCTATCCATTCTTTTATCTCTAACTAATTTTCTTACTTATAATAGAAGGGTTTGAGAAAGAACTCTTTTATCAATGCTTTTGACACAAAATGCCCAAAAAAATTGTGGACATATGCATTGGGCACTCAAGAGCATGGTGGTTGATGTATGGTGTATAATTACATGCTCATGGTATAGCCACAACCGACATACAATTTAAAACCTCTTTTGTTAATTATAGTTTTGGTAAATACTGGTATCATTGTAGATTGAGAGGACTCATCTAAATTTAGTTAGGTAAAAAATAATAAAATAAAATATTATAAATCACACAAAAATGAATAATAATAAAAATGCAATCATAGGGAGTAAAAATTTAAAAAAAAAAATAATCAAATCAAATCAAATCAAATAAGAAAACAAATATGGATGAATACCAATATAATCAAAATCCACCACTAGACTAAGTCAAATTATAATAATAATTTATAAGTCATCTTTTAATCATAAGAAAGAGTGTAATCAATTTGCAAGTCAAAAACAAGTTTATACACCTTATAATACTTTTGCAAAATAATTAATACTAAAAAATACTAATATTAAATCTTATTAAATTTAAGCAGTGTAGTTGCAACAAGCAACTCTTATATTTAAATAGATTTAAAGCATTAAATACAAGTGGAATGATATAATTCTAATTACCTAAACTTGTACATTAAGCGTGTCTAGTTGTATTCCCCCTTTTGACCCACACATATCTAAACATTTTACTACTTTGGTTAGAATAACAAAACTATTAGGTGAATTATTATCTAATCTACCTAGAATTTATATATATGAATTCTAGCATGTTCATATAACCACCTGTCAAGCACATAATCGTACATACTATCATTGTAAGGAAGCCAGAACATGACATGCACTATATAAATCATACTTAATAGAATTACATATATAAATAAGAACAATTAATTTAGAATCAAATGACAATATCATAAAATAAAGAAATTTAACATTACATCTCAAACCATAGTCTAGGACCTCAATTTATCCCCTAGTAGAAATTATTTAGCTAGTCATAATATATAAATTAATTATACAAAAATTTATTTTAGAGATAGAGAAAGAAATAATCAAAAATAAATATGGACAAAAAATTTAACAAGTTAATCAGATGAAAAATTGCTTATTTTTATCCAAAATAAAATTTTCCAACTTCGATATATTTTTCTCTCTGTATCATACATGCCTCCTTCTTTCTCTTCTCTCTCTTTCTTTTCTTCTATGTGTTATCGCCACACTATCTTATCCTTGCTCGTCTTCTTTATCCTCTGCACCCTGTCATCCTTTCTTTCCTCTTTTTCTTTTGTGCCAGGTGCTCTCCCTTCTCTCTTTCTCCCTATGTCTTTGCTCTTTTTGTCTATCCCTATCTCTTTCTTTATGTGTGCTTGCCTCATGGTTTCTTCGTCCTTTCTTTTCTCCTATGTCGTTGTTAGTCATCCTTTTTCCCTTTCTCCCTTTTGTTTTTCTTTTTTTATCTATTCATTTTCATTTACACCCTACTGCTGTCGTTTTCCTATCTTAACTCTCCCTGCCCTCTCTACTTCTTTGCATTCTGTTTGCCATCCCTCCTCCTTTCTTCTTGCTTTTCTTTTCTTTAGTCATGCCTTTTTTTAAAAAAGGAAAATTATACCTAAAAAATAAAATTAAAGAAATTAATAAATTATCTTATAATTTAAGTCCATCATTTTATATCATTTGAGATAAAATGATTAAATATATAATACTATTATTACTTAAGTACAAAATTATAATTATCTTAATACATTGTTTAAACAAAAGACCAAAAACTAAAATTAAATAGGTATAAAACATATAAAAATATGTATTCATCAATACCCCAATATTTATTTTTTTTATTTATCTTCAAGCAAGATATAATTTGAGATAAAAAATAAATGAAACTAAGTACCCAAATTCTTAGGTTTAACAAGTGCACACCAGAAAATGAAATGCTAAGCTAACTATTTGCATCCTGCCCATTCCTAGGAAATTGAGCAGGGTTGAGGATATATTGCCATATTTAGGTCAAGATGTTCTTCGTGACCTAGATCTTGAGTATTTTGATCCAACTTCATTAGGTAATGGCAAGGATCCTTCGACTTCTGTGAGTCCATAGTCATAGGAAGGCTCTTTAGATATGAGATAGGATTCAAACCATGGAAGCCCATTGCGAATGGCCTCTAGTTGGGAGCGGTCCCCCCATTGGAATACTAATAGAAAAGTTATGAATGTCTGCAAGGAGCTCTACCTCTGTTAGAGCATTTGTAGTGGGAGAAAAAACAATTGCTCCTAATCTCAAATTTGAGGTTTGGGTTGTGGAGAAAAAAATTATACTCAAATTTTAGGTAACCTTAAATTTTGCAGGCTCTTGAAACACCAAAAACAAGGCGTATTGGTTCACACACAGGGCAAAAGCTACTGGGATCGAGCGCGTGAGGCACACATGTGCGCGTATAAGTGGAAATATGATTGGGTGGGTTGGGTTTGGGTCGGGTCATCCTCGGGTCTAGTTATTTACGGGTCATTTTTCTTTGGGGTTCGATTGTGGGTCACGTCTGGTCATTTCAAGTAACTTATGATTTGGGTTAGGTTTTGATTTGGGTCATTATAGATCTGAGTTATATTGGGTCGGGTCGGGTCGGGTCAGGTTTGGGTTAAGATAATTCGGTTTTGAGTCAAGTCGGGTTTGAATTATTTAGGGCTAGCTTATCGAGTTGGGTCTAGGGATATAAATAGGGTAGATTTTACCCAAAACTTGATGGGTTTTATTCGTCGAATACTTAAATAGATATAAATAAATAAATTTGGATGATGAAAAAACTCGTCAAGTTCGGGTACAGATACAAGTATGAGATATCCATATCTATATTTATATTCATACCTGCATCCATATCCATATCCATTTACTAGATATATAATAACTTTTTTACCCTTAATTTAAAAATAAATATAGTATAAATTAAGGTTAAGATTGTCATTTGGTTTAACTCTAAATATATTTATCTATAGGGTAATGAATTTATCCGCTGAATAATATCCGTTAATGGGTAAACATTTATCCGTTAGGTAACAAATATCCAACAAAAATGGATATGATATGGATGTGTTAGTGGATACACATTTGGGATATGGGTAAAAATTTGGGTATGGATTTTCTTATGGGGTACGGGTACAGGTACGTGCATACCCGCCATGAACCCACTCCTTTTATATCCCTATTATGTTGGGTTTGGGCTGAACAATAATGTATTTAGGTGATTTTGTATTTGAGTTAATTTGACGGGTCAGGTATGGGTTAACTTGACGAATCAGGTATTTTTAGGTTTTAATAGGTTTAGTTGGGTTCGAATTGAGCTAATCTTAGATTGAATCACTTTGGATTTAGGTCAAATCGAACATTGACTATCAAAATTAATCTAACTCATTAACCTTGTAGGTAATAATTGAGTTTAACTTCATATAAGTATGTGATTAATAATGCGTTATTAATTACAAATCACTTTGGATTATGACTTTTTAATGTTGTTTTTTAAGCAAAAAAATCGGTAAAATTAGAATATCGTTGGTGAATGAGTTCATAATAAAAGTAAAGAAATAATTAAAATTTAAATAATAATCTATTTTTAAAAGCTTTAAATAACTAATATGATATTTTTATTTTTTTTATTATCACAATTGGTTAATATCAAATTTGATTTTGTCAAGTTGGGTTGAGTTGATAGTAGGTTAGGTTGATGGCGGGTTACAGATTGGGGTAAGGTTGGGTCACTTATATTTAGGTCAGCGTCAGGTCAAGTTAGTTTCGGGTCGGGTTGATGAATTTATTTGATAATATTAGGTTGAATTTTGTGTGGATTGGGTCGAATAGAACTAGTTGAGTCAACTTTTGTCAACTCTACGCGCGCTTGTGGCTATAGTTTTTGCCTCCATGTGCATACCATTACATCTTATTTTTTGGATACATTTTTAGCCTAATTTTTAATGTTAGTGCATAATTTTTTTTGAAATAATTAGGTTATTTAAATATTTATATAATAGTTATTATTATTATTATTATATATTTTTATTAATTATTAATTATTAATATTGTAGTACAAAACTAAAATAAACTATAATAGGTTATTTTAAAAATAATTCAAATTATAAATTATTTTTATATATTTTTATTAATTATTAATTATTATGTATAGATTTATATGAATTAAAAGTTAAATAATATAAAGTGTAAATGATTAATGATGTGATTGATAAAAATAATTTGACGCTATAAATTTGATGTTAACTAATGTAAAATATTGAATTAATTTTAAGATAAATTAATAAAAATAGGAGAAATAAAAAAATATATTTGGATATTATAATTGGAGAATTATATTTGAGGTTAGAGTCCGAGATGATCTAATGTTGGACTCTGCACTCTGTCGAATTGGGACCTAAGGTTAACGGTGTGGAGCAAGAACTGGAACAGGGAGGTAACTGCAACCAGAATCAACAAACGAAAAACTTTGCGGAGTTTTTGAGCAAATGAGTCCAGTGAAGTGTGAGTTCGTGTCGGCCACTGGGTCAAAAGTGGTTATTCCAAAATCAGGTGTGAACTTCATTGACGATGCTTGAGGCCTCTGTTTGCTGGGACGTTGTATTGGGACCGTTCCATCAATAGCCTTGGTTAATGCTACCAAAGGGGTGCTTCAAATCCCATTTAAGTACATTATCCATAGCTCAGGGTGGATTGTGCTTAAATTTAACAATGTAGAAGATCGATCTGCTGCTTCTTGGGGGATCCGTATTTTGTTTGTAACAATGCTCCCAACACTTTTTTCCTTTGGCCTGGAAAATTTGAATCAAACTCCCATGTGGGTGCGATTATGGAATAAGCCCATGGAGACGTGGAGCTCTACAGCCATAAGTCAGATTGCTTCTTTTATGGGGAAGCCTATCCAAGCCGACTACTTTACGTCCCAGAAGCTCAAACTGGAGTATGCGCAAGTGCTGATAGAGGTTGATGCAGCGAAGATGTTATCGATGGTGGTGGAAATTGAGACCGTTGGTACAACCAGTTGAATATGAGGATCTCCCTCTTTTTTGCCAAAATTGCAAATCAATTTGACCCGTGAGACTCTGAAAATGTAGAATCAGGTGACAGAGGTTATTAATAATGTCTCTTTTACTCCATCGGGAGGGATTGGATAGGCTCTGTCGGCACAATGTGGCGCAATGGCGGCAATGATGTGTTTAATACTTCTAATCACCAAGGCAAGCTCAGCATACCTGACAATGGGAAGACCATTAATCCAGACTATCAAGGAAGGGATCAGCAACGTTTGCATGGGGGCACCCAGAGTAGGGGAAATACACCAAATTTGAAGATGACTAAGGGACCTGTTCCACCTGCACATCAACGAAGGGCTGGGAATGGTCGTCGATTTAATAATAAAGTCCCCAATCAGCTGAACCCAGCATAGAAGAAGGTTTTTCAGGGGAATGAAATATCCGGAATTGCCACTGAAAGGGGGGAGGTGTTGGGGGACGGAAGGGTGAAGGTGATGTCCGGAACTAGTAAGAGGAGGATGAGATTTGGGCCCAGTTTTAATAGAACTAAAAAAGATGAAACTCAGCGTAAGCTGCTCAATCTGGGCAAAAATCATCCATTAGTATAATGTTTTGGAATGTACGGGGCTTGGGCAATCCCAGGAAGCAAAGGCCCTGGCTACCATGTGTCGCGTTCATGGTTGCAAACTGATGGGCATATTTGAATCAAAGTTAAATGCTGAAAGACTACACAGCTTTGTGGAAAGACATCTTAAGGGCTAGAAATATGTCCATAATTTCTCCAACTGTCCAAATGGGAGAATTGTTGAAATTAGGGATCCTAGTATCTTTTCTTTTCACCTCAAGGAGGTCGCAGTGCAATCGATTTTGGGTATGCTTGTTAACCACCCGAATGGTTCTTTGTGCTTCTTCACCCTTATGTATGGCATGTATCGCGTTAGGGATAGGAAGGAATTGTGGAGTAACATCACTGATTTGGCTAATTCAGTGGACGAACCCTGGATTGTGTGTGGGGATTTTAATTGCCCTTTAAATTCAGGAGATAGAAAAGGATTTCGCAGTGTCTCAGATTATGAAATGGCCGGATTTAGAAATTGTTGCATGTTGGCTCAACTTTTTGATGCCTGGAGTGATGGGTGTTTCTATACTTTCACTACCAAAGCATTGAAATGTAAATTAGATAGAGTACTGATGAATGTCCAGGGATTTGCATTGGACCTGACCTTTTCAGCAATGTTCTTGTTGCCGGGGATACACTCTGATCATAACCCGTGTTTGATTTTCCAAAAATCTTTGGGTGGGAGGAGGTACTCTTTCCATTACTTGAATATGTGGAGCCATCACACTTGTTTCTTGAATATTTTAGGTGGAGCTTGGAATTTTAATATTGCGGATACTGCATAGTATGGGCTGTACAGCAAACTTTCGTCCCTAAAGCCAATACTCAAAATTCTGAATTGAGAATACTTCTCCCATATCATTACCAGAGCTGAAATTGCTGAGAAGGAACTGAAAGCAGCATAGTGTGAGTTTATGACACACTCGTCCACTAATTTGTCTGAAAGGATTGCTCATCTGCGTTACCGTGCAGAATTTCTGTCTAAAGAGGCTGAGAGTTTTGTTGTACAGAAAAATAAGAGTAAATTCCTGTTTCAAATGGATGCGGGTACGCACTTCTTCTATCCAATGGTCAAAGGCAGACAGGCTAGAGCTCGGGTAACAAGAATTTTAAGAGAGGATAACACTTAGTTGAGTACACAGGAGGAATTGCACTAGGCTTTTGTTTAGTATTACTAGGGTCTCCTCGATCAATCTTTTGATTAAACTCTGCTGGATTCACAAGTTGTTGCCACAGGACCTATTCTTTGGACCTATCATCATCAGTCCCTTCTACGTCCAGTAGGGAATGAAGAAATTAAATGCACCTTGTTTGGCCTTAGGGATTCTAAAGCACCAGATCCGGATGGGTTTTCGGTATAATTTTTGAAAGCGGCATGGGATATTATTGGTTCTTATTTCTGTGCTGCGGTCCAAGAATTCTTCTACTCAGGTAGGCTGCTTAAGCGCATTAATCATGCAGCACTTGTCCTCATTCCAAAGAGGGAGCAAGCTTTGACGAATGCTATTTTCGGCCTGTAGCATGCTGCTCCACCACTTACAAAGTCATTTCAAAGATTTTAGCTAGCCGTGTTGCTGATATTCCCCCAAACATTGTTAGTGAAAAGCAAGGTGCATCTGTGAAAAATAGATTGATGAATTAAAACCATCCTCTTGGTGCAGGAATTAATCAAGGAATATGCCAGGAACCATACATCACCGAAAGCTATGATACAAGAGCACATCAATAAGGCTTAGGACTCTCTTGCCTGGCCGTTTATCCAAGATATACTAAAGGGCTTTAATTTTCTTCTTGCTTTTGTGGAGTCGGTAATGGAATGTGTTTTGCACTACCTCTTACTCCCTTAAGCTTAATGAGGAATTATTTGGTTTCTTCAAGGGCAAAAGGAGTGTCAGGCAAGGTGATCCAATATCCTCATTCCTCTTTGTGTTATGTATGGAATATTTCACCAGGCTGGTGAAATTGCTTTCCCAAGATAAGGGGTTTTCGTATCAATCCAAATGTGGGGCCTTGGGTATCTTTCATTTAGTGTTTGGAGATAACTTAATTCTTTTTATTTGGGGTGATACTTCCTCTATTTGAATTCTTATGCAGACCCTACACATGTTTGGGGTGACTTCGGGCTTGCATGCCAACCCTCTAAAGTCGTATAATTTTTCTAGCAGATGTGAGTGACACATAACGATAATGTATTATTAATGCAATTGGCATTCCCCATGACTCTTTCCCCTTTAGATATCTTAGGGTCCCTATGGCACCATGCAAATTCAAAGTTGTGGACTATAAAATTCTAATTAATGGAGTGTACGAAAGGTTGAAATTCTGGCGTCCAAATGTTTTCTCCCCGGTTGGGAGGGCTGAGCTTGTCAAACCTATCATATAAGGTATTCTTGATTTTGGATGGGGATCTTTCCATTGTTTAAGGTGGTCCTCAACTGCATCATATGCCTGTGTCATAATTTCCTTTGGTTGGGTAAACAAGCTTGAGTTTCATGGAGCAGGGTGTGCTTGCCAAAACCTGAATTTGTACTGAGATTTAGGGATTTTCTTGATTGGAATAAAGCCTTTATTAGTAAATATATATGGTTTCTCAAATGGGAGAAGAAAACAATGTGGTCAAAATAGATTCATTCCATTTATATTCGAAATCAGCCCCTAGAGGAGTTTCACCCATCTCACGAATCCTCTTATTTTGTGAAAACAAATGTGGGATGTTATGGACCACATCTGAGGAGGGGTTGGAAACTTTGTGGATACCAAAACACTTATGTCCACTTGGTGTATGGAAGTAGGTTTCTCTACAAGTTGTGTAGATGAGTTCTTTTAACCAAGAGGGCATATTTGGATCACTTGGAAGACGGTTTGGGAGAGTGGTAAAATGCCTCGATTCTCCATATCCTTATGGTTTGCTCTCTTACATAGACTTGTCACATAGGATAGAATAGAATTTCTACATGGCCTTTGGGAGTACCCACTTTGCAACTGGGTACATGAAAATCATCCTCACTTATTTTTTTGATTGCCCAATATTAAGACCGGTTTGCAAGGATCTTAGGAAATGGTTGGGTATTAAATGGGTCTACAAATTTACATAGTACTGTTATGATTCTTTGATGCATGAGAAGAGGAAACAAATTGATCACTAAGGCCTGGATCATTGCTTTTGTTGTTGTTACATATTTTGTTTGGAGGCTGCGTAATGCAGTTACTTTTTTACTTTGCCGACTTAGATACTAGAGGCCTGCTTGTACAGATTAAAACCTATGTATACAATGCTCTATATGTCAACACCCCTTTAAAGCCTCTCTAGTATTGGGTCCCCTACTGATTATTGAGTTTGATGGGTTGAGCTATCGACTTGTGGTATGCCTAACGCCCTTGGGCTTACCTTTCTGTGAGTCCTTTGGACATGAGTTTGTTATCATGACTTCATAGAGCTACTAATATGTGGCATGGCTATATTTTTGTCCTTTGACTATCTTGACGTTTTTGTATTGATCACTATGATTAATAAAATATTTACCCATGTACCATGATTTCAATTAACATATATAACAAGGCCTTTAAACTTGTAGATTACCTTTAGAGGATGAGTAAGATCTCATGAGATTTTCATAAATGATTATTTTCCACAAAAACTCATTGATTTGATCAAAAAGCCCTTATGGCCAATTTTCATATGACACTCGTAAATTCAACATAATCTAAAATTCACTAATAGTGCACAAAACTCCCACACATTCGTAAATACACAAATGTGTAATTATCATAAATTAATTCACTTGTCAATCCCACAAAACAAAAAGGGTCGAGACCTACTAAGGCCCAAAAGGCCAAACTCAAACCTCAACATGCTCATCAAATATAGGAAAATAAAGCATCATGTTTGAACTTTTGAGATAGAAATTAACATGGCATAGACATATTATTTTACATTAAATCATATAGTCTCATGAAATTCACAATTATACAAAATTATGAGCTTATATAATCTAGAACATGATTAAATAAGCATATAATTCTATCATGGTAGTTTGACATAAAACATAAATATCATCAAAATTTTCTAATATAGAGAAGTGTATCCTTACCAAAGCTACACAAGTCTCTTAGCAAAATACTCTTAAACAACACCTTCAAATATTCCTTAGGATCCTCTAAAAAAACTACACCTTAGGATAGATCAAATAAAATAAGTATGGGATTAGATATAAAGAATAATAAGGGTTGTGATAGAAAAAGTAAATAAATAAAGGAAGAAGAGAAACCCCTGAGCTCGAAAATGTCTAGGAAAATATTGGGAAAAAAGCTTCACGAGCCTACAATTTTAACTCTTTTTTTATTAGAATAAACACTAAAGAGCTAAAACATAAGATGTTAGAAGATAAGAAGGAAACTGTGAAGGAGAATAAAATGGGATTAGTGGGATGATATGAATAAGATATAACCAAGAATAGCTCAAGAATAGTGAGGCACACTTGAGGAGAAATGAGGAAGAAAATATGGAAAAATACAAAATGTTTTAAGTGTTAAACTCCTAATGCCTAAAGAAAAAGAGGAAAGATATAGGAGAGATCATATTGGGAAGGTTTACTACAAGTTAGGGAAGAGATGGAGTGTGGAGGAAAGACGTGTGGTGATGAGAGAGTGGTTGGGTTGTAAGGTGATTGGATTATGGAAAAAAATATGTTTGAATGATAAGTACTATGTCAATTCTAATTGGGAAGGTAAGGGGAGATATTTTATGGTCATCTTTAACCATCAAAGAGTTAATAATAAATAAAGTAATTTAAGTAAGGTAGAAAATTCAATAAATGGGTAAAATTAGGAAAATAATCAAATAAATCCAAAAAAATGGAAAATTAGAGAAATGTGGGGGATTGATTTAGGCATAGAAATTTATTTGGGTTCAAAAAGGTATTAAAAGAAAAAATATAGGAAAATTTTCACAGCATTTAGTCTATCAAAAGTCTTAGGTGATTAACCATTAAACGCTTTAGACAATTAGTCATTCTACTTGTAGGTTAGTCGACCACCAATCAAGAAAAAATAGAGCTAAGGTTTTGAGCTAAAATAAAGGGTTTAGAGATTAATATAAGATGATGACAGAATGATAAGATGTTGTGGAAAGATTAATATTCTAATTGTCAAGTTATCAGGGTTAAGGAAACTTGGCGCATTATAATCACATTACCTAATCATATTGTGCATAGGTCGTGTGAACTCAATAATATAATCAACTTTTCCCACCATCAATCATCAAGAAGTTTTTCTTCAAAAACATTTCTTTTCCAACATTATTAGATCTATAGAACAACTATTATTCACTAATTACCATAGCTTAGATATTATTCCATCCGTGTAAAAAATAAAATCATTCTATCATTAAATTTTTATATAAAAATAAAGTCATTTTAGAAAAATCAAATCCTACTTTCTATTTTTACCCTCATTTTTTTAATTATATATGCATTAAATGCTTTGATATTTTTCAATGAAGGGTTTAGGTGTAATGTTAAGACTACTTTAATTAATTTCTTAAAAAATGTGCAAATTGATATAATTATTTTATTTTTTATATGGAGGAAGTATATTTTATAAGATACATTCTCTTCAATGTAGAAACAATTTGAGCAAAATGAGTGTTAGCAACTTCAAGAAATTTTAAACAAGAAAAATATTGAAGACGACTAATCTTATAGAATACATAGTTATAAAATTCTTAATTTGTATAGCATTTATGAATCTCAGTTATCAAATAACACTCCTCATATATATATATATATATATATATGCATTGCTCTTCAATTTTTCCCCCATAAAAAATTTTCAAAGCTTATCTCAGAGTATGAATAACATATGGAGTCTAATAAATATGAGGATAGATCCATTTAGTAATCACACTATTTAATTTACATTTTGAGGCATTATCAATGATTACTTGTATAATATTCTAACAACCCCCCTCTATAATGACTTTTTTTAGCAACCTAAAGAGAAAGAGCTTGTCTGTATCTCACTTAAAGCATCAGTGATGCTTAAAAACATAGAACCTATATCACAAATTATAATAGAATTGATCATTGGTCTTCTTTGTGCATAATTCCAACCAATAGACACAATAATAACACACTTTTCCCTTCACATCTTATTAATTGTCTTAATAATCTCTCTATAGAGATCTTGTTCTAAGAATCTCTATATAATTTATTTTTTTATTAAAGTAACATTATTCTTAAAAAAATTATAATTAGTGCACCATAACTAGTTAAACTATGGTTAGCAAAAAAAATGATTTCATAAAAAATAAAAAGAAAAAATAAATATTTTTTGTCAAATTAAATGGAACACCACCAATTTAAAACATCCTTGTAGTAAATGCATCTCACTATGAGTGCATCTGTTTAGAGAGAGCTTTCTCAATGAGATTTGTCTCATTGAATGAGGTGAAGGTGATGTTAGGTAAATATACTTATCATGTAAGTATACCAATCACAAGTAATACAAGGCACTAAGAGTACCATGTTATTGTTCTACAAAGACTAATTAATAAATCAAAAACTATAATTAATTTAATCAGACTGGCCAAATATACGTACTAGCATGTATACTAATTGCAAGTAATATTAGGCACTAAGAATATTGAACTATCATCTTACAAAAACTAACTAATAACTCAAAGACTCTAATCATGTCTAGGTTATAAAAATTAAATTAAGGAATAATTTATTTTCTAAATGATAGATTTTAAATAAAAAAATCTATTTAGCTAAAATAGAATAAAATAAAATCTAACAAAGATGAATTCTATTAATAAAAGCTACGAATGAGTACAGATTTAACACTAATAAATTATAATTCTAAATTAATCAATTACTCAACTCTTTCAATTACTCAACATATGTTAATGAGAATATATAACTGACACACTCTCTTAAGCTATGCACTCCAACCATCAAATATCATTTCTGCTATATTTATTCAAAGCATTTAAATAAATGATGATGCTTTGAGATAAATTAATACGTTATCATTCTCTATTATTGTAGAAATCATGTAGTTTCTCTCATAACCCATATAATTTCTATTTATGTTGCTTAGCTCAAATAACTCAACTTGTTAAATGCTAATTAAAAGTGAGTGGTATGTTAATTAGGTATAATTAAGTAAAGCATCGTAAATAGATAAAGTAATTTAAAATTTAAGCATTTAACCCTTGGTAAAAGATAATTAGAACATGACGTTAATTGAAATAAACATAAGCAAATTTAATATAAAACTTAAATTGTGCAAAATGTATAGAACTTGATTAGAAATAATATTGAAATTGAAGAAGAAGAATTAAAAAGGAGGACCAAAAATATGAAATTAATGCCTTATGTGGCTCCTGTACTGAAAATGATTAAGTTATAACCTTATATAAATATTAAAATAACCCTAAAAAAGCCTATAAGGTACCATAAAAAATCATCATGATTCGGTAAAAAATAGGGCTAGCACAACCCCCCTATGATAGCCTATTCTAATGACTTTGACGGTGAAATTTTACACGAGAAATGTTGAGATGATATTATACACCATATTAACAATTTTGGTCCAAATTCTAAATTTTTTCAAATAAATATATTCCTTGGTCCATTTAACTTGCAAATAATATATCAACTTGGCTCTTTTAATCTAGTGTCATCTAAATCCTCTTCATGCAAGGAGGATTTTTTCTCCTTTTGACTTAAAGATTATCAATCTTGAACAACTTAGCTAATACCTATTAATTCAAATATAAAGGTATATAAATCATAACATATGGCACAAATCCTTATAAAAAAAACCTCGTATTAATATATAAAAATTCACATAATAATAACATACATCAACATCCTCATACTTAGCTTTTTGTTTGTCCTTAAAAAAAAACTCTAAAAAAAGAATAAAATTAAAACAAACTACCTAGCCACTTTTGTAGATATCACATTGGAGTTAACGTGTGCAATAAATATCCTTCAAACTCCTAGGTCACCCTTAGAGGAGAATTAATGTCTCCTTATATTTTTTGCGGATGACATACCCACAAAATCATAGAAAATGAAAAACACTCTTCTTACATCCTCATTTGTGGATATTCTACTTTCATAAAAACACTCAACCAAGATTCAACACCAAGAAGTTTAAAGAGTTAATTTCAACACATGGTTTATACACAAACATGAAAAATATGAACATGGAAACAATCATCATTGAAGGCCTAAACATGCCCTAGTCACATCAAGATCCATCCTCACAAATGTATGCCCTCTTTTTTCCCTCTCAGGTGCATGACCATAAATGTACATAAACACCCTCAAATATGTGAGATATAAGATGATACAAATATCAAATAACTCACATATATTAAGAATAAGGCTCCTATTTTATATGGATAAATAACTCATAAAAGATATCAAATACCTACCAAATGTACCAAATCATATGCTTGACTTATATGGTTAATATCCAATGGATCCATTTTTTCCTTCTTAAGAAACAAATAGGACTTTATAATGGTGGTAACAAGATTAGGTTTAAGAGTTTAATAAAGAAAAGGGAAAGAGGGATTTAAGTAAATATCATAATGCCTAGTAGAATCATGCTAATATAGATTGAATTTCCTTACAAATTTGAACTTCTCAAAGTGTTTTCACATTACATAGCATAGAATCACATAGGATAAATATCCTCATGTTGGACCTTAACATCATTTTTACCACTTCTCTTCAAAACATATGAAACAAGACAATCTAGATTTCCCTATTTTCCCCACTTGATCCATACTTCATCAAATTAGGTGTATTTTATACTCAATTTTTACCCAGCTTAAGGATTTACTGGTTAATCATTCCACCCCTAATTACCTCAAATCATTTTTATTTTTTTCTTTTCATTTTATTTCCTATCTTTCCTCCCCCACACTTATGATGTTGGATTCTGTATAACACCTCCTTCACTTGTAACCTTGAATTACACGTATATATCTTATAAATATTTATACTAGAATTTAGAACAAAGATAGAGATGTTTTTTAGGTTTTGGGTTAAGAATACTATGGGTGATGAAAAGAATAAAGGTCAATGTAAAAGGCTTAAATAAGTCAACTTGTGGTACACATCTTATGTGCACAAAAATAGGGTAGATGTCTATTTGTCTATGCGGTGTTAAATATTAAGGTGCCTCTATCACTTTCTCAATTAGGATGGTTATGACTTAAAAGCTTTGATTAACACATGAACATGTCCTAGTAATCTATATAGTTACAAGAGTTTTGGCAAGTAACTTAATCAAAACAACTTAGTTTATATGAGGTTTACATATAGGGATTGCAATTTTTTCCCGCAGGTTTAGGGGCCCGTCTAGGATTCCCCATTTGGATTCAAGTTCAGGGAGAAAATTCTGGGATCGGCTTTGGAGATTTTTTGGGGGACGAGGCGGGGACGAGTTTGGGGTCCCCATCCCTGAACCTGCCCTGAATAATTTTTTATATTTTTTTATAATTTTACATACATACATACATACATATATATATATATATATATACATATATATATATATATATATATAATTTTTTATAGAATATAAATTAAAAGTATAATTTAAAAAAAGGCTTGAGGATCGGAAATGGAATTGGGGATCAGGTATAAAGCCATATTTTGGAGATCGGGTTGGGTTTCAAGGTCGAAGAATAAATCAGGGATGAAAAATAGATCGGGAATCGGGTTGGGTATGGAGATTTGATCCTCGTGGGGATTGGGTTGAGGAATCTCGGATAAAAAAAATCAAGGATAGGGTCAGGTTCAGGGATTATATTTCTTATCGGATTTGGGGATGGGGATGGGGTCCCATCCCCGACCCGCCCCATTACCATCCCTATTTACATATAAAAAAATGAAGAGAGGAAACAATTACTTAATGTAAAATGATCTAGAAAGAATGTAAAATTAAAACTCAAAATATCACTATAGCTCGTGATGAATCTCATCATGGTAGAACATGGTTAGAAAATCAAACACATTCTTACCCTAGTCACATATATACATGTAGATATGTGTCCCCTACGTCAAAATTAACACAAAAGATCTCCATTCAAACTTATCTCAATTTTGTGATCTTTTCAAAGATATATTCATCCTTGAATAGTTAAGAGCTCCTAAGACTCAAAAGTAATGGACTCAACTAACAAAAAATAAGATTCAAAACACATAAAATAAAATAAAATAAAGTAAATAATTAGCATGAACTAAACAAAAGGGATTCATAGCAAACACATATAAAATGGACAAAAATATATAAACACATAGCTATTTCAATAAAGCACTAGAATGAAGTTAAGATCCCCCACACTTATCATGGATATAGTCATTGATGGAAAAGGAAATCTACATAACATAAAAGTTATGGGAAAATTAAGCAAAATAATAATAAGGATGAAAATACTAATATAGAGAAGAAAAACAAAAATGGGAATTCAATGTAAGTGAGAAAATACATAAGGTACCAAAGATGTGGGAAAACACTGTAAAAATATAAATGGAAAATTCTATGTTTCTAGGCCAGCATAACCCATGTTGGAGAATGAGCCCCCAAATGTAACCTTATTGTAATTTCATTCAACTTGAAAATTCTTTTATCTGTTGCTCTTCCCACTTTCATCTCCTCATAGGTACAATCATTTGAATGTATAATGTCATATGCCCACTAATTCCTTCATTAACTACAATCATTTGAATGTATAATGTCATATGCCCAATAATTCTTTCATAAATATGTTAAACTACTATGCATTTTTTAATAAAAAAAAACTATCCTACTTACAAAATCAAAACCAAAACAATTAAGACAGACAAAAAAATAAATACACAAGAAAATATGGCCTCCCAATAAGCCCTTATTTATCATGAATAGCTTGACTACAATTCTATTCATCTGGGATCTACTAAGTGTATGATAGTATTAAATTTGTAAATTTTTCTACCCTCATTCCTACTTAATAATTGCTTATGGAATTTAAGTTGATAATAGCATGCAGTCCCATAAAATTTCTAGATAGCAACAATTCATCATCATTATTACTTGAGGTATGATTGATTATGCCATTAATAAATTTAGTTACCTCTTCCTCCTCTACCTCTTTCATAGTTGATTTTAAGCATATGTTGAGTTGAATCACTTAAAATCAACATTTTCATTTTCATAAAAGTTCACCATACATCCTTCTTGAGAATCTTGGACTACACTTGCTTGAAATCAGTCATAAACCATATCATCCACTATATCAATGTTATAACAATGTTATAACAAGCATTATCCTCAACTAATCACTTCATGCTTTTGAAAACATTAAATATAACTTTTTCACCTTGGAATCAAATAATCAACTTACCTTTGAGAACATTTATTTAAATATTTCCCATGGATAAGAATGGTGCACAAATAATGATAAGAAATCTATGATACTCTTTCATATCAAGGACAAAAAAGTCAACAAGAAATATAAATGTATCAAATTTTACCAAGATAACTTCTACTTTACCTGTAAGATATTTTATAGATCTACTCACTTATTATAGAAACATATTAGTGGGATTTAGCTCTCCTAACCCTAAATGCTTAAAAATAAAGAAATGCATCAAATTTATAATGGCACATAAGCAGATAGAACTTTATCTAATTTCAAATTATCAATTATAGAAGGAATAGAAAAACTCCATGTATCTTTCAATTTAGGAATATTTTATAAAATAGAATAACACTCTCATTTAGACTAACTAAATCACACATATACAATTTTCTTTTGTTAGTAAAAATATCCTTAAAAAATTTAGCATAATTAAGCATTTGCCTCACAATGTCAATAAATGGAAAATTAGTATGCGCATTTTTCAAAAGGTCAAGAAACATAACACGGTATGCATTCAAATTACTTTGGATTATGTTACTAGGAAATAAAGGAGGAGGAACATGATCTATCCTATCTACAACTACATAGAGTTAGAGTAGCACTCAAGTATCATCCTATAGAGACTAGGGAGTGAGCACATGAATGGTGACATTATTTTACTATGTTTAGACTACTGATAAATGGATTGGTAATATTATTACAAAAGAAAAAAATCACAAAGAAGGAAAAATAAAAATAATATAGAATCTTTATGAAAAAAAAGGACTAAGGTTTTTATGGAAACCCCTAATCTATAATATATAAAATAATCCCACAAGTCCTAACATAAAATTTTGCACATGATACATCAATAGAGAACACTATTGCCACACATTCTCAAGCTACAATGACCTATCAACAACTACAAACCTGACTATCTCTAGCACAAATTTATGTAATTAACAATGCAATGAACTTAATTATTTACCCTTTTGTTGTATAAATTCAATTAAAGTCTCTCGATATGTTAATCCTAATCTCCAATTATACTATATGGATGTATTACCATTTCATCTCTCAATCTCAATAGTATTTCTCTATAACAAAATTTGATTATGCCTTTGAATACAACATGCAAACAATAACATAATACATGTAAGTACAAAATTAGAGCAATCACAAGAATATTCAACACCTCAATATCAAGGATTCTCCCTTCACCTTAGTGCAAGAAAATTAGGTCATGATTTGATTGAAGCACATGATTAAAAAAATTAGGTACATTTTTCATATACAATATATATATATATATATATATATATATATATATATATATATATATATATATATATATATATATATATATATATATCAACCTTGAGATTATAATTCGAACAAACTCTGATCAACCATCTTTGATTCGAAGTTCGATGAGAAAATGATGAGATTGATAAATAGGAATGGATATGGGAGAGGGATATGTAATAGATCAACTAATAGAACACCTTTTGGATGAAATTGATAGCCTTTTAAATCATGTTTCTTTTGATTAACTAAGCATGGGGGATGATTAAATGATTTGTAACTTGATTACTTACATAGCTTTTCAGCATGTAAGGGGCTCCATGATGCGGTATGGCTATTAAAAATACTCCACATGAGATTACCTCATTCTATTTATCATCCAACTAGTTGTTAGCTTGTATTAGATAACTATATGGTTGGAATGTCACAAGGTAGGTAAAAAGAAAAGGCAAGAATCAATTTTTTTTACTCATAGCTGCCTCTATAAATTTGAGTAGCCTTAACTTAATGAAGGATACTTCCCCTTGAATTGAAATCATACTTTTTGAGCTCCCCTATTCCCCCACTACAAATTTGAGTGAATTTTTTTTTTGAGTGTAAAATCTCACAAATTTTATCTCAAGTGTTGAAACCTTGAGTGGTAATTGTGATTGTTTGATCTTAGCCCTACCTTAGATCAAATACTATCCTACTTCTCATCATTTCTCTCCTTTTAACTTTTGGTGGTAAATTAACCCATAAGCCACCATCTTTCATTGATCATGTGCCAAATTGTATAGTATATGCATCACAAATAAGCTCCTAAATGGGAAGTTTCATATCAAGTTGTGGAGCAAATCAGGCCACAAAATTCATTAGTTAATGAAGAAAGAAGATATCCAAAAAATGCTTATAACCTAAAACACATGCAAAAGTATGATTTGTAATACTATTTTCTATTAAATTTTTCATGATCTTCTTTGTTGTATATAAATGCAAAGATTCCAATTAGGAATCAATGTTGATAAAGGAATAAAAAAAATTATAAAAATATATTGATATGTTTATAGGATGTCTTTATAGAAACATATGCTAACTAAGGTCACTAAGCCTAGAAGAAGAGAAGACAAACAAACCTAGTGAGATGAACAACAGATGCATTTTCAGTCACTAAGCCCATACTCGAAAGATGAGCCCTCAAACAAATATTCCAAGGCCAATGATTCTAGAAGAAGAGAAAATAAGCACACCTAGTGATATGAAAATTTCTTGTTCTTTCACTTGCTAAGATCAAACCTCAAAAATGACCCCTCTAACTAATGTGTTGAGGCCATAAGCCTGGAAGAAAAGAAGATTGGCACACCTAATGGGCTGAAAGATAGATTTTATTTTACTCATTAAGCTCAAGCTCCAAAGGATACACTCAAACCAATTCATAGATTCCATTGAGATCAAAAGAATGAAAAACGATAGGCACATATGGTGGATTTTAATAACAAATCCTAGGCTACCATGGTATATCCTTAGTCAATGTACTAAGGCCACTAAACCTAAAATTATGCATACCTAGCATCTTGTCGACTGCTAATCTTAGGGTCCTATGGTGTGTTCCTTAACTAGTGTGTTGGGACCACTGAGTCCAATATTGAGGATTTTGGTTAGTCCATTTGGTTTGATAAACCAATGGTGTCTAGATCAAACCCTAATTTGATTAGCCACTACTAAAGCAAAAAAAAATATTGGAAATGTGGCCAACTTGAGTATTACAAAATATAATAATCTTAGCATAAATAAAAAAAATGTCAAGACAAGACACAAAAAAACAAGTGAGAGAGTTTTCTCAAGATCATAGGTAGGCATAAAGGTTGCTACTGAACTACAAGTAGGCACGAAGGCTGCTATCAAACCATAGGTAGGCACAAAAGTTACTATCAACCAAATCCAATAATCTAATAATCAAATAATCCATCAATAATTTTCATCTTTATTTTCTAGAGGAGATATCAATCAACTTAGAGACACTAAGGTACTCTGGTTATACCAAAACACCAAGGTATGACAATATCCTATCGACTATCAATATAAGGATGGAAAGGTACCCTAGTCACACTGGTACACAAAGGTAACCCAATACCCTACTAACAAGGACACTTAATCTATAAGTATGCGTACCTCCTATCAGTCTGTAGAGTTAAACAGAGGAAGGTATAGGGTTTGGTTGGGTTACTAAGGCACACTAGGCTTTATATCTTACTTTATTTAGCTCTCTAGATTGATAGGTGGTATGCACACTTATGTATTTGGTATCCATATTGATAGGGTATTATGTTATCTTCGTGTAACAGTGTAACCAAACTACCTTTGCATCCTTGGGTTGATAGTCAGTAAGATTCCGTGCTGCCTAGGTGCACTAGTATGACTAGAGTACCTTAGTGTATTCAAGTTGATTGATCTCCCCTCGTGTAAATAAAAATAAAAAATGATCAATGGATTATTTGATTATTAGATTATCAGATTTGGTCTATAGTAGCCTTCGTGCTTACTTATGATTTTGTAGTATATAGCCTTTGTGCTTACCTGAGGTTTGGTAGTAGCTTTTATACCTAATTTTGGTTCAGTAGTATCCTTTGTTCCTAACTGTTGTTTGGTTTTAGCCTTGGTTGTAGCCTTCGTGCCTACATATGGTTTGGTAGCGACCTTTGTGCCTACTTGTGGTTTGGCAGTAGCCTTTGTAATACCCCAAAATAAGTAGAGTGTTATACGGATTGATCTGGTTACTTATATTAACATGGTATACCATTCTTTTGGTGATTCCATCCTAAGAACTTCACAGTTAAGCGTGCTAGCCGTGGAGCAATTTTTAGGATGGGTGACCCTCCTAGGAAGTTTTAGAAATTTTTTGAAAATTTATCGAGAAGTGTGTGAGTGAGGAAAAAACAAGCTGAAATGACTCATGTTGATTTGTGGGGCGAGCCAATCAATCCAAAAGTGCTATGAGGTAGCTCCTGCATGGCCGTGTCTACTCGGGGTGTGACAAATGGTATCAGAGCGAAACTGCGACCATGAGCTGAACTTGGATGAGTCAGTTAGCCACCTAACGGGATGATTCTTAAGATAAACTATAGTGAGATAGCTAATGGTTAAAGTGCAATGAGGACGTTGTGTTCTTAAAATGGGGGTGAATGTAATACCCCAAAATGAACGGAGTGTTATAAGGATTATTTGGCTACTTATGTCAACACGGTATACCATCCTTTTGGTGATTCCATCCTAAGAACTTCGTAATTAAGCGTGCTGGCCGTGGAGCAACTTTTAGGATGGGTGACCCTCCTAAAAAGTTTTAGAAATTTCCTAAAAATTTCTCAGAAAGTGCGTGAGTGAGGACAAAACACACTGAAAGGATCGTGTTGAACTATGAGGCCAGCCAATCAATCTAAAAGCGCTCTAAGGTAGCTCCCGCATGGTCTTATTGACTCGAGGTGTTATAGCCTTTATGTCTACTTTTGTTTCTATAGCATCCTTTGTGCCTACCTATGATGCTATGGATTGATATTAGGTTGTGCGTGTGAACCTAGATGTGTGTTACATTGTTATTTTCTTGGTTTTGGGTTAATGTAGTTTCTAATTATACTTCAATAAGCATATCTTGGATGTTCAATTGGTAAGATTTTAGTTTATTTTAGATTAACATGTATGAAATATATATGACCTTGGTGGTATGTGGTCACATGAATGATTAGCGTATTTAAATTGACGCGTGTATGTATTGATATTTTATACCATATATTATTGTGATGCCTTGTATGTGTTTCATGTTGGGTTTCTATTTTGGTTTAGTATAAAGGGTTTCTCAGTACCATTATAAGGAATGGTTACTTATATGGGTCCCTACCTATTTAATGGACAATGATATTTATAGGACAACTTATGAGTTCGGTCAAAATATGGTAGTTTGGATTGAGAGGCTAGGGTTTTCTGGTGTCTTTGGTATATTTGATTTCGGTTGTATTTGGGCGTTATATCCTTATGTGCTTTCTCCATTATGAGTTTCGTAATCACTTATGGTACTTTTATATAGTACAATACTTATCTATTTTTTTCTCTGTTACGTTTCCTGTAATCATATTATTAATTGTAAGCGGAGTAATGATTTTTACCATAGCACTTGGTATGATAATGACTTAGGAAACCAGACTTGTATCAAGTGTAGCAGTAACGCCCTTTATTTTTATTATTTTAGCTTTCCTGATTAATCCGTTAAAATAAAATTTTCAAGTCCTAATAACTGAGGTGTTACAAATGGCTTATGGTTCATACCTTTTATAATGGTATTCTTTACAACACAAAGATGAATATAGATGTAACATTGGGAGGCACTCTTATAAATAAAAGCATACCAAAAGGAAAACAATTAATTGAGGACATGGCTCACAACTACTACCAGTGGTCAGGTGAGCAGTTTTCTACCAAGAAGGGAAGAAGGTATGATTTTGATACCTTTGATTATATTTCTTCTAAACTTGATGCATTATTTCTATATTTTGATAAATTAAATGTGAATGCATTGACTTCTACTTCTACTGCTTGTGAGAACTATGCTATTACAAGACACTCATCATTTAAATGTCAATATGTTGTTCCTCCACCCAATGATGCAACTCTTGCATATCATGTGAATTATGTGAATAATTTTAATAAAAAAAATAAGACCCCTTATCTCCTACTTATAACCCAAGGTGGAGAAATCATCTAAATATTTCATATAATAACCCATCACCTAATCCCTTTCCTCAATCAAATTTTAGCCCTCTAGGTTTTCAAAACCCTAGACCACATTTCTTAACAATCAAAAATATAATCTTAAGTCATTGGAGAACTTTATGGTCTCTCAAAATAAACAAACTAAGTATTTGAGGAATGTATTCAAGAGATTAAGTTCTAAAGTTAATTCTATTGCCACCCATAATAAGATGTTGGAAAACCAATTCATTTAGGTGGCCCAACAAGGCAATTCATCTTCCCGGCCTTTTGTAGTGCTTCTGTGGCAACCAGAGACTAATAATAAAGGTTCCAACAATGTAATAGCAATTAGGAGTAGGAAAGATCTAGAAGGTCTTGCTTTGAGGAAGGGAGTTGAGGATGTAGGTGAAATAGTTGAAGATGTGCCAAAAGAGAGTAGTGAATTAGTGAATATCCAGAAAGAGACCACTGATCAACTAATATGTTCACATATTGTATTTTCTTTTACTTTAAGATTTTGGTTATTCATATGAATAATATGTGAGTTTATTTATATGATTTTGAATTATTTGCTTAATTTATAATAATCTCATGTATTTAATTAATTTAGAGCCTAAAAATAATTTTTGTTTGATTTTGACAAATTTTTGTATTTTGACCATAATATTCATGTACAAAATTGGATTTAGGTAACTCAAATTTTACTGAAAAGATAAAAATGATATCTATAAATTATATTTATAGTGTATTTTTCTAAATATGATCATATCTAGGTCATAAATTAATTTGAATTTGCAGACGGAATATGAAAAACTTGTTTGGAAAGTTTTCATGGGAATTTAAGCTTTCTAACAATTTCTTTCCTTTTTTACTCACTTGCACAAGCCCACAGGTAAATAATTTATCTATTGTAAAACAAAAATATGTAGAAGCACAAGCTAAAAGAAAAGGATAGAAGAAAGAAAAAAGATAGAAGAAAGAAAAGAATATGTATCTGACTTGTTAACCATAATTTTTCCAATATTCTACAACAAAAAATAAGAAACCTCTGGTGTTTGTATATAAATATACCTATGAAGAGAAATATAGGAATAGCATATAATACAAAAAAGATGTGATAATAAAGAGTCAAAAGAAGCTGAGAAAATCAAAGTCGAGAAGGAAAAATTCAATATTGCCGATCATCTATGCTATACAATATTATTTTCTCGGTTCTTATATTGAATAAAAAATGCTATAATTTTATATTCAAATATTCTGAGGTTCAATATTTGATAAATAATTTATATTCTAATTTTATTTTTATTATAATTAATATCATGATCTAATTTTCTTTTACCAAGGTAATACTGAAACCCTATTCTTTATATTGATTGATTAATTGATTGCTTAATTAAAAAATTACTCTGTGTTTTATGATATTATTCTATATTGTGCCTAATTAATAGATCAATCACCTTTATTTAGCATTTAATTCGCTAATTATCCACTTTAGGTTAAATAACATAAATAAGAATTAAATGGGTTGTCAAAACAATTATATGATTTCTATAATAATAGAAAAGGATAAATAATTAATTGAACCTAAAGCATTGTCTTTATTTAAATCATTAGACTAGAGATAGCAGGACTAATAATTGGCGATAGGATAGCATAGCTTGAGAGAGTACGTTAATTAAATATTCTTGTTGACATAGCTAGTAATTAAAATAATTAGGTAATTGATTAATTGGTTATTATAATTGGATAGTGCTATATCCAAATTTCTTAGTAGATTTTATTAATTGATTTTACCTGTATTAGATTTTGTTTGATTCCATTTTAGATTATTTTAGTTTTATTTGAAATTCTTATTTTAGAATTAGTTACTTCTTTATTTGGTTTCGATCACCTAGGCTTGATTAGAGTATTTTTATTATTATTTAGTCTATGTGAAACTAATAATATGGTACACTTATTTCCCTATATTACTTGCGACCGATATACTTGCCGATAGGTATATTTGGCTAACATCAACCACTTAAGGAAAGGAGCACGAGGCTAAAAAATATGTCCCTCCACCACCATACCAACCTCCCTTACTCTTTCCTTAAATGAAAGCTAAGGAAAAATTGAAAAAAAATGGAAATTTGTAGAAATTCTAAAAATAATGCATATTAATATTCCATTTGTTAAAGCTATTTTCCAAATGGCCTCATTTGATAAAATTTTGAAGGAGATTCTTTCCAACAAGAGATGGTTAGAGGAATATGAGACCATAGCCTTGATCTAAGAGTGTAGCGTTATCATCCAAAATAAGCTACCACCCAAGCTTAAAGGACCCGAGTTCTTTCTCTATTCCTTATACTATTAGTTACGTGTCCATTAACCGTGCTCTGTGTGATATTTTTACTAGTGTGAGTTTAATCCCTTTAAATATTTGTGAAAAATTATAGGTGGGAGACATGAATCCAACCACCATTTCTCTCCAATTGGTAGATCGGTTAGTAAAATGTCTGGTAGGTATATTAGAATATGTACCTATTCAAGTCAGTAAGTTTTAAGTTTTGGTTGATTTTGTTATTCTTGAGATAGATGAGGATGCTCAAATTCCCATCATAGTGGGATGATCTTTCTAGGTTACCACTGGAGCAGTAATCGATGTAAAAGATGAAAAAATCTCTCTCAATATTGGGGATGAGAAAGTGAATTTTAATTTATCTTTTATAATGAAATTCCATTGATTGATGATGCTTGTTGCAGAATTGACACTATAGATGCAATGGTTAAAGAAACCTTGCTAGTTTCATCTCTAGCGATCCACTGGAAAAAAAATTTGGTAAAGTATGGAGCACCTCATGGAAATTATTAGGAATTGGCTGCTTATGATACCATACTTGGGGAGAGCCCTTTATATGCCAAAGAACCTAAAGCATTAGTTCAAGTTGAGAAGGATTTGAGTGACAAAATTATAAGGAGAATACCACATCCAAGGTAGAACTAAAACCACTCCTTCTTCACTCAAGTATGAGTTCTTTGACTCTAATGGTGAATATCCTATCATTGTGAATTCTAACTTGAGTAATGAGGAAGTTGAGAAGTTACTTGAGGTCCTTAGGTTGCGTAAGTATGTGATAGGCTACTCCATGGATGATATCAAAGGTATTAGCCTCTCTATTTTCTAGAACCAAATTTTGTTAAAAGAAGGATATAAATCCTCCATCAAACATCAAAGGAGATCAAACATGAATATGAAAGATGTTGTAATGAAAGAGGTACTAAAATTACTTTACATTGGGATCATCTACCCTATCTCAGATAGTAAGTAGATGAGCTCTTTACAAGTGGTATCAAAGAAAAAAGGTATGATCATTATTCAGAATGAGAAAAATGAACTTATTCCAACTAGAATAGTCAATGTATGGCATATGTGCATTGATTATAGAAAACTCAACAAAGCTACTTGGAAAAATCAGTTTCCCCTTTCATTTATTGACCAAATGTTGGATATGTTGGCTAAACACTCTCACTTTTGTTATCTATATGGATACTCAAGATTCTTACAAATCTCTATTCACCTTAGTGATCAGGAGAAAATGACATTTACATGTCTATATGGCCCCTTTTCTTATCGAAGGATATCATTAGGCATGTGTAATGCCCCAACCGCCTTCCAATGATACATAATGGACATATTTTCTAATTTTATTGAAAACATTATAGAAGCTTTTATAGATAGCTTTTATTTCTATGAAACTTATTTTATGATTGCTTGTATAATCTTTCTAAAGTGTTTGAGATCGATACTGTTGCTAAAATTCCACCCCCCAAAAAATATAAAAGGATTAAGGAGTTTATTAGGCTATGCCAAGTTTTATAGACATTTTATTAAATATTTTTGAAAAATCACTAAACCCCTAACCCATTTACTTTTCAAAGATGTTAATTTTGCATTTGATTGGTCTTTTCTAAATTCTTGATAGGTTGAAGGAAGCTTTAACAACTACTCTTGTAATGAGACCGTCTGACTTAAACCTTCCTTTTGAAGTGATGTATGATGAAATCGGCTATGTTGTTGGGGTTGTTCTTACACAAAGGATACAAAGGAAAGTATAAGTCATATACTATGCTAGTTCGATCCTAGATGATGACCAAATGAATTATGCTACAATAGAGAAGGGACTCTTAGTTGTTGTGTTTTCATAGGACAAATTCATGTCTTATCTTGTTAGGCCAAAGGTTATTATGTTCACAAGCCATTCATCTCTCAAACATATATTTGCTAAGAAGGATGTTGAGCCACGATTGATTAGATGGATCCTTTATTTCAAAAAATTAATTTGGAGGTAAATGATTAAAAAAAGGTGTTGAGAATGTGGTTGCATATCATCTTTCTAGGCCTAGACATGAGAGGAATGAAAATGATGAGGAAAGAGATCCCTTTGACAACTCATTTCCATATGATAATCTATTTGTTTTTACTAGTCTTCAAGTTCCATGGTTTTTATATTTTGTAAATTGTATTATTTTAGGGGTGCTACTTGAAGATTTGGCATACCAACAATGCAAGAAATTCTTTTTAGATGTCAAGAACTATTATTGGAATGATCCCTGCCTCTACAAGCAATGTTTAGATGAAATCTTTAGAAGATGTCTACCCAAAGAAGAGGTTCTGGATGTTCTTTCCCACTACCATTGATCATCATATAGTGTTCATGTAATTACTTACAATTAGCTGCAAAGGTGTTACAAGTGGGATTTTATTGTCCTTCACTCTACAGGGACCTAAGGACTTATATGCTTAGCTATGATCATTATCAAATAACCAAAAATATATCAAGGAGGAATGAGATGCCATTGAACAAAACATTTGAAGCTGAACTCTTCGATATGTGGGGGATCAACTTTATGGGACATTTTCCATCGTCATACAACAAAAAATATATATTGGTAGCAGTGGATTACATCCCAAATTGGACTAAGGTAATGGCATCTCCAACAAGTGATATAATTGTGTTCATTAACTATTTTAAAATGTTATATTTCCATGGTTTGGTGTTCTAAGAGTAGTATTAAGTGATTTAGGATCTCATTTTGTGAATAGGATTCTATATACACTCTTGAGGAAATATGATGCAACCCATAAGATGGACACACCATATCACGCTTAAATGAGTGGTCAAGTTTAAATCTCAAATAAGGAGATTAAGGGAATTCTAGAAAGGATGGTGTCTAGATCAAAAAAAGATTGGCCTTGACGGTTGGATGATGCCATATGGGCTTCTCAGACAACTTATAAGACCCCTATAAGCATAACACCATTTTGATGAGTTTATAGAAAATCATGTCATTTATTAGTTGAAGTGGAACATAAGGCTCATTAGACTATTAAAAGTATTCATATATATTTGATAGAAGTAGGAAAAGGGATAAAGCTTCAACTCAATGAATTGAGGTTGGATGCATATTAGAATGCCAAGTTATATAAAGAAAGAACAAAGAAGTAGCATGACAAACACATTCCTCATAAGGAGTTCAATGAAAGACACATGGTGCTTTTAGTCAACTCCCTCCTCAATCTATTTTTGGGTAAGCTTCAATCTAGAGGGTTAGGACTGCTCCAAGTGTGTATAGTATATCCATTTGGAACAATCAAAATATGGAGCAAGACCATGAGATCCTTCAAGGACAACAATCAGAGGTAGAAGCATTATAGCACGAGATCTTTGATCAAAAAGTTGGGTACCCTTTGCCTTCATGATCCATCAACACCTTAAGCATAAAAGGGCATTGAGCTCATGATATTAAACAAGCATGTTTTAGGGGGCAACCAAAATATCTATGTTGTTTGTTTGTCCATTTTTATGTTTTTTTATTTTATTCGTCCTTTTCTTTGTAATACGTTAGTAGGCATTATTATGGTGGATGTGCTACTTGTAGAAGGAATATTTGGAGATTGGGTCTAAAATGGGGATAATATATGAAGAAATCAAGCTATCACGAACGACACACAGGAAAACGCATGACCATATCTCTCTTAGAAACTAATTCTAGCCCAAATGTCAAGAGGAAGGAATGCACACAGTCAGCTTGTGCTAAGTTCACATGATCATACCACTCAAATACCGAGATAATGAAACAAGCATAGCCATCCCATGCCAAGATTACACACTTGAGCTAATCAAACGCTAAGAGGACAGAATGTGCACAGATAGCTTGTGCATATTATGTATATCTATGCCTTTACCTTCATTAATTTAGATGACACACAACCTATGCCATATTATTCACCCAAACAAATTCATCTCACCCCTCACCTCTCTCTTTACCTTCAACACTACTTTAAACCTAAATCACCTTCTAACCTTATCCTAGCACCACCATCCACACCTCCACAAGCTCGCATACCCTTTGCTCATTAGTTCATTATGCACGACCCTCGCACACACCCAGCCATCCAACACATAAAAAATGCATTTGCCTCAGGCACATAGCATTACACACAACCATTTCATTATTTCTTGCAAGATTAATTTATAATTTAATTTATCATATATTCTCCATTAGCACCTATACTAGTTTGCTAAGGTTATTATAGCAGCACAAGGACATAGCACCATCAAAAAGGACCTGAGCTCGTGAAAATGATAATGAAGGTAAAGTATCCCAATTGCCATAAACATGTGGCAAAGGCAACACACAAAAAAAAAACCTCGAACCTATATGGAATACTCTTTTCCAATATGACTCATAAAGACCATTTTATTGTTATTGCATCACAGGAAATCACGATTACTTGATACCTTAATTGGCGATGCCTTGAGATGTTAGGTATCAATGAGGATGTTGGCTACCTATTAGGTAGAGGTGATTTAGGTCGCTTCCTTACCCACACCAATCATATGAGTAAGGGTATCACTCTTGAGTTCCTTAGCTCCTTTCACTTTGATTGGTATGATAATTATAACTCATTTCAACTGTATATCACTTATCATAATATGCATCTAGACCGGTTTTTATAATTGATTTTTCGTCCTAGCATTGGGCACACTTCCTGTGATGACCACGAATTATGGGATTCCTAAGCATTATAGGCCCAAATTATTTTACCTAGGTAGAGGTGGGCCCCTCAATATTTTAAAGGGCACACTACCAAAGTCTCATTTATCTACAACCTTATCTTTAGATATATTCAAAGGATGTTGATGGGGACTATTTTTGGTAGGGGAGATAACCAAGGCAATGTGTGAAAAATGGAATTATTCGCTTTGTTGTGTGTGTTGAGGGATGAAGCCCTTGATGGATGTTACATCCTAGAAAAAATATAGGAGAATGTCGGTAACCACTTGACCAGCAATATTATTGTTGGAAGCATTATCACATTTACAGCTCGTCGAATGATATATAACCCAGAGTGTATCCTGGCTAATGTACCAAGGGAATTCTTAAGGTTCCTAAATTGCACTAACAAGAAAATGATCATTTATGAGAGAACACACTTTAAACTAGTGTATAATCAAAAGGTGTGTTATATTCTTCCTAACAAAGCCTTCATTACAATCATTGATAACGGATTTGCCAAGTGGCTTCCATCGGTTACCACACCTTACTCTAGTCAACCTAATCCCCCATCTACAGATGATCTTCCTATCCATATCGATGATCCACAAAGCTCACCATTGCTTGTAACTCTCCTCCCATCGTCATTTGACACTAAGCAAGGATCTTCCACGTCTAACCAATCGTGGGACGCCCATTTTGATTGAATCGATCACAATTTGATACACTTGAATCCCAGGTTGCTAGCCTTTGGGATTATTCTTCCCATATTAACCACGTGAACACCATGATATAACAAATATATCAATGGAATATTATGCATGGATAACTACCGCCATAAGCATGTTCACCTCCCTTCCCCATTTGTTTCTTTCACACACATTAAGAACAATGTGTCCTTTAAGCATTGGGGGATTCACTAGTCATTGCAATCTATGTTATATTTCTTTATCTTTTTCTCTTCTAATTATCTTGCCTTCCTTTTCTTCTAGATTTCTTTTGATAATCTTTTTAGTTTTCTTATCTTTCTTCAGTTTGTTTGTTATAAGTGTGTTGTTTTCTTTTCTTTTCTTTTTCCTTTTGGTGTGCTTACTTTTGATCAATTATTTATTTTTATTTTTTTATCTTTATCTCAAAAAATTTGGGAAATGATGGGCCACCTATGAAAATTTCAATAGATTTCCCTACACGGCTTGATAATACATTAGTGAGACCTATAGATTGCGAGCAAGTTCAACAAAAAAGGCCTTTAAAATGTTCTTACGTGTGAACTTTCTAATTGATAAATTCTCGAACCACTTATTATTCTATCACTCTAGTGTCTTGTCTTCATTTTAGTACTCATCTAAACCGAGATACAGGAAACAGAGTAGGTAGTGTTGGAACCAGTAAGATCTTAGGCCTTTTATATTGTTCACTTGTTGTACAATCACACTATTTTTCTAATTATGGGTACTCTTCTCTGATGTGTGAAATTAGAACTTACATTATTTCTCTTCAAGGCTACATATGACTTATGTATACATTAACATGATTGGGACATATGTTTTCTTTTCACAGCTACATTAGCAAAATTTCCTAACAAATGATATTTGTTTCCTTTTTGTTTAATCCCTTTGAGCTTAAGACCTATTCTTTTTTATTAAAACCTAGAATTTTATCCCCTATTCCTAAGTTATTGCCTTAACCATATCCAATACTAGGGATTGATAACTCTTGAATGTATTTGATAAAGGTATACCAAAAGCAAGCATAGGGGCGATAACTCTTGAATGTGTTTGGTAGAGCTTATATTGTGAAAATGATCTAATTATAGCTTTTCTTTTTTTATATATAAAAAATGCATTGGAATCATGATGTGGGTTATTGAGTATTTGAGTTTTGATTTGTAAGGAGGGGTTGTTAAAAAAAGGCCCTTAGTCATTGTTTCTGGATTATATTAGTGCATTATTAATCTCAAATTTTGAGATAAATTACATAGTTGTCTCTCTGTTTATTTTTGGGTCATTAGCTACGATCCTGTACTTAACTTACCTTTTAACCTAGCCCCATTAAAACCATAATAAGACCTCTTATTTTTGCATTACATAATATCTTTTAAGTGGTGGTGAATGAGAATACATGCAAGCATATGGTCAATCATTATTAGCATGGAGGTTTTTGAGAAAAATAATTAAATCCTTAAAACACATGAGAATAGAGTGCCTACATTTATCTATAGTAAGGAAGTCTACTTCTTTATTTAATTTTTTATCACAAGGATGTGTGTCTATACATTTTAAAAAATATTAAAGTGTCAAAATAATATTGAGTTGAAAGTTTAGTCTAAGGGTTGTTCATAACTTTATTTTGTTTTCCCTATGGTTAATGCTTGTAGCCTTGGTAGGTCTTGTAAATGTGTGCCTTGTTCATATAATTTGTTTCTATCATCAGAAGCTTTGTTCTCCATCCCTTTTTCTTTATTTTTCGTATCCTTCATTATCCTTTTCCATTTTTATGCTCTAAGTTACTTGGGGAAAACAACAATTTAAGAATCAAGGAGTTGATGAACTTGTTATTTTTCACTTTTCTTCCTTGATTGGCCTATAAATTTTTACCATGTTTCAAATAATTTATGAACTTTTTGGTCATCTTTTCCTCCTATTCTACCTACTACTCTCTTGTTATTTATTTTGTAGGATTTGTATAAAAGTATAAAAAACTAAGGAAGAGAAGCATAAGTTTGTAATAGGGATTCTGTATAGAAGGTTTTAAAGGAAGATTAACAAAGCTCTCATACAAGCAAGTAGAGAAGAAAAACTAAGGAGTTGAAAAGAGGAAAATAATAACCATATACTTAGCTAAGGCACAACATAGCCAAATTAACACAAGCACAAACATACGTAAACTCTCTATGGGACAAGGATGCATGGTGTGTCTATGAGATATCAATATAGTCATGTGAAGTAAGGTTGAGAACAAAAAAGACGCACGGTTTGGTTGTACTAGATCAACAGAGTCATGTGACCTAGTGCCTAGAGAAAGGAAGATGCATGGTATGGCCATGTACTATCAGCACACCCATGCACTCAACAATGTAATTGAGAACAAATAAGATGCACAATCTTCTCATGCATGATCAACACAGTAGTGCAGGGGTTATTACCCATGATCATATACATGACTCGTCACTCAACAAGAGAATTTATTTTATGGTTGAGAGAAAATTGAATAAGGCAAGAGGGTAGAGGATTTATTTATTTTTCTTTTCTCTCGTTTCACTAACAAACAAGAGGACTACATGATTATAATTAAATATTTTTTTCATTAATTCTTAGATTTAGTTCTAGTTTTGGATTTCATACGCACTCTCGACATCAGATTTCAGCATTAATCTATGATTTTATCTTTCTCTTTTACTCTTGTTATTAATTATGCTTAATGTTATTTCTATTCTTGCATTTTAATTATCATATTTGATGACAATTATGTGTGAGTAGATTTATTATCTAGTTTTAAATTTAGTCTAAATTGTTAATTAATCATAAATTAGTTTAATTTCCATTTTGATTGCTTGAATTCATAGATTAATGACTAAAAGGTCTATAATTTTGGTTGAATTGCTTGATCACCAACTTGATTAAACATAGGTCTTTAATTAAATGATTAAAAGGTGAAGATTAATAACTGGAAAAATAATAATTGAATGGAAGAATCAAACCACGAAAGTAGACTAGAGTTTCTTGGGAATTTTATTGAATTAACACAAAATGTAATGGATTTAATTCAATTTAGTACCATGAAAATATGTTATTAAATTGGATTAGATATGACTTTTAAACCTCAAAATATTATTTTAATTAATTTAGGCTTTTTCACCCTATCGGTTTCAAGTAATTATTTGGCGATTAAATTAACTATCCATTAATTACCAATTTATGATGACAACCCAATCCTAGTATTTTTAATTAGATTTTATTTATTTTCATTAACATCACCAATTGATTTTATTTTTCTATTCATTGTCTATTATCTGAATTAGATTTATCTAGATAACAAAAATAGTAAAGATTCACTACTTGATAATGAAGTCTCTGTAGGCTATAATCTTGACATGCTATAACAAATTCCTGCACTTGTTGATTTATCACATCATATGTATATATGCAATTAGGGTAGGAAATACTTCACTAAAGGATGCAAGCATATACCATCATCCAAGCAATATAAAGTAAGTTAGTATTGTCCCATAAATATTAGGAGTGGCCACATTGTTAAGGTAGAGTATAAAAATTATGTAATATTCGCAAGTTTTAACTACCATGATAATGAATACTAAGAATAGGTGACCATGTGCATAATAATAAATACTTGAAACAAGCTCAAGATAACCCAAATATTAACTAATAAGTAGACATAATAGAATTTGTAGAAACAAGAAACTTATCAAAATAATGACTCTTAGCACGTGGGTCCTAAAAATGTCACACAATGAGTGTAAAGATGTTAATGCCAAGGCCCAAACATATCCATGTGTCACCATTTTGAAATGGTTCACCCTACCTATCCCTTTTAGGCATCACATAGTTATGTAGGCATAAAATATGGTCATCATTAAACATACATAATCACGTACATCATCAAAGTGAAATACCTATTAACATGAACACTATTTTCAATCAATTACAACATTAAATTCAATTTGATCAGTCCCCACAAATAAGTTCAACTCATGTTAACCTCCATTATAACAAAACAAAGTATAGATTAATTAAGGAAGAAATGAATAAATGAATAAAGGAAAAATGGATAGGGTACACCCTACTTTAGCTCAATGTAAAATTCATCTTCTCCCTCTAACTTGATGCTCAATACTTCCTCTCCCAATGTCTCTTTTTCTAATCAACTTTTATCATTCATTGTGTTTTTCTTCTCTGATCAATTTGTCTTTTTTTAGTACCCATTTAGTCTAACATTAAATAGATTGTGGGAGATAATCTCTAGGGAAATTGTGGCATTTTGTAGAGGAAAATATATAGGACACCAAAATTCGTTTTTCCTCATCAATGCGATAAATGACCATAAGACGGTCACATGGCACTGAGTTAGGGAATTTAGAATTAAAAAATTATATTTTTTCTCTCCCAAGATTTGAGACCCTATAAGGTGGAAAATTTTGTTAAGAAGGCACACCCTACAACCTTATAGTTGTAAAAATCACTTGAAAATGCACCTTAAGAGGAGGTCAAAACATGCACTCCTTGAGTGTTATCAATTCACTAAAATGAAATTGTTTTGTATCTCAAGCAATGCCATAGCCATCCAGATTGAAACACACTAACATTTAGTTCTTATGTGCATAGGAATTCACTCTTGGCCTTCGACCAAATCAAGAAATAATATAGGGTTCTTGAGAGTTGCAACTGCCAACTTACTGAAAGAGAAAGAATGGTCACCCTACTCTATGTGTGTGGGATTGTGTGAGTTTCATCTTAGAGAGTATCATAGTTATAATGTCTCCCAAGGTTAGTTGAGAAACTCAAGACCTAGCCTTAAAGGATAGGGTAAACCTTTTAGGGTGTTGGCCCCTATAGGGTGAGTTTTTTTTTCAATCATTGGCTTCCTCAGGTGCATAAGAACTTTGGTTTGGGTAAACATCTAGATCTCAAACACAAATCCCTAGCTACTACACCATATCACTTATTTAGGAAGTGCTCGTAGCACATTAATACCCTATGACACCGCTTTACACAAATGTGCACATGGATTTTCTACAAAAACCCCTAGTTACTAAGTGTTATAGATATAGGAATTACTAATATTGCTACTAACACTACTATGGTTTCCCTAGCAGTGTTTTCTTTTGGTAAGAGCACGCCAACTTCCCCAAACTTATTACAAGCTCTACCCCATAAGGTTTTTCTACCCTATAAGGTCCAGTTCCCTTCTTAGTTTCCAATTTCATAACTTGTATATAGGTAACACAAACATAATAAACCCTCCTAGGCATAATGCACCTAGGAAACCACAGGTCACCACGGGTCTCAAATATGCATACTCCCTATAAGCCAGTGGAACGAACAATATAGAATTTAACTAGGGTTATTATGGCTATCGCAAAAACTAAGAAAACTATTATATGAAGTATAGCAGCCCTAACTCACGTGATCATCCACTTTGATTATTAGTGTCTTATTACTTTCTTATTTCATATTTGAAATATAACAATGCATCATTTATTATAAATTTCATAACATAATGATGAATGATTATTACTTATTACATAAAATACCATTTACTTATGAATTCATTCTAACAATTGTTATAGATTATAACAATTAGAATTATGACATAGTCAATTAATTACACATGTTATAGCAAATAGATATCATGATAATGAATATAGAAAAGTAATAATCACAACCCAAAGCATAACCAAGGTAAAACAATAAAATGCCCCACAAAATCCAAATTTACCAATAGGTTGTAACTTCACCCTCACATCTCACCAATTTACCAAATTTAGCAAAACTACCTAAAATAACATTGAGATCATCATATCTAAAAATCAAGGCTAAACTCCCAAGTTTCATATATATAATACCGATGCTACATCTTGGTTACTACTTGTGAAATTAATTCAACTTTCTTACTATTAAACTTAGGTTGCCCACAATTGATCCAAACTCTTCATAAATCATACTTACAATATTTATTACTCAAAAACACTCATAAACCCAAATTTCCCATTTTTAACCCATAATGATCAAAATATCGCTAATTCAACTAATTCTCTCAAAACTTCTTATTACTATAACTTAACACAAACACATCCAAACCCTATTATATTATCTATCAAAATTTGTGTAAAAACTTTGAGGATTATAACTGTATATTTATTTTCCAAAAAATCTTGAAAAATACCAATTTACCTCTTACATCAAAGTTCACCTACCAACAAAATTCTACAACTATCCATAATTCACTAAGATTATACACAACCATCCACATATTAATATCAACACAAATATATAATTAGAATTAATTAAGAACAACAAATCCATCACCAAGGCTCTAGGTTCAAAAATCCCTAAGCCTCTAACACATCCAAACCTCTTAATTTTCAACCCAATTCACCCATGATAATACATAACATAATTATCTCTGCTCATCTATGCACTTATAAAATAAATAGAATATGTTTCCATGCTTATGATTTTCTAGCAAAACTTAGCAAGGTAACAAAATTGAATAGTTTACATAGAAAATATAATATCACCCAAAAGCATGATATCAAGGTAGACTGCAAGAACACCATATAAAATAATCTTAATTATAATTTCTAGGAATAAAAATATACTAATATTGATGAAAATAAATTAACACGTAGAAACCAACAACTCAAATATAAAGAAGTGCATCCTTACAAAAATGCCCTCTAGTCTCTAAGCATAAAATACTCTTAATATTATCCTTGTATTATTTTGTTCACCTAATATAAGAATAGCACAAAATATATATTAGCATGAAAATATAATTATGGAATGGTAAGGAAAGAAATGAAATGGAAGAGTTATTCTAGAATATGGAGACTTGGAAACCACCAAAAATCTTAATTAGATAAGGGGAAGATAATTGAAGATGAAAAGCCACAAAAATTCTGTTTCAACACAATTAGCACCAGCAACAACAAAAAATAAAGTTGGCCGATAAAGAAAAGGGGAAAAAGAAGAGGGATGGGGTGTGATTTGGTAGACAAAAAGGATACCTAGATAGCGCATGAAATGTAAGGGAAAAACCCAAAAACAATGGATGATGAAAACCTAGGATTAAATATATGTGAAAGACCTAATTTTATAAAATAAAAAAATAAAAAAATAAGCCTAGTCAACAACAACAGCAACCAAGTTGGTCGAGAAGTAAAAATTGGGGTCTATTTGGAGGTATAAAGCCACAAAATAGGAGGGAAAGAGTTTTTAATTATAGTATGCAATGAAACCTTCAAAAAACCAAAGGTAGAGGATAAGTAAAGATAGAATGAGATGTGAAAAGAAGCAAAGAAATCAACTAGATGAGGGGGAGCAAATGGCTACAACATGTGTTTTGAGTGTTAAAATGAAACTTGCAAGGATGGAACTATTTTTATTCAATCATGCAGCTAATCCCATGCCTAAATATGGTTTGAATGAAATGGGGAAGGGGCTCTTACTTGTAAGCTCAAATAAATTACAAAACTGGGAGATAAATATTGTAAGAGAGTTAGTGGGTTTTGGTAAGATTGAACTATGGCAAGGTTTTTGGATGATTTCTAGCACCAAAAATTCCAAATCTAATTACCCAAAATGTGAGAGTCATATTCTAACTAGAAGAGGGGTATTATTTCATAATTTTTAGGATTATTATATAGGTAGAAAGGTTAGAAAATAAGGATAATTAGAAAAATAGTAATTGAATCATGAAAATTAAAAAATATATATATATATATAGTAAGGTGAGGAATAATTTTAGGAAACCAAATATATAAAAATATTGGATATTGGAGTTTGTATGAATCTTGATGGATGGAAAATGAGCAAATGAATGATTCATGCAAACACATTTTTCCACAAATTAGTGAAATAACTAACGAAGGGTCCAAAAGGGTGTGGATGGATGTGGAATCATTTTGAAAAGTTCAATATATAAAAATATTTAACTTCATAATTTGTTTGGAGCTCAAATAGATTAAAATGAAAAAATCAGCGAAAATCGTTCATCATGGAAAACAAGAATTTTTGCTACTTTACGATGAAAAAGGATCATAAAAACTTAAAAAATTATTTGAGACTCTCATCTAAGATTAAAATATTTTTATAAGTAAAAAAAATTAGATGGGTCAAAACAAGCAATAAATAACTTCGAAAATCACATATATTGTGAGTTTCCACAAACAACTAAAATATTTCCTCACACAAATAAATAGTTAGTAGAAGGCATTAAAATGTTGTGGAGAGTATTGAAATGAAATAATAAGTTTTATGAATGAATTACAAGTTTAGAATGAGTGAAAATGACACGATTAAAGAAATCGCACAAAAAGCACGATCTTCTACAAATGAATGTAACAAGTGTTAGAAAGCTCAAATTTAATATAAATGGCTTGGAAAACCATGGTAGAAACTTTTAAAGTGGATTATGAGCCTAATTATATAGTAATTATGGTTAGAAAAATTTTGGGCATTATAAATATAAGTGGTATAATTGAATTAACAAGGTTTTTTTAAGGGTGGAGGATCACATGAAGTACATTCACTCATTGGTGGTGGTGTTAAGGTTGTGGTTACCCTAGAAGTGGGTTGTTGAGTCCTTATTATTGCAGTTGATTTACCATACAACTAGACTATCTAGTTCTCTAGCTTCCTCTTGTTTTTGAGCTTGTCGCTGAGATAGCTTCCTTATTAGGGTATGTTCAATCTTAGGATCAAATGGAAGGGACTTAGTTCTCTTGGTGTCTCCCATGCACTGCTAGTCCACATGGAAAATAAAGGATATTAATAAAAGCATTGATAGGTGAAATCAACACTATAATACAAATCTAACTCTAATAATGTAACACAATTGCCCATCCCCCACAATGTCACCAAAAATTTGGTGTTCCAATGTAGGTTGGAGTGTGCTGATAGGTTATGAAATAGTGCACCACAATATGCAAGTATACACAATTATTCCAAATAATATAGAGTGAGTTAGTATCATCCTATAAAGATTGGGAGTAACCACATTAGTAGGGTAGAGTGTGGAAATTACGTAATATTCACAATTCCTAACTACTGTAACAATAAATTCTAAGAATAAGTGATATTATGCACAATACTGACAATCTAAAACAAGAGAAAGTTGAATCAAATAACAAATAACAAGTAGACGTAATAGAATCTGCAGAAGTGAGAAACTTATCATAAAAGGTACTATAGTGAGGGGATTCTCCTATCACCTAACAGTGTAACATGCCATATCTTTCAGGGTACCAACACCCTACTTCTCACTAGGATTTACTCAGGGTGAAATATACTCTCATGTTGTCCCTACCTTAGTACATATTCCCTAACATTGTCATGTAATGAGTGTCAAGATGTTAATGGCAAGGCTTCAACACATATTATGCCACCTCTACCACCACTCTGACATGATCCACCCTACTTATCCCTTTTAGGAATCACAAAAGTTGTGTATGTGCAAAATGTGGCCACCATTAAACACACAAAATCATGCAGGTCATCAAAGTGAAATACCCATTAACATGAACACTACTACATTATTCAATCAATTATATCATTAAGATTAATTAAATATTTCCCCAAAAATAGTTTTAGCTCATTTTAACCTTCATTGTAGCAAATTGGAGTATAAACAAGATAAGAAAGAAGGGAAGAAAGGATATGGTATACCCTACTTCAGCTTGATGTCAGTTTCTTCTTCTCCCTCTAACTACTTGCTTAGTACTTTCCCTAACCTTGCCTCCTTTTCTAATCAACTTTCATCCTTAATTCTATTTTTCTTCTCTAATCAATTCCTCTTTTGTTTTTAGTTCTCACTTAGTTTGACTTCAAATAAATCATGAGAGAGGATCTCTAAGGCAATTGTGGCATTACATAGAGAAAAATATATGGGGTTTGTTGGGACTAGAAAAAAAAATAGAAGATTTCTACTAATGGTTATAGCACTCCTATATTTCACTCCTAAAATATTATTTTTTAAAGAATAATGTAGATGCCAAAATAAAAAATGGAGAATTTTACCACCACACCTAATATAATATAAATGTCAATTATCTATCTCACGCTAGATGCAAGGCTAAAACCTACCAACCTAAAAATTAAAAATCATCTATACTAATAGAATAAACTCCTACCATGAGATATCTAATGGTAGAAGGGAAGCTAATGATTTCACTAAATAAAATCATCACTAATAAAATCAATGTAAAATCTATGAAATAACCCTAGATTTTAAAAACTTAGCAAGGTAAAGGGAAACTAAAATTCGGTTACAACATCATTAAAATTTTGATATAATACTAGAAATTTCCAAAATATATACAAAAAATAAAGATAAATCCCTGAGGTATAAGAACATCAAGTGCCCTAAATCTCTCCAAGATCACGTCTTTAACCCAACAATAGCAATTCATCTCAAGCCTCCACAAGAGGTCAGCTCCCCACCATCAATGAATCTTCACAAGGCCCATTCAACTAAGGTAGTATCAGTATGGGTTCAATATTAAGTAAATCAAAGCTACCTACCTTGTGGAGATCACATGAGGGACATAAATTCATGGCAACCTTTAACTTATGATGATCATGATCAGGTATATATATATGATACACATACTATTCCACTCATAAAACAACACATACAATATCAGGAGTAAATGGCATAACATTCATCATTCACCCATAAGGTATCAAGAAACATCACACATGCAGTGATAGGAGTAAGGAACACGGATGATGACATGAGTAAGGCATGCCCTTATAGAATGTTAAAGTTAAAAATATCAATAATACATATGGGTATATGTGATAATATAGAAGGTCATATGAGATATGGGATAATGTATGATAAAAAATACGGTTATGGATTCATGCTTATAAACACACAAATGGACATGGCAACATATAGGTACAAGTGTATAACAAAAGATGAACTCATGTTAAGTAACACAACCATCCTAAAAGATAGAATTCAGCATATAAGACCCATATACTATTAAAATAGTAGACCATGAGATAAAAAGATAAGAGCATGCATCATATGATAACATAATTATAAGGAAGACAACTAAGGGCATGCATAGGAAATGAAATATAAAGCCCATGAATGAATGAGAACAATCAATTATTATATTCTATTATTGTGATCACAAAAATTTGATTATATTAACTTAAGGATGAAGACTCGAAGAAACCATAACAACTAATATAGTACATGAACGATACTATCCCTAGCTAGCCCACCTAAAAATGTAACTAAATGACTAATAAATAGGATACCTTATCACTTAATCATACATACCTCTATAGGAGTGAAATATATCGAGCCTCCTATAGAGTAGAAGAGGGTCTCTCTGAACCTCATAAGGAACCAAGGATCATATAAGATAGAAATATCAGAATGGTACCAAGTGAATACTAGACCAAACTCAAATAGCTAGTCTAAGTATTACAAGTTCCGACTCAAGATCTTTAAATTTTAAGTAATTGGTGTTTTATTTAAGGATTTATCCAAATATTAATCAAACTCATATAATAACACTTAAACCACTTCCTTCAAGACAATGTAATTCCATTATTACATCAATTCCAAGTGACATTAAAGCCGGTCAATTTCAAGTGATACTAAAGGAGATTCATTCTAAGTGACATTAAAGCCAAATAATTCCAAGTAGCATTAAAACCTAACAATTCAAAGTTGCATTAAATCTAAGGAGTTCCAATAACACTAAAGATAAAGATGCCAAACATATCCAGGTATCATTAAAGTCAAAATTAAGGCACCATACCATTTAAATCCATACTTAACCAATTGTGTACTTTTCTAAAACCAATTAGAATTAAAACACATCTTAATATGCTAACAACATAATCATGCTAAACCCTTCTACTCAACTCATACATAATCAAGAGGCACACTAATAAATCTTTGCATTAAAAATTATAAGATTATAGATAAAATAATTTTCATACAAGACTTGGCATAGGCTTGACATACATAACTCACATAAAACATATTTACATTCAACTTGAAAAGAACAAAAAAATTTAACTTCATGATTCCACAATAAGTAAAGATAAGTAGATACTTACCTAGGTCTAAAGCTAGCTAAGAGAAACAAGAAAAAGAGTGTGATCACTAATTCAAGGATCCACAAGAATGCTATCATATATCGCTGATGAAAATCATAGGACTAGTTTAGAAAGCAACCTTATTGACCAATAATTCAAAAACTACTATTTAATCAACAAATAAAATCACAAAATGGGATTTATTGGAAAAGAAATCTAAAACTTAAGATTAGTGATTGTAATTCCATTATGATTCAAATTTGAGCCTTAACCGAATCGAGTTCAACAAAGATCGTTTAGGGAATTTCAAATCGATTTGGAAAATCAAGGGAAGGATTATAGAAAAAAAATTAATTTTATTGAAAATAGCTTAAAAATTAGGTTTTCCAACCAAATAGACAAACCATCCAATTTTAGAGAACTGACCCAACTCAATAAGATAACATCATAATTGAAATAATTTTAAATGAACACTAGTAGTCGACTAGGTAAAAAAAAAACACAAACCAATCTATTTCATAAAACTATCTTTGAAAATTAGAGTTTCTAAACCCAAATTCCAAATCAACCAATTATTGCTCAATCATTAAAATGATTACCTAAAGCTTATTCTAAAACATTTTATATAATTACTTTGATTAAAATTCAGAATGGCATGTTCTAATTTAACAAGAGTAGAGTTATTACTTAAAAATCCTAATTCGGTTGAGCTCATAAATTTTATTAAATTAAAGAATAAAAAATACAATTAATCATATTATAAAAATAGATAGTAGAAAAAACTTAAAGATCAAACCTAATTCAAAGGCATGGCCCCCCGATTAGGGTTGGAGCCTAAAATTCCCAATTCAATCAATTTCATTAATGTTATAAAATTGATGCTACCAGCATAAAATTAGATACATTTCAAAAGATATTATATAATAAACTTATCAAACATAGCTTAATCAGATAAATCCAAACATATTCAGGTTAAATATTAATTTTAGCAATCATCAACCTATAATTTAATTAACCACTCAATATAATTCATACAATTCTTATATACATAATCCAACAATAAATTTAACTTAATTTGATGTGTGTGGAAGGATAGGTTTCTCAAATTGATGAGAATATGCTTCGGATGTGATGATAATAATTAGAATAAGACTCAGTGAAGATGTATTTAGGTTTGAAACATTTTAATAGGATGGAAAGATGGTGCTGATGATTCAAACAAAATAGATATGATTCGATGGTGATGGTCTTCTAATTTTGATGGTTCGAATGAGTTATAGTAATTAGTATATGCATTCGACAATGGTATATTGATGATGCTAATCTTCAAAAGTTTTGGTTTAGATGAAGGATTAAATTATGGTTTTGGGTTATGGTTAGGGTTTGATTTGAATAGAAAGGATAAAGTGTTGTTTGGTTCGGATAAAAGGTGGTAGGGTTTCGAATGGTGGTTTAGGGTTTCTAATGTGTAAGCCAAATTAGGGATTTTCTTAAATTTGAATTAGAGTGGTATTTGGATGATAATTACCGCTAGAAAAATATGGATTATGGACAGTAGAAAAGGATATGAATTAATCTCTAATTCACACAGACAAAGAGATTAAAACTTTCAAGCTAAATAGTTCGCAAAGATTCAATTTAACTAAATTGAACTCACACATAATTCAACTTGTATTCAACTTCAATATTGATCTTCAACTTCTATTATCCATACTCATGCCTTATATGGATGCTTATAGCCATTCTACCACTAGCTAAAAGCATAATTTAAAAGACTCCAAGCTAAAAGATATTATGCTACTTTTATGCTAACTTTATGCTACTTCATGCTTTACCTATTATCCAACTCCACTACTTAATTAATTAATTAGCTAATATTAATATTAGAGCTTGAACAAGCTACTAATAAACTCCACATGCACGTGGCCATCATTCCATGCATGCCATGCACATGCACGTAGAAACTTAGTTGCTTGTTTGGTACGTTTCTAGCAACGTAACCATCCGTTGGTCTTCAAATTTGTAGGAGATACTTTCCAAATGAAGAATAATTGTGGTGAAGGAGCATCTAATGGTTCTCATATTACTATTGATTCTCAAGGTAAGGAAAAATTAGCTTTCTTAATATTAGAGCCTATCATATTAAATATTCTTGATAATTTGTCTATGCTTGGTGTTGAAAACAATTCAGGTTGTTCCTGCACGTAAGTTACATATTTGCAAGAAGAAGATGTTAATACACCTTAAAGTGTACAAGCATTCAAATCATGCAAGAATATGGCATACATGGGATAATACTTTACAACAAGAAGATATGGTGATGATTATCATAAGTTGTATTAACTTGTTGTAAACCCTAAGTATATTTTATGTAAGCTAGGGTTTGATGTAATTTCATGTACGTATCATAGTTAATTGTATGGCTTTGTAATGATTAGTCATTATTATCATTTAAATGATGATATTATGATTAATCTTAGATGTTATATGGGATTAATTCAAGTGATTAAATGGGCTTGAATTAAGGGCAAAACTCAGATGATTTGAGCATGAGTTGAGCCTTCCTTTCCTATATATACACATACTTGTACTGTCAAACATATGATGGAAATAATAGAATTTTTTGAGCTAGAATCTATCCAGCATTTGCTGCTTGTATTATCCTGTCCAAGTCTCATTTGATTAAGGATAAACCTAGGGTGGATCCTTCTTCCTTCGAGCCTTTGAATGATTAATATCATTCAAAGTCATCCGATGACAACTACAACTTCCTTCGAAGCAACCTGCATCCAAACTTTGTTTTTCTTCTTTGAAATTCAAGTGGCTAGATTCATAAATCATGGAATGATTGATCCAACTGTTCCCTCCACTTTGATTACACATCAAATTGGTTTCATAATTATGAAAACCAATTCTTGAGTGTTTGCTCCTGCATCATAATTATTTCTAATTTATCCTAAAATTGATTAAAATTAAAGTTAAGGTTTCGGTAATATTATACCAAATGGATTCTGTAAATAAGAGCAAGAGAGGACCCGAGGAGCTTTAGCGAAGGTTGGGGAAAACTCGTTAGCGGCTGGAATGGGCTCATAGTGGCTCAAGTTGATGGAGAAACACTATTGTGCTGACCTACATAGTTGCTAGCTACATTTTCCCACCTTGTTGTGCTACCCTATAAGACATCATGAGACATAAGAATTAGTTTTTTTTTCATCAAAGTAAGAAAAAATCATAAGATGGTCACATGGAACTGTGATAGGGCATTTAGAATTAAAAAAATCCTATTTTTTACTCTCTTAGGAGTCAAAACCCTGTAAGGTGGGAAATATTGGTAGCAAGCCACACCCTACAACCTTATGATTGTCAAAAACACATGAAATTGCACCTAAAGATAAGGTCAAAGCATGCTCTAGATGAGTTTTATCACAACATAGGTGTCTAAATCCATCATAAGGCAGGGAGAGTGGATATCCTCCTTATAAAAATCATCCACTAAATGGTTAAAAATGATACTAATTATTTTCCCAACCACAACAATCACTTTTTTTGCTTTTTACAATATTTTCCATCTACTTTGCTAGGAATAAGTTGGTATTAACCTTTGTCTTAGTCACCATGCACCTATAAAAAAAATTAACTCAGATTCTCCATAAACCCTTGCACTATCTCATCAACCAAATACGGTCTTGTTGACCTCCAAGGCCAACCATTATCTTAATCCTTGATTTTGATGATAAAAAACCTTTATTGGAGTTTTGAATATGTGTGTTTAATTGTGCATGAGGTTTACAAGTCCATTTGATGTCAAACACACTCAGGAAAACATTTAAAGTCCATAGAAAGATTTTTAAAAGCAATCAAGGTTCTCAAAGCACTAAGAATGGATAATATTCAAGCCTACCATAAAGTGCTTATAACACTCAACATTCCTATCAAGTCAAGCACTCAATGGATGAAATGTTAATGCTAGTCTTCACACTTTAATATCAATACTGCACAAAGATTCAAGGCCTCAAGACTTTACCTTCATGGTATAATCCTCTAAGTCTTAGGTTCTTTTATTGCAAGGTTGTTTCACCATTAACACTTCTAATTTTATCTCTTAGAATATTTTAAAAATCTTTCATATAATTTATTTTATGTTAATTCTTTGTTGATTTTAAATTTGAAACCTTTTTCTAAGTAGTTTACAAATAATTGGTTCAAGTTAAAACTAATTGACTAGTTTGAGAACCAATTGAATAATTTGTGTTTTCAAAATTAGAACTTCTAACCTTTTAAAAACTCTAGAAAAGGATTGAATAATTTGATAAAATGATCAAATGGTTCATTTAGGACTTTTATCTTGGAAAAACTATTTAGGTTTGACTTGAACACAATGGATAATTTTAGTTGAATGATTGAATGGTTTCTCAAATAGATCAACTAGTTTACCAACTAGGTTATGAGTTAAATTCTTGCAAAAACCAATTTTGCCTTAACTTACACATGTCGATTGGTTATACTAAACTAATAAATTAGTTTCACCAACTATGTTATGGATTTGGTTAAGTGAAAAATTATATTTACCTTAACCTAAATTGTTTAATTCATTTTGGCAAACACATTGATTAGTCAGCATAACACATCGAACATTTTTCTAAAGCATTTGAATATTCTTATACTCTCAAAGGACCAAAAATTAAAAGCATTAAACCAATCGACTAGTTCTCCCAATTGATCAACTAGTTTATGCAATAGTTTAATTTTCATTCCAAGTCTGAACATATTCCTTTAGTTCGTTACACCAAATAATTGATAGGTTAAGGTAACTCATCATCTAGTACCCCAGACCAATCAATTGATCGACATTAAATGCTAAAAATTCTACTTGATTTATGTATAACAACTACTTATTCTTCTTTTTTGACACCAATAAATAGCTTATTGTATCTTGATATAAATATAATTTTTTAGGTATAATAAAAATAATCTTTTGAGTTCTCATTAATTTTCCATTTATCTCTCTACTCATGCTCTTGCAATGAACTCTCAACACATTTTCAAATCAAATTTTGTTGAGAAAATATTTGGAGTGTTTTATTAATCATTTGACTTAGATAGAGCCAATATTTTATTATCAAATCTCCTTTTTCTAGCAAGATTATATCCCACAAATCAATATTATACTTTTAAGTCTATATCATTTTTTAGAATTATTGAATCGCAACACCCTTCATTAAAAATTTAATAATAAAGGATTGTGAGAGTGCATATCATTCTTGAATGATTCTGAGGAGAGCATCTAGAGGAGAAAAATATGTGAAGTTGTAAATAATCTCTTAGAGAATTATTTGGAAGTGTAGGTTCATAAATCTACAAGATTAATAATCAATAAACTCATCACAACATTTTAAAAATTCAAAAAGAAGAACTTTTTGGTAGTGGAGGTAGATAAACCAAATTTGGTTGTCTTAAACTATTATAAATATTGTGTAAATTTTCTTATTTTCCAAATATTATCCATTATACCCTATTTAATCCCCTCTAGGGTGATTTAAATTAGTATTAGAGAAGGCCAACTCCTAAAGGATTTAACAATTTAGGTTGAAAAGATCCACCGTAAGATTAGGTAAAATTAGAAAAAAATAAAGGCATCTCCAGCACAAAGCCATCATTATTGAATGGTGAGAAGTTTTCCTATTGGAATATTAGGATGTTTTTCCTCATCATGTCTCAAGACTACAATATTTGCTCAATCATTATCAACAGGTAATGGTGCACAAGTCGAGATGAAGAAAGATGAGCTTAATAATTTGGATAAAAAAAAGAATTACATTATATGACATAGCAATCATAATTATTTAGTGAAGAATTGGTGAGAAGGATCATGAACATATATAACATGTGCTAACACCAAGGAAGTTTTGGATAAGCTTATTCATATGCATGAAGGAACCAAGAAGGTGAAAAATCAAAGAATAGCTCTCTATGCTACAGAGTATGAGCTATTAACCATAAAGGAAGGTGAATACATCACACATTTAATTGATAGATTCATCTCTATTTTCAACCATCCCAAGGCTCTTGTAAAGCAATTGACCACATAAAAGATTGTTAGGAATATCTTACAAAGCCTCACAAAGGAGTGCATTTCCAAGGCCACTGCTATTGAGGAAGTGAGGGATCACACCAAGATGACAACAAATAATATCTTTAGCAATATCATGGTCCATAAAAATAAGATGAACGATGTTATTAGAGAAAAGAATAATAAGTCATTATTTTTTAAGGCCTCATCATCCTCAAATTAAAAGATATTTTCATTGATGAAAGAAGTGCGAAAGAGGAAGAATGAGAGGAAGATGAAGTTGGGATGAACGAAGAGGAATTTATCCTCATTTTTGCTCATTTCAAGAGATTCCTATAGAATAGGGGTAGAGGTGGAAGGAATACAAGAGCAGGAAGGCAAGGTTCAAGATTCACAAGAAGGCCAAAGAAAAGTTCAAGAGATGATAAGATCAAGTGCCATCATTTATGGTAAAAGTGGTCATGTCATCCAAGATTATAATGAATTTCAAAATGAAATTGTGAAGGAAATGTCTAGAGGTAAGGGAAAGAACAATAAAAAGAGCTGAAAATGAAAACAAGTTCTAAGAAAATCTATGATTGCCTTTTGTGAAGTGAAGGTCAAGCTATAGACAAATAAAAAAAAGTGGTCGGTCTTTGTTTCATGGAACTTGGTAGTGATTCCCACCTCAACAATATACTCAAGCTTTTATAATGAGGTACAATAGGATTCTCCCAATTCATATGATGATCTATTATGTATTTTGCATGATGCTTTGAGTGCACTCCAAAATGAAATGAGAGCATGAATAAACTTTATTCTCACCAAAATGAACAACATACTAATGTGTTAAATGAAAAATTCTCTCTTGAATCTCGTATGCTTTTTGTGAGATATGAGTTTGCTAAGAAGCTTGATGATTTTAGATCATAAAAGAAGTACCACAATCTTCATCACAAGGTAAAGATTGAGTAACTTTGAGAATAAGATTGTTAGCATCCAAGTGTGAAGACTATGTTGGAGTAGTGCACTCCTTCACCAATGGTAAAAAAAATGCTGAAGGTGATGCTAGGGAAGAAAAAGTATGCCAAAGATTATGAACGAATAGGCTTTGGAAATAAAAATATATAGCTTAACGAAGAACCCTTGTTCATTTCTTTATCAAAGCTCAAAAGGCTCATCAATCATCTTTTCCTTCTCATATTTCTTGTAATGAGTGAAGTAAAGATGGACATGTTTCTTCCATATGTAGACATGCTTAAAATGCTAAATTTATTTCTATGCATAAGAAAGTGATTGTACATGATGCATGTGGAATAAATGGGCATGTTTCATCTTCGTGTGCATTTAGTGGAAATGGTAGATTTGCATTAAGGTCCAATAAGGTTTAAGTGCCTAAGGAAACCACCCTTTAAGGATTGGTAACTAATCCCTTAAGTACCTACTAAATGGGTAACTAAAATAGGTCATTTTTTTCTTAGAAGAATACTTCAAAGTGAAAACAAGCAACCACAAATGCTTCCTAGACAATGGGTGTTCACGTCACATAACAAGTGATCGATTCCTATTTCAAAATTGACACCCAATAATAGGGGCAATGTCATGTTTGGAGACAAATCCAAAGGAAAGATCATTGGTTTTGGGAGAGTATGTATAGATAACCCTAAAACCCTAATTGATGATGTGTATCTAGTGAATGGCCTTAAGCATAATTTAATTGGTATTAGTTGATTGTGTAATAAAGGTTATGTGATAAAATTTTCAAGCTCACATTTTATGATATCTAATGGAATTGATAAAAGTATTTTATTTGTTTTTCCTCATTTCAATAGTATATACATACTAGATGCTAAATCATTGAGATTGCAAAATGCATGCTTAAATGATTAAAATAATGATGCATGTTTATGTCATAAGAAAATAGCACATAATAGCATAGCCCTTTTAAATAAAATTTCTAGGAAAGACTTAGTGCATGGTCATCCTGAAGTATGTAAAATATAGATTATGTGATGCATGTTAGCAAGAAAAAAGCATAGAGTATCATTTAAATCGTATATATATATAATCAAATCTAAACCACTTGATTTATTATATATGGATCTATTCAATCCTACTAGGACCTATAGTATAGGCGGTTGTAGATATGCACTAGAAATTGTGGATGATTATTCCTACCATACATGGACATTATTCCGTTCATTTAAAGATGATAATTTTAATGATTTTATTGTGCTTAATAAGAGAACTCGGGTTGAAAAATGAATAATGAGTCATGCCATAAGGAGTGATCATGGTAAAAAGTTCAAGAATGCCATATTCATATATTTTTGTGAGCAAAATGACATTTCTCACAACTTATCAACCCCAAGAATACCATAACAAATAGTGTGGTAGAAAGGAAAAATAAACCCTTGGAGGAGGCTAAAAGAATAATGTTAGTAAACTCCAAGCTCTACAATTACTTTTGGAAAAAAAAACGATGTTACCATTTATCTATATCATGAACCAAGTAATATCCAACGAATCCTCAAGAAGGCACCCTATGAACTCTACAAAGGTAAGAAACCAAATGTAGGATATTTCCATACATTTGGTTGAAAATGCTTTATTCTAAATAATAAGGAAAATAATTTGGGTAAGTTTGACTCTAAAGTAGATGAAAGCTTTTTCATTAGTTATTCTTTACACAATAAGGCTTATTGGATCTTCAACAAGTGTACGATGTTAGTTGAAAATCCGTGCATATTGTTTTGTATTAATCTCATTCAAGTGTATAGGATTCTAGAGAAGATGATGTAGGGCCTTCAATTTAAATTGAAAGCTTGTTGAAAGAGGATACAAAATCAAAGGAGACAAAAATAACGAAAAGAATTTGGTGACCTACCAATTGGTCAAAAAGAAGATAATCAAAGAGAATACTATCTAAGAGAATGAAGATGCACTTATGGAAATGGTTAGAAGTTTATTATTGGTGATCTATCAAGAGGAGTTTCCATGTGTTCTTCTATAGGTAAATTTGCAATCATTTAGCATTCTTGTCTCAAATGGAACCTAAATCTCACTCGGAAGCCAAGAACAATGTAAATTAAATCATAACAATGTATGCTGAGATTAACTAATTTGAGAGAAATTAAGCTAAAAAATTAGTCCCTAAGCCTCAAAATAGACCCATCAGTAGGACTAAATGGGTATTTAAGAATAAACTAGATGAAGGGAGCATTGTGGTTAGAAGAAAAGCCTAATAAATTTCTAATGGGTATAACAATGAGGAATGTAATGATTTCAAAGAAATATTAGTCCCTACAAATAAACTTGATTTTATACATATGCTAAATGCATTTGCATCATCTATGTGTTTTATGTTGTATCAAATGGATGTTAAAAGTGCATTTCTAAATTTCTTCATTGATAATGGAGTTCATGTTAAACAACCTCTTTTCTTTGACAATGTCTCAAAGCCTAATCATATTTATATGCTCAAAAAGGCACTTTATTGAGCATCTTAATAAATTTCTAACTAAAAAGGGATTTAAAAGAGGTAAAGTTGATAAAACACTATTTATTAGTAAAACTAATAAAGACATATTTCTTCCTAAAATTCATGTTAATGAAATCACATTTGGTGCTACTAATGAATGCTTGTGCAAGGAGCTTTATAAGATGATATGTCGTGATTTAAAAGTGAGCATGATGGGAGAGTTGACATACTTCCTTAGACATCAAGTAAAAAATAAAACCATGAAGGAATATTTGTGAACTAAGAGAAGTACACAAAGGATATACTCAAGAATTTTAGGATGAGCAAAAGAAAGCTTTGAAATACTCCCATGGCTACCACTACAAATTTAGATATGGATGAAGGAGGGGAGCAAGTTGATCAAAAAATTCTATCAAGGTATGATCAAATCACTTTTCTACCTTACAACATCTGGGTAGGACATCATATTAATTTTTTACTTATTTTCTAGATTTCAATCTAATCCCAAGAAATTTTATATAATAGTAATTAAAATAATCCTTAGGTATTTATTGGAATTATGCAACATAGGTTTGTTTTACCCTAGTGATACTCTTTTAAACTTTGTTGAATATTCATATGTTGATTTCAACAAGTGCAAGGTTGATAGAAAAAAGAACCTCAAGTACTTGTTAGTTTCTAGGAGAAGCCCTATTTAGTTAACATAGCAAGAAAGAATATAATGTTATTTTATCTACATTAGAAGCAAAATACATAGCCATGGAATTTTGTTGTGCTCAACTGATTTGGATAAAATACCAGTTTAGTGATTTTAGACTTAAGCTTGATAGGTGTGATAACACTATTTCAATTCACCTCACTAAGAATCCTTCACAACAGTTAAGTCTAAGTATATTGAGATAAGACATAATTTTATTGGAGAATATGTTGAGAAACGGGGTGTGAATGTAGATTTTATGAACACATTACACCAATGGGGAGATATTTTCACTAAACCATTCAATGAGGAAATATTCATAATAATCAAAACTTGGACCGAAATTTATGTTATTTAAGTTATTCTCTCACTTTTGTGACTTCATGATTATTTTGATGAACAAATGATATGCTTGCTGCAAGGAAGCTAGGATAAATTATTGTTTGATGAGCTTGGATATATGTTGATTTTATTCTAATACAACCTAAATGATTTTTGTACATCATGCTAAAAATGAGTTTTATTACATGCTTAATCTCATATGTTGACTATTTTTCATGCTTAATATGAGTATTTATAACTTGGAAAGACTAGTCGATTGGTGGCTAAATGATGTTGTTTTGGAGGTTAGTTTTTTATGTAATCATTTCAACTTATTTTTAGTGCTTCTAAGCTAGTTCATGTGCATTAAATATCCTAGAGTGTGAAATAGTAAATAAATATCATCTCCATGCTCTTATGTGTATCCCATATAAATACGTGTGTGTGCGCGTGCCTATCATCAAATTATTATTATTTTCTCATTTATTCAAGATTTACCAAAATGTTATATTTTATAATTCGTAACAATAATAATAATAATAATAAATCTGTATTTGTGTTATTTCCCTTGTGACTAAAAGTAGAGAAGAAACAAATTTTACCTAAATTGTCCAAGTTTAACTAGTGGGTCTTTAACCACTTTGGGTTACATAATCACATCATAATTTATATAATAATAATAATAATAATAATAATAATAATAAACAAGATTTGGTGATAATTTATCTTTTTCTAAAATTAGTTATCCTTTTTACATAATAATTTACATTTTTACAATGAGGAGAATTTAATTTCTCACCTTTTTCACTATCTTACTTTCTTTTATTCACCATAAAATAAATTAAGAAATAATAACTCCAATATTATTACTTATTTCCTTTTCTAAACAATATTATTTTCTAATTATTAAGTACTAGTACAATGTGCCTACTATATCAAAAGCAATAAATAAAATTACAAATGTTATTTCCTTATAATTATTTTAAAATACCCATATTTAGTACGGATAACAAAATTATTCTCGTAATAATGATACATAAATAGTGTTTAATTTTTTTAAATCATGGAATTAAGGATAATGATTTCTATTGTTAGCTATATTGGTTGAACGTATTGATTTTTGTAGTAGCTCTCAACATTAGTTCAGAATTTTTAACTTACTACTATAATTTTTTTATTAGAGATGGCCTATAATCTTTTAATGTGCATAAAACAATTTTTTATGTTTCATACTCCCTTTGTCTCATGATATTTGCAAGGGTTTGAATTTCATCAAGAATAATAAACTAGCTAAATAAGCATTACCTGCAATAACACATTATTCATTTTATAGCTATATTTTTCATAAACCCTTTTATTAGTGAGTTTATTCATTATATATATACAAAATTCTTAATTAATAATGTATATAGAGAAAGTAAAAAGAAATTAATGACTTGTAAATATAAATCTTGCAAATATTTTGGGACCACTTGAAAAGGAATAACATATGAAGAAAGTTGGAAGAAGGAAGTAATAAATGATATCTAAATCAACTAAACTAGTGTCTTACCAGTCAATACATGGAAGCCTTATTTGGGTGAAAAGATAATATTAATATTACTGGAAAAAAATATATAATACATAACTAACATGATGAATTTAAGCTGCCCAAAATGATAGTATTTTGAATGCACATGGTGAATTTAAACCAAAACTGAAAAAATAATCCTAAAGATGTTGTGAATGCAACACATTCTAAATGGTTATAATAAGAATAGTAATCTTTTCAATCAACTAATAGGATTGATGATAGAAAATTTTTATAATGAAATATTAAAACATAGCCAGAAGTTTAATCAATTCTAAATTTTATCCTTCGTATCATCCTTAATCATTGACTTCAACTTTTTGTTAGGAGTGGTTTGCTAGATTCCCCATTTATCAATCTCTTTAGTGAATCAACCTCTATACGATCTTCCAAATTTGACATGTTATAAATCACTAACATGGTTGTGCTCACTTCATCTATAGAGGACTGATCTTCCTCTATCTACTTACCATATATCCATGCCAGTTCATAGTCCTATATAGTATTACAAACACTCAGTGATTAAGTTCAAAAAATAACTAATCTAAATAACATATATGCTTTGAAAAGATGGTTTTTTAGCATGCATGGTTCCCAAAATAATTCTTGTTAACAATGGAAGACTTCAATGACAACTTTAACACATGACTCATAGTCAACATGCCTTTCTTTCACTTACACTTAGAACACACATTTTAAATCCAGAGCCTTAATATTTGTTGGTAATCTCATCATAGGATTTCTCTCTCTCTCTCTCTCTCTCTCTCTATATATATATATATATATATATATAGCCCCTAATAAATGATAAATGTATGACCTCTAATGACCATTATTAAGCAAAACTATTATTTAAACTGCCCACAATAAGTAGAACATGTTGGTAGCGACTATTACTATGTAAAGTTGTCAAATAAAGTGCCCCCAATCAATGCTAAATGTCCAAAATATACCTTTGGTTTTTCAATTATTTATTTCCATTTCATTTTAAATTAGGACATGTAACAAATTGATGCACCATGTTCCATTGTTAATTGTGTCATTAGTGACTAATACTATACAAAAGTAATGATTAAATTTCTATAACACCCCCAAAATTTACACATTTTTAACAAGAATTATAAATTAAAAACTGTAAAATATGGGGATGACACCACCACACTTAGTACCAGACCGGTCCACTCCTACCATTCCAGTACCAAGTGTTAAGGTTAAGAAAAAACTACACATAACATTATTAAATAATCCAAATTCATAAATACGGAAATCAGAGTACGCATAAGTCTTTACATAATTCGAAATACTAGCTATTGTTTTTTCAGAGATGAAAAATAGAAACAATAATAAAATTGTTTCTGAAGGCTGAAACATAATTAATAGATAACAAGGACAATAATCTTAATGGAAAAACTGGCCACGCCACTCCTAGGACATTGAATCCAGCCCTATCATCATTCGACCCCACTTGATGTCTCATAGACATCAATAGCATTGAAATAATCATCTCCTACCTGCAACATGTCAAACGGGCCTTCTTCTTGTGGGAATGAGAAGCACCCATAAAAAGGGTGAACAGTACGGTACGTACTGAGTAAGGTAACCGAGCACTAAGGCCAACATATAAAATCACATAAACTATGCATAAGAATAAAAGAACATAAAGACCATCATGATAACATAATGACAAACAATCATTAGGGTAGATACATAAAGGCCCATTTATAGTCCAGATTAATTATTTAATTAATTTCTTATTAGAACTCATTTCACATCATGCTTTTTATCAAATCCGTACGAGCATGGAACCCTAATATTATAGCCGGTGGACCATAAATACACAAGCCATAAAGCTCTTGATAACTATTATAGCCGGTGGATCAAAAATACACAAGGCATAAAGCTTCTGACCACTATTATTCGTCGGTGGACCAATATGGCCCCTTCTCGCACGGTGTTCCACTGTAAGTACTTAGTGTCTTTCCTATGTCTTGGTACAAATATATTCGATTTTGTTGAACACGGAATTCCCCACTATTATAGCCGGTGGAATGGAAACGCAGAAGTACAAAGCCTAACCACTATTATTACCGTGGACCAGTTACACATAGGACATCATGCCCTAACCACTATTATTAACCGGTGGATTGGTCTGGGCCTAGCTCAATAATCTTCCACTTTAAATGATTATTGTCTTAAGTGTATTATTTGGAAAATTTTAACCCTAGACATGCATGACTCATTCCCTTTACACTTATCCTCCAAAAGTCTCGTCCCACATTATAAGACTCAAACACTCCTTGACCTTACATCCTTCCTCCTTATTTTAAATCACATTATGAAATGCCCTAAAAATTTACAATTTTAAAAATTATATTTAAATGAGGTTTTATTATGAAAATTAATTAGATAAATTATTTTTATTAAAATAAAAAGGAATTAATTAGGGCTATTTAAGAAGAAAATAATAAATAATTTTTATCAGAAAAGTTTTGGGTATTTTAGCTAATTAAGGATTTTATTTTGGAAATTAATTAAATAAATTATTTTATTTAAAATAAGAAAGAAAAAATAGTTCCAAATTAATGTGAATTTTATAAAATTTAATTGCAGAAAATTAGAGTGATTTGATAATTAAAATAGAATTTATGAAAAATCTTTTAAAAATCATAAATTAGCCTAAAAAAGGAATTTAAATATTATTTTATTTAAATATTATTATTTTTAAGTATCCCAAATATTTTAATTTATTTATTTAACCCAACCCTCCTATTTTTTTTCTTTTTCCCTTTTTCCTTTTTCCTTTTCTTTCTTCCTTTTTCTTTCCTTTTCTTTCTTCTTCTTTTCTTTTTCTTTTTCTCCTCCCCAAACTAGGCCAGCCTAGCAGCCTAGTCCTCCCTCCCTCCTTCCTTACCTTCAGCCGGCCCAGCCCGTGCAGCAACCATCTCCTTCCTTCTCCCTCGTTGCGCCCCAATTTTCTTCTTTTCCCCGCTGGACGCTGTGTTTCATTTAAATCCTCCCTCCTCACCCCGCGCCAGCCTAGTTCGCTTTCTTTTCTTTCTTTTTTTCGTTTCTCCTCAACCACCCTATCCAACCCCCTTTCTTCCTCCTTTCTTCCTCCTTTCTTCTTCCTCCCTTCTCCGACGTCAATCAACCTACAACATCTTCGCCTCCCGTTTGAGAAATCCACTGCCGATCTCACCCCTTTGACTGACCAATCTTTCCTCTCCTTTCCCTACGCAACCCCTTACCCGAATTTTATTTTTACTGGTTTTGTCGCCGCCGGTGAACCCTAACCCTACTTTCCCTATTCCCTCTTCATCCCACAGACCCTAACCTTTCATTTAAACCAATAAAAATAAAAGTGGGGGATCCCGAGCTCAATAAAAATAAACCAGAGTTTTGCTAAGGCACCTCAAAGATACTAATTACTTATAGTGGAATACTATGCGAGTGGGAGCCTAACCAATCCACCAGTTAGGAATAGTGGTTAGGGTTTTTACCCTATGTGTGATTGATCCATCGGTTATAATAGTGGTTAGGGCATGAAGCTCTATGTGTGACTGGCCCACCGGTTATAATAGTGGGGTGTTCTTGTACTCATATGGATTTGATAAAAAGTATGGTGTGAATTGACTTTTGATCAAATATTAATTAAGTAATTGAATCAGATTATATATGGGCCTTTGTACTTCTACCCAAATGATTGCATGATATTATATTATCATGATAGATTATGCTCTTTTATTTCTTCTACACCATTTACATGATTTTATGTGCTTATGTGTTGGCTCTAGTGCTTAGTTACCTTGCTCAGTATGTAGCGTACTAATCACCCTTTTCATGGGTACTGCTCATTCCCACAAATAATAGGCCCTTCTAACTTTATGCAGGTGGGCGAAACATCCGGTGGGGCTGAGTGTTGTGCATGTTTTGGCTCAAAGTTCGAGAGTAATGTGGTCGGATCCACTCTTCTTGTTATCTTATTTATTTCTTCTTGCATTGGATTTATCCTATTTGATTTATTACCTTGTATTGAGTATTTCAAATAAAGCTTTTATCGATTATAAGATTATTCCCTCTGAAGAATTTTGATATCGCACTCTGATTTCTATCTTATTATTGATTACAATTCATTACACGTACTCTGAGATTTGTTTTATAACCGTTTAATGCTTATTTGGAATTTGGATTATCTTGATTTATAATTGATTATTACTTTTTTTATCCTTAGCACTTGGTACTAAAAACGGTCAAAGAGAAACGGTTTGGTACTAAGTGTGGTGGTAGCATCCCCAGAATTCACAGGTTTTAATTTAAATTCTTCCGCTTTAGAAAAAAGTAGTGAATTTTGGGGTGTTACACATTAGAACCCATCTCCCATATTCATCATCATACTTTATTCCCCAAGTACGCACAAGTTACCACCGAACCCTAGTTAGCCATATCAAAACCCTAGTTAACCACACCAAACCCTATTTAACCGATTCAATCCTAATTCACCACAACAAACCATAATTAACCATTCCAAATTCTAGTTAATCACAACACACCACAATTAACCACTCTAAAACCTAATTAATCACAACACTCCACACATCACAAATCATAAATTCCACCCTCATAATTACACTTTAATCACCAAATACACATGATACCACAAAAACCCTAAGCAACCACACCAAACCCTAATTGTCCACACAAACCCTAGCTCGGTCTCCTACGTACCTTTATATTACTCTATGTACTATTTTTCATCCAAAGTGTTCCAACACCCAAACAACACTTACATTACCTTCCTCACATCCCAAATCAACTTTCCATATGTAAACATTACTCCCATGCAGACTTTACACATCCCATGCAACCTCTAGAACTTTTCATGCAAAACCCTAAAACTCCCACGTGAAACCCTAGATTCAACCATGCAAACCCTAGATCCATCCATATAAAACCCTAAATTCTTTCATGCAAAACCCAAGATTCTGTCGTATAAAACCCTAAATTAAATCCACACAAAACCCAAGGTTTCTCCATACAAACCCCTAAATTCAATCCATACAAACCATATATTAGATTCTACTATATTACACCATAGATTAGATTATCCCATGTTACACCATAGATTAAATTTTCCCGTATAAAACTAAAAATTATATACTCCCATATAAAACCATAAAATAGATTCTCCCATACAAAACCATAAATTGGATTCTCCCTTGGAAAACCATAAATTAGATTCTCCCACACATAACCATAAATTAGATTCTCCCATATAAAACCCTAAATTTTCCATTTTATTCTTCCATTCATGGATCATTAAAATACATAGGTCAACTCACATCCCTTGGTCAACTTCTTTCCCCATTATCCTTTTTCATACTTTCCCCCTCAAAGACCATATTAACATCCTCACATGCATGTCTTACAGGGTCACAACACATAACATCACATATACATAATACCCATGCCATATAACAACACAAGAACATGCTTGAACTCCACGTCATACCATATACGAAATAATTATAATAGTAAACATAGGATGCATAACATACAAGGCATCTAATGCACATCAACACACAATAGGCCTTAGTGATACCCTTACCTAAAACGACACCGGTCTTGGAGCACGCTCCTACGCCTCTTTAGGGCTTTGACTGGTCTCACCTATATGAGGAAAAAGCTAAAAATTAGACTCCCTCTTACTAAAAATACTATTAATTACTAACTTATTCTAAAACCAAATTTTTGATAAAATAATAACACATTAATAAAATAACATTAATTAATTTCTACTTTGCTAAAGATATAAGAAATAATAGTAGTATTATAAAAATTGATAATATAAGGGTTTGAAAACTTTATCCTAATAATAATAATAGCAACACTATTAGAAAAATATTTGTAATAATAATAATAATAATACTAATTTCGAAATAGTAATAATAATAATAATAACATATTAATATTAATAATAACGATAATAGTAACAATAAGAATAATAATAATAATAAAATTAAATTAAAAATATAATAGTGCTTTGGCCCTCAATATAAATAATAATAAAATCATTAATAATAATAATAGTAATAACAACAATAATAGAAATATTAATAATAATAATATATTTGGAATAAATGAAATAAAATAGATTAAGGCTTGTAAAAATAGGGTAAAAGGGTTGAGAGGGTCTAAGGTTCAATCTTACACTGGCAGGGATAGGCGGCACAAGCGGTGGTGCACAACAGCGACAGCAGTGGCCGGAAAAAGGGAAGAAAAGGAGAAAGTTTGGATGTTGGGAACAAAATAGGGAGAATGAGGGTGGAAATAAGGGTGATTATGGTTTCCCAAAAGGAGAGGAATAGAATGATGATCGTGGCACAGCCAAAGATGGTGGCGCACGGCGACGGTGGTGGTAGTCGAATGGGGAAGAAGGAAAGAAAGAGAGGAGGAGAGGGAGGGGAGGAAAAGAAAGGTAGGGGAAGGTAGAGGAGGGTTTGCAGAAGAGCTTGGGAGGTGAAAGAAGCGGCGGCAGTGACGGAAGTGGTGGCTAAGGGTGGTTCGAAGGGCGGCAGAGGTTGAAGAGAGGGTTGATCGGGAAGGGAAGTTCACACAGCCAGGACGACTTGTGCAGGAAGAATCAAGGGGATGGGTGGTTTGGTTAGCTATAGGGTAGTGTAGGGAAGGCTTAGGTGGGCGGAGTTGGTAGCGTGGTTGGCCGACAGCGGCGGGGCTGGAGTCTGAAAGGGTGGCGGCATGCAAGAGGAGTTTTCTGGGTTGGGGATCAAGAGCTCGATAACAAGCTCATTATGGGGGTATATAGAGAGTGTAAATGAGTGGGTAGGGTTCTGTGGGTCGGCATGGGAATAGGGTAGGTAGGGTTAGGGTTCGTCGGCGGCAACGAAGCCGGCGAAATTCAAATCAAGGCAGGGGGTTGTGGAGGCTAGGGATGAGGGAAAATCGCGCAAAAATAGGGGAGACGGATTGGTCTATGCGGTCACCAAATCAGGGGGAAGAGAAAAGGAGAAAAAAGGTCGATAAAAGGGATGAGATCGGCAACGAAAAACCAGGGCAGGGCAGTGGTTGTAAGTGCTCGACGACGTCGGGGAAGAAGGGGGTTGGATAGGGTAGCCGGGAAAAGAAAAAGAAGGAACCGAGCCAGTCAGCACAGTGTATGGGAAGGATCTAATTTAAACGCGGAATTTTGGTGGCAAAAGGAATGAAGAGCGGCATTTCAATTGGGCCGTGCTGAAGGAAAAAAGGAAGGAAATGGGTCGCAGCAGGAGGAAAGAAAATGGGTCGCAGCCAGGCCCAACTCGGGGGAGGGGACGAAGAAAAAGAAAAGAAAAAGGAAGAAAGAAAAGGAAAAAGGAAAAAGGAAAAAAATTGTGGGTTGGATTAATTAAATTAATTATGATATTTGGAATATTTAAAAATAATAATCTTTAAATCCCTTTTTAAGCTAATTTAGGGGTTTCAAAAGGTTTTTTCACAAATTTCATTTTAATTAGCAAAACACCCTAATTTTCTCAAATTAAATTATTTATAAAATTCATATTAATTTGGAACTATTTTATCCTTCTTATTTTAAATAAGATAATTTATTTAATTAATTTCCAAAATAAAATCCTTAATTAGCTAAAATACCCAAATTTCTCCAAATTAAAATACTTATAAATTTCTTCTTGATTTACCCTAATTAATTTCCTTCTATTTTAATAAAATTAATTAATTTAATTAATTTTTCTAATAAAATCTTATTTAACTATAATTTTTAAAATTAGAATTTTCAGGGTATTTCAATTTCCTTCAAATAATACACTATAATTAATGTGTATACATACCAATACTTTTGACTCCATTAGGGAAGGGAGCATATATAGGCCCCATTGATTTGATAAATGGATGAAAAACTATTTTAGATGTATGTTATATCAAAAATTGTAGAATTTTTCAATATATTGTAGTTCAAGATATAGATGCGAACATAAATAACTCCTACCTTGATTATGGTAGATAAGGATGGTATATGTTGTGTTTTAATAGGTTTTTTATTTATATTCTATTAAATGGCAAGTGAAAAAAAATTTGGAAAATAATGAGGCCCAACATTTAATTATATGTAGTGTTTTAATGGGTTTGTTAATTATATTTGATAAAATGGCAGGTGAAAAAATCTTTGGAAGCTAATGAGGCATGTACCAATTAGAAGTGTTGAATTTATTGTTCAATTTATTGTAAAGTAATTGCGTATGTTTGAAGACTCTTCAATTTTTATTATGAGTGAGGATATAGAGGGTAGGAAGGAGTGTGAGCTTGGTGGGAAAACTACATTTAGGGTTTGGTTTTATTATTATATATATTATAAGTATAATTATAATGTTATAATAGATAATAGACTTATATATTTAATGTGTTTGGCAAGATCAAAAATAGCTTATAAACTATAATTTACCTTCTTGAAACGAATTTCTTTTTTTTCATTACTTGTTAAATAACTTTTTATTACCATACAAGCCAATTTTTGAAAAATTACTTCAAATAGCTTACAGCTTCTCCGTGTGTTTCTTTAAGTGATGTTAAAGCTGAAATTTTTTCCATGGAGTTTCTTAAAAGTATGGGCCCCGATGGCTTCAGTCCTGTATTTTACCAAAAACTATGATCAGTCGTAAGGGATAATCTTCACAGTTTGGTTGCTACCGCTTTTGCCTATGGTCAGTTTCCTCAAAAGCTTAATAACACCTTTCTTACCTTGATTCCTAAGATTGACTCTCCATTTGGAGTTTGTGATTTGCTTAATTGAGCTGGATCAGAGATGTTTTCTACTTAGAAGGCAAGCTAGTGATAACATCATCATTTTCCAAGAGATTATGCATACTATAAAACTTAAAAAGGGTAAGTAGGGAATCATAGCATTCAAGATGGACCTCGAGAAGGCTTATGGCCTGATACCTTGGAGTTTTATTAAGGAAACATTGATTTTAGTGGGCCTTTCTTCCTCTCTTGTCCACCTTATAATTTTTTATATTTCCACTCCTATGATTTGTGTCTTATGGAATGGGGAAGTGTCTGAAGCTTTTTGACCATGGAGAGGTACCCATCAAGGTGATTCTATTTCCCCTTACATCTTTATTCTTTTCATTGAGAGATCATCCCATATGATTAAGTATAATGTGGATGTACACCAGTGGAGACCAGTTTCTCTTTTCCATGGTGGGACAAGAGTTTCACATTATTTTTTGCAGATGATCTCCTCTTATTTTCCCATGCTTCTATATAGAAAATCAAAGTGATCATGGAATATCTTAATTTCTTTGATAGGGCTTCCAACCAGAAGTTGAGCCTCAAAAAGTCAGTTATTTTGTTTTCTCCCAATAGTCAAAGATACATTATAAAGGAAATCACTTCCTTTTCTAGAATTACCATGGTTTATTCTTTAGAAAATTATTTTGATATCAACTTAGCATTAGGAAGGAAGCCTAAAGGTTTCTACATTAATGTGGTGGACAGAGTGAGTAAGAGGTTGTTTTCATGGCACCCCCGTTTGATTTCTCTAGCTAGTCGATGTACTCTTGTACAAGCTTCCTCTAGTGCAATCTCGTTGTATACAATGATTACGAATCGGATGCCAAAATATGTGAATAAGACAATTAATAAGCTTAATCATAGATTCTTATGGGGTGGTTCTAGCTCCAAGAGAAAAGTCCACCTTGTTAGCTAGCAGCATGTTTGGAGGCCCAACGAAAAGGGTTGTATTGGGCTCCATTTTTTGGACATTTCGAACCAAGATTTATTAATGAAGTTTGCATAGGAGATGATAACTGATTCAGATATACTTTGGACCAGATTATTAAGGGAAAAGTATGGGTCTCGTCTGACTTCTATTGGGATAACATTTTGATAGTCCAGCACTTGGAACCACATATGTAAATCCATTTCACAACTTTAATGGGGTATTAATTAGACCATTAAATCAGGTACCAATGTCTGTTTTTTGGAGGATTGATGGGTTGAGGCAGGGCCCTTATAAAACGTAGCATGTGTTCCTATTCCGATGGAACTCTAATCAAGAAGTGTTAAAGACTTCATCTTAGCGTCAGGTGGCTGGAATTGGAATATATTTCATTACTTGTTACTTACAAAGGCTCTCATAGAGATAGCTACTACTTTTGTTGATCCCAAGAATGATGCAGCTAACATTAAGTATTATGAACTTACCTTAGATGGAGTTTTTATTGTTAAATCAGTATATGATATACTTGCTTAGGATGGTACTCTCTCCTCCTCTTACTGGAATTTAATTTGGAAAACAAAAGTCTTACTTCAAATTATGTTTGCTTAGTTGGCCAGTAAAGAAAAATTGTGGAAAAAGTTTAAGCGTATGCACAAAGGATTCATTAAGGATGCTTCATGTGCCAACTATGGTGGTGCTTTAGAAGATAGTGGGCATTTCCTTAGTGATTTCTCCACCAATAAGTATAGTTGGCTTCATATTCTTCCTACAAAGGGTAGGGATAACTTCTTTTAGGGAGGTTTCCATGAGTAGTTTTGGACAAACACGTGTCATACTAGGAAGTTGAATGTTCCTGATCCTCCTTGGACTATAACATTTATGGTTACTTGTTGGCTCCTATGGTTCTGGCACAATCGTACAATTTTAAGAGGTATTAGTATTGATCCTTTCTAGGCAACTTTATGGATTTATACCTTTGTTAAGGAGGAGACTTGGGCATGGGATACTGTGGAAATGGTTCGTGCTAATAAAGATGGTAACAAATTACATTTGCTTGGATGGGATGCCCCTGCAATGGGCGTGGTAAAATTAAACACGGTAGTGTGTTAACAAAACCTGGCCTAATCTCAACTCGTGGCATTGCTAGAGACCATTTAGGCCAGTGATTGTTTGGTTTTGCCTCTAACTTGGGGCATGGGTTAATTTTACAAGCCAAATTGTGGGCTATTTGGAATAGATTGAAAGAGTCTTATGACCAAGGTCACAATAAGATTGTGGTCAACTATGATTCTCTCGTTGTTCTGAAACTCATTAATGGTCCTTATTCAACTATGGTGTAGGCATGTCAGAATCTATTGAAGAGTTTTGCGTATTGTTGTGTGGTGCATGTATTTTGAGAGTCTAACTTTGTTGCTAAGGGTTTGGCTCATATGAATTAAACTCTTACTTATTATCTCCATCTCTTCGATGTCCCTACCATGAAGATTAGATAAATCTTATGGTTTGACCTATCTGAAGGATGTACTTACCATTGTATCTCTTGTAATGTATAGGTTAGACTGATTATGGATTTTTTTCCTTATAATGCAAAAATATATATAAGGAAGTAAAAATTACTTACCAAACATATATTTAATGGTAGTTTCAAAAAGCTTGTTGGCTTTACTTGCTCAAACTATATTATCAAAATAATTTATGGTTATAATTTGTTTAAGTCATTAGAATTAATTAGATGAATAATATTATTCAAACTAGAGGAAAGATCACTTTTATCTTATTCAGATTATAGGAGTGATTACTTTAATCTTATTTAAACTAGAGTTCTATATAATTAATTATAGGATTAACTACTCTTGTATTATTTAAACTAGAGTTGAATAGCAAATATGAGAATAATATAATGAAAATAATCTTCTTCCTCCTATGATAAATTTGCATATTCTTCTTGGTATCAAAGCTTATTATAACTTTGTTTGAAATGATGCATTATGTTACAACCATAGTCATTCAATCCGAAACATATAACTTCAATATTGAAGTGGTGATAGATTAGAACAACTATGATCTTTGGGATCCTCGTACTAATAGACATATTGCAAAAAAAAGATGACAAGTTGCTACATTGGTCATTAAAGGCTCTTATAAAGTATTATTCAAAGTATGATGAGTGATTATCCAAGGATCAACAAATTAAAAGTCGGTTACTCTTTACCATGAAGATATAATGGATAGAGCACTACATCCGTTTGTCAACTATAGTGGATATATGATGTGCATTGAAAACTAAATTCATAGAGGAGAAGAATGGGGTTAAGATCTATATTTTTAACTAGAAGTATTTCCATCTTCGCTAAAATTGGTGTCTTATCTCTATATATTTTGGTGAACTATATGAAATTTTCCAAGAAATAGATCACTATAGTCAAGTACTCATGACTTATGAAAAGGATATCAAAATATACCAATTACAAGAACAAAAAATTGTTTATATTCTTCTTGGTAGTCTTGATGGTGAATTTGCGCAAATCAATGGTGAAATTCTATGGAATAATAAGTTTCCCAGTCTTCAAACATCTTATACTTATGTTCATTGAGAATTTGAACAAAAGATTTTTATAAAGAATGAATTACTTTATGCAGAAGTAAAGGTAGCTCAAGATCATATAGTGGGGCATCCATCACTTAGCAATCAACAAGGAATTAATCGACTGGCATGAAACAAGTGTGCTCATTGTATTCGTCTTAGGCACTCAAAACATAAATGTTATGAGTTTATTGACTATCCAAAATTGTAGGATAAAACCGAGGATTCCCACCAAAATAAACCTTTTGTGGCTATTTTTGAAATAAATGTCATGTCTAAAGAAGTTCACTAGGGGCTTTACCTTGCCATATAACTTACTACTGCATCAATTACATCTCATATAGGTAAGGGTTTATCAACATGTAACTCTATTTCAAATAATGCCTCAATAATTAGCTATGGGGTTGTTTTCCATATGACTAATGATTCAAAATTGCATAGAAAAATTTCAAAGTCCTTTCAAATTTTTTTTAATATTGTTAACAATGTTACTACCCCAATCCTTAGGGATGGTACTATTGTTCTTACAAAAAAATTATATTTAGATATTGTTATTGTTATGGCGTCACATGGTTACAATCTCCTCTTAATTTATCAAATAATTGTTATTTTATCTTTTTATTTTTTTGTGTTAGATTCATTTATTATTATTTTGAGGATGTTCAGACTGAAAGAAAAATTGTCTATAAGGCAAACTCTACTATTTTGACCTGTCATGAGAAAGTTGTAGTCAACTCACTCAGGATGTGTGATTATATATGTAAAATTCAATGTGTAGATGATACTTGACTATGGCATAAATGATTAGTCCATGAAAAATTTGGCTATATAAAATAATTATTTCCAAGATTTTTGCTAGAGTTGACATTTCTTCATTTAAATGTGAAATTTGTGAGCTAACACATAGTCATCAAAATCCTTTTTCATCAATATTGAATAAAAGATTTATACCTTTTATGATAATTCATTATAATGTTTGGAGACCTCAAAAATTCCAAATCTCGGTGTGTAACACCCCAAAATTTACTATTTGTTTCAAAAGGAAGCAAATAAATTAACTCAGAACCTGTAAATTTCAAGAATGTTACCGCCACACTTAATACTAGACTAGTTCACTCCTACCGTTCCAGTAATAAGTGCTAAGGCTAAAGGAATTATCATCAAACTTAATATAATGCTCAAACCAAAAGTTCATAAAAAGAAAAATTAGAAGAGTCATAGCATAGAAATCAGAGTATGCGTAAATAGTTACATATCTCAAAGTACGAAATTAAAATTCCTCAAAAGGAATAATATCTACAAATTATAATGTTTAATTCTATAAAATCTAATACAAAAAATAAATAACATAAAGAAAAAAAATTACATAAAGAGAGAATCTGGCCATGTCACTCCAATCATCAAACCAAGCCCATGATCAACACTCAACCCCGCCTGATGCCTCATGGACATCGAAGGCATCAAAAATTGCATCACCCACCTGCACAAAGTCAAAAGGGCCTTCTACTAGTGGGAATGAGTAACACCTATAAAAATGGTGATTAGTACGATACGTACTGAGCTAGGTAATCATGCACTAAGGCCAACACATATAAGCACATAATCCAAACATGATAATAAAAAACATCATACGATCATTCCAAATAAATAATAAATAAAGGCCATTTATAGTCCGGATTAATTTCTTAATTAATCTCTTATAGATACTCATTTCACACCAATGTCTTTATCAAATCCATGCGAGTACGAGAATCCCCGCTATTATAGCCAGTGGAGTGGAGACACACAGGCACAATACACCTGACCACTATTATTAGCCGATGGATTGGTCACATATAGGGCGGGACGCCCTAACCACTATTTCTTACCAGTGGATCGGTTGGCCTCGGCTTGAATGGTGTTCCACTATAAGTACTTAGTGTTTTTTATGTGCCTTAGCAAAATCATATTTTAGTTTATTGAGCTCAGGATCTTCCACTATTATAGCCAGTAGATCAGTCACACATAGGATCACATACCCTAACCACTATTATAGCTGGTGCATCGATCACACATATGACAAAACGCCCTAACCACTATTTCTTACAAGTGGATTGGTTGGATCTGGCTCAATATTCTTCTACTTTACATGATTAATGTTTTATGGTATCTTATTTAGAAGCTTCACCCTAGACATACATGACTAACTCCCTCTACACTTATCCTTCAAAGGTTCTGATGCATATCATCATACTCCTGCACCTCCTAACTTATCCCAAAATCCTTTCCTCGATATCCTATATCACCCTAGAAGTCCAACTCTTAAGTATATGGGTCAAGGCCCACTACCTTACTCTTCCAAGTCCACTCAACACCTCACTCTAGGGTTTTATCCCAAAACCCATATTTAGACCTATGTGGTCCACCCTACTCCACTTCACATGACCCAAACTATTTTAACACCCCAAACTTCATAATTCTTAGATTTAACCCTCATCATGATGCCTTACTCCTCAAGTGCATGTGTGGTCACAAAACCCTAGGTAACCATACCAACCCTAACTAGCCACAAAAAAATGCTAGCTTCCTTGTGTCCACATGTCACCCTTCCATTTCTCATATTCCACTTCTTATTTTTCCATGCCAATCATGCTCATCCTTACTTGATCATTTTTAACATCCTCTAGTACCCCACTCACCCTCGTTTATTTCTCATTTTTACCACCTACTCAAATTAGGGTTTCCCCCAAACCCTAGCTCAGTCTCCTATGTAAGCTAATATTGTCCTACGTACTATTTTTCATCCAAAGCCTCCAAACACCCAAACAACTCTTCCATTACCTTCATTACATCCCAAGACAACTTTTCATATGTAAATTTTACTCCCATGTAGACTCTAACCTTCCCATGAAAACATTTGAACTTTCTCATGCAAAACCTTAAACTCCCATGTAAACCCTAGATTCTCCCATGCAAAACCCTAGATTATCTCATACAGAACCATAGATTCAATTCTGCCATGCAACACCATAGATTAGATTCTCCCATGTAGAACCATAAATTCTCCCATACGAAACCCTAGATTCTCCCAAGCAAAGCCATAGACTCTCCCATGCACAACCAGAGATTCTCCCATGCAAAACCCTAGATTCTCCCACTCTTTTATTTTATTTAAAATCCCTATTTTATTCATCCACTCATGGACAATTAAAATAGTTAGGTCAACTCACATCCCTTAGTCAACTTATTTTCCTTTGGTCAACTTACTTCCCCAATTTCCTTTTTCATCCTTTCCATCCCACAATACCACATTAAACATCCTCACATGCATGTCTTACAGGGTCACAACACACTATCTCATATTTCACCACATATATATAATACACATGCCATATGAAAACACATAAGCATATCTCAACTCCAAGCCATAATACACATGAAATAATTATAACAATAAGCATAAGATATAACACACATCAAGATGCCTGGCATACAAGGCACATAACACACATAAGGCCTTAGTTACACCCTTACCTAAAATGACACCGGTCTTGGAGCACGCTCCTACGCCTCCTTAGGGCTTTTACTGGTCTCACCTATAAGAGGGAGAAACTAAAGATTAAATTCCTTCCTACCAAAAATACTATTAATTCCTTATTTATGCTAAGATTAGGGTTTTGGATAAAATAATAATTAATAGTAATAACACTAACTAATTACTAATTTTGCCAAAGGTAAAAGTAATAATATTCGTATTGTAAAAGATGAAAATATAAGATTTGAAGATTTTACCCTAATAATAATAATGATACTAATAATAATAATAATAATAATAATGATGATGATGATGATGATGATAATAATAATAATAATACTAATAATAATACTACTACTACTAATAATAATAATAATAATAATAATAATAATATGGCTCAAAATAAATGGTGGAATAAGGGCTTCGGCCCTTCGCCAAAATAATACTACTACTAATGCTATTAACATTAATAATAACAATAGTAGTAGTAGTAGTAGTAGTAGTAGTAGTAGTAGTAGTAGTAGTAGTAGTAGTAGTATAGTAGTAGTAACAATAATAGTAATTACGAATTGATAATAATGATGATGATGATGATGATACTAATAATAGTACAAATCAAAAATTAAGTAAATTAGGATTTCCGCCCTACTTTGAGATAATAATAACACTAATAATAATAATGATGATGATGATGAAGATGATGATGATAATGATAATAATAATAATAATAATAATAATAATAATAATAATAATAATAATAATAATAATAACACATAATAATAATTATTATATTAATAATAATAATAATATATTTGAACTAAAACATAATAGGGCTTCGGCCCTTAATAATGATAAAATAATAGCATTAGTAATAAAAATAATAATAATATATTTAAAATAATGGAAATATAAAAAAAATAAAGCTTGTATAAATAGGGTAAAAGGGTTTAGAGGGGTGGTGCACAGCGATGGCCGAAAAAATAGAAGAAAAGAGGAAAAGTTGAATGCTGGGAAAAATGAGGGTGAGAGTAGAGGTGTTTATGGTTGCCTAGATGGAGAGGAGTAGAGTGAGGGTGGCGGCGTAGCCAAAGGTGGCGGCGCACGGTGACGCTAGTGGTGGCCAAAAGTGGAAGAAGGAGAGAAAGAGAGGAGGAGAGGGAGGAAGAGAAAAATAAGAGTAGGGGGAGGTAGAGGAGGGTCTGTAGGTGTTTTTGGGAGGAGTAAGGGGCAGTGGTTGAGGCGGAAGCAGTGGCTAAGGGTGGTGAGAAGGGCGGAAGATATGGAAGGAAGAGTTGATCGAGAAGGCTACTTTGCACAACCAAGGTGGCTTATGTAGGGAAAATCGAGGGAGAAGGATGGTGTAGTTAGTTAGAGGGTGGTGCAAGGAGTACTGAGGTGGGCGGAGTGGGCAGAGGCGTTGGCCGACGACGGCAAAATGGGTGTCTAATTGGGCGGCAGCGTAAAGGGGGAAAATTCTGGGTTTCGGGAAAAATGCTTGACCAAGGCTGGTTATAGGCGTATTTATAGAGCTAAATGAAGGCTAACGTCAGAGGGAAGAAGGGAGAATCGGGGCAGGTCAGTTAGGGCTCACCGGCAGCCACGGTTGGCCAGCAAAATTCAAAATGGGGGAGCCTGCGATTTACCAGGGAAGGAAGGAAATCGTGCAAGAAGAAGGGAGGAGAGGTTGGGTCAAAGTGGTCAACGAATCAGCAGGGGAGAGGGAGGAGAGATTGGTCGGATAAATAGGCGTGGCCGGCAGTGGGATCTTCGGGTCGTTGCAGGTTAATAGGGGAGAAGGAAGGATGAGGAAGGAGATGGGGCATAGATTGGGCAGTCTGGGGAAGAAAAGAAAGAAAAGAAAAGAGGGAAATATCAGTCAGGTGAGAGAAACAAAAAAACAACCAAAACACAGCATTCTGAGGGAAAAAAGAAAGGAAAGACGCGGCGTTCTAGGCCACGGAAAGGCAGACCCAGGTTGGTGGAAAGGTAAGAAAAAGAAAAGAAGAAGAAATAAAAAGGAAGAAAAAGAAAGGAAAGAAAGGAAGAAAAAGAAAAAAGGGGGAAAAGAAAAATAGGTGGGTTGGGATATTTAGAAAATTTTGGTAACTTGAGATATTTAAAAATAATAATATTTAATTTTTCTTTTTAGGCTAATTTAGGGTTTTTGAAAGGTTTTTCCTAAACTCCATTTTAATTAGCAAAATACCCTAATTTTCTCTAATTAAATTATTTATAAAATTCCTATTAATTTGGCCCTATTTTCTCCCTCTTATTTTATATAAAAAAATTTATTTAATTAATTTCCAAAATAAATTTTTAGTTAGCTAAAATTCTTAAAATTAGGATTTTGGGGCCTTTCACGGTGGGGCTCATTAGTTTGTAACTTTCATTGACTATTGTACTCAAATGACTTGGGTCACTCCTCAAAACAAAAGGTGAAGTATGCTCTATTTTTTAGAAATTTCATAAAATGGTTGCTATCTAGTATGGTGCACATGTCAAGGTTCTATATAGTAAAAATGGTCAAGAATACGTGAATTATGATCTCATGGAATTCTTAAATTATCATGGAAATATGCATCAAACTATTTGCCCGTACACACCATAGTAGAATGGTGTGGCCGAATGAAAGAACTGATGCTTACTTAATGTGGTTTGAGCCTCTCTTTTTTAATCCCGTACACTAATATCCTATTAGGGTGAGGCCCTCTTATCTGCTACCTATCTAACTAATAGAATTCCTTCTCATATTATCAATTTTCAAAACCCATTCCAAACTTTATCAAATATGATTGATGATCCATCCATCCTAAACCTACCCCTCGAATTTTCAATTATGTTGCCTGTGTTCATCTTCATCCCCATCAATGTAGCAAGGTAGAACCTTGTGCAAAAAGATGCATGTTTGTTCGGTATGCTTCTCACCAAAAGGGATATTTTTGATATCATCTTCCAAGCCGCTACATGTTCACTATAACGGATGTTAGTTTTCATAAATCCACTATGTATTTCTCATCAAAAGAATAGGGGGAGCAACATAATGTTGAAATCCATAATCTTGATATTGTATTATCAAGTGTAATCCCCCTAATATAGCGGAACAACCTATGCGTATATAAAAAATTCTTGAGATAAGTAATGAGCAAGTGGTAGGTGGCATCACTCCTGAACAACTTTATACTACAATAGACAAATAGGTCACTATTGGTACAAATAAGCACATATAGCCCAAAAAATTTCCAACCAGTGTGGTTGAGTAAGACAAACCCGAATGCGTTGACTCTTTATGTAGCATTGATAATAATAACTCTAGAAATCTAGTGATGCCTATGATAGTGCCTTGACAATCCACTTCCACTCCAAGCAATCCTGAATTAGTGCCTCAACGACAACTCCCAACATGAACCAAACAGGGTATTCTTAAACCTATTTATGAACCTAATTGAAATATAAAGTTCAATACCCACTAAGTAATCATGTGTTTGATAAATGATTATCATAATCAAATAATTCATTTGTATGCCAAATATCATGTGCTTGTATTCCTAATGGTGTGCAAGAAGCTATGGCCACACTAGAAGAATTAATATCATTAAAGATAAATTATACTTGGAGAGTTATTGGCATGCCATGTTGGAAGAAAATAGTAGGTTGTAGATAGGTTTTTACTATTAAGTATCTTCTAAACAGTTCCATTGACAAGTACAAGGCAAGGTTGGTGGCAAAGGGGTACACTAGGATATTAGATTCAAGGTACATGATGAGCCAAAGTGTGTTAATTGCAAAAGTTACTGTATGGTTGTAACACCCCCAAAATTCACTACTGAAAAATTTTGTTTAATTAAAAGAAAATTAGCGGAAGCAAAATAACAAACCGTGAATTCTAGGGATATTACCGCCACACTTAGTACCAGACCGGTTCACTCATACCATTCAAATACCAAGTGCTAAGGCTAAAAGAGTAAAACACGATTTACGAGAAACTCAACTAATAATTAAATTAGAGTAGCACAAGTAAATATAATCCATCAAGTGGTGGCTCAAAACCAAAAATACATTGAAGTTGTGAATTTAAAGGAGACAAAGTAAAACTCTAATAGTTCCAGATAGTTCCTTACGCTCTTTCCCGAGTCCCACTTGAATAGCGCCTAAAAATGACCTGCAAGGGACACTACCTATTGAATAGGCAGGGGCCCCAAGAATGGAACCCTTCAGTACTACGGTACTGAGTAACCCTTTAAAAACACACTTAAAAGTAGGCACGCAATGTAACACTTGATATACTACTGTATCCGTACATAACGACAGGTATAAACATAACATTCAGATCCATACATTCACATATTCAACAAGTCAATCAAATATTAATGGTGTATATGTAACATTCACTTTCTTCCATTCACATACCTAACAAGTCAACCAAAAATTAATAGGCCATAATGAATAATCAATACTTTTAGGGCCTTAAGGCCATTATTCCATCATTAATCAATCATCTTGGATTATAAATATCCATGCGAGTGCGGGAACCCCACTATTATAGCCGGTGGATCGATTACTTATAGGGCATAATGCACCTAACCACTATTATATGCTGGTGGATTGGTCTCTAGGGCAAAACACTCCTGGCTACTATTATGTCGGTAGATCGGTCTGGCCCCGACTCTCATGGTGTTCCACTGTAAGTACTTAGTGTCTTTTACATGTCTTAACAAATTAGGGTTTGGTTTATTGAGCTTGGGATCCCCCACTATTATTGTCGGTGGGTCGGTCACTTGCGGGACGATGTCCACACCACTATTATTTGTCGGTGAATCGGTCACTTATAGGGTAAAAACCCTAACCACTATTCCTAACCGGTGGATCGGCTGGACCCAGCTCAATAATCTTCCACTTTACATGATTAGTGTTTTACGTTATCTTATTCAACAAATTCCGCCCTAGACATGCATGGCTAACTTCAGCTATACTTATCCTCCTAAGAGGGTCTGTCCCATATCTTGAGACTCAGCACCTCCTAACTCGCCCCGACATCCTTCCCTTAATCCACTTACTCACACCGGGAACCCGACTCCTAAGTGTGTGGGTCAAGCCCACTCACCGCCTTACCTTAGGGTTTCTCCAAAACCCTAATCCAAGCCTATGTGACCCATCCTTCTCTCCCTTACGTATCCCAGACTATTTCAACACTCCATGCGTCATGACCCTTATATTCAACTCTCACTTCATACCCCGCTCATTCTCATTTATTTTTAATATTTTCTTTTCTTCTTCCACCTCTTCGAATTAGGGTTTCCTATTAAACCCTAGCCTGGTCTCCTACATCCCCTTATACTGTCCCATGTACTATTTTTTGCCCGAATCCCCCAGACACCCAAACGACACTTCTATTACCTTCCTCATGCCCCGAGGCAATTTTCCATACGTAAAGTCTGCCCCCATGCGAACTCTAACCATCTCATGCAAACCCAAGTTCCTCCCATACCTATATTAGCCAACTTACTTCCCCTTGGCTATCCTATTTCCCCATTTTTCTTTTTCATGCCTCCATCCCACATCACCACGTCAATTATCCTAGCATGCATGTCCTAAAGGGGCCACATCACATCACATCATAACTTATAGCATAACCATATTAGCACATACCAAAAGAGGACACATGAACACATCTCGGTTCCAAGTAAGGATGTTCATGTTATCCGATATCTGCTTATTTGATCCGATATCCGAAGCGATCCGATCCGAAAAAACAAATAACCGATCCGATTTTTTTTTCAAATCAAATATCCGATCCGGTCAACGAAAAGTCAAACAAACCAAATATCTGATCTGACAAATACAAATAATATCCGATCCGAAGAAAAATATTTATACATTTTTTTTATAATTTTTTTATTTTATATATAATTGTATATAAATAAATGTATATGTGTCTGTGTATATTTTTTACTTACTTTATTTATTATTTGAGGAAAATTTTCATTTAATTGAAATTATAATTTTAATACAATCCCTTTTTAGATATTTATAAAAATAAAAATACTTTGCATACCGATAGACTCCATCCACTCCTTTCTTATTTTAGTTTTAACATTGGATATTTGTTGAGTAATTCGGATATTTGCTAAGCGAATCGGATATTTGCTCAGCATTCGCTCAACAAATCGGATAATATGAAATATATTTGTCATTTGGTAATTTTTTTATATTTGAAATTGTATTCGGCTAATATCAGTTATATTTGATATCCGATGATATCTAATCCGAAAATTCAAATATCCGATCTTCCGGATATCCGAAGTTTCAAATCAAATATTTCGGATATTTGAACCGTGAACAACCCTAGTTCCAAGCCACGCCACACATGAAACAGTTAAGATAATAACATATAGAACACGACATATAAGTTATATAGGGCATCCAAGGCATGTAGGACACATAGCACACATTCGGCCTTAGCTACACCCTTACTCGGTTTAGGATACAGAGCTATCTCCCACACTTGTTAGGTCACTAATCACCCTTCGTAATTGCTATATTTAATATATTTCCCCTTTGGTTGGTTAGATTACCATTTTGCCCTTTCCTTTAATAATTAACAATTGCCCTTTCGCTTTCCCCTGTCCATTATACTAATTACCAAATTATCCCTTTAGTTGGTTAAATTACCAAATTACCCTTCACATTTAACATATTTACCATTTTATCCTTCTCCATTATTAGATTATCATTTTACCCTTCTCTTTTATTAAATTATCATTTTACCATTCTCAATTATTATAATTACCAAGTTACTCCTTTTCAATTTCCACTTTTACCCTTTTATTACAAAATTACCATTTTGCCCTTTAATTGCAAATTTACCGTATTACCTTTTTTATTACGAAATTACCACTTTGCCCTTCAATCACAAATTTACCATTTTTCCCTTTAATCACAAAATTACCATATTACCCTTTTATTACGAAATTACCATATTACCCTTTTATTATAGAATTACCACTTTACCCTTCAATCACAAATTTACCATTTTACCCTTTAATCACAAAATCACCATTTTGCCCTTTAATTATCAAATTACCATTTTGCCCTTTTAATTACAAAATTACCATTTTACCCTTTAATCATGAAATTACCATTTTACCCCTGAATTATAACATTACCAATTTATCCTTTAATTCCAAAATTACCCTTTTATTACAAAATTACCACTTTTCCCTTGCCTCCAAAATTACCATAATACCGTTTTTAATTAAAATTATCATTTTGACCCTAAGTACACCACTTATATCAAATTATCATTACTACATGAAATATTAATATTAATACATCATCCACAACTCTTGTATTTAATATAATACTTATTAGCACCCATATATATATGCTAGGCTATATTCTTGTACAAGATATATTACTAAAATACCCCTAAGGCTCACAAAATATTAATCATACATTAAAGATCACAATAGCATAATATAACATGGATAATACTTAACATTTTCATTAACAATCAAACTCTTACCTTAAACAATATTCCCATACATATCATATAACCTATCATGCTTCATTTTCTCAACCAACACAAGAAACCACATATAATATATTAAACAACATATATCAAGCATAATACACATTGAAATGCCTAATGTGCTATCATATATTATCCATGCATTTAAGTGGGATTTAATGGTTACCTCAATTTCGTAAAAACAAACCTTACCGGTATTCCAGTTTAAGGTTCAAGCTTTGATTATCAAAACCAATATCTAAAAATAATATCAAGATTGATTATATTAGAAATAAGAGAAAACCAAGAGCATGAGTTTATAACCTTAATTAATAAAATAATTAACTTAAAATATTAGTTTACCTTAAAATTATTAAACAACTAAATCAAAAAATGCAAAAACTCATGCTGCTCATGCAGCATGAGCTGCATGCAAAGAAATGAGAGGAGAGGCTCAAAAGTGGTGAAAAGAGGAGGAATAGGTTATTTTCGAGTAGGTAGTTTGGGGCTAGGAAAGAAGGTGATTGGGGAGGATTTAGGGTAAAGGAAGGGTGTAGAGGTGGAGAGTGGCTATAGGTGGTGGTCGGGGAGGGGTTGACGGCGGCAGAGGCAACCGCAGCGAGGCTGCGAAGTGGTGCTGCCAAGGTGGGTCGAGAGGGATGGGCTGAGGAGGAAGGAAAATGGAGGCATGCAGGTGGTGGTTTCGGCCAAAGGAGGCTTGGGGTGGTAGAGGGGTTGCAGGGGTTAGTTTGGTGGCTCAGGTAGCGGCAGATACGGCGGAACGGCGGTGGGAATGGGCGGTACAGGGTGGCTGCTGAGAAGGGAGGGAAAGAAAAGAGGAGGAAGAAGGAGGATGCGAGGTGCCTCAATGGGTATGGTGATCAATCAGGGGTGAGGTAGAGGGTGGCAGGAGGTGGTGTAGGTGGTTGTTGAGGCGGCGAAGCAAAATAGGGAGGGTGAGGGAAGGAGGAGAAAGGGAGAGAAAAGAGGCACAGGCAAGGCATATGGGGCTCAAAAAAAATATAGAACGAGGTAGGGAAGGGGGAAGAAAAAGAATAGAAAGAGAGAGGAGGGGATAGGGAGCTCGAGGGGTGGCGGTAGGGTGGTAGGGAAATGGGGGTTGCAGGGAGAGGGAGGAGAGGAGAAGGGAGGTATGGCCGGGTATGGGGGAAGGGAGACAGGGATGGTGGGACCGGGATGGGGCAAAGAAAACAACGAGAGGGAGAGGGAGAGATAAAGGGAAGCAATGGGGAAGAGGGAGTTGCAGGTGGGATAGCAGAGATGGCGGGGGTCGGGATTCTAGTCGGGGAAAGAGGAAGAAGAAATAAAGAAGAAGAAAGGGGAGGGGGACTAGGTGCGATGGGCAGCCGAAGGAAAAAGAAATGGGTCGGCCCGGTCGAGGAAGAAAGGAAAGAAAAGAAAGAGGGAGGAAGCCGGCTCACACAGGAGAAGGAAGAAAGAAAAGGGGAGTCGGGCCAAGGAAACGAAAAAGGAAAGGAAGGAGGAGAAGGGAGACAGGTCGGCGGCCCAAGCGCAGGGGAGGGCAAGCCAGCTAGCCGGCGGCCCAAAGAAAAAGAAAAAGAAAGAAAAGAGAAAAAAAAAGAAAATGAGAAGGAAAATGGAAAACGGAAAAAGAAAAGAAAAAATGGTATAAAATAATTTAATTTATAAAATAATACAATATAATATTTTTGGGTAATAAATTGATTTAATAATTTAATTTAATATAATTAAAATATAAGGGTTAAATAGGATAATTTTGGTAAAATAAGGGTTTGAAAATTTATTTAAATAATAAGAGAGTGATAAAATAACAAAATATTTATTTTAATTTATTAAATATTTATTTACTCAAAAATCCATAAAATAATTAAATTAAATATGTTTAAAGGCTAATTTATCCCAAATAAAATTTATTTATTAAATTATAAGCTTTTAAAATTTGGGGGGATTACAATGGTCGTCAACAATCACCTAGAGCATGGATTGAAAGACTTGCTCAAGCAATGAGACAGTTAAACTATAAGCAAAGCAATGTTGACCACACTTTGTTCAATAAGAGAAAAGGAGGTAAACTAAGAGTTCTTGTAGTTTATGTTTATGATATAATAATCATAGAAAATGATGAGGATGAAAGGGTGGATCTTAAAAAAAATGTCGATGGAGTTTGAAATGAAATTCCTTGGTCCCCTTAAGTATTTATTAGGGATTAAGGTACCTAAAAGCAAAGCTAGTGTTTTCTTGTCTCAAATAAAATGTATAGTTGATTTATTAAAGGATATAGGAATAGAGGCATGTCAACCAATTGATACACCTTTAGAAGAAGGGTTGAAATTAAGGAAAGAAGGATGTATCAATGTTTAGTTGGTTGATTACTATATTTGACTCATATACGACTTGATTTGGTACATGTTCTTGGATTTGTATGCCAATTCATGCATAATCTGCTAAAGCAACTCATAAATGTAATCAAAAGAATCTTGAGGCACCTCAAGGGAACTCCCATGAAAGGTATCTTATTTAGAAGGAATAACCATCACCAAATTGAAGGCTATACAAATGCAGATTGGGTCAAATCAATAAATGATTAAAGATCAACTTTAACTTATTTTAATTTTGTTGGAGGGAATCTAGTTACATGGAGAAGTAAGAAGCAAAAGGGTGTTGCTTGATCCATTGCAGAAGTAGCATTTCAAGGGATAACACTCAAAATTTGTAAATTATTATGGATTTGTTATCTATAAAAGGATTTTGACTACACCAATTATCATCCAATAAAGTTATTTTATGATAATCAAGCTACGTGTAGTATCACACACAACCTGGTTCACCATGATAGATCAAAACATGTCAAGATTGATCGATTCTTTATTAAGGAGAATATAGATGACATGATTATTGAAATACCACACAGTCGAACAGAAGATCAACTAGATGATATTTGACAAAAGCAGTATCATGACATATGTTTAGAGGATTCTTGTCCAAGAGGGTAAATTGTGACATATACTTACCAACTTGAGGGGGAGTGTTGACTTTACTTATTCAACATATATTATCAAAAATAATTTATGGTTATAGTTTTTGAAAGTTATTATAATTAATTAGATGAGTAATCTTATTCAAACTATAGGAGAGATTACCCTTATTTTATTCAAACTATAGAAATGATTACACTTATCTTATTCAAACTAGAGTTGTATGTAATTAATTATAGGACTGACTACTCTTATATCATTTAACCTAGAGTAGTATATATAGGATGTATCAACTATGAGAATAATATAATGAAAATAATGTTATTGCTCCTATCTAAGACTTGCTCCTTCCTTTCAATAAGGCTACATATTTTTAAAAGGCTATATATTCTTCTAAGTTAAAAACTAGCTTATGAGTTACTTTTCGCATTATCAAATGCACTATAAAACTTGAATGCTTTTATTATTACCAAATACATTAATGAGATGATAGAGTGGGGAAGCGGATGTATTTAGTAATATAGCATTAAAAAAATTCCCATTTTTGTGAACAAAAATGAATAGAGTATGTTTTTTGGAGCTATTTGCCGTACTGGCACAGCCTCTGGCGAGTCGATGGATTTATATCATGCGTTCTGGCTTCTAAGAAACTTGGAACAACAAAACGCATATAGCAAGGCAAAGTTGCCATTGATCGGTGAGCATGAGGACCAGTAAGTTGAGCAAAAGAATGTTGTTTCTGCATTCAGGGGTATGAAGTATATTCTGTCGAGATAGAATGTGGATGAATGGAAATCGAGCTATATTTACTATTCCACTTGCATTAAATTCTTCAATGCCAAGTTGTACTCGATTTTCTTATGATCCGAGACATGCACTTACACCACACTGAAGAATAAGGTCATATGTCTCTTTTCATCAGAGAAAAGAGAATTGATATCATTCAAGAAAACCACCACTTACATTGATCTAATTGAGCCATACAGAGAGAGAAGGAAACAGTAATCTTAACGAATCAGAAGAACTCCATCTCCAAATAATTATCAGAGGGCTTCATATCTGCTGTTGTTTGCTTCACAGGTGAGCTGGGGACGCTTCTCTTCGGAACAGCAGGTGGAGTGGCACAACGGATGAGTGCCCAGTTCACATTCTGAAAGAAAGGATGCTGTTTTATTTCAGTAGCCCCACGCCTATAGGCAAGGCGATGCTGTGGTTCCTTCACGAGTAGACCTCTAATCAAGTCCCTTGCTGCAAAGCTTACGGAAGGTGAATCCGGAAATCTCAGCTGCTGACCCACCACGTTAAAGAGAGTAGCTCGGTTTCCTGCCCCCTTGAAAGGTGTCCTTCCAAACAACAGTTCGTATAGAAATATGCCAAACATCCACCAATCTACAGCACTACCATGGCCTTCACCTTTGATGATCTCGGGTGCCAAGTATTCATGGGTACCAACAAAGGACATCGAACGAGCATTTGTTGGTTCAGCGATGAGCTCTGGAAGGGGTCTTAGTGGATATATCTCACCCTTCAACTTGTCCTTCTTTCCTTTCTTGGACTTGCCTGTGAAGAATCTCGGTGAAAAGCACACAGGTTGGATGCAGTCCGGCTGTATCATACAAGCAGGCTGAACACAGAGTCCTGAGTCCTTGGATTCCATGCTTGAATAGGAGGATTTGACAACAGTTGGACAGACGATACACCGTAGAGAAAGGTCAAAATCAGAGAGCATTATGTGCCCATCTTCCCTCACCAACACATTTTCTGGTTTTAAGTCTCTGTATATGATTCCAAGCATATGCAGATATTCCAAGGCTAGAAGAACTTCTGCCACATAGAACCTATAAAATAGCAGCCAAACCAAACAGCATGCATGCATGAGATCAGATCCTCCAAATATATATAGGAGTGCAAAAATTAGTGCTTAAAGGGATGAATGTGCTTGATTCCAAGTAGCTCACTACAATTCCTCAACTCCAAAAGCGATCATGACAAGGAAAAGCTAATGCTTCTTAACCAAACACCAACCCTCAAATCATAAGAATCATGACCAGACAGCTAGCAGGTGAAATACCATTTCACTAACAAAGCAACAATACAACACTGCTGACAAAACAAGCCCCCCCAACTACCTCTCCGTTGAGATCTGATACGAATCTACAGTCCAATCACATAAGTCACGCATGCCAAAGAGAGCAGGTAGATGAGTACTGAAGTGATGAGCAACTTCATGAAAGTATCTTGAGATGCATCCAAACGAAATTCAATCAAGGGGAAACAGGACAGAATTCAAGCAAGTATAAAACATAAATGAGCTGGGGCCTGAAAAAGATATATATTTCCTATCTAAAATCACAACGAAGAAGGTTAGCAGTCAGACACGCACAGATGCCTTGTCCATATCTAAGCAGATTCATCACCAGACTTCCCTCCAAACAAAAACTTTTCAGACAAACCAAAACAAGACAAAGCACGTGTAACTTGCTAAGTTTGGCATTTCAAATGAATACACGGTGTAAGGCTTTCATTTCACCAACGTCAATACTGTGTTGCAACTTGCAAAGGAGATAAACTTTGAAATTTTTCTGCTTTAGGTGATTATTTTGCTCCATTTGTGCTGAACAGCCTGCAGCTAGGCAGGAAACATAGAAGAACTGTATGGTTTTACAATAGGTGACTAGTATACCAAAAGACAGTCATTTCTACATCCTATGCATTTGCCTCTGGGTTTGATGATGAGAACCCTCTCTTTTTCCAGACTTTTTGGATATACAGATCTGATCATTCTTTCAGCTATATATGAACCAAGTTAAATCCGAACATCTTTATTGTGTTTCACAAACAGCAGCCAGTAGTGGCCACATGTCATGAACCAAACTTGTATCACTGACATGTTTATGATATGAACGACGGATATTGGTTCATAAAAGCTCAAACCCAGCTGCTTTTTCAGAAGTGTAAACCCTGGTTTTTCATTTCAGAGAACAATTGTCTATTGGCTTTCATCATTAAAATGGTGACGCAATTCAGGGACATGGATTGGCAGAAAGAACTCAAACTCTGGCATGGCTGATATGAAGGGGCGGGGGAAGATACCAGGAGTCCAGGACACTTCAAGTTCAGAACTTTCGTGTTCCACAGGTGCCAACAGGAATACAGGTCAAAACAATAGTTTTAGCTGCACATGATAGACCTAACTAGCAAAAAGTCCGCAGGCTAATAGCAACACTACACATGCAGTTTCTCTCGCACCCAAAAGATCAAAAAGTACAGAAAGTCCATAAGATTAAGAAGATACTATGCATATATTTGCATTCTCACCTGGCAGCTTGCTCAGAGAAGCACTTCCCAGGCTGCTTTTGCCTCATTGCATGCAGGTCTCCTCCAGGACAGTACTCCATCAATAAGCATGAGAAATTTTCCGTTTCAAAGTGCGTATACAGAGTGGGAAGGAACGGATGATCAAGAGACTGCAGAATCTCTCTTTCTGTTTGAGCTCTTAAAAGCTTCTTCCGACTCTCAAGTTTAGCTTTGTCCATGACCTTCATAGCAAAGTACGTTTTTGTCCCAATCAACTCAGATAGGTGTACCTGACCTATATCACCACACCCTAATAATGACAATGCCCTGAAATGACTCAAGTCCAATGCCCCATAGCGTGATCTAACAGCTTGTATTGCTTCCCATCGAACATCATTTGCTTTGTGGGGTTTGTACGTGGAACTGTTTAAACTGCTGGAGCTGCTTTCATCACTAATATCACTGCCCGTACTTTCTCTATAAATACTCGTCTTCCTGCTCTCAACAAAGTCAAAAGAATTACTCACTTGTCTACTTTCACCAGATTTCTCAACGGAGCTACCACATTCACTAGCCTCGGTGATGGTAAAACTCTCTTTGGCTTCCGTATATTGAGTAGCAGAATGAAAACTATTTTGAGGACTTGGGCAAGTGTGTGCTGCTGATTGAGAGATGAACAAGTAGTTCAACCGCTCAAGACCTGCAGCACATTTGCTTAAGCATGAATCTGTAGGGCCTGTCAAACTACTTGAATTACAAGTCTTATAATCATCAACAGGATGCTTGATGCAAGGTTTGGATTTACACCCCATCATCTGCTTTTGAGTTTGACTTACCCTTTTATCACCCAGCCCATCCGATGCTGATTCTCCGTTTTTATTCATATCACAGCCAGTTTTGTTGTCAGTTGATTTTCTCCCATGATCTGCAGCAGTTGAGTATGATGCACAGGACATACTGTCATCTATGGATTGATTCGATAGCTTAGCAGGAAGAGGATTTCCAGATGTGATTGAACAATTTTTGTCACCCACAGATGCCGGTTTCTGAGGCTTCAACAAGGAACTAATGCCGTCACCACTAGAATCAATAGAAGAATTTGCGGCAATCATGCTGCTGAACAACGAACACAGTTTAGCAAAAACGATCCATGTTCGAGGATATTCAAGGGGGGAAAAAAACATCCAAGCGAGAGAATATTTTCCAAAACTAAGTTATCAACAAAATTATGAGAAGTCAGCCGATTTTCTAACAAATCATACTCAAGTCATAATGACTCCGCCCCAATCATGAAAAATCGTTAAGGTTTTCTGACTCCGTACGCCAAAAAAACAAAAACAATTGCAAAGACCCTGATCGCAAATTTAAAATAAATCCACATTGACTAAATTCGACAAACCCATTAATTGAAGCTTAAAAAAACAATCAGTACAATCAAAGAAAAGCTTAAAGATTATATGACAAACAATAGTACACTAATCTTAGTCCACAATCAAGTAAATACCAAAACACAAATCCTACGCTTCAAAATAACTACACGACAAGCTGCAAGGTATGAATGATTCAACAAAAAATAATCAAACCAACAGCAGTTCTCTCCCTTGTTTCATTGGACCCATTTCTTGACATCTACATCGAAAAGAATTAAGAAAAAAAGCCGGAAAAGAATAGCGACCCAAGAAAGCTACGACAGTTGCCAACACACGCATTAACTTGAAAGAGAAATAAGAGAGATGGGAGACCTGATCAGGGTAATAAAACTGACATGGAAATGCAGAGATAGCAACTAATCATGGCCGATTGGGGTCAGCAAAAATGAGAGCTAAAATTGGAGAGATTTAAGTGTAAGAACTTTTGGGATTTCACCCCTTTTTCCTCCTTCCTCCACTATAACTTCTTTGTCTCTCTTTCGCTCCCACTGTTAATTCAACATAGATCGGATCGGAACAGTAGGAGTTGATAGAGAAGAAGAAAGAGAAGCAATTGCGAAAAATGTTGAGTCTCTTCCTTAAATTGTTTCTGTATGTGTCTTCCAGAGAAGGGAGGAAAAATAAAGGCTGAGCTTACAAGCAATGCATTCGATTGAAATGGGAAGGTGTATTTTTGAAAGAGTACAATGCAATGCAGTGAATCGATGAATTGATACTCCAATGAAGGCGTCCTCCTGGTCTATTTCTTTGCTTTTTCTGTATATTACTCTTTTAGTGTTATTTTTTTTTTCTTTTTGTTTTCTGTTACCTTGTTAATTGTGTTTAGGAAGTAGCTAAGAAAGATTATTTTGCAGCCATTAATGGTGCCTATCGATCAATTAAAGGGAGATTTGAGTGATTTGGGCCAACCTTGCTTTTGGCAGGCTGCTCCTCGACTTCCCACCAATTTCCTACTTAGCCTATTTTTTATTTTTATTTCTTTGTAAGTAATAAGCATTTCATTAATTACCAAATGGCAAATATGTACAGAAAATTTGTGCTAACAGCAGCCCTATGACCCCCTATCAAGCTCAGCCAAGTAAACTTCTTATATATATCCCCCCTAATATTAGTTCTAAGTCTAATGAAAACTTGAAGTACTATGTCGTGTACAATTTTCCCAACATTAGAACTTTGGTAGAGAATATTGCTTCTTTCCTAACCTCCCAGATCACATACACTAAAGCACTACACACCATCCTCAAAACTACAGTTTTACACTTACGTTTCTATCATCAATCAATCATCTTTTCTAATGCTTGGTCCCAAGTCATAAATAGTAGACATATGTCCATTCAATTGAGTAACTTCCTTCGGTAGTCATTGGTCAACCTGCAATTATAAAATAAAACGTCTCATGTTTCAGCGAATGCACCAAGAATACTACATAGATCAATATCGATTATACCTCAATGCATCAATCTTATTCCAATGAATAGGGTCTTATTACACAATAACCACACTATAATTTATCATCTAGACAAACCTAAGTGTTTCCAAACTAGAGTATACTAGTGTTGAGGTTCTCCTCAAGGTTTAATATTGTTATACATCTTGCTCATCTTGTACTCCCCTGGCAATTCATAGTGTTCGAGGCTCATCCAGGGTAGTAATGCATTTCTCAACTTCATGATCTTCTAGAATGCCTGCAATTGAGAATCCTTGCATTCATACCCTTCAATGCTTCCTTCTTTGATATAGTATCCATCAATCCACAAAATTTATAAGATCTCCTTAGGGGTTATAATCTGTTACAAACTTTTATCCATAGTTGTTATATTCTAGAATTGCAAGTTTTTTAGCCCAAGGCCTCCTTCCTTTAGATAAAGACAGACTTGATTCCAACTAACCAAGTTTTTGCTTTATTTTTTGGCTAGGATCGTCTACAAGAATGTTCTACAAGCTATCTCTACCTCATGGATGACAACTATGGGCAGAATAAACAATTTCCCTATGTTTGGGAGGCGTTTTGCAATCACTGTAGTCTATAATAACAAAGAACTAATAACAACAACTTTTTCAAAAAAAAATCTTTATTCACTGATAGTGTGCTAATAGATTTTTTCCTCAATAATATAAATGAATAAGTGTATTTGTGATATATAGTAGGAAAACAAAAAATGGGGGCTTTATTACATGTTTGATATTTTCCTTGCATTTTAGAGGATTGCATTTTAGAATCATTCAAATTATATATATTATTTTAATAAATTGGATATATACATACATATATATATATATAGTTTTTTTATAACACCTCTTTTATGTTTGAACTGAAAATGTGATTCATATCTAAAATTAGTGTATAAATCACTATCATCTTTCTTTTTACTAAAAATAAATAAATAAAACAACCTCCTAATCAGATAAAAGGTAATACTCTTTGTAATAGTTTATATTTGTTTGCATCTATTGGTATACTTATCTACCCATAGTAGTATATTTATTCTCTTATAGGAATATCTTAAAATATTTTTTTAATGCATAGTTATCTTATATATATATATATGTAAAATCCATGATAAAAGTTGTTTTCCTTCCCAAATGACAATCCTCGGGCTCCGAAATAGGAGTTATATGTTGTGGAATAGCTAGAGATTTTCAACATTTGGTTTGGACTGTATTGATTGGTTATTTAGAACTTCAATCAAATTTTGATTCCAAAAAGAATGGGTCCATTATCAAGTCTAGTCCTAACCAGTCTAGTCTTCTGACCTAACTCAAAAACTCCTTAATATTCTATCAAAAAAAATGTATACAATTTACAAATTTTGGTATTAATGGGTACAAAATTAGTTATTCAATTTAGATATTTGCTCCCTACTTAAAAAATTTCCAGTCCTTAACTATGTTCCAACTCAATCCAATTTTATACCATGCACACCCCTACCAGTTGTTGTATTAATTGTGCATGGACAAAAAACTGTGCACACTTAATTATTGAATTGGTTTGAGAAGAGCATAGACTAGAAATAGGAAAGCAGAGTGTAGAAGTATAGGTAATCAATGCTTATGGAGAAAAAAATGTATAATTAGTTATCTGTCACCAGTTCCATTAACAAAATAAAATGTATAAATAATTATTGAATTCTATATCTTTAATATGAGTTTTTTTCATTAACGTACGGAAGTGTTATTGAATCAATTTAACTACTACAAATTATATAGGTTGCATGTCATTCCACTGAGTTAATATCTAAAAAAATAAAAATAAAACTCATACATGATTTGCTAATAGTAGCCCATATAAATATGTTTGTTGTGTTGCTATTACTTATGGTTTCTCATTTAATTTGGCTACTCGTCCAACCTCCTATTGTGAAATATAGAAAGTCTATTTGATATACATATATATCCTCAAATCCACGATTATACATTAGAGTCATCAAGTAATGCGTGGTGTATTGTGCGGGTAAAATGCAAGTATTGTTAAAGTCAAAGTCCTTATCATCATTGTTAAAATTGAGATTTAGATTATAAGATTGTGTTATTCTATGATTTGAGATTGTTAAATTGATCCAATTCAGACTAAGGATAGCTAGGATTATAAGATTGGGACAATATCAAATAAGAACATGATCCTCCCTACGATTTTACCAATCCAATTCAAGTGTTCTAGGGGTTACAAGATCAAACATAATCAGTCAAGGTTGATATAAAATATGTTAAAATTGAACACAATTCTACCTAAAATCCTTCTAACCCATCTCAATTGTTAGTTTGGCTTCTCAACTTAAAGAGAAAACTAAATGAACACTATTAACCAATCATTTCTTCTTCAAAAGACTATTATTCTTTCGCTTCTTTTTGTCAACTTTGTTTTCCCATTCATCTCGCTCCCTTATCTCCATTTTATTCTTCTCTAATCCTCTTATTTTATCATCTTTGTCTTCCATGTTCCCACTTCATCCTGACACTAGCAGCTGTGAAGACCAAAACTCTATATATATTTCAATTGTTGGTTCAAAATTATTTATTTCTCTTTCCTCATTTTGAAATTCAAATTACAGTGTTCATAAGTTGTTAGAACTTAATAGCAATTGCCTAAAGGAATAAGGATTTTTGTTAAGTTAAAATATGAGTTACTTTTAGCTTACATGTATGTCAAGTTTCTATTTTAAAATTTTTACATGATCTTACTATATTACAATCCAATCCTAAGATTTGATCATGATGGCCCTTGACGATTCTCTTGATCCAAACAACCTTGGTTCTTATGTGTTTATGAGAATAGTTTTATCAATATGTAATATCTTTATCTACATAGGATAATACATTCATAATCATGTTGTAATATATTTAGCATTTTATATTAGCTTATGATTTATCATTCTTTTAGGTATATGGATTGATAGATTCTATGATAAGAGATTAGAGTGTGCATGGTTTGGTTAATGGCAATTAATGACCCTGACCACATAAACCATATTTTGTGGTTAAATATATTTTTCATTAACAAAAAAAACGTATTTTAATATTTCCTCAATAAAATCAAACCATAATTTTGCAACTTTATTTACTGTAGCTAGTGGTTAGTCTACAAATGAAAAAGAGCACAAAAATGTTGTTGTCTACAGATATAGATATATCTTATCATTTTAAAAAAGAAAAATATAAGAAATGTCAAATATATCCACCTATCAAGCCACTGACCATTGTAGTTTTAAGCCATCTACAATACCATAAGGTCACAATAATCTAATACACTCAATTAAGGTAAGCTAGTATTAAATTTGTGTATGTGTATACATCTGCTTTAAAAAAATATGTTTAAAGGTTATTTAATAGAAATTTTGATCCTCAAACCACTTAAAAAAATCTTTAACCAAAACAATTTTTTAACCATTAACCAAACCAAGCTCTAAAAATAGTTTAACCATATTTTATACATCCCTAATAAGAGATGTAAAGTTTTTATTGACATAAATATCTATGGTTTAACTCATTAAAAATTGGCTAATGATAAATAGCATATTCCTTAAATGTGCTTCAATGTATAATCTATAATAATCCAAGTGATTTGATTTGTACAAAAATTATAAATTGCTAGCTTTAAATTGATGAAAGAATTATCTAGAACCTAAACTATAATTATCCCTAAGCTAACTAATCTTTTAAAAGTATTTGGTGAACTTAATTATTGAACTAGCTAAAAAATAATATGATATAAAAAGCCATATTGATGTTAATAAAATAAATAAATAAACTAAATCTATGCTTGTAAAGAAAAAAGAATTATAGGTACATAAGTCACCTTTTTCCGCTCTTTGAAAGTTTATTTCTTTAAAATTCACTTACAAAACAAAATTATTTGAAAGAATTGATCGATCAAGTAAATAAATTAAAATGCCTAGCCAAACTTTGAGAGGTAGTTTAAAAGGACTAGATCTTCTTATTCTTGCTTAAAGATAGATTAATAGGTTTCGAAGAAGACCAATTTTCTAGGGTGGGATAAGAACTTCTAGTTTGTTTATGAACCTATCAAAAAACACAACAATTATATATATATATATATATATATATATATATATATATATATAATTTGAGGTGTGCTTGAAATCTTTTTTTCAGAATTTTCATCTTTATCTAATATATTACTATAAATATTTTGGTCATGGAAAATTTACTGAAATAGTAATATGTTCTAAATAAAAGTAATACTAGTTATCATATTAAATACAGAGCCCTAATTTATCACGTATAACTTCTATAGCAATTTTAATAGCTATTGTCAGTTTGCCGTTTGGTGGCAACATGACTAACATGTATGTCCTCATATAGTTGTTTTCTTTGACAAATATCATGTATTCATGTCTATGGATAACAAACCACATACTTATTGTAAGTGATTTATTTCAAGCCTTTCTAATATGTTGGTAAAATTATTATTTGTAAAATACTAATTGTTTAACATTACACTAAATTTTAGTGATTTTCAAATCATTCTAAATAATTTGAAGCACAGAGTGACGTTCTCCGATAAATTAGAAAAAGACGAACGAGGGAGGGGGGACAAATGAATACAAACAGGGAGGGCCAATTTGGCAAAAGATCGATTGGCGGGATTAAAGGAGATGGGCCACATGCATGCACGTGAACGAAACTCGAACCATGTGGACGGCTGTCACCCCATCATGCGGGTGCAAGAGGTTCATGAAAAAAGCTATGTTATGTTTCTATGCAATGCGCCCCCCCCCCCCCTCCCCTCTCTCAAGAAAAATTTTAACCATAAAACGATATACTAGTCTCAAATCCCGAGTCCCACCTCCATCATTTCTTCTCTAATTAAGAGCTTATTTTATGTTGATTCCTAGGAAAATTAAATGTAGTAGACTTTTGATACTGATATGTTCTCGCCATCGTTCAAGTTAGGCTACTACTGATTTATTATTGTCGGTTGAAATACTAATTAAATTAACATTAAACAATGATCTATTGAATTTAGAAAAATAAAATAATTATTGATGAGGCCTTCATTCAATAAGAAAATTAACATCCGAATATTTTAGCTTTAAGTCGGAGGGATATCACATTAACTTATATGTTTAAGAAACTCGATTTTTTCTATTTTTAATGCTCATTTAATATGATAAGAACAATAATAATAAAATTATTCTCATATTTTATATTTTTTATACAACTTATATAAAATAAAATAACTATTTTAAAACAAACATTTATTTTATACCTTAATTTAATCTAAAATAAGTATTTTATTAAAAAAAAAATTATTATTTCTAAATATCTAATATATGGAAAAAATACAAAGTAGGGATAAAAATTTACGTCCTTATTACACTCATTCCAAATGAGCCTTTAAAATAAATTATCTCTGACTTTCAAACCGATTGAAGTATTAATCTGGTAATATTATTCATGAAACTTCAATAATGAAACTAGGAGTGGCAATTTGGCCCCTCGCTTTGATGGATAAACAATGAAAGATTTTCAAGCTGCATTTCTACAAAGAGTAGGGCGCAACAAATGAAATCAAAAGACTATCCTCATTTCCTTACACTACATGATTTAGAGGATAGTGTGCCTTCCGGACTTTAAGACAGAAAGGGCTGCTCGCGGCAGTTGCCAAAAGTAATACAAAGCTATAGTTGGTTTGGAATGTTATTCGACCAGGAAGGTTCGGCGAACTCGTAGAGGGGCACTATAGTAAAGCAAAAGGATGAATAAATGATCAAAGGAAGCAAATAAAAATAAAAATTGTCAGAGACCTCCAAAAGTGTCAGAGTCAAAGACGGTAACTGAGTCAAGGGAGGGCCTACGTACGTACTGCAATGGCATCCACACTTCATCCTTTCTGTCCGCGTACAAGGCTCTCCCTAATCACTCTCACGTGTCAATTGATATCTAACAGAAAGATTCTCCTGACGGAACAGATTGCTAATATGATTGCAATCAAATACCATAACCAGCAAACATGCGCCCCAAAATTTGCCATGTCCATTTCTTAATATAGAAGAAGGATACAAGATAATATTAGGCACATACAAACATAAAACAGTGGACCTTATCTTTTTATGACTGTTCTAACAAATTCTGTAAATACAAGTTTAGGATGTATCTACCGGTGGGCAAGACATCAAGCCTCTTCTCACTAGGTTCATACTTCCCCTTGCGGAGTTGGTAACGATGAGTAACAGCTGAAATTGTGTACGTTTGGCCTTCGATTGTCACACTCTCGCCACACTGAAGGTTCTGCATACAAAGAAGAGTAAGATATGACAGTACAGTATGTGAGATAGCACACAAATTAACTGTTGATCACATAGCAAAACCGTGTGCGTTACCAGATTGTCTGCCTATATATCCTCTCAAAAGTCACGCTTATGAAGAGATTTTAGCCTTTTGGAGGCATATCAAACCTTTAGTGAATGTTTGGTTAAACGTTATTAGCTGTTGGGCATGAAAAACAAGTCCTAGAAAAACCTAAAAATACGAGTGTCTTGAATAAACAGCTCAACGAATGTTACGAAACAGAGTTAAAGCTGTTAGCTGGTCCAATAAGCTAATATCGTATATTAGTTGCCAACATAGCCAGTTGCATGTTTGAATATCAGAGTCGATAAAATATGCGGGTAGATCAGTTTGGTGCTGCACCAGATGTGACCAATCCGAAGCAAGGTGTTTTCAGCTTTCAGCTATGAGAATCATGCTAGAAATCAACATTAGAGCGTTGATAACTAGATATTCGGTTACCGTACCGTCCCTTAGACCGAATATATCTATATTAAAACACCATTCTAGCAATTTCAGTAACTTTTATAAGAAAATTTTAAAAATAAAAAATATATATCCATTAATATTTATATGAGTTTTTTATTTTATCTAAAAAGAGTTTGAAAATATTGTTGTTGTCGTTGTTGTTGTTATTTAAATTATAAAATAAATTTTAAAAACATCAGTAAATAATCAAAATATTATAATATATTATTAAAATAATTAATAAAATATTTGAGGATCAAATAATTTGTTCAAAAACCAAATATCATAAAGGTTAGATACCCTTTTAAAGAAATTGAATATGATATCCTAAATATCAAATCGACATCGTGTTGGGACGTGATTCACCAACCAAATTCTAGACAGAATTTGTGTCGCTACTTGTTTCAAATAAATTTCAATCATCGCTGTAGCATAGTAAAGGTCAAATTTTTCCTTCCTACATAATTTATGTGGCCTGGCAGACTGCAGCACGAGTTATAACGTCGCTTGTGCCAGTCCGACTGCATGCTTCTCAGATGTAGCTCTTTATTACAAAAATGCAATTGTAAATGTAGCTCCAATTATTCGTGCTTTCATCAAGATTTCACATGCTCAAGTAATAAAGTTAGCCAACATTGACCCTCAAAATTTTATACTAGCTGTTATTATATCCTCAATCATGCACAGGAATTTTGCAATGCCCACCCTACCCTGGAGATAGTTTACAATCAGCTGAGATACACTCACTGTAATGATAGGGAATGCTTGGTACTCCCAATTTTCCCAACCACTATAACTGGCCAATATTCGAGGAGCAATTGAAGAAAAATTAACATAACGATCTGTTTCGACCTCGAAAGCAAACGAGGGGAACGGATCAACGGAAGAAAGAAATTACGCGAGGAAGATAAGAACACAGGTCGAGTACACAACCTGCCAGAATTATCACTAAGAAGAAAACAATTTTTAACAATCATGGATGATCCCAAATTGCTCAAACAATAATTCCGGATCTAAAGGTTATTCTGTTTCCTTCGTGCAATCAATAGAACCAACAGGAATAAGATGCTTATCACACACGTGTCACTGTATAAGAATTAATGAATTAGCCATTTGACTGACCACAAGATATAAGGCATAGTTCTTTAGTATATAGGATATCCGGCTAAAGGATCTGAAATTGAACATAACAAAGCTCAACGTTTTCTGAAGACCCAATTATGTGCATTGATTCAATCTATCATGCTTTCATTCCCAGGAACCTCCAAGTTTACCGTGATTGACTTATATTCAGATTGATCTCTAGTAACGCTGGTAATTTGTAGATCTCCATCATCAATCAGAGCTTATATGACATCCGTAGACAAAGAAAGGATGTCTGGCACAGAGAACTATTCCAATGGATGAGTCACTGTTTCCTTTACAACTACCTGTTTCCCAGACTGTTGGTAAAAACAAAAGTCTCACATTGGCTTCTTCCTAGGCCCCGTTCTAATCCCAACACAAACAACAGTCACCAAGCCTCAAGGATATCTTCACCAGATAAGTTGTTGATTTCGTGATATTGGTATTTCTCCATAAATTTTAGCAATTGAAGGACGCTAATTCGGATGCAGTCAATAGTCAAATTCAAAAACAACACGCTACGAATGAGCATCTAGGTTCCCAATGCTGAAATATTTGTCAACATTGTTATAGCCATTAAGGTACTCATCTTCAATATGAAGAAAATGAAAGTGAAATTGGAGGATAAGCAAATAATAAAATAAAATAAAATTTGCAATGGCAAAAAGAATACCAAGGGGACTCACGGGGGAAAAGCAGCGAACGCCGAGGTACTTAGGCGGAGGAGTAATCTCGACGACTTTATAAGGATGATTATTATCTCTTTCCTTCTTCTCTTTCTTCCTACAGATTATTGTTTGAGGCCACCCTCCCTATATCATGTAATTTCGAAAGCGGATGGAAGATGAGGAATGATGAATAAGAAAGAGGAGACATGGAGAAGTCAAACAGATGAATTTCGCACCTTCTGATACGACACTAGGCTTGATGACGACGACGCCATTCCTTCTTGAACGACGAAATTCCGCGAATCTGATCCTGGTCGATTGCCCTTTGCACCACACACAGCCTGAAGCGAGGGTTCGAAAAAATCTTCCCAACCAGAAACTTCAGGGCGAACGAAAACCAGAGAAAAAACGAAAGATACAAAAAACAACGGGACAAGTACCGTACACCAATACCAAGTATCAAGTGTGCTTTGATTTTCTTCACAAATTACGGGACTAGACTTTGATTCCGGTTCCGCAAATGTTCGCGTCCCAGAACAAAGACCGGTAATATTCCGCTCACATTTGGTCCAATTCTCTTCTTTTTTCCATTTTACTCATGTTCCTTTCCTCACCAACCATAACTCAGTGATTTTCACGTAGCTTTTTTCTACCCATAAGTTATGTGTAATTTAACATGAGCTGCGTAACATCGATGTCCCTCGCTCAACGAGTTCGCCACCAATATAGATGGCAATTTTTCCTCCCTGTTAGGGGCCTGTCCATGAATTTTTATTCGTATTTAGATTAGGGAAGAATTCAGATAATAATTTTTTTTAGAAACAGACGAGATGGATTTGGGGTCTGTATTTTTAAATTTGTCCCAAATAATCTATATATATTATATATACATAATTTTTTATATAAAATATAAATTAAAATTATATTTTAAAAAATAAAATTGGATATTGTGAATGGAATCAAAAATTGGATATAGGATCGGATTTTGAAGATCAAAAATAAATAGAAAATTATATTAGGAATCAAATTAAATATTGGGATTTAATTTATGTGAAAATCAAGTCAAAGATTCTCCAATAAAAAAAATAAAAATCAAAACAAATTTAATAATTACTTTTCTTATTGAATTTATAAACAAATATGAAATTCCTATCCTCAACTCGTCTAGTTATTATTTCTATTTAAAAATATCTTATAGCTCAGGTTGGAGGAGTGCATAAACACCCGGGGCATCATTATGCGGGATGAAGTCCTAGGTTCTTTTGGGGGGAGGGGATCTAGTATTGTTGTCATGAGATTTTATCCTTATTAAAATATAAAGGGGAAACATGCACAAACCAACTAGACAAAGCAAATTTATGAGTGATTGATTTATTCTGAATTTTCTATAGTATGCAAAGGTTGGAAATAATACTTGCGAATTAAATTATAGTACCCTCTAGATTAGTCACTTGTGACCACTTATCCACAAAAATACAATATCAATTACTCGTACAAGCAGAGTACATATATATAACAAGTAAATTTTGGGGCCTCAAATATTTATAGGTCCTAAGTCCGAGTATAATTTACCTAAACCTATGAATTATGCGTAGTTCAATGATTTGCATGAGTGTTATATGTGAGTCACAATCTCACGCTAATAAGATTGGATGATGATTAATGGCATGTTCGCTAAAGCTTATTTGTAATGATATATTTTGAATATATTTGTACTTATCTGATATGATTAATGTTGATAAAATAATAATGATGGTGATGATATTTATAATTGTAACATTCAAAATTTACTACTGAAAATTTTATATTAATAGAATCATAATATAAAGATAATTAGATATTACTATCGTATTCAACATAAGTTTGCCTTACCAACCATGCTTACATCAAATACTAATCAAAAAATTTAGAACTTAAGGTGAGATAAGCAAATAATGGGATAAATATTTCATAAATAATAGATAAGAGTTTAGATATTAAACTCTAAGTATAAAATATAACCAAAAAGGGATTTCATGGAACTATTAGTCCAAAATCTATCTGGATAAAAAAAAAATAGCTACTAGATAATATCAACTCTATGTCCAAACCCTAATAGAATAAAATTTACTTTTCCAAAGATAGTAAATCCTAAGCAGTGAAATTATTAAGATAGTCCTCAGTGACCTGCATAACAAAATCTAGGTTATCTACTCATAGAAATAAGCAACACCCATGAAAAAATGGTCACTATGTTACATATTAAGTAAGGGAATAACACCAATCAAGGCAAAATGTTCCTAGCTACTATTCTTATTCAGTAAAATAAAATAGTAAAACTCCCAAGACAAAACTAACATCACAAAATTTAGAACTAAAACTTTTTATGTAAGTGAAAGCGTAAAATAAACATAAATGGGTGTTACCACCATAATTAACATAAGTGTGGATTATATATTATTCTCACATCAATTACAAGGTAAAGAAATTTAAAACGTAAAATCTAATCCCATAAAATGAGGAAGCTTTCATCAACATAATAAGAGTTTTAGATGATGACTTTGAATACAATATCCAAATAAATAAAAGAATACCCTGGACGAAGAGCCCCAAATGGCATTTAGGTCAAAACATAAAATTGGATAATATAAATCTTCCATCCCAACCCCATATATAAGATATGATCACTCCTCCCCCAATCAAGGCATTATATGCAACATAATCATCCAGTGAGTCATCAATGATCTATACAAACTTAATTGGGTCCTCTACTCATAGAAATAAATAGTACTCATAAAAAAGACGATCGGTACGCTACAAACCAAGTAAGATAAAAATACAACCATAACTAGGTTACATAAAAAATATAACACCCCCATTTTTTTATTCCTAAAAATTTTTATTTAAAAGAAAAATATGTGGAAGCCAAGTAAAAAATAGGAAATGGTATCACCACACCTAATATAAGACAGACACGTAACATAGATGAAAGGTTAAAACATATCCAACTAAAAATTAAACATCATCTATACCAAGAGGATAAACTCCCACAATGATATATCCAATGGTAGAAAGAAAGTGAATAATTCCACTAAACAAAATCATCAGTAATCAAATCGGTGGAAAACCTATGAAATAACCTTGGATTTTAAAAGCTTAGTAAGGTAAAGGAAAGTTTTTGTAATATCCCAAATTGAGCGGAGTGTTATAAGAACTGATATGGCTACTTATGTCAACATAGTATACCATACTTTTGGTGATTCCTTCCTAAGAACTCCATAGTTAGACGTGCTGGTCGTGGAGTAATGTTTAGGATAGGTGACCCTCCTAGGAAGTTTCAAAATTTTATTGAGAAGTGCATATTAAACTAATCTAGTACTCAAATGGTACTTACCCTAGTTGGCTCACCTAGAAACATAACCAGATTACCAATAAATAGGACAACTAATCACTTAAATATGTATATTCCCTATAAGGTCAAAATATATCGAGACACCTATAGAGTAGAAGAGGGCCTCTCTAGATTTTATAAGGCACACATGATCAAAAAATAGAAAATACTAAAATGGTACTAGGTGAATATTAAACCTAACTCAGATAGCTACCCTAAGTGATACAAATCCTAACTCAAGATCTTTCACTTTAAGTGATTAATGTTTTATTTAATAATTTTGACCAAGCATGAATTAGGCCCACATAATAGCATTTAAATTACTTCCATCAATACAATGCAATTCCATTATTAAATCCATTTTGGGAGGTATTAAATCCGATCAATTTCAAATTGCATTAAAGCTAATACATTCCAATTGGCATTAAAGACGAATGATTCCAAGTGGCATTAAAGCCTAACAATTTCATGGCATAAATCTCAATATAAGGCATCACATAATTTCAATTCATACTTAACTAATGATATGATTTTTCCAACCAAATATATTTGAGATACATCAAAACATGCTCAAAAATCACCATCATTTCATAATTAGCATAACATATTAACCATGAAAACATATTCAACCCTTCACATATTCGAATTTATACAAATAATCTAGAGGTAAGCTAACATGTGTTTGCATTAAAAATTATAAGATCACAGATACATGGAAGTACCATACAAGACATGGCATATTCTTGACATACTTAAATCACATAAAGCATGCTCATCACAATCAATTTCAAGAAGACATACATCCCATGATTCCACCATAAGCAAAGGTAAGTAGAGACTTACCTAAATCAAAAGCTAGCTAAGAAAAATAAGAGAGAGAGAGAGAGAGAGAGATCGATAATCTTTTATAATAATTTCCTAGATCGCCAATAGAAATCATAAGAATAGGTTTGAAACTACTTTATTGATCAATAATTCAAGTGTTATAATTTAATTTTTTTTTTAAAAAAGCACAAATGGACTTTCTTTAAAAAAATGTATTCAAAATTAAGTATTAATCTAACCAAGCTCATCAAAGATCACTTAGGACATTTCAAATCAATTTGAAGAACCAAATAAAAGACTATATCGTATAAGTTAATTTTATCAAAAATGACTTCTTAATTAGGTTTTGAAACCAAAAAAGATAAACCAACCAATTTTAGAGTACAAATCCACACCGATGAGATAAAAATGTAATTCAAATAATTTTAAATCAAAGCTATAAATCAAATATACACAAAAAGCATAAGCAAATCAATTTTATAAAACTATCTTCGAAAATTAGGATTTCTAGGCCCAAAATTTAGACCAACCAATTTACTTTGATTACCTCAAATTGATAGTTTAAAAATACAATTAAACTAATTTTAGATAATTCTAGATAATTAATTTTGACAAAACTATATTATGAACAACCAATTCGAGATAATTATTTTCAAAAGTTAGGGTTTTAAAGCCCATGATGCAAGTTTAGACAATTTAAATAAATTAATCCAAATTGAAGGTGTTAGAATGCATTTAAAATCATTTCAAATATTTTAGAAAAATTAATTATTGAAGGAACAACTATACAAATGACCAATTTCATAATTTCATTTGAAAGTGAGGGTTTTAGGTCCAAAAATATAATTCAATTAAATTTTATTAATTAATGTGAAATAAATGTTTAAAAATAAAATTAGACATTATTTATAACATATGGTATGATCAATTGATCAAAAACAATAAAGGAAATAACTAAATTTAACAGTACTAGGGTGCTTGACTCTCAAATGCAAATCAAGTCAAATCTCATTAAAATATTTAAGTTGACAGATTGAAAATGAAAGTAAGCATGTTATAGTGAAAATTATATAATAAATTGAATAAAATAACTCAATTACACAAACCAATTTAACTCCACAAGATTTTTAACCTAAAAATCCAATTACAATAGATTTTACACAATTTATCTAAATGAACACTTCCAACATGAAATTAAATACATTTTAAAATATATTATAATATTAATTGAATAAAAAAAATCAATTATGTAATTCAATTTCAATACACAAGGATTTTGATCTAGAAAACTAATTTTAATTAATTCTACATAAATTTCTCAAATTGATAGTTCCAACATGAAATTAGATATATTTTAAAGCATATTGTAAAATCAATTTATCTAAAATATCTTAATCGAACAAATCTAAAAAATCATGACACAACTAGGTCAAAATTCCAAATTTGAGAATTCAATCACATAGATCATAGGTAACACATCTATAGCAATCATACAACACATACATACATAATTAAATAATTAATTTAGCTTAATTAAACCTAATCTACAAAAAATCAATCAAAATAAATTTTAGGGTTTTCAAAAAATTATACCAAAAAAAGAGTTATGAATCAGAGTGGATGAAGACCAATGAAGTTCTGTCAGAGGTCGACGATCACTCGTCGGTGGCCCACAATGCTGGAGGCGGCCAGACGGTGGCACGCTACTACCGGTTGCATTGTTGATGCTGCTCAACTAAATCTCCTTGTTGCTACATTATAAAATGGCAATGAAGAGAGGTGGGAGTGGTGGGGTGGTCAAGTGGTGATGAGATATTGTGGTGTTGGTGATGTGGTTCAACAAAGGAGAAAAGGAAGGGAGCAAAGAAGAGGAGCAAGGTCGGGTTGGGGTTTGGGTTTGCATGCTGAGAAAAGGAAAGGGAAAAAGAGAGAGAAAAGAAAAGAAAAGAAGGAAAGAGAAGAAGATAAGGTAGTGACTTCGATCAATTTGATTTTTTTTTTAACTAATACACATATACATAAGAAGGTAATAAATATATAATAATATCAATGGATGATTTTATCTAAAACTCACTTAATGAAAACCATTTCATAAAGATCTAAAGGTATAAAACTAAAATAAAAGCTATTTAAAAGATGTTGGAAAAGCTTTAAGAAGAAAATACCAACGAGCATAAGGATTCTTATTATTTACGAAAATACACAATACAACCTTGAAAAATATATAAATAAAAATATACAGAAAAAAATTTAAATCAAATTCTAAGAAACTAAAATTAATTTAAATAATTTTTGAAAAATGTCTTTAATAAACCAAAAGGTGAAAAGAGAAGAAAATTAATTTCAAAAAATAAATTCATAAATAAGTTATGAAATTCTTTTCAATATAAAAAATTTTAAGATCTTAACAACCTCGTAAAAATAGATAAATTTAAAGACGAAAATATTTACCATGGATAAAAATTATTAAAATAATTTTACTATTTTAAAGGTGGTTTTATAATTTAAATAACTTATTTTGTTAATGAAATATAACTACAAAATAAAGTCATAATCACACAAGAAAAATATAATCAAAAATGAATTTAAAAATAATAAAAAGAAAAATGATAGAATATATATATAAATGAAAATTAAAATCATATAATTAGAATAAAATCATGATCATGAATGAATTTATCTAGAATGACTCGTAATGACAATAATTAAGTAAATTCTAATATGAATTTGAAACCATTGATAAAAACCACAAAATGAATCAAATTAAAATAATTAAAATGATCTATCAAATTATGTTAATTAAATCATTAAGCTTAATAAAATTAAATTTTTAAAAATACAAGGTATTAAAGAAAACATAAAGTATATAGAAGCGTAAGTGAGCATAATAAACATAAATTAAGGTAACACCGATTTAAAAAGTCCATTGTTAATTACAATCATAATCCATTTTCATATTGATGTTAAGTTCATGGATCCCACTATTTTTAAACTAATGGAATGCTTTAACGCACATCTTGGGAAAAAACACACCTAAGCCACTATTATAATTAAGGGAAATAGACCCAATACCTCTCAAAACAATATGCTTCTAACTACTATTATTAAACTGGTAGAAATGTTTGAAGCACCTCTAAGGTAAAATTTCTCCTAAGCCACTACTATGGTATGATGGAACAGACATAAAAACTTAGTTCTGACTCACTTAATATTTTACTTTAAGTGATTAATATATTATTTATACTGCTTATCTCAATGTCATATTCTAATTTATTTTGACTCTGAAAACACCACTATTCTTAAATTGATGAAATGTTTTAGAGAACCTCTCAGGAATAAACACACGTAAGCCACTATTATCGTCTAATGGAATGAACATAAAATGCCTCGGCCCTAGCCTATGTAATCTTTATCTTTAAGTAATTAGTATCTTATTCAAGGTGACATTTATCAATGTTCTCATACATACAGATATATAAACATGAAAAGAAGATAATATATATATTAACATAATCAATTCAAACACATAAACTCAAGCCACATGTATATCAATACACCTTTCTAAGGAAAAGGCCACGATTCCCCTATAAACCCTAATTTCACAAGTTATGCCTAAATTCTTCCTTGGTGCTATTTTTATCACTAAATTCATTACCCATCATTAAAATATTATTACTGACAACATATCAAAAAATCAAAGGCTAACTATAATGTCTTATACATGCAATAATAGCATACCTTTAGGGTTACTATTCACAATCCTTACAAAATTCTAATTTCACAATTGAGGTACAACTTCTCCCATAAGACACATATAACCACCAAATTTAATTCAAATTTCTAAAATTATAATAGTATAAACATATACGAAAATCAAGTTTTAAATCTAACACGTCATACATGTGATAATGACCCGCCCTATAGGGTTACTATTCCCAATTAAGTCATTTTTATCATTTATTGTAACACCCCCAAATTTCACTCCTGAAAAAAAAAATTTGAAAGAATAAAGCGGAAGCTAGGAGCGAATTTGGGAAATGTCACCGCCACATCTAACACAAGATAAATGTCAACCATCTATCTCATGTTAGATGCAAGGCTAAAAAAATACCTGTTAAACAATTAAATCCGAACTTTAAAAGCATAACAACGTTACGAGAATTTAAAGTCAATTAAAACCCTTGGAAATTTAAATACAACACTCGTAACTTCCAAAGATGAATACAATTAAACAAAACAGATTCCGAAGGATAAATATCCGGACCGCTTACTCACTCAGGTCAAGCCTTCCACCCCAATTTAGTAACCGATCAACACCTGCATCAAAGGTCTGCTCCCCACCATCGGTGGATCATCACAGGACCCATTCAACCAGTGTAGTATCAGTACGGGTCCAATACTGAGTAAGTCTCACTACCCTATCTTATGGGAGAGACGTAAACTGTAACATCAAGTACATATTAAATTATGATACAATATATGGATACAATATCAGACATACTCACAACCCACAACATGAATCTTGTCATACACCTGTAGTAACATATGAAACATATGTAACATCCCATTTAAACATATAAGCATGGTATAACCGAAATATAAAGTGGCTCATGCGCCTCAAGTAGGAATAATCCATATTATTGGAAACTTAACGCGTGACATATTCACGTAAGCAGCATGTAGTAATACAGATAATAAAAGCTGACCATAGTCCAATTAGACTTATTTGCTTTGAGCCTTTATTAAAAGTAGTCATTTCACACCACAGTATTAATCCACGTGAGTGCGGGAACCCCACTATTATAGCCGGTGGACCGGAATATATAAACTCAGGGCAGAACGCTCCTGACCACTATTATTCGCCGGTGGACCGGTCTCCAGGGCAGAACGCTCCTGGCCACTATTATTTGCCGGTGGACCGGTCTGGCCCCGACTCGTATGGTGTTTCACTGTAAGTGCTTGTGACTCATTCTTTATTCTTATCAATAATATATTCATTCCACACATATTCTTTAATAGTCCATGTGAGTGCGGTAACCCCACTATTATAGTCGGTGGACCGGAGATATGTACAGGGCAGAACGCTCCTGGCCACTATTATTTGCCGGTGGCTCGGTCTCCAGGGCAAAACGCTCCTGGCCACTATTATTTGCCGGTGGACCGGTCTGGCCCCGACTCACATGGTGTTCCACTGTAAGTATTTAATATCTTTCCTATGTCTTATCGATTTTATATTTGGTTTGCTGAGCACGGTAACCCCCACTATTATAGCCGGTGGACCGAAAATCATACAGGGCAAAACGCTCCTGACCACTATTGTTCGTCGGTGGCACGGTCTCCAAGGCACCCCGGCTCCTGGCCACTATTATTCGCCGGTGGACCGGTCTTGGCCCGGCTCAGCATCTTCCTCTTTAAGTGATTAGTATCTTAACGTATCTTATTGAAAGTGTTTTACCCTTGACATGCATGGCTAACTATATCCACACTTATCCTCCTAAGAGGGCCCGTCCCATATCTTGGAACTCGTGCACCCCTTATCACACCTCGATATCAATTTCCTCTATACTCACACATAATAAAAACCAACTCTTAAGGGTGTGGGTGAAGGTCCAACACCTCGTGACATCAGACTCCACCCGCCATTAGCCTCGAGGGTTTCCCTTGAAACCCTAATAGGACCTATGCGGCCCAACTTCCTCTTATTTCACTGCCATTAATTCATTTATCCTCAACACCTCATCTCATTTAGTTCCAATTCCAACTCATATCGCTCTACCCATCGATTCCACCTGTGACTCTAAAATCCTAGTTGGCCACTTCAACCCTAGTACCTTTCTTTTCCCACAAGTAGCCTCTCCTTTTCACCCCATATTTCTTCTCTCCCAAAACACCCATAATCATTCCTCATAACATAAACTCTCACTCTCAACCCGCACCTCACTCACCGTTAATCATTTTTACTTCCGCCTTTTCCATATTACTAATTCTTCCCAAAACCCTAATCGGGTCCCTTATACTCCCTTTTAGCAACTCACTTCCCAATTATTTCTTTTTGCCATTTTATCTCCATGTCATAATAATAATAATAATAATAATAATAATCGTCCTAGCATGCATGTCCTAGAGGGTTACATCATATCACAGCACGTCATAATCACCACATATGGATATCACATTCATGTTGTAAGAAAAACACATACCACATACCTTAACTCGAAGTTGCCCTACGCATAAAACACATTAAGGACAACTATGCGGTACACAACCGGACATGGTATATATACAAAACATCTAAGGCATGCAAGTCACATAACACATAGGGACCTTAGCCACATCCTTACGAAATACCCATAAGTAGAGGTAAGTAGAGAACTTACCTGGATCCGAAGCTAGCTAAGCAAGATAAAAGGGAGAGAGATCACTAGCTCGTGGATCCACGAGAAAGCTTTCCTAGATCCAATAGAAATTGAAAACTAAATTAGAAATTATCCTATCAATCAATAATCCACATATTCTAATTAAATAAACACAACAACAACACAAATGATCTTTCTTAGAAAACGTGCCCAAAACTTAGAACTTAAAAGCATAGCTTTATTAAGATTTAAGGTTAAAACTAAATCAAAACGGATTAATACAATATCGCTTGGGACATTTCAACTTAATTTGGAAAGCCCGAGGAAGAATAATCGATCATAAGTTAATTTATTGAAAATAACTTATTTATTAGGTTTTATAACTAAATAGGTAACTCAACCATTTACATAGCACCAAATTCAAACCGATTAAGTTAAAACATAATTTAAATGATTTAAAACCCAAAGATAGAAATCGATTAGATAAAAGACGCATAGCAAAAATCAATTTTATAAAATCATCCCCGAAGATTAGGGTTTTTAATGCCTAAACTACGAATCAGCCAAATCACTTCGATTACCTCAAATTGATAGTTTTAAAACACAATTAAACTAATTTTAGATAAATCTAGATAATCAATTTCAACAAAACAATCTTCCGATTAATCAATTCCAGATAATCAATCTTCAAAATTAGGGTTTTAAAGCCCACGACACAAACTCAGGTAATTCAATTTAATTAATTCAAATTAAGGTATTAGAAGGCAATTAATACCATTTCCACCATTTCTATACATTCAATTTTAGAAAAACAACAATACAAGTAATCGATTTCATAATCTCACTTGAAATTTAGGGTTTTAGGTCCGAAAATACAATTCGTTAAAATTCTATAAATTTAATCAAATTGAATGTTTGGAAATGCAATTAAACACATTTTATAACATATCAAATAATCAATTGCTCAAAACTAGTAAAAGAAATACACAATTTAGCCCAATTAGGGTTTTTGAGCCTGGAACGCAAATCCGATCAATTCTTGTCAAAACATATAAATTGACGGTTCAGAAATGTAATTAAACATATTCTAATTTAATTTATATAGTTAATTGAATAAAATAACCCGATTGCCCAAACCAATTTAAACCCACGGGAGTTTTGACCTAAAAATCCAATTTCGATAAAACCTGCATAAATTTCTCAAATTGACGGTTCCAAAATAAAATTGGATACATTTTAAAACATATTGTATAATCAATTTGTCCAAAATCGCCAAATCGGTTGAATCCGAAAATTTTGGGCATAACCCGGCCAAAAATCCAATTTTTCCAAAGTTCCAACACAACCACACAATTAACCTATCCAAATTAATCTTACAGCACATATATATATAATCAACCAATCAATTTAGCTTTTTATAAGCTAATTCATACCCAATTAATCAAAACAAGGGTTAGGGTTTTTCAGAAATTATACCAAACGAAAAACCAACAAATCGGGGCAAAGGAAGGCCGGGGAAGCTTCGTCGGAGGCCAATGACTGCTCGCTGGTGATCGCCCGAGCTCGCCGATGATCGGACGGTAGCGCGAGCTGTGCGACTCGTTGCTGCTGCGCTCTGCCGCCGATGCTGCTCCTGCGCGCTGCTGGCGTGGCTGCTGTGCGTGGTTGCTGTGCGCGGCTGCTCGCAGTTGCTGCGGCGGTGGTCGACGGGTGCTGGCGAGGTTGGCCAGAGCGGAGGAGCTGAGGAGAAGGTGGTGGCTGGCTAGGGTTGCGGGAGAGGGCAAGCCGCAGGGGGTCGGGGACTGTTAGGGAAAAGAAGAGAAGAGAAAGGAAGAAGGGAAAAAGGAAAAGGAAGAGGGGGAGGGTCGGGGCACCGACGGGTGGTTTTTTTTTTTTTTTACAAATGCACCTAAAAAAAAATACTTAAGTCTAAAAATTATTATTAGAATATTTTATCTAAAATTTATTAAACGAAAATTATTTCGAAACGATCCAAGCGCTTAAAATTAATAAAAGCTATATAAAGAATTTCGGAAACATTTTCGGAAGAATTTATTAATGAACGTAAAAATTTATATTATTTATATAAATACATTATAAGACCCCGAAATAATATTTAAAAACATATAATAAAATATTTAAGTAAAATTCTAACAAACCGAGACTAATGTAAATAATTTCCGAAATCGGTTTTCCGTAAATGAAAAAGCATAAAACAAAAGAAAATTAATTCCATGAAGAAATTCATTAATAAACTCCGAAAATCTTTTTAATTTAAAACTTCCCAAAAATTATTAACGATTCCCGAACACGAATAAATTTAGAGTCAGAAATATTTTCTACGGATAAAATCATTAAAATAAATTTAACTATTTAAACAGAAATTCTATAACTTAAATAATATATTTCGTTAACGAAATATAACTTCAAAACAAAGCCGTAATCACATGACGAAGTTATAATCGAAAATAAATTTAAAATATTAAAAATCAAAATACGAGAAAGAACGGGAATATATATTTTTAACCGACACTCGAACTCATAAGAATATAATAAAATCATTGTCGTTAACGAATTTATCTAGAATGGTTCGCAAAGACAATAATTAATTAAATTCAAATATGAATTCGAAATCGTCGATAAATCCATAAAACGAATCAAAATTAAAATAATTAAATATTTACATCAAATTACGCTAATAAAATCATTAAGCTTAATAAATCTGGATTTTAAAAATACGGGGTATTACATTTATTGATCTTGAATAATTCACAATCAATCCAAATATTCCACATGAGGTATTTAATATATGTATAACCAATTAAAGCATTAAAATACAAATTATTTTATTTTTAAGTCATATTAACCAAAATATCCCAAAACTAGCCAAAACATCCATTTTTGCAACAAAAAAAAAATCGATGAGTCCTGATATAAATGTTTCCAAATTCTATATATTATCATCATAATACGTAAACATAATATTTAAAAGCATTATATACCAATAAAAATCATATAAAAATACTATAGTTCCCATGATCATACTTAGGATTGCAAAGCAAAATTTATCCCAACAATAATATTTAAGGTCATGTTCTTCTCATATTCTCATTTTTCATAGATTTGATACCACATATTCATACTATAACATTATGATAATAAAAATATAAATCATGAGATGCCATACAAAAATATATATTGCAAACACTAAAATCCTAGTTACGACATGTATCCCTACCGAAAAAGACATTGGTCACTGAGCACATATAAACCTACCCCGCATCCTTTGGGAACTCTAAAAAATCACCTAATAAATGATGATAAAAAATAATTATAAATTATGTATATAAACAAATAAAGGATAAGGTAAATGAGAGTGAATAATAGAGCAAAAAATCAAATCGTAAGGCTTAAAATTTCAACGGTTGAAACTTGTACAACAAAGGGGGGAATGAAAACTGATGTTGAAAAAAAGGAGGGAGAAATGGTGCTAGTTGTTGTTTATAAGGGGTTGTAATGGAGGAAATTGCCGCAAGTAAGAGTTGAGGAACAGTGATGGTTGTTGAAGGTAAAGGAGGTGCAACGGTGTTGGAAGTTGTAGCTAAGGAGGGAGGAACGTAGCTGGAAGTCAGTGATAGGGAGGGAGGACAAGGATGGCCAAAGGTAAGGAGGAAGAAACAATGGAGGGAGGATTTCTTGGGTTGGTGTGGCACTTATGGAAACTTAGAGAAACAGTCAGGGAAAAAAGGAAGAGGCACCGGTTGTTGTTACTTATATACGGGGGGAATGTACATGAGAGAAGGGAAAAGGAGGGATATGGCTTGTGTGGATAGTATGGTTAGTAAAGAAGATGAAATCGGATGGGAGGAGGTATTTATAGAGGGATAAGGGTGAGGTGTGTGAAGTGTTGAATCAGCCAAATGGTTGAAGATAGGGAGAGTTGGTGTGGGTTGGTTTTTGTGACACAAATCAGGGAGAAAGCGATGGGTTGGTGGTGCAGATTAAGTAGAGTGTAGGTGGTTGGTGCAGTGCAAGTGCGGGGTCATGCAAGGGATATTGTATGGCTGGGAAGGGAAAGCATAAAAGGGAAGGGAGTCACACAGGTAGAGGTTTGTATGGCCACAAGGGGAAGGACGAGAAAGGAGATGATTGGGGTCGAGAGAAAAAGGAAAAAGAAATTAAAAGAATTTTGGATTCATATTAGAGTTACGTTTAAATGTTAGACTAGAGGATTAAGCTAAAATTAATTTATCAATTATTTTGGGTTAGGGTTAGGTTAATATATAAATGGCTCGGAATTAGGATTTGGGTTAGATTTAAGGTCACGGAGTTTGGTAAAATAAAATTATTGATTATTCAAGATTAAAATATTGTTAAAATATAAATTAATTGGGATTAGTATTAGATAAAAATTTGAGGTATTATAAGAACCCTTCTGATTAATATTCTCATACAATAAAATGAATTGGTAAAACTCCCAAGGAATAACACTCTTAACCATTATTATCATCCAGTGGAACATACTGGTAAAACTTGGTCCTAACTCACGTGATCTTTCACTTTAAATGTTAATGTCTTATTAGATAGGTAGTTATATTTGTAACATCATGAAATACTATCATAAATATATCAAGCACATAGAAATATGATCAAAAAATATTTTGGTCATTCCTTAAGGGGAATGGACACAATGGCCCCTCTAACCCATAATTTTACAAGGTAAACATAAATTCTTTCATAAGACTAATATAAAGCCCAAATTTATTACACTTTCCCAATATATCATTATTGATAATGTATTTCAAAATTAAGGTCTAATTCAAAGTCTTACATATATGACAACAGTCTGCCTATATGGTTACTATTCTAATTTGAAGTTATTTTTTATTTTATTATACTTATGTTAATAATAACTACCTTGAGTAGTTCATGTAACATGCATAGCATATTTTAAAACAATATCACTTTGAAATACCAAAATTACATATTCATCACAAACTAACCAAAATACCTCTATCATACTTAAATACCTCAAAGTCTCTTTTTAGATAACTTGTACGATGAGAAGGGGTATTTCTAGTACGAGATGGCATGTGAATGGACAAGGAGCGGATTGGGCCTAGTTACGATGTAGAGAATGGGGGATTTAGGGGGGAATTTTGTGCAACACATCCCTATAAGGGAGTAATGTGATGGGGGTAATAATGAAGAAATTAACTTACTTAGCTTTATTTGGTTGGGGTAACCAAACCAAGATAACCGGTTGCGGAAGGGTCATGTGAGGCAGAGGTGAAATGGGGAAAAGAAAGAAGAAAGAAGAAACAAAAAAGGAGAAGTAAAAAGGCAAAATAAGGAAATAAATTTAGGGTTAAAGTTAAGATCAAAGGATCAGAAAGAGTATTAGAATATTAATCATTCAAAATTAAGGTAGTTTAAAATTCAAGGTATTACAATAATATTATTAATAATTATAACAAATTATATTAATTATATTAATGACAATAATAATATTAATATTATCATTAATTATAATGATATTTAGTTATAATAATTATATTAGTATTATTATAATCATGATTATATGATTAAGTATAATAATTATATTAATATTTATCATAATATTAATAATTATAATTATACATATTATATTAATAATTATAATTTTACTAATTATATTAAAAAAATTCACTCTTCATATCAAAAAGGAAGTTATTTTATTAGAAAAAAAATTGTATAAAAAAATTAATTTATAAAACTCAAAACCTACTTTTTATTTTTACCCTCACTTTTTTTTCATTATCTATGCATTAAATATTTTCTTATTTATCAATAAAAGTGTAAGTGTAACTTTATAACTACATGTATTAGTTCCTAAAAAAGTGTGAAGATTATTAGATAATTTGTATAGCTACTTTAATTAGTTCTAAATATAAATATGATAATTTTTATTATCAATTATTGGTATAATTTATGAATATTATTATTATTATTGATATTATTAAACTAATTATTGTTATTATTGTATTAATTTTCATCATAAAAATAAATAAATATTTATTATTATTATTATTTATATTCTAATTATTATATTTATATTATTAAATTAGAATTAAAATATTAATCAGTATCATTATTATTATTAATTTATTTGTTAATATAATATGATTTTATTAGTTTTAATTTTATTGGTGTTAATCTGAATCATAACACATTAGTTTTAGCGAACATATCCTAAATCGTTAGTTGTAAGGAGAGGAGCAAAAATAGAAGAAAAAAATATAATTGACAAAAGATAATTTATATAATAATTGGATTTTTCTATATAGCTCCATTGATAAGTATCATTTGATTGTTGTACAGAGGAGAATGGAGCAACTAAAAAGCATATAATGGTAGGATTTTTATAACACATAAAAATTTTACGCCAAGTCTAGCAATATTGTTGTGAACTGAACTGTTTAGCTACTCTAAGTTTCCAACTTTTACATGCTTGGCTTCGTTAAGGTGGTAGTGATGTGGCTAACCAGTCATATTATTCCTATTCACCAAAATAATAAATTAATAATAGTGGATTTGATAGTTGGATATCCACACCTCGATTGTGCATAGCTTTTGGAAAACAATGAATAAAGAGGGAAAAAGTTTGTTATTTGGAACTAAAGGCGCTAATGTATGACATCTATTAATACCAAACGTTGTTAGTTCAGTTGAGGGTCATGCTCTCCCACACTTATGTTGCTGCTTATCTATTCAGAAGTACATACACACAAGGAAGGTTATGAAGCTATTAAGATGTAAAATGGGAAGTCTCTTGATTACTGATATTGGCCTTTCCTTTGGTGTAAAAGGTATTGGAAAAATAATTAGGGAGACAGTGGCGAGTAAACTGAAGACAAAGCTCGTGGACTAGAAGAACCAGTACTTATCAATGAGTGGTAGATTTGTGTTGATTAAATCGGTGTTGCCTTCAATACCAAATTATCATTTGTCGATATTCCCTATGTCAAAGTCAATAGAGAAAGATATGATCAAGATAAAAAAAAAAAGAGGTTTATATGGGGTAATAATGCAGTTGGATGTCATAAAGTGGCTCTAATCAAATGGGATATACTTTAAGAGCACAAACAAAGAGGTGGATGGGGTATAGGAAGTTTCAAATATAGTAATGTAGGCAGTGGCGAAGCTAGGTATTTTACTTCATGGTGTCCCTCTATTATAATAATAATAATAATAATAATAATAATAATAATTTTTATTTATAATAAGTTTACCATTCAAAATAATATAACATCCCTTGTTTATCAACCAAACTTTGTTTTTGATTTATAGCTTTTTATGATTAAAGATATTGAATTATTATTATTTAAAAAATCTCGCTAAAATATTATTTGTTCATTAATTAATCATATAATTTTAAAATGTATTATTAATAAAATTATAAATAAAAAAATTAGCTAGTTATAATTGCAAGTAACATAATTAGAGCCAAATAAACAAGTACATTGATTATAATTAAAAAAGATGGATTACAACAATTTAGAATATATAATATCTGTAAGTGAAAAATATCAATAATCAACATTTGGATAAATGGTTGATCTTTGTGATATATGACCATATTAAAATATACTTAATCTAAAATTGCATGGTGTCCCGTGACATCATTGAAAAGCCCTAGTTCCGCCACTGGACAAGCCTATGCGAATAGGCCGCACTAACAGTTAACACTCCAGCTAGTTCAGCAACATTAATACAATAAAAATTAAATTAAATTAAATTAATTAATACGAAGAAACATCGGATAGAAAATGGTTGTTCGCCGAAAATGTCACAAACTAAATGAATATGCATTGGTAACAAGGAGGATATGAAATTCGTTTAAGTGACAACAATTGACAACATTAACAGTTCATAGGCCTCTAGAACGTGGACAAACTGCAGCTCATCAATGTCGTTCCGGATCACAATTTAAACTAAAGACAGTGCAATCCCAGTTCTTTGTTTCACACAACGTCAAATCCATGGTCGATCTCCCAACAAGCTTCAGAAATAGGGGAATTTCCAGGGGCACCGACAAATGAATTCGACCGTCAACCGTGAAGGAGAACCAAACTCTCTTCCTCTCCTTTTCCATTTTTCCAACTACCTTGCATAGGGATGGTACCTACCACTCCCAGTACCACCATAACCACCTCTACCACTTCCATACAAAGAACTGCCACTGTTGCCTCCATATACGCCACCAAGGGCAGAGTCATAACTGCCACCATAGCCGCCTCCACCCGTGGCTGATTCACCATATCCACCAAAGCCATCACCATGCCCCCCGTAACCACCTGCCAAGTCATAGCCACCTCTGCTTAGGCCACCAGCAGCACCATAACGGCCAGAGTATCCACCATAAGAGGCATCTCCCCTGTAAGGCCCCATAGCACCTCCACCATATCCTCCATAGGCACCAAAGTCACCAGCACCATATGCACCATAAGCTCCAGCTCTACCACCATAGGCTCCACCCCCCCTGTAAGAAGCAGCACTGAATCCACCTCCACCATAGGCACCATATGCATCTCCAAAACCACTGTCAGCACCACCACCATACCCTGACCTAGAGTCATTATAACGCTTGGAAGGGGGCGGAGGAGCATTTGGTTTCTTGGGCTCCGCCTTTTTAATTTCAACCTGCATAATAGAGAAGCTTGATAAATAATCACACAGCCAGTTTCAATTAAAGAAGACAATGCTTGCCTGATCTCAGATACACTTGTGACTTGAAGAGATAAGCCATAAATATATGCTTGCAAAATAGACAATACCACTTTCCTATACTAACGCATATTACATGATAGACCAGAGCATGAGAGCAAGCTCAAAGAAAAGAATGCATCAGTTTATCTTGTTATCCTTTTTGGGCAGCTAGCAGATAGGATGGGAAGAAGAGGAGTGAAAGAGGGATACCAATTCCAAACTGGATAACATTTGAAAGCATGTTCCATCACAAGAAAGAGTAGAACTTATCACCAAACAACTGAAATATATGAAACAATCATGAGTTTCTAGGAAATCACTAGGCAACCCTGAATTTTGAGGGTTACGGAAAATATCTCTCTCGTTAGTTTTACCTATCAAATCTCTGTTAATTTTTTAAAAATTCAAAAAACCTACCTATGAAATGACCATTATACATTTATCTCTGTTATATCAGTATTTTTTTAGATGAATTGTCCAAAATACTCTAAACTAAATCACTCACTCCCCTAGCCTCCTTGCCCCAACACTCTCTCCTATCCCTCAAATTTCTCAGGAAAAAAAGGCATTGAAGATGAGGGAAAGAAGAGACCACCGACGCCACCATCTCCATTTCATTCTCTTCTCCATCTACCCATGTCGGTCAACACCGGCATAGGATGATGACACATCAAAACCACCAGCAACTCCAACAACTGACCTCTGACGAACGACAAGGAGGCCCGTAGCAGCCGAAACTCCACCACACCTTCTCAGCCGTCAATTTGCAATGAATTTGATTAATGGAAATCAAATCTGGGCAGCTCTATTGACAACAATCAATGTTATATTCTGATTCAAAGGGGATTAGATTTTGTTTTTCTATATTCCCATATTTTGCATCTAGATTTGCATTGCAAGACTGATGATTCTGTACTGCTTTACTCTTCTTATAACCACATCAAATCAGGATGTTTAGCTTCTGCACTCCAAATGTTCAACGAAATGACCATCAGAGAAGAAGTTTCATAGTCAGGTTAAACAAGGAATGACAAAGCAACCTCTTTAAATGGTTTATCATGGAGTCAGAAAAGGTCCCTCCACTTTTTCCTAGTTTCAAGCATTGGTAGCAACTTAGGCTTTTACTTTGTGGGATTGTAAGTGCATTGCAGACTGCTTGTTTCTGGGTTTGGTGGAAACTCGTAGTTTGGGGGCTCCATTGTTAATATTTACATACAGATGTGGCAGGTTGACCATGGTGTGAAAGTGTTCAACAAAATGCCTATTAGAAATACTACTATCTGGAGTTTAGTTTTGCAAGATTATTGCAAACTGGGTTTGTGGAGTCTGTTGCTTGAATTGTATCCAAGACTAAAAATTTGATGGTGGAGAACCAAATGGGGTTATATTGAGCTTTTTGATTCATGGGTGTTGTAATGGAGGTTTCGTGGATGAAGGAAATCAATTGCATTGTTATTGTAGATGGGGAGGAGAGGGAAGATCTGAGAACAAGGAAGTTGATCTTATAACAAAATAAAAATTAGGAATTTTTTCATTAGTTTTGGACATTTTAGGACCTCATCTCCAAAGGAATAGAGAGGAAGAATAAATATTGGCACAAAAAAAAGGGAGATATTTTAGATATTTCACACCAAACAATAAGGGAAAATATGTGAGAAAACTAGAGGGAATGGTATATATTATAGGTAAGGGAGTAATGGTCGGTCATTTCACAGCCAGGTTTTTGAATATTTTGGATGTTAACAAAGATTTGATGGCCAAAACTAACAGGGGGTTACCTGATGTGTAATGTAACCCTTAAAACTCAGGGTTGCTTGGTAACTTCTTAGAATCTCAGAGTTGTTGGGACTAAACTTAGGGTTGTGGTACATTTTACCAAACTTATTTCATTTTGATATGTACAAATTCCAAACTCAGCTTAGTTAGCTAAAAAGTAAAAATCTGTCCTGACAGAACATTAAATGGTTAACTAACTATTGCTCACCTTAGATCCAGCAAACTCAATCTTGTTTCCCTTTGACAAAAGCTCATCTACAACTTCCTCTGTGTTGAAAGTAATAAATCCAAAGCCACGAGAACGATTTGATGTGTGATCCTTCATGATTTGGTGCTCCTTCACCTCTCCAAACATTGAGAAGAATTCTTTGAACTCATCTGACATTAGAGTAAGATTAATAGCTTGGTGCATGAAATACATCAACACTAGAAAGGGAAACAGAGAAAGATTCACTAGCAGTGAACACACCTTCCTCTACTGTGGTTGGAATTCCACCCACAAAAATCTTTTTGGTCTTGAAATCTCTAGAGCCTATTGCTCCCTTTGGAATGGTCCGCTTAATCTCAACCTAAAAATTCACCAACAGCAGGAGGGGAATCAACTTAAGGAACTGAAGGGTATAAAATCTCTGCCAACCCATGAAAAATATCAGGCATAATAAATCCTGGGTGAAACAATATCAACTTCTATTCTTAACCAACCTGTTTTCCATTTATAATATGAGTTTCTTGAATGACTTGATCCACAACGTTTGGGTCAGCATAGGTGATGAACCCAAATCCCCTTGGATGTCCAGTTTTGCGATCTTTCATTATCACTGAATCCGTAATTTCACCATACTTTTCAAAGTGCTTGATAAATTGAGCTGCACAAGATGCATCAATTAGAGTGATCAATTACATATAAAAAAATAATTCATCATCACATGGCAGCAACGATGATAACAGAGATAAGCTAAAGCCAATAACACAGACAGAACTAACCAGAAGTTGTCTCCCTAGCTAAACCTCCTACGAAATTTTTTCTGCAATTACATGTTTCTAGTATCAGAAATTGGTAATAACAGCAGCCACAGCATCAAGCAGTTCAAAATTTCTTGGCCATGAAATTAAGCCTAATTCATTCACAGCGTGCAGAAGAGTAACTAGAGATTCGACAATGGACCGGAACAAAAGGAAGAGAAATAAAGCTAAGATAAAAGCAGAAAACAAACGTTTATAAACAGGCGCAATGAAAATGGGCGGTCACAAGAACTGAACCAGGATAGTCCGAATTTTCCACTACACTACTGTTTGCTTCATAAAATCAACTAAATGAAAAATCTTTAATCTTGACCACCGGACTCTTAATACCATGCCATCCTAAAGCATAACATGACGCGAGAAGGTATGAAAATAAATCCAGTCTTTAGATTCTTAAAACCATTCACTACATTATAACAGTAATACGGGAGCAATCTTTTCAGCAACCCCATCTTGCAACGCTCACTCCAACTCAGCGATTGCAGAGACGAGCATAAAAATCGATCACAATTAGTAAAACAAACGCTCGAAAATCTCAGGCATCTGAACACAAAAAGTGATTAAAGATCGAGCACAGCCGCGCCAGAGCGAAAAGGAAAACTTGAATTAGGGTAAAAGTTAAAATACCCGGGACTAGCACCGTCTCCTGTTAGAGGACGAGACCTATCGTCGTCCTCGTGGTGACCGGAGGACTGATTGTCGTGGAACTCCTGAGCATTTCCTCCGTCGCAGCTCACATCGTGCCCTCTAGAATCCATTATTGGTCCGTACACGTGCTTTCGGTTCTGACGATTGTGTTATGGCGACGGAGGGACCGTACCTAAAAACGAGAGGGAGCGAAGAAGATCCGACGACTTAACCGCTCTTGGTAAATTTGGGAACGGAGAAGCTCACAGCTCGACGCTTCTGTGAGTCTTTGGTAAAACCCTAGATCAACCGGGCCAGCTAACCGCTCAGAATAAGATCTACGGTGACATGCAGCCGGTACAAGAAACATAGCGGAAGGCCTATGGACCACCGGAACATTACCAACTGACATAAGAATAATTCTCCACATTATCTTCATATTTTTTTATATGTGATATTTTTAATAAGATTAAATTTTATTTAAATACATGTATTTTAAATAATCTCATCGGATATCATTAATTTTAATTTTTTTTTACAATAGTATCATCGTATTAATTTTTTTAGTTTTATATGACTAAAATGATAATTTTTTAAAATATAAATTAAATTTTTTTAAATATTTGAGTACTTTTTTCAAATTTTTTAGAATTTTATAGATTTTTTTGAATTTTTATAATATTTATTTTTAAAATTCTAGAAAATATCAAATATTTTTATTATATATATATATATAATATTCTATTTTTCAATTCATATTTTATAAATACTCAATATTATAAAAATTATCATTTAAGTCATATAAAACTAAAAACATTAATAAGATGGTATTAAGGTAAAATAAAATATTGAAACATATGGTATTCAAATGATATTATTTAAAACACATGGTATTCAAATGATATTATTTAAAACACATTGTCCTAAATGAAATCGGGCCAGATGCATGGTACTTAGGTGTAATTTATCCTAATAATATTTAAACTAGTTGCATTTATATTTCAAGTTAGTTTTGATTGAAAACATGTGATACCTAAGTAAGACTAAAATAAAATATATTGGTAACTTAGTTGAATTATTAAAAGCATAGGATATCTAAAAAAATATAAGGCTAAATGTCAAGGTGCCTAAATAAAATTTATCAATTTATTTGTTTATTTGTACCTTTCCGTTTATATTTATCTAACTAATTAGCAATTATTTTGAGATATTTTACATTTATTTAATATTTTTAATCTTTTAAAATATAATTCTCTTAGTTTTTTAAGGAATATAATATACATTTATTTAGTTTTTTGTGTCCAGATGTATCATAATGACGGTGTCATTTTTGGCATAGTGGTTTCAATGCTCAAACACATATGTAGTGATCATTATTCGATCCTCACTAAATGTGTAGCCTTTTAAAAAAATATATGATCATAATGTTGAAGACAAGTGCAACAAAAAAAAATTTAAAGATATTTACTAGTATAAATAACGATTTAGAATAAAAATGTAGATACAAACATAATACCATTTTTCCAAAATACTAAAAACCATATTATGTTAAGGATCATCTTTATTTTATTCATGATTTAATGTTGAAGGCTGATGACTTAATTAAATTGAGACACGAATATTTTTATCTGTCATAACTCTTGCTCTTGTTGTTAGGCTATTACATGTATTTGGAGTAGATGTTCATTAATTGTTATATGTTGTTGCTCTATATATGGTTTTTATTGTTGTTGTAATGCCCCGAAATTTTAATAAATTTTAATTTTAATTAATTATCATTTAACCTATTCAAAATTCAAAATTTCAAATCATTATATTTTATTTTATTTTTAGTCTAATCTTAACCCCATATAAGTGATAAATAAAATTTTAGATTTAATTTTCAAAAATTAAATCTAATCCTAATCCTAAATCCAACGAAAAAAATTCATTTTTCTTTTTTTCTTTTCTTTTCCCTTTTTCTTTCTTTTTCTTTTATTTCTCTTTTTCTTGCTTCCCTCTCTTCCTCAGTCTACACCCCAACCCACTTCCCTCCTCTCTTTTTTCTCTCCCTAACCTACCAGCCCAGCCCAACCCACTCCCCTCTTTTCTTTTATTTTTTCTTTTCTGTTTTCTCCTATTCCCACGTAGATCTTCTTCTTCCTTATTTCCCTTTCCTCTTTCAGCCAAATAGTGCCTTGCACCCTACCCCCAACATCCTCTGCCCCTTCCCTTCTCAACCATACAACCTGCCACTCTTACCTTCGGTCTACTACCCTTATACCACCAAATCCCTACCACAACAACCCTGCACCTCTGTCTTTGCCCACTTATTCCTTCACAAGCTAAGCCAACCCTCTACCCATCACCTTCTCCCTCTTCCATTCCTTTCCCATTGATCTTCCTTGGCCATGCACATATGTGTATATATATACATGCACACAACACCTCCCCTCTTCTCCATTCTCCTCCTTTCCTTTTATCCTCCTCTTGAAACGCATTAAAGCATCTGCTCTAAGTTTGTTTTGTTTTCTTATCCTCATCATCATCACCAGCATCACCACACTATTATTTCTCTACCTTCCCTTCCTCTTCTCCTCTCAGACTGCTCAACCCAACACCACCCTCACCACGCCAAACCACACGCATACCACTTTTCCTGCCATTGCATTTTTTTAAATCTACTACACTTGGTGTCGATCCCCCCTCCTCTAGCTATGGCACCACCTGCCGATCCCCCTCCTCCATGTTACAGCTCTTCTTACCATTCATTTCCCCATCTCATTGCCCTTTTGATGCCAACTGTCAACCCCCACTTCCTTTTCTATCCCTACCCAGCCACTGGCAACACCAGCCATTTCCCTTCCTCAGTTGCCACGTACAATCCATCACCTACCGGTTCCACTCCACTATTGCGATGTCAATCACCCTTAATCGCTAACCACTAGCCACCCTTAACTGCCATAACCACTAGCCCCAACACCCTTTGTCGCCTACCACCATCACCACCACCACTTCCTGCCTCCAACTCCTGCTGGCCCTAGAACCACTATCACCATCACTTTAACCATCACACCACTATTGTGCACCACCATTAGAGATGGCAATGGGTCGGGTCCAACGAGATCCAAACCCAGACCCGTTTATTTTAGAAGACCCAGACCCAGTCCAGACCCGACGAGCCTTAAAATTTTAAACCCAAACCCAAACCCGGCGGGTCTGTCGGGTAATTGGGTCCTAAATTGGTCCTTAATGGGTCCATTCATTTCATGTCTAAAAAATCTATTAATTCATGCTGTAAATAGTAAGTATATTGTACACCTGCTAAACTATCATATTTAAATATTAAAAAAATATTTAGACATAACCACTTGCTAAACCCATAAAATTGAAAGCTAAAATGAAACATAAACACATGTTATGTATGCACTTATACTACAAGTCTACAAGTACAAATACAAGTCTTCAACATCAGAGTATCAGACCATCCACACAAATCCATTTCAAGCTATTTTAAACAACAATCAATAAGTCAATGACATACTGATAGTAACTAGTATGTCATTGCTTACAAATACAAATAGTACAATGACATAATGCAATTATACAAATGACAACAAACTAAAAATCAAGTAAAAATAATTTTTTAATAAACACAATAGTAGGGTTGTAGGCTTGCAGCTTGCAGGATATATCCTTGCCTCCTTGACCATTGATTCATCGGTAAGTTGACATCAATCATCCTCTTCATCATTGTCAATATCCTAAAATTTTATAAGATTATAAATATTAATTTTAATCGGTGAAATTGTATACAATACTAATATTAAAGTAAAATTAAATAATTATGTACCATATCACAAACGTCAATTACATCTACTTCATCCTCAGTGTCCGAATCTTCTATCATTGTAACACATGCATATGGATTCTCCAATGTACCTTTATAGAATATTAAATAAATAAATAATAAATTATCTCATATAAAATAAAATATGCAATAAGTTATGATTGAAGAGAGATTAAAATACCTTTAATGTCTTCAACCATCCAACTTTGTAAACACATCAATGCCTCTACAATTTTTGCATGAAGTCTTGAACAATGGGGACTTACAACCCGTCCTCCCATACTAAAAGCACTTTCTGAAGCAATAGTAGAAATGGGAATAGCAAGAATATCCCTAGCAATCTTTTGTAGAATTGGATACTTAAGGTCGTTCTTCCAAAAATTAAGGATATCAAAATGATCATTTTCAAGCAATGTATCACTTTCCAAGTAATGATCTAACTCATACCTCACACTTACTTTTCTTACTTTAGTTTTCTTAACTAAAGAAAATTCATCCTCCTCATCATCAACAGAAGTTTGAGGTAATACCCGCTTTAGAGAATTTTTCAATGGAGCTTTAGAAGAACCACCAAGGTCACTAGAATAATCAACAACTTTCTTCGGATATTCAACCAAGAGAGCATCAAACATGTTTCTAACCCTATCTAATTCATTATGAGCCTCATCATCATATAATCTCCTGAAATAGTATTCAACAAAATCCATTTTGTTTCTAGGATCCAAGATACTAGCAATAGCCAATATTCCATCAATTTTGTGCCAATATTTGTCAAACTTTTCAATCATCTTTGATGCCATAGAACTAATGACCTCAACATCACTTTGTTGCCAAATTCTCAAAGCAATTCTAATCATGCATACTTTTCGAAAAAATAAATTTGCGGTAGGGTAATTTCTTCCATAGAAAACTATGATAATCTTGTAAAAAAGTTCCAACTTCTCGTATATTGCATGAGCCAAATCCCAATCATCATCACTAGGAACTACAAACTTAAGTCTACCATATAAATGTTTCAACCTTTTAAACACATCTTAATAGGGAAAAACACTTTGGAGTATCAAATAAGTAGAATTCCATCTAGTTTTACAATCAAGAACTAATATTTTAGAAGTATTGACCTTCAAATATCGACATGAATCCTCAAACTTTTCAATCCTTTTAGGAGTTAAAGTCCAAAATGAGACACAATCTCGAATATTTTCAATCCCCATCTTGATCACATTTAATCCATCATTAACTATCAAGCTAATAATGTGAGCACTACACCTCATATGTAATATTGATCCACCAAGTATAAGAGACTTTTTCTCAAATTTTCTTAACAAAATCCCCATCATTGCATCATTAGTAGTACAATTATCAACCACTACAAAAGAGATTTTGCTTTCAAGCCCAAATTGGGACACATAATCTAATAAAACCTTGGAGATAATGCCTTTTGTATGTGGACATGGGACAAACAAAAACCTTCAAAATAATAATGAAACAATCATTACAAAATTATACTTAATCAAGCTAATAAAATATAACGATAATAATTAAATAGTTACCTCAAAGTTCTACTTCGCAAATTCCAATCTTCATCAATAAAGTGTGATGTCATGACCATGTATCCCTTTTTTTGGTTGGATGCACTCCACATGTCAGTGGTGATTGCAACTCGACTTTGATTATGATCCAACAAATCCTTTATATTGTGTCTTTCACTTTGATGCAACTTCATCACATCATTCTTCAAAGTATTCCTTGAAATTATCTTGAAGGAAGAATTGAGGCTTTGTACACCTCCTTGAAATTTCTTGATCAAATAATGTATCATTATTCGGCTTTATATCTAAACTTGCTGAGCCGTCAGATTGAGTCTTTATACTCAACATTTTGTTGCTAGACCCCTCTTGACCCAAGCCTCAAATGTCTTCTAGGGCAAGTCTTATCTATATGCTTTTTAAGATGTGAGGTTCCACCAGTAGTTTCATAAGTTAAAATAGCCTTACAGTGACGACATTTTGCCTTGCCCACACCATTAACTTCAATTCTATCAAAGAAATCCCATACCACTGAAGTGCACTTCCTAGTTTTTTTGTGTACAAATAGCATAATCAAGTTCTTGATCTACTTCCTTATCACTTAGGTGCCCCTAATTGTTTTAATTTTGAACATCCTCCATGTTTACATCCAAATCATCCACACGTAATGTAGCAAGCTGAAATGAACCAACACGAGTGCCCTTAGACCATGAAAACTTTGAAGAAGCACAATTATATTCTTATTCATGTTCCATAACCTACTAGAATAAAAAAAAAATACAATTTGAAGCAACCTCAATAATGGAATATTATCAAATTTAACCCATGCAATAACTTGTAATGTTAGCTTGCCTAAAATTAAAAAAAAAAGTTGGTGTGAGTTGTACTTGTACTTTTTAGAGTTAACATTTAAGTCTTGTTTTATTCTCTATATTTCCTAGGTTAGTTATCAAAGAGATACATAACCTAATCTAACTATACTTTTTTAAGACTTCAAGTAGATCCCCTCCTTACTCTCCTCTTGGACTCCTTTCTCTAACCATTCATTTTTTCCCTTTAGTTTAGCCCCACCCCATACCCTTTATTATCTTTGTTTCTAGACCATAATCCATAAATGCTACTTTGTTTAGTTTTTTGTCTAATCCATGTGAGGTATACCGTATACATTCCTAACCCCATCAATGACGCCTTAATGTTTAGTAGTTTACTAGCTGCTTACATGTGTTTTTACCTATATGTAAAAGAATTTGGGTTATATCATAGCTATCTTTTTCTCGAATACCTTAGGGATTATTAGTTCTATAGGATTCATTTTGATATATTTTGACCATTGTTTTACTTAGTGTTTATCTCAAAACGCTTACATATGCTTCATAAGACTCCTCTTATTCTATTATATTTTTTAATTTGTTGTAAGATTTTGTCTCGTACATGATACAATAATGGAATAGTAAGCTGGATTCATATTTGAGTCACAACAATAGCTTTTTCAAAAAAAAAATAGTGGTAATTTTGGAGGTATTATATTATAATAAACATGTATGATAATATTATTGTGCTGCACAATAATAAGGTATTATACGAAAAAAAAAAGTCACTATTATTGTGCTGAGACACAATCAGCCACAAATAAGAACAACTTGCAAACATGTATGACATAGCACAAGCAGGCACATAGCTTGGTAGCTTGCATTACACATTTACACCGATGCCTCCTTGAAAGGATCTTCATCCTTGAAGTTCACAAATAAGAAAATCAACCACAAAAAAACGTTCGAACAACTCAATGTCATGTAGAATACTATATGTGAAATCAATGTTTTATGAAAATATTACTTACAAGTTACAAGAACATTACCTGCAAATGATCGAACTTGCGAGGTTGGGAAGTGGGAGCCTATGCTGTGGCTGTGCAAACTTCGAAGTTCTGAGAGGAGGGGAGGAGCCTACAGATGTAGAGCACTGAGCGTGGCCGTGTGGGGGGAGTTGGGTGGGTGATTGGGTGTAGTGCAAGGCAGCACCAGAGTAGGCAGGGTCGCAGGGCAGCTGGCACTCGATAAGCGGCAGCACACACAACACAGCCGCAACACACATAGTACAGGACACACTGACATAGGCGCACACAACGGCGGCCAGCGGAACTCGGAAGATGAGATTGAGAGGTTGTCCTTGTCTGTTGTCATCGACGTCGATGGTCGACTAGTCGAGCCACTCGATGACTCGAGTTGAGAGTCTCGACCTAAAGGCTACAGTGCACTACAAAGTCTGCGGAAGTATGAGAGTAGGAATTAGGATTATTAGGGTTTAATGGTTTATATATATATTTATTTAAATTAAACGGGTTTGGGTCTAAAATGATAGGATCCAGATCCAGACCCGTTTATTTAGGTCTAGACCCAGACCCGATCCAAACCCGTCAGGTCTAAAAATTACGGATCCAGACCCTGTATTAATATGTCGGGTCTGCTGGGTCTGGGTCGGGTCCTGGACCCATTGTCATCCCTAACCACCATGCCCGAGCCTTCTAATTTTCAGTTATCTCTATTTTTACTCACTTTCCCTTGTTGTATTTTATCCTATATTAAAATTTCTAAGTCTAATGTTGTATATTTTGACTTCTAAGTGATAATTTGGTGGAAGTGGAGGAGGAAGCATATGTCTTACATGCTTAGAGACCTAAGCCACTTCGGTAAGGGTACATGTCATAGTTAGGGCTTTTTATGTAAACAGTGTATATATTTGGTTGTATTATCATTATTGTATAGAAAAGATTATCATGATATTCGTTACTATATGATATATGGTATTGTACATTGAAAGAAAATGTAAGAAAGTTATGAAAGCATGAATTGTGTATATGGTTGGATAAAATGAAGAGGGATATGTAAAATGTATCTATATTAGTGGTTATGCATTTTTATGATGATGGAATTTACATGAGTTTGAGAATAATTCATATTGGGACTCAAAAGATTTTTGAAAAAAAAATGGGTACTTTAGTTGTCTCAGGGACATTTTGGTTAATATAGATTAAAAATGAAATATTAGGTGTCTTAGTACAATAATTGGTTCAAAATAAGTTAAGTTTATTCTATGGCATGTTTGGTGTCAAACATGGATGGTTTAAAGTCCAGTAAATGAGAAAAGTGGTTTAAAGTGAGAATAGTAACCCTAGGGTTGAAATCACTATCATATGTGTGAAATGTTAGAATTTCATCTTAAATTCTGGATACATTGTTTATATTGGCATTTTAGATTTGCACATTAAATTTGGTGGTTATATGAGTATTATGGAAAACATTATGATTAATTCATGAAATTAAATTTTTGTGGGAAAGATAAATATTAATCCTAAGGGTAGGCTATTATCGCAACAGTAATACATGGAAGTTAAAACTTGATTTTTGGGTATATGATTGATAACAATATTTTTTAAGTATGGGTATGGAATTTTGTGATAAAATGAGTACCGATGGAGAAGTTATGCTAAACTTGTGAAATTAGGGTTTCTTAAGGGAATATGGCTTGCCCTTGGGATGATATATTAGGGTATGTGTCTTACATGGTTATGTGCGTGTTTGTATGATGACCTCAAAATAAATAACCACTAATAAGAAATTAATCATTTATAGTGAAATATCATATGATTCAGAATTGATTGTACCTTTCCATTTCACATGACAAGAATAGTGGTCAAGAGTTTTATGCTCTGAGGTTGTGTTTATGATAATGTTCCATCGGTTGAGAATAGTAGTCAAGATATTTATGCCTTAGAGTTGTATTTATTAATATTGTTCCGCTTATTGAGAATAGTGTGGTCCTTGAAATCAAATTAAATAAATCACTTGAATGATCATAATCATTGATAATAAATTAATCTAAAGTGAAATACCATACGAGTCAAGACCGATTGTACCTATTCGTTCCACTGGACGAACATAGAGATCAAAAACTTTATATCCTAGAGTTATATATTTATGATACCATTTTATTGGTTGAGAATAGTGGGGTTCTTGAACTCAACGTGAGTAAGATTATGGATATTAACCATACCATTATTATTGTAAGGCCTGGAAATCAATAAATGAGTTGGTACCTTTATGTCATTATATATGCACATTTATCTCTTGTTGTGATATTATGACTTTGTGTGACCTTTGTTGATTGTATTATTACCTTAATCAATAAATATCATATTGATCATCATTTTTATAAGTGTTGCTCATTCCCATGAGTAGAGGACCCAATCGAGTCTATGTAAGTCTATAAGAACCCCTTGGATATGTTGCTTTTGATGCACTTTTTGGGGAAGAATGTTGAATCTATCTTCGGGTTTTGGGTAGTAATTCGAGTTATCTGGTTGATCACTTTGAACCCATATACCTCTTAGGATTCTAATTTCCCAATATAACCCTTTATGCATTTTGTCTTTGTACTCGGAGCAAATCTAAAATATTTGTTTAAGTTCGTGAATCCTATATCTTTCTCCATTTTATCATGTTTGAATGTTTAATTGTTTTTCCTTGTATTCAATGTAAGGATGGCCTGGAGATGCAGACTTAGATCACATACGACAGTAACACCCAATTACTTTATTTTATGCTTCCTCTTAAACAAAAAAAATTAGTCGCAAATTATGGGGTGTTACAGTTGCTCTTGTGTTGGATCACTATATGTCCGGCTCATGTGAGTAGCAGGAAAATGGCTAGAAGTCTCTCCCTAAAGTTGTCACTCCGCTTCTTTCCTATGTCTTTGATGACTACCAAGGATCTCCTCAAGTATTAACATCTTATCTATCCATACAAAGGATTGATCGAAGTGGCACTCTTGCTAGCCATTTGTGAAAAATGTTTCTCTTGCTTCCTCAACTTTGTGTTATGAACTTGCAAAACAAAAAGGTTTGATATATATATATATAATATTAACCATATTATAATCAATATTAGCTAACTCACAAGATTATTCTATGTATTCTGAGTGACCCATTTTATATTCTTACATTATATATATCTCTTTATAGGTCTCAACCTCAGGGTATAATCCCCCCTCCAATCCTTAATTGAACCCATAGTTTTAGAGGGAGAAAATCAAGTTAATATATAATAATAAACTTATAGGTTCAAAAAGAATTAACTAAAAATCTAAATACCTTCTTATACTAAAATTGTGGCAATGACTTAGAGTGGCCCACTTCACCTATTTACTATATTTATTTCACTCGTTCAAACATATAGACCTAAACAAGTTCAATTTTATCTATTCCTTTGATGAGTTCCACAAGTTGATACATTTGTGTCACACATTTGGCCCAAAAACAAAGGCACGTCTATTATCTTTGATCCAATCTTATTTATGATCATGTTTGCATTCTTTGTATTGATCAACCATCAATCTATCTAGGCCTATTTGAATCATAGCTCACTATGGAATTTGCTTCCACAAAGATAGGTCAAAATATTATTTCACATATAAACCAAAATATGCGAGGAATTATCTAATTTAGATTTACTTAATTGTAAATGATAATAAATAATATTTACCTTAACATCAGGGACAATATTTGTATTTGCACATTGAGGGACTTGCAACATTTCTTATAACATGACAGTATCTTGGTTCCAACTTTATTTCCTAATCACCTAGTAACCCATGTATCGAACTCACCAACAACATTTAGTGTCATAACCTGAAAATCAAACTCAATTAGGAACGTTCTACATCCTCACATTTCAAACTCATTCGGTATTAATTTATCTATATTCCTTTTGTTACCCTTCTCACTAGTACATAAAATATGTGTGTATTGGTTTTATCAATAAAAAATAATTGATCAAAATGAATACCAGTTGGCTAGCACCCTAAACATAGTATAAGATGACAAGATCGCCACCATGATGTTGGAAAACAACATTAATAGTATCTCTAATGACAATTAAGATATATCAAAACTATAAAATATGATGATAGATGCAAATGAACACAGTAAACCACGATAAATAAATAAATTATCATTTACAACTTCTAATCATACTCAAAGGAAATAAGAATGAACAAATATTATGATGATTGAATGATTAGATTCAAATTAAGTAGATAATTACTACCGAGAATCATAAATTTTATCTCTATCCAAAAATTCTTATTCATTATACTCATCTAAAAGTTATCCTTCTACATCTACATCTCAAACTCTAACACCCATAAATTTATATTTTTATTTTTTATTTTTATCATACTACTTTTTGGATTTTATTTCTTCAAATATGACTTATTTTAACCCATAATATTTGGATTTATAATCATACTATATCCCATGTAATCATCATTCGGGCCTTGTCATCATACAAGTTAAAATATAAAATAGTTAATTTGATTTGACTCATAATCCTACCAGTATAATCCATAATTATATGTTTAATATCTCTCTATAACCCTACTTATATTATCTTTAGTAAACTTTAGAAGCCATATGCGAATTATATATACTAGATATTTTTTAGATACATATCATCTAGTAGTTAGATATATTTTCTAGACATTAGAAACTAACACTTTCTTAAATATAAGTAGATGCAAATGAGGGGTATATAAGTTTTAAACACATTGAACAACTATTCAATGCCTTATACTTGTTTATCATGTAACTATTAACTAAATTCATAATCTCTCTCTAGAAAAAGAATATTCTCTCATGTAATCTCTCTTCTAAAGTTGTACACCTTGCTATTTTATATCATAGACTCACTTTATCTTGTGTATCTTAAATTGATTCCAAAATTATGGGATCATCCATGTGCATGATTACATCGCTATAAGCTAGTATATCAATAAATATGCACATACAAATTTAAATATGGATACATGATAGAAACCAAAGGAAATCCATGCACATACATACCTACTAAGGTTATACACTACTTCTAAAATGTTACATCTACCATATATTTTGTTGTAGTCTGCACAGAGTGATGTATATACTATATTTTGTTCTTCAAAATTATAAAGCAATTTGATTTTCCCATAGGCTCTTATACAAACACGAAGCCAAAATTTCATACTCCATCATGTCACTTTCACACAATTCTACACATGTCCAAAACAAATAAAAAGACTAATAAATTAACCTCAAGTAAACTTGATAGGGTATTGTGTAATGTTGTATGGTTTAATCAACTTGAAGGGGTTTATGCCCATTTTCATCCTCCTATCACTTTAGACCACTCTGATGCTTCTATTATGATCCATAATAGTAAGTAAAAAAGCAAAATTTCCTTCTCTTTCTATAATATGTGGACAGAAGATGAAGAATTCCTGGCTATGATATCTTTACATTAGCATCCCTTGTACTATGGAAACATATTGCAAGCCATTGTTACTTATCTAAAGCAACTCAAACATTCTTTAAAGTATCTTAACAAAAAAAAAATTCGGAGGAATCGGTGATAAGGTTATGAGAACTAAAGGGATTTGGAAAGCGCTAATCTAAGACTACAATAATATAAACACTATAAAGTGTAGATAAAGTTTCTATGGGTAAAACACTAGAATTAATTAGCTTGCCTTGGGTGATGACAATACTAGTTTCTTCCATGCCACTGTCAAGGGGATAACAATGAAAAACTAGTTGCATACCATTGTAGATGACAATGTGTCACCCATACAAACCTCATAGGTATATTATCCACCTTCCAAGCTTTCTATCCCCACCTGCTAGGCTTAGTGGCTCACACTAAACCCTTTGATTCCATTATTATGCATAATGGCCCTAAATTGTATGTCTAACACCAAAAATCTTTATTATCACCTCTTATAAATATTAAAGTGAAGGGATGACGTGTTTTCAATAGTTATTGGTAAGGCCCTAGGACTCAATGGTTATAATACACAATTTTTGAAGTGTTGCAGGGATATTATTATGCAAGATCTTTTCTTACCAATCTATGATTTATTTGTTGCTGGTATATTTCCTAAAAGTCTCAATATCACTGTCTTAAACCTTTTTCCAAATGTTCCTAATGCATCTGCTCTAGGGAAGCATAGACATATCACTGGTTGCGGTACTTTATACAAAATTATAGCCCTTATTATTACACATAGACTCCAGCAAATGCTGCCAACACTGATAGATGAATCACTATCAACTTTTATCAAGGGTAGAAACATCATTGATAACATATTACTATAGACTAAGTTTATCAAGAGGTACAATAAAAACACCTATTTCCCAAACTCATAATAATGTCAAATATGAAGAAATTATAAGACACTATTAGAAGGGATTGCCTTGAATATATTCTTTATGTATTACATTTCCTTATTCACTTTGTAAAACTATTAATGGTGTGTGTAAGTACTATTACTTACTCTATCAAATTCAATGGGATCTTAAATCCGCCTTTCATAGAAAATAGAGGTCTAAGGCAAAGTGATCATCTTTTACCCTACCTTTTTATCTTGGTTACGAAGCTCCTCAACTAAGCTTTGCAAAAATTATGGTTTAATCCTCTTTTTTTCCCCCTCATCGTCAGGGTAAGAAGTTGAAGACTGTCAATCTCATATTTACAAATGGTCCTCTATTCTTTTTAAGGGACATAAAGAATCAGTGGTAACAATACTAGATATTTTCTTTCAATTCTCGACCACCTCAAGTTTATTCGTGAATGTTGCTAAGAGTAACATTTCATATGGTGGTAATTGCATTAGCAGCTTAACGATGAACTTTTTTTATCTTAGTTCCATATTTCTTAGGGACATCTCCCTTTTAAATATTTAGGCGTTCCATTATATGGTAAATAACTTACTAAACAACATTACCAACTCCTCATTGATAATTTTACTTCTATGTTGAGGTCTTGGTAGGCTTAACTTATTAGCTATGTTGAACGTTTACAACTTATCAAATCGGTTCTATTTAGCTTACAAACATATTAGAGTATGGTGTTCCCTATTATAGTTCATGTTATCACATATATCAATGTCATATTCAAGAAGTTTCTATAGTTAGGGTTTATCTAATAACACCAATCATGCACTCGTTACATGGAATAAAGTTTGCCTCCCTAAGGCGGAGGGAGGCATGGGTCTTATTAATCTGTTATGGTGGAATCAAGCTACAATGTGTAAGATCCTCTAACCTTTAGCATCCAAAAAAATCTCCTTTAGGTTAGATGGATACATGTATCCTATCTCAAGACAAAGAGCATATGAGAAGTTCACATTAAACCCTCAACATCTTGGATCATTAAGAAATTGCTAAGGCTGTGAGATATTTTTCAAATGGCATTACAACCAACTTTTTGAAAGAATCTTGAAAAATGGGAATTTTTCAATCTCCACTACTTATAACTTATTGGGACCCCAAACACCAAGAGTTTCCTAGCATTTTATTGGTAAGCGTTGATTATACACTTAGAAAGCACTCTTTTATACTTTGCTTAAATGAGCTTGATAGGCTCCAAACCAAAGAAAAACTTCATGCATATGGGTTGCTTGTTAGCACAACACGTATCCTATGTCATTTAACATTTGAGACTTTGTCACAACTCTTTTTTTTTTAAATACTCTAAATCAGTTTGACTCCCTTTACTTGGTTGTATAGGTTGCAATCAAAAGGTTACTAAATGGATTGACATTTTGAGCTAGGCAGAAAGTGGGGGGGTGCAACACCCCCAAAATTACAGTTGAAATTTTTTGTTTCATTAAAACAAACACGAGCATAGAGGTTATACCATTATGATCAGTACAAGTCCGGCCCTCGATCGGTCTCATACTAACCACAAGGCTAAGAAAAGTTATCACCAAACATTAGTCAAACTTAAGATAAGGATTCAAAGAAAAATTGAAATGTTCATAATACGGAAATTAGAGTGCATATTAAAAAGTTATAAAACCGAAAATGAGTTACATAGTCAAGTTCCCAAAAGGGATAAAAGATACAATGCCATAAAACAAAATTGAAATAAAATGAGAACCATTAGTAAACATGAATAAAGAGAATCCGGCCAACATCTGCTCTCAACCCTAAGTAGGTCCAATGGTCATCACACATCTAGCATGTCATAGGCATTAAACACGGTCCCACCTACGTACACAAATTTAGAATGGCCCTCTGCTCATGGGAATGAGCAGCACCCATGAAATAGATTGTCAGTACGCTACGTACAGAGTAAGTTAACCATGTATCTAAAGCCAAACATAGAAAGACATATAACACAAACAACATCACATAGACAACATTCAAACAACATAGATAATCATACAAGCAATTTAGATTATAGAGGTCGTGTTATAGTCTGGTTAAGCTTATTCTTTAGATCTCTGATCAGTATACTCATTTCACACCATACTTATTATCAATTCATGTGAGTACGAGAGCTCCACTATTACAATCAGTGGACCGAAAAAACATCTAGGGCACAATGCATTTGGCCACTATTATTCACCGGTGGAATGGTATCTAGGGCACAAGGCACCTGGACCTTATTATTCGCTGGTGGACAAATGAAATGCCTCGAAAATCCTAATTTCTATTATTTATTATTAAATAAGATTTTTATATTGAAAATTAATCAAATAATTTACTTTTATTACAATAAAAGGAAATTAATTAGGGCAAATCAAGAAGAAATTTATAAGTTTTTTATATAGGAGGGGTTTTGGTATTTTAAGCTAATTAAGGATTTTTTTTTTGGAAATTAATTAAATTAATTATTTTATTTAAATTATGAAGGATAAAATAATTTCAAATTAATATAAACTTTATAAATAATTTAATTGAAGAAAATTATAGTGTTTTGTTAATTAAAATGGAATTTAAGAAAATTCTTTCAAAATCCCTAAATTAACCTAAAAAGAGAATTTAATTATTATTTTAATAATTATATTTTATTAAACATTCCAAATTACCCAAATTATATTAATTAAGCCAACCACCATTTTCCCCTTCCTTTTTCTTTTTTCCTTTTCCCCCCTCTTTTTCCTTCTTTCCTTCTTTCCTTCTCTTCCTTTTTTTTTCTCTTCTTTTTCCCTGACCTAGGTCGGCAGCTGGCCCATCTAACCCCTCCTGCGCCACCCAGCCTTCCCGCGCCTCTCCTCCCTTCTCCCTTCTCCCAGTCGTTTTGACCTTCTTCTTTTTCTTTCTTTCTTCTTTTTCCCTGGACCGCCAGTCCAGCCTTCTTCTCCCCCACTTGTGTCGTCTTCTTCCCCGACACGCCTGTAACTCCCAAATCGGTGCCGGATTTTCTGGCTCTGATCCCGCCGTTCTCCTCCTCTCTTTCCCGTCGTCTTCCCTGTCGTTTCGTCTCAGTCAGCCATTTCCTCCCCTGATCACGCCATTCCCCTTTCCCGACAAGCATGGCCTACACCCGTAGACCTGCACCGGCCCATCCTAGCCGGCCGGAGCACCATACCCCTTACCCCTACTCTCCCACCCTCCTTTGTCGTTTTACCCCTCGATCGGCTTATAAATAGCCCTGAAGGTTGCCATAATCGAGTTTGGATTTTGGCAGCCCAGAAAACCAATCCAACGACCACCGCCTATTCAGCCGTATGTTCCGCCGTCGTCGGCAGCTTTCACCACCCACTCCGACCACCAAAATTCTCCCTACACCGCCCTCTACATGACCCAACCACCAGCCTTCCCTGCCTCGCCCTGCACGAGCCGCCCCGGCCGTGCAAAATTACCTCCCCAAACAGCCCCATTTAACCCCCGCGCCACCTTCGTGCCGCCGGTTACCGCCGATACTGTCGCCTACAGCACCACCCCTACCCCCAAAACAACCAGGGGATCCTACCCTACCACCCCATACCTCCATTTTCCCCTACTTCCCTCTCCCCTAGCCTCCACATCCACCTCTTCAATTCTTCCTTCCTCCACCGCCGTCGTGCCGCCGCCGACACCACCACTCAGCCAGGTTGCCTCCCACCTCCTTGAACCCTAAAACCTGAATAATAAAAGTGTTTACGATTTTAATATTATTAAATATTATTATTATTATTATTATTATCATCATCATCATCATTATTATCATTATATGATTATTTCTACAACTACTACTACTACTACTATTACTATCATGTCCTGACCTTAATTCCGGAGAGTTTCTAATTAATGGTATTAATTAAGACTTAAACCTGGTTGTGTTATTATTATTATTATTATTATTATTATCACTAATATTACTACGATTTCAATTATTATTATCATCATTATTATCATTATAACCATTCTTATTATTGTTATTATTAGTATTCTTATTATTATTATTAGTATCATTAATAATATTGTCATTAGTAGTATTGAAACCCTTACTTTAATACTATGGATTTTACTAAGACTTACTTTGATTAGTGGTGATTCGTTTAACTATCTTGAGAATAATAATAACCCTACCTTTTATTTATATACTACTATTATTAATATTAGCCTTGGTATTAGGCCATGATAGGGGTAAGATAGGAAAATTATGGTAATTCCGGTAGAGGGAGTTTAACCCTTAGTATTTCTCTCTTATAGGTGAACCGGGTCAAAACCCCCAGGAGGCGTAGGAGCGTGCTCCAAGCCCAGTGCCGATTTAGGTAAGGACGTAACTAAGGCCGCCTGTGCGCTATGTGTTTTACTTGTCTGGAATCCTTGTACGGTTTATATGTTGTATTCTATATGTTATCTGTTTTGTTGTGTAGCGCAGCATGGAACCGAGGTATGTTCTCGTGCTCTTGTCTGGTATGTACTAATATGGATATGCTGCAATGTGATGTGATGTGACCCTTAGGACATGCATGCTAGGTTATTTGATGAGGTGTTGTGGAATGGGGGCATGAAAGAGAAAAATGAGAAATTAAGATAACCAAAGGGAAGTACGTTGGCTAACGTAGGTAAGGATGACCTAGGTAATCTGTGATCAGTAAATGGACAAAGGGGGAATTAAATAAAATGGAAGAGTGGGAGAAACTAAGGTTATATGGGAGAACTAGGGTTTGCATGGAAATCTTAGGGTTTGGCATGGTAGAGATCAAGGGGTTTGCATGGGGAGGTTAAGGTCCGCATGTGGGCGAACCTTACGTATGGAAAGTTACTTTAGGAAGTGGGGAAGGCAATGGAAGGTTTGTTTGGGAGTCTGGAGGCTCGAGGTGAAAAATAATACGTAGGATAATATAAGGGTACCTAGGGACCGGCTAGGGTTTGGGGAGGAAACCCTAATTTGAGAAGGTGGAAAAAGAAAAAGAAAATAATAAAAATAAATGAGGAGGAGCGATGTATGAGGGAAGAGTTGAGTCTAAAGGTCATGACATGTGGGGCGTTATAGTAGCGTGGGTTGTGGGAGGCAGAGAAGGAAGGGCCACATAAGCCTAAATTAGGGTTTCTGGTGAAAACCCTAGGGTAAGGTGGTGAGTAGACCTTGGGGTATAAGGTGGTGGGCATTAACCTAGACACTTAGAAGTTGGGTTCCCGGTGTGAGAAAGTGGGTTATGGGAAGGATGTCAAGGTAAGTTAGGAGGTGCAGAAGTCTCAAGATATGGGACAGGCCCTCCTAGGAGGATAAGGGTGGATATAGTTAGTCATGCATGTCAAGGGTGAAAATCTTTTGAATAAGATATGTTAAGACACTAATCACTTATAGAGAAAGATGTTGAGCTGGACCCAGACCGGTCCACCGGCGAATAGTAGTGGCTAGGGCCGGGGTGCCCTACATGACCTGTCCACCGGCGAATAATAGTGGCAGGGTATGTTACCCTCGTGACCGTTCCACCGGCTATAATAGTGGGGAATTTCGTGCTCAACAAACCAATCATAATAATGATAAACATGGGAAAGATATGAATATTTACAGTGGAACACCTTGTGAGTCGGGGCCAGACCGGTCCACCGGCAAATAATAGTGGCAGTGTATGTTACCCTCGTGACCGTTCCACCGGCTATAATAGTGGGCTTCCTGCACTCACATGGGTTGATAAAGACTAGGATGTGAATCAATTATAATTATCAGAGATCTAATGAAAAAGTTATCTGGTTCATAGCCGGTATTGTTTATTTGTGTTATTGCATGCTATCTACGTAATTATGCCATGTCTGCTATATCATGTATCTCTGTGTATGTTGGCCTTAGTGAGTATGTTACCTTACTCAGTACGTAGCGTACTAATCACCCATTTCATGGGTACTGCTCATTCCCACGAGCAGAAGACTCAACTGAGTTTTTGCAGGTAAGGGCGATGTCTTCGATGCCTACGATGCTTACGAGGCATCGGGCAGGGTTGAGAGTTGAGCTTGGACCTAGCTTGGGGGTCGAGAGTGATGTGGCTGGAGTTCATCCTCCATTTTGTTTCCCTGTATTATTGTATTTTGTTTTATTCCACTGTATTATGTCCTCTGACATTTGGTACTTTAAAATTGTACTTTGGGTTGTACCCTTTTGGCTTTCGCACTCTGATTCTGTATGACTTATGTTTTGCTAATGACCAGGGTTTTATTAACGATTTGTACTTGGCAATCAATCTTGTTTAGCCTTAGCACTTAGTATCGGGTCGGTAGGAGTGAACCGATTTGGTACTAAGTGTGGCGGTAATGCCCCTGAATTTACAGTTTTATCTGTTCATTTCCGCTAAACTCTTTTAAATTAAACGAAATTATTCAGTAGTAAATTTGGGGGTGTTACAACCGATTTGGCCCTGACTCTCATGGTATTTCACACTAAGTAGATAGTATCTTTCCATGGCTTAACATCATTAGGTTTAGTTTTTTGAGTACGGAATCTCCCACTATTATAGCTAGTGGATCGAAAACATGCAGGATAGAATGCTCTTGGCCACTATTATTTGTCGGTAGATCGGTCTCCAGGGCACCTAGCTCATGGCCACTATTATTTTCCCGTGGGCCGGTCTAGGCCCAGCTTAACAATCTTCCTCTTTAAATGGTTAGTATCTTATTCGTGTCTTATTCGATAAATATTTCCACCCTTGACATGCATGTCACAATTCGTTTACTCCTATTCCCCTAAGAGGGTCTGTCCCATACCTTGGAACCTCTACACCTCCTAACTCATCCAGATATCCTTTCCCTCTTCTACTTACTCCCATGAATACCCAACTCCTAAGTGTGTGGGTTAAGGTCCACTTCCTTATGCCATATAAGGTCAACTTTACTATTTCCCCCCTAGGGTTTTCCCTGAAACCCTAAATAGGCATATATGGCCCATCCTTCATCTATCTTACACAACTAAAGCTCCCTTACCACCCAAAAACTCACCTCACTTAGATTTAACCCCAATCATTCCACTTTACTTCCCATTTACACATATGACCATGAAACCCTAGTTGGCCACCCAAACCCTAGCACCTTCCTTTTTTCTATATATCACCTCTCCATTACTCACCTACCATCCTCTCTTCCACATGACAACCACACTCACTCTCCATGTAATTATCTTCACTCTTGCCCCATATTCTTCCATTCACCCTCCATATGTTTTCACTTCCACAATCTCCTCCATTTAGGGTTTTCCTTCCAAACCCTATCCAAGTTTCCTATACACCCTTACACCAACCTACGTACTATTTTTTACCCAAGGACTCCAATCACCCCCCAAAACTCTTCCCTTACCTTACTTACAATCCAAGGAAACTTTTCCCACATAAGGATCATCCTAATGCGAACTCCATCCATCCCATGCAAACCCTAGACTTCCTCATGCAAGATTCGTTCCACTCTCTTATTTTATCTATACTTCCCTTTTATTTGTCCCCTCATGGATCATGAGAAAATTAGGTCATTCTTACATCCCTTTATTCAACTCACTTCCCCTTTGATCCTCTTCATCCTTTCACCTCATATCATATTATTAAAACATCCTAGCATGCATGTCCTAGAGGGTATCGTCATATAACATCACAAGCACAACATACACATCATTATACAAATGCCATAAGGAGGTCACATGAACGTACCTCAACTCCGACATATGCTACAAGTAAGTATTCATAATAACATAAGGTACACAAACATAACATAACTCATGGCATAAAACACACATAACACACACACAGTTGGTCTTAGGTACATCCTCACCTAATATGACACCGAGCTTGGAGCACGCTCTTACGCCTCCTTAGGGTGTTGACTTGATTTACCTATAAGAGGAAAATACTAAGGGTTAACTTTCCTCTTACCAAAATTACCATTATTTCCTACCTTAACCTTATCATAGACTAATATTAGGGCTAATAATAATGGTAGTTTTATAAGTAAAAGTAGGGTTTCTTAAAGTAGCTAATCATGCAACTATTAGTCAAAATAGGTCTTAGTAGTTATATTGGTTCATGTTAAAGTATCATTAGCAATATTTATATTACTAAATATAATAGCTTTAATATTAATAGTAGTAGTAGTAGTAGTAGTAGTAGTAGTAGTAGTAGTGATGATACTAACAACAACCCAAATCTTAGTAATATTAATAGTAGTATTAGTAATACTAAAATAGTGACAATAATGATACTAACAATAATAATAATGATGATGATGTCGTTAGTAGTGACAGTAATATTAGTGATATATGTCATATTAATAATAATGATAAAATAATAATAATAATAATAATAATAATAATAATAGTTCAAATCTTAAGAATGATAATAATAAGGGTCCTAATAATCATAATAATGGTAACATTAGTAATAATAGGGTCAAAGTTAACAACAACAACAACAACAACAACAATAATAATAGGAATTATGTCTTAAGATGGCTGAAAATGGAGATATGTACCACTGATTGGAATAGTTGTAAGGATTGGTTGATTAGTAAGACCACAGGGAAAGGAAAAAATATTGTTTGGAGAGCTGTTTTCAATGTCATTCTTTATCATATTTGGATTAATAAAAACAAGGTTGTTTTCCAGCTTCTCCAAAGAAATCCTAGAGTTACTATCAAACATATTATTTCTAAGATTTTTGTTAGATTTAATGATGTTAGAAATGTTCATATTAAAAGGTACCTAAGTAGTCTTGATAGATGGATGGTATGATTTGACTAGGGGTATGCCCCTTGTGATTTTGTAATTGAAACTCTGTGTACCTCTCTCCTTTTGGTAATAAAATCCTTAATTAATTACTAAAAAATAGTAACAATAACAATAATACTCATAATGGTTCGAATATTAATAATAATAATAATAATATACCGAAGTTAGTATTAATAATAATAATAATAATAGCCATAGTAATAATGATGATGATGATGATATTAACACAAATAAAATAATTAACAGCTCAATAAATTATTTTTAAATATTAAGGAGGCTAGGGCACAACCTAGGGATGGTGGTAACCAGGCGGCGCACAACTGTGGCTCTGGTGATAGGAAGAGAAGTTGAAAAGGTAGGTTTCTAGGCTAGAAGAGGGGGAGTGAGATGGTGGTCGTGGTGGTGGTGGATGCTCTAGGTTGAGAGGGTTGGAATGTTGGTGGTGGCGCATCAAAAGGAGTGGCGCAAGCAGTTGTTGGTGTGGTGGCCGAAGGTAGTGGAGGGGGAGGAAGGGTGAAGGATAGGAATGTAGAAAGAAAGGAAGGTGGGGGAGGTAGATTTAGGTGGGTGTTTTGGAAGGTAGGGAGAGTGGTGGTTGCGGCAGGAACGGCGGCGAGAAGGGCAACAAGGGGTGCAAGGTGAAAGATTGAGGGGCCAACTTTGCACGACTATGGTGGCTCATGCAGGGAGAATTACAGGTGGTGGGAGGTGTGGTTCAGTGGAGGGTGATGTAGGGAGAAGTTTGGCAGGTGGTTCAGGCGGCGGTGATAGGCGATGGTGGCGGTGGAGGTGTCTAAACAGGTGGTGGCGCAATGAGGCATATTTCTGGATAGCAAAAAGGAGCTCGATTAAGGGTCGGTTATGGGATATTTACAAGAAAATGGGGTGGAAACAATAGAGGGGGAAGAGGACAAGAGGGGGTACGTATGGCAGGGTCACCGACTGGCGATGGCAGGCTAGTACAGGTATACAAATTGCAGGGGTAGGTTAGGTCGAGGAGAAGAAATAGAAAGGGAGGGGCACACATGAAGGGGAGATGTGGGGTTGGTTGGGGTCGGAAAAGGAAAGGAAAACGACGGGGAGAGAGGGGGAGGTAGATAGGCGATGTAGTGGTGGCTAGTTGGTAGTGGTAGGCTGTAGGTCTCGCGTAGGAAGAAGAAGAAGAAGAAGGGTTGGTCGGCTGGTTCAGGGAAAAGAAAAGAAGAAAAAGAAGGGGAGAACCGAGAAGCTAAGCGATGGTGGAGAAAAGAAAGGGGGTCCGGGCTTGGGCGTGAGAGGGAAGAAGGGGAAAAAAAGAAAAGGGAGAAAAGAAAAAGGAAAAGAAGAGAAAAAGGAAAAATGGATTGGTTGGGGTATTTAGAATATTTTGGTATTTTTAAATATTTAAAATAATAATATTTAGTAAAATAATAATTAAATTCCCTTTTTATATTAATTTAGGATATTTTGAATAATTTTTCCTAAATTCCATTTTAATTAGCAAAACAATCAAATTTTCCCTAGTTAAATTATTTATTATTTTCCTCTTGATTTTTCCTTAAATAATTCCCCTTATTTTAATAAAATAATTTTATTTAATTAATTTTCCTAATAAATTTCTATTTTAACATAATTTCCTAAATTAGAGTTTTTGGATATTTCAGGGGATGTGGTCCAAAGATTAGGAAGCAATTCATTCGATCACTACTCGCTGCCACCACCTACCATATTTAGATAGAAAGGAATGCAATAGTCTTTGACAATGAGTTAAAGGATGCCACACTTGTAGAAAATTCCATTACAATATATCTAGCATGAAGATTCATAAGAATCTAGTATTATAAATTGTATTCTAGGCTGATAGGTCTTGTTGACGATCTAGCCTAAGAGTTTTTCTTGTTTATTTTGTAGCTCTTTTGAATTTTTTAGTTATACTCCTCACATTAATTTTCATAATAAAATTCACACTAATTACCCAATTTTTTTAACCCCATGCTCAATCCTTCCAATCCCATTATATATATATCCAACTCTCCCTATCACTAATAGCCCACATACAATCTACTTCCTACTTAATTTCTTCCCCTTCAAATTAATAAACACCCTCACCCCACGTTACCCCTTATAACTTAGATATCGTCTATGCACATATGATGCTGGCTATAGCGAAGGCCTTTACTACTCTCACAGGGTTATTCATTCTTTATTATTCACGGCAATGGGTAGATCCAAATGACCTCTACCTTTTTGTTTTCATATTTCACAACCCCCATACTCCATGACTATTCGGATTATGATTCAAGTAATAATCTACCTTTTATTCAGATATTGGAGAATGTGGAATAATTTAGAGCTAGCAAGTGAAGGGTATTATTCAAAGTTTTAATCTTATTTTTCAATATTTGAGGTAATCTATAATTTGAATGCTTATATTTAATATAATTTGGGAGTAGATTAGGGTATATTAGTTAAAAAGTTAATTTTGAATGCAAATCCATACTTTACATGCATTATATTGTATGCTCATATGATATCCTATTTAAAAAATATTTTGTTTCATCTCATCTCCTAAATAAATTTTATTTTATATATTTATTGAGATGTTTATTTACTACTAATATATTATTTGAAAATTTGGATATGTATGTATATTTATAGAAATCATGAAGTATTGTGGTTTGAATATTTAATGGTGTATATATTGAATGTGTGTGCATGCGCGCAATTTTCTTCAAGTTCATATTTAGTATTTTATCTTGAAATATGGTGTTTTATTTGGATTGAATTTACTATATCTTGTCCTAAATTTTAGTTTTAAAAGAGTAATTTTATTAATGTGCGTGGCATGGTTAATTAATATTATCTTTTTGTGAAATTCATTGTTTAAGAAATGTTTTGTTATTTTCTTGAAGTCGTATAAATTGGCATGATTATACAAATAGATATATAATAATTATGCGAATTTGTATATTTTACGTCATATATGAGCACCTTAAAAAATATTAACCGCTTAGAGTGGAACCTAAGAGAATTGAAGATAAGATAGTATTTAGGATGATACCCCTAGAGATAAAGAATATGTAAGTAGTAGGTTGGCTAGAGAGTTTTTCTAGACCTACTTGTTATTTTGTTGCTACTATATTATATCATTAGGCTTCATCGTCCTCATCCTTAGTCGCAAATAACTAGAGGGTTTTCCTAGGTTACAATTATAACTTGGAATTGGGGGTATACACTAGAGACTTTGTTATATATTTGTTAGCTAACTTTTATATTTGTGACCAACTAGAAGGTTTTCCTAGGTCACATTTGGTAGAATGACTTGAGGGTTTTCCCGATTCTACAACATCTCTGTCCTCCCTATGATTTCCACCAATTAAATTATATCGGGTTATTGTAACACCCCTAAATTTACTATTACAAAATTTCGTTTAATTTAAAAGAGTTTAGCGGAAACGAAGAGATAAAAATGTAAATTCGGGGGCATTACCGCCACACTTAGTACCAAATCAGTTCACTCCTACCGACCCGATACTAAGTGTTAAGGCTAAATAAGAATAACATCAAATACGAGTCACTTAATAAAGTACAAGTCATATAGAATTAGAGTGTGAAATTCAAAAGTTACAATCCAAAGTACAGTTTTAAAATACCAAGTGTCAAAGGATATAATACAGTGGAACAAAACACAATACGATAATACAGAGAACAAAACGGAGGATGAACTCTGGCCACGTCACTCTCGACCCCCAAGCTAGGTCCAGGCTCAACCCTCAACCCTACCCGATGCCTCGTAAGCATCGTAGGCATTGAAGACATCGCCCCCTACCTGCACAAACTCAAACGGGTCTTCTGCTAGTGGGAATGAGCAACACCCATGAAACGGGTGATCAGTACGCTACGTACTGAGTAAGGTAACATATGCACTAAGGCCCACATACACAGAGATACATGACATAGCAGACATGTCATAATTAAGTAGATAGCATGCAATAACACAGATAAACAATACCGGTTATGAACCAGATAACTTTCTCATTAGATCTCTGATAATTATAATCGATTCACATCATAGTCTTTATCAGTCCATGTGAGTGCGGGAATCCTACTATTATAGTCGGTGGAACGGTCATGAGGGCCATACCTTGCCACTATTATAGCTGGTGGACTAGTCACGAGGGTAACATACCCTGCCACTATTATTTGCCGGTGGAACGGTCTGGCCCCGACTCACAAGGTGTTCCACTGTAAATATTCGTATATTTCCCATGTCTTATCATTATTATGATTGGTTTGTTGAGCACGGAATCCCCCACTATTATAGCCGGTGGAATGGTCACGAGGGCACATGCCCTGCCACTATTATAGCCGGCAGACCGGTCACGAGGGTAACATACCCTGACACTATTATTCACCGGTGGACCAGTCTGGGTGTGGCTCAACATCTTTCTCTGTAAGTGATTAGTGTCTTAACGTATCTTATTCGAAAGAAAATCACCCTTGACATGCATGACTAACTATATCTGCCCTTATCCTCCCAGGAGGGCCCGTCCCATATCTTGAGACTTCTGCACCTCCTAACCTGACTCGACATCCTTCCCTTCCTGTTTTCTCACACCGGAAACCCGACTTCTAAGTGTGTGGGTCAGGGCCCACCACCTTATACCCCAAGGTCCACTCACCACCTTACCCTAGGGTTTCCACCAGAAACCCTAATATGGGCCTATATGGCCCTTCCTTCTCTGCCTCCCAAACAGACCTTCCATTACCTTCCCCACTTCCTAAAGTAACTTTCCATACGTAAGGTTCGCCCACATGCGGACCTTAACCTCCCCATGCAAACCCCTTGATCTCTACCATGCCAAACCCTAAGATTTCCATGCAAACCCTAGTTCTCCCATATAACCTTAGTTTCTCCCACTCTTCCATTTTATTTAATTCCCCCTTTGTCCATTTACTGATCACAGATTACCTAGGTCATCCTTACCTACGTTAGCCAACGTACTTCCCTTTGGTTATCTTAATTTCTCATTTTTCTCTTTCATGCCCCCATTCCACAACACCTCATCAAATAACCTAGCATGCATGTCCTAAGGGTCACATCACATCACATTGCAGCATATCCATATTAGTACATACCAGACAAGAGCACGAGAACATACCTCGGTTCCATGCTGCGCTACACAACAAAACAGATAACATATAGAATACAACATATAAACCGTACAAGGATTCCAGACAAGTAAAACACATAGCGCACAGGTGACTTTAGTTACGTCCTTACCTAAATCGACGCCGGTCTTGGAGCACGCTCCTACGCCTCCTAGAGGCTTTGACCCGGTTCACCTATAAGAGGGAAATACTAAGGGTCAATCTCTCTCTACTAGAATTACCATAAGTTTCCTATCTTACCCCTATCATGACCTAATACTATAGCTAATATTAATAATAGTAATTTATAATTAAAAGGGTGGGGTTATTATTATTCTCAAGGTAGTTAAACAAATGACCACTAATCAAGGTAAGTCTTAGTAAAATCCATAGTATTAAAGTAAAGGGTTTTAATATTAATAATAACAATATTATTATTATTACTAATAATAATAAGAAGAATACTACTAATAATAATGATAGTAGTTACAATGATAATAATGTTGATAATAATAACTGAAATCGTAGTAGTATCGGTGATGATAATAATAATGATAATAATAATAATAACAACAACCATGATCCTGATAATAATAATAATAATAATAATAATAATAATAATAATAATAATAATAATAATAATAATAATAGTAATAGTAATAATAACAACAACAATAACAATAATAATGATAATGATAATAATAATAATAATAATAATGCAAATAGCAATAAGAATACTAAAAATAATAATAATAGAGATAATACAATGATAATAATAGTTAGAATAATAAACATAATAATACTAATACTAATACTAATAATAGTAAAAATGATGATGATAGTGATAACGATAATAATGATAATAACAATAATGATTATGATAATAATAATAATAATAATAATAATAATAATAATAATAATAATAATAACAACAACAGTGATAATGATAATAATAATAGTAATAATGTAGATAATCATAAGAGTACTAAAAGTAATAATATTAAATAATAATGATAATAAGGATGGTAATAATAGTTAAAGTAATAAATGTGGTAAATATAACGATAGTAATAATAATAATAATAATAATAATGATAATAATAATAATAATAATGATAACAATGTTGATAACAACAACAACAACAACAACAACAATAATAATAATAATAATAATAATAATAATAATAATAATAATAATACCAAGAGTAGGAACAATAATAATTATAATAATAACAACAATAACCACCATGACCATATTAATAATAATAACAATAATAATAGTAATAATACTAATAACTGTAAGAATACTAAAATAATAATAATAATAGAGATAATAATGATGTTAGTCATAGTTAAAGTAATAAACATGAGAATAATAATAATAATAATAATAATAATAATAATAATAATAATAATAATAATAATAGTAATATTAGTAATGGTAATAGTGATAATAATAATAATAATAACACAACAAGGTATTAGTATTAATTAATACCCTTAATTAGAAGTTCTTAGGGATAAATGTTAGGACCTAATAGTAATAATAGTGGTAGTAATAATAGTAATAATATTATTAGTAATAATAATAATAATGTTAGTAATAATCATAATAACACTAATGATAATAGTTAATAATATTAAAATCATTAATCACTTTTATTATTCAAGGTTTAGGGTTCAAGGAGTTGGGGCAACCTAGCTGGGTGGTGGTGCCGGCAGCGGCGCAGCGATGGCGGCGACGATGGAGGAAGGGAGAAATGGGGAAGGTGGATGTGGAGGCTAGGGGAGAGGAAAGTAGGGGAAAATGGAGGTGTAGGGTGGTAGAGCAGGATCCCCTGGTTGTTTTGGGGGGTAGGGGTGGTGCTACAGGCAGCGGTATGGGCGGCGCTGGCGGCGCGAAGGTGGCGCGAGGGGTCGAATGAGTTATTCGGGGAGGCGATTTCGCATGGCCGGGGCGGCTCGTGCAGGGCAAGGCAGGGAAATTTGGTGGCTTGGTTGTGTAGAGGGCGGTGAATTTTGGTGGCAAGGGCAGGCGGCAGAGGCGGCTAACGGTAGAGGAAAGGATGGCTGAAGATGGGGCGGCGCGCGGTTTAATTTTTCTGGGTTCCAAATTTCGAACCCAATCAAGGTAACCTTCGAGGCTATTTAAAGCCAATTGGGACGGGAAAACGACAAGGGTGCAAGGGAGAGTAGGGGGTTAGGGGTATGGTCGTTGTCCGACGAGAATGGCCGGCGCAGGGGTTTGCAGTTGCAGACCGTGATTTGTCGGGGAAGAAGAGGGATTGCGTGCGAGAGGGGGTTGAATTGTCTGGTCAAATCCGCAGGGGAGACAACGAGGAGGAGAGGGGAGGAATGACTGGTGCAGTGGCGTGGCGTTGCAGGTTTTCTTTTCTGGCGAAATTCTCGATGGTAGGCATACGAAGATTGAAGACGAAGTGTAGCAGTGGACCGGCGGTCCAGGAGGAAAGAAAAGGAAGAATAAAAAGGCCGAATTGGCCGGGAGAATGGGAGAAGAGGTGTGCGAGATAGCTGGGCCGCGCAGGGGGGTGCTGGGCCAGCAGGCCGGCCCAAGTCGGGGGGAAATAGAAAAAAAAAGAAGGGAAGGAAAGGAAAGGAAAGGAAAAGGAGGGGGGAAAAGAAGGGAAATTAGTGGTTGGCTTAATTAGTATGATTTGGGTAATTTGAGATGTTTAATAAAATATAAATATTAAAATAATAATTAAATTCTCTTTTTAGGTTAATTTAGGAATTTTTGAAGGAACTTTCTTAAATTCCATTTTAATTAACAAAACACTCTAATTTTCTCCAATTAAATTATTTATAAAGTTTATATTCATTTGAAACTATTTATCCTTCTTAATTTAAATAAAGTAATTTATTTAATTAATTTCTAAAATAAAATCCTTAATTAGCTTAAAATACCACAATTCCTCCTATTTAAAACACTTGTAATTTTTTTTCTTGATTTGCCCTCATTAAACTCCTTTTATTTTAATAAAAATAAATTATTTGATTAAATTTCAAAATAAAATATTATTTAATAATAAATAATAGAAATTAGGGTTTTCGGGGCATTTCAGTTATGGATTAAATTAATAGTTTTTGAGTTATCTTATGAGAATTATATTTTTAAGTGGACATTAAAGGTGATATTAATTGGATGTTGATGGTATTGGGCTTGTTTGGGGATTGAGTGATAGATCATCTATTCTCCTTATTTCTATCATAATTACTAATAACGACTTATAGTTTAAATTTAAGGATGTATTATTATGGATAATGTTTGGGATTTGATTTCTTCAATATTTATAATAAGCATCAATTATATTGGTTTTGTTCATTTAATTTTATCCTTCATATATAACTCAGTTAGATATAGTGTATCTAACTTAGGTGTGGTGGTAATATCCTAATTTTGATTTATTAAGCTTCTATAGATAATTTTACGGTATTTTAGACTTTCAAAAATAGGGGTTGCTACATCAACAATGGTGTCTACAATGTCATCATGATCACCACTTTGAACCTCAGTACTATTATTGCCAACATGTATGGCATTTGAGTTGTTAAAGTCACTAACCTCTTCATTAAAGTAAACAAAGTCAACACATTTGCCACATCAATGTGATCAATATTATCATTATCATCGAAATTACAAATGTTGTGATGTTTACCTTCTCATACAATTTCCGAAGTTCCAAACTTTATTTTCCTAATTTCTAAGAATATATTGGTCATTATTCAACCACTTAGCATTAGTATAAAACACTAGTGATGTTATTAGCCCCCGAGATTAATTAATAACACAGAGTGAACTTTATTTCTTCTAATGTTTTGCTCTGCATACTTAAAGTATAGTTTTTGTTATCCGAAGTTTTCAATTATTATGAAATGCAATAATATTATACCGGTATGCTAAATATTATAACATCACTTAAAAGTATTGTTTTTAGTAGTTTTAAACTACACAATTATTTTAGTGGGACTATTTTTTTAATGGATTAACTATGTAAAATTATTTAATATTGTAAAAGTAAACCTTATTTTGTTTTATTTTACTTTGAATTCTTGTAGTGTGCATGATAAAAATAGCTAAATTTACACTAGCATACAAATTATCTTAGATAATATATGATAACATCCTAACATACACCTATTGACTTATGCAGAAACCTGTATACTAACATGCTTACATGTAAAAAAAACATACATACATATCAACATGCTCACATATATATATTAATACCAAAAATAGAATATTTTTTAGAGTAAATTACAAAATCTAACATGCTCACATACTAACATGCTAATCTAACACATGCAAATAATAAAATTAGATTAAATACCAAGGTGCTTACATGTATACTAACAAATTTTATACAATAATCTAATCATTCAATTATATAACCTAACATATACTAATATTAAGATAAAATTAACACAATAACATCCATTATTTATATAACAATCTACACAAATCAACCATCTAATACACAATGATATATAATTTATCCACTATTCTAAAAATTCATAAATTTTATAAGAATATAAAACACTAACAATGGTTCGGCTAAATAAGTAGTGCTTTGACGATAATAGCGATGCTCTAGGGACAATGGTGGTGCTTCGAGGTAGTGAATCCCATAAATAAGCAAATAGTTAAATGTGATACTCCGTTTTTCATAAACTCTAAGTAAGAGCATAATTGAAACTTGATATGTTATGTGAATTTGATCATAGAAACAATAGGGGAGAATATGTGTTGAATGTTTTAGTTAAGTATATTTGGGTTAGGGTAGAGATGTATTAGGTTAACTAGGTTTCAAATGAAGCATTAGGGTTTTTGGTTTTGGTAGTCAATCGGAGCTTGGGAGTCAGACGATCAGGTGTTTAGGAAATCTTGGTAGCACTAGAGGGTTGGGTGGATAGTTAGCGGTCAACCAGGTGTTGACCATAGTTGTTTTTCATGCATTTTTAGTTATATTTTGGCTTTATGAGCCTTACCATTGTCCATGTAGGCCTTCCCCAACCTTCTTTCGCATGAATCAGATCATTGTTTGCTTCTTTGATTTTTCCCAATATCTTAGCCATAATTACTTCACTTCACCTTTCACTTACCCTCTTACACTTTGTACTTACACTTAACCTCTTCATTTAAGTGTGAATGACGTAAGGTCTTGGTCAAAGTTTCACCTCTCTCTCCTTGGTATAACTAACCCCCTCTCACATCTCCTCATGCCTTTTTTCTTTGTTTTTCTCCATTCAATCAACCCATATCGTATTTTGATTTCTCCTATCTCCTCCCTTTTAGTTAAAGATTTCCTAGTATTGTTGAAGATCTTCAACTTTTGTTCTTGAGGTGTTGAGAGAAACCCAAATCCTCCCCTCAATCTTTTCTCTCCATTTTTCTTATTTGGTTATCTTCTTCTAATTCTTTATCTATCCTCGTTATATTTTTCTTAAGTATAAGAGTGTTAAATTTAGGAAAAAGTTGAAGAGTTCTCCATATCTCTTCCTGCCTCATCCCTTTTGTTGTGCCACCCATAGCTTGAATATGGCTCTTTTTTCTTTTGATTTTGTATTATTATGTTATCTTATTATTTTATTATAGTAGATTCTAATTATTTTGTTACGGTTTTTGTTATTTTTAAGGAGAAGGAATAATAGATGGGATCTAGGTTTTGTGTTATTATTTATTCTTATTATTGCAATTTTTGCTTGGAAAATAAATAACCCATATGCTCCTGTTATGGGCTTGTTTGACATGGGGATAATAGGGGTGGAAAAAAATTTCCTCATATTTTGTATTTATATTAAGTATTTAATAATAATAAATATATTTTCATTGAAATACCCATTTTAGATCAATTTAAGAGCTAAAATGGGTATTCGTCCAAAAAACTTTTAATTTTAATTATACTATACAAAATATGTAAAATACTAAGGTAATTTTTCTATCCCTATTACTCCTATACCAAATGAGCACTAAATATGTAATATTCATATGATAACATGTGTTGGGGTTTCCTATGTCATGCTCAAGTGTAAATTATATTTTCTTATAATCCCATGAAATATATGTTATAACACCCCAAAATTTACTAATGAAAATGTTGTTTAGCTGAAGCATAATAACAAGATAATTAGGTGTTACCATTGTACTTGATGTAAGTCTAGCTTACCATATTGTCCTTGCATTGAGTACAAGACAAAAAACTTAGAACTTAAAATGTGTTAAATAGAGAATGAGAGAAATTTTTATAAACTTAGATAAGAGTTGGAGTTTAGCTTTGAGTACACAATAATGAAAGTAAAACCAAAAGGGATCCATTGGAACTAAGAATCTAAAAAGTTATCCAAACAAAACTAAAAACCGGATAACATTAACTCTATATCCAACCCCAAATGATAACATAATCACTCCTACACAAGTAAGGCATCAAAAGTAGTGAAATCATCAAGATAATCCTCAATGACCTACATAGTAAAATCTAGGTCAGTTTCTCATGATAATGAGCAGCATATATTAAAGGATGATTTGTACGCTATGTACTAAGTAAGGGAACAATACAATCATAGAAAAGGGACAGACAATACGCATAATGTCACATGGAAAGATTAATTATGCATGCCAATTATTTCATGAGATGAATCAAGAGAGGAAACCAAAAAATAAATCCATATTAGGTATACACAATATTCATTTACTTTATTACATTAAGTTTAGGGGCACATTATTCTTGCTTGTTGGAACGGACAAGTACTACTCCTTGAGTAAACATGCATGGCGAATATTTTCATTTAGTGGAATAGATCAGTAAAACTCTCAGGGAATAAATCTTCTGGAAATAATTATTATCTGGTAGAACAGATCGGTAAAATCTACAGGACATAACGCTCCTAGCCACTATTTTCATCTAGTAGAACGGATCGATAAAACTCTCAAGGCATGACTCTCTTAGCCACTGTTCTCATTCGATGGAGTGGATGGGTGAAATTTATATGGCATAATTGAAATACCCCAGAATTAATTAATTTAGGAAATAAGTTAATAAATAAGGATTATTGGAGAAATTATTTAATATACTACCCTTTATAAAATTAAGAAGGACTTTTGTAGGGCAAACTAATAAGAATTTTAAGATAAATTACAGGGGCACCTTCATACTAGTAATTATATATATATATATATATATATATATATATATATATATATATATATATATATATATAATTTTGGGCCTTAAAATAACCTAAAAGGAGGATAAATAGTTTATTTAATTATTTAAATATTCTTACTCAAAGCACCTAAAGTAAATACTCTAAATAATTATAAAATACTAAAATAAAATAAAATAAATAAATAAATTTCTTTTTTTTTTCCTTTTTCTTCCCTTTCTTCTCTCTCTTTTTCTTCTTTCTCTTTTCTTCCCCCTTCTCGCCCGTGGGGCCAGCCCACGGCCCAACGCCCTTTCTTCCCCCTTTCCTCCTTCCCGCGGCCCAGCACCGGCCCTGCGCCCTGGAATCAAAGCGCCGCGTTTCGCCTCCCACCCCGCCGAAACGCTGCTCCCCAAGCGAAGAAATGTAACCGTTGCCTGACGACGCAAGCTCCGCGTTTTGACAAAACTTCGCCCAAAACGCGGCGTTTAAATAATTGGGGAAATAACCGCCGCGGTCCGGCCGGTTCCCCCTTCCCTTTCTTTCCTTCCCCTGGACCGCCGGTCCAGCCCTTTCTTCTCCTTCTTCTTCCTCGCGACACCGTCGCCCGTCGCCGCCTGCAACTAAAGTTTTCGCCGGAAAACGCAGCGGCGACGATACGTCCTTTCCATCACTCTTGTGTCATTTCATCCCCGTTGACCTCCCCTTTGGATGTGACCAATCGATGCAGCCGTTTCCCCTCACGCAAGCCTGACCTTTCTTCTCCGACAGAGTACGGTCTGCACCGGCAGACCTGCGCCGGACAACTCACCGGACCTAACCCACCTAACCCCCCACGTGCATTTGTCGTTTTCCCCTCGCTTAGGCCTATAAATTGAACCCTCCACTGCGAAGTTCGGGTTCGAAATTCTGGAACCCAGCCCGATTCTCCAGCTTCGCCGCCGACCTTCAGCCGCCCTATTCGCCGCCTCCGATCACCTTTACCACCTGCCCACGCCACCATCCTCTTCCTCGCACCACCCACTACAAAACCAAGCCCTCACTGCCTCCGTCCCTGCCCCGCACGAGCCACCCCAGTCGTGCGAAGGTACCACCCCGAAAAACACCGCCGCCGCCTTGCACCGCCCGTTGCCGCCACCTCCGCCGGAATCAACCCCTGCTCCACCCCCCAAATTGATCAGCAGGTCCTTCCCTGCCTAACCATACCCTCCTTACCCACTGCTCCCCTCTCCACCGGTCTCCACCAATTCCGCCACCTTCCTCCTCCCTCGACCACCGCGTCCGCCTCTGGCGCCACCGCACCACAGGTTGACTCCACCTCCTTTGACCCTAAGCCTTGACTAATGAGAGTTAATGAATTAATATTGATAATTATTACCATTAGCCATATTATGATTATTATTAATATTTTCTTTATTATTACCATTATTATTATTATTATTATTATTTTCATTATTATTATTATTATTATTATTATTTTCCTCATTAGTAATACTATTATTATTATTATTGTTATTATTATTATTATTATTATTATTATTATTATTATTACCATTATTATTCTTATTTTTGCTATTATTATCATCCTTATTATTATTATTATCATTATTATCATTACTATTATTAATATCATCATTCTTAACATTATTAGCATTGTTATTATTATTACTCCTAGTGTTATTATAACTATTAATATTAATACTGTCGGTAATACTATTATTGTTACTATTGTTACCACTTTTACGATTATTATTATTATTGTTATTAATATTATTCCTATATTTAATACCCTAACTATGACTGTAGTTGTTATTATCTTTGTTACTATTACTAGTACGATTAACATTATTATTTTAACATCCTTGTAGTTACTACTAGTAGCATTACTATTATCCCTATTTTTATGGTTAGTATTACTACTATTACTACTTTAGCTCTTGGTAGCCATTAGTAAAATTGGTACCCTCTTAGCACTAACAAAGAAGTTAGAGAAGAGTAAAGTAAGGGAATAGCGCCTTGTTAGAGGGAAGTTAACCTCTAGTTTCTCCTTTTTATAGGCAAATCAAGCCGACACCCGGAGGAGACGTAGGAGCGTGCTCCAAGGCCGGTGTCGTGTTAGGTAAGGACGATGCTATGGCTTCACGTTATGTGTGTTGTAATGTGTGAGTGAATGTTGCGCGTGCCATGTTGATGTGTTTTATGCATGTGTTATGAACAACTTGTTTGGTGTAGCGCAGCGTGGATAATGAGGTATGATGTATGTGCCTTATGTTACATGAGCATGACATGTTATGTATGACATTTATGATGAGTTGATATGGCCCTCTAGGACATGCATACTAGAGTTTGGCATTAGGGAATGGGACTAAAAGAACAACAAGAGGAGATATGGGGCAGACCTAAGTACCTCATCATCCATGAGAGGAACTGTACGTGGAAACTTGTTTAAAAATAAATGAAAGTTGGGAACCATGCATGGGGGGCTCTAAAATCTGCATGGTGACTAGGGGTGTCTGCATGAGGTGACTAACTCTTGCATGGGGGTGTGCCTTACGTAAGAAAAGTTGAATGTGGGAGTGAGTGAGAGATGGGGAGAGTTATGGAGTGATTTGAGACTCGGGGATGGAAAGAGAAAGGTTACTTGGAGAGGAAGTAAAGTGCTAGGGTTTGGCGTGGTCAACTAGGGTTTGGCGGTCACCTACGGAGTTGGAGAAATAAAGGGATATAGTTGGGAATTTCTTAGTGGAGACGGGATGCGAGACGAGGAATAAAGTGAAGTTAGGGTGAGTAAGAAAGCGTTGGGCCATGTAGGCCCACATTAGGGTTTTCCCAGGAGGAGCCCTAGAGGGGTGAGGACACGCGGGACCGATACCGCAGCGTTAGGATGATACCCACACTCTCGGGAAGAGTATGTCTTCACTACGTTTCCTTATGTAAAAGAGAAAAAAGGGAAGGGATGTCGGGGTGTGATAAGGGGCGCAGGAGTCTCAAGATATGGGACGACCCCCTGGGGAGGAATGAAGTAGAGGGTAGTTGATATGCATGACAAGGGCGGAGCCCTACTTAATAATACACGAATAAGACATTAACCACTTAAAGAGTAAGATTGTTGAGCCGGGCCCAGACCGATCCACCAGCATAATAGTGGCCAGGTGCCGGGGTGCCCTGGAGACCGATCCACCGGCGTATAATAGTGGTTAGGTGCGTTCTGCCCTATACGTGACCGATCCACCGGCTATAATAGTGGGGGATCCCGAGCTCAACAAACCAAACAGTATGTTGTAATTAAATCACGGGAAAGATACTATATACTTACAGTGGAACACCATGAGAGTCGGGGCCAGACCGATCCACCGGCATAATAGTGGCCAGGAGCGTTGTGCCCTGGAGACCGATCCACCGGCGTATAATAGTGGTTAGGTGCGTTCTGCCCTATAAGTGACCGATCCACCGGCTATAATAGTGGGGCCCCCGTACTCGCATGAATTATTAAAGTCTGTAACGTGAAATGACTAATTGTATGGGTTAAGAATAAGAGAGGTCTGAGTGGATTATTATTGGCTAGCGGCATCCATGTATTTCCATGTCCCACATATGTTGTGTGTATAATGTGTTGTGTGTTGTGCTGGCCTTAGCTCGTCTGTTACCTTACTCAGTACGTAGCGTACTGATCACCCGTTTCATGGGTGCTGCTCATTCCCACGAGCAGAGGGCCCATCTGACCTTGTGCAGGTAGGAGACCACGTGTTCGATGCCTACGATACCTACGAGGCATTCGGTGGGGCCGAGTGATGAGACTTTCCTGGTTGGGGCCGAGAGCGAGTTGGCCAGACTCCTTGATTTCCTCTTTTTGTTTACCGTCTATTTTAGTTGGTCGTACTTATGTTGTGTTGTGTTTCAAAAATGGGACTTTTAAAATTGTAATCTTAATGATACTCTATCGTGGTTGAAACCCGTCTTTATGAACATTGTGTTAATGGTGCAATTATGGTTAATGTTTCACGTTTTATGACTTTTGGTTTAGCCTTAGCACTTAGTATCGGAACGGTAGGAACGAACTGGTCTGATACTAAGTGTGGCGGTAATACCCCAAGTTTCGGTTTTTATTTGTTCGCTTCTGCTAAAACATTTGACTTAAATGAAATTTTTCAGTAGTAAATTTGGGGGTATTACAATAATGCTTCTAGCCACTATTCCCATATGGTGGAATGGATCGATAAAACTCCCATGACATGACGATCATGACCACTATTCTCATCCAGTGGAATGGATTTATAAAACTCCTAGTGCATAACGCTCATAACCACTATTCTCATCCTATGAAACAAAATATTAAAACTCCTAGGGCATACTTATCCTAACCAATACTCTCATATGGTGGAGCATATTGGTTAAACTAATCCCAGACTCATGTGATCTTTCATTTTAAGTATTAATTTCTTATTAGACACTTGGCTATCTCAATCTTAGTACATGGTGTGGTCGTAGTTGGCAGGCAATTTAAACTCTATTGCTGTTTTCTCTTTTTCTGTGTTGCCTTATTCTTCTCTTTATTCTCCCTTTGTTTTTTTTTCTTTTGTGGTCTTGACTACCTCTCTTTCCTTCTCTCCATTGCTTTTATGCTATTTTTCCTCCTACATAGTCAAGATTCTTTTTCTTCATTTTTTCTCCTCTTTACATGTACTTATTTTTTCTTTTCTTCTTTCTGGACCTGAGAACCTTTTATGTTTCATTAGGCATCTTTATTCTCTTTTCTTTTTAAAACTTAACTCGCAAAATAAATAAATAAGTTATCTCATAATTTAAGTCCATCAATTTTATATCATTTTAGTTCAAGTAATTAAATATATGATATTATTATTTCTTAAGCACAAATTTATAATTATCATCATATATTGTTCAAATAAAAGACCAAAATATAAGATAAAAAGGTATAAAATATATAAAATATGTGTTCATCAATACTCCAACACTATGTTTCTTTCTTGTCCTCAAGCAAGATATGATTCAAATTAGAAAAAAAATGAAAATAAAACTGACTAGCTACTTTTATAGGTCTTAGGATTGCACTTAGCATATGTAACAAACCTTTTAAACCCCTAGGTTACCTTTAGAGGAAGAATAAGGTCGCGTGAAAGTTTTGTAGATGATATACCTACAAAATCACAAAAATTCAAATAGAAAAAGAAAAACATACCTCTAATATCTTTAAATAATGTTGTCTTATAATATTCTATTTTCATAATGATGAGTATGTATTTTGACATATTTTATACCCATTTAATCTTATTTTTTCGATATCTTATTTGAGTAATATATGAGAATAATTATAATTTTGTACTTCATTGGTTACAATCTTATATATTTTATTATTTGAGATAAAATGATATAAAATAAATGAATTTAAAGTATAAGATTATTTATTAATTTTTCTAATATTATTTTGTAGGTAAAATAAAATAAAAAGCTGGGTTTTTTGGACTAAAGGTCTATAGGACCAAAGGCCCAAAAGAGAGTCAGTGCAGCAGTCGAGTAACTTTATAAAGAAAGAGTTAGCGAACAAAGAAAAAAGGAGATAGCCGCAGTAGAAGATAAAGAGAGAAAAAAGAGAGGAGAAGAGCAGTGCAAATGCATAAAAAAATAGAAGAGAGAAAAAAGAAAAGAAAGAAAGAAAGAAAGGGAGATAGGAGGGAGGCAAATGGTGTAGAAGAAAGGCATAGAAGAACATAGAGAAGGGACAATGCGTAGGATGACACAATAGGAGAAAGAGAGAGAGAGAGAGAGAGAGAGAGATAGAGAGAGAGAACATATGCAATAAGAAGAGAAAAGAAAGAGACGGGATGTTGTTGTAGAAAGAAAGAAAAGAAACAGAAAAAGAAAAAAAGCATATGGTGGTTAGGAAGAGAGAAGGGGGACATACCATAAAATAAAAGAAAAGGAAGAGAGAGCGTAATGGCCTGATGCACTGAAAAAAGAAGAAAAGAGATTGATAGGTAGGATGCACCTGACAACATGGAAAGAAAGGCAGTCAAGAGAGAGAAAAAAAGAGAAAAGAGATCCAAACGAGTTATTTCATATAAAACACAACAAATTTTGATCTAAATAAATTGCTAAATGTTGAACCATATTTATTTTAAGTCATTTATTTCTCTATTTTTGATATGTATTTTTAATATATATATATATATATATATATATATATATATATATATATATATTTGTGTATTTTATTTATTTATTATGACTGACTAAATATTTATTGTTGGGAATAGATTGAAACCCTAGATTATGGTTTGAGATGTAATATTTTTTTCTTTGATTCATGAGATTGTTCTTTGAATATACTTTAATTACTATCATTTATATGTGTGATTCGATCACGTATGATTTATATGGTACATGCCTCGTTCTGGTTTCCTCATAGTGAAAGTATATAGGATTATATGCTTATTATGTGGCTATATGAATATGCTATAATTTATATGTATAAATTGTAGATATGTTAGATAATAATTTACCTAATAGTTTTGTGATTCTGACCAAAGTAGTGAAACATTTAGATATGTGTGGGTCAAAGGAGAAGAGTACAACTAGGCATGCTTTATGCATTGGTTTGGATACTTAGACTAACATCCTTTCCCTTGTGCTTAATGTTTTAAATATAGTTAAATATAGAATCCGCTTGTTGCTACTATACTGCCAGCTTTTAATATGATTTAATATTGACATTTTATCATATTAATTATTTCAAAAAAGTAACATAAGGTGTGTAGACTTGATTTTGGCTTACAACTTGGTTAGTGTCCTTCTTATAATTAAAAAGATGAATTATAAATTACTATTATATTTTGACCTAGTCTAGTGGTAGATTTCAATTTTCCTAGCATATTTATCATATTTGCGGTTATCTATTATTTTTGTTATTTTATTTTATTTAGTACTTTTATTATTTTCTAATTGAAAACCCCCAAAATTATGTTTTTATTATTATTTGTTTTGTGTGATTGAGAGTTTTTATTTATATATTTATTTATTTTTATTATTTGTGAGTTAGTTAAATAAAGGTGAGCCCTTTCAATCTCTGGTATAGAATGATACATTTATTTACCAATACTACAATTGATTATAAGAGGGTTTAAATTGTGTGTCGGCTACAACTACACCAAATGACACCAAGATTAGCACTCAACCAAGATTCAACATTAAAAAATTTAAATGGTTAATTTTAATGTATGGTTCATACGTAAATACATTAAATATGGACAAAACAATAATATGAATGAAAATCTACCACACCTTAGTCACGTCAAGCCCCGTCCTTACTAAAGATACTCTTTATTTCTCTCTTTCTCTCTCTCATATTCATGGCTACAAATGTAAAAAAATTATGCTATGATATGTGAGATATAAGATGGTAAAAATAGCAAACAACACACATATATCAACAAGAAAAACTCATATTTTGTGGATAAAAGCATCATGAAAGATATCAAACACTCGGTAATTGATCAAACCATATGCTTAACTCTTATAACTAATATCCATCAAATGAAATTTTGCCCATCTCAATAATCAAATAGGACTTTTAAAGGTTGTAATATGCTAAGTTACGGAAGGGTATGGAGCATCATAGGGTTATGGTACTGAAAGGTCAAGAACTAGTAGAACTCTACTAATCAGGTGAAATATAATAATCAAATCCATATAATTGATGATAAATACTACACACCTCAACCTCAACATCAAACTAGAACACTGTCATTAAAAAATAGAACATTAATAGAACTCTATCAAAGTCATCTCCATATCTCCCTCTCTTCCTTATGACATGTCATTTTTTTTAAATAAATAAAATGTATGATAACATAATGAATATATATATATTCTACACCACCAAAAAACCAATTTATCTCTCAACATAAGTACATATATTTCTTCCATATACTATCACATGCACAACCACTCCATCTCCATAATATAATGAAATGATCCCCTTCCACTAGATTTAGGCAAGGACAATATTAAGGATAAGGCTTAAGGTTTATTTAATGTGGGTAATGAAGAAAAATATTTGGTTAATGTATAGGCTTAAAAGGCTACTATAGGGGTATACATTCTATGTACACAAATTAGGATGCAAGCCATTTGGTCATGTAGTAGAAACTCCTATGCTGCCTTTATCATTTTCTCAATCAAAGCATGTCTTAAATATAAGCTTCAATTAATACAAGATTAAGTTCTAAAAATCTCTAGAGCCGATTACAAGAATTATGACAACTAATTTAATTAAAGAAATTAAATGTATATGAGATTTGCAAATAAAATTTGAAAGCCAAAATAAATAGACTATTTCATGTGAATTCACTCAAAAAAGAAGGCATATATAGCTCAAAAGTTCATTATGGAATGTGATGAATCTCAACATGCATGTCTATGGTTAGAAAAAAATCATTTATGTTCTTGCTCCATTCATATCTACACGTGTAGATATGTGTTCCCTTCATCAAAATTAACATAAAAAAATCCACTCACATTATAACAATCTTATAATATTTCTTAGGTTATATTTCGAAGATATAATCATCATTAACCAGTTAAAGGCTTCTAAGACTCTAAACATACAAAATATACATAAATAAGAACAATTATACATGAATTTATTTTATTTTATTTTATTTTTATTTTTTGGCATATATGCAAAGACACACTAAATCATGCAAGCAAACAAAAACACTCACAAACCCCCTTACTTAAATCGCACATTGTCATTAATGTGTAGAAAATCAAAGGAACATGTATTTTAAGCATAATGACATAAAAAAAACAAGGGTAGAAAGTTCCCCTACCACATTGGGTTACATTCCAAGGAACACTTGTTTTTATGCCTTTATCCTAATATGATATCAATTTACTTAATCAAGGTGGTTGCTTCTTATAATTGCAACTCTATAATGTTATGCTCCATGAATGCCTTATTATAGGGCTTGAGACTGTGACCGTGTACCTTGAACTCATTTCCTATCTTTTTTATTTTGATTTGTATGGTATTATAAGGAAAAACATGAGTAACAATAAAATTACCAACCCATATAGAGCGCAACTCACTTGAGAATAAGTAAAGTCGAAGATGGTAGAGTAACACTTTTTGACCCACAACAAAATGACTTTCCACAAATCATCTTGTCATGAAAAACATATGTCTTTTCTTTATACACCATATCACTCTCAAACACATCATCCTTTATCTCTTGAAGCTCACGAAACTTTAGCTTCTTATGTGCTCCAACGTAATCTATACTCATGTTTAAGTTCTTTATAACCCACCATGTCATGTTCTCAATCTCCACAAGGCAGGATTTTCTACAAATAAAATGAAAGGGAGGCATGCCTATAAGTGTTTTATAGACAGTCATATAAGCCCACAAGGCATCATCCAACCTTTGGCTCTAATCATTTCGATTTGGGCTCATGATTTCTATAGTATCTTCTTGATTTATCGGTTAGAGACTTTTGTTGGCTCATTAGTTTGAAGGTAATATGGTGTAGAAACTTTATGTGTAAACCCATACTTGTGTAGCAAAGCTCTGACTGTGATGTTGTAAAAGTTTGATATTCCATCATTGATGATCACTCTAGGCAAACCAAACCTAAAAAAGATGTGACATTGGAGGGAACCTGCAACTACATAAGAATCGTTAGTATAGGTATCAATTGCTTCAACTCATTTTGACATATAATCCACAACAAGAAGAATATAGAGATATTCCTTAGAAAATGGAAACGGACCCATAAAATCAATGCCCCATGCATCAAAAATTTCTGCAACTATGATAGAGGTTAACGATAGAGGTTAATGTCATTTGATCTTTAGGACCAATGTTACCCGATCTTTGGTACCTATCACATCTGGTGTAATAAGTATTAGTATCTCTATATAGTGTAAGCCAATAAAAACTAGCTTTAAGAACCTTGAAGGCAACCTTTTTGGCACCAAAATTTCCTCCACAATGCAAATTATGATAATGTGATAAAATATGCTTAAATTCGAAATTGGTCACCCATCTCCTCACTATACCACCTACACTAGATTTCCATAAATAATGGTCATTCCATACATATTGGTATGAACCCTTTCTAATCTTAGTTCTCATATATCGTGGCATGTCAATAGGCAGCTTATGAGTAACAAGATCATTCACAATATCAACAAACCACGATGTCCTAATCTATATCCCAAAGAGCTTCTCATCAGGAAAATTCTCAATCAATGGCATGGGTTCACCATCTTGTATCATATGGCTCAGATGATCTGCTACTTTGTTCTTGCTCCCTTTTTTGTCCTCAATCTCCACATCAAACTCGTGTATCAAGAGAACCCATCTTATGAAGTGAGGATTTTCTTCCTTCTTAAAAAATAGATGCTTCAACGTTGCATGGTCAGTAAAAATGAAAACTTTATTTTGAAGTAAATGTGATCTAAATTTTTCAATATCAAATACTACCGCTAATAATTATTTCTTGGCAGTGGAGTAATTCAACCAAGTATCATTAAGAGTGCTTGAAGCATAATATATAACATATGTTTTTTTTCTTTCATTTTCCCAAGACTGCACTAATCTCATAATTAGAGGCTTCATGCATGATCTCAAATGGTAGGGATCAATATAAAGGTAACATTACCAAAGTCATCGTTAGGAGCTTTTTAAGTTTATCAAATATTTTTTGACAATGCTATAGAAGTCCTTTATAAATTGTCAATATTAACTTACGATTTTTTTTATCAAAAGATATTATAAAAAATAAATGGGTGTTATCACCACATCCAACACTAAGAGAGATATGGCTAATTTCTAACCCATGATGGACGTAAGTCTAAAACTGCATATAAAAATTAAGTTTAATTCACATCTCATGATTAATTATCCCATAACCTATAATTATCCTACTAACCTATACTAATTTAACTTAGCATTTTGATAAAACTATAATTACAGAATCTAAACATAAAAAAAATCATAACCTTCACTGGAATTGATAACTAAAGAAAATAATGCACCTCTCACACACTAGTAGGAGAGGGCAATCAGCGCACAACATCTATCTTAACTTTATTAACCTCTAGCCCCTTATATGAGATAATATGACCAAGTAAAATTTCTTGTGTCACCATAAAATGACAATTTTCCTAATTAAGTATAAGGATAGTTTCTTCACATCATTTCAAAAATAAATTTAGATTTTTAGTGCAAGATTCAAAAGTATCACCAAAGACACTAAAATCATCCATAAACCCTTAATAATATTCTCAATGTAATTAGAGAAAATACCAACCATACGGCTTTTGAATGTTCTAGGGGTGTTAAATAGCCCCAAATGCGCCGATAAGAAAACATGACAAATAGGCATGTAAAGGTTGTATTATCTTGATACTCCTCTAACATGTGAATTTAGTTATAATCAGAGTACCCATCAAGGAAGCAATAATAGAAATGATCAGCCAATCTCTCGAGCATTTGATCAATGAATGGTAATATGAAGTGGTATTTCTGTATTATCGCATTCAAATTATTATGGTCAAAGGATACTTGGAGTCCAGTCACGACCTTTTATGAGATATGCTCATTCTCTTTATTCTTTACTACAATAACCCTCAACTTTTTAGGTACCACCTGAATAGGTGGCATCGCTTTAGAATTTGAGATGGGGTAGATGACTCTGCAATCTAAGAGCTTGATGATCTCCTTCTTTATTTCTTCCATCATATGAGCATTAAGCCTGCATTGGGATTCTCTAGTTGGGTTAGTTCCTTCTTTGAGAAGTATGTAGTTAACACACATAGCAGGACTTATCTCTTTGATACCTACTAATGTTAATCCAATAGTTGTTCTATGATCTCTAAGGACTTTCAAAAGGTTTCTTTCTTTCACCCTTCTTAGCTATGAAAATATGACTAGCTAAAGGATCTCGCTTTCTTCTAAGTAGACATACTTTATATGATTCGGTAATAGCTTGAGCTCTGGTGTAGGGGTATGAATCACATAAGTGGTTATATGCTTGTTGGTAGCTAAAGTAATCCAAAAAAGAGGGTATCCATATTGATATGGAGGGTTTGCCTCCACATGTGCCAAACATGCACACGATATGGGGAAATTATCATCTATATCTCCTCTAAAAAATATATTCCCCCTTCTTATACAGAATTAAGCTTTTCATAAGAGTAGTCACAAAAGGATCATCCTTATCCTCCTCAAAGTAATCATGTGTCAAAAGGTCAATGGTGTCAATAGTATAACAAGAATATTCATGCACAGGGTACCTCACGACCTCAAAGATGTTGAAGATTATGCCTTCTCCATCAAACTCCATGGCAAGAGAACTAGTATGAATGTCTATCTTTGTGTGAGAAGTTCTTATGAAGGGTATTCCTGAGAGCAATAACATTGGACTCGAGCTACTTTCATTCATATCTAAAACATAGAAGTTTGCAGAAAATATAAGTGTACCAACCTACACAAAAACATGTTGTGCAAACCCCTTGGGGAATACATTAGAACAATCAATAAGTTGAATGATAACATTGTCTTTCTTAATATCTTATAAATCTAAGGATGAATTTATAGAAAATGTAATGATATTAATGGATGAACCTAGATCTAGCATAGCATTTTCAAACCTATTGCTACTAAGTACACAAGGAATAGTGAAGCTTCTAGGATCTTTACACTTCGGGGGTAGCTTTCTTTATATGATAGCAGGCACTTGCTCACTCATCTTTACCACTTCCTTCTTTCGTAGTCCCTTCCTTGTGGTACATAAATCCTTTAAGAATTTTACATATTCAGGCACTTGCTTAATAACTTCTAGGAGTGGAATATTGATATGTACATTATTGAATGTATCCAATATAACTTGATCATTTTCATCCTTCTTTAACTTAGATAACCTAATAGTAAAATGAGTATTAGAGATAGAGTTAGTAATAGCAAAATTTGGAATAGTAGAGGATTTACTATTCGAAGAGATCTTGGATTTCTACTGAATAATGGGTCGGTTGACTGATTGTCTGTTTTCGCTCATATGCTATTGCTTTCATGTGATCTTCCCTTATTTTGTTGCAATATCTTCTTCCAAATGCATTTGGTTAAGATATCGCTTAGATTCTTATATCCCCTTCTGTATTGCTTGCCCTTAGCTATTATAAATTTTGTATAATCTTTTATCATAGTAAAATAATGATAATTTGTAATCTAATTTATTATATGCTTCTTATTATTGTTTTTCTTAGTTTAAGTGGATTAACATTTTATCTGTAGCACTTAGTATAAGAATGATAGAGAAAAACAAGCTTACACTAAACGTGGTAGTAACACCTTATGTATTAATGTTTTAGCTTCCACACTCTTCTAGATGATTTTTGTAAGTATTAAAAATGAGGGTGTTACATTGATACCATGATTACGTCTTAACGCATAAAACTTGTTATAATTATATAAAAATATATTAATAAATAGTAGAGAAAGCATAAAAAAGAACAAAAGAATGGAAACAATGTTAATGGAGGTGCTTTAGCAGTGGTCTAATGAGTTTATAACCTACAAAAAAAATTAGTTAGTATTTTACAAAATAACCAACAAAAATGAAATTAAAAGTAAAATACACTAAGAACATGCAACAATTAGTTGAAGGGAAATAAAAGTGGAGGCAGAGGAAGTGATGTTATAGAGGTGAAAGATAGTAACGATGGCACGATAAAGGGGAAAGGATAGAGTGCAACAATAGGGGGAAGAACAAAGAGTTAGGAAATGGATGGGTAATGCTCTCTCTGTGTCTCTCTCTCTCTCTACACACACACACCCACCCACCCACCCACCCACACCGATGGCATGCCATCGATGATAGGGCCTTTTAATGAAATGATTCATTTTGTTTATTCCTTAAGATATTCAATTTTCAATAACAAGTTCGTTGGTAGTAGTGATTTCTTTTAGGAAAAAAAAAATAAAGGAGCAAAAATATAACTCCCATAATTTACGTATCTTACATAGTTTATTTAAAATTAAGGAATTATTTTTTGGATGAATACTCATTTAAATATTAATGTGATATAAAATGTGTATTTTAGTTAAAATATTTTTATTAATTTTAAATACTCGATATAACAGGTATAAAATAAGGAGAAAAATTTCCACCATTATTACTTCCATACCAAACAATCCCCAAGAGAGAGATATTTTATCTTTAGCTTGACTAATTTTTTAGCTTTGGCTAGTAAATTTAGTTCGGCTTGACTCTTTTGTTTGGTTAAACGAATCAAAATCGAACCTTATTTTAGACTTGTTTAATAAACGAGTCAAGCTCGGACTCATAGATGTTCAACTCAATTCAGCTCATTTACAACATTAATTATCCCCCAAAACATGGTCAATAAAAATGAAGTGAATGAAATTTAATGAAGTAATAATTTAACCCTGATTAATCGCTATAAATATCTTAAAAAATATCCCCAAATGAGATAAATGAGGTAATTTATCATGATTCACTACATTTTACCTCGATCAAAACAAAAAAAGATTGTGCAAATAATTTAATATCCAAAAAATTGATCTAGTATCCAAAAAATTATATCCGAAATTCTGGATATTCGATACGAATTTAGTCAAATGGATATCTAATATTTAGAATATATGATTTTTTACTAGATTATTCGATATTTTATTGATTATTTTAATAATACATGATAATAATGTATTTTTTAGTTTTAATTTTTTTTAAATGCATTTTTTTATAATTTAAAATTTTATAATACCATTGTAATACTTTTTTCATATAAAATAAGATATTTATATGGATATAAGTGTTAACTGATATATGATTTTTAATTTAACAAATATTATTACAAAATATTTTAAAATTGATAAAATAGTATTTTTATATGGATATTTGATTTATACTAATCCAATATATATTTAAGTTATTATTTTTTGATATATAAAATTCAGATAGTCGATATAAAAAACTCATAACAAATATCCAAAAATAAAATAAAATACGAATATCTTATTCTACGCACATGATAGACGATTTGCCCAACGATGCGGGAGACGGTAGGATCCATTCGCTGTTTCTCTTCCGGCCGTGCCATTGATATGGGCCCTAAGCCCCAAACTTATCTGCTCGTCACCTGGGCTATTCTCCCAGCCCGCCCAGCCCAACTCCTTTTTGGTTCTCCCCGTTTATGTCTCGCCTCCTCCCGATGAAGTTTTTACTCCGATTAGCATCACCGGCGAAGACCGCTACTACCCGACTGAAATTGGACTCGCCTGATTTGTCGATGATGGGATCTCTGACTTAGCAAAATTTCCGTGCTAAATATTTTCCACTTGGCTCGTTGAGTGAACTATTCAAATTGATCGACTGACATTACACGGTTTCCTTGAATAGAGCTAGATGGTTGAGAGTGAACAATGGAAAAAACCTCGGCCTCTTGTTCGAATTGCAATCTTCCTCATGGCTCACCGAGTTATATTCAGGTCAGGTTATCTGCCTCTCCAGCAGTATTCATAAACAGTCTTTCGGAAATTTAGAAGTCCTAACAATCGCTTAGCAGCTATATCTAAATTCAATTAATCACTCTCTTGCTCTTTGCAGTTTCTTTTGTTGCATTGCTGGGGTTGTCACGCTTTTACTCCTACCTGTTCTAGCAAAAAATACATACATCTCTGAAAATGCGCTCATGCCTGGTTAGTTGATTCTTTCTATCTGCTAGTTGTACGAAAAAAAGATCATTTTTTTGTTCCAGTATGATCGATCAGTCGCATTTGAGATAACTGTACTCCATGGTGACTTTTGAGATAACCTACTCCAACGAATTGATGACGATTACAAACATGTATAATGGGTGATTTTTTATTTCCCTTGAGGTTTTTGGATGTTATCTTCTACGTGCATGATATTTACTTTCTACTCCAAAATTTAAAGTTTTGCAATCCAAGGTTTTTCTTGTCATTCGCTTCATTCAACAACTCAGATTGCTAGCTCAGCGGCTTATTCATCTAGCTCGTTTGGTGAGTTCAACTTATTGAACTTGTTAGTAACTTGTTGTCATAAGTTTGAGAAAAGGTGCGAACAGAGAGGTTAAGGACATAGATTAGAAAGAAAGAAGGCTATTATTATTGGTGTTATTTGTGTACAATATGAATAGGGGCTACATAAAACCTCTGTGTTACAGAGAGCCTAACTGTATTAGCTAGGTTGTTTAGCTGCACCAACTTCCACGTAGCTGAACTAATTATACATACAATCTGTTATTACAGTATTATACCTCTACAGCCCCCTCAAGTTGGATTGGGTGGATCAAGCACCAAGCCCAATTTGGCTGATAAGAATATGCTGTGCCTCGCCCAGTGCTTCGTTAAATATATCTGTAATCTGAAGGGATGTCTTGACATAGGAAGTAGCAATGAAGTCAGATTGAATTTTAACACCCCGACCCTAACACTGGTCATGGATAGTTAATTTAGAGTGCTTTTTGGATTGACCCTACAAATTAGCACTAGTCCTTTCTAACGTGTTTTTGTCTATTGTCACATACTTCTAAAGCAATTTCGGAGGAGTTCACCCATTATTTTACTACAAGAACATGTAATTGTGGAATTCTGCACCTATTGATATAGGTAGTCCTATTCATCCTTTTAAGCCACATCCATCAACCATTTTAACTTGGGTTATCATATACTCTCCGTCTGAAAGAGCACAATGTCCTCATTGAGTTTCAATTCATTTCAAAAATTGTTTTTTCTAGGCAACTAATTGCAGAATCCAAGTTCAGCTAGTGATTGCAGTTTTACTCTAATATTATTTATGCCACCCGGCTGTTACACCGGTAGCCGTTATTTACTTTATGGTGCTCTTTGGATTGATTGACTTCATAAACCAACATGAGTCTTTCTTAACATACTTTATCCTCATTCACATGCTTCTTGAAAATTTCTCATCACATGGCCCGTCATTTTGCTACTTTGAGTCAAACATATTTAATTGTGTGGGTCTTCAACAATGGATTTCTAATAAAAAAAGTTGCACTTTTTGCTATAGATAGTTCTATCGATTCTTTTAAGCCTCATCCATTTACTACTTGGGGAATTAGAGAGCATCTTAGATATATTGAGAATTCACCCATGGGTGCTCAATCCTCACATGATAAAGATTGGCAGCTCGTGGTATAGAGGAATAGCTAATGGGACAGTAACACAGATAAAAAAAAAAAAAAAAAAAACTCCTCGAAGCCAAACCAGGTGGCCTGTGACATACTTCGGTACAGATTCACAGGAGGACTGGGACATTGCCTTTTGCTTTTTCGTCTTGCATGATAGGATTGAATCTCCCATAAACTTGCAGTAGCCAATTAAGGGATGCCCATATAGGGGCATGAACCCCAATAGGCTTGCAAGGTAAGGAACTGGAGGAAGTATAAAAGAGACCGATATCTATTGTGCCTTTGAGGTATCTGACTACTTGCAGAGCTGTTTGCATGTGAGATAAACGTGGGAGAGCTGAAAATTGGCTGAGTTGTTGCACTGAATAGGAGATATCAGGACATGTAAGATTAAGGTACAAGATTCTACCACCTAAGCTTCGATATACTTGAGGATCTTCCATAGGATCCCTATCATCATCATGAAGTTTTGCACCTCATGGAAAGTAATCGTGGCAGACTTGCAAATAGTGAGTCCAGTACTTTGTAAGAAGTCGTTTTTACTAATGTACTTTCTCTGATTGAGAATGATAACCCAGGGAGCTGCGAGCAACTTCAATGCCCAAAAAAAAGTCTCCCATGCCCCAGGTCCTTTATGGTGAACCTGCTATGAAAGGCATCTTTTATGTAGGTAATGTACTGGGCATTATCTCATGTGATAAGCAGGTCATCAACGTGGACAAGAATTATGGTAACCAAACCATGAGAGGAATGAATAAAGAGAGAATATCCTTGGGCTGTCTGTGAGAAACCCTCATTAATAAGAAATGCTTTCAACAACTTGTTCCAGTGCCTTGAGGTTTGTTTTAAGTCAAGCAGTGGACCATTTTAGCCTACAAACTTGCCTGGGTGATGCTTTAGTGTAAGCTTCTGAAGGAAGCATGAAGTTTTTCTCATCAAGTTAGCCATGGAGAAAAGCATTATTAATGTCTATTTGGTACGAAGGCTAGCACTTAGCAGTAGCCAAAGCAATTAAGGCCCAGACAAAAGTAAACCTGGCTATCAGAGAGAAGGTACATTCATATTCTTTCTCCTTAACTTGTGTGTAGCCCATAGCAACCAACCATGCCTTAATATTCTCTACGCTATCATTTGCTGGAACTAATTTTTATAAACCCACATAGAGCCAATAGCTTGCTTACCAGTTGGCAATGAGGTCAACTCCCAGGTCTGATTGACATCAACAGCTGTCAATTCCTTGTACATTACCTCTACCCAGTTGGCATCCTTTGAGGCAACGTTGTATGAACTAGGCTTAGGGGTCTGCATAGTATAAGAGTGGAGCATGGAATGTTAGTCAGTGGCCAGTGGGTAGAGTAGGGCAAACGAAGTCCTGCACCTTGGATGGAATGGCCTGCTGCCTGGTAGACCTTTGGCAAGGGCGTTGGAATTGAGGTAGGGACTGATGAAGGTGATGCTGCTGGTGCTTCAACAGACTGCATAGGAGGTATAAATGGCGGAGAAGGTCCCACTGGTAGGAGAAGAGGTCACTGGATCTGGAGGCATATTATGCTGATGTGGGTGAGTACTGTTGCTGAAATCAACCAGGGCAGTGAAGGTAAATCTTGTTGTGAAGGAATAGAACTTGAAATTTGAAAGGCATAGTATCTTAATGAAACACCACATATCTATTGGTGCAAGTAGTATGATGGTAGGGATCATACAGTTTGTAACCTTTTTGAGCTTAAAGATACCCTATCAGCGCAAATTTCCTTGTTGGGAGAAAAATTATCAAGAGAGGGAGATTATAATTCATAACATAAGCAGTCTATGAACATATGAAGGTCCTTTGTCAAATAAACTCTCATTGGGTGTCTTCCATTGCAAAACTGAGCTAGGCAAGAGGCTAATAATATGGGTGGCAGTGAGGATTAAATGTCCCCAAAATTCAATGGGTGAACCAGCATGAAATTGTAAGCCCCTAGCTGTTTCTGTGCTTGAGCTCCATCCTTCCATCCTGTTGTGGAGTTCAAGGCATACTTCTTTGGTGCTGAAGTGTTTCTGCCCCATTGTCACTTCTGATGGCCTTGATATGGTTATGAAATTGTATCTCAATAAGGGATATAAAGGTTGAAATGATGGAAGATACTTGCTGCTTGTTGTGTACAAGATAAGTCCAGGTCCTTCTAGAACAATCATCTATATAATGAAAAAGTATGAAGGACCTGTAATAAAAGGGTGCTTATAGTTATAGCCTTATAGGGGCAGGAACAAGGTCAAAAGAAATTAGTCAACTACAACAAGAATGTTGCCCCCATAAGTTCAAAAATTAGCTGTGAAATGATTAAGGCCCTTGTCTCCTCAGCCTATTTTTATACAAAATTATTCAGATAAGATAGGATAATAGCAAAATAATTATAAATAGTTGATAATAATAATATTAATACAAAAAAAAATTATAATTTAATTAATATTAATAACAATTATTTATATATTTATCATTAATATTAATATAATAATATTTTTTAATGTTATCAACATTTGATTATTTATTGTTAATAATATAATTTTTATCATTATTAATTAATATTAGCATAATAACTTGCATATATTATTTATTTATTAATTTTATTTTTTCATTAATTATGATTATTATTATTGTTATTATAGTATTAATATTATGATATGATTAAATACTAGTAATAAAATATAATTAGAATTAATTATATTTATTATTATTAATGACTAAATTTGTTATTCTAATACATATTATGTTATGAATGATATATTTTCTATGATTATAAATACTATTAATAAAAAATTATCACCAATTATTACATATACGTATTTATTGCTTATAGATATCATATACTTATTTATAATAGTGATTAGTATTATTCTTATTAATAGAATTTTTATCATGATTTATAATTTTTAAGAATAATTATTCATGTTTATTACTACTAATGAATTGTTTCACTCTTGATTATTACTACATATTTTTATGCTTTTTAGAATTATCTTAATAATATGGAAAATAAAATATTATAATAAATAATTAATAATTATGATTATGATTCATAATAAATTATTAATTATGATCATCAAAATAATTATTCAATAAATACTAATCAATTATTAACAATAATTGTTATTATCTCAACTGTATTTTTAAATTATTAATAACTAATAATTCTGTTAAATAATTTTATCAATTTATACTAATTATTATTTAAATTTATTACTATTTATTGCATAATAATAATAATAATAATAATAATAAGATGTTTGGTAAGATAATACGAGATGAGACGTATTAAGATCTTTGATAGAGGTTTCACAATTGAAATCTTGTTGCTATTACAAGTTGGTAGGTGTTTCCATGCAAAAAAGTTGTAGTTGTAGTGTTGCGATATCAGGGTGTTGGAAATGATAAATAATAAAATAAGGTCATCGTGACATGATTTTTTTTGTCCCAACAATATGCTTCTAATTCTATTTTATGGTTCATTTAAATCAAAGACTTCAGTAAACTAGTGTTCTATAATATTAATTAAAATTATTGATAATAAATTATTACTTTGTTACATTTATACAAATTTACGACAAATTTGTTAGAAATATTGCTATTATATATCGGCAAAATTTTTGATTTTTTTGCAACTATAGCATTTTGGGTGCATCTCGTATCCACCACCCAAAATCCCCCGAATATTTGCTGATATGCAATTTGGGGACTGATATTTTGCATGGATTATGTTGAACTTGCATGGATGATGTTGAACATGTTAACAATAGTGAAGTTTTTAAGTTCTAACAGATGTTTCATAAGCGCTAGACTGACTACTAATAGAAGGGTTATTTTGAGTATATGCAGGGTGCAATAGTTGCTGCTTGTCAGCACAAAGTCTATAAGCCACCATCCTTTCTTGCTATTGCCAGCACAAACTTCAGGGATAGGATCCTGTAGGGAACATCCATGGTTATTAAAAAGGGTTAAATACACATAAAGGATGGAACTTTATAGGTTGTTTCCTAATAAGGAATGAACTTTTTAGGTTTTCTGTTGAGGAATAAACGTTATCTATTTTTCATGTCGTCCGAATTCACTAAAAGCATTATATTTTTGTACATGTACCGTAGAAAATACACTATTCATTCAATACTTAAAACTCTTATAATGTAGTTAATAATTAATGTACGATACATAATACTACTTAAAATATATGATCCATAATAACTCGTGTTAGAAAAAGAAGTACATAATAACTAGCACTTATAATAGGTGCACTTAAAAAGAAAAGAAAAAACTTTACAACATATTAATGACATTACAAGTTGTCAAGCACAAATAATGAAGAAAAAAAGAATTCAGCCCTTCTTTTTCCTCAAAGAAAAAAATGTGGCCTAGTCTTTCTTTGTTTTCGGTTTGATGTTCTGCTTCTTCAGCCTCGTTAATATATATTTGTCTTAATTCCTAGTTTCTTTGTCTACATTTATGGTCCTTCTTCAACCTTTGGGCTCTCTCTGTCTCTAAGTTCTTGGTCGCCAATTCATCTTCATTTTCCTCTTACATCTCGCTTTGCTTGATCGTTGTAGTTATAAATAAAATTAAAGTAATAGACCCATACGTTATATAATCAGTAACAAAACAACATTTAATTTGACATACATTAGACATAATCTCATCAAATCAAAATCCCAAATTTGAAACCCAAAAATTCAAAATTCAAAGCATACATATCAAAATCAAAAGCCAAAATTTGAACAAGGAATGCATATGCAATTGTCGATTAATTTCATAAACATGCACAACAAGCATCATAAGCCCTAAATATGAAACATGTATCATCAAAATAAAATGGATCATAAATATGTATAAATTGTGTTTGGAATTAATGACTTTGAGGAAAATAATACATATCCATTGTCTTTAACCATCATTAGGTCATCTAGATCTTAAGTAGTTTTAAAGCACTTTTGCCCATCATAATTTAGGTTCAAATCAACCATTTCATAAATGGAGGAGATGAGATGGCCGAGAGAAGGAGATGAGTGAAGCAGATTGCAAGTAGAGAGGAACAAAAATGAGGATGAGAGTTGGAGATGAAGTTGAAGAAACGAAGGAGATTGAATGCCGGGAGATGGGAACATAAAAGAGAATGAAGGTCTAATGGATGATGAGACTCTGTGATTTGGTGTTCTACGTATGTGTGTTTATTTTTCTTAATTCCATTCGTTATTATGTATTAAATGTATTAATTATATATATAACTTCTTTTATAAGTTTTGATTGATGTATATAATAAGTATTTACACAGTATAATTGTAAAAATATTTTTTTTGGTGAACTTCGGCAATGGAGTGGCTGGAAGTTCCTTAGATTTGAAAATTCCTTAATGGAAAACTAAAAGAACATTCATTCCTTATGGGGAGACAAACTAAAATGATATTTTCGTTATATGTATTTAACTCTTATAAAAAACAAACTTACCATTATGCGCCAACTTACCAATGGACATATTATGTGTAAATTGAGGAAGATAAAGAACCTCAAGAAGAGTAAATGGAGTTAAGACAACAACTCCAATTTGTGTGACTGATTTAAGGGTCCCATCAAGTAAAGTATCTAACAAGGGTTTGTGTAATTCTTGAAATGATTGAAGTGAACTATGCTAAATTGTTACACGTGATTTGTAACCCTAAAATCTATGATTCAGGTTGGGCCAACATAGCTTGAATTAAGGCAAGCAACACCAAAAGTATAGTTGACAAAAGCTGGTTCAACCTTAAAAATCCAATGTGTTTAACCCGAAACCCAATTCGACAAAACTTGGAAAACTCACTAACCCAATCTGACCCAAAATTGACCCGACCTAATACCAACACTAACTTGATAATAATTGATTTGACCTAAACCTAACTCTTGACCTGATCCAACATAGAACTGGGGAGTGGGGACCAACCTATCTTGACAACAATCCGACCCAGTGACAACCTAGCCAATTCAACCACAAACCTAATTGATATATTGACTTGATATGATATAAAATAAATCTGAAATGATTAACCTAGACCCAAGTCAACCAAAATCCTAAGCAAAAACCTAAGCAAACATAAAGTAACCTGACCCAAGGTGATAAATTGATCTAAATCTGAAATGACTCAAACTCAAAGTAACCTAAGCCAAACTGATACCGATACATTTGACTCGAAATGGCCCAAACATGAAATAGCCTCGATTTGAAGTAACCTGATTTGAAACCAACCTGTAATGATAAAATGACTTGAGCCCAAACTATCTTGTCTCCAATTGACAAATTTACCCCTCATGAAATGACATGAACCCGAGCACCAAAATGACCCGAAGCAACTTGACCCTACTTGCAATGAAAAATCATTCGAACATGGCTAGAACCTAAAAAGAAGTGATTCAGCTTAGGCCCAACTCGTAATGATCGATTCGGATCATACGATTCTACTATCCACAATGATCTACAGTCATATGTAAAATGTTAAAGCAGTAGAATTGTGGTAAGTTTTTATGATCCTATATGTAGATCAATAGAATCTTACGATCCTAGATAGAATCTTATGATCTTATATCCATATTGACTACTATATTTTACCTATTTATTTTTAAATTTATTTTTTCTTTTTATTCCAACTATTTTTCTTTCCTAATACTATATATTGAGTATCAACTAATGCAAAGGAAGCACAATCGATATATTAGCGAAGTCGATTGTTGGAAATGAAAATACTTACAGTTAGTTCAAACTATATATGTAGAGTAAATTAAATAAATTAAATTTGAATGTTATGTGTTTATTAATTTCTATTTAGTTCATAACGATCCTTTTTATTTTCTTTTGTAGTGTTGTTAGCTTTGTGTCTATGCATAGTCCATAGTACAACATTTTTTGTATGAATGTAATCAACAGTTTGTGTTGCTTATTACTTCCTATAACTTTAATTATGGGATTAGTTCAAATAAGAGCTTAATAATGAGTTTTATAGTATTTTTTAACTTCAATTATAGGATTTTGTAATATACAAGTATATTGAGGTCATATTTTTATGTTATTTGTAGGATCTTACAATCTGATTTTACGATTCGATTCTGATTGCCCATAACTATTCTTGGTAGAATCCCAATTCTAACAAGTTAAGGGACCCACTCTGAAATAAACCCGACCCATTATGACCTTACCCATTTGACTCTACTGCCACCTCTATCCTAGAATCAAGGATAGTAACTGCAAAATTAGCATAGCTTGGTGATGGATCCTGGGAGACAGCATTGGTTTCGTATGGATCTTTAATCATCTTTAATACCTCTTGACAGACAGCTGAAATTTGCTGGGGATTAATGTGGATATTTGAGGAGAAACTTGCATCACCAAGAGGATTGTCCAATGCTGCTAGTGCTGAACCAGATTCAGTAACATCAACCAATCTTTGATGATTGTTTGCTCATATCAATAGAAACACTTGTCCATTGTGTGGCCTTTCATTTTACGGTGTTCACGCTTCAAATCTGTTTTGGCCCTTTTGTTATCCCTTTCCCCTCTTTGGACTGCTTGTTTGGAAACAGCAAAGGCTCTGATCTCCTGACTCCAGCCCATTAATTTGCTTCTGGGTTTCATTTTGTTGAATGAGATAGAATGCCTTGTTAACTTTGGGCAAGGGATTTAAGGATAAAATATGGGTGTGGCTACAGATGGTATCATAACTATCATCAAGGTCCATCAAAAACTGAATTGTGTGGTTAGGGTATTCATTATCAAGCATTTTCTTCTGAATTTGACAATAACACTTCGATATTTCACCACAAGTGCACACAGGTATTTCATCAAAAGCTTTGATTTCATCGCAAATTACCTTAGGTCTTGCATATTAATCAGCTACATACATGTTTTCTTGGCCGAGATTATCAAGCTTCCTTTGCTGTTGATGGGACAATAAGCCATTAGATTGGCTATAACCCTCAAATATCTCATTCTAGAGTTGTTTGCTCAAAACACAGTACATGACTCAGGAATTGAGCCAACCATTGAATAATCAAGAAGCCAGCAACAGAACTTGTAATTGCATCTTATCCATCATTGGCCATGATGCTTAAATATCTCATTCAAGAGCTTGTTCGAAACACCGGACATGAAGCACTCAGAAATTGAGCTAAGCATTGAATTAAGGAGCTAGCAACAAAACATGTAATCACACCTTGCCCATCACTGGTAATCAGTAGAAGTTGAACTGTTGAAGCAGGGAAAACAATTGTGCCATCAATGATGCCCAATTTGTTCCTGGCACTGAGGGCTGATTTGATTGATCTGCTTCAGTATAGGTAGTTTCCATCATTGAATTGAATATCTGCGAGTTACATGCCCAGATGTTCTGAAAGGGACGTAAGGAACATTATCAGATTGTTCAATTTATTGTTGATTGGGCTGATTCATAGGGACAGCCATGGAATAACTTGAATGTAAGAAAAATTCAGGGATTTTTCAACACCGAAGCTCTGATACCATGAAAAATGGTACAGAAAAAGAGGTTATGGACAGAGATTGGTGAGAGAGAAGGGATATTATTATTGGTGTTAACCGTGTACTATATGGACTGAGGCTATATATAAGCCCTCTGCATTACAGAGAGAGCCTAACCTTATAAGTTAGGTTGTTTAGCTATGCTAACTAACTTCCAGGTAGCTGAACTAATTATATGTACAATATGTTATTACAGTATAATATCTCTAAAAAGTTTCAGCATAATTTAGCAGCTTATACTAAGGTCCTTATTTGTTAAGTTATTGAAACATATGCTTTCCTTAGATAAGCTTCGACATATGTTTTTTAAAGATAGATCTTAACAAATGCTTTGAACACTTTTAGCTCACTCCAGCATCAGCTACTAGATCACAACTTTTCAATTCAATTAAGTTCAGTTACTTTTATCGGCTTCCTTCTCCAATTTAGCTTCTTTTGTAACTTGTTGATCAATATCAGCTGGAGTTGATTTTAAACTATTTCCTTTTGACAACAATGCTGCTGATCATGAAAATCTAAATGACAAACATATGATGCATTTAATCTCATCATGCAGGTTCTGCTACTCCGATGCTTTCGGGACAAGATGTTTCTGATGCAAGCAAATTGGTGGCAGACGTCATGAGCTTGAACCTGAAGGCCAAAAAGGAAGACATGTACGTACTTTTTCTGTAGATTATGCATATAGTTGTGGTGATGGTTGTTTACTGGAGTCCTAGAAAATAAATGCATCTTTCAGTACTGGTGCTTTTGTTGCAAAAATGCGATGCCTTAATATTCTTGCACGAATGCTGTATTCTTGTAGATCATATTAAGAACACAGGATAAAAGGGCATGATATATTTTTGGACAGTAATAGTTTTAGTCTACAATCTGTTTGCATGTTGTTAGTCTCATTCTTAGCCATCTTGTTTCTTTCTATACAATTTTCATTGTTATCATTTACTTGTCCTTTTAAGGAATGAATTCTCTGCCTTGTGATGACACGCTCCTATAGACATGCTAACTCGCCTCCAAAGCATAGCTTTTTCAATTATGCCCTGATATGCTTTGGTATTTTAGTCTTATATTATATGATAAAACCCACTTGGATGCTCCAGATATAACATCAAATATTCAATTCTGAAGAATTCCTTTTTTTCATCTTTTCTGATTTGATCATATATCATGTGACAGTGACAATATGGGACTACTTGCTGAGTTGTTTCTTGCTTCTGATGGAGCCTCTCCTATCTTCTGGTTTCTATTAGTTCACATTTGGCCCTATTAACTTTTTGTGACAGGGAAATTCCAAGAATTCTGGCTAATCGCATGTCCAACATAGGTGCTGAAGTTAGTCATCACAAATTCCATCCGCAACCAAAGATGTTCCATCCAATGCAATTCTTTTCAAGTCCTGATGTTGCAATGACTCATGATAATATCAATTGTTCCTTTGCGGCTTTTAGTACTGCCGGGATAATTAGAGCACCACGTGGTGATGGGAAAGAAGCAATTGTTCTGGTGACGCCTTATAATTCTGCAAAGACTGATATTAGTGGAGCTCTGTCTTTAGGTGTGGGATATTCTGTGTTTTCTTTACTCACAAAAGTCTCCTGGCTGGCCAAGGATGTTATATGGCTTGCTGCAGACTCTCAGTACGGAGAATATGATTCAGTGGCTGGCTGGCTAAGGGAATACTTCTCTCCTCTCAGTGGCTCAGGTGGTGGCATTTGCCCTACAGATGGTGATTATTATAGGGGAAAGGAGAAGGTTGTAAGAAAAGATATACATGATACCTTTAGACGTGCTGGTACCATGGCTGCTGCCCTTATAGTCAAAGTTGTAGATGGTGAATTTGAAGCTGACGATACCCTCACTATCTATGCAGAGGCCTCAAACGGGCAAATGCCAAACCTTGACCTCATTAACATCGTGAACTATTTAGCTGTATACAGGCATGGTTTGCATGTAAGGGTGGAGAAATTGAGGTCTTTGCTAGACTCAACATGTCTCCGCACTGTAGGTGAAATAATTGAGTCCATAGGGAAACTGGCTAAGAGCTTAAATCCAGAGTGGAAATTTGGTATACCTGTTGCTGATTTTATTGAAGGCATTGCAACACTTGCAAGTTCATTATATGCTCAGGTGGGAATATTTTATTTTCCTCTCTTCTTACTCTTGTGTTGGTGAATGCGTCAGCATATATCTGTGATCTTTTGTGTCTTTGCATATATAGTTTTTCCTTTTCCCTTTATTGATGAAATTTTAGTATTTTCGTATGCTAATAATAGTCCATTCTTCTGCTCATTCACCCTGACTCCTGTCAGGCATTAGGTGTTCCAACTGGTTCTCATGGAGCTTTTCGCGATTATCAAATTGATGCTATAACATTGATGATTTCTCACAAAGGTTCACCCTTTAACAACGCCAAGCAAAACGAATTTCTACAGAGTGGTGGCCGGTCAGTTTGCTGATATTTTCTCTCAGAATTTTTTTGGCATCCTTTAATCGCTATAAATTGTAGAACATCTCACTTCTGCAATGTGTGGTTTGTGTTGGCTGAGATTTTTTTTTAATCACTATTCACAAAGCCCTTGCTTTCCGGGCCAACTTTCAAAGTCATATTATTTTTCGGTGGTTCTCCCATTATTATGGTTCCCTACTTCTGAAATTGGATGGTAAGAGATTAATTATCCAGAAAAAAGGGAAACCAAATACCCATTAAAGAGGGATATATAATTCGGGGAAGTATATAAAGCACTAAATTTCATGACTGATAATCCTGGACTTCAGGTAATTAGGTCTCCTTTTAAATTGTGTATTTTTAAATGTGCCAACTAATTTTTCCATATTTCTGTTATGGTCACATTATGTTCGCCTAATTTTGTTTGAATTTGTATTCTTCTTTGCTCTCTTCATTCTTGCTTTATCTGCTAACATGCTTCTGAAAACCAGAAGATCTTAATTTAACAGTTGGAATATCAAAGACATGAGATGCAACATAGATTATATCACCACTTCATAACTCGTGTATGAACTTCCTTATACTCTTCCATTCGGCTGACCAAGATCACTGATGCATGAATTCACATCAGTATCTATCAGCTAATAAAATGATCTTTTTTCCATATGTAACCTTGCCTGTATATGACCAGAAAGTACTTGATTCATCAATTTTCCTTTTTAGCTTCCTAGAGCAATTATCCTACTTTTATTTCAACCTTCATGATGAAGTTGTTAACCTAAAACAGCTAATCAGCACTCAAAACGGCAGAATGTGCTGAATCACTTGAATGCATTCTGAATCTAACTATTTTGTGGTTAGTATCAGCTTCCTTTTATGCTGCTGAATCAATCTGAGGTTGAGGAAATACTAACACATCCATTGATGTCAATGTTTCTCCATTTCCTATCGTCCATACTCCATGAAAGTTATTTCTAGTTTTCCTATTTTCCTGAAGGAGGGAATTTAGACGAGGGGAATAAGGGAAAACTCTAAGAGAGGAATCAATTAACTTTAATAATCATTCATTCAAAAAGGACAAAAAAAGGAAAAAAAGGTAAGCTAGGGCTAAATATGCCAAATCATTACAAAATGCTACTGCCAAAATCATAATCAATAAAATGAAATCATTGGAAGATAACATAAAATCACAAACCAAAATATTGGATCCTACAACAATAGAATCGAATCTTAAAAGATATGGACAAAAAGCTCAAAATATTTATCTAAAAGATCAGGCGAACACTATATAAAATTATAATATAAATCAAACAAATATCTAAGTCCTATAATAAAGAATAAATTTCTGAAGTTGGGTCTGTGTGGTCTTAACTGTATGCTGCATCATTTGGCTAGAGGGGAATCAGGAGAAAGAGCGAAAATTAGGAAAAGGAAATATGTAGTGTAGGCAAGAGAAATGAGCGAGAACACTAAGGGAGAAAACAATCAACTCAGTAATTATTCATTCAAGTTTGAAGATAACAAAATACGATAGTGCCATATATATGTAGTCCAAAAGACTATGAAGTGATAACACTTAACATAAACAATAAAATAAAATTCTAAAATGATAAGATTAAGTATTGAACGGTTATATTAAATCCTGAAAGAATAAAATCAAATCTTCAAAAGATATTTACCAAGAGCTTAAAAGGTCTTTCTAAAATATCTGCCAAATATTATCTAAATTGGTAATAATTATTAATAAAATACACAGTTCCTCTAATATAAAATAAATCTAAACTTGGGCATGTGTAATATTAACCCTATGACATCATTCTCCCTTGATTGGTGAAGATTTGACCTCTGTTTTGTAAAAAGCATAAAACTTAAAAGAATACTACGGACTTAAGGAGAGTCCCACATGGTAAGAGCATGGTGAACATGGACTTGAATAGTAAGAAATCATCAACCTAAGAGTCAAGTCTAAAATATAAACTTGTGGTGTTCTCCCCACTATCCTTAAACAGTCGATTCTCAAACACAACTTGAGGTCCTTCCTTGCTCACTCGCGTGTTGTAATTTTACATTAGCAGTTTTATTGCACACATTTAGAGCAAACCCTTGAACTTTATCTTGATCAGCATCTAGTGCAGGAACCTTTTCATTGGTGGCTGTTTTTTTCTCAACTTGTAACTATGCTTCCGGCTGAATTGTGGAATGTGCTTCCTCTTTAAAATCAACTCTTAGTGTCTTTAGAAGTGTGGTTTTCAGTTCTTTAATCACCCTTGTAGTTGGCTTATTGAGGGACAAGCTCCTTTTTTCTTTGTTGTCCAATCCATGTTGAGATACTTGAGAAAGTGATCGGAGACACATCTACAAATTTTCTCACTAGCAAAAATTAAAGACTCATTCGATAACAACCATCATAACTACAACTGACTTGAAGCAAATACAAAACATTGATAGCATCAACTTAGAAATAAAATCAAATACAATCTTGGGTATCACCAAATTTCTTACATTATGTGGTAGTCATACACCAAAAATTAGCTTATGGCCTCAGATGAGACATGATAATATTCATCGATGAATGTATACGAACAACAATCTATGATCAAATTTGTAACACATAATTTTGTTTATTTCATCATGGGCGAATTTCACTACTTGGTCATACCATGAAGAATTGGATTGAGGATCACTTAAGGGCCTTTTACCTTAGCCAATTTAGGCCTTGTGCAAAGATGTTGTAGATGACCATTCACATTCTGATTGAAGAAAAAATTAAGAAATTTGGCTAAGAAAACAGAACCAGCTAAGCATGACTTTATGCACAATATTGGAAATATAAAAAATAAAAGTAGTGATATTTTATTCCTTTTTGCTACAATTTATGAAGAGATCTAGCTAGGGATCTTCAAATGAACAAATAAGAACTCGAAATCAAAGGATAGGTAGATGAGATTTACTCGCTTGGTATCACTACAATAAGAAAAAAATAGTAAAAGAAGATGGAATTGATCTCGAGGATACCCATCCAAGTAAGGAAGCAAATCAAATCGTTCGGAGAAAACCTGAGGATATCCCAAATTATCATTAATAATCATCTAAATTGTGTGTCTCACTTCCAAAGGAATTGAAACTTAAATAGTTTGAGAGCCGAGCCTTGCATGAAATGAAACAAGACAATCTGGAAATGGAAGGAGTTGATAATCTTAATTAATAATGGCTAGAAGTGAGGGGTATGGAATTGAGAATATCTAATGCAATATATACCTCCACCCATCATTAGGTCCATGGCTTGAATACAATAGCTTGTTAGAATGTAGACTACATGTAGATATACCTCTTTTAGTAGATCTCGTAGGTCTAAGAGTTTTATTTAGTTATTAATTATATTTATTTGTCGTTACATATCTTATTAGTCAAGAATTCATTTGTCGAATTTTTTTTTTATTAGTATTGTTATTGTTTGTTCTATGGTCAAGAATGACAAATTTTAGGCTTTAAAACTTAAGGAAAGCATTAAAACTGTGGTCGCGGTGTTGTGGTATTAAGACGTCGCGAACGATATTTTTTATGTTGCAGTTGCTGCGGCATGATTTTTTTTTCACAACAAATATTAGCAAATATCTGTAAATATCGACAAATATCGACTGATAACTGATATATCACCAATAAATATGTGAAATTCTAAAATTGTTGCGTATCGGCTGACCCAAAATCTAATAAATATCAGTCGATATTGTGTATCAAGATTGATATTTAATTGTATGACTCAAGATCAATCAGTAGGCTGATACTAATGCTCGGCTTGACATATTGGAGACTACAATTGCTGAGATTGTAGAACTTGTTCATCATCTAGCTAAGTAGAAAGGTCCTGACGAAACAGGTCCACTTGCTCCTTCTACTTCTGCCTTGCTTGCTACTATTTAGATTCAAGAGTACCCCAGATCCAGTTCTTGCTGCACCTGTTCATGCACCTAGTCACTAGTCAATGTTCCCTTCTAATTACAGAGGGAAAATAGTTCTTCCTATTTTGAAGGAGAGGAAGACCTGGAGAAACTAATGGGGGTGAAAAATGTTCTTGATATTGACAAAGCGGAAGACCCGAAGAAACTTTTTGAATGTTTCAACATGGTTAGGAATGCTTTTGTATATTGAAGAGTTTGGGATGAGGAAAAGGTTCATACGGCTACCGCTTGCTTCACCAGCTATGCTTGTATGTGGTGTAGTAACCTAAATTGTCAACGCAGGTTTCACAGGCTTGATCCAATTGTTGATTAGAGTCAGCTACGATAATTAATCGTTGATAAATTTACACCCGTTAACTACGAGTAAGAATTATACTCCAAATTTTGCAAGTTGTCATGGAGAGTTGAGGTGTAGCGACCTACATTAGGGGGTTTCAAAAGCTTGCTGCTTGATGTATTTTCGAAGAGAATTCAGCTCAATAGTGAGGGGGACTATGTGAAGATTTTCAGTTCACGTTGAAGGGTAGAGGCTTCCCTTTAGCTCCCTCCTTTGCCCGAGAAGCAGATAAGAAAGCTAACTATTGGCAGCAGTCTCTACCTACTAGTCTGCCTAAGCCCTGATCAAGTCTAATGGTACTAAGTCAATGAGATGTTTTATTTGCAATGAGCCTAGCCATATTCACCATCATTGTTCAGCTTGTCAGGAAGCTGCTGTTAAGATTGAAATGGTTCAATATGGATCCCTAAAGGACGAAGCACAAGCAGACAACATTGAGAAATTTGAGGATGTGGTTGTTGATCCATACGAGTATTTAGGGAATGATGAGGATAAGCTATTGAACTTTTCTCAAGTGGGGGAGAATGATGTAATATATACTCCAGCCCATTGTTGGGCCCATAGGTTGAGTCCAATAGATTATTGGAAGGCAGGTCCACATACCCATGGATATACCTCTTTCCTTAAATCCCGTAGGTCTAAGAGTGTTATTTAGGTATTACTTATTCTTATTTGTCGTTAAGTATCTTATTAGTCTTAGTCATTAAGTATTTAGTAATTATTATTTTCAGAGTTGAATAATAGTTTTGTGAAGCCTTGCATCAATATTGTTAGTGAAGATTGATTGGAGGAAATGAGTAATTTCTGGATATTGCTCATTAGGGCCAGAAGAAACTGTTGTTCAGGATAGGTACAAGGAGAAAATGATAGGCAAGGTTTTTTCTTAATTTTTCATGGGCAACAAAATGAATATCAGTGGGTGGGGCAGATAGGGGGAAAATGATGGGGATGAGGGCTGTGGCTTCTTCCATGCAGTGGATGTTGGGCTGTAATCTTCCTTGAAGCAGCCCAAGTAGAAAAAAGGTGTTAATGAGGTGAGGTGAGGTAAGGAGATGATGATGTGGTGGGTAAGTTTGTGGACTGAGGTGCCATTGGCTTTGGCTATGGCTTTGATTCGTGGTCCGGATTTATTATGTCTTAGACCTGCCTTATTACAGTTTGGACCTAGGCTAATTCAATTTGGATCTGCACAATATTTTAGCCTGATTATCAGATAACTAAATATATTAAAAATTACAAAAAATATTCTTGCCATGTTGGCATATTTGTTATAATGATGTCCATCAGGCTATAGCTATTATTTGTGCCCAATCCTTGCTTTCGGTCCAACTATTCCTGCTAGTTCTTTATTCCTTTTAGGTCCGCAAAAGATTAGAAAGGAAATTAACATATATAATTTATTTTTTTTAATGAGAAGTCTGGAGAGGAAGTTAAAGTTACTGTACATCTACTTTGTTGATAGGGGTCTACAAACTAGAAGCAGCAGCAGTGACGGTTGATGGCAAGACTAGTCAGGCAGGCAATGGCAACAATGGACGAGGTCAGGAGGTGGCAGACTAGGCAGTAAGTGATAGCTACAGCAAGTGCACAGCTAATCATGATCTACCTAGAATATCATTCATACGTGGACTACATTTTAGAGTACCAATTGCACACAAACATTGATATGTTGAAGCCAGTCAATATTTCATTTTTTTGAACTATAATGATAAACTAAGAGATTGCTACTAAAATATCTAACAATTATCTAAACTCCAATAAAAGCAAGATATGAAAGCTTCTAGGATTAAAGATCATGACAAAGCGAATTGTTAATATTTTATTGATTTCTTATTATGTCAACTTTTGAAGGTAAATTATCCTATCGTAATTGTTGTTTTCTTACAAAGCACACTGATGTGCCTAAATCAGCCAATCCCTTATCTTCATAGTGATCCATCCAATTTTGACCCTTTAAGCTCTTAGATAATTCAGTGAATTCTCAAAAGCTCAAATCTAATTCCATGATTTAGTTCCGAGGCTCAATTTCTAGATTTCATGTATCAAATCTCACCTCTAGTAATTTATATCATGTAAAAAGGTCCAACATATTTACAATCATGAGACATACTAAATATTGAGTTAGAGGCAATTAGATATGCAAAATAAAGAGGAAAAATTAAATATTTTGTTATCAAGTTCATAATTGTGCTATTCCCAATCCTAAAATCAAATAAATTAGCCACTTATTTAGGTTACAAGGAAAAAGAAATCAAATTGAACATTGTATATTCAATATAGGTAAGGATTAGAATAGGGGGAAGAGAAACTCTTAAGTCTTAATGCTAATGGATCTTCCCAATAGTCTTGCTTGAATATTAGCTTGAACTTGAATAATTTTTAATGTCTTGTTAAGTATACAGGCATAAAGTGCAAGGAAACAGAATTTAGATGGAAATTGGAGTAGTTATATTGCTTAGAGGAAGGGAAAATTACAGCGCAAGATAGACTCGGTATTTTGAGGACTTGAAGCCTCCTGCTTATACTCCCCCCGAATGCCCCTTTCTCTTCTCAGCTCCTATTTATACCCCTCCCTTACGTAACAACCAAAACATGCTAAAAGACTAGGCTACCCTCTTCTCAACAAAATCTACCACCCTACTAATCATTACCCAAACATTACCATAACTAACTATTACCAACTTAGCCCCACATACTGCCTAGGTGCCCCCCTAGTGTGTACACCTCACTCAAGGCTCAACAGTCTAGCCATAATCCTTTGCACCTGACTGATCCACCCCACAATCCCTTGCTATATTTTCCAACTCACCATTTCCTCTCCTATGCCTATGCCTATGCCTTATGTATGTAGCTTGGTTAGTGGCCTATCAATATTTCCCGCCTAGTCTTTCACCTTGTCCTCAAGGTGGAAGGAAGGAAACTGAACATTGATGGTTTCAAAATCCTCCCAAGAGGCTTTAAATTATGGTAAATCCGCCCACTCAATCAGAACCTCTAAGACCCATTGAGTATTGAAACGAATGCCATGCACTACCTGAGGGCTAAGCTGCAACTCAAACCTTGTTGTAAGTCCGAGGGGAAATGGATACGCCTGAATCTAATTGCCCACAACCTTCTTAAGCACCGAAACATGGAACACTGGGTGAATAAGCACTGATTCAAGAAGCTTCAGCTTATATGCAATCTCCCCAATGCATGCGATAACTTTGTAAGGCCCAAAGTATTGCGGTGATAGTTATTTGTTCAAACATTTGGCTAGGGGCTGCCGTTTAGAGGGTGTCAAGTCTCAACAAACACCCAATCTTCCAGTACTATCACTACTTCCCGATGTTGCTAATAAGCTAAGACCTTCATGAGTTGTTTTGCACACTAGAACTGCTTCTTCAACCCCATTAGCATAGCATCTCTATCTCCCAACTCCTTATCTACCTCATCAAATGAAGTGTTTCCTAGAGTGCAGTGTAGTATAAGTGGCGGTTCATGACCGTAGAGGATAGTGAAAGGGGTAGAACGTAAGGAAGAGTGGAAGGTTGTGTTGTACCAAAATTTAGCCCAAGGAAGCCATCTAACCCACTACTTGGTTGTATCTCCAACAGAACACGTGAGGTAATTACCAATACAGTGGTTTACCACCCCTGTTTGACCATCCGTCTGTGGGTGGTAGGCACTATTGAATTTCAACAAAGTCCCTTGGAACTGAAACAACTCCTTCTAGAAATGACTGAGGAAGAATGCCATGTAAGCGCACAATCACCTTGATGAATATGGCACCAATGTCCTGAGTTGTGTAGGGATGCTTCAGGAGTATGAAATGTGCATACTTAGTAAGGCAATCCACTGCCACTACGATACTAGTGAATCCATCCGAGCATGGAAGCCCCTCGATAAAGTCAAGTGTTACATCCTCCCAAACCTTGTCCAAAACAGGTAAGGGCTGAAGCAACCCTGCTGGGGATAGGGTACTGGCCTTATTATGTTGACACACCACACATGCTGCCACATATCGTTGAACATGGTGTCTCATTCCCTGCTAATACACATCTCGCCACAGCCACTGATAAGTTTTCAAAGACCCAAAATGCCCTCCTATTGTGTAGGTATGATAATCTTCTAATTGTTGAGGAATGTGAATTGATTGAGCTATAAATACTAACCTCCCCTTATGTAGCAAATTCCCTGATGCAGGGAATACCCTTCAACTATGGTAGGAGAATTCAATAACCTTGCCTTAATGGGTCCCAAAATTGGATCACCCTCAACCTCCGCTTCAAGACCTTCCCATTTGTCCACCCAGCCTACTGTTAAAACCGCTAAAAAACCTGATGCTTGCTATCGGAAGAGTGTATTTGCAACTCTATTGGTCCTTCCTAGCTTGTATTCAATCTCGAAATTTTAACTGCACAACTTAGATATCCATTTTTTATGTTCATTAGCAAGTACTCATTGCCCTAACAGAAACTTGAAACTGCGTTGATTTGTTTATACCAAGAACCGCTGGCCCAAAAGGTATGACCTCCAAAATTAGACAACTAGGATAATGGCCATTAATTGCCGCTCATAAATGGACTGTAGGCGAGCCCGTGGTACTAACATCTGACTGTAGTATGTTATTGGTTGGTTCTCTTGTATCAGAACCGTTCCTAGACCATAGCTTGAGGCATCCGTTTTTAGCACAAACCGTTGCTGAAGTTAGGGAGTGCTAAAATCGGGGCGTTGACCATATTGCACTTCATGGTATCAAAAGCAATCGGTGCTTCTGAGTTCAAAGCAAAACTATTCTTTTTAAGTTGAGCAATTGGGGGGTAGTAATCTGTCCATAATGTCTTATAAACTTTCAATGATATTCTGTCAACACAAGGAATCCCCGAAGCTCCTGTAGGGATGTAGGGTTGGCCACTCCACTAGTGCTTTAATTTTAGAGGGATATGCAGCCACCCTTGCAATTGTTACAATATGGCCTAGGTACTCTAACCTAAGCTACCCGAATAAGCATTTCATTGGATTAATGAATACGCTGTGCTGCCCTGAAACTTTCAGGATTGTCCCTATGTGTCTGATACATTCTTCCGCTGTCCTGTTGAACACCAAAATATCATATATAAAAAATACAAAATTTCATGAAAAGGGTCAGAATAAATCATTCATGAGGGCCTCAAATATGGTAGGGGCGTTTTTCAACCCAAAAGGAATTATAAAAAATTGGTAATGTCCTTTATGGTTACGAAATGATGTCTTGTGGATGTCCTCAGGACTGACACGTATCTGATGGTAGCCAAATTTCAAATCTAGCTTGATAAAAAATATTACACCATATAACTCATCCAATAACTCCTCAATTATTGGTATTGGAAATTTATCTGGAATAGTGATCTAGTTGAGTTCGCAGTAGTCAATGCAAAACCGCCAACTACCATCTTTTTTCCCAATTAGTAGAATCAGACTAGAGAATGGATTGTGGCTTGGCCTGATGACTCCCAGTCAAGCAATAAAACCGTGGTTATGGTTGTAGTTGCGGTATCGAGGTACCACGAACCATATTTTATATGTCATGGTTGTCGCGACATGATTTTTTCATTCTTTTTCACAACAAATATAGCCAATATTGGTAAATATCGGCTAATATTGGCCAATATTGGTGAAATATCAGCCAATATCCGAAATTTTGCCAATATCGCGGCGATAAATTTGTGATTTTCCAAAATGACCGCATTTCAAGAATTTCGGGTCGTGCTAAAAACCGTGAAATTGTAGCCAAATACTCAATTGCGATACCGATATTTCATTATATGCTCTCAGTCTCTCACTACCAACATTTCTTGTACCAGTCTCTTAATCTCTACCTTCTCCACTTGAAGGTACCGATAGGGGCGGACACTTACCAATGTGGTCCCTTCCTTGAGAATAATTTAGTGATCTAATGAATGTGATGGAGGAAGGCTTCGGGTGTTTTCATTACATCAGCGTATTGCTCCAATAGCTGTTGAATTTCCTTTGTAATAGGGTCTGTTTGCAACTTGTCTTGTGGCACTAGACCTAGAGAAGTACACTCAATCAAGATGCCACCCCATTCCCTGTTGATTAATTTTGTCATATCCCGAAGAGAAATCAATGATTTAGTCGGACTAGCATTCCCATACAAAGTTACCATCGACCCTCCCAAGGAAAATTTTACTATCAAGGTTTCCAGTTGATGTGCATCGATCCAAGCTTCTCTATCATTGCATTCCGAGAATAACATCAGAACTCCCCAACTCCAAAGGCTAGAAATCTTTAGTTATCTTCACCCCTTGTAGGTCAAGTGTCTCTTTGCAGATTCCCTAACCTTATATTGATCCCCCAATGCCATCAACACCGCATAGGACTTTGTTGGACAGAGGGGTAAGCCCAACTTGTACACCACCGCTGCACTTAAGAAGCTGTGGGTGGTGCCAGAATCCACCAACACCGTCACGAGATTTGCACCCAGTTAGCCTAGCAATTTCATAGTCTTAGGTGGTGTCAAACCCACCACTGAATTCATGTCAAGATCAATGTTGCCCCCTAATGGTTCGGTTCCACCCCTTCTGCCTCAGGCTGCCTTGCTTTGATCTCTACCCCTTCAACAACACAGGAATCGTCAACCACCTGGAGCTACAGCCAACATTTCTTATAGACGTGCCCTTGTGTGAACTTCTCCTCACAACAGTAACATAGCTCCCGTTCTCACCGCCTCTGATTCTTAGCATCTGACAAGCGCTTGTAAATCGGTGGGCGACCTCCTTGTCCTACCTTCGAGCCACTAGAATTTCCTCTCCAATCATTGCAATTCAAGTTTGCTACCAAGCTTGATCTGGAATAGGTAATGGTTGATGCAGGGGCTGTATTTTGGCTAGTGGACTTTTGGGTTGTAGGTGAGTCTCCTAGGTTGGGCTTGCTCCAATTCCCCATCGCATCCCTCGTCCAATAGGAGACCTTGTAGGAGAAACCAACGTCTCAAATTTCTCAATGAAGCCTTCGCTGTGGTTTTTTGCTTCACCGCTAATAATCTTTCCCACAGGGAGACTTCATGTCGGGAGCGAAACCTTCTTGAATTCGCATCAGGATGCAAAACATTAGTTGTCCTCAGCATACCGGAACCAAGCGAGAGCCTGCCTTTCCATTGCGATCACAATTGCTTCCATCCTTTCCGATTTAGGAACGTGATTCAATCCAAAATACCTCTCTCCACCCTAAAAATCTACCACAGCCTTTGAAAATGGGAAACTCAAGCTATCTGCCAACAAAGAGCTCAGTGCGCAAAAGTGGCTCTAAGCTGCCGACAGCAGGAAGCCCGCCCTGACTTGCCTGTCTCAGAACTTCTAGGCTACGTTGCTCCCTGAGTGAAGGTCCACTGCCATCTCCACTTTCCAAGAGATCCAACTTGCTGTAATATCACCCACGGATTTCTTAATCAACCCTAAATGGTTTTCGATCCCTCTCTCAAATTATCATTCTCCCCGTGCCACTTTTCCTGTACAAATCCCAATTGCTTGGTAAGTAGCTCCGTATCTGTTTTCTTTAGTGGCAATTCTGTATAGTGTGCTCTGATATCATATTTGTTAAGCACAATGGTATAAAGTGCAAGGAAACATAATTTAGATGGAAATTGGAATGGTTATATTGCTTAGAGGAAGGGAAAATTACAAGATAGACTCAGGATTTCAAGGATCTGAGACCTCTTGCTTATACTCCCCCCAAATGCCCCTTTCTCTACTCATTTCCTATTTATACCCCTCCCTTAGATAACAACCAAAACATGCTAAAAGACTATGCTTTTCCCCTTCTCAACAAAATCTACCACCCTACTAATCATTACCCAAACATTACCATAACTAACTATTACCAACTTAGCCCCACATACTGCCTAGTTGCCCCCCTAGCGCGCACACCTCACTCGAGGCTTAATGGTCTAGCCATAATCTTCCACACCTGACTGATCCACCCTAAGATCCCCTGCTGTATTTTCCAGCTCACCATTTTCTCTCCCACTCCTATGCCTTACATATGTATACGTGGCCAATGGCCTATCATGTCTCCTCTTGAAATATGTTTATGAGGGTAGATAGCCAACATGATGTAAAAGAGATACATGTTTCTGCTCTTTGATCCTTTTTATATCTCCAAGACACTCTAATAGTCTTAGCCTCTTAGGGTTAACAAAAGGAAGATAAAGTAATAAAAAATGGTCTTAATTCCAGACTTTTTGCATACTTGGTAGAAAATACAGCTTGCATCAAGTGATACAAGTCACCCAATATTTGCACAACTTGCTTCCTTCAATGCACTTGTATTAGCTAGTATGAGGCACCTCAATTTCATACTTATTTTCTTTCTCTCATCTCTTTATCTTTTCCAAAGTAACTCTCTTCCTCAAACACCTAAATTTTATTGGATTCATGCCCAAAATGTTTCCTACCTACATGCCAATGTTCAGAAAGTAGTTATTTGAACTAAGAGAAGAAGCTTTCCCTGAAAATGTTAGGCAAACTAGATTCACCGATGAGACTGGGAGTTATGCATACCGAAATACTCCCTCCATTTTTTAATAGTTGACATCTTAACCTGTAGGTTTTGTTGCTAAATATTTGACACTCAGCAGTTTTTAAGTAATTAATAGTTTGTAGCATTTTCCATTCAATTTCCAAAGACAGTACAGTTATATTACTGCCTTATTGGATTAGACTTTTGTTACACCCCCAAAATTCACTTCTGAAAAATTTCGTTTAATGAAAAGGTTTAACAGATTCGGAATAACAAAACTGTGAATTCTGGAGATATTGCTATCACACTTAGTACCCAACCGATTCACTCTTACCGTTCTAGTACCAAGTACTAAGGGCGAAAAGGATTATCGTCAAACATGAGTCAATACTTAAAACAAAAATTCATAAAAGAACTAGAAAGCTCGTAACATGAAAATCAGAGTATGCGTAAAAAGGTTTACAATCCAAAGTAATACATAATTAAAGTTCCCAAAGGAACAGAAAGTACAGTACGATAAATCAAGACTAAGGTAAAATGATACAAAGTAAATGAAATGAAAATGAGATTCCGGCCCCAGACTAAGTCCAAGCTCAACTCTCAATCCCACCCGATGTCTCATAATTGTCGTAGGCATCGAAGATAGCGTCTCCTACCTACACAAACTCAAGTGAACCCTTTGCTCGTGGGAATGAGCAGCACCCATGAAACAGGTGATCAGTATGCTACGTACTGCGTAAGGTAACCATATGGGTAAGACCAGCAAGAAGCACGCAAGTAAGGCCAAGCAAGAAGATAAACACGTAAGGCATACAAGGCAATAATTCAGATTTACAAGATCAGGCCAGACTTATACTAATAATTTATCTTACACCTCTTTTATATTAATTCCATGAGAGTACGGGAACTCCACTATTATAGCCAGTGGACCGGAGATACTCCACAGGACAGAACACACCTGACCACTATTATAGTCGGTGGACCAAAGTCACTCAGCAAGGCAACACGCATCTAACCAATATTTTTGCAAGCAGACCGGAAAATATATATATAACCGCACTAGCCTCGACTCACATGGTGTTCCACTGTAAATAGTTATTATCTTTCTATGCCTTATACTTCTGGTTCACATATTTCTCATATTAATTCCGTGTGAGTATGAGAACCCTACTATTATAGTCAATAGACTGGAAACACTCCATAGGGCAGAACGTACCTAACCATTATTATTGTTGGTGGACCGGAAAATATATATCCTTACTGGCCCCGACTCACAAGGTGTTCCACTATAAGTAAATAGTATCTTCCCATGACTTATTACCATACACGGTTTGGTTTATCAAGCCCGGAATCCTCCACTATTATAGCCAGTGGACTGGAAACACTCAACAAGGCAAAATGCTCCTGACCACTATTATAACCGGTGGACCGGAGAATATATAACCTCACTGGGCCCTGGCTTGATAATCTTTCACTTTAAGTGCTTAGTGTTTTATTGTATCTTATTCCACACACAACCCCGACTAGATATGCATGACCCACTTGACTTCCCAACAATCCTGCCCCATATCTTTGGACTTTTACTTCCTCTAATACATCCTGACATCCTCTCCCACTCTTTCCTCATTTCCATGAATACTTAACTCCGAGGCCCACTTTCCATATCTCTAAATCAACGTAATATCACTCTCTAGGGTTTTCTTCTGAAAAACCCTAATTTGGCCTATATAGCCCAACCTGCCTCTATCATATACAACTCATACTCCAATTTATCACCTCACTTGATTCATCCCCAAGATCCACATTTTAATTCCCATATAATACATGTGGCCACGAAACCCTAGTTGGCCGTCTCAAAACTCTAGCGCCTCTCTTTCCCCATATGATGTTATTCGTTCATCACTCTTACTTAATACTTACCATCACCTCTTCCACATGACACCTATCCAACACAACATATGATCCCGAGACTTCCATCTTTCACCATGAACCCAAAACTATTCTTTATTACCAAATCCGCACTTGACATTGCAACCCCACTATCCAACTCCCACATGTGGTCACAAAAACCCTAGTTAGCTCCCTAAAACCCTAGTATTTCTCCTTTCATTTATGCCACTCACTTAACACCCAAATACATTCTTCTCACTTGACTCACTTTTCCTCCGTGTGACACCCTTTCCATCTTTTATCCTCATTCTAACCATTTCCATTATATTTTCCTCCCTTACTCATTTCTCTCACTTAGGGTTTTCTTCCAAAACCCTAGTCAAATATCCCATGCATCCTTACATCAATCCACGTACTATTTTTCACATATGGACTCTAATCACCCTAACAATTCTTCCCTTACCTTACGCGATCCTCAAATCAACTTTTCCCACGTAAAAGTCATCCCCATGTAAAGGCTAACCATTCCATGCAAACCCTAGACTTCCCATGCATGTTTGATCCATTCCCTTAATTTCATTCCTATTATTCACCTATAGGTCATAAGATAATTAGGCAATTATTGCCATTTTCTAGTCAACTCACTTTCCTCATTCTTTTCCATTTCTCTCACAACCACATCATACTACTTAGGACCTCCTATCATGTATATCATAAGGGGCGGTATTACATAAGCACAATTCAAGTACAAGTAATAACATCACATTACACATATCATAAACACATGCAACTTACCTTAGCTCCATGCTTAGCAAGCTGCCCCACAAGACATGATAATATAAAATATAAAGCGCATCTTACACATAAAAAGCCTTACCATATCCATACCTAATATGACACCAGGCTTGGAGCACGCTCCTACGCTTCCTTAGGATTTTGACTTGATTCACCTATAAGAGGGAAATACTAAGGGTTAACCTTCCTCTTACCAAAATTACCATCATTTCCTACCTTACCCTTGTCATGGCTTACTATTAGGGTTAATAATAGTAATAGTTGTTTTATAAATAAAAATAGGGTAATTATTTTCAAATTAGCTAACCATGTCATTACTAGTCAAAATAGGTTTTAGGAGGTACATTGATTCATGTTAAAGTATTAATAGCAATATTTATGTTATTAAAGATAATAGCTTTAATATTAATAATACTAATAATAATAGTAATAGTTGTAGTGATAGTACTAATATCAACCCAAATCCTAGTAGTAATAATAATAGTGATATTAGTAATACAAAAGTAGTGACCATAATGATACTAATAATAATAATGTTAGTAGTGATAGTAAGGTTAGTTATATATGAAATATTAACAATAATGATAAGGTAATAATAATAATAATAATAATAATAATAATAATAATAGAAATATTAATAGTTGTTCTAATCTTAAGAATAATACTAACAAGGGTCCTAATAGTCATAATAGTAGTAACCTTAGTGATAATATGGTCAAGTATAATAATAGTGATGGAAATAATAATAATAATAATAATAATAATAATAATCGAAATGGTAATAGTAATATAAGGGTTCAAATATTTATAATAATAATAAAAGTGATAATAGGCCAAAGTTAGCATTAATAGTAATAGTAAGAAAAATAATGATAATCATAATAATACTAAAGTTGTAGACCATTAATAATAATAATAATATTAGTAAGAAATTTTTATTAATAAGATAGTTTATTAGTATTTATGTATTAATTTATATGAGATCAAATGTTATTTTTGTCGATTAAATTTGACTTTAGTTTGGATCTAGTTTGAAATTATGTTTGGGTATATGTCTAGTCCTTTTAGGATGGGTATGTTCAAATTGGATTGTTATCGGGTTTTTGTTTGGGCACGGGTTAGATTATTTTTGAGTTGGATTAATTTGGTTTGAATCATCTCGGATACAGGTTACTATCATGTTAACTAAATTCAGGCCAGGTTCAGATTGATTTGGGTTGAGATCAGATTTCATTTTCTGGGTTCAAATTGGGTTTTAAATATATGTCAGCTTTGCCGAGACTAATATGTATAATACTATCATCGGTTTGTATAATCTTAACTAGGAGTGTTCACGGATCGGATATGCGGTAAAAAGGTTTCGGATATTTAGAAGATCGGATATTTGGAGGAAAAAAACTTTGGATATTCGATACTTAGAATATCTGGATTTTCATATTGGATAACAAATAATCCGTCGGATATCCGAAACTTTCTAGCGGGTCACAATTGAAAAATATTGGATAAAAAAGTATTCAATCGAAAAATAAAAAATTGATCCAATTTGAACAAATATGATCTAATGATTGATTTAAGTATGAAATTACATTATACTCTATTAGTAATTCTAAATTTTGGATAATAATTAAATATTTAATCAAAATAATAATTAAAATGTATAAAAATTATTTACAATAAATACTCATTTCAAATGATATACACATGCACACACCTACACGATTAGATAAAATAAAATTTTATGAAAAATAAATAGTTAGAGTGTATATGTATATAATTTATTGGATTGGATATTATTTGTATTTGTCGGATAGGATATCTAATTTATTTGATCTTTTTATTTATCAGATCGGATATTTGATTTGAAAAAAAAAATACCGGATTGGTTTTTTGATTTTTCAGATTGGATCAATTTAGATATCGAATCAAATCATCAGATATCGAATAACATGAACAACCTTAGTCTTAGCCCATACTGCATCACATTGTTACTGGTCAATGTATACATGAAGAAAATTGTTCAGGAGTTGGAGACAGACCAGGCAGATACATATGCCTGCGGTTATTTTCTCTGTTCTTCCTTATTGTTGCCCTTTTCTTTTTTCTTCACAAAAGCTGATTTGTGCCTGTTTGCTATGGAGAGGAGAACCGCATTTGAGTGACAACTTGTTGACTTATGTTATGGCTACCCATCAATGATGAACTATGCTGTTTTCTTTGCTTCAATAACAAAAGTTTTTTATTTTATTTTATTATTATTGTTTTTTATAAAAAAAAAAATATTATTAGATTTTCCTGTCTCAACATATTTGTCATCTTTTGATAATGTCGCTGATTGTTTGTTTGTGGTTCATAACGCAGATTGGCTGAAGGTGTCATTAGATCTGTTAACAATCTTCTCGAGAAGTTTCACCAGTCATTTTTCCTATACCTTCTTACTGGACCTAGCAAGTTCGTGTCAGTAGGAGTTTACATGATTGCTTTTGCACTTCTTGTTGCACCTCTGCCTGTGATTGCAGCTTCTCTTTATTGTGATGCTACCAAATGTGATTCAACTCCAGGGACCGAAAATCCTTCCTCCACCTCAGTGCCTAACTTCGAGCTTACCACACATCATGGTTCATGGAAATGGCTCCCAGCTGCAAAAGCAGTATTTGTTGTTCATTTTTGGAGCGTCATTGTATCGTTGCTCCCATATTTCATCTGTCAAATACCCAACCGGAAACCCACTACAAGCCTTTTATCCTGGGTGACGCTTTCAGTTTTCAGCCTCCATTTACTGTACTTAATTTTAGGCTCCCCATTCTCATGCCCTAGAGCATCTCGACCTCATGAAAAGGAATGGGCGATCTTGAAATCCATGATGATAGCGGCTGCTTGTACTGGTTTGTGCCTTATGTCCATCGTCAACTTTGCCGCAGCAGAGATTGGTGCTCTATTGTTGGTTCCTTTGTGCTTAATGGCTCAGCCTCTAAGACTTGACCTAGAAACCAGGAGCTTAAAAGCTTTTGTTATGGTACTCAGCAATCTAATAATGGGATTTGTCGGATTTCCACCGGTTACATTCCTATTGTTGAAAGGCTCTATTGAAGGTGTTGGTGGCCTCAATATTGGTGATTTCTGGAACTGGGTCGAGTCTCTTTGGGTATGGAGCAGCGCGACTTACCTTTACATAGTATTGGTGCACCTACCTTGCTGGGTATTATGTATACACATCTTGTTACATAGGTGACCATTATGAGGTATCTTCCTCCTAGCATGCACACGGATCTTGTTTCTTTAAGCCTAGTTGTTATGATTCCAGTGTACACGTCTAACTTGCTCACCAGTGATAGGTTTAGAATCCTGAGTTTGAGGACGCTATTTTTCCTCTCCTGTGTTATGATGTACTTGTGCATCTCATGTTATATATATTTGGATCAATGGCAGTGCCTCGTTTTTATTTAATCCATCGACAATTTCCCCTCCCGTTCTCACCTTTGGTTTCTGCGTTGCAGAAACAGAAAAACCCTCCAAAAGAAACTACTGTCGTATAATTGTCGATGGTTTTGGGGTGCCGGAGGATGTAACATATCAGGGCATAGGGAACTCCATGATCCTTTTAGGATCTCCTACTCTGCCGCTCTCAAGGGGCTCTCAAAGGGGCACAAGTTTGGGCCGAATACTGTAGGTTTTTGGTTGATTTTTGGAATAACGTTATTAACGGGGACTATTTTGGTTTATTTTTAAACAGGAGGAATATTTTAGTATTTGACACACGCACACACACACACGTATATATATAAAAACTATTTTGGCGTTTGATTCATCAAACAACATTCCATCCTTGATCCCCAAGGAAAGGATGACACAAAGATGCTCGTTGCAACAAACAATTGGTAACAATTACAAAATTGGGAAGAGACCCAAATCTAAAACTCTTTCCACAACGACGATCGATAGACACGGATATGGGATGAAACCGCCTCGTGACCTGATGGCAACAACAAGAGACAGTGACTCAACATCCCTCCCGCCCTACACAAAAACAAATCCACATGGGAGCAGGTGTCTAGAGGCTGCGGTAGCAACAGACAGATGGAAAGTTCCAAATCCAACCATCATATTATGGAAACGGCATTGCGCGCCCCACCCCCCCTAACCCTCGCCTTCCCATAAATAAATGGCCCTCCCTCCCTCCCTACTCCCCATCCACCAAATCCGCATCGCAGAGACAGAGACGTTTGACGCCGAAGCCGACCGGCTGTGTCGGGGGATCCAATGTCCTCATACCCCGGCATTGACTTTCTTAATATAATGTATAGCAAGATGCAGGGGCCAATATTTTTTTTTCTTCCTAGAAGTAATGTTGGGGGAGTCGACGACAAAATAGGGGAATTGTCTTATCTTATGCTACAAGATCTGGGAAAGACATACAGAATGGCACTGGTCCCGCAAGTAAGTCATGATTTTTGTAGCTGAAAGCACATTGGATGATATGAATACTTATCCGGCTATTTATGACAGGTAAATGATGGGAAAAATAAAAAGAAAGAAAGTTAGGTATTTATCTATATGCCCACTTTTAATTCCATGATGGCTACCTTGTGCCACTAATTATTGGATGCAAACTACAGCAGGCAGCAAGTCGAACGCCATTGCTACAGTATAGGTCGATCGCGCAAGTGTCATAACAAAATAATAATTAGACACAAGTAAAACAATGACTAAAAAACAACTTCATTGAAATTTGCGATTGATTCATCCGCAAATAACATACGTCTCTCCACTTGCAAATCAGCTACTCATGCCATTGATGGTTACTAGTAAGTTGATTATTAAACCCAAAAAAAATATACTTGATTTCAATCACCGAAAATATATATTTTCCATCTAATTAATATTAATAATAATAATATTATTATTATTATTATTATCATTATTCACTTTGACTAATAGTAGTCAACAGGAGTATCAGGACAACTATCATCGGATAAAACCACATCTCTACTACTAAACTTTGGAGGCACAAAAGGAGGATTCGTACATCTCAACAAAGCCCAATTCACTCCTTGAAAGAACGGATGTTGCTTAATGGACGAAGCACCCGTGACATACCCTAACCTTCTGTCAGGATCTTTAATCAACAACTGAGAGATCAAGTCCTTAGCAGCATGAGGCACATTACTGGGCTCCTTTGGGAATTCAAGCGCACGAGCCACAATATTAGCTAATGTCAGCTCATTATCCATCCCTTTAAACGGCGTCACCCCATAAAACAACTCGAACATGAATATCCCTAACGTCCACCAATCCACACCGCTCCCGTGTCCTTCGCCCGATACGATCTCCGGTGCTAGATACTCATGTGTACCGACGAAGGACATTGACCGGACGTCCATGGGCTCAGCTACGAATTCTGGCCCTGCATGACGACGGTTTGGCTTTTTCTTACGCCTGCGTCTAGGGTTGAAGCACGAGACGGATGGGACTATACAGTTGGGAATGATACAGGAGGAGGATGAGGCGACCACTAGGTTCCCGCTCTTCTGTTGTGGGTTTGCTGCGTTGGGTTTGGTCTGCTTGTCGGAGATGATGACTTGAGGAGTAGAGACGGAATCATCGCATTTTAATGAGAGATCGAAATCTGTGAGCATGATGTGGCCGTCTGATCGGACTAGCACATTTTCTGGCTTAAGATCACGGTATACGATGCCCATCATGTGGACGTATTCTAAAGCTACTACCACTTCTGATGCATAAAATCTGCGGAAAGAGGAAGCAGATAGGAATTAGTCGGTCGGGCAACTAAAAATAATGAAGGCGGAATAATACTTCACTTCATGCATTGAACCATACATTTACTTAAATTCGTAGGATGTAATATCGATGGGTTGTTTTTTTTTTTTAACAAGGCAGTCAATGATGACAATTATTAGAACATGCAAAGACGAGTTCTACGGAATAATCCCACGATTGGGAAAGGGGGTCAGGGATCAGCATTCAAGCCAAAAGCTGTCAGCCAGTAGTTGGATGTACAATAAATTAGTAGCTCGTAATAGCCGTCGTGATGCTATTCGGGTTCAGGGCAGGGCGAGGCAAAGAGATACTATTGCTAGCACAACAGGCATTCCGGGTAATTAAGTCGTTGTTGAATTTAATGGGCATGAATGAGATCCAGTACTGTAGTGATGGACTCTGACATTTCTTTTGCTTAATTACGTCATATCAATCTAAACGGAAGCACAATTATTGAAGCTTCCCAACTTCAGTGCTTCAAATAATTTTTCACGCTCATCGCCCCAATAATATGAATGAATGATAAGCATTGATGTTCAAAAAACTCCATTTGACCTCCGTCCCAAAACCGTTTCATTGTTTTTATTTCCGCACATTTATTTCTTCAATATATACATAAGTATGTTTGATGTTTTTTAAAAAAAATTATCATTCTTTCTTTTCTATTTCTCGTTTCCATCCTTGAAACATTGATAATAAATAAATTGCCAAAATACTTCAAAAGCACTAATATTTTCTAAATTAACCACCGACAAAAGACAATAAAATAATATTATATCATTAAATACTTTATTCATATTAAAAATAAAGTCATTCTATCATCAAATTTTTTTTATTTTAAAAAAGTCAAAACCTATTTTCTATTTTTGCCTTCACTTTTTTTTTTTGTAATGATATATACAATAAATGCTTTGTTAATTTTTAATAAATGATATAACTATAATTTTAAAAATACTTTTATTACTTTCAAAAAAAAGTATACAACTTGACATAATAATTTTTATTTTTATACGGATAGAATATTAGCCAAAATAGTTAAACGTAAAACTTAACCTAATGATACTCTAGTAGTCTTAAATAATTGACCAAGACTCGCCCATATATTCCATGATTTGACTCATCCAAAACAAATGAATGACCTAGGTAATCTAGTACCTCATACTGAATTGTTAACTAAGGTTAGTGCGGGAAAAAAAAAATGATGTTGAGTTACATTCTACTACTATAGGGCTGTTTGTTTATCTGCCTGTTCAATTGAAGGTATAATGAATTAATGCAGTGATAATGACAACATATGTTTCGATATTATTTTACTACTATCTAATAAATACGTTATTATAAATTGTGATAAAAAGTCATTTGATGAGGGATACTATTAGATCAGAATCTGAAATAGACATTGAGAAAACCCTTTTGTTTTTTTTTTGTTTTTTTCTTTCCCCGTATGATAACAAAGTTAGGGTAAGACAATAAAATAAGAATGCGATAGAAAAATATAAAAGGAAAAAGGCCCCAACGAGTGGAGGAGAGGAGGGGATGAGGAGACCTTCCTACTTAAAATACTTCGCCACCAACCGCTGCACGCAAAATTCCTCAAGTTTTGTCGATCGGCAAGAAGAAAGAAATCCCGTATTTCCCGACAACAGATCTCGGTAACTAAGCTATCTGTATAGACTGTCTTTGCCACAAATCCCTCCCATACCTCCAAACAAAATGACTATTTGGACCACAAAAGTACAAATTTCACAATACTATCGTTAAATTTAATATGTTATATTAAATCATCGTTATAACTCCTAGTTGGACGGTTACGAAGCTATTTATTTATTTTTATTTTTTTAAGAGAGGGCCATTTGAAAGTCAGGCACTTCCAGAATTGCTATGTAGGAGTACTACTTATGAGATGCAATCATACAACAAACATGGTCTCATCTCATGAGATAGAAATTCAAGAATAAATAAATAAATATATTTCCATAAGCCTTGTGAGTTGCGACAACGTGTACTTTGATTTGATTAAACCCCAAATCTGGGCACCTTTTATATTTGTGAAATTTACTTTCTTACCAACAATGATTAATGACCCGTAACGTCGCGGACGTCTCTTCAATATTATATCATCCCCCTACCCATTCCATGAATGTCTTCTCGTTATTTTTTATTCAATTTTGTACAACAAACCATGGATACTTGTTAACCTTACTAAAGCTATAAGAAAAAAAAAACTATATTTAATGTGAATAATTTATTTATAATTTCATAATAAATGTAATAATTATACTATTTTAGATAAAATATTTAAGCTTTAATAAGTACCCAAAACACGACTAGTATTTGCTCTTTCTCAATTTTGTAATATTCGTATAAGAAAAAATAAAAGAACTGCATATACTATCCTTATTTTTAATTAATAATAAACAGATTCGTGATGATATTTTCGTAGCTTTATTTAAGCTAACATAAAGTATCATCTTTTTTCGTAGTACCTTCTTCTTCTTTTTTAATAAAAGTTTACTTCACAAGTAACTTATTTGTCACTTAATTATTCATTTAACCAAACATAACGTATTATCAAAAACAGGTGTATTTCAAGTAAATACATGCCACTTAATTACATAGTTAAGCTAACATAATGTATGTAAACACACGCTATCTTCTTTTAAATTTTCAGAACTAACTATACACTAATTTTCTTATAAAAAACCATTGCATAAAATTAAATTACATATTTTAAATATCAATATACACGTTTTATATTTAGTTCACAATTAATTTACCAAACGTAAATACGGCGGAAATTATCCGACGGGTCGTCGCATTGGGAATGACAGGCAGCAGCCGACTAGCAGACACCGGCATCTGATAGATACCCCCAATAATCGCCTACGCAACCCCCCGCGGGAGGCAAAATACACAGCTCTGGAGACAGAACACTTAAAACGACGCGTCTCGATGGATGCTACACTAACTAGGCCACTAGACCTCCCCTCGCCCTCGCCGTACAACGATTTGAAATCCATAAAAGTACTTATTAAAATATTACCAATAAATCAATCAATCCCTGGGAAGGGACGTACTCTGCTCCGTAGCAGAAACGAAAAGCAATTCAATTCATTGAAATACAAGTAGTAAGTAAAATATAATATAGTAATAAGTAATAATAAATCAAATGGTGGTGGCCGGTGTGGGGGAGGGGAACGTGCTGAAAGCCTAAAACTAAAAGTACGCACCTGACGGCGGATTCTTCGAATCTCCTAAGCGGCTGTCGTTGCCGGAGAACATGGAGGTCGCCGCCGGGACAAAACTCCGTCAATAAACACGACCACTTGGGCGACTCTAAACTCGCGTAAAGAGTAGGCAGGAACGGATGGTCAAGCATCTCCAGGATTTCCTTTTCCGTCCTCGCCCGCCCTTCTTTATTACGTGTAGCCAATTCCTTACTATCCATCACCTTTGCGGCAAAATGTACGCCCTCCGCGCACTTTAGCTCAGCGAGGTATACGGAGCCGATGTCGCCGGATCCGAGACGGCATATGAATCTAATGTCGGAGAACGCAATCTGCGACTTCACCGAAGACGAACGTGCGCGGAGGATTGCTTCCCAGTAAGGATCACCAGCGACTGGAATGTGAGTTCTTGTGGTAAAGGAAGGGAAGGTGGTTGAAGTGGTGGTCCAGGTTGTTTCCGAGGAGGAACTGGTGCTGCGATGGATCACATCGGTAGCGGTGGTCGTGGAGTTAAAGCTCATGCTTTGGAGATCATCTACAACGTCGTCTAACCATGGCTGCTGCTGCTTCTGCTGCTCCATGGATGAAACTTAATTGGCTTTCTTCTTCCGACAGTGCGAGTGAATTAAGCATTGAGATTTCAGGGGGTAATACTACCGACGGGGAGACGGGAGCCATTTTATTATTTTAAGAAGGGCGTGGGCTTGTGGATCTATGAACCTGTGTGTGATTAAGGCCGAAAGTGGGCTTTGGTGGGGCCTGATGAACTAGGCTTCGGTTTTCGTAGATCGTTTTTATAATTGGCAGGCTGAATGGCCCATGCCCCGATTCAAAGTTTGGAGCTTCGCTTTTGGGTTTTTCCCTTGAAGAATTCATTAATAACTAACTAGTATGGGGATGCTGGATTCATGGAGCCACACAACACAAAGTTCAATGACCAGACCATCTTATGCCATGCCATGTTGTCAGACAAAAAACAAGAAAATTAAATAAATACATAAATTTATATCCGCGCTACAAACCTACAATTGCTAGTGTAAAAGCTAGGTTCACATTTATAATTAATATTAATAATAATAAAAATAATTTATTACTACCTCTTCTTATTCCATCCGACATGCTTGAGACATATGATGTCATTGACCATGTCGTTCTACTGTGCTGATATAATTGTGTAAATGTATAACTTTTTTTTTATCCTATTGTTTTAGGGAGGATAATAATGCTTCACATGCCCTTGGTAGGGCGGCTAGAAATATAGTAAAGAGTTAATTAAATATTAGATTTATTTTAAAAAGTTAATTATATATATATAGTATCAATTAGGTGAGTTTTAACTTTTCTATTGTATTAAATTAATTACATAAAAAAAAATACTACACAACTAATTCATCACAACTTAATTTTAAGATAACTTACTATTCACTCACAAAAATAAGGTATAAATAAAAATTAAACTTTAAAATTGACTTAATTCATGCAAAAAATATAATTAATCTAAATAGAAAAACAAAATTCTAAATGAACATAACATGTATAGCAAGTTATATAGCAAAGAGGATTGTATGGCTTGAGCAATGCCCCCACGTTATCAAACAGTCTCTTAATTTTTTTGGGATTATATTAGGCCAAAAATAATCTTGCTTTGGTTGTTGAGCGCATAATTCTATTTACACTAGTCAAGTGTTAGATTTTGGTACCCCACCCCTAAACCCGTATACAAGGCTCTTAATTGTGATCCCTAAACCCGCAACTCACATAAATCCCTAAACTCATCTCATTCCTCAATTGTTGTTAATAGGGATTTCATGTCCATGCATAATCTCCCCCATCCCCGGTGATCTATGAATGAAATCACTGTCTCCATCATCATCTTCAAAACTTGAAAAATTCCTCAAAACCTAAAATAGTCATTGAAAATTTATAATTGATTATTTACTTTTTTATTCATTTTTTAGTTTATGAGACAAATTATAATGTTATATATATATATATATATATATATATATATATATATCATAATAGGTTAAAGGTCTCTAAAAATTCCCTAAACCTAAACTCAAAACAAAACAAAAAAATCCCTCAACCTAGGCTAAACTAGGGGAAATTGTCATCTCTAAAAAAAGAGTTTAGTAATGTAGGTATGTAGTCCCCGTTATGTATAATGAGTCAACGATATGAATCGTTTTCATCATTCTTTTTAAGTTTATCTTTATAATAGTTAAAAATTTGGCCTTTTAATTAGTAATTTTTTATAAAGTGTTATAAAAGATAAATTAATTAGTTATAATTTGATGCCTTTTTTATTTCCATTTTTTGTCATCTAATTTAAATTCTAGTTTTTTAGTTTATTTTATGTTTCAATTTATGTATTGGTTATGTGGAATGTGCATGATTAAATTTATAATTAATTTACTTAAGTAGTTAATTATTTTATGTTTATCTCAACTATGTTATTTTTAGTATTATTTTAAAATGAAAAAAGACTTAAGAAACTAATCAATTAATAGTCTTAATTAATTTAATATATATCCAATAATCCAATATATTTAAAAATCATATTTATTATTTTAATTTAACATATCCTATTCCAAAACAAGCTATAACTATTAGTATACATTATAAATATTTATTTGTATTATGTTGTGACACTATTTTACCAAAGTACATATTCATGTACAATGTTGGAAGGAAGACAAAATATGTATGGGAATGCTTTTCAATTTTTAAGAAATAAATGTCCGAAACTTTTTTTTTATTGTTATATATATATATATATATATAATAGGATTTTCCTTGTATGTTTTCCAATATGATACTATATTTTATTTTTAAACTAGGGCCCTATTTATTTATTTTATATAGGATCTCTAAAATATTTGAGGCGACTCTGAATGTAATATACTAATATTAGAATAAAATAATAATGTGACATTTTTTATTTTAATTTTTTTGCGATTAAAAGGATAAACTCCAAAACTATGGTATTCACTATTAACAACATTATTTTGATTGCCTCCAACTTTCAAAGTTTTTTAATTAAAGATATTTATTGAAGTAGTGTCTAATCTATGCCAAAAGAATTTTTTTAGACTTTTCTTTGTGTTGAGTTTGAGTTATTAGGATTCTTTATCTATATAATCGTAATACATTATCTTAAAATATTTTAAAATGTATTTAAGTTTATGCTGATATAAATTAAAATAGTTTTAGTTTTAGAAATGACTTTAAAAATAGGTGAAAATATGAGTTTCATGTCTAATAGTTGAATAGTGATAGCCTAAACTAGTTGATTGATTCATCTTGAAACCCAAGTTATTACCCCAAAAGAACTAGCTAATTGGTTTGTAAAAACTAGCTAGTTGAATTGTATTCTAGAGCCAATCAATTATCAAACTTCCAGATGCTTTCTTATTTTGATTTAATTCTTCTCCAAATGTTGGTGAAACTTTATTATTATGATATCTTCATACTAATAAGCATATTTGGATGTCTTTGAATTATTTTTACATTATTTGGATATTATTTGATTTTATTTAGATGAAAGTATTCCAAAACCACTTTTTGAGGTACTTTATTCACCTAACTTATTTTCTTTCTCCTTCATTTTCTCCACTATCGCAAGACCTGCATGTGCAACCCCCTTGCTACTGCTACTTGCCCTTGGTCTGTTATCTCTAAATCTTCTTTGAAACTTCCCTTGCCTTCATTATACCCACCTTTCACACTCATATATCTTTACTCAACATCTAGCTAACACTACACCTCCCTCACTCCTAACCCTTTTTTCAACTAATAGGACCTTTATATGTAACACACTAAAATTTGCTAATATTTTTTTTAGGGGAAATGTAATAGCAATATAATTAGGTGATACTGTCATACTTGATATAAGTTTGGCTTACCATACCATTCTTAAATTGAATACAAGAAGATAAAAAAAAATAGTAAACACTCAAAACATAATAAAACAAAAGAATGTGATAGATTCATAAACTTAAACAAGAGTTTGGAGGTTAACTTCAAGTGCAATAACCAAAATATATAAAAAGTGATACTTTAGAACTAAGATTCCCCAAAAGTTATCCAGACCAAAGCTATAAGCTAAATAACATAACTCTACATCCTAAGCCCCAAAGATAACAAAATCACTCATTCGTAAGTGAGCCATTAATTTATAAGCAACAGATTCATATAAGGATTCTCAGTGACCTGCACAATATCATCTGGGCCATTTGCTCATAAGAAAGAGTAACACCTATGAAAAGAATAATTAACACACTGTTAAGTAAGGGAACCCTACAATCAATGAGGAGTAAGGTTATACAAAGTAAATAAGGTCATAAAAAGAATAAAAACGCATCATAATTTGATAGCACTTGGGTGTCCGAATAGTAAAAATAAAGCAAGTGTTTGATTTCATTTAGGCACCCATTTGGGTATCTGAATAAAATTAAATTAAAATATGGATGTACCTGAGTAGATTATTTAAAAAAAAAACACACAAGATATTTAAAAAATATTAAGTTAAATGTTAGGATACTTAAGAGAAAATGTATCCTAAATTGTGTAGCCTTTCACAAGTGTTGGTGAGAATAATATTACATCTGCTGACTAGAGACTTACATAAATTGAAGGCGAAATATGAGAATAATAAGTTTATGTGACTAAAACCCAAATTCTTGTCGTAACCGTATATGGTTAATTAATATAGTGGGCCGATATAGAACCCGCTGCCTAGCTGGTGTATACCAAAGTGTCAAAAAGACAGCTCTAATGCGTAATCTGTACTCCTATAAATATACAATCATAAGTACTTATAATAATAATAATATGAAGGTCATTTAGGTAGATATAAAATTAATTCCATATATCTAAGATTAGCATCCTAGAACACTAACTTAGGATATCTCATAGATTTTATTAATCTATTACATTTAGCACAAATTAAATGTCAAAATATATCAAGATCCGAATGCATCTTCATGTGGTGTTTTACACATTTTTTTTTTTTTAAATATATATATATATATATATATATATATATAGTTCCTTTATTACCTGTTTTCTTAAGATCTTGACCTCGAACCAACTACGTAGTCGCGGATCAAAACTATAGAGGAACTACACATCTATATTAACAGATCATTGCACATGCATGACAAATAAGTCTGATTCAACGTGTTAGAGAATATATTAACCTTAATCAGTGTCCGTAAGAACTCGTTACAGAAATTGAACAACGCTGGATTAGAGAATAATAAGTTTAACCGGTTGTAACAAGTTAGTAACCATATGGTTAATATATATATATATATATCCGTGTACATTTTCATCCGCTGCTCCCTCCTAATTAAACGCAACTGGACTTGAAGTGAAATTAATATGTAGCCAATGAGAGTCACATGGTCCATTGAATGGAGTTAAATTTCCTCGAATTTATCATTTCAGATGTTTTGTCACTCTATACTAGGCATTGACTCAATAATGCAAATAAAATGGGGAGGTCACACGGCCTACAACGTCGTAGAGGCCACGCAAAAATCATACAGCCAAGAAAATCAGAGAGTAATTGTTTTGCCCTATCTTTCAGCAGACCTCGTACTGGGTTTATAAACGGCCAACTTTATTTCCTTCTTCGGATTCCGTATCTAGGAGCAGTTTGAGGGACTCTCTAGTCTCTACTCTCTACTGCCTCAAGTTTCGTACCGCAGCCTAACGTAACTCTAAGCAAAATGAAAACCAAATGCGGATATATAGATGCGCCCACTTTGAACTCCGTTAAGTAGAAGAAAATAAGCATCGTTATTGGTTTATCCATAGTTTTAAAACCAAACCCATCATTGAATTCATATTCTCACTGGTTGATTAGTTTATTGGTCAAACCAGGAGTATAAATATAATTGTTTTGACAAATAATAATCAAGCAATGGACATTACAATTACAAAAAGATATCCCACCTATCTCAGAAAAACCATTCATACATGAGGAAAAAAGAGAGACTCAAAAAATCTTAAAAACTACCGGCTAAAGATAGCGACATGAGAAAAGAAACCATACATCTGCTATAATTGTGTGACCTCTAAGCTTAGTTTCAAAGCACGTCTGACACACATTCTGTAGCAACTTCTTCAACCCTATCCCACCTCACCGATCTAGAGCTTCTAGAGAAAATAGCAGTAAATCCATCTAAAACTCACATAAGTGCATGAATGTTATACACTATACCATATCTACCGTATCCATCTCTAATCCAAAAACTAGTCCTCGTCTTTATCAGCATCTATAACCAATTTATACACGAGGTATAACTTTCAAAGACAAATTTATTTATGAATTCACATATTGTGCCAATTGTCACAAACAAAACAACAATCCAAATCCTACCACACAAACCTTTGTTAGGAGCACCTAGTCGGTCTAAAGTTGTATCAATTGTGGTATTTGGCATTAGCCAAGAGTATTCGAGCCACTCACATACCCCATACCATAGTTTCCACAGTTTCCCTGTCACTCTATAGTGAAGGAAGAGGTGATTCACCGATTCCTCCTCATTCCCACAAAATGGGAAAATTCTTGTGCATCAATGAGCTCCAATTTCGTAAGTTTATCCTTGGTGTTCAACTTTTGTTAAATGATAAACCATATGGTTAACTCGATCCTAGGTGTGGCTATGTCAATCTAAACTTTATGGAAACCTCTATCATACTTACCAACTTCATCAAACGCTAAGGAGGAGGGTTCGCAAAGGGACTCTACTATATAGATCCCATTTCTCTCATAGTTTTAGGAAATTGCATCATTTCTATCCCTACAAGCCAAGCCTAGATTAATCATTTGTCGTAATTGCGCTACCTACTCTTCCTCTCAAGAAAAAAACCTTTATCACCAAACCAAGCTCTATTGTCACACCACTCCATCCCATACTCCCATGTTTGCAACCTTTTCATCTTGTTGACATGAAATAGAGAAAATTCTATGAAAAACATGTTTCAAGGTCCGCTGACCTGTCTGATTATCATGCCAAAACCTTACATCTGTGTCTTATCCTATGATAATATTAAAATCCCCTTTCAATATATTATCACATTACCCATGGCCAACTATTTCCGCCTAGGTCCCTTTACCCCATTTCTGGTCTTAGACTTTTGGAACCCTCATCTCATTGCAGGAGAAGATAGCTTGTATTACCTTCTTCCACATAGGACCATCTATATTGAATAATCTCCACTGTCATTTAAAGAGCTATGCATTGATCTTAGGTACCGATTCCCCCATTCCCAAACCACCTGGCCTTCTAAGTTTTTAAATTATTTTCTAAAGAACTAGCTGTAAATTCTTACTATCCTTGTTGCAAGTCTAAAAAAAATTCTATGAATACGGATGATTTCCTTTACCATTCCTTTTGGCATCCTAAAAAGGCTCACATAGTACATTGGCAAGCTATTTAGAATGCTTTTAATGAATACTAATCTGTCAACTCTTGATAGTGTCCTCGCCTTCCAACTCTTTAACCTTTCCTTTACTTTATCCACAATAGGTTTTCATGTCTACTTAAGTCTAGGGTTTGCACCTAAATGAAGACTAAGGTATATGATGGGTAATTTTACAATCTAACACTTTAAAATATCTACAACCTCTTGTAACACCCCCAAAATCTACTACTTAAAATTTTCTATTTTAACATAAGATCATCCAGCCATAAGAGGGTATTACCACCATAATAGGTATAAGTCCGGCCCCAGCCTGTCCTTATATCAACTACAAGAAAATACAAAACGGTACACAAACCATGATAAGCATAGCAAAGTAGCAATTCATATCATAAATAGGGTTAGGTGTTTGTTTCCAAAAGAATTACTGAAATACACAAATAATGTTCAACTAAAAACATTAACGTGAAGAAAAATGATAAGGACAACAGCCAGATGTCACTCTCTCTAGTCCCCATCTCTGGACACAATAGCATCACTCTACCCCGATCATAGCATCGTATGCAGCAAAGTCATCTAGCAAATTCTCATTCACGTGCACAGGCTTAGAAGGGATATCTACTCGTGGAAATAAGCAACACCCATAATAAGGATGATTAGTAGGTAAAAATACAGTCAAGTGGGTCAGAGATATTAATAACACCACAATAAGAAATGTTATGCACATAAGTAAATCATACCCGATCATTCATTATAATCAAAACTTAAGGTATTAGTGTAATAAATAGCCAACTCATGATGTTTTCCATTTAAATTCAGGTACCCTACTATTCTCACCGGTGAAACGGTAAATAAGTACAACTTCCAAGGCAGAATGCTTCTGGACACTATTCTCACCAATGAATTGGTAATCAAAGTACAACCCTAGGACAGAACGCTCCCGACTACTATTCTCACCTGCGTATCAGTAATCAAGGTGCATCTGATCCTGACTCATATGGTGTTCCAGTGTAAGTAATTAGCGTCTTTCCCAAATGTTATAAACATCCTATGGTTTAATTTACTTAAGTTTGGGATCCCACTATTCTCAACGACGGAATAGTAGGGGTACAACTTCAAGGGTATGATGCTCCTGATCACTATTCTCACCAATAAATCAGCAAATACAAGTAGGCCTGACTCAAGCGATCTTCCACTTTAAGTGACTATTTTATTATTCTTGTTTTATTTATTCCAAATTCATCACACAATATGAACACCTACCCCATGCATGGATCTTACCCTACTACCATCCTGGGACAACTCTATTCTCTTAGAAACCATAATTTTATAACCCCAAGTACATATTACCTTTAGTATCCCTTTGGGTCCCCAATTTACCTGACAAACCTAAACATGTCATTAGAAACCCCTTATCAAGATCCATGGCCTATTACCCCCATTTTTTTATAGTAACTGGTCTCTAGGATTACTCCTCAAAATTATAATTTTTTCTAGTTGGCCTAGCCCCTTCTCTACTGCTTTTTTTGCCCTAATTTTTCATACCCATGCATATATTAATATGGTTAGCCATTCCCTCAATTTTTGTAGCCTAACTCTTCCATTTTACACATGTGATAATAACCTTTCTAATCAGACCCCACTCGAAACCCTAATTCCCCGTTATGGTAACAACTTCTTCCACTTATCCCTCGTGGCTATTAAAAATTGGTATACATTCCACAAATGGTATGATTAACATCATAATCTAAGGTTATAGCCCAACTCTCCCGTTTCATACATGTGATAATAACCTACTCCTAGGGTTTCGTACTTTGGCATCCCAATACCCTAGTTTCACTTTTTGGTAACCTCTCATCCCTTAGTACTTCAAGAACTCCCCAAATGTGAAAGGATACCCAACAATGTCATCATTAATCCCTATATCCACTTCTTAGCAACAAACTCTTACTCTACTCGCCCATAGTCATAGCTCCCCTTAGGTTTTACTCACCCCATGCATAGTTATTCTTCCCCATAGTTTGATTACCCTATACCTCTTTATTTTTACCACAGTTATTTTGTATAGCACCTCCAACTTAATTTAAGCCAATGTACACCCTAAAGTACCTTACTTGTTACTTTTTTTAATATTGACCAAAATGCCCCCAAGTCTCAAAACCTTACCTAAGTTACAAGGCATTCAACATAAAGACTCCCCAAACTTTTCAAACACGCAATATCATATAATAGAGATACACATCAACACTTAAAACCATTACAGTCATATCCACACATCTTCTTACATTTAGTTATTGTCAAGCCAAGCTTCACATACAGCCCTAGAGTCATTTAACATTTTATGCATGTCTTCACTTAACACATAACAAAGTCACATTTTAACAAAAAAAAAAACCCTAGCTATGATTATATCCATACTGGAGTGGCTCTCAACATTTAATTGATCAACCACCATTTGTCATGCTTCATCCTAGGGTTGCTAGGGGTTTTGGTTTAGGAGATATGCAAAAGGATCTAGATAAAGGGAAAGGAAATCAAACCACATGGGGACATCACTTTATGAAAAGAACAAATTCCAATGCATAACCAACAATTAAAGTGTTTTACAAAGAAAAGAAGTTATTGAAAGGGTATATATTATCATTTCTAAGTGGATGATTGATGCTTGTATTCCATTTAATGCTGTGAATTCTATTTATTATCAGCATGTGATTACTGGAACTACTAACTTGGGCCTCAACTATAAGGGTCCAAACATTCATGCTCTTCTAGGCTATTTATTGATGAAAAATGTTGAAGAGGTGAAGAATTATGTTGAGGGTTTGCATCCAACATAGGAACAAATAGGTTTTACCATTATGGTAGATGGGTGGACTAATCAATATAATCAAATTTTGATTAATTTATTGGTTTATTTTCCAAAAGGGATTGTATTTTTGAAGTTTTGTGGTGCCTCTGAAGCTTTTAAAACTGATGAGTTGTTGCATAAGCTATTTAGAGATATTATTTTGTATGTTGGTGTTGAAAATTTTGTGTATATAATGACTGATAATGTTGCTAATTACGTCGTTGTTGGTAGATTGTTAGAGTGTGAGTTTAAGACACTTTATTGGTCACCTTGTGCTATAAATTGCATAAATTTGATGCATAAAGACATGGGTAAGCTAGATGAGATTGAAGATATTATAAAGCATGATTCTAAAATCACCAAGTACATTTTTAATCATTGTTATGTTGTACATTTGATTAGGAAGCATACATAATGAATGGAAATCATTCGCCCAGCTCCAACTAGATTAAAAATAATTTCATTTATTTACAAAGCATATTGTCACAAAATAATGCTCTTAGGGCAATGATTGTTTCTGGATAATGGACCTCTTGTGCTTATGCTAAAGAAAATGAAGGAAAGAAATTTGTAGAGAATGTGTTGAGTTATGCATTTTGGAAGGAGTGTGTTGGTATTGTGCAGCTTTTAGAACCTCTTGTGCATGTTCTACGAATGGTGGATATGAAAGGGAAACCTTATAGGTTATTTGTATCGAGTTTTTCATAAGTATCGAGATGATATAGTTGCTAGATTTCAGAGGGGAAAAAAAGAAGAAAATGGTGGATTCTTACCTTCATAGTTGGGATACTCGACTTTCAAAGAATTTACATACAGCTAGTTTTTGGTTTAATCCTTACTTTTAGTATTCATATGATATTACAAACCATCAAAGTACTGTGTTGATTTCTATTGATGCCATTGAGAGGTATGCTAATAGAAATTTTTAATTGAGATAAAAATTGACAATTCAAATGACTTCTTTTAGAAAAGTAGATGATGATTATGGAATATGGTCTATTATGTAAGATCACTATATTACAATTTTTGCTTTATTGTTTTGTGTATATTGATATATTAATATCGAAATCTTGTAGATGAGTGGTGGATATTGTATGGATGTGGTGCTCCATGTCTAAAAAACTTACCATTCGTGTTTTGAGCCAAACTACTAGTGCTTCATATTGTGAACAAAATTAGAGTATATTTGAGCTATCCATTTAAAGAAAAGAAATAGACAAGAGCATCCAAGACTCAATGATTTGGACTATATTCATTCTAACTTGAGGTTGAAATAAAGGTATGTTGTCAATAATATTTCAAAAATTATTTATCATCTTCATGTCTAGTCTTTAAATTTATTGTTTCGCATGACCATAGTGTTAACCAGTGTAGTTGTGTTGTCTTCTGTGTAGAAGCCGATTTAAAACAAGTTATGGTCCAATTAATTTTGAAGAGTTTGATGCAAATGGCACTTAGATTCTTATAGATGAGCCTTCTAGCTTAAATGATGAGGAGATAGAATTGTTGAGAAATGGATTGGCTTCTTGTACTATTCAAGATAATCAAGCAATGCAAATGAGGGTATGGAATATGGAGCTCATAACCTTTTATTGTTTATATAAGATCATATGAATTTTTTTATCCTTTTTATTAACATTATTAAAATGGTGTTTGGTGAGATGTATTGGAAGCTTTTGATAATAGCAAAGATGAAATAGAATATCAATAGGATGAAGGTAATTGTGCTCATGAAAATTTTACTCCTATATTTTCTAATGTGGATGAAAATATGCATAATCCATATGGTTTGGATGAGTAGTTATATAAGTATATTAAGTAATTTCAATTTCAATTGTGTATTAATTTTTTTTACTGTGTTTTACTATGTATTTCTTGAATATGTATCGACTTGATGTTGACTTTTGTTATTTTGTGATTTGTATGAATTTTTCGAGTAGATTATGTTTATGATGTTGTAATATTCTATTTTGATGTTTGTGACAAATAATATTAAGGATCAGATAATACTGTAAAACTGATTTGTACAAGTTTTACTTATTTTTAGTGAATCATTTGAACTATTGATTCGACCTTTTTAAACTATTGGTTAGACTAGTAAACCAGCAGCAATACTGTTTTGATGGTCGATCCGATTATAAAAACTATGAGTAGCACGCTATCATATCCATGAATTTCAATCAAACATTATAAAAAAAATGAATTTCATCTAGAGTAGTACTATATATAAAAATATATTATAGAGCAATACTTTTTCCTCCCTAAATGTGTTACATTGTGCCCCTTGTATCTGATTGCCTGATACATGTGACATGTGTAATATTTCTATTATCGCACAAACTAGAAATAAATAAACTTTTTCTATTAAATTATTATCAAAGTATATGTATTTTTTTAATTGATATTGATATTAATAAAAAAAATGTGCATATTATTCTTCCATATCAATCATTGGGAATTTAACCGCCAATTAGAGGGAAAAAAAAGGAGCATGAAATGATATGATATCATACTATTTATAAGAATTAAGTATATATCGACAAAGCATTATCAACTAAAAGAAAAGCTTACAAATTAATTTTTTTTCTCTTCTAGAAAATAGCAATTTATTATAAGAGGATGCGAACCAAAACAAGTGATATAAGAGAGAGAGAGAGAGAGAGACAGAGAAAGAAAGTTCACAATACAAAAAACTTGCTTTATCTATCAACATTATATTAGATTGTATATCTCTCTTGCACTACCTATCAAATTAGAGTTCCAATTTTTCATATAATCATATAATAGGAAGAGGTATAGAATATAAACAATGAAAAAATAGGATGATTATGCTGAAGGATTAAAATCTCGAGGAAGTAGTTGTTCAATTGCGTTAAGGAAGAGTTCATTTGCAACTTTCATATCTGTACGAATCTCTTATCAGAATTTAACATATTTACTTTCACATAATCCCTCATTGATTGACATTAGTGACTATTATATTGAAACCTTTATGTATTATAACTTCACGTCAAAGTTTACATTATTCAAATTTAAAGGAATACTTAAAATATAATATATGGTCCAAAGGAACGGTAGGGGTAAGCATTCTTTACTTTGGTTTGGTTTCGGCTTCAAAGCAAACCAAACTAGGGATGGCAATGGGTCGGGTCTGGACCGAGTCCAGCCATATCCAGACCCGGACCCGTTTATATTACCTAGATCCAGACCCGACCCAGACCCGTTGGGTCTTAAAAGTTCAGACCCAGATCCAGATCCATCGGATCTAACGGGTAAACGGGTCCTAAATGGGTCCGATTATTTTTTTAAAAAAAATTAATAATCTATGCTAATACAAATACATTTATGTTTTATATAACTTAATATGTATTTTTTTGTTAAAAAATCATCTAAGTGAAAAAATAAATATATTAAAATAGTTATATTAACTTTTCAAATTGTATTTTAATGCTTTTAGTAGGAATGTAAATGGGGTGGGTTCGGGGTGGGTATACCCATATCCATATCCGTATCTGAATTCGTACCCGTACCCGAATCCATATCCGCTAACATATCCATATCCGTATCCGTTGGATATCCATTACTCAACAGATTATTCCTTTACCCGTTAATGGATATTATCCGATGGATAAATCCATCACCCGATAGATAAACCCATTTAGAAATAAGTTAAATGATAATTCTAACTTTAATTTATACTATATTTATTTTAAAATTAAGGGTAAAAGGATAATTATATATCGGGTAAACGGATACAGATATGGATACGGGTATAGTTACGGGTACGGGTATATCCGTACTCGAACTCGACAGGTATTTTTTTTCCATCATCCATATCCGTATTCATATTCATTTATCCATATCCGTTGAACAAAATCCATCGGGTTTCGAGTAAAATTCACCTCGTTTATATCCCTAGCTTTTAGAATACAATGTTATACATATTGTTATAAAGTAAGTATACAAAAATAAAATTTTAAAAAAATAAATAAGGAGCTTATATAAGATTAAGACAATAATGACAAACATAATATTAGTATGTATTTATATATGTATACACACACACACATGTATATTAAACGGGTCTGGTGGGTCGGGTCTGAGTCTAGAATTGGACCCAGACCCAGACCCTTTAAGGTATATGTGGACCCAGACCCGATCCAGACCCATCGGGTCCAAAAATCATGGACCCAGGCCCGCTAAAAATGAGGCGGGTCTAGCGGGTCTGGGTCGGGTCCGAGACCCATTGCCATCCCTAAACCAAACCATATTTTTTCGATTTTAAATAATTTCAACATATTGGTTTTCGTTCGAAAGATCCAAAGAAAACCATATTAGCTATTTATTGTTCGGTTTGGTTCAGTTAGACTTGCAAGTTTTGTAACTTAAATATTAAAAAATAATTACTCAACTTAAAATCCCTTTAATATCCTTACGGAAATTAGAACTAATGAACAATTTGCACTATATTGCAATTTAAAAATGTCACTATTATAGTAATATCTAAAGTATTTTAAACTTATGTGTATGGGGGGTGCATGGTTGAGCACTAATATCCTTCATATATTAGTCATATTTATAATTGCAAGAAAAATATAACATAAACGCAATTTAAGTAAGGCATAAATCATACAATAATTTTTTAGCCAACTCTCTAATTACTTGAAGTATGTAAACGAAAAAAAAAATAAAGCTAAACATGATTACTTGTAGAGATATAATGAAAAGAAAATTATCATAGCAAAGGATTCACGATGAATGCATAAACTTAAAATAACTATTAGTTGGAATTATTCCGAATAATACTCACTTGATGGTGATATTTTCAATAATACATATATATAGTTTGTGATTTGTAAACCGTAATTAAAATTTTTAAACAATAATCAAATCATTTAAAAAATTCTAAATCAAACTGTAAATTTGTAAACTATAAGCCAAACCAACCCGTAAAATTATGGTTTGGTTCGATTTGGTTTACGTTCATAACCATATTATATTCACCCCTAATAACTGGTATCTAAAGTTATCAATATATATCATTTACTATCATCAACTACCTTCAAAGTAAAATCCATTTATTACTTATACTTTTAAATTTGTAATTATTTATTAGTAAACTTTTGTGCAATCACGAGCAAAAATATTAAACTAGTTAGCTCGTTGAAAACCGAGACAATCTTGATAGAGGTATTACAGGAGTACTTAATTATGGAGCATACGGCATGGCCTTTTTGATTCCAAGTAATCAACGGTGTAATCGTATACACCTTGCATATGGCATATGTGGTGACATTTAAGTAAATAAAGTAATAATTGTTAGAAGACTAGCATGTACATGCATGGTAGTTTTTGTGTGGTGACAATAGTATAAATGTAACTAACTTCATTTTTGTTTAGATTTAATAAATTAGACTCTCTTTAATTTAGATTCTCAAAATAAATTATACCATCTTATTTTTGAGATTTTTCTCTAAAAATATAAACCGTATTGTTATACTTTAGACTTAAAAAATTATGAAAAATATTATTATATTTTTTTTACCAACTTGTCATGTTTTGCCGTAATTTTCTTTATTTTTAACCTCTATTATTTTATGTTTTATCTTTGTTATGGTTGTGTTTTATCATCGTAGCTTTCAAGATTCACCATGATTTTCTTCATGTTTCATTATGGCTCCCTATGCTTCGCTTGAAAAATAAAAAAAGAACCATAATTATTCTTAGTGAGTTGGTTTTTCATTAGCGAGTTGATATTTTTATATTTTTCTACTTAAAACTAATATTTCAATTTTAATGTACTGATATTTGGTCAACTAGATTATTTTTCACCATTGTTCTACTTAAAATTAATATTTTAGGACTAATATATTATTTTTTTAATTAAAAATATATTAATATAGATCTATATTTATGAAATAAAATTTGATAAATATTATAATATATTTTTTAATAAAAGAAAATTAAAATAAACAAGTTTGAAGAAAATTAAATAAAAATAAAAAGTTCCTGTTGCACGTTGCTAAGCAACAGGTTATACGGTATCTACTTACCTCGGGATACGTGTGCTCGTATTTTCAGATGTTACAAGAGATAGGCCTGGTTGGAAAGCATAGGATACTCTACCGAGTGACTGCACAGTCAGCAACCTAGCCCTCCATTTCTTTCGTCTTTTTCCTTTTCGGTTAAATAATTTAATTAAGAGAAGAGAAGAGGGGGGGGGGGAAGGAGCATGCCCATTTCTAATTTTCTAGTGGGAACAATTTTTACAACTTAAATGAAAGTGTAGGCAGTTACGTTTTTGCTGGATTTAATAGACGAAAGAGAATTATTTCATTGTCTATTTTTACATATTTAGAATGAACGTCCAAAGCATGAACAAGTGAGGCACCTTTTGATAAATAAATTATCTAGTGTTTAATTATTGTTATATTTTAGCTAATATATGATCCATTATATTTATATCTGTAGAAAATAAAAAATAAAGTGCCGTTATATGTATTGCAAAACATAAAAATACACAATTATTTGAGGAGGTTGGGGGGGGGGGAGAGGAAGATTGATATGCATCGTATTTCTTATTTTCACTAATATATTGCAAAAAAGTGGGTAAGTGACATAAAACATAGGATTCCATGACAAGAAAGCCAGGAAGGTTGCGTTTTCGGCATTGCAATTGCCTTGTTCGACTGGACTTAGGAAGAAGTTTGGGTTCGAATTGGGTCGGTGTCAAGGTCAAGGGGCGTGGGGGCAGGTTTGAACGTGGGTATTGGGACACGTGTAAAGTGTAGAGAGACGGAGAGGGAGAGAGCGGTGGGAGGGGTACGACGTACGAGTTGTTAGTCTTTAGAACGCGTTAGGCATGGGGCAATAAGAATAGAAAAAATATCTTTATATTTTATATAATTTATTAAAATTAAATATTTTTATTCTAATAAATATTTATTATACATCTTATTTTGATCTAAAATAAATATTTTATTAAAAATATATTTATTATTATTAAATATTTAATATAAAAAATAAAAAAAAATAAAAAAAATTTCACCTTTATTATCCCATACCAAACAAGTTCTTAAATGTATACAGGACCTTCACGTAATCATTCTTATAAATTAAATATATATATATAATCTGTTATATTGTATGGTTGTATTTTATTTTAGTTAAGGGCGAGCAAAAAAGGGTTAAAATAACGAGTAATACAAAACAAACTTGTATCCGATTTATATATTTTGTAATTTTTTTTCTTTATTATAATTATTATTTTTTTTAATAAGGTGATGATGCAGAGACATTCATTCTATAGAAACAACTGACGTACTTCAAAAGCGGCCGATGATGGCATCTAAACTAATTATTAATCAAAGTCGAAACAATTATGTGTTCTTTCTTATTCATTATTATTATTATTATTATTATTACTATTGCGCGATGGCATTGGTACCTTCTTCTTCGCCTTACCTAATTATTTTTTTTTAGACTTTCAACCAAATTGACTCTATATCTAATCATCTATAGCTTCAGACACCTCACGTGTGCACCTCTCCGTGCCTCGCTGCTCTACGGGGCTTATGGTCCTATGGAAAGGTACGAAAGAAAAGATGGTTGGTTGGTATGACGATCTCGGTAAACTTTTCAATGTTACAGATTTCGTTTTTAACCTTGTTATTTATCTTTTTCTATGTCATTTTCCAATTAATAGTAAAATTAAAAATAATAAAATTAGATCTATTAGGCCTACAGATTATACCGCTACAAATTCTATGAAGATAGATACCGTAACGTTTCCCATGGAAAGAGAGTAGATAAAATCATAAAAGTACCATCGATCATGCATCGTGCTGTCGTCCGTGTACGAAGTTCAATTCCGTGTGGGAATAAGATAGGCCCACGACGACAACAACACCAACAACTAAAACCCAAAAAAAATAAATAAACTCTTACCCATCGTATTATTATATATAGTAGGATTTCAACACTGTGCGCCACCAGACTGGTAGGTAACCGCCAATGAGTGGGAAGAAAAAGCGTTGAGTGGTAGGAGGAGGAGGAGTTGAGAAAGGCGAATTAGATTACGACACGTGGTGAGAGAGATATGGTGGAGGGAGGAGGAGGGAGAGAGTGAGGGGAGGGGGACTAGAAAAAAGGGGACGGCCTCACGGCCACGACGGGAGGTGGGAAATGGCGAAGAAGCTGCCCTCCTAATACCAGTTTGAACCGCCACGGATTTATGGTCCCATTCATGCTATAAATTAAATTACTCCGACTAATTTACTTCTTTGAAAAAAAAAAAGGCCCAAAACCTGGATAGGCAAGTAGCTAGCAATTCGTGTCCCGATTAATTATGCACAATCAGAGGCGAGGAACGGATGCTTTTTTCTTCTTTTCTTTTCTTTTTTTTTTTCTATGACTTTTCGTTTGCTGAAATAATAAGATATCACACTTTCTGCTATTTGTCGTTCCATTCCACCGTCCCTATTCCTCCATCTATTTGATATTATCATCTCTATTATATGAATACGAGGACGCCTCCTTATTCAAAACGGAGAAGAAGGGTCGGGATTTTTGGAAAAACAAAAAACATAGAACATGCTTTGTAAACTAAAGAAATAAATACTACTTCGTAACAAATATTTCGATATTATTAATTTTAATAAAAAGGAAATTTATACATTTATCAACTCCTTCCCTTCTGATTCTATCAAGTTTAAATCTAAGAGTTCTCTGCTTCAACTACCTCCCAACGACACCCTAATTAACAGAAAACCTACCTACCAGAGAGGGATAAATTAAAAATAAAAATAATAATAATAATTGCACATGAAAAGCACAAGCGAAGTCCTACTCTATAGAGCCAGCCGACATAGCTGCCTAAGATTAGCTACTACACCTTCCTTCAATTCAACACCCAAAAAAACGAAAAAAAGACTAATACTATTATTACTAGTTCAGTTCCGTCGCTTTCTTATAATAAAATAAAAAAAAGTTCTAGCCTACTACGTAACAGATTTCTAATCACCAGGCGGGCCTCCGAATGAAGACGGTCTCCAAATCATGAGGGGCGTTGAAGAACTCCCTAACGCCACTAAAATTACACCTCGAGGCAGCCCTCCGCTTTCTTGGTGCCGGCGGGCACGACAGCTTATCAGGTATCCTTGACGCTGCGGCTTTTGGTGTAGTAGACACGTGCTCTTCTGCTTCTGCTTCTTCTTCTTCTTCTTCTTCGTTACGGCTGCTCCCCTTTGATGGTTTATTTGCGGTGGAAATCGGTCGGAGTTGGAGCTGAGACCTCACCGCTATTCCGGCTATCACCCATTTATTGCCTCCTTCTGATTCCAAGACCCCGTCTATTTGGACGTGTTTCTCCGAGTAACCCATCTTCTCTGTCTCCGTGCAAGCGTGTGCGTGCTTGTGTGCGTGAAGATTGAACAATTAAGGCCACCGCCAATTGGTGTTGAGCTTGAATCGGCTAATTGAAGAAAAAGCACGGGCAAAAAGGGGCCTTTTCTTTTTTTTCTTTTTTCCTCCACCACCCCGAGGGGGTTGGGTTTAGGGAATCTGAAACGAAAGAAATTTGATTGAGTTTTGGAGAATAATTGAAAAGGGCTTTTGATTGATTCTCAGTTAATTGCTTGGTTTCATACAGAAACAGAGAAGATTGGAAGCGGAGGAGGGCAGAATTGAGAGAGAGAGAGAAGAGGAAAAGGCTGGGCAGAATAATATGAAACGAGAGAAACGGACGATGAGAGAGGGTAATATATATATATATAATATATTCATATAATTGAACTGGATGGAGAGTTGGGAGAGGCCGGCGGCTGAAGAAAGAAAGCTGCCCCTATTTTACTCACTGTCAGCCAGCCGAAATCGAAATGTTGTGGGATTTTCGCGCCAATTTTAGAGGTTTACTCGACAACGGCTCTTTCTCCCGCCCAAATTCACGCTCCAGGTTCCATTTATGCCCTCGGTCGCATTGGATTCTGTCAAGATGCTCTGCATTTTCGTGCACAATCACCGCCCAAATATTCAACGTTCAAACTGCGGAATACGTCGTCGTTCCTACAGCCCCCCCCCCGGTTCGGCCCCCTACGGAGCACGAAAGGGGGATTCAATCTTCTCGCGAAACGGTGTGCGTGACAGTGTGTGACCGATAATATTGCCGCACAAATTTCAGGCCCATTCAAGCCCACTGTACCAGCGCCGCACCAATCAAATTCATTGTTAGTGTGTTGCAGACGGAATCAAAAACAACGAGAAGAGACCGCGATGCTTTTGACTATGTACCCACTATTTCACGTTTCCATATCTTAAAATCTCTACTATTCTTCTATGTATAATGAACAATACAATCTTAGATATCTACGTACATACTATAATTTCTCTCTTATTTCCACTACATTTCCTCCATAAACTTAAACATCAATCTATATTTTTCCGTACTTATAATATATTGGACACCAACTAATGCCAAAGAAATTTAAACAATATATTAACACGATAACAATAGCAAGTTATTGAAAAAATTACTTGAAATAGTTCAAATACTATATGTAGGATAAATTAAATATATTAAAATTTATGGTGTTATTTCTTTATTTATTTCTATTTAATGCATAACTATTCTTTATATTTTCTTTTGTGGTATTGTTAATGTTTCTTCTTTTTTATGCATAGTCTATGTACCAACTCTTTCTATATGCATACTATTCAATAATGTGTGTGGTTTTTTAGTAACTACTAATTAATTGGTTAAAAAAAAAGAGCTTTGTTGTAAGCTTTTTAATTATTATTTTTTTTGTATAACTATAAGATTTAATGGCTTATAAGTATATTGGGGGTCAAGTCATAATTTTATGGTATTTTTAAGATCTTGCATTCTTATAAACCGATTCTACAATTCGATTATTGTAATACCCCAAATTAAGCGGAATGCTTTAAAGATTGATATGGCTACTTATATCAACATGGTATACTATCATTTTGGTGATTCCATCCTAAAGAACTCCACAATTAAGCGTGCTGGCTGTGGAGCAATTTTATGATGGGTGACCTTCTGGGAAGTTCTGAAATATTTCTCGAAAAGTGCGTGAGTGAAGACAAAGCGTACTAAAAGGACTCGTGTTGATTTGTAGGGCCAATCGATCAACCCAAAAGTATTCCAAGATAGTCCCGCGTGGTCGTATCGACTCGGAGTGTTACAAATGGTATCAGAGCGAAACCGCGACCGTGAGCTGAACTTGGATGAGCCAGTCAGTCACCTAGCGGGACGATTCTTGGGATGAACTCTATTGAGACAGTCATTAGTTGAGGCGCAACGAGGACGTTGCATTCTTTGAGTGGGGGTGAATGTAATACCCCAAATTGAGCGGAGTGCTATAAATATTGATATGGCTATTTATATCAACATGATATACCATCCTTTTGGTGATTCCATCCTAAAGAACTCCATAGTTAAGCGTGCTGGCCGTGGAGCAATTTTAGGATGGGTGACCTTCTGGGAAGTTCTGAAATATTTCTCGAAAAGTGCATGAGTGAAGACAAAGGGCATTGAAAGGACTCGTATTGATTTGTGGGGCCAGATGATCAATCCGAAAGCACTCCAAGGTAGCCCCCGCGTGGTTGTATCCAGTGAAGCACGGGGACGCTGAAGTGCGCCCGTTTCGCGTCCCCGGGACGTTTCTGGGGACGAAATGCGAGACGGGACGCTGATTTAAAAAAAAAAAACCTCCAAAACGACGTCATTTTGGAGGATTTTTATTGTCTCTCTGACGCTACTCGCCCACGCCCAGTCACCCGGTCCCCCATCCCCTCGCACGACGCCCCACGGCCCCAGCCTGGCAGCCTACTGCCCCTCACTGGCAACCCACTCCTCGAGAGAAACGTATGTGTGTGTGTGTTTTATATATATATATATATATATACTTGAGCATTTCCATGCCTAGACTCTCCTGCTTTCACTTCGTTGGTTCAAGCTTTTAGCCCTCTGATTTGATTGAAAGTTTGTGCTTAATTTTCTTATATGGAAATTGGAATATTTGTGGTATGGTCTGGAAGAATAATGACACAGTGTGTAGTCCGTAGACTAACGATAAATCTGTGGATTATATATATATATATATTTGTGCGTTTAACTTCCCAGAAACTTTTATACATTAAAATTTATATTAAAATTATTTAATTAATATTTTTATTAAAAAATATTATTTAATCAATTTTTTTATTAAAAATAATTATTAATAATTAAATTTAACTAATATATGAATTAATTTTAGAATTTTTTTTATTTTTTTCTCTTAATTTTAATAAATTTAATCTATTTTAAAATATATATATATAATTTTTTTAACGTTTCCTGTCGTCCCCGTTTCCTATACTTTTAAAAAATGGCGTTTCCGCGTTTTTTCCCGTCCCCGTTTCCCCGTTTCCGTGCAACACTGGTTGTATCGACTCGGGGTGTTACAATTATAACAAGACTTACCGAGTCTAGGTAAAATCTTGATTCTAACAAATTTGACTGCAATATGATCTTGCATATTTTTATAGGGATATATTTTCATATATATTACTTGAAGCAGTGATTTTAATGTATTAAAAAAAAATAGGCGTCCCTTCCTATTTTATCCACTTAGTTGTCCTTCAATGTCTCATTTCTCATTCCCCCTCTCCCCGTGACTTATTCTTTCTCTAGCTTGGTCTTGTTGCCCTTATTCTTCATTCCTATAGTGAACTTAATCCCCTCTCTTCCTTCGTTGTAGCAAGTATAAGTCACAAACACTCACGAAAATCAGAACATAAGGTATCAACTAAGATCAACAAATTTGCATTTTTCTTTTCAATTGATTGTTATGTATCTCATTCATTGTGAATTAAACTAGATCTAAGAACTATGATTTAGGGATCTTATATTTTAGAATTTACATGTCTAGTATATGTCCGCTTCAACATGAGATCTAAAAATTAGAATGGATCTACGCATGGCTTTTGCATCAACCTACATTTGTTGGTAGCTTGCATGCTAGTCCTATGTATGACCGATGGCTTTCGCACCAAGCTTGTGTATGGATGACGCCTTGCCCATGGGTAAACTTGAGTTATGTTGTGTTGTGAGTATGAGTAGATTAAATATGTTATGCATATTTGTGTGAATATACTGTAGAGTCAACAAGCATAGCATTTAAACGGGAAGAAAAAAATATCAATATGCATATATGTCGTGTGCATGTAATAAGTTTCACACATGTCTGCATAGTGGTTTCCTATATGTGCATGGCTTGTGTAGGGAAAGGACTTTTTTCCCTACTATATGCGGGTTCGGGGGGCATCAAGAAATCACGGTTAGGGTTGGAGTTTGAGCTCAAGTTCAAGTTTAGGGGAGAATTTCAGGTTTCAAATTTAAATTTGAGGAATAATTTCATAGAGTTTTCAAGGATTGATACGATGTCCTCATCCCCAAACTAGCCACGATGTGTGTATATGTAATTATTTATTCTTCTTCTTATGGTTATCAATGATATTTGTCTAATGTATTAACTTACATTCTTTATGGTGTGAGCATGGAATATCTTACATTTCATTATTTTCATCAAGATATCTATGTTATATGTTTCATAACTATAAGAAGAAATAACCTAATTTGTCTAATGTACACACATCGTGTGTAAATTTGTCTAATGTACACACCATAAAGATGTGTGTATATGTAATTATTTATTCTTCTTCTTATGGTTATCAATGATATTTGTCTAATGTATTAACTTACATTCTTTATGGTGTGAGCATGGAATATCTTACATTTCATTATTTTCATCAAGATATCTATGTTATATGTTTCATAACTATAAGAAGAAATAACCTAATAAAATAATATTATATCTTGAATAGATTTTCAGGGATATCTCAATTTCTTAGGATAAGGTGAAATTTTGGGAATTGATTTCGAAGATGGGGTAGGGATTGGGACTATGATTCCCCAATGACCAAAATTTTGGGATCAAGGCATGTTGAGGGATTAATTTACTTGTCAAATTTAGGAATGGGAGTGGGGTCTCATCCCCACCTCACTCCGTGGACATCCCTAAGATTGCATACATGCTAAATTATTTGTAACTAGAAAATTACTTCATTATTGATCATAACTATATATTCACAATCAAAACAAAAAGTACAGGTAGAGTCGGTATTATTAGGTTCATCAATGTCAATATTAGTGTTAACATTATCAAAATTAATTTAATCATTCGTAGCTGATGTCATTCGGCAATAAAAGTGAAAGCCTCGATGTTATGTTTTAGAGAGGACAAGAAAACATGAAAGAGAAGTAGCTACAAAAGCCAGTGAAATAATTATAGGGTTTTTTTGAAAATGGGATTGAATCTTTTGTTTTGTACATAAATGTGTGTGTGTGTGTGGATTTGAAGCGTTATTAGAATCGATAATTGGTCTGAAAAATCAACATGAATCATTCTTAATGATTTTTATCCTTATTCACTCGATTAAAAATAATAATTTTTTAATAAGTTGCTTACCATTTGATTACTCTAAACTAATTATATTTAGATGAGGAGTTCTTCAATTATACATCTTTAAAAATATTTTTTTTATTGGTATAATAAGTCTTATCAATTCTTTTAAATACCATTCAACTACCACCTAACTTAGGGTATTACCATTGTGTGTTATATATTACGGAAGGCTGGAATATCTATAGCCGAAGATTATTTTGATGACAATAAGATGATTCACTAATGGTTATTCATTTCCTATTATCTGACGAGAAGTGACAAAGAGGGAAGGTTGGAACAAGACAGACAATAATTGATGACAGGAATCATTAATATAAATTAGAAAGTAAGGTTTCGTTATTTATTTAATTTTTTGCGAACAAAAGAAAACATCATTCTTTATTCAATCATAGAGAAACGCCGCCGCTTAATCAAAGAGCACTCCTCACGGCCCAAGCCATACTATCCCGTCAAAACGTCCACGTGCTTCACGAGCTAATCTATACGTACTCAAGTTTTAGTCGAGATACAAGTCTAAAAAGCTACCCGATGGAGTAGAGATTCGCTGCCACGGCCGATCCTTCATATGCATGAGGCATGATGTGATGTGATGTAATGTATTGTTTGAAAATAAAATAAAAATATTAAAAAATGGACTTTCTTATCAAAACAGTTTTAGATGCTTACGAGCAGTGGCGGAGCCAGACTTTTAATCCCATGGTGTCCCGTATTGTTATGTATGAACACATAAAATTAATACATATTTTTTTCAATTTTTTTAAAAAATTTTTTTCATATTAGCTATAAATTAGAGCCAGGGCTCCGCCACTGGTTATTGTTATTGTTATTATTAATTTATTATTACTATTAATATCAATCGCTGCTTTTGCCAGAGCCCCTTGTTCTTCTTTCATGCGCAAATCTCCGTAACATTTAGAGCATAGGTTTGATGTCGCCGAAGTACCCAAAAAACCACAATTATTCGCGCATAATTTGTGGCCTTCTGGTTCTGGGGCTTGAAATCCGTGTTCTTCGGCCATTTTTATTTTCCCTTTCCTCTTCTTTCAAGCTCCAAATTAGAGCTTCGTCTCGTTTCTTACCTTCCTTTAGTACAGACAAATCGCTTCACGAACAGATCTACATATCCGCCAATAGAAAACCATAACAAAATCAATATTAATAAATAGATAAATAAAAAAAACATCGTAACCAGAATGAAAGATGAATTAGAATATACCTGGAGTCTCAACAGCACTGCAAGCTGCAGCACCAGGGCCACCAATGCACTGTGCAGTCGCACCATAGTAGGCTGGAAGAAGAAGAATGGGCGGCGTTCGGCGGCAGAAATGGCGAGCTCCGAACCTCCGGTGGACGGCTGAGTTGCTGAGAGTTATGTGCTGTGTGCAGGGAGTGTGCTGGCGTCGTGCGTCGAGGAGGGTCGAAACCAGCAGGCAGACAGCCAGGCGCCAGCAGCAGGAGTCGAAGAGGAGGGTAAGGGTTTGGGGGGGGGGGATTCATCAAAACGACGTCGTTTTGATGATGTAAAAAAAATTCAAAACCAGTCGCCTACGGGACTTGATCCTGCGACCATTGCCGTCGATACACGGGACACCCAACGTGCCCAACCATTCATCCATTTTGATTCTGTGTCATGGTGTCCTTCATAATTAATATATATTGAATAACTAAAAATCAAGCATATTTTTACCTTCCGAGCCAGGGCTCCGTGGTGTCCCGGGACACCATGCGGAAGCCCTAGCTCCGCCACTGCTTACGAGTGACAAATTTGGTATGGAAGTTTATGCATTGAAAGCAAGTTACTTTTATAACAAAAAAAAAAGGTCTACAAAATAGTTAAAAACAGGCGCCCGGGGGGGATTAAAAAAACAAGGCTGCATGATGAAGTTACATGCCTACGAGGAGTGAGTTGGAGTTCACACCAATGAATTTAAAGGAAAATAATTAAGTATAGCAAGCCATAGCATATCGATAATGTCAGCCGATAGTTAAATGAATACCATTTATGATGACCGTCGACGCCAATCTTTTTGAAATAAGAATTCAATCAATCAAGTACATTTGTTGTTAACTTCATGAAGTATTCCGTGATAAAAGTACTTAATGATCAATTCACATAATATAAAAGGAGAAACTCATTAATTAAATTTTTTTGTGGGCTTTATGATATTATACATTTTTTGCCCCTCATGAAAGCTTCAACGATACAGTAGCCCACAACTCAGGCCCAGCACCCTCGAGGATCAATAGAATGGAGACCAAACTCCACTATTTAAAGGATTACGTTCCCAAGTGATCATTCTAGAAGTTGTCAATATTTCTTAAATATCTTTCTGCTATTTTAAGTCTCTAGGGGTGTCTCTTTCTGTTATGGGAATTATCAATTGTAATGCTGAGTCATGCAAGTCTATTAGTAGAGTCGTTGGCAGTAGTGGGTCAATATGGCCGTTATCATTGTATTAAGGATTTTATAAATGAGCACCTAAACGTAATGAGAATTATCGATCATTTTTCCAGTCTAAGAGAGTACACTTAAGGAGCCTCCTCTACTCAGAATAGGAAAAATTCTCTCATAGTCCCTATCATTTGGTGCTTTTGTTGAGAGACGCTAGCCATAACCGACGGACTGATGACACACCAAGCAAATAGACGAACAACTTCAGCAACTAAAATATAATAATGATGCTTATCAAGCCACCATTGATGAACTTAACCACAAATATAACCGCCTCCAATATTCCGTCGATGAGGTGTTACGACGCCTTCCCCCACCTGTCAATACTAGCAGTTCTAATAACCTTGCTTCATCATCGATCATCTACACCCCCACCCTCATTATAGATAATATCACCACCACAAATGAGAATAACACAATTAACGAAACACAGACCATTGACCTCACCAATAATCCAAACAACCAGCTCACCAAAAGCATGAAGTGCGTACTTGTGCTTAGTAATTTTGATGAAACAAATCCTCTAGATTGGATTTTTCAAGCAAAACGGTGTTTTGCTTACCAGTCAATTCCCGAGCGGGAGTGAGTTGACTTTGCCAGCTTTTTTCATGATCAGCCAAGCTCTCATCAGGTTTCAATGGATGCATGTTTAATGTCAGCTTACGTCCTAGGATTCACTGGTGTATGCAATCGAACAATGATTTGGGCCCTCATTGTATGCAAATCACCAGGCCACTCTCTTCAAGCTTACCCAAATAGGTACTATCGTTGATTGCCAAACTCAGTTTGAAAACCTTTGTAACCGAGTCACAGACATGACCCCTAAATCCATCCTGTAAATTAGGATGTCATAAAAAAACGAGAACAATTTTTCGGAGGTAAGGGCGAAAGAGGTCATGCATGGTGGCTTAAAAAGTGGAAGGAGCATTGGATAAATCGAAGGACATAACCATGAATTCATAATGGCCATCATGAGTATGAAATGCGGCTTTAGGTATGTCACGGGGGGTGGATACAGATTTGAAAATAACCACTACTGAGGTCTAGTTTGGAAAAGGTAGTGGCACTATGGAGTTCATCCAATAATCCGTCTACAATGGGAATAGGGTTACGGTCTTTAACAGTAATTTGATTAAGGCCTCAATAGTCCACACAAAATCTCTAGGTTCCATCTTTTTTTCGGACAAGTAAAATGGGTGATGAGAATGGGCTAGTGGATGGGCAGTTGATGCTATCTTGCAACATTTCCTTAATTTGCCTTTCAATCTCCTCCTTTTAGTAATGCGGGTATCGGTATGGATGGATGTTTATAGGTTGAGAATTGGGTTGGAGGGTGATATGATGTTTTTTAGACAGTGAGGGGGAAGAGTTTTGGGCTTTTCAAAGATGGGGTTATATTCCCGAAGTAGAGCTTTCACTTCATGGGGTAGAGAAGTTAGTTCTGGGCTAAGTGGGTTTGGGTTGGTAAGCTGGACGTGGCAATAACAAGCCTAGGAGGAGGTTTTGTGGATCCATTTTAATTGGTTCAAGGATATCAGGCTGAGTTTTTGTGGCGGTTGTGGCCCGATAAGCGAACAGGCCAGCCCTGGTGAATAAATTCCATAGTAAGTTGTCTATGGTCAATCACCACTAGGCCCGACGTCTCCAACCACCAGGTCCTCTATAATGAGATTTGCTCTAGCAAAGGTCAAAATGTGGGTGTCAATAAGGAAGGAGATTCCCTTAATGACCACCAAAATCCCCGATAATCGACCTTCCATTTTCAACTTCTCTCTGTTACCCGTTGTCACTGTCAGCCTAGGGCCTCGTTCAATTGATAGATGGAGGTAGTTGACGGTGTGTGGGTGGATGTAAGTGTGCATACTCTTAGAGTCCACCAACGCCGCTATCGAAGTATTGTTAATTGAGGATATGAATCTCAAGGTGCGCAGATTCAACGATCTAGTGAGCACTTGCAAGGAAGTTTCATGCTCTAGTAGTTCTGGGGCTAACTCGTCTCTTTCTTCTTCCCCTTCCTTCGAGTGATTACTTCTTTGTCCAAGCTTAGTGAAAATTTTTGGGCCCTACAATGATGGCTGGGATTTTACTTCTCATCACAGTTATAACATAAGCCCTAGTCTCTTCTACGTCATAACTCTACGAGAGATAGTTGTCCACCATTCCTGGTGGTAGAATTACTTGGCTTCAACAAGAAATATCACTTTGGGCAACAAATTATTTCGTCACCTAAGAAAAAAATTGGGCGACAAAAAAATTTCGTCACAATTTTATCGCCATAAGCCTGTTGCCCTTGCTTAGGGCGACGAAAAGAAAATTTTGTTGCCCTAAGTCTCTTTTTGTGCAACGAATATTTTTTATTGCCATAAAACTCTTTTGTGCGACGGATATGTTTTGTCGCCTTAAACCTCTTTTGTGCGACGCATATGTTTTGTTGCCCTAAACCACTTTTGTGTGACACATATATTTTGTCACCCTAAACCTCTTTTGTGCAACAAATATTTTTTGTTGCCTAGACCCACTTTTGTGCGACGAAGATGTTTCATGTGGCCCTATTACTTGTTTTGCAACAAAATCAAATCCTATTATTTCTTTCAAGCTACAAAAATATTTTGTAGCCCAAAGACCTGTATTTTGTATTCATAATAATATATCATGCTATAATGCAGTATCATTCATATAGATACTCCACCATATTTCATTACCCTGTAGAATCATATATCATTCAAACCATGCATAGATTACGATATCGTTGTCCAAAAACAAATGTCATTCCAATTTCAAAGTATATGACAGTGCAATATACAAATTGGAAAAAGTCATGCCTAATGGGTACCACAAAAATCAATTATGCTATCTAGCTCGAAGGACCACCAAAAAATGGATGATGTTAGTTCTGCATACTTAGCTTCATCAAGTATATTGCAGCGTCGCAAAAAATGCTTCAAGTTAATCTGCAATTCATGAAATAAAAATATATAAATTAAGATTATAAAGAGATATTCAATGGTATCTATTTATAATTTTCCAATTCCCTTCAATTAAAAAAGTTGCAAGCCATGTTATAAAAATGAATACAAGAACTAACTTACATTCATAAGTCCAAAAAAGCTCCTTGCCTCTAAAAGCCTTTGTCATTTTCTATATCCAATTAGAACTCCCAGCTATAAAAGAGAACAAATAATATAGTTAGAATACCTGATGTAAAAAGTCATCCATCTCAATTTCAAGACAATGAATATCACATGTCTAACATTGGCACAAACTACAAATTTTGGTTCCATAATTTGTCTACACTTATAGTGCAGAGTTCTAACATTCAAACCATTAAAAATGGGAAATTTTGAATGGATTAAATATACCTCATACTAATTTAGTGAGTTGTGAAGATTGTTGTGTTCCTAGAAAGCCTGCGATTTGATCTCTCACAACTTGCATCATTTCAGTCTTCAACTTCTGTGTGGCCTCATCAGCATCTGGTCTAAGTTTCCTTTCTCATTCCTCTGCTTCTTCTCTTAGCTTTCTCTTTATTTCTTCAGAAATTTCCTTCATCTTTTCCATTTCAAGCCTTAAATTTTCCTCCCTTAAGGCATTTGAATGTTTAAGCTCCTCAATTTGTTGACGAAGGCTAGCCTCAATTTCATTATCTTTTTTGTTCCTTAAAGGCATAGGTCCAGCTCCTAGCCCTCTAATATAGCCAGAACGATGCTCAAATGTTTGGGTATATGCTTCTTTCACACTAAGATTATCAACTCCATACAAATCATTCTACTTAGCATGAAGTTCAATCAACTTTTGGTATTTTGCATATGCACCATCTTCCCATGTACCATCTTTTTTCCTATAATAATATAAAATAAATAATAATAATAAAACCCTTACAAAGTTGTATAAATTAACTTATATTTACATACTTATTCATATCTGACACACCTTTTGGTCTTTTCCCATAATCTAATATAATCTGGTTCTTGCTCGGGCTCCTCAATCGATTCATCAGCATTTTCAGCTATAATAGAAGGCTCTTTTGATGGTTGATGTTCCTACATACAATAAATCCATGTGAATATTTAATTGAAAGAACAAGATATCAAGAGTCAAAGAAGATAAGCCTTTGCATTAACAATAATAGTTCATTCAATTGTAACACTTTTCATATACAAATATATAGAATTGGCCAACCTTTGTATTTTTGATAGAACAATAGTAGTAGCAACAAAAATAGAACAAAAATTGAAAAAATTTCATTAATATACTTATAATTTCATGAAGATAGCGTGCTGTTGAATTTCCTCCATTCCTAGGAATTTCAGTTTGTCTTGATTTATTTCTACGATTCACTTCACTAATATGCTATATGTGAGAAAAAAATGATAATTAATGATTTCATAACTCTTTTGCGTCTCATTAGCCAATGCATATCCATCAAATAAACTAAATTTATAAATTAGAGTGGAAATACTTGTCATCAGAAACTTTAAAAAAATTAAATAGTATAACATTTTGCTTAGACGAACCCCAAAAGTCCACCACTAACCATCTCCATACAGTAGCATTTATGGTTTGAGGTCGGTTTGCAATAGCTTGTGACGTTGAAAATCCATTAAAATATCTCTCTTTTAGCCTGAAACACCATTGTCTATACAAAATTTGACATTGCATAGATAATGCTTTGTCAACATGACCGCCCTCCGGAAGTCTCCACTCAGCCTAAACCATATATAAATATCAAAGTAATCAATTGGTTACGAACAAAATGAAACGTGTAACTGATATGCAAAACTAAAACATTAGCTTTAAATTTTACCTTTATCTTAATGAAAAGTCTTTCTTTCGCGGTAGGATCCATATGTTTCCAATTTCTACACATATAATTCAATATTCCAAAAAAATACAATTGATGAGAAAGTTTTTTCAAAAATAGACATGTGCAAATAGAATTAGAATAATAAAAAGTAGGTTTACCGTGAATCAAGAGGACAATAATTTTTTACCCACACTCCCAACTCTGTGATGAACTGGTTTGCATTAGTGACAGTGCCTACAATTCTATTAATTTCTTCGGTGATTTGAGCACATGGCTTTGTAGTGTGGTCATTTAACCATGAATTAAAATATTTTTTCCCACGAGTGGACCCCCGCTTTGGCCCTACATCACACAAGTATATTGGTTCAACAAATAATGATAAATATGTACAAGAAATATATAATTAAAAAATATATTACAGAAAAATAGGCATTCTTAACACAAACCTGTCCTTTGTGATTGTTGCAACTGACGGTGTTGCCTATATGTCATATGATTGGCTAAGTTGTCAGATCGCTCATTATGACCATCCGGTGAAGTCTCCTGATTTACATGCACCATAGCTTGTGATGATGAAAGATTAGATGCCATTAACCTGTAAAATCCAACATCAATAAAATAAATTGATTGATGTGCTAATTAAATAAATTAAGATACAATAGTTATATCATTTGGAAATTTATCACCATCACCTTCGACTTTGAAGGAAAACTAAAATAATATCATGCAATATCTTCATTTGATTCTAAATCTGAATAGTAATTAACTTCACCATTTTCATCTTCGAGGCCCTCCTCCTCCTCCTCCTCCTCCTCCTCCTCCTCATTGTTCATATCCCTTTCAACGTCACAAATATCAACTAAATCAGGTTCAATATCATCACACACCAAAGGAATTTCATCCCAATTTAAATATTGCATATCAGAAATCGTAGTAGTCATCTCATTCTCCCAATTTGCATTTGAAGGTTCACTATCATCATCAATGTCCTCAATAATAGGAAAATCAAAATGATTTCGAGGACTTTTTTTAACAACTATCCTCCACTGAGGTTCTTTATGGGCCTTTACATAAAAAACTTGCCCTACTTGAGAGGCTAGTGCAAAAGGCTCATTATATCTTAACCTACTGTTAATATTAACAAAGGTAATTCCATATTTATCATCTCTCTTTACCCCCATCCTCTTATCCCATACATTGAACCATTCACATCTAAAAATAATGGTAGCAGGACTACCATAATTTTTGATAGGGTCGTATTTTAACACAATCACCTCCTCTAGTAACCCGTAAAAATCCACACCTCCACTATCATCATCTCCTTTTACCATTACTCCACTGTTTTGTGGCTTCCTTCTTCTTTGGCGCTTTCTTGTATGAAATCTAAAACCATTCACAAAATATCCCTCATATGTAAACACATTCCTCATTGGACCTCGAGCTAGACATAATAGTTCATCTATAATCCTTTCATCCCCAGCATCTCTCAACTCTGTTATCTATATTACATAAAAATTAAAAGAAATAACATAAGACATAGGTTATTACTATAATAGATCTATTATTTAAGTCATATAGATTATTAGTTCACTTACTCTTTTTTCAAACCATTTAACAAAAGTAACAAGTTGTCCTTCATTGGCATTAAAATACTCCCTATCATAAAGAACAATTATTAATCTTTATAGCCCTATTTACATATTCAATATTCTATATAAATTAAAATAATCTCACTTACTCATAAAATGGTTGAACTTCTTCACAATTTCTTAGAATGTACAATTGCGCTTGCTCCCAATCCTTAAAGCTTAACTCTTTAAGTGTAGCCTTCCCTAATGGCTTACCATACTTGCAGAAAATAGATAAGCTATAGGGAAGTGGATGATTCTCATCATCATTCCTCTCTTCAAAATTGAATTGTGTCTCTATTTTACTCAAATACCATGAGCAAAATGTAAGGCATTCATCTGCAATCTCACTTTCTGCAATCGATCCTTCTGGACATGCTTTGTTGCCTACAAACGATTTATAAGTATGCATTTCCCTACAATAAGAAAAAAGTCATAATTTTATGTTTACATTACAAAATATATTATGTTAAAATATTATAACTTTACATTACCTTTCAAAGCACCGCATCGAACGATAAGCCACAGGTCCTGCTAGCTTTGCTTCACTAGCTAAGTGCACAGTTAGATGCACCATCACATCAAAAAAAGAAGGAACAAATACCCATTCCAATTTGCAGAGGGTGATGGCTATATCTCTTTCCATTTATCCAACACATCAGTCTTTAACATCTTTGAACATAGTTGCTTCAAATATCTACTCAACTCTACCAAAGGTTGAAGCACTTTATCATCTAACACACCTCGAAAAGTCGGTAGAAGTAAATCTTGCATAAACACGTGACAATCATGACTCTTCATCCCAAAAATCCTACCATCCTCCAAGCTTACACATCTTGAGATATTGGATGAATAGCCATCTGGAATTGCCAAATTTGCTAGTAGGGCAGCGACCTCCCTCCTCTCAAATAATGTTAAACTATAAGATGCTTTCGGAATATGAAACTTTTCCCCCACCAACTTAGGACGTAAATGTGGATGCATCTTCATCTTCTCAAGGTCCAATCTAGCATTCAAAGTATCTTTATTTTTTCCGGGTATATCCAACAATGTGCCCAAGATATTGTCACAAATGTTCTTCTCCACATGCATCACATCTAGATTATGCCGAATTAACAAATGCTTCCAATACAGGAGTTTAAAAAAATATTATTTTTCTTCCATTGATGCACCAAGTATCGCTCATATCTCTTTCGCTTAAAAGATTTACCTTTTCCAAATGTGACATTTATAACTCCACTCAATTCCTCCAAAATATCATGTTCAGAAAGTGATTCTGGTGGGGGCCCTCTTTCAGTGTGTCTAACATCAAAGTCTTTCCTATTCAATCGCCATTTATGGTTCGGTTCCAAGAATCTCCTATGTCCCAAATAGTAGTGCTTACGAGAGTGCTTTAATCTTTGAGACCAAGTATCTCTATGGCAATTAGGACAAGCAATGGTCCCTTTTGGGCTCCATCCGGACAAATTAGCGTATGCTGGAAAATCACTAATTATCCACATTAAAACAACATGCATATTAAACACCTCACCAGTATGTGCATCAAATTTCCTAACCCCATTCTCCCACAATTCCTTTAATTCTTCTATTAGTGGTTGCAAAAATACATCTATATCACTGCCTGGTGATTTTGGACCAGGAATTAACAATGATAACATGAAGTAAGCACTTTTCATGCACATCCAAGGAGGTAAATTGTATGGGACAAGAATAACAGGCCATATGCTATACTTGGAACTTAAGTGTGCTCCAGGGTTGAACCCATCACTCGCAAGTGCCAACCTAACACTCCGTGGATCAGTGGAGAAAATGGGAAATAATTCATCTAGAAACTTCCAAGCTCTTGAATCTGCAGGATGCCTCATAATTCCATCGTCTGGACGATGCTCTTTATGTCAATGCATATGTTCTGCTAATTTAGAGCACCTATACATCCTTTGAAGCCTAGGGACTAAAGGAAAATGGCGTAAGACTAGTTGAGGCACCTTATTTCTCATATGCAACCCATCACCATCACTGCTACTTCCATCATCCTGATTCTTGTCCTTCCATCTAGAGCATCCACAAACTGGACAACTATTGTATTGAGAATATTCTTTCCAAAATAATATGCAATGATTAATGCAAGCATCAATTTTTACATAATTCAACCCAAGTTCCTTAGTGTATTTCCTTGCTTCATACGATGCCTTAGGAAATTCTTTATCAAAGTTAAAGGCTCTATGCAAAACCTGAAGTAGCATATAAAAAGTTTTATTACTCCATTTATTACTCACTTTGATGTGGATTAAGTTAACCAAAAATTCTCATTTTGAGAACGTCTTACAACCTGCATACAACTCTGTCTCAGCATCTTTCATCAACTTAAAAAACTTCTCTAAACCAACACCATTTTCCTCAAGAGACTGACACCCTACTCTTGATTCACTATTATCAATACCCATGGAAAATTGAACGTTTGTCACATCTTGTACCAATGGACCTATATTATCAAGATCTGCCTTACCATCCGCATTAACTCTAGTCTCTTCATCATAAGTGTTATGAATATTAATATTATCACCCCTGATACTACTGCCATCACTTTCTCCATGAAAAATCCATGGATTATAATCATTCTTGATGCCATACATCATCAAATGAATCCACATAGTACGTCAATTTTGGGCTAAAATAAAATTACAATTCAAGCAAGGGCATTTTAGCAAAATTCCCTCTTCCTTTCCACCAAAACAAAATTCTAAAAGTTCATTAACACCTTCAATATACTCTGGTTTTCTCCTATCACTTATTCCTTTATGGTTCATCCAACTTTGATCCCCAGGCACTTTCGAAACAATGACTATACATGCAAAAGAAAATAGGAAAGCATATATTAGGAAATGTTCATCGATCAAATATAATCAATGACTATCTTCTATTTTTCTTATTGATTAAGGTGATTTATGTGTTAATTATTAGTTATCATATATATGAAAAGCAAGCATTTGAATATATCTAAAGGAATGTTTCTATCTTAAAAGTTGATGCTTAATCGTTTATATTACTTAACTATATAAGATAACATAAGTTTAATGTATAGACTCATACAATATTTTCTAAGAGCTGATTTACAATGCTCAGGCAGCAACATGATTGATCATTTATAATCAAACTTCAAGTTAAAGTGTATTTAAATTGCATATTTAACATAAGAGTATTTGTAAAAGTTAATTAATAGACTACAGTTTTGCCTCTTTCTCTTTTTGCCTTTTAGTTAAAGCTAAGACAATCAAGAAGATCAAACCATATCCTAGCAAAGAAAATTACATATTGTAATTACAAATATTTTAAAAGAAATGGACTTCAATACTCTAAGTGTCTACCATTTGTGCAGCAAGAAGTAGACTTAAGCTATTATTTAGCAACAACATAATATTAGAATTCTTGACAATGATTTTGTGAAGGAACAATATTGCCCTTATTATCATACATGAGTCATGTACAAAGTTTTTCTCATTTTCATTAATTTTCAATTAAGATAATTAAATCACAAATGAGGGGTGTACAATTCTGACTAAAGTCAGAGATTTTTTAGCAAAGAGCATAGCAAAAATAACATTTATTGGAATTCATTTAAATGAAGTATAGGTCATATTAAACACACAACCTCTTCCATATGTTTAGGCATATCTTAAATAAGATTTGGTTGTATAATTTAAACTTACAAGACAACATTTTATATGTGGTAAAGCAATAAGAAGTTTAATTTTCTGGTTATATGATTTAGGCAACATAACATTTTATGAAACCAGCAAAATGCATACACATATAACATCATTACTCTTAGAAAATAAATTATCAAACCACCCCATCCTCCAACTAAAGGGAATTGCCAATGAAGAAAAAAATAAATTATCAAACCAGCAACCTACAATTAAAGAGAAATATATAATCAAAATAAATTATGAAACCAGCAATATGCACACACATATAACACCAAGTTAATCTACAATATAAAAAGGAAATTGAAATAGTTATCTGCAGCAATGTGCAACATACACGCACATCCGACACATTCAAGGGAACTGAAATAATTAAAGAAAAAAATAATCAAACAAAATAAGACTTACCACTGTTTGCTACCCAAAAAACCAGATGGAGGAAGATTAATATTGTTCAATAAGCCCTACACCTGCAAAATTATCAAATAGAGAAGAAAATTTAGGAAATTTTATACATTTTTCAATGAAGTTGGAGAAAGGGTAGAAGATTAGTAGATATATGAACCGAAATGAAGATGATGAAGAGGGAAATTAAAGATTTACCCACACAAGTAGAAGCTGCAAAACATGGTGGTGCGAAATTGAGAGTTAGGGTTTCACGAAATAAAGAGGGAAGTTTGTTCTGTGTTGTTTGTGAAAATTTTCAGCCGAAATAAGAAGCCTGGCGGTAGGGGTAAAAATTTTAGGCGCCAGGGAAAAGAGTACCATGGGCGACAAAATATATAACTGTTGCCCAAACTTATTTTTGTGCAACGAGACTAATTTTGTTTATGGGCGCTGCCCCTGGACCCCTACGGGTAGCAAAAAATCATATTGTTGCCCAACACCAAATTATGGGCAACAAAAAATTTAAATTGTAGCCCAAAAGTGAAGTATATGCAACAAAAAATTTAAATCATGGCACAAACTACATTATGTGCAACAAAAAATAATATCATTGCCCAAATATTTTTCCACTATAACAAAGGGCAACGATTATAAAAGTTTGTTGCCCTAAAGAAAACAAGGGTAGCGATTATAAAAATTTGTTGCCTTAAAGAAAAAAAGGGCAACCATATATTTTCATCGCCCAAAATAGAACCAAGGGCAACAAAATCTGTTCTGTCGCCCTATTATCATAGAAATCGTCGCCTAAACTCACTTTTCTTGTTGTGAGGGGTGGTGGAGGCGGGGTTAGTGAGAGCAAGGGTGGTCATGGAGGTGGAGTGGAATACGGAATTGGATTGGGTGATCTGGAATTGTTTGGTCAATTGAAGGGAGCTCCGGGCTCTTGTAATTTTTCTTCAATGAGTTTGGCTAAGACAAAGGCATTTGAAATGGTTGTGGGTTTAAATACAGCTAGTTCCCTCTTCATTGGTGGCGTAAGGCCAGAAATAAAGCAGTTGAGCTCAAATCTATCCCAGCATCTTAATCACATGCATACCATCCTCCAAATTTTACACTCCCACAATTTTTTTGCTAAATTTTCCAAATGTTTGTTATCCTAAACTAGTGTGGAATATTTGGGACATGTTATTATAGCCCATGGGGTGCAAGTCGATCCAAAAAAAATTGAGGCCATCCTCAAGTGTCCCATTCCTGCATTTTTTACTACTGTCAAGGGGTGTTTGGACTTAACGAGTTATTACTGACACTTCATCCGACAGTATGCTACTCTGGCTAGCCCGTTAACTAGCCTCCTAAACAATAATCCAACCATTTCCTTCACCTGGACCCCACAAGCCCACGAGGCATTTGACCTTCTCAAACAAACCATGACTACAACCCTTGTATTGTCCCTTCCCAACTTCAAGCTTCCTTTCATGGTGGAAACTGATGCCTCCTCCATAGCTGTCAACGTCTTCCTCTCATGAAAACACCATCCCATCACCTTCTTCAGCAAACGCCTCTCCCCTCGACTCCAAGCATCCTCGACCTACAACCGTGAGATGTATGCCATCACCTTTCCACAAATAGAGATAGTACCTTCTTAGAGCACCCTTCACCATCACTACTGACCACTAAAGCCTTAAACAACTACTTAATCAAGCCATCCAAATACCTGAGCAATAGTGTTGGTTTACCAAGCTACCGAGGTATGAATTTGAGATCGTCTACAAATTTGGGTGTTCCAACCGTGCAGCAAATGCCCTATCGCGATGGTCAGCAGATCCCAGAGGTGTTGAATTAAGAGTTCTTTCCACTCCCATCACAGGTCTACTTCAATCAATTAAACATTCTACCTTGTTAGATCCCCTACTTTGTGATATTTGTTCTCAATTGCAGGACGGCAAGAGCACGGACACAGGTAGGGCTGTAAACGAGCCGAGCCGAGCCGAATACCCCCAGGTTTGGGTTTGGCTCATTTAACTAAACGAGCCTAAAATGCTGTTTGGGCTCGGCTCGTTTAACTAAATGAACGAGCCGAACCGAGCTTTTAACGAGCCGAGCTCACGAGCCAAAGCCAAAAAATGAACCGAGCCGAGCTTTTCCCTGTTTGAGCTCGGCTCGTTTAATAAACGAGCCGAGCCCGAGCCTCATTTTGAGGCTCGTTTAATTAAACGAACGAGCCGAACCGAGCTTTTAACGAGCCGAGCCGAGCCGAATACCGAACTGGCTCAGCTCATTTACAGCCCTAGACACAGGCTATATTCTTCACCAAGGTTTCCTCATCTTTCGAGGGCATATTGTTGTTCCAAATGATGTTGATCTCTACCGATAAATTATTGATGCCTATCACGTCCTCTCATTGGAGGCCATTCAGGAATCTTTAAGACCATTGCGAGCATCGCCTCCAATTTCATTTAGCCTACATTAGCCAGAGATGTTCGAGAATTTGTTCAGAATTGTGGTGTATATTTACAAATCAAACCCGAGACGGTAGTTTCCAAGGGTCCACTACAACCACTACCAATACCGGACCAGGTCTAGGAGGATATTGCCATAGATTTCATCACCCAACTTCCAGCTTCATCAGGAAAGGAGGTAATATGGGTCGTTGTCAAATGAATTTCTAAATATGCCCATTTTTGTGTTCTACCTTCCAGATTCACTACTATGCACTTGGCCAAGTACTTTGTCCAAGAGGTAGTGCGCCTTCATGGGTACCCATGTTCAATTGTTTCAGATAAAGACTTATTATTTACTAGCCACTTTTGGATGAAACTTTATTGCGCTCATGGTATCACTCTCTGAATGAGCACGACATATCATCCTAAACCGATGGCCAAATGAAAGTCCTCAATCGGTTCCTCGAGACTTACCTATGAGCAATTGTAATACCCCCAAAATTTACTATTGAAAAAATTCGTTTAATGAAAAGGTTTAACAGAAGCAAAATAACAAAAATGTAAATTCTGGGGATATTACCACCACACTTAGTACCAGACCAGTTCACTCCTACCGTTCCAGTACCAAGTGCTAAGGCTGAATGGAATTAACAACAAACACAAGTCGATAATTAAAATGAGCACTCATAAAAGAAATGAACTGTTAACCATATAGAAAATTAGAGTGCAGTAACCAAAAGAGGTACAACCCAAAAGTAGGAATTTAAAGTTCCAAACAACAGAAAACACCGTACAACATAATAAGAATAAATTAAAAAGATACAAAAAATGAAATGGAAGATAGAATCCAGCCACGTCACTCTCGATCCCTAGGCTAGGTCCAGGCTCAACTCTCAACCCCGCCTGATGCCTCGTAAGTGTTGTAGGCATCAAAAATAGTATCACCAACCTACACCAAGTCAGAAGGTCATTCTGCTTATGGGAATGAGTAGCACCCATGAAACGGGTAGTCAGTATGCTATATACTGAGTAAGGTAACCGTGCAACTAAGGCTAAACATATAAGGCATATAACACAAGCATGATCATATAGGCAACATACAATAATAGAAATAATGAGGCCGGATTATGTTCTAGATAAACTTGTTCTTTAGTTCTCTTAACAATATACTCATTTCACACATACTCTTTATTAATCCATGCGAGTGCGTGAACCCTACTATTTTAGTCGGTGGACCGGAATACATACATGACAGAACGCTCCTGACCACTATTATTCGCCAGTGGACTGGTCTAGCCTTGACTCACATGGTATTTCAATATAAGTACTTAGTGTATTTTCCATATATTTGCTTCATTACATTTGGTTTGTTAAGCACGAAATCCCCCACTATTATAGTCAGTTGACCGAAAATCATGTAGGGAAAAACGCTCTTGGCCACTATTATTCGCCGGTGGATCGGCTCCAGGGCACTCCAGCTCTTGGCCACTATTATTCGCCCGTTATTCGCTCGTGAGCCAGTCTGGGCTCGGCTCAACAATCTTCCTCTTTAAATGATAAGTGTCTTATTTGATAATTTTTCACTCCTAACATGCATGTCACCAATCTTCTACTTCTATCCTCCCAAGAGGATCTGCCTCATATCTTGAGACCCTGGCACCTCCTAACTGCCCCTACATCCTTTTCTTATTCCACTACCCACATTATAGGCCCAACTCCTAATTGCGTGGGTTAAGGCCCACTACCGACACCACTAAGCCCATTCGCAATCTTCCCTAGGATTTTTTCCAAAAAAACCCTAATTCGGGCCTATGTAGCCCGTCATCCTCTACCTCACGCAACCCAACTATTTTAACACCCTGCATATCACAACCCTTAGATTCAACCCTCATCATTTCATGTTGCTCCCCCAAATACACGCTTAACTATGAAACCCTAGGTGGCCACACCAAACCCTAGCTGGCCATGCCAACCCTAGTATCCTCCTTTCCACAAGTCACCCTTCCATTTCTCACCTTCCACTCTTGCTTCCCATGATACCCATGCTCGCCCTACTTATGATAATCCCCCATTCTCAACTCATACTCCACTTACCCTCATTTATTTTCCTTTTTCCATCCTCTCAAATTAGGGTTTCCTCCCAAACCCTAGCTCGGTCTCCTATGCACCCTTATAATGTCTCACGTACTATTTTTCAACCAAAGCCTCCAATCACCCAAACAACTCTTCCATTACCTTCCTCACACCCCAATTTAACTTTCCATACGTAAAGTTTACCCCCGTGTGGACTTTATCCATCTCATGCAAACCCTTAAAAATTTTCACACAAAACCCTAAAACTCCCATACAAAACCCTATATTCACCCATGCAAAGTTCATCCACTTTATTTTGCTTAAATCCCCCTTTTTATTCTTCCTCTCATAGATCATGGGATATTTAGGTCAATCCCACATTCCTTGGTTAATTTATTTCCCCTTGGTCCACTTACTTCCCTATTTTTCTTTTTCATCCTTCCACCCCATATCACTATCCTAGCATGCATGTCCTAAAAGGGTCATATCACGACATATCACCATTCATAGCACAAACATACTGTACACATGCCATAGGAGAATACAAGAGCATACCTCAACTCCAAGTTGTGCTGCACATAAACAGTTATAACAATAGCTCAAGATATATAACATGTCATTATACATAGCATCCAAGGCATATAAAAATACATAGCAAACATAAGGCCTTAGCTACACCTTTACCTAACACGATATTGGTCTTGGAGTACGCTCATACGCATCCTTAGGATTTTGACTGGTTTCACCTATAAGAGGAAAAAACTAAGGATTAGTTTCCCTCGTACCAAAAATACTATTATTTCCTATTTTAGTCTAAGATTAGGGTTACTATTATTTAAGGGAACTTTATAAGTGAAAACTAGGGTTTTCATTCTCAAGTTAGCCTACTAGATTATTACTAGTCAAAATAGATTTATGTTAATATTTATAACTATAGTTATGTTATTAAATCTAATAGCTTTATTTCTTCTAATAATAGTACTAACATTAGTTATAGTAAAAATAATGATATTAGTAATAATAGTAATACTAGTGCTCCTAGTAATAGAAACCTTAGTATTTTTAAAGCTAAGGCTAACAACAATGTTAGAGATAAAATAATAATATAATAATAGTAATACCAACAAAGTACCAATATTGCTAAAGATAATAATGATAATAGTTATATTTGAAATAATGATAATGTAAGGGTTCGAATGTTTTTACCACAATAACAATAGTAACAACAATAATAACAATAATAATAGTAATAATAATATTACTATAGTAACAACGTTAATAATAAAGGCATTAGGATAATATTAGCAATATTCAAATAATAATTAATAATAGTATTAAGGCTTGAGTATTATTCTACTATAGTAACAAACTGATAACATGTCAACTCCGGTTTCAATAACATTAATAATAATAATAATAATAATAATAATAATAATAATAATAACAATAGTGTTAAGAATAATGCTAATAGTAATAATAATCAAAATGGTATAGTAATATAAGGGTTCAAATATTTACCATAATAATAAAGGTAATAATAATAGGCTAAAGCCACCATTAATAATAATAGTAGAAATAATAATGAAGATAATAATAATAGTAGTAGCAATAATGAAAATCATATTCATAATAACACTAAAGTTGTAGACCATTAATAATGATAATAATAATAATAATAATAATAATAATATTATTATTATTATTATTATTATTATTATTATTATTATTATTACTGGTTAGGAAAATTCTAAAGTAAGGTTAAGTAACAATAAAATAATAATAATGATGATGATGATGATGATGATAATAATAATAATAATAATATTATTATTATTATAGATAATACCATTAATATTATTAAAATATCTAATACTTGTATAAAATGGGTTGAGGAGTTGGGAATGTTAGAGCACCACCTAGGGACGATGGCGGCACGGGCAGTGGTGACGGATGTGGTGGTCGGAGGTGGTGGAATGAGGAGAAAGGAGAAGGAGAGGGAGGAAGGGGAAAAGATGGGTAGGGAAAGGTAGTGGAGAGTCTACAGAAGTTTTTGGGAGGCGTGAGGGGTGGTGGTCGTCGCGTCCTCGTCTCTCTTTTTTTCCTTTTTGAGTCATGCAAATCTATTAGTAGAGTCGTTGGCAGTAGTGGATCAATATGGTCATCATCATTGTATTAAGGCTCTTATAAACGAGCGCCAGTAGACTTGAGGAGCCTCCTCTACTTGAAAGAGGAAAATTTCTCTCATAGTCCCTATCATTCAATGTAATATACTGGTATCCATAATAAAATTGTTCTAATAATCTAAACATTTAAAATAATAATAAAATTAATATTAAAATTACACCTACATCATTTATTTAAAAATATCAAAACATTTAAATCTATAGATAATGAAAAAAAAAAGTAAGGATAAAATAAAAAATAAAATTTATTTTTTAAAGTAGCTTTTTATATAAAAAATTAGTGATAGAATGTATTTTTTAATACTAAGGAAATACTATTTATTATAAAATAAAAGATCAACAAAAAATGAAGGCGTTTTTTTTTTCTACTTCAAATTAACCCAGAATATGGATATGATAATACACGGTTACAAACCTAACAATTCCAAATTAACCTGTCGTTGGTCTTGTCGTCAAGAATCGGGGGTTCCCGTCTCCCAAAGCTTTTTAGTCTTGTTCCTCCACATCCATGGACGCGTTAGATTTGAGACTATTCTTTAATATTTTTTTGTCAATTGGAATGTGTGAATTGATAATATGAAGAAGAAAAAAAACTAATTAGACTCCCTCTCCGTTAATTATTAAGATGTTAATATTTGAAATTAATTAGTGCGCCAAGGAAGGAAGATGCGACTATCTCCTGTTAATAATTTAATTTCGCTGATTACCTGTTACCCCCACCCCAAGCCACCCGAAGTTGAAGCTAGATGTTGTGAAAGTCCTAACTAGCTGTCTGTCTACGACCTTCTGATAATTTTCTCTTGTCCGTGCATGCCTTACCACTTTTTTCCCCTTTCCGAGTATTGGATCGCTTGCTGAAGAAGACATAATTAAAGACCAGGAAAAATGCCCCTCCAACTCTCTTTTAACATTTAGTGAGATAAGATAATTGCTTCAGGGTCTATTTGATTTAGGGAAAATAATGAGGAAAGGAAAAAAATTAGAAAGAAAATATTTATCTCTTGTTTGGTTACTAGGAAAATTATAAAGAAAGAAAATAAGGAGGAAAGGATCGGGGAATGTTATACCACATAACTTTCCTAAGCTAGACCTGAGGAAAATAACAAAAAACGGAGGAAAATTTTCCTAAAAAATTCTCAACACCGTTTATCGACTCAGCTTGTAGGTCACCTTCCTCCTCCCTTCATCCAACTTGTTAAAAAAACTGAGGATATTTCCTTCTTCGAGAGCGTTCGTCCATTTTATCTCCTTCTCTTTCTTCGTTTCCATTGAACCCTATGTTCCCATTCAATTCCTTCTCCTTGAGCTTCCTACTATCTTTGATGACTCTCCATGGCTCCTCCAAAATCACGTCTTAGTGTAATACCCCAAAAATTTCGAAAACCTATATTTTAATAAATAACTTTTATTTGGAATAAAATTGCTTTAAGATTATTTATTTTAATTATTGTATGGATATTAGAGTATGTAAATTTGGATAAGAGTATTTAATAAATTAAAAATAAATATTTTGCTATTTATCATATTATTTTATTTAAATAATTTTCCAAACTAATATTTTACCAACTTTATCCTTTTTAAACTAAAATATTAGATTATAATAAATTAAATTATTAAATTAAATAATTTACCAAGAATATTATATTTTATGATTTTATAAATTAAATTAAATTACTTTTCCTATTTTTCCATTCCCCCTTTTGCCATTCTTCCCTTTTTCCTCTTTCTTCTTTTCTTTTTTCTTTTTTCCTTTTCCCTCGGGCTGCCTCGCCAGGCCAACCCTCTCCCCCGCGCGTTTGGGCCAGGCCCGTCCCCCAGCCCCTTCTCCTTCTCGTGCCCGCCCAGCAGCCAGCCGCCTCCTTTTCTTTTTTTTCCTGACCGGCCGGTCCGACCGCCCGCAGCCTTCTCCTTTCCCTTTCTCTCTTCTGCCACGCCTGACCACCATTTCTGCCATGGTCGAGCAAGCTGCCGCCTGCAACTGCCACCGGCCACCACCTACCTCCCCGCCCTCTCTCTCTTCCTCTCTCCCCCATCATTTTCTTTCCCAATTCGAACCAAACCGCCCCTGTACCATAGCCCGCATACCCCTCTTCCTTTCCCTCTTCTCCCCTTCTCTTTCCCTGCCAACCGACCACCACCTGCCACCCTTGTCCTCTCGCCGGCCGGCCCCTGCCCCTCTCTTCTCCCTCTTCTTTTTCTTCAGCTCCCAAGCCCTTCATTTCCCCATTCTTTCGAGCCTCACCTCTTCCTCCCGAGCCTCTTCTCTCTTTTCTCCTTCTCCGTCCTTCTTTCCCTGGTTTTTTATCACCGCCGCCCGCCGCCTTCTGCCACCACCTACTACCACCCTACACCACCACGCCGCCCCCCTCGAGCCTGCACTCCTCCCTTCTCCACCCCTTTTCTTTTTCTCCCCAGTTTTCCCCTTACCACAGAGCCACCTACAACCGCCATTTCCGCTGCCGTCCGGCCACCTCTGCCGCCACCCAACCCACCGTTCGACACCCTACAACCCCCTCTACAACTGCCATTCCTTAGTTGGCCGAAAACAACCCTTGCACCCCCTCCATTTTTCCCTCTCCTTTTCCTTCCTTCACAACCCCTTCCCCTCGACCCTTCTCGGCAGCCAACTTCGCCGCCTTGCCGCCGCCGTCTCCGCCGCCCTATGCCGTCGTGAAACCACCCTTAGCCTCCACCTACACCCCCTCTTCACTTCTGCACCATTCCCCTGCCTTATAACCTCCCCTAACCACCTTCTTTTCTAGCCTAAAGACCCTAACCCGAAAATAATAAATCTTGCTTCCTTCACCCCTCTTCGAGCCTTTTCCCCTCTCTTTTCTGCATGAAACTCACGCTGCTCATGCAGCGTGATCTCCCCTTCATTTTAAAAATTATTTGGCTGATTTTTAAGGTATAATGGTATTTTATATTAAGTGTTCTATTAATTAAATTTTTACAAAGTTTTATGCTTGGTTTCTTATTTCTGACATAAATATGATGGATATTATTTTTAGGTGTTGAGTTGCTAATTATGCTTGGTAAGATTTGATATTTTGCGGGATTAAGGTAACCATTAATCCTCCCTTAAATACATGGAAAAACGTATGCTAGCACATTAGGGGTTTAGTATGATTTTATGCATGTTTGGTGTGCTTAGCATGATATGTATATGGTTTCTTATATTGTTTGATAAAAAGGAAAAGCATGATAACTTTTGTGCCATATATAGGTATGTTAATTAAGGAAGGAGTTTGATTATGGATGGAAATGTTAAATGCTTGTTTATGATGTATCATGTTGCTAATGCATGAATAATGTTATTATCTAAGGGTATTTTAGTAATTATGCTTATGAGGTATGTGAATCAATGTATGTAGTTGCTAATGAGTATTATGTTGAATAATGACATGTTGGTGGACTTAGATGATAAGAATGAAGCACTAATATCATTATTTTATGTAGTGTTAGTAAATTCATAAAAATGGTGAATAAAGGGGTTGAGTGGAAATTTCATAAGTGAAAAAGGGCATTTCGGTAATTTTGTAACCAAAAGGGTATTTTGGTAGTTTCAAAGGGAAGGGGTGAGATGATAATTTTATAAGAAAAAAAGGATAAAATTGTAAGTTGTGAGAAATAAGGGTATGATGGTAATTTTTGAGATAACAGAATAATATGGTAATATTATGATTAAATGGCCAAATGATAATTTTATAAGTAAAGGGGTATTATAGTAATTTTTGGGAGAAAAGGGTAAAGCGGTAATTTTGGAGTCAAGGGACAATATGGTAATTTTATAAGTGGTAAGAATGGTAATTTTGGAAGTAGGGGTAAAATAGTAATTTTGGATGAAGGAGGGCATTATGGTAATTTTGTAAGTAAAAGGGTTAATATGGTAATTTTGGAGGTAGAGGGGCAAAATAGTCATTTCATAAATAGATGGTAATATGGTAATTGTATAAGTGAATGGCGAAAAGGCAATTTATAAGTAAGGGGTAATATGGTAATTTTGGAAAAGAAGGGCAAAATGGTAATTTTGTAAGGAAAGATAAAAATGGTAATTTTTGGATATAAAATGGTGAAATAGTAATTTGTAAAGTAAAAGGGAGTATTATGGTAATTTACAAGCAAAAGGGTAATATGGTAAAATTAGATGTAAGGGGTAAAATGGTAATTTTGTAAATAAAAGGATATTATGGTAAACTTGGGAGTAAGGGGTAACTTGGTAATTATGATAACGACAAAAGATAATTTAGTAATTAAATTATGATTGTAGAAGGGCAATTGGATAAGTATGATACTATAGAAGGGTAATTTGATAAATTAACCAATTAAAGGGCATTATGGTAATTTTAATAATGGATAAGGGTAATATAGTAATTATGATTATGAAGAAGGGTAAATTAATATTTGTAATTATGAAGAAGGGTAATTTGGGATTTATGATAATTAAAAAGGGTAAATGTCAATTAAAATGATTGAGAGGGGTAAAATGGTAATTATGATAAAGGAGAAGGGCAATCTGGTAATTTATCCAACTAAAGGGGCAATTTGGTAATTTGGCCGATTAAAGGGTAAAGTGAAAATTGTTTACCAACTAAAGGGGCAAAATAGTAATCATGATAATGAAGGAGGATAATTTAGTAATTTATCCAACTCGAGGGCAGTTTTGTAATTATAACAAAGGAGAAGGGCGATTTGGTAATACAACCAACCAAATGGGAAATATGATAAGTGTAGTAATTATGAGGGGTGAATGGTGATCTAAAAAGTGTAGGAGACAATTTGGTAATCTAAATTGGGCAAGTGGTAATTTGGTAATTATGTAACCTAAAGGGTAATATGGTAATTTGGTGAGTAATGAATGGATACTTAACAATTATATAAGTAAAGGGCAAATGAGTAGTTTGTACCTAACATGTCTTTGAGATTGTGGAACATTATAATATGATTCAAATAATGTTGATTAGCCAAGTAAGAGTGTTTGATAATTAGTATGGCCTTAATGGTTTTCTTTGTGATATCCTGGATAATCATCTGAATAAGAAACGATTAAAGATATCAGAACGATTGAAAGTGAATAAGTATCGGATTATCGTGCTTTGCGTGATCACCTTAATTAAGATACTATTACTTAAAGTGAAAGACCTCGAGATCGGGAATGGTGCCTCCTTAGGGGTGGCTACCCTAAGGACGTGGTTTAGTCCACGATTATTCTGGTATTTGCTGGTGTGCCTTTGTGCCCCAGCCAGGCCCTATATCTTACTCTTTCTAGCTCTACGGACCTATTTAGGGGGTATGCATCCTTGTGGATTAGGTGTCCTTGTTGGTAGGGTATTGAGTTAGCTTTATGCACCAGTACGACCAGGGTACATTTGCATCCTTGGGTTCGTGGTTGAAGGGTACTGAGTAGCTGATATGCATCGGTATGACCGGTGTACCTTTGTGTCCCGGGTTATTGATCTCCCGTTCGAGGCAAATAAATATGGTTGATGTGCTGATTAAAGAAATGAAATATACTATTATTGAAAGTGGAATATTAATGAGCCGGGCCCAGATGATTATGATATTGAGTACCGGTCCACCGGTTATAATAGTGGTCCAGGAGCGTGTTGTCCTGGTATGTGATATTGAGTACCAGTCCACCGGTTATAATAGTGGTCCAGGAGCGTGTTGCACTGGTATGTGATATTGAGCACCGGCCCACCAGATATAATAGTGGTCCAGGAGCGTGTTGCCCTGGTATGTGATTATGAGTACCGGTCCATTGGTTATAATAGTGGCCAGGAGCGTTGTGCCCTGGATGATGATTTTATATGTATTCCGGTCCACCGGCAATAATAGTGGGGGTCCCGAGCTCAATAAAATCAGTTATGTATGTGAATAAGATTATGGAAAAATACTAATCACTTATAGTGGAACACCATGTGAGTCGGGGCCAGACCGGTCCACCGGCAATAATAGTGGTCAGAGGCGTTCTGCCCTGTGTGTTTACTTCCGGTCCACCGGCTATAATAGTGGGGTTCTCGTACTCACATGGATATAAAATTATGAGATTGATGGAATGATGACAGAATAATGGCTTAAGGCCCGAATGTATTGATCTTACACTATGACATGGCTTAAGGCCCAAAGTATCGATCGTGACTTATAAATTATTATGTATGTTATTGTTATGTATGCACCTCTCATTATTTATGTGCGTAGCTTGCATTATGTGTCGTATGCGGGTCTGTCTTTAAGTGTGGTATTAAAGGGTTACTCAGTACCGTAGTACTGAAGGGATTCCCTTTATGGGGCCCCTGCCTATTCAATGGGCAGTGCCCTTGCAGGTCTTTTCAGGTGCTACTCAAGTGGGCTACGGGAAAGAGAGTAAGGAGTTATCCGGTATCGTTAGGGTTTTCTCTTTCTCTTTAAATTCCTGGTTTTAATGTTATGTGTTACTGTAACCACCACTGGTGGATCTTATTCGTGTAAATGATTGATGCGCTACTCTGATTTATGTACGTTGAAACTTCTTTCAATTGTATTTTATTTTTTTTCTTAGCCTTAGCACTTAGTACTGGAACGGTATGAGTGAACCGGTCTGGTACTAAGTGTGGCGGTAATACTCCCAAAGTTCACGTTTTATTTATCTGCTTCCGCTAATTTTCTTTTTAATTAACGAAATTTTTCAGTAGTGAATTTTGGGGGTGTTACACTTAGCTTCCCATTGGTCATTCGTCAAGTTTAGCTTCAATTCCCGCTAACGGAACCTATTAAGCTCAATCTTTAGGAGCAATAGTTGTATCATTTCAATCTAAATTCAATTTATTTTATAACCATAGAGGTACATGGAAGATGGACTAGCAGATTATTGTTACTTTATGGAACTAACGAATGCATTAGTAACAATTAACAAGCCATGAAGTTTTTTTTTTCTTTCTATGTCTGTTATCATGTTTGAAATTCAAAGGAATATGTAATGTTTTATATATTTTTAGAAATTATTGTAAGTTATTTATGTAATATTTTAGAATGTTTCTAAAATAATTTTGGAATTAGTATTGAGTTTATGTAGTTTTTATAATTTTTTGCATAAACTTTATATAATTTTTCATGTATCAATGTAATATTCTAAGTTTTATTAAATATATAAGAGTATTAAAATAATATTAATCAAATTTTCTTAGAATTTTCTTTCTATAAACCAAACACCAAATACACTTTCCAAGAATTATAATTTTCACAAATTTTTTCTAACAACCAAACAAGGTAAAGAAAATTAATTTCTCTTACTTTCTTTTCTTCATTATTCTTTCCTTCTCATTTTCCTTTCCTTATTATTTTCCCTAAATCAAACAGATCCTGATTATAAGTGATAGATTTTAACCTACCTAAAATAAGACACAAAAACATGAAAGTGTGAAGTTATTAGCTTGTGGTAAACATTTAACTATGCTTCGGGAAAATATTTTAAGTTTTGATGTTATTAGTTAGTGTGTGTGTGTGTGTAATAAATTAAAAAAGTGTTGGTTTAATGGTCAAAAAACTAAAACTAAGAAATATCGTTTTATAAAAAACCAAAATTTCAAGATCCTCTAGTAGTATTGTTTGATACCGATATTTCAAAAACAAATATCTGACAACGTATAATTTTTTCACACTTTCCTGCAATCCACCCACACTACTAAATAGTGGTAACCATTATTTCACAATCTCCAAAAATATTTATATCCAACCACAATCTTCACTTATATTATTATTATTTGACGAAAAGAAGGATGAATTAAAGAGAGAAAATGATAGAAGACTTTGACTTATTGACCTTGTTTCTCAAGTTTCAACTCCTATTGATTCTACCCAAGAACAATTAGTGGGAAAAGAAAAGAAAAGTCGATTATAAATTAATTTTATTTAGATTTTTATTTTTTCAATTAGATTAATCATTTTTTTATCAATTAGGCCCATGTTTAAATTTAATTTATTATTATTATTATACTCCCCCTAGTATAACTAACTTATTCAATAACCTAATTTTAAGGAAAGTTACTATATTTAAAATTAAGTAAAATCATGTAAAGATTAGGTAAAATTAGAAAGTTAAATTTAAAAATGGACCTAATTGATACAAAAATATATTATTAACCTCATTAGAAAAATAAAAATCTAACTAAACCTAATGTGTAGTTTTTTTATAATAAAATAAAAAATAGGTTCAACAAATAATTTATTAAGTTCATTACGTAAAACGTTTAGGTTTATTACATAAAACATTTAGGTTTATTACATAAAATAAACATGTATATTTATGTACAAATGTATTTACCTTTTTTTTTAGGTTCATTGCAACACAAGTTTAGGTTCATTGCTTAAAACTTATAGATTTATTATCACATAAAACTTTTTTGTTGAACTTATTTCTATTTGGGTTCATTCATACAATTGTTAATATTTGTATATCCTAACCTTATTTAGGAACCAGTTTTAGATCAATTTAATAGTGATTTTAAAATTATAATATGTTTCCCTAATATTATTAGATCAATTTAATATTTGTATATCCTAACCTTATTATTACAGTCATACTATATCCCGAACTTGATAGAATAAAATTTAAAATATGAGAGAATTTTTGAAATTTTGTTGGAGTTAGCCTTATGACCAACTTCATTTTTGAAAAAAAAAACATTAAATTCAATTACCTTATTTCATGATAAATTTAGATCAATTTAATGATGCTTTTGATGTTATAATATTGTTTTTCCAATACTATTACATGCATACTATAAATAAAACTTGATAAAATATAATTCAGAATCCTACAAAAAATATGGTGTAACACCCCCAAATTTACTATTAAAAATTTTTGTTTAATGAAAATAGTTTAACGGAGACAGAAAGATAAAACTGTAAACTCGGGGGCATTACCGCCATACTTAGTACCAGATTAGTTCACTCCTACCGTCCCGGTACTAAGTGCTAAGGCTAAACAATATTAACATCAAATACGAGTCGTTAATAAAACACCAGTCATTAGTAAAACACAAGTCATATAGAATTAGAGTGCGGAAATTAAAAGGGTACAACCCAAAAGTACAGTTTTAAAGTACCAAATGACAAAGAACATCATACAACAGGACAAAACAAAATACAATAGTACAGGGAGAACAAAACAGATAATGGACTCTGGCCACGTCACTCTCGACCCCCAAGTTAGGTCCAGGCTCAACTCTCAGCCCCGCCCGATGCCTCATAAGCATCGTAGACATCGAAGACATCGTTCCCTACTTGCACAGACTCAGACGGGTCTTCTGCTCGTGGGAATGAGCAACACCCATGAAACGGGTGATCAGTACGCTACGTACCGAGTAAGGTAACCGTATAACTAAGGCCAAACATATAAGGTACACAACACATGCATGATCATATAGGCACAAATAGTAATACAGATAGTGAGGTCGATTACGTTCTAGTTAAACTTGTTATTTGGATCTTTTAACGACATACTCGTTTTCACGCATACTCTTTATTAATCCATGTGAGTGCAGGAACCCCACTATTATAAACGGTGGACTGAAGATACGTACAGGGCAGAATGCTCCTGACCACTATTATTCATCGGTGGACCGGTCTCCGGGGCAAAACGCTCCTGGCCACTATTATTTGCCGGTGGACTGGTCTGGCCCCGACTCACATGGTGTTCCACTGTTAGTACTTAGTATATCTCCCATGTCTTAGCTTTATTACATTTGGTTTGTCGAGTATGGAATCCCCCACTATTATAGCTGGTGGACCGGAAATCATGTAGGGCAACATGCTTCTGGCCACTATTATTTGCCGGTGGACTAGTCTCTAGGGTACCCCGGCTCCTGGCCACTATTATTCGCCGGTGGACTGGTCTAGGCCTAGCTCAGCAATCTTTATCTTTAAGCGATTAATGTCTTATTCGTATCTTATTCGATGATTTTCTTTACCCCTTGACATGCATGCCGCCCATATTCTACTTCTATCCTCTTAAGAAGGACCTGTCCCATATCTTGAGACTCTGGCACCTCCTACCTGCCCCGACATCCCTTCCTTATCCCATCACACACACTAGAAGCCCAATTCTATTTCAAATGGTTCAAGGCCCACCACCTCATGTCACTAAGCCCATTCATAGTCCTCCCTAGGGTTTTCTCTAGAAAAACCCTAATTTGGGCCTATGTGGCCCATCCTCCTGTACCCCACACGATCCAAACCATTCGAGCACCCCACATGTCACAATTCTTAGATTTAACTCTCCCCTCATACCTCACTTACCCTCATTTATTATTTCAATATTTTCTCTTTCCTTTTCCACCTTCTCAAATTAGGGTTTCCTCAAAAACCCTAGTTGGTCCCTATGTACCCTTATATTATCCTACATACTATTTTTCACCTCGAGCCTCTAGTCACCCAAAAAAACATTCTAGTGCCTTCCCCACGTCCCAAAGTAACTTTCCATATGCAAGGTTCGCCCCCATGCGGACCTTAACCACCCCATGCAAATCCCTCGATCTCTACCATGCCAAACCCTAAGATTTCCATGCAAACCCTAGTTTCTCCCACTCTTTCATTTTATTTAATTCCCCTTTCACTCATCCACTCATGGATTATAGATTACTTAGGTCATCCTTACCTATGTTAGCCAACTTACTTCCCATTGGTTATCTTACTTTCTCATTTTTCTCTTTCATGCCCCCATCCCACTACCTCAAATACTCTAGTATGCATGTCCTAAAGGCCACATCATATCACATCACAACTTGCAGCAGGTCCATATTAATACATAACATAAGAGATCACATGGACGTACCTCGGTTCCAAGCTTCGCTACACATAAAACAGGTAAGATAATAACATGTAAAACACGACATATAATCATACAGGACATCCAGGGCAAGTAAGACACGTAACACACAAGCAACCTTAGCTACACCCTTACCTAAATCGTCGTCAAGCTTGGAGCACACTCTTACGCCTCTTAGGGGTTTTGCCTTGGTTCACCTATAAGAGGGAAATACTATGGGTTAATCTCCCTCTACCGGAATTACCATAATTTCCTATCTTACCGTTATCATGGCCTAATACTAAGGATAATATTAATAATAGAAGTTTATAATTAAAAGGTAGGGTTATTATTATTCTCAAGATAGTTAATCGAATCACTACTAATCAAAGTAAGTCTTAGTAATACTCATAGTATTAAAGTAAGAGTTTTAATATTACTAATAACAATATTATTAATAATACTAATAATAATAATAAGAATACTACTAATAATAATAATGGTAATAATGATGATAATAATAATTGAAATCATAGTAGTAGTAGTAGTAGTAATGATAATGATAACAACAACAACAACAACCATAACCATGATAATTATAATAATAATGATAATGATAATAATAATAATAATAATAATAATAATAATAACAACAATAATAGTAATAATAATGATAATAATAAAAATACTAATACTAATAATAATAATAGAGATAATAACGATGATAGTCATAGTTAGAGTAATAAACATAATAATAATAATAATAATAATGATGATGATGATGATGATGATGATGATGATGATGATGATGATGATGATGATGATGATAATAGTAATAATAATAATAATAATAATAATGATAATAGGAGTAACAACAACAACAACAACAACAACAACAATGATAATAATGATGATGATAATAGTAGTGGCAATAATAATAATGTAATAATAATAATAAGGATAATAATAGTGATAATAATAATAATAATAATAGAAATAATAATAATAATAAGAAGAAGAAGAATAACACAACAATGTTTTAGTCTTAATTAATACCATTAATTAGAAATTCTCTTGAATAAACGTTAGGACATAATAATAGTAGTAGTAGTAGTAGTAATAATAATAGTAATGATAATAATAATAATAATAATCATAATAACACTAATAATAATAGTTAATAATATTAAAATCATTAACACTTTTATATAGAGATTTTAGGGGTTAAGGAGTTGGGAGACAACCTAGGTTGGGTGGTGGAGCCGGCGGCGGCAGTGGCGGTGGAGGAAGGAGGGAGTGGAGAGATGGACGTGGAGGCTAGGGAAGAGGGAAGTAGGGGGAGATGGAGGTGTGGGGAGGTAGGGCAAGGTCACCTAGTTGTTTTGAGGGGTAGAGGCGGCGCTACAGGTGGCGGAATCGGCGGCAACTAGCGGCACGAAGGGCGGCACAGGGTTGAATGGGGCTGTTCGGGAAGGTAATTTCGCACTGCCGGGGTGGCTTTTGCAAGGCAAGGCAAGGAAGGGTGGTGGATCGGTTGTGTAGAGGGCACTGCAGGGAGCGTTTTGGTGGCCAAAGTGGGCGGCGAAGACGGCCGACGACGGAGGAATAAAGGGTTGAACAGGTGGTGGTCGCTGGGTCGGTTTTCTGGGCTGCCAAAATCCAAACCCTATTATGACAGCCTTCGGGGCTATTTACAGGCCAATCAAAAGGGGAAAATGATGAGGAGGAGTGGGAGAGTAGAGGGTTAAGGGTTATGGGTCTCCAGTCGGCAAGGATGGGCCGACGCAGGTCTATGTGTGTAGGCCATGCTTTGTCGGGGAGAGAGGGATGGCACGCAGGAGAGGGGAGGGATGGTCTTGTCGAAATGGCAGGGAAGTCAATGAGGAAGAGAGGGGAGGAATGGCCGGAGTGGGTGGTGTGGTTGGTAGAAGGATTCCCGGCGCTGATTGCAGGAGTTGCAGGTGTTGGGAGGTTGAAGATGATGCGGTGGGTTGGACCGACGATCCAGGGGAAAGAAGAAAGAAAGAAAAGGGGAGGCCGAACTGGCCGAGAGAGGGAAGGAGTGACGCGGGGAGGCTGGGCCGCTCAGGGGGAGGGAGAAGTTGGGCCAGCGAGCCGGCCCTGGTTGGGGGAGAAGGAGAAAAAGGAAGAGAAGGAAAGGAAAGAAAAGGAAAAAGAGGGGGAAAAAAGGGAAAAGAAAAAGGAAAAAGGTGGTTGGCTTAATTAATATAATTTGGGATGTTTAATAAAATATAAATATTAAAATTATAATTAAATTCTCTTTTTAGGTTAATTTAGGGATTTTTGAAAGAATTTTCTTAAATTCCATTTTAATTAGCAAAACACTCTAATTTTCTCCAATTAAATTATTTATAAAGTTTATATTAATTTGAAACTATTTTATCCTTCTTACTTTAAATAATTCATTTAATTAATTTCTAAAATAAAATCCTTAATTAGCTTAAAATACCAAAATTTCTCCTATTTAAAACACTTATAAATTTCTTCTTGATTTACCCTAGTTAATTTCCTTTTATTTTAATAAAAGTAAATTATTTAATTAATTTTCAAAATAAAATCTTATTTAATAATAAATAATAAAATTAGATTTTTCGGGGCATTTCATATGGAATTTCGCTCAAGTTGGCATTGCAAACAACTTCAATGATGTGAAAAAATTCTAAAATTTAAGTAAATTATTTTGGAATAATATTTAGATCAATTTAATGACGATTTTAATGTTATAATATATTTTTTCTAATACTATTACACGCATAATACAAACCAATTTTGATATAATGAAAATTAAAATCTTAGCAAAATTTTGAAATATAACTAAAGTTGGCATCATGATCGACTTAAGTTATGGATAAATGGTGAACTTAAGGGGATGAATTATTGTTAAGCTCCATGATATGTAGGTTTTATCTTTGGAGATTACTTTACTTTCAATTAGATAAGTGGATCTGTCCAAACCCACTAGGTAGTTGTAGCCCCTCCGCATGTCATTGTCCACTCGTAAGGTTATTTCCTATTCAAGTTTGAGGAGAATGCTCACGCATTGGCAATATTGGAGCACCACTCGCCTTACTTTCATAAGCCCTTAGTCTTGAAACTTTACCAACAAAATATGATGATTCATGTTTCAGAGATACAACTTTTCCCCCTTTGGGTTACTTTTCCTAACTTACCCCTTAAGCATTGGTCCCCTGATTCATTAAGTCATATTACAAGTGTGGTGGGAAAGTTGTTGTGTATGGGCGGTATAACTATAGCTGAGGAGAAAGTATCATTTCCATGTTTGATTATTGAAGTGAATGTCAAAGCTCCACTCAAATAAGAGGTGGTTATCTTGGATCAGGATGGGGGATAATTTATCCAAGCGGTTCGGTATGATTAGAAACCTTTGTATTGCCACCTATGTGATAAGTTTAGGCATAGAGCCACTAATTGCAAGAAGCATTGACATTTGGGTGGTGAGAGGGAAAACTGATACAGGAGAATGGTAATGTATAATCACAAGGGGAGCTTATTGGCATAAGAGGATGTGGTTTTTGAAAATACTAAGTTGATTTCCACAACTAACCAATTGGAATGTCTTGTTGAGATGCCAAACTAGCAAAAGAAACAACACGATGATTCTAGGGCATTCATGCCTACTTCGGGGGTGATTGTTGGCATTTTTATGGGACAAATGAAGGATGTGCATGGCCTTACACAATAGGATGTAGGGGTAACACAATGTTAAACAACATGCAACTTTTAATACAACTTTGGGCAAAGAATCCATGACTAAGTACGGGCAACGAAGTGCATATGTTTTGAGTGAAAAAGTTGACAAGAGAGTCACGTGTAGCAGGGTGTCATTTAGGGAACCAAGGGACGTGGAGAAAGGGATGTTGGAGATTTTGAGGGTAGGAAATGTTAGCATTATCTTGGATTAGGTGGTCGTGATTAGTTATTGGAATGCTTGTGGTTTGAATAAGGCCTTAGAGTATAAGGATGTCATGTGGTTTGGTATGAATAATGGTGTAAGTTTAACTCATTTGTTAGAAACTAGCGTTGAGCTCCATAATACCCAAGGCATGTTAGATAGAGTTTTTCGCAATTGGAAACTTTTACACAATTATAGTCATAAAGACAGTAGACGTATTTTGGTGGTTTGGGATATTTATTTTATTGGTGTTTATGACCAAGCTTCTTTGCTCTACAAAGCATATACAACTCCATATTTTTCAAATTCACCTTTATCTATGTTACTAATTTAAGGGGGGGTTGAAAAAATAGATTATAGGACTTACTTGTCTGTAATATGGTGGATGAGGAGCCTTTGATTATTTTGGGGGATTTCAACATAGTATTAAGCACTATCAAGAGATTCCAAGTTGTTTTTCCAACTCCAAATGATGTCCTAAACTTTTTAAATTATTTCCAAGCATTGGGCATAGGTGACCTTCATTCTTGAGGGTACTTCTTTACATGGTTAATATCACATAGAGGGACATAAAAGATTATAAGTAATTTAGATTGAACCACGAGGAATTTACATTGGATGAATAGTTATATGACAACAATGGTGAATTTCAAGCCTCCTTTTCTTTTAGATCACTGCCCAATTGTTGTGGACTTGCACTTAAATGTTTGGATAGGTAGGAAGCTCTTCAAGTTCTTTCAGCTTTGGATGGAAAATGATCGAGTATGGCCATTGATTATTGAACATTGGAATCGATATATACAATATAATTTCTTACTTTGGGTGTGCTCCTAGCTACAAATCCTAAAACATGATTTGAGGAAGTTTAATAAATATTCCTATTAATCAATATCCTATAAGGAAGCCGATACCAAAGATGCCTTAGTTGAATTACAGAAGTGATATTTTATCCTTGATGCAGTAATATCATTTCATTTCCAAGAGAAATTTGTGTAAACAAATTTTAATAATATTCTTTGGTGTAAGGAGATGTTTTTGAAACAAAAGGCATGCATTCATTAGCTATAACGTAGAGACAACAATCACAAATATTTTATTTCCGTGTGTTAAGAAGAGGCAGCATTGGAAACTCCTTTATTCAATTTTTGATGCAGGTAGTGTGCAAGTTTCAAGCCACGAGGAAGTGAAGATGTTTTTTTAAAATTTTTATAATAGGTTTTTGAGCATGGAGGCACCAACATGGGTGCAATATACGCTGCTAATTTGTTGGCAACTGATGAGGTAAGATGTGTTGTGTTTGATATTAGTGATATAAAGGCTTCAGGAGTTGATGGATATAATGCTGGTTTTTTAATAAGTGTTTACCCATCGTCGAATAGGAGATTGTCTTGGTAGCATGGGAGTTCTTTGCTACGACTTTCATACCTTTGAAGCTTAGTTTCATGACCCTCGCACTTATTCCCGAGGGTGCAAATGCTTAGTGTGTTTCATTTCCTCCCGATAGCTTATGACAATGTCCTTTACAATATTATTTCAAAGGTGTTGACTCACTGATTACAACCCATAATGCATTATCTTATAGATTTATCATAGTTGGTGTTTATAAATGGGTGAAATATTAGTGAGAAAATATTACTTGCAAATGTTCTGGTCCGAAAGTATACAACTTGGGGTGTAGTGCCACATTACATGATAAATATTGATTTGAAAAAATCTTATGATACAGTGAGTTGGGGTTTTTTGATGGATGTGTTTGGTGCATTGTGGTTTCTTTATCCATTTTATACACTTGATAATGACTTGTGTATCTTCTATCTCCTATTCCATCGTTGTCAACGGGCACCTTATGAAAGAACCCTAAAGGGGGTAAATAGGATATTTTAGGAATGGAAACGAGGAAATAAAATTTTGAAGCTATGATATAGAATTTCTCTACTTCCATTGCCAAAAAATATTGTCTTTTGGATTTTGAATATTTGGTGTGTTTATTGATGATCACTCATCTTTTGGTTTATGAGCCTACTGTCTCAATAACATTCTAGGAGCTTATTTACAAGTTGACCTAGTTATTCTCCATATGTTTATGGAACGACTAATCTAATGACCTTTCTCATAAATGCCAAAAAACACATAACATCGATATAATGCCTTTTAAGGAGAGTTATGGTTAATTACAACGCATGCCGCAAATAGTACAAATATGAAAAAGAACAAAAAATTTGTGAGTGTAAACTAGATAGATAAAAATAGATATTACAATAGAGAGTAATTTCTAGTCAAATAGAATGAGCACAAAACACTTTTGAAAAATAACTCAACTTGAGATGCATATGAATGTGAATAATTGAGGATTAATTTAAATTAGGAGTAAATAATTAGTTTGTGAAATTAATGAGAGCTCAAAATTTAGCTATATTCTACCTCGTAAATGTTATTTATACTTGTGCTCAGTTTTGTAGTCATTTGAGTAAAATATAATATATCTATTGCAAGAGCAACAAGTAGACTTTTTAGCATTTAATGTTGAATGATCGATTGGCTGTTCAAACTAGTTTACAGAATATGTTCAAATCTGAGGTGAAAATGTTACCTTTACATAAACTAATCAATCAACATTAATCAACGTGTCTTTCATATCAGTCAATCAATTTACTTAAACCTCTCAATCAATTTAGTCCCTGGGTAAAAACCATTTTGCATTTTGTCTCAACCTTTAGTCTGGTTGGTTAAACCAATTGATCAATTTGATGATATAAGTTGAAGTAATCAAACAGAGACAAAATGGGTTTTCACACGAGTAAAACCTGTGGACTAGTTAGTGAAACCATTCGATCAATTTTTTGTCAACTAGCTAAAGTGTTCAAACAGAGACAAAATAGGTTTCTACATGAGATAAACCCACATAATGTTTTTTATCAACCAATTGAAGTGTTCAAAGTTCAAACGTAGACCAAATGTATTTTAGTATGAAAAAAACCCATGGATTGGTTAGTCAAACCAGTTAATCAATTTTACAACTAGTCTACTCGTTTCTAAAATAGTCAAATTGTTTTAGTTTTTACACAATTAAGGCCTTAGGTTTGAACCAATCTAGTCAATCGATCTTGAAACTACTTGACCGGTTCTGACCGGAACTAATATATTTGCATTTAAAATTATTTGGGATTTAAAATCAACAAAAGAATTATATCATAAGAATTTTAATGATTTTTTTTGAATCTTTTAGAGAGATTAAGTAAAAAATGTTATGCTCAAGCTACTTTACAAGATCACACATGACATGAAGTATACACCTTGAGGTTTTGATTACTGGCGGTCTCGATATATTCTTTTCTTTTGCTTTTAAAGTTGATTGCTCTTTCAAGTGTTGCACTTAATATAGATATGTATGTATGTATGTATGTATGTATGTATATACACATTTTATATAAGTGTGTTATGACCTCCTTGTTATCATAATAACTCATGCACATTTAAATAACCACATCTACTATTTTAAACTTGTTTTTTTATCGTCAAAACAAGGTCTAAGACATCGATTAATATTAGAGGTCAACATATTACTCTACTTGTCAAGGGAAAGAGATGGCTTTGTCAGGGCTGTCTTCTCTCCCCTTATATTTTGTGTGTGCTGGTAATAGATTATCCGAGTAGGTGCTTGGAGGGATCGTGGACTAATTCAAGTTTTAAGGCCCATTTACAATGCAAGCCTACACAAATAAATAATTTATGCTCTATAGATGATCGCCTACTATTTTATCATGGTGACTTATAAAGCATAAAATGCTTGATGGATGTGTTTGAGCATTTATCCATTATCTCTATACCTACCATTAATTTTGACAAGTACACAATCTACTCTGAAGGAGTGACGTTTGATATCATAACTGCTATTTCATTGTTCATGGGTTTTCAAGAGGGTTCCTTTCCTTTTACTTATCTTGGCATGTCACTTTTTTCAACTCAAGTTTCTTTTGCCCGTCTATGGTCAATGTTTGACAAATTGACCAAGTGGCTGCAACATTTGAGCACTCTTTACTTATCTTATACAAGTAGAATACAACTCATTAAGCTTGTATTGTTTAGTCTCCAAGTATATTTTAGTCAAGTATTTTTTTTACCCAATAATGTTCTACATAAGTTCATTTTCCCATGTAGATTTATCTTATGATCAGGTAAGATGTAATACCCCTAAAAATTACAGTTACAAAATTTATTTTGTTTCAAAATTACACACTAAAAATGGGGGCTGCTACTGCAATGATCAATATAAGTTTGGCACTTGGTCAGACTCATACTGACCACACGGCTAAAAGATCAACACAAATATAGTACCATAATAGAAATAGATTAAGACGTGAAAGAGCCTAACATTGAAATATAGAAAATACTAGAACAAGCGAAAGTCAAGTGTACAAAATAGGGTCCCACTATTGGGTAAAACATAAAGTACTAAGGAGAAATGGTCCGACACACTCTCTCCGGCCCCAACCCAAAAGACCATGGCATCACTCTGCCTTGACCAGGTTATCATACATAGCATAATCCTCTAAGACCCCGTCACCTACCTACGCAAACTCATAACGGAGTACTGTTCGTGGGAATGAGCAACGCCCATAATAAGGGTGATTAGTACACCATGTATTGAGTAAGGTAACAATATAGTTAAATTAGGGCATAACAACACGTAATACAGATATAATGCACACAAAATATTATGTTAGATCATTTACCCCTATCTGAGTTCAAAGCCATTAGTTCAATATTTACACATTTCTTGAATTATATCTACACGAGTTCGGGGACCCCACTATTATGATCGATGGGCGAGTAACTATATCACTTAGGGCAGAAAGCACCTGACTACTATTATAACTGAGTGATTGGTAAATATCCTACATCCAAGCCCGACTCAATGATCTTCCACTTAAAGTGATTAATGTCCTTTTTGTATCTTATTAGTTAGATATCACACATCCATCCATGCACAACCCAAGTAACACTCCTGACCTACTATAACCCCGACCAAACCTGACCTCATGAAAACCCTAATCCCTTAACCTGAGATATCCACCCCCTCCAATGATATCTGGCACCTCTAACATTACCCATCAACCTAAGTGTGTCCTTAGAAACCTTATAATCATGGGTCATGACCTTCTCTCCTTTTCCACCCATCTATGATCTCCGTCACCTACTAGGGTTTCCCCCTCGAAACCCTAATCCGGTTTATGTGGCCCTAGCCTCCTCTCCTATTCGTACTCAACCCTAAGCTTCCCTGATTCAAGTACACATCACCATACTTATCCCAAGTCCAAAACTTTGCATCCCGACTCCCTCAACTACCACATGTGATAATGACATCCCAAATATACACCCTTGAAGACCCTAATATCCCCTTTATTTTCGTACCCCCTTTCTTACACAACTGTATCATCTATTGACTCAACCCACGTCCTCCATGTGGTATATACCTCATCACAACTCTAATGTACAACCAAATTCATCAAATTTTTTCATATGGCACGCCCTATCCTTAAGGTTGACCCTCGAAACCCTAATTTGTGCTCCATGCACTTTCCCATCTTCCCACGTACCAAAACTCCCCCAATTCCACCAACTACCCAAAACACATTTTTCCTCTCCATTGTCAACCTTCAAACAAGGCCCCATCTCAACCTCTCCCCATGCAAAGCTCACACTCTCCATGCAAAGTTTTCATCCTAGCCCCTCTTATCTTCGTTACCCTTTTTATTAGTCCACATCATTTCAAAGGATGGTTAGGACACTTCCCACATAACAATTTATTTACTCTACCCTCGTTATTTTATTTCATTTTCCTTAGCCACTCAAGTCCCACCAAAGACACTTTGGCACAAATACATTATTTTTCAACCATAAACAATATTTACATTAACCCATGATAAGACTTAGCAACACATACAAAAACAAGCAATAAGAGTCATACATATCATTACCTTAGATCCTTACAAGCCAAGCTGCACAACACACACTTAGTTCACAAATACATATATACAAATACACTCATTCCATAACCAAGACATATAAGCATACCCTAACATAACCATATCCTTATCTAGTTGGCTCCGGTCTTGGAGCAAAGAGATCTTACGCCTCCTCACGGGGGATTTCTAGTTCGGTACCTATTATGAGAACATCAACGTAGCTATTTAACTTATTTCCTACCCTTCTTCATTTTTCCTTATTTTATTAACTAGAATAATAATAATAATGTTAATAATAATGGATATTAAAATAAAATGCTCAAAATAAGTAAGGAGGGAGAAGATGCGACCATAATAGATCAAGTAAGCGAGGGTGGTGACAGAGGCAATGACGGTGATGCAAGGAGAGAGTTTTTAGGTTTGGAAGGAGGATGGAAGGTAGGGTTTCTTGGGGTGGTGGAGGTGTTGGCACATGTAGCTAGTGGTGGAGGTGGTGGTCTTGTGGTGGCGGCGGTGCTTTAGAGGAGGAGAGGGAGAGAGGGAAGAAAGGAAGGGGAATAAGGGGTGGTGGAGGAGTTATTGTGGCAGAGGAGGTTATCCTATGCAAGAAGGGAGGTAGGGAGGGAGGTATGGGCGGCGATAGTAGTGGGGTAGGGCAGTGCTGGTGGTGTAAAAAGGAAGCTTGAGCTGCCCACTCTGCATGGTTGGAGAAAGTAAAGGAAGGGAAGGGGTTCAGTATGCACATGGAGGTGCAGGGAAGAGAATGGGAGGGAGCTAGGAAGGTACAAAGGGAGAGAGGAATGCACGGGAGATTAGTTAGGGGAAATAAGAAGAAATGAGGGTGTGGGAGGGTTTATATAGGCATAGGGGGTAAGATGAAGGCAAAAGAAGGAAGATGATAAAGAGGGGAGGGACAAGTGGCTGTCGGTCGGTGGTGGCAAGCGACACACCATGCGTAGGGGGGAGAAGTTGTAGGGGTAGGGGCGGATGAGGGAGAGGGACATGCAGGGGGACCGTGCTAGTTACACACCCTACATGGTCGAAAGAGGAAAGGGAGAGGGGGAGCAGGTGAGGGAGTGCTGCGAAAATGGCAACGAGGGAGGGGATATGCAAGTGTGCAAGAGGGTGAGAGGTTGGGGATGAGGGTAGAAAAGGAGAGGAAGGAAAAATAGAGGGAGAGAAAGGGAAGAATGGGGGGAGGGCTAGAACGTTTGGGCCGCTGCCTGGGGAAAGAAAAAAAAAAGAGTTGGGCCAGTCAGGGGGAGAAAGGGGGAGAAGGAAATGAGGGGGAGAGGGGAGTGGGCTTACGCCGTTAGGCCAACTAGCCACAACCCAGCTGCCCAGAAGGAAAGAAGGAAAAAAGAAAGGAAGAAAAAGAAAAAAGGAAGGGAGAGAAAAATGAAAAGAAAAAAGAGGAAGGAAAAAAATGGAAAAGAGGCATGCTGTGTTGTTTTGGGTTTTGGGGGGGTTTATGGTTAAATAATAATAATAATAATAATAATTAAAATAGTTTATTTATTTATTTAGGACTTGCTATAATTTATCTATAGTTGGTTTTAGGTGGGTTAATTAAAATAACTTCTGAATACTATTTTTTTTTATCATTTTTATTGTCATAATAATAATAATAATCATTTTATTAAAAAGGAGACACGTATTTTAGTTTTATTCAATAACTCGCTATTTTCTCCGTTATTTCTAAAAAAAAAAGTTCGAGGTATTACATAAGATGACAAAGCAAAGGTGAGCTCATTTTACTTGAGATCAGCTTTGTTCTCTAAACGATGAAGGTGGTTTAGGCTTCTTCAAGTTGGAACCTTGCATTAGGGGGCTTACTATGGAATATGCACCAAAAAGGATTTGTTGTGGGCAAAGTAGGTTCATGTCATCTACCTTAGATGTGAGAATATTTGGGCGTATGAACCTTTGCTGTAGACATCATGCATGTTCCAATAGGTGTTGTTGCTTATGGACATACAACACCCTCTCATTCACAATGGGTTGGATAAATGGCTCAAAGACCATTCCATTTGAGCAGCTTATGAGTAATTGAGAGACATAAGACAAAAATTGTGGTGGGCATGCTTGGTCTGTCATAGCCTTATCCATCCTCGGCATTGGGTTCCTCTCTGCCTGGCCATGTAGGATAGGTTGCCTAGACGCCAACAGCTAATAGCTATTGGGATGAACATTGATATGCATTGTATGCTTTGAAAATGAGGAGTTGAGACAACATATCATCTTTTTTATGCAAAGTCCTAGGTCTTTGGGTATATGATAGAAAATATGTTATGCAGTGTGGCATGAAAGGGACATTATGACTTTTAGTTTGGAGAGAGAAGCTTGCGTGTTGTTAGATCAGTTGAGATAGAAGAAAGAAGCATTTCGTGCCTTATTGGGAGCTTATGTGGGCTCCGTGTAGCACGAGAGGAATCTTATAATTTTTTTAAGGTAAATAAGTTGTTGATAGAAGTTTATTATTTTCTACTATTGTAATGTTATAAGGAGAATTGTCCATCCCTACTATAATAGAAAATAGAAGATATGAGCGATGACTAGATGTGTTTAATAGAGTTTGTTAATTATTTTGTTAGAAGGAAACTCATTTTTCACGTAATAAAAATCTTATTTATAAAAAAAAACAATATTTTAGTAAAATTATAAAAGAATATAACAAATATACAAATAAAGTTATATTATTACAAAAGTAATAAGTTTTATTATCAATATAAATGATTTTTAGTTTGATAAACAGCCTACGACCCAAACACGTCAGGAGAGGTATTCAAAGCTTTCTATCCAAAAGAGAAAAACAAAACTTAAGAGAGGTACTCAAAGCTTTCTACCCAAGAGTGGGAAAAAAATAAAAACGGCAATGAAGGCCGCTGTTTTATGAATTTCAAAATTCATATTCCCGCCAGAGAAAAGACCTTCTCCTTACCGCCCACTGCTAAAGGCCATTATGCCGGGAAAAGAAATTCCCAGTTTTATACACTCAGCTCCCTTCGCTCCTCTCTTGCTCTCTTCTACAGGATACGAGTCATACGACCAGTCATCAGCTCTCAAAAATGGAGTACCTTCGGCCCCAATCTATTTATCAAGACATCAAATCGAGAGAACTCAATGGATTGAAAGGTACTAATTGATCGCTGCTCTTCTAGTTTCCATATCATATTATTAGATGCTATCCGATCGAATCAGTTCTCTAAAATTTGGGGTTTTGTCCTTTTATTTCAGTAAGAAAAAGGCCATACTTCAGCGATAGCTTTGAAGCTCCTGAACCGAAGAGCGATGCAGTCAGCAGTCGCTATATTCCATTAGCTCTTTCCTTCTGCAAGGTAAGGAATCAATTTTTCCTTAATAACCGGTGACACTAATTGTTATGGCTTGTGAAATTGATTGCCATATGCTTATTAAGGAAAATTTGGATTTTTTTTTCCAGACCAGTAAAAGTGCCCATATTATCGCCGTTTCGGATCAAGATGGGTATGTGAGTTTATTCAATTCTCGTTCGAGGTTCATATCATCTGCAACACACGAAGAGAATGCAGGTGTGTTTCTTGTTCACTTATGAAGTGTTAAATTTGGGAATTTTCTTGATTGATTTTCGTTATATCTGACCTCATTCATTGGTTTTGAAAAACTTCCAGAAAAATCTAGGGTTGCCAACTGGGTTGCGCATGATAATGCTGTTTTTGATGTGTGCTGGATTAAGGTATTTCATTTTGCCTTTATCCTCTCTCTATTTCCGTTTTCAATTTTATAGGTTAACCAAATGATGGTAATTGTATCGACTGGAATAATTTGACAGGAGGACACCAGCATTTTGACAGCTTCAGCTGATCATTCGGTAAGTAAGTATTGCCAGCCGTGTATGGCATGTAAAATAACAACTGTCAGAAAGCTGGGTCAGTTTTGCTTTATGGCCCTGTTGGGTTCGTCTTGACAGATTGAATGAATTTGTTGAGCATGCCCTCAATTGATAAAGACTGATTAAATAACACATCCCCTTAGGCTATCTCGAAAGTGTTTATTATAATTTTAGTTTCCGACCAGATAGTTTTGTTTCTTATTGAATTTTCGGGAACTATGAAAAGCAAGATACTGAAATTGTATACTACTGTATACTGTGGCGGTGCTTATTCTTTGCAGATAAAGGTGTGGGATGTACAGAAAAATACTTGCACAGGGGTATTGACAGGACATTCTGCAACTGTAAAATCCCTATCATCGCATCCTTCAAATTCTGGTAGGCTAAAACCCTCCATCCCACTTCCATACATCTGCTCTTATAATTTTTTCTCCCGCCGTTCATCCCTACACCTTTTCCGTCATTAAAGCCCATTTTTTTTTCCTGATGCGTGTTCAATAGATTTGTTCGTTTCTGGCTCAAGAGATGGATCCTTTGCTCAATGGGACTTGAGGTGCAAGCCTAGTGAAGGAAGGAACTCCATAACGTAAGTTAAACAAGAATGAAAAATTTCCTCGTGTCGGTGATCGGACGTGGTCTTTTAAATGTTCTATCTGCAAAAGTTCTTTTCATTTATATGCCTGATCTCGTGTAGGCCAACCAGTGTAACAAAAAAGGCACATGTTGACGGAAAACACACAAGGCGTAGGAGGGTCTGTCTGCTGAATTCCTTCGACTATGTGTTGATGTTCACCTATATTTTTCTCCTGATTTTGTTCTTCTTTACTATCAGGCTGCTCCAGTGAGTATCACGTCAGTTCTTTGTCTCAAAGATGACCTCTGTATTGCTACAGCAGGAGCAGCTGATAGGTACAATAACTATTCCAAGCTGTTCCTTTTCCCCATTGCATTGTACTTGCAATGTTATATCGTAATGTTTTTATTGGTAAAATTCAGTATCATAAAGATCTGGGACACTAGGAACCTCAAATGCTCTGTCATCCAAACGTTTCCGTATCCTGATTCAGCTGCCGTTGATATGGTAAGTTTAGCTCAAAACCAATAAACGTTTTCAACCGATTACTTGCTCCTGATGATACGGTTTTGAAACAACTGTTCCTTTCTCAATATGTGTTTAGCTGAATCTTGTTACATATGAATCCATTATATATAACCTTCAACTTTCAGAAAAGAAGACATGGGATTACCAGCTTGTCTCAAGATCTCAACGGTCTGTTCCTTTCAGCCTCATGTATGGACAATAGGTATTCAACATTCCCGTTCTTCCTCTTGATACATTAAGCGCATTCTATGCGGGTGATCCATTTTGCTCAGAAAGCCTATATGTACTTGACTAGCAATCCCTTTCCGATGTCTTTCAGGATATACTTGTACAACCTGCATAAGCTAGACAAAGGCCCAGTCAATTCCTATGCCGGCTGCAATATTAATTCATTTTTCATAAAAGTAAGCTCTGAATTTGTGAACAGAATATGCGAAAATGAGCACATTTGGCCTCCGGTACCGTATTCTCACACTGATTCTTGGCTTGTCTAATGGCAGTCTGCAATTAGTCCTGATGCATCTCATATACTCAGTGGCTCAGTAGATGGAGATGCCTACATATGGCAGGTGAATAGACCGGATGATCCAATCGTGCTAGAAAGCCATGAGAGAGAGGTTACATCAGTTGACTGGTATGTCACTGATCCAGGGGAAGTATTGCTGTCTTCTTTTAGAACACATGTGAACCGACTTCCTTTAACTGACATTACAGGTGCCTACACGAGCTAGGGAAAATTGCTACTTCTTCGGATGATTATACAGTAAGCAACGTCAAAACACCAAAAGTGATTCGAACAATTTCCGATATAATCAAGGCTGAATGCAACTTTCTCTTGTTTCTAGGTTCGCTTTTGGGACATATTCAATAGCTTTTGCACCTCAGAAACATATCCTCCTAGTTTTAGAAGAAAAACAGGACCATCAAGGGTGGAAAGCGCAAGGCTAATACAAGATAGAGAAAATAAAGAGCCAAGTGTTATAAATTCACGCCCCAGTGAAGAAGACTGCGACATGAAAACACCTGAGCAAGCCGGAAGGGCAGAAATGAGGACCCCTGAGTCCCAGAAAAACAAGTTACTACCTGTTAACTTGATGGATACTCTAGAGAAGCTCCCTGAATTTTCATTACAAAGCCCTTCTTCTGTCCTCAATCCTCCTTCCTCTTCAAAAAAGAGAACAATTCGAGACTACTTCCTGGCTTCGGCATGAAGTTGTATTTAGCAGCGTGGAGAAGTGCTTTTTCTGATTGTGCAGGGTATGAAATTGTTTTGATTCTGTGCTTGGAAAAGGGCTATGCAGGTTTTTTTTTTCTTTTGTCAGGGGTTTATGTCCGTGTATTGGGTACATTATTACGAGATGGGAATGTTTGAAATCAAAACCGGGTGGGTAGTGCTTTTCAGGAATGTACAGCAAAAAAATATATACTATACATATATATCATTATTTTTGAAAATCCAGAGACGTTAATGTTATCTAATTTGATTCATTCATCTGCTTGCTAGAAATATATCTGCTTTGTGCTGTTGAATCATGTTGTTGAATGTTATAACCTTTCGGTTTTTATCCTGAGATTACCACCATTGTTTTTTGTTAAGGTGCAGCAGGTTAAATAAGAGAGTTTATAGTGTCTTGCCAGCTCTGTTAACACGACAAAACTCAGAGTCCTTAAAGCCAATATGGAGCTCCATACAATCAAAGATAATCCCAAAAAGAGGGAGAGAAGACTTTGCATTGAGGATAAGGTTACACACATCTAAGGAATCACATTCAATAATAAGAGAATTAGTGCTAAGATCTTTTGCCAACTTTAGACCATTTCTCAATGCCCAAAATTCAGTAGCAATATTTGAGGTACGATTAATCTTTTGCGCAAAGCCAACTACCTAATAATTGTGGTGATCCCTAATGAGACCCCCTCTAATCTCTTTACTCTTCACTTCACCATTAGTGTTGAGTTTGAGAAAGTTGCAAGGAGGTGAGATCTAATCGATACGTCAAGATGACTTAGGTAAAGGAGGAGCATCCCTATTGTTTTTAACAATTTATCACTCGATCACCCATCTTTGAAGAAAGGACGAGTTAGCATGGGGTTCTTTAGAATTGGAAATTAAGTTTTGAGCAAGCTAAATCAACAAAATTGCATGAATAAAAACACATGCCCATGATATAAATCAAACTGTGTCGCTTTTATTTTTAGAATTTCTTCTAAGCCAGACCTAAAAGTTAATAGGGTAGAGAAAGCAAATGACTAGGGGGAGGGAGCGATAGAGCTGTTCCAAAAGGAAAAGGGGTTATCATAGTGGAGGAAGTGATTATCATAAGACGATTGCCTACACCAATATGACAATCTATGTCCTCTTTGATACCCCTATAGAAGAGAGATTCATTAGTAGGAAGTCTTTTATTGTTGAGGAGCCAAGGAAAAAGGTGAAGTCTTAGAGGGCAGTTCACATTCCAAATCCAATTTCATTGCTTGTTTACATCAACTGGGCCCTGACAGAGGATGCTATTGTAAGACGACTTATTGGTGGATGGGCTATTAGGGGTGAATTTTCGAGAAAGGGAATCCTCTTCATCATTATGCAACCACGGTATAGAAGAAGCTCTAATATGATCATTCACATATGCCAAAAGTTTAAAAAATATGGTCGAGAAATCCTAGGACCGATTCTTCCGAATATCACTAACTCTAAGATGATCTTCAGTAGACGTAAAAGGACCTTCAATTTGTGATCGAATATTGCAATCTCCACACCAATGATCAAGCCAGAAGTAGGTTAGTTTTCCATTGTGACCATATCTACGAGCACTTAGTAGTTTGAGGGGTTGAACTTCACAAATGGTTCTCCAAGTAGATGAGGTGTTATAACTGGATTTTGCATTTCTTTTATGCTAACATTTTTCAAGTAGCGATGGAGCCTAAAGATAAGTTTTTTAGCCTAGGTCTTCCATGCAATCCCCCTAATGTGAGCTTTTTTTTTCATGGTAGCTGAACGGAGACAAAACCCTCCCTCTTTATTGGAGAGAGTGACACCTTTTAGGAAGCATGATAGAGTTTCTTTTTCTTGTGAGTTCTACCCCAAAGGAATCTATTTGTAATTTTGTTAATTTAGTTAGAAACCTTCTTGGGGATTTAATCAATTTGCATGATATAAATCGAAAATGATTGAGTCGAGGACTTAGCAAGGACAACTCTGCTTGTAAGAGAGAGAAAGAGAGAGATTCAACCTTCCAAGTAGCCAAATTATTCTTAAGGCTTATAAGGAGATCATGGAATTTGATGGAAGAGGCTCTCAGGGAGTTTGTGGCATAACCAAGATAAGAACCAAGGTCATGAGTAAGGGGAATCTCCAACTCTAGAGAGTATTTAATCAACTCATCATTGTGAAGATTCTTGGAAAACATGATCTTAGACTTTTCTAGGCTAATACTATGACCATATTATTGAGTTAAAATTTTAAGAACTTTCATCATAGTTGCAATACTTTGATCATTATCTTTGGCAAAGAGAATAATGTTGTATTTGAACAAAAGGTAAGAGAAGGTATTTTTTTTTTCAACTTTGCCACAAGCAATGGGCACCAATTCTCTAAGTCGCTGAAATGCCTCAAAAATTTCTAATTTTAAGGATTATATTGAAATAAGGTTTTATTGGAAAATTTAAATTAATAAATTATTTTTATTAAAATAAAAAGGAAATTAATTAGGAAAAATCAATAATAAATTTATAAGTGTTTTAATTAAATAAATTATTTTATTTAAATTAATAAGGATAAAATAGTTTCAAATTAATATTAATTTTATAAATAATTTAATTGAATAAAATTAGGGTGTTTTGCTAATTAAAATGGAATTTATGAAAAATCTTTTAAAAATCCTATTTTAGCCTAAAAAAGGATTTAAATATTATTTTATTTAAATATTATTATTTTTAAATATCCTAAATATCCCAACTAATTTAATTAACCTAACCCATTATTTTTCCCTTTTTCTTTTTCTTTCTTTTTCCTTCTTCTTTTCTTTTTCTTTTTCTCCTCCCCGACCTGGGCCAGCTCGCAGCCCAAGTCCCCTCCCTCCTTCCTTCTCCTTTAGCGCGGCCCAACCCGCACGGTCCAGACTTACTTCTTTTAATGGCGCGCTGCATTTCTTCCCTTTTATCCCAAAAACGCGTCGTTATAATTAACGAACCTTACCTTGTGTCGCCGACCGGCCAACTCCCCTTCTTTTCTTTTCTTTCTTTTCTCCCCCGAACCATCGGTTCCCCCACCTTTCTTCTTCTTCCTTCGCACCTGCCCAACCTACCGACCTGTACCTGTAACTCCACTGTAGCCACCAACCGATAATTTCGCCAGTGACTACGCACGTTCGCTGCCCACTTTCTCCCCCTCTCTTCCACGACGACTCACTGACCACACCTATCTGCCCACTTCTCCCATTCCTTGCACGATTTCCCTCTCCCCTGGCCATGACCATGACTGGGAAAGTGCGCCGGCTGTCCTCGTCAGTCGGTGCCCACTTCTGCCTATCACTCCCCCATTTTACCTTCGACCATAACTTCCTTTCAAGCCTATAAATACACCCCATAGTCGCATCGAGTCGAATTTTTGGTTGAAGTTCAGAAAATACCTCCCTTGGATCCACTGCCCCTTTAGACACCACTTCCGCCGCCTCCGGCCAACACCGTCGCCCGTTCTGGCCACCCTTACACTCCTTGCACCGCCCCCTAATTAATTGTGCCTTCCTCCTCCATCGATTCTTCCTGCACGATCCACCCCAGCTGTGCAAAGTTCTCTCCTCAACCAAACCATTTTCTGCCACCTTTGCCCTTCGAACCACCATTAGCCACCTCCTCCACCGCTTCTTTTACCTCTCAAATTATTCTGCAGACCACCCTCTACCTTCCCCTCCCTTCTTTTCCTCTTCCTCCCTCTCCTCCTCTCTTTCTCTCCTTCTTCTCCATTCGGCCACCACCACCGCCGCCGTGCGCTGCCACTTTTGGCTGCGTCGCTACCTCTATTATGCTCCTCTCCCTCTAGGTATTCTTAAACTGCCCAACTTCCACCTTTATTCTCCCTATCTTTTTCTCAGCATTCAACTTTTTCTTTTTCTTCTCTTTTTTCGGCCGCCGCCGCCGTGCACCACCGCCTATCCTCGCCAACCCAAGGTTGAACCCTAAACCCTCTCAACCTTTTTCCCTATTTTTACAAGCCTTAAATTATTTTATTTCATTTATTCTAATATAAATCCTATTATTATTATTATTTTTAATATTTATTATTATTGTTATTAATATTAATGTTTTATTATTATTATTCTGTTGTGGGCTGAAGCCCTATTGTAATTTTTAATTCGATTTTAGCACTATTACCCTTATTATTTCTATTATTACTATTATTAATATGAATATGTTATAAGTATAATTATTATTATTATTTCCTATTTCGAATTTCTATTATTCTTATTCCATTATTATTGATACAACTATTTTACCATTAGTGTTGTTAATAATGTTATTATTGTTATTGTTGTTATCATCATCATCATCATCATCATCATCATTACTACTACTACTACTACTACTACTACTACTACTACTACTACTATTACTATTTTCAAGTGTTAGTATTATTATTTTATATAGGGCTGAAACCCAATTGTGCTTATTTTAAATTTTAGTAGTAGTATTATAAGTATCATGTCTTATTATTATTAGGGTTATTAGTATTTATTCTTATTAATGTTATTATTATTATTTATTAAGTTATTATTACTCAATGTAGGGTGGAAACCCTACTTCTTTTTATCTTCAAATATTATCCTTACTATTATTACCATTATGATTATTATTATTACAATATTATTATGGTTTTTATCATCATCATCATCATCATCATCATTATTATTATTATTTCATCACTATTATTATTACTAAATTGGTTATTTATTTTACTAATAATATTATTATTAGTATTATTTTAGTGAAGGGTTTGAAGCCCTTATTTCACTATGTTTTTGAGTAATGTCCTTTTTATTATTCTTATTACTATTTTTATTATTCTTGTTAATATTAATATTGATATTATTTTTGGTATTTTGCTATTATTATTTTAATATTTTATCAAAAGCCTAGTCTTATATTAAGTTAGTGATTAATAGCATTTCTGATAGGAGGAAGTCTAATTTTAGCTTTTCCCTCATAATAGGTGAAACCAGTCAAAGCCCTAAGGAAGTGTAGGAGCGTGCTCCGAGATCGGTGTCATTTTAGGTAAGGGGTGCTAAGGCCATATGTGTAATATGTGATTTTATGCTATGCATGCCATGTGATATGAATTATAGCATATTTCATGTGTATATTGTATAATTGTTATGAATGCAGCATGATATAGAGTTGAAGTATGTTGGTGTAAATAATTGTGGCATAAGAATTATGTGTATGAGTGTGTTATTATTATGATATGATGTGGCCTAAAGACATGCATGATAGGGTTGTAATAATGAAGAGGAGTGTAGCAATATGGTGTTAGGGTTTTGCATGGTGGTATTAGGGTATGCATGATAGTATTAGGGTTTGCATGGTGGTATTATGTTTTACATGGTGGTATTAGGGTTTGTATGGTGGTATTAGGGTTTATATGGTGGTATTATGTTTTGCATGGTGGTATTATGTTTTGCATGGTGGTATTGGGGTATGCATGGTGGTATTAGGGTTTGCATGGTGGTACTATATTTTGCATGGTGGTATCAGGGTTTGTATGGTGGTATTATGTTTTGCATGGTGGTATTAGGGTTTGCATGGTAGTATTATGTTTTGCATGGTGGTATTAGGGTCTGCATGGTAGTATTATGGTCGTATGGTGGTATTAGGGTTTGCATGGTGGTATTAGGGTTGCATGATGGAGCTAGGGTTTTGCATGGGAGTTAATAATTGCATGGGAGTTAGGGTTTGCATGGGAGCTAGGGTTTGTGTGGAGTTAGGGTTTGCATGGAAGAAGGGTTTATGTGGAGCTAGGGTTTTCATGGAATTAGGGTAACATGGGTGTTAGGGTGTGCCATGGTTAACTCTCGTGGTGGTGGTTAACTAGGGTTGGAGGATGAGAACTATAGAAGGTGGTCATGCATGTCTGGGTCAAAGCTTGTGAATAAGATACGTAAGATATTAATTACTTAAAGTGGAAGATATTGAGACGGGACTAGCCGATCCATCGGCCAGGAATAGTAGTTAGGGTTTTATCCTATGTGCGATCGATCCACCGGTTATAATAGTGGTTAGGACATGAGGTCCTATATGTGATCGACCCACCGGTTATAATAATGGGTGATCCCGATCTCAATGGAAAATAAACCAGAGTTTTGCTAAGACAAATAAAAGACACTAATCACTTACAGTGGAACACCATGCGAGTAGGAACCGAGCCAATCCACCGGTTAGGAATAGTGGTTAGGGTTTTACCCTATATGTGACCGATCCACTGGTTATAATAGTGGTTAGGGTTGTACCTTATATGTAACCGATCCACCGGTAATAATAATGGTTAGGGCATGATGTTCTATGCGTGATCGACCCACCAGTTATAACAGTGGGGTGTTCTTGTACTCACATGGAAATGATAAAAAGGCATAGTGTGAATCGACTTCCAATAAAAGAATGATTAAATAAGTAATCTGGACCCTTTTGGGCCTTATGTGTGGACTTTTTGATTATATGTTGTGGATTTCTCTATACGCTTTTATGTATCATATGTGTGGCTTGAAATTGTATGTTGATTATTATCCTATATGATTTGATGTGTTTATGTGTCGGCCTTAGTGCTCAGTTACCTTACTCAGTACATAGCGTACTGATCACCCGTTTCACGGGTGCTGCTCATTCCCACGAGTAGAAGGCCCGTTTGATCTGTTGCAGGTAGGAGACGCTTATTTCGATGCTATTGATGTCTATGGGACATCATGTGGGGCCGAGTGATGTTTTGGCTGGATCAGTTCCTGGAGTGGCGTGGCCGTTTTCCTTTTTAAATTATGACTCATGTTACCTTTTTATTATGTTTGAGTTGCAGAAACAATTTTATTAATGTTGTTTATTTATTATCTGAAAAACAATATCTAGTATTTCGAATTATATAAAGACTTACATGTACTCTAATTTTCGTTTTTATAAATTTGGATTATTAATGATGTTATTAGTAGTGTTTTCTTAGCCTTAGTACTTGGTACTGGAACGGTAGGAGTGAACCGGTTTGGTACTAAGTGTAGTGGTAACATCTCTAGAATTCACTAGTTTTAATTTAAGTATTTCTATTTTAATTACTTATGCTTTAAAAAAAATGTGTAAATTTTGGGGGTGTTACAATCAACTTCATCCATATTGCGTGATGTAAGGAATTTTATGCACATGAGGAAGAGATATGGGGATATAGAATCCTTTGCCTTATGCACCTATGGGGATTGAAGCTTTTAATGGTGGCGCCATTAATGAGAACTTTGTATGTTGTTGAGGCATTTCTAGGAAAAGAGGTTTTAGTGAGGACAAATGTTGTTGCTAATAACCCTATCGTCATCCCCATTAGTCAATAGCGACTATTTGTCATTGCTGAAATGCCGTCCTAAATAATTTATAGCTAAAAGATAAAATATGGACAAAATAACCATTTTCAGGATTGAGACTACTAGTAACGACACTGTCATGCCACTTGTATACATTTTGATCAACTAATTTATAAGTTTTAATTTTTTGAGATGACAATGCCTTTGCTTATAATCCTTTTAGTGAAGGCATTTTTGTTTTTTTTTTTAAAAAAGTTTCCCTTAAAAAGATACATCTTGGCAGAAAGATTTAAAAAACTTCAACTTGTAGGGACGATATGTCGTCACTAATACCCCTTTTAGCCATGATATATTTTTAAATTTTTAAAGAAAACTTAAAAATTGGGTGAAAAATTGGAAAAACTTGACTTGTAGGGATGATATGTCATCAATAATGCCCTTTTTAGGGACAACAATATCTCATAATCGTCCCCCTTTATCGCTATTTTGGCTTTTAGCGATGAAAATCAATAATGACAACATTTATAGTTAATTCCATAAAATATGCAATATAATATAAAATATGTATAAATATTTATAAATAAAGAACAATCAAAACATTAAAATTATATTTATAATGCTATAAATTGTTTGAATCACATAACAAATTAAAATGTCTAAAATTAAAATTGCTTATAATAAATGATAATCAGCTTCTTCTTCTTCTTCTTCTTCTTCTTCATCATCGTCATCATCTTGGTGAGGTTGACCAAAAGGAGGATGGGGCTTACCATAGGGAACCCAGGTCTGATGTGGAGGTCAATGGCAAATTGATCAAACAAAAGCAGGATCTTTGAAGTCTCTATGTTGGTTCGATTGATGATGATGTTCTCAACTCTTTGATTGTTGATGAGGCTTCTTCAGCATATCAATGATGCATCTATGAAGAAATCATCCAATTTTATTCCTAGATTATATCCAACTCTCAAGCACTCACTCACTTGGAGAAGAATAGGGAGAATTAAAAAATTCTATGGTTTTTACTCAACTTGAACTAATTCGTACAAGGCAACAAGTACACATATGTATAAGGGCGTGCATATCCAGCCTTTTCTAACTAATATAACTATTATGTTCTCATTGATAGAGCTGTTTCCAACTAGTATTAGTTCACCTATAACATTATAATAACATCTTAGGTTATTTAACCTAATCGATTATATTAAACTAGTTAGTAAAAGCAAAACATATAAAAAAAACCCCTATAACATATATATTAAGCATTAGTGCTATTGTCCACAAGTATAAGATACCACATATTACAAAGTGTACATAAAATAATAAAGCTAAAAAAAAACCCTAGGCATACAATGCATGCATGAATCATGCAACCAAGCTTTGTCATGTAACTTTATCTTCTATGCCACTTTGTAACCTTTGCCTCATCCTTGTCTTGTACATTATATATATTTGATGAACTTTACTTCTTTCAAACATATAAAATACCTATAAGAATTACTTAATAAACCATTAGTAGCACTAGGGTTCTCAAGGATGATTGGTTCCATCTCTAAGTATGCTAACTATTGACATTCATTAGAAGAAGAGTGGGATGCTCTTGCATATGGGGCTAGAATGATGGATGAGATGCAGACCTAGATCTTTTTGTCTGTGTGGCTATCATCCACAATGCATTGATCTGTATCTGTTGTAAATGAACACACTTATAAATATTTACCATCATATAAAAATGGGAAACAATAACATATAATGGGGTACTCATTTCTGATGGGGGAGGGTGACTACCAACAAAAAACGAAGAAGATCCACTCGGTAATATGCCCCCAACACCCTTCTTGAAACCATTTTGATGAGCAAGAACTTCATCCACTATTCTAGTCTCATTGATCATCGATGGGTTTATAGAACTAGTATAGGGACCCTTATCCTCCCGAATTGCTTCCCGAGACTCATCATGTTGCATCACCATTTCATCCTACAAAATTAAAAAAATTACCTCAAGTCAAAAGTTCATAGCTATCATTTCATAAAATAAATGATAATATTAGTAATCCTACATAATTCTCTCTTGCATGGTCAGTGATCCAATGGCCTATCCTCACGTATAGATCCCTATAGGTCTCGATTTATAATGATTGATGAGTCTGTTTATCAACCTGTCATATATGTTTTAATTCAAAAATTAATAATATTAAATATAAATAATTTGTTTATATATATATTGATAATATGAAATAAATCTAGACCCGCGGTTACTAGATTTGTTAGATTAAACCTATTTTTCTTATTTTTATCAACCCTTAGCTACACATATAAACAAAATTCAATAAATGACTTAGAATTTTCAACATTTAAAATAGTGGAGTTAAATTTTTTACCTTTGCCTCATATGATGTTGAGTAGCCTATGTACTTTTTCTTCTAGGTTTCTTAGTTAAATCTATTTGACTTCCATTTGTCATCTTTCAACCACTTCGTCTTCATCTTATTCTTCCTAATCTTATATTAATCCTGGAAAACCTTTTAAGACCAAGCATAATTTGATCCCATATGCAATTGTGCCTTAAGTAATCAAGATCAAATTATTTATACAAAATTAATGTATACTATATCAGTCATTTATAAAATAATAATATTCATATATATAATCTAACAAAATATAAATACTTCAAGTCATGGAAGAATATTTAAGGGTAAATTTTTAAAAGTATGAGCCCATGATTTATACAAAGATAGAATGAACTCTTTATTGCATTTCTAGCATAATGATAATTTTTTTGGTCTATATTCCCCCACAAGATTATACGTGCCATCTTTATTAGCAAAATTTATGTGTAATGACTTTTTTCGTTAGCTAACCATAGGTTATATAGATAAATATCCTTTCCTCTGCCTCTCCCATTCCCTCTGTACTCTGATGATGATGCAAATATTGATTTCAAAGTTAATATAAGTACCATTAAATATTTGTTTAAAGCCATATGTTTATACGACAAACAAGTGTTTTTTTATATATATACTGTCTCACTAGACTCACATGTAGAAGGTAATCTATGAGGTCTAGGAGGGGGATCACCTTCTCCATGTCCATCATAATATGAAGTATCAATAATGGACATAACTATATGTTGTATATATATATTTTTTAAAAATGGTAATACAAAAAGATAAATTATATCAAATTAGTATATCACCATATGGTAAAACTATATTTCATATGTCTAGTTTAACAATAATAGTCAATACAAAAATCATACCAAATACACACTTAGTTAGAACAAACACTAGAATTATGACTATAACCCTCTTCTTCGGTGTTGTACATAACCGAATCCAAATAACCTAAGCCCTCATCTTCCATGTCATCTTCTGGGATCTTGTCATCATCAGTGTCATCAGTGGTCTCATTAACATCCATATCTTAAATTCCAATGCGTAACATTATAGTAGCGTAATTAACACAATTAATCACATCCACCATATCGGTCTCATCATTATCATCATTCATATACCAAATGTGATGGTGGTTAGCTTCCCAAGCCACCTTCTAATTATATCCTTTAAGAGGATCATCTATATGCCAGTTTTTTTTCCCTCGAGATCCCAATATATACTAATAATTTGTATACCACTCATACCTCGTATACACCCTTATAATGTTATTATACCGCTTTATTCTTTTCTTTCTCATATCAGTGTCAAGCCATTTACACTTGAATAAAAATAAAATAAAATAATCATTAAATTATGATAATTTGTTAACCTCCAGTAACTATCCATAGAAAAAAATGCCATCAATTCCAGGGTCACACACACCGCTATTTTGTGTTCTTTTATTTATATCTCTACGATGTTTCAAATATTTAACTCCATTAATCAAACAATCATGCTAAATTAAGAAAAACACTAAATGGCTGACAAGACAACACAAATAATTCATCATTATATTTAGCGAATTTGCCTTCTCTTAACTTATATATTTGTAAATAAAGTTATGTTATAAAAATATTATAACTAGTATTACATTAACTAAATGTATATGAAGACACAACATTTTACCTTGGATTAAAACCAATATGCAAACTCTTTCTTTTGAATATCAGCTAAATTACCATCATATTGGCTAATTTCAGTCATGTGTTCACTACAACAATTTAGTACATTTAATTTTACCATCACATATGATATAATTAATAAAATTAGATTATGGTAACTTAATACTTACTCTAAATATTCTTGTATCATAGAAAAATTGTTGAGAGTGTATCAATAAATTTCATTTATCCACTCAATAGGTAATCTCATCTTAGTACTCTTACTAATAAGAGGAGCCTACAATTGGAAAGCTGACATATGATGACTTATTGTCACATCCTCATTTTTTTCCTGCTTTGTTAAACCTTATCTCAACAACTTGCATGTACGCAAAAAAAAAGTTAATTTCTCAATAGCCACATAACCTTCAACAATTGAACCCTCCGGATGTGCACATCTTCTGATGTACTCTTTCAAGTCATTCAACTCTTTCTCAATGGGACACATCAATCGTACTTCTTTAGGTAATTGTATTATAAGATGAACCATGAAGATAAAGAATGATGGAGGGAATATTCCCTCAAGCTTTTAAGGGTGCACACCAACATTATCTTCTACTTTCTAAAAATAAGATAATTAAAGTTTCTTTAAAAAAATCTAACTAAAGAAGTTGCATAGTTCTATGATAGTGTTCCTAAACCATTTTCTCAAGAATCCACAAACTCCAACTGCTAACAGGCATTGTATAATTACATGACGATCATGTGACTTTATGCTTTTAATCTTGTTGTCATTATCGTTAACATTCTTCTTGAGGTTTCTAACAAATCTATCTAGAAACTTCACTTCCTTAAAAAATCTCAAGAGCTTTCTTTGATCATGATAATCAATAGTAAATTATGCTTCAAATTTCATCAACTTGTTTGTCTTATAATAAAATTATAACTCTTTTTTGATGTTCATGCCCTCTAAATCACATCTTGCATTGTTAATGTCTTTTGATTTTTCATCATCACCAAATATTATCCCAAGCAAATGGGAACAAATTTTTTTCTCAGTTTGTAAAATATCTAAATTATGCTTTGAAAAATTCATTGACTAATAGGGCAAATCAGTGACGATGGTCATCTTCATCCAATTTAAATCATTGACACATCCTTTTCTCTTTAGATGGTTAGGATGCTTATCAGGTTGATATTTTGTAACACATCTCAACTATATCAAAATATCATCATACGATAATCTCCTCAGAGGTTCCCTTCTTTTGAGTTTTACATTGAATTGATTTTTTTTTTCTTAATTGATGATTGGTGTGGAGGAATCTTCTGTGGCTAACATACTTGATCTTGTTCTTCAATCTCATAGAAGTAGTGTCTTTATAGTAATTATGACATGCTAAATATCCTTAACCAAACCAACTAATATATATGATCAAGTTGGGAAATCATTAATGGTACAAAGTATTGCTACACTTATTTTAAACACCATTGTTGGCTGCTTCTTGTATATGAACCCCTAAAATCCATAGATCATTCAATTAGCCGACCAATATCCAGAGAAACACATTAATATCCTTACCCTGAGAACCCAAATTAGGAATCAATAATGTCAACATTAAAAATGGTTCTTTCATGTAGTGTTAGGGGTAAGTTGTATGTGGTTAACATAACTGGTCATATACTATATCGAAAACTCATGTTGAAGTGATTAAAGTTGTTAGATTCCAATGCCAACTATACATTTTTTGGATCGATTGCAAAATTTTGGTGATTTGCATCAAAATGCTTCCACACTTCACCATCAAAAATATGACGCAATATCCTTGTTTCTATTAACTGACCCTTTAAATTCCACCTCATGGCATGAGCTGTCTGCCTGCAAGCGTAAAACATCTTTAGCCTCGGCGTCAGTGGAAAGTACTGCATAACCTTATTAGGTACTTTCTTTCCCATTGTGACTTTATCTATTCAACGAGATGTGCACATACATGATAACTTTCTCAATTTACATTTTCCTTTCAATACAATGTATAATGATACTTGCATGCATGAATGATTTCGTAGCCTAAACTGAGCTTCCTCATCCTCTTCTTTGCCTTATAGTGTGAATCATACAACTTGTTTCCTTCTAGAAGACCTTCTTTTAGCAATTTGAGAATCCCATCAATAGAATTATTTGTCCACTTATTTAATACCTTATGATGCATCAACTTCACCATAAAATTTAAAGGCGAGAAATTATTACACCTAGAATACAACTCAACCTCCATCTCTTGGAATAACTTGTCATAATATGGATCATTTTGATTTTCTACTAATTCATCATCTATATGACCATGCACTTCATTGTAAATATTATCTTGTCCTTCATTGCCACCACCAACAAAATTACCCACCATTTCTTCCTTCCTCAATCATATGCACTAGTTCCATGTGAGGTTCAACTTCACCATGATATACCCATACATCATAGTTTTGTATGAACCCTCTCCGTAGTATATGGTACTCAATCTCATCTATAGATTGCCACTCCATGTTATTGCATTTTGTGCATGTATAAAGAATGTGATCATCTTCCTTCCGAACACATGGTCTCACAATTCTAATAAATATTCGAATCCCATTCCAAAATTTATTTGATCGTCGATTCTTTAACAATGTCTAACTTTTATTGACAATCATTATATATATATGAAATATAATTTAATAATATTTAATTATACAATGTTACTTCTATTAAGAGAATTTTTTATTTACATAAGATAATTGCGTTACAAAGTACAAATCCTATTAACCTTAATTCACAATTAAATAACAATATTTATACATAAACAGATACTATAAATCAAAATAGATTTCCTCTTCAAATACACTTGATTACTCATTAAGTCCACTCTTGTCATAGAATCTTCTACTCTCTCGCTTATTCAAAAGATACTATACCTCATAGGAATCACTAAAATAATGAAGGTAAGCACTCGCTGATATCCTATTTCAATTCCTTCACTCATCCTCAATTACTATGAAATCCCTTGCTATCTGGTCATAATGTCTCATAAATCGTCCACCATCTATATATATCTGGCTCTCAAATTTAGCCATGGATGGATTTTTGGCAAGGTTAGAAGAAGGTAAGATGACCTAGACTTAAATGGTCTCAAATATAAACCTCTCCTCACCATACGATATAGTACATCACATACCCAACTCATATATTTTCTAATATCTCCATCAAGAGACATATTATAATATTATAGATGGTACTCGTTAAGTAAACGATGCACTCTAGCCCTACAAAATAAAAACTTAGTTCCTTTAAAATACTTTATCTAAGGTTATAAATAATTTATTAGCTCAAATTATTATTAAGTAATTACTCTAAATATTAGTAATTTATTAGGGTTTAATGCTTCTAGATAAAGTTAGAGTTTAGAAGTATTCAACATATTTAATGATAAATTATTTATGGCTAATAATAATTGATGATTTTAATTTTTATTAACTTAATAATACTTTATCTAAGGTTAAAAATAATTTATTCACTCAATGTATTATTATGTTATTTCTCTAAATATTGGTCAATAATATTTTATCTAAGGCTAATAATAATTTAGTATTATAATTATTATACCAGTTTATTTAATCACAACAATATTATCTTATTTTCATGTATCATCTTATTATTCCACTAATATAATCCACAATCATATCTTTTTTTTGGGTTACATAAATTAGTTAATTTAAATTATTTATATTATTATTACAACTATATATAATAATGTATTATCATATTAGTAATTTACAAATGATTAAGATGCTGACATGGGGTGAAAAGTAATTATAACTTTTTTTTCTCAAACAGAATAATATATAGTATATAATAATATATCTTTTATTTACCAATATTTTTTTTATGTTTATTCATTGTTACAGGTTTTTGGAATTTTTCTATGGAGCAATTGACACCATCTTTAAACTACTTCTACTATAACTAAATGTTTATTTTATTTTATTTTATTTTTTCTTCATTGGAGATAGTAGGACAATAACTTTCCATATTTGGATTACTAGAGATTAGGAAGGAAAACTAAAAATTTTAATATAATTTTCATTTTCATTTTGATTTGTAACTATTTTGGAACAGTGAGAAAATTTTAGAAAATTTTAAACTATTTTAGTAGATGTGATTATTCGTAGGTTGGTATGTTTGTTTAATATGCTTTTCATTTTGTTTTGAAATTTTGTATAGGTAGGGTGAAATTTTGGAAGTTTTATAACTACTTTTGATCTAATTACCATAAATGTGTGACTGATTTTTTTTTATTATAAATTTGTTTGGATATAGGAGCATATAATTTAGTTTTATCCATCAAATTTTCCTATGAAGTGATAAAAGAAACCAGAATTGACTAGTCAGTCCAACTAGGTACCGAGGTTTCAATCGATTCAACCTATTTAGTTTTGAAATTAGCATTTTGACTGAGAAAAATCGGATTGAACAAAATAATTTGGTTGGGTTGGTTGAACTAGTTGAACATGGTACATCTGAAACGTTGTTAACGTGATCAAATCAGTTAAACCGAGATTAGATCACATCATACCATATTATACAAGATAATTTTTTGCATAAAAGTAATTATTATTATAATTATTATACAATTTTAATAATAATTTATTTAATCACAACATATACATTTAATAATAATACCATACATACACAATTACCACCAACCACAATAGTTATACCACGTACATAATACATTATTTAATCATAACTACCAACACACACAATTACCACTATAATTGTTATACCGCATATATAATAAAGTATTTAATCACAACACATACAGCTAATTACAACTACCTGCATACATGCACAATTATCATCATATATACATTTAATCACACCACATACATTGAAAAAGTTAAAATTTAAATTAAAAAAAATATGAGTGGTAGTAGTAGATAGCGGGAGTGGTGTTCTGGTGACAACGGTAATTTTTCTCCAACGGTATCCATATTTAAAAAAAAAAATCTAAATTATAACAATCATCAGCTATTTGACTATAGAAAATAAAATAAATAAGAGAAATAAAAAAACTGAAGGACGTGGTACTAGCGGTGGGAGTGGTGGTGCAAGGTGATAAATGGAAGAAAAACATAAAACCCTACAAAACTAAATCAAAACCAAGTAATAATGATAATCACAACATAAAAAAAAGAAATTGAAAAAAAACCCCTAAAGATTCAAAGAGGAGAAGAGAAGAGAAAGAAACGACCAATGAAACAGAGACATGCAAACCAGGGTTTTATGATACTTTTAGTGATAACATTTGTTGCCTCTAATACCTACAGTATCCTTGCTAATAATAGGGGGAAAATTAGCATACAAAAGACATGACTTATTAGTGATAACATTAGGGTTATTAGCGCCGAAAAATAATGTAGTGTTGATTAGATTTCCCCCCTCTAATCTTCCTACCATTTTTTTCACCACATTAGTTGTCCCTAAAGACCTTATTTTCAACAATTAAACCCAGCTCAAGGAAAAATTTGGATGGAAATTTCCCACAAAAAATATTATTCATCGATGAAAATTTATGGGGAAAATTTTTTCCTAGCAATTTTGAGGCCTCCAAAGTTACTTTTAGTGATTACATGTCGTTATTAATGTCTGCCTTTTGTGATGAAAATTTATTGGCCCTAAAACAATTATCACAAATTTTCCTTTTTTTTAGTGAGGTGACACACAACATAATGAGGTTGATGACCTCGTGAGGAATTTTAAGCTAAGTGAGGGTTTGGAGATGAAGTCCCATTGAATGTGATTATGAGGTTTATCCAAATCAAGCTTAGCTACCAAGTAGGAGTCTTTGCCATTAGGAAAGGTGACTGAATGGTATGGAGGAGCTTCCTGCAAATAATAATGTTATCTGTGGCTCTTCTTCCTTAGAGAAATGCCGTTTGCTCCGACCCAATTCATCTCTTAAGCCCTGGTTGATGCTTATTAACAATAATTTTGGAGATAATTTTGTAGGTTGTGTTACAAAGGTAGTAGGTTTGAAATAAAAAAATAAGTTTAGGGTGGGGAACTTTAGGAATGAGGGCAATATAGATCTCATTGATTTATAAGGGGAAAGATTAACTATCCCAGCACTTAACAATAAAATCCATGATGTCGTCACCAAAGATATCCCAATGTTTGTGGAAGAAACATACATGTATACTATCAAGGCCCGGAGCCTTATTACCCCCAATATTAAACAGAGCTCTTTTAATGTCTGAGATCATTGATGCGAGCCCTCAAGTGATCACACTTATTTAGATTAAGAACAAAATGTAAATGAGTTCAGTCTTTGAAGATTGTAAGTCCATAGGGTTAGATTCATCCACCAAAAACAACTTGGAGGACTAGGAGGTAATTTGATTGTGGATGTTTGTGAGATTAGATATCCACTCCTCGTTCACGTTCTTAATGTTATTTATCAATTTCTTTCATCTTCTCTTGATGACAACTTTGTGGAAAAGGAGGTATTCTGATCTCTAAAGAAGAGTTTACCGATCCTCGCTTTGTTGCTTAAAAACTCCTCTTCCATAAGTAGGAGTTGATTAAGGGAATTCCTCTCTTACAATGTTGAAGTTGGTGGTTTTACCAACTAGGTTGTCTTGAGGCAGAGACAAGTCATCCTTGGCATTTTTTTTAAGTTGGTAAAAAGGTCACCAAGTTCCTCCTCATTACAATGGTCAGCTTTATGGGGCAGGATATCCAGAAACTTGATGAATTTGCCACTAGCAAGGTTCCTGCAATTATTGATAATGCCAGCAAAACGGTGATCAGCCACATTGGCACCATTCTCTTGGGCCCGGAGCCATGATCCAAAGAGGGGGAAGTATCAAGTAGGATGGGGCGATGATCGGAGGGAGTAGTTATGATAAAGTTGACAGACTAACGCCTCGGGAAAGCCTAAAGTCGACGCCGGATTGGCCCAAGCCCGATCCAATCTCTGTTGGATAAAATAATCAGTTCTTCTCTTCGCAACCCACGTATTTAAACTTATTGCCGACGTAGCCAAGATCAATCATCCCACACGCATGCCATTCTACTTCAGGGTTGGAACTCTACCACCTATCCTTTCTAAAGGGTTAGTAATGCCATTAAAATCATCAATATGGGATCAAGGACTATTTAAATTGCTAGCAAGGTCAGCAAGACAATCCCATAAGTTCTACGGGCACTAGGATCAGGAAAAAGCATAGATTGCTGAAAGATTAGGTTTTAGAGGAGTATGGTATCTGAACACGAACACGGTGAGCATCATTAATGATTTGTAAATTAGCCACTTCTTCGTTCTAGAGGATCAAAATCCCCTAGCAAAAGCCAACGCATCCTGTTTATACACTTGGTTAAATCCTAGATAGCTTGAGATTTCAGCCCGACTTTCCAGAAACTCTTGTTTCAAGCAAAATGACAATATCCGATTTGTATTGTTTAATATAATTTGCAAACATGTCTGATCCTAGCATTAGTTGCACCACGAAGATTCGAAGAGAATATCTTCGTCAAATACCGAGGAGGTGGAATGGAGAGGTCCCTATTAGCTTGTATTCCCAACCAATCCTGTATTCGCCTAGTGCGATCAATTCACCGTAAGTTGGAGGGCGTCGACGGGACTTCCAAGATCCCTGTCTCCATATAAGTTCTGAAATGATCCATGAGCAAGGAATGATACAAAGGGTGTTTGAGCTGAAACCTTTATCGTTGAGACATACATCGATAGTTCCCTAAAATTTCTGTAGGCTCTGTATTGCTATTCCTTAGAGCCAGAGATGGTTCTAATAGCATCTCCAGTATCCCTTGAGTCGCTTGTATGTTCGTAAAGAAATTAAGAGTGGTTGAGTTCGGCAGTTTGTTGAGTAGCCGACGGGAGAGATGATTGGTTTCTGATTCCTTTCTTATCCTGTCCATGTAGCACAGTGCTCATTGTTGTGCTAATGCAAATATCCTATTGGATTAGAATACGAGTATATAATTTGATTTGATTATTTATTAAGTTGGACTAATTATGTGCATGTGAGCATCACCGCATGATAATTTTATTTTATTTTTTTATAAATAAAAAACTTTGGGCTTGATACCCATAGGCCATAGTGGGTTTGAGACATGAATCGTGCTCCACTTAGTTTGGCATATGCGTGAAGTTGTCAAATATAATACTAAATATTAAATAAAGATGTTTACGATTGTGATGCTACGCCTTCGCATGCAATCACCGAAGCAGCTCCGTGTTTTCAAAATACAGATGTTACTTTGTCCTGTTTCAAATGAAATCATTAAATACTTAATTAATTTAATTAAAAAATTGTGACCATCCCTATAAAGAGTCATAAACATTAAAAAACTACATATTTTCTTTTATAACCACAGAAGCGTGGGGACGTACCCCACCTCACATTTCTTCGGGATGGAAATGTTGAAAGAAATGAAAAAAAAAACTTGGTCTTGAAAAGATAGGAGAATTTACGGAGCAGAGACCTTTTAAATGTAGTGTGTTTCAGGTAGTGACTTTATATTTTTTTTCATCTCAGTCTATTTTTTTAGACCGCATATAATATATAAAACTTAAATAGAATATATATATATAGTTCTCTTAGTGAGGATCGAGAATTAATATATTGAATTAAAGAAACTACCTATAATATGTGATGAAAACTACTATTAATAGGTAAGGAAAATTATTGTAAAGAGTTTAAAAAAACTATAGTATTTGAGTATTAAAAAAAAAGACGGTGATACTTTTATAAATATTTTATATTTATATTTCAGCTTTAAAAATTACCTAGCGTAAGTGATGAAAACTACTCTTAATAGGTAAAAAAATTACCATAAGTCTCTTGAGAAATTATAGTATTTGAGTATTAAAATTAATGGTAGTATTTTTATAAATATTAGGTATTTATGTTTCAGATCAGAAAATTATCTGCATAAGTAGTGAACTAACTTAAGTCTCTTAAGAAATTGTAGTATTTGAGTATTAAAATTATAGGTAGTATTTTTGTAGATATTAGGTATTTATGTTTCAGATCAGGAAATTATCTGCATAAGTAGTGAAAACTACCTCCAGTGGGTGGAAGAAACTACCGTAAATCTATCAGAAAATTATAGTATTTGAATGTATAAAAAATGTGGTGGTATTTTTATAAATATTATATATTTATGTTTTAAATTAGGAAACTATCTGTAATACGTGGTGGAAACTACCCGTAATACGTGGTGGAAACTATTGTAAGTTTCTTAAGAAACTAGGGTGGTTATCAATTTTTATCATAAATGGTGGTTCTCACTAGAGATACCCTTATATTTATATTTATCTATTGTTAACTAAGAAAATACATACATTTGTTAAAATAAAACAAATAACCGGAATATATATATATATATATATATATATATATATATATATATATATATATATATATATTTATAAATACACAAAATTGTCATTTCCTTCGTCCCTATTTCCTAATTTTGTAAGGAGTGATATTTTTTTTGATTTCCTTTCGTGTCCATTTTCAGGTCCTTGTTCCCATGCAACACTGATCGTAACTCTTCAATTAATATAAATATTCCATGATCTTTGGACGAAATTAGTTTTTTATTTTTTTTATTAGTTGAAGCTTGTTAATACAATTATTTGAAAAAGCCTTGTATAAATGAATTGTTATATCATACAGTAAATCATTATGAAAATATGACCTTTAAAGATAGCCTCATACAAGCATGAGAGCCTCATTAATTCTATGCCTAATTATTATTCTCCCTCATATATCCTTTTCCTAAGTAGAAACTATTAAGTCCCGTCTCTGTTGTTTAAGAATCTTGATGGGCTGTTGAGCATTTCTAGTATCATGCTTGGAGGTACTGACACTATTTACCCCCAAATGTCCACAAACCAATCGATTGTTGGCAAAGGAATCAATGTTGCATCAAAGTCCTCCTCTATTACCTCCATCTAGGGGTTGTTGTTCTTCAAGGATAGTGTTGCTTCACTTTGGGCCGAGTTGCTTGAAATTTCCATCAAGGAGATTTCTGACGAGGCTGACATTGATGAGTTTCTTCAAGGTAAGGGAATAGGGAGGTGGGCATGCAATAAAGATGTGTTATCTTAGGTTGGGTGGGTTAACCAGTGTAGATTGAAAATTTGATGAGATTAAAAGATTAATGTGATTGAAAACATACAGAAAAAAACAACCCTTGACTTTTGGTTTTCTTATCATATATTTTCAGTAGATGGATAATTTATTCGATCTTTATACATTATAATACATATATGTAGCTTCCTCTAATATGTCCTAATATCTAGGATTCTATTTTTTGACTAAGAAATAAAGATGAGAATTACAATTGGTAAAAATAAGCTAAAGATTAGGAGAATACATAAGATAAATTTAAACAAAGCTAAAGATTCAGGTTGCCAAGGTTACCGTGTGTGACTTTGCAATAAGCAAAATAGACATTTGTTGTTTGCACTGGGCTTGGATTGAGATTAATTGAGAGTGATGATATTAACACCCCTCGCAAGCTGGAGCAAAAATAATCATACCCAACTTGGAAAAGAGTATTGTTGTACACGTATCTAGGAAGAGGCTTCATGAACACATTAGCAAGTTGGTCATGTGTACGTGTGTGTGATATGTCAATGAGCTCTGCAAGAACTTGATCACAAACATAATGGCAGTGTAGCTCGATATGTTTAGTGCGCTCATGAAACATGAGGTTTTTGGCAATATGAATGACAACTTGATCGTCACATTTGAGGGGGACATGAATGATGTGTGAGAGGGAAAGTTCATGTAGTAACTTTGTGAGCCATACTAGCTCAGAAGTAACTCTTCGTAGTGACTAATATTCCGCTTCAGCCGAGAAGAGGGAAATGGTGGCTTGATTTTTTGATTTCCATGAAATGGGAGAGCCCTCGAGAGTGATTAAGTATCCACTGACCGATCAACGAGTAAAATTACAAGCAACCCAGTTTGAGTCACAAAAATCATGAAGGGAGGTAGAAGGGCCATTGTTAAGCAACACACCTTGATCTAGCTTCCCTTTTAAGTATCATAGAACATATAAAGCTACATTAAAGTGAGGGTATTGGGGAGAACTATTAAATTGACCAATATGATGTATAGTAAATGTAATATCAAACCTGAAGTTTGTGAGATATTTGAGATTTTCCGCCAGGCTAAAAAATTTGGTGGCATCCACAAGAGGAGCATTCATGTTAAGAGGCGTTTTTGGTTAGTATCCTAAGAACTGACTGTATGAGGGGCATACGATATTGATTATTCTTTAATTAAATCATTAATAAATTTTTTCCATGTCACAATCAAATCGTTATTGCAACAAATGAACTTCATCCCTAAAAAATAACTCAACTCTCCCAGATCTTTGATGTGAAACTGCTCGTTAAGGAAGGTATTAACTGAGGATATTTCATTCAAGTCATTTCCGACCACAAGTAATTCATCAACATACACAACAATGATAATGAGTTGATCATCTTATCGTTTACTAAATATAGAATAATCATTCTTTGATTACACATATCCCAGGGAATGAAGAGCAGTAGATAGCTTCTTATACCATTTCTTGGAAGCTTGCTCCAATCCATAGAGAGTTTTTTTTATCTACGTAGAAGAGAAGGGGGAACATCAAACCTAATTAGGGGTTTCATATAAATTTCCTCTTGAAGATCTCCATGTAAGAAGGTATTGTTGATGTCGAATTGTTTAATATGCCAATGTTTTTTGATAGCCATTACCAGCAAGCTACGAATTTTGGTCATGGAAACAACGGGTGATAATTTCTTCTTAAAGCCTACCCTAGATTTTTGTGTAAAACTGCGAACAACAACCCTTGCTTTATATCTTTCAATGTTCCCATCAACTTTGTACTTTATTTTGTAAACCCATCGACAACTGATTGGTTTCTTTCCTTTAGGTAGCTCCATCATTTCCTAAGCGCCGTTTGCATTCAAGGCATTAAATTCATTTTCCATGGATTTAACCCAATGTGGATCGGACACAGCCTCATCATAGGATCATGTTTCTAGATATAAGGAGTAAGTGTGGAAGAGGATTGTAGACACATAGGTAGATGTGTGGTGGGGACAATGGAGTAAGTATTAGTTAGAGTATAAGAACATTAAATAGGAGTATTAGGTTGATGTTGATATATGCAATTACAGACGTAATCCACAAGGTGTGTGGGGAGTTGGGTAGTTTTATGTGAATGTCTTAATGTAGGAGAGGATGAATAGATTTGTAAAGATACCGGTAGTGCAGGATCTTCGTTCAAGTTTAAATTCGATGTGGAATGAGATGATGATTGAGATGTAAAAAAACACAAGAAAAATCAGGAGTAGAAGTATCGTAAGGCAACAAATGTGGTGGAGTATCATCATATATGGGAAGAGGAAGTGGGTTAGTGATTGAAAAATGTGAAGGAGGTTGTTGTTTTGTAAAACAAAAAGTATCTTCTTGAAAAACAAGATCCCTACTAACGATAACTTGGACAGTGCCAAGGTTTAATAGTTTATCTACTTTCTTACCATATGGATACCCTAACAGAACACATGGCTGTGATCAGGGCATGAATTTGAAAAGTGAAGGTATGATGTTTTCCATATAAACAATACATCCAAATGGTTTAAGATGATGAAGTTGAGGCTTGGTATTGAAGAGAATTTCATGTGGAGTACGATTTTGAAGCACAGGAGAGGGAATCTTATTGATTATAAGAGTAGCCATGAGGATAATTTCTCCCTAATATTTATATGTCATGTTTGATTGAAACATAGGGTGTGTAATACCTCTATTAGATGCTTATATTTACATTGAACGATGCCATTTTGTTGAGGGGAGTATGGGAAACTAGCTTGATGTGTAGTGGCATAATTACTGAAAAATTGTTAAGCATTTAGACTTGATCCTAGTTCATAGGCATTATTGGAATGAATGATCGTAAATTTTTTATTAAATTGTGTTCAAATGAGATTAAAAAAAGACTTGAGAGCAGTTAAGGCATTTGACTTGATGCTTAAGAGATATGTCCATGTAGCTTTTGAGTGATGATCTACTATCGTGAGAAAGTAATTTAAGCCATCATAAGTAACAATTTTATAAGGTCCCCATGTGTCAATGTGAATGAGATAGAATTGTGCCTTAGAATGTGTTAAACTGGTATGAAAAGGTAGCTTATGCTGTCAAGGCTTTAAACAAACATCACATGTCAAGCTAGGTATTTTATTAATAGAAATCAAGAATGGAAACATTTGTTTCAACTTATATAAGGAAAGATTTCCTAATGTAAGATGCCAAAGCATGATATCTAAAGGAATAGAATAAGTGCATTCTTGCTTTGAACTTGAATCAGCCATAAGAAGAATGTTGTAGATGTGGCTTGGTCTTGAGGAATTGTTGGATTTAAACAAATAAAGATCTCGGGTGAGATCACTAAGGAGAATAGGACTCTTCCTCAAATGGTCCTGCATTAAGCACTTGGTGTTAGTAAAATAAATTATGTTGTTGGTTTGTTTTGTTAATTTGGAAATGGAGTTGAGTTTGTATTTAAGATCTGGTGCAGAGAGAATTATCCCATTTTCTAGATTAACAGACCTTGTGGAATAAACAACTATAGTGCAACTATTAGGAAGGATAATGGACATGGGATTTATGCTTGGCTTAAGGACAACAAAAAAGCTTTTACCACTCATGTGATTAGCAGTGCCAGTATCCAAGATCCACACTTGGGTATAAGAGATAGAAGCATTAAAGGATGAGTTGCTTGAAAAAACATCATGAGGAAAAGAATTTGTACCTACAAAATTAACTATACCTGTCACATTCTATGGCTCGGTGCTTGAAGAATTTTGTGGTTTTTTTTTGTTTGCGTTGCTTCTTGGAATTTTACACTGATTGAGCAGTGCAAGAAGTTGACTATATTATTCACCATTCAAGATCTCAATACCAACTTGTTTTTCTTCTTGTCCAGCAATATCATTTTGAATACCTCCACCAAATTTCTTTCCCTTAGTGAACTTAAAATCTGGGGGAAAGACTACAAGACGATAACACCTATCCTTTGTATGTCCCATTTTTTTTGCAATAATGGCAGATCAATTTCTTTCCATCCCCATGGCAGTTTCCTGGGTTTTCCCCTCTTGATGTGTGTGTGTTGATTGCCACAAGATCTAAGATGCTAGAGTTATTTGATCCAAACTCCCACTGTCTTTCCTCATTTATGAACATTGAATAGGCAGTGCTAATATTAGGAAGAGGGCTCATCATGAGAATACTACCTCTGCTGGTTGAGTAAGCATTGATTAATCACTTCAGAAATTGAATTATCTTTTGATCTTTTTAGTGTTTTGAGAATGTCTTGATTGGTCCACAGTAACATGAAGGAAGCGAAACAACCAATGCCATCTCATCCTATAGTTTCTTTAGTTTAGTAAAGAAGGCAGTGATTCTATCAGTTCCCTATGACATTGAAGAAATATCCTTTTTAAGTTGATAAAATTGTACACCATTAAAAGTGCCATATCTCTCTTGTAGCTCCTTCCAAATCTCTTCAGTTGTAGTGATATAGATCACACTTTCCACAATCTCTTTGCTAAGGGAATTCAAAAATCTACAAGTCACCATTTAATTACATCTAGTCCATTGATTGAAAAGGGATGAATTCGAACTCGGTTCTTAAAGTGTGCTATTAATGAGATTAAGTTTTTTTTTGGCTTATAGGGAAATTATCATTGCTCTTTTCCAAGCATGGTAATCTGTTCCATTAAATGGGTTTGAGGCAAGTATGAAACCAGGATTATCAATTGCATGTAAATATAGTGGATTGGATGGATCATTATAGGTTTTAGAATTGAAGGTGGAAAAATGTTGATCGATGGTAGTGACCATTTTGAGAGATGAAAAATACAAAGAAGAATGAGATGAATTGATATATCAATTTCAAAGAAACAAAGAACAAAGAGTAAACAATTATTACTGCTTTGATACAATGTAGATTGACAAATTGATGAGATTAAAAGATTAATGATATTGAAGAACAAAAAGAAAAAACCAACCTCGACTTTTGTTTTTCTATTATATATTTTCTATAGATAGATAATTGAATCCTTTTTATATTATAATATATATACATAGCTTCCTCTAATATCTCCTAATATCTAGGAGTATTTTTTTAGACTAAGAAATAAATATGAGAATTAAAATTAGTAAAATTAAGCTAAAGATTAGGAGAATACATAAGATAAAGCCAAAGGCTCAGGTTGCCAAGGTTGATGCGTGTGACTTAGGAACAAGCAAAAATGACAGTTGTTGTTTGTGTTGGGCTTGGGATGAGATTAATTGATAGTGAGGATTTTAACAACTCGATTGCTTGGCTCTAGGGAAGGACTATACTTTTATTTTTTTTTATGACAATCAGTCATAGAAGCTTTGATATGGTTTGAGGTCGATGAGAGTTGACTTTTACTATACTTTGTTGAGGAAGAGGCTATGATAATGTCAATACTACCCTTGTTAAGAGGGGGTAAATCTTGGGCGTGGTGAGAATTAACATGGGCTTATTTGACTTTACTTCTATTAAATAAGGTAATATTACTCGTTTGGTGGATTTCTTGTGCAACAACTGCCCCATCCCTTGCATTGGGACTGAAATGTGCTATGTTTCCTCTTATTTTTGTAGGCAAATTTTAATCTAATAAGGTATGCTTCTTTATCTTCTCAATTGGTTGGCGGTTTGGTCCACCTTTTTTGACAAGGGTATTGTAACACCCCCAAAATTCATTATTAAAAATTTTTATTTTATTAGCAGAAGCGAAATAACAAGACTTGTGAATTCTAGGGGTATTATCGCCACACTTAGTACCAGACCGGTTCATTCATACCGTTCTAGTACCAAGTACTAAGGCTAGAAGAATAAAATACCAATTTCTAGAAATTCAAACCATATTAAAAATCACACTAGCACACTAAACCATTTCCAAGAATAAAGTCCACCAATGGTGGTTATAAGATCAAAGAGTACATTCAAATCAGGAGGTAAGAGAGAAAGAGGGAAATCCTAAAAGTCCAAATAATTTCCTTACACTCTTTCCCATTTTCCACTTGAGTAGCACTTGAAAATGGACCTGCAAGAGACACTGCCTATTGAATAGGCAGGGCCCCCACAAATGGAACCCTTCTGCACTATGGTACTGAGTAACCCTTTAAAACACACTTAAAGGTAGGCCCGCAATGTAACACATGATACAAAACTATATACATACATAATGACAGGTGCATACATAATATTCACATCCATACATTCACATGCTTAACAAGTCAATTCAATATCAATAGGTCATAATGTAAAATCAATGCTTCTGGGCCTTAAGCTATTAGTCCATCATTAGTCAATCATCTCGGGTTATAAATATCCATTTGAGTGCTGGAACCCTACTATTATAGTCGGTGGGTTGGAATACATATAGGGTAGAATACTCCTGACTACTATTATTCGCCGGTGGACCGGTTTGGCCCTGACTCACATGGTGTTTCACTGTAATTACTTTGTGTCTTTCCCAGGTCTTATTGTCATTATTTTTGGTTTGTTGAGCATGGAACCCCCCACTATTATATCTGGTGGACCGGAAATCATGCAGGGCAAAATGCTCCTGGCCACTATTATTCACCGGTTGATTGGTCTCCAAAGCACCCCTGCTCCTGGCCATTATTATTCGCCGGTGGACTGGTCTGGGTATGACTCAATAATATTCCTCTTTAAATAATTAGTATCTTATTCGAAATTATTTCACCCTTGACATGCATGTCTACTTCTATCCTTCCGAAAGGGCCTGTCCCATATCTTGAGACTTCTGTGCCTCTTATCACACCCTGATGTCCATTCCTCCTTCCATTTACTCATAATGAAAACCAAAATCCTAAAGGTGTGGGTTAAGGCCCATCATCCTGTTGACATTCAAATTCTCTCACTACCACTCTCTAGGGTTTTCCTTTGAAACCCTAATTGGACCTATGTGACCCAACCTTTCCTTTATCGTCCAACACCTCATCTCATTTAGATTTAACCCAAACCCTATCATTCTACTCACCAATCATACATATGATCATGAAACCCTAGTTGGCCACTCAAACCCTAGCACCTTTCTTACGTAGGCATCATCCCCATGCGGACTCCATCTACCCCATGCAAACCCTAGAAATTTCCCATGCAAGGGTCACATCACTCGTTTGTTTTGAGCATATCCTCCCTTTATTTTCTCCCTCATGGATCATGAGATAATAAGATCAATCTCATGTCCCCTTAGTCAACTCACTTCCCATTTGTCCCTTTCTATCCTTTCACCCCGTATCATATCATTAGACATCCTAGCATGCATGTGCTTGAGGGTCACATCATATAACATCATACGCACAACATATATAATCGTCATCCATATGCCATAAGGAATTCACATAAGTATATCTCAACTCCAATATGCGCTACAAGTAATTAGCCATTAAGCATAAAATACACAACATGGCATAACATATGGCACACAATGCACTTAACACACACATAGTTGATCTTAGCCACATCCTTACTCGGTTTAGGTTACCAATCACCTTTCATAATTGTTACATTTATCATATTTCCTATTTAGTTGGTTAGATTACCAGATTGCTCTTCTCCTTTGTTATAATTACCAAATTGCCCTTTAGTTGGTTAAATTAGCAAATTTTCCTTCTCCATTATCATAATCACCAATTTTCCCTTTAGTTGGTAAAATTACCAAACTACCATTCCACAATCTCATAATTACCAAATTGCTCTTTAGTGGGTTAAATTATCAAATTACCCTTCTTCAATCTCATGATTACCGAATTACCTTTATTCATTATCATAATTGCCAAATTACTCTTCTATTGGTTAAATTATAAAATTACCCTTCTCCATTATCATAATTACCATTTTGCCCTTCTCCATGGTCATAATGACCATTTTAACCTTCTCTATTATTATAATTACCATATTACCCTTCTCCATTATCACAATTACCATTTTACCATTCTTAATTATTATAATTACCATTTTACCCTTCTCCATTATTATAATTACCATATCACCCCTTTTACTTACAAAATTACCATTTTGCCTCTTGCTCCCAAAATTACCATAATACCCTCAACTTCCAAAATTACCATTCTATCCTTTACTTACAAATTTACCATTTTGCCCTTTACTTCCCAAAATTACCATAATACCCTTAACTTCCAAAATTATCATAATACCCTTTTCTTATAAATTTACCATTTTGCCCTTCTCTTTCAAAATAACTACAATACCCTTTTACTTACAAATTCCCATTTTACCCTTTTATTATACCACTTTTGTTAAGTTATCATTACTACATGAATATTAATATCAATACTCCATTCTCATTATCCAACTCCACCAACTATTATACTTTAACATAATACTCATTAACTTCCACACATATTAGGCCACACTCTTGCACAAGACATATTACAAAAATGCCTCTAGGGCTCACAATAATATTATTCACAGATTAATGGGCACTATAACATAATATAACATGGATAAGTACTTAACACTTTCTTGAATCACAAAATTCCTTCCTTAAGCATTTCTTTCGTATATGGCATATAAACTAGCATTCTTTCCTTTTTGTCAATCAATACAAGAAACTACATATATTATATTAAACAACATATATCAAGCATAATAACATATCAAAAACCCTCATGTGCTAACATACATTTATCCATGCATTCAAGTGGGGTTTAACGATTACGTTAATTCCCACAAAAATGAACCTTACCGGTATCCCGGTTAAAGATTCAAGCTTTGATTAGCAAAACTAATCCCTAAAAATAATATCCATATTTATCACATTAGAAATAAGGAAACCAAAAGAATAAGACTTTATAAAACTTAGTTATTATACCTTAAAACTTATTAACCAAAATATACCAATGAATGCAACAACTCATGCAACATGAGCTGCATGCACAACAAGAGGGATAAGGGGCTTGAAATGGCATGAAAGGGAGGAGGGATTGGTGTTTTCGGGTAAGGGTTTTGAGGCTAGGAAAGAAGGTATATGGAGGAGGATTTAGGGCAAGGGAAGGGTGCAGGAGTGAAGATGGGGTGTAGGTGGTGGTCGGGGATGTGTTGTTGGAGCCCAAGGGTGGCGGAGGCGGCAAAGGGGGCTGTCGACCTGGGTGTGGCTGAGAAGGAAGGAAAAGGGAGGGGAAAAATGAAGGGCTACAAGGGTTGGTTTCGGCTAAAGGAAGTGTGGGGGTGGTAGTGGAGGTTTCAAGGAGTAGGTTGGTGGCTTGGGAGGCGGCAGAGGTGGCGGGACAATGATGTACTTAAGGGTTACAGGGAGGTTGCCGAGAAGGGAGAAAAATGAGAGAAAAAGAAGAGGGGAGTAAGAAGGGGGCTGTAGGTTGGCTCAGGGGGTGTTGTGGTGGTGCAGGGCTGAGGTAGAGGGTGAAAAAGGGTGGTGTAGGGGGTCGTTGCGGTGGTGGAAGCGGTTGAGGGAGGCGGCGGTGCAAATTAGAGGTGGAGATAGAAGGAGAAGAAAATGAGAGAAAGAAGTCGGGGGGAGGGAGAATGGCTCGACGTTATGGGGTAGAATGAGGCAAAGGGAAGAAGAATAAGAAGAGGGAGTAGAGGGGAGTAGGTGGCCGGTCGGTGGCAGGTCGTAGGGTGGCGAGCGATGGTCGGGTGGCATGGAGAGGGAAGGGAAGAAGAGGAAAGAAGTCAGGTGTGGCTGGAGGGTACAGGGGTTAGTTGGTCCGAAAAAGGGAACGAAAGGCCAGGGGAGAGAGAGGGGGTGGCAGGGAGGTAGGTGGTGGTCGGGCATGGCAGTTGTAGGTGGTGGCATAGCGTCGAGGCAGGTCGGGCGTAGAAGAAGAAAGAAGAAGAGGAAGAAAAGAAGGCCGGGCATAGGGGGGAAGGAAGTGGGCCGGTCCGGTCCAGGGGGAAGGAGGAAAGAAAAGAGAAGGGGGGTTTGGGCTGCGACGTGTGCGGGAGAAAGAAGGAAATGAGAGGGGAAGATGGGATAGCGGCCTCATTGCATAGGGGAGGCGGAGGCAGGCCTGGTGCGGGCAGCCCGAAGGGAGAAAAAAAGGAAAAAGGAAGAAAGGAGGAAAAAGGAGAAAAAGGAGAAAGAAAAGAAAAAGGGAAAAAGGAAAAGGAAAAAATAGGGGAAATTATAATAATTTAATTTATAAAATAATAGAATGTAATATTTTTGGGTAATAAATTTATTTAATAATTTAATTTAATATAATTAAATATATGGGTTTAAAATGGATAATTTTAGTAAAATATTGGTTTGGAAAGTTATTTAAATAAAATGAGTATGATAAAATAATAAAATATTTATTTTAATTTATTAAATATCCCTATCCAATTTTATATACTAAAAAATTCATAAAATAATTAAATCAAATGAATTTAAAAGCTAATTTATCCCAAATAAAAGTTATTTATTAATTTATAGGTATTTAAAATTTTAGGGGATTACATCACTACCCCCTTAAAGAAAAACTTCGTCCCTGAAGTTTACGTCTTAGAACAAGGGTTACAAAGAGGGATCCTAGGTTACTTGGGGTAACTACCCCCTTAAAGAAAACTTATTTAACTAAGGAAAACAATTACGCACATAATTAGCAATATAAAAATTACGTGGGACCTGACGATAAGCTTGAAGAAGTCTCATCACGATCGATCGCTTGTTCATTTGCTTCAATTAATAAGGTTGAACGAGTTACTCCGAGCGCTTGATTCTGCTGAGACGATAGTTGTTGTGACCTCTGGATTCCTTTATGGGGTGCGCTGTAGCATTCAAAACTTCTATGACCAAATAGTCCACAATCGTGGCATTGAATCAATTTTCCCATGCAATCCTTGCCTGGATGATCTCTTCTATAACTATGACAATGGTAGTACTGGAATGGTCTCTTAATATCCTTGCCATTTGGAACATTCTGACTCTTCTTACGCTGAACTTCAGTCTGAAGTTGAGGTTGGACCTACAAAACCTTGCTACCGGAACGATGACTCTTTTATTTGAACTCGGTCTCTTTGTTCTTCCTCTTGCCCAAGATGGAGGCTTATTCTTGGACTGATGCATCGGTGACACACGCCCGCTCATACATCATATTCAGATCGTGGAAAATGTCAGTGCTCATCATGCTTCAGATGTTGAGGTGAAGTCCTTGCTCAAATGGGAAGACCATCATAGTCTTGCTAGCGGCTATTCCGCGGGTGAACCTTAGCGGCTCCATAAATATTGCATGATATTCTCAGACCGACAAGCTTCCTTTCATCAACTCCATGAATTCTTTAAGTCTGGCCCTCTTCAGACTCTCCGTGTGGAAACATGTGCGGATGGCAGTGTTGAAGTCTTCCCAATATGCTGATCATCCCCCTTGGGTTCGAAATTCTTCCCACCAAGTGTCAGTTAGTCCTCAAAGAAAGTACGCTGCGATGTTCATCTTTCGCTCCTCCGGGAAGTTGAGCACCTCAAAGGTCCTATCGAAATCTCGTATCCAACGTTCTAGGACCACAGGGTCTTCTTTCTCATTGTAGGTTGGGGGTTGGTGATGCAAAATTATATCTAGCCAACCCTCTTCGATAGCCATCGGAGGCGAAGTAGTTTGAGGTTGGGGTACCTGGGATCGCTGAGCTAATCCCACGAGCACTTCGAAAGCTCTCTCTAGGTTGTCGATCTGTTCGTCTCGGTCCATTTTGAGTTAGCTAATCCCAGCTGTGGTATCTACTTAAAATCACTTAAAATTGAAAGAGTGGTAAAAAAAAACTCTGATACCAACTCGTGGTATCAGTTTAAAAAGTTTAAAATTGAAAGAGTGGTCGAAATCAGCTCTAATACCAACTTTTAACACCCCTAAAATTCACTACTGGAAAATTTTGTTTTATTAAAAGATTTAGTGTAAGTGAAATAACAAGACTTGTGATTTTTAGAGATATTACCGCCACACTTGGTACCACACTGAGTAACCCTTTAAAACACACTTAAAGGTAGGCCCACAATGTAACACATGATACAAAACTATATACATACATAATGACAGGTGCATACATAATATTCACATCCATACATTCACATATTTAACAAGTCAATCCGATATCAATAGGTCATAATTTAAAATCAATACTTCTAGGCCTTAAGCCATTAGTCCATCATTAGTCAATCATCTCGGGTTATAAATATCCATTTGAGTGTTGGAACCCTACTATTATAGTCAGTGGGCTGGAATACATATAAGGCAGAACACTCCTGACCACTATTATTCATCAGTGGATTGGTCTTCAGGGTAGAACGCTCCTGGCCACTATTATTCGCTCGTGGACCGGTCTGGCCCCGACTCACATGGTGTTTCAATGTAATTACTTCTATCCTCCCGAGACATGCATGCCTACTTCTATCCTCCCGAGAGGGCCTGTCCTATATCTTGAGACTTTTGCGCCTTTTATCACATCCTGATATCCATTCCTCCTTCCATTTACTCATAACGAAAACCAAACTTCTAAAGGTGTGCGTTAAGGCCCATGAACCTATTGACATTCAAATTCTCTCACTACCACTCTCTAGGGTTTTCCCTTGAAACCCTAATTGGACCTATGTGGCCCAACCTTTCCTTTATTGTCCAACACCTCATCTCATTTAGATTCAACCCAAACCCTATTGTTCTAATCACCAATTATATATATGATCGTGAAACCCTGGTTGGCCACTTAAACCCTAGCACCTTTCTTATGTAAGGATCATCCCTATGAGGACTCCATCCACCCCATTTAAACCCTAGAAATTGGCCATGCAACAGTCACATCACTCGTTCGTTTTAATCATATCCTCCTTTTTTTCCCCTCATGGATTATGAGATAATAAGGTCAATCTCATGTCACAAGGCTAAACGAAATTTAACAATCATCACACATCAATTTCAAGGCAAGGCTTAAATAAAACATTAAAACTTTTATAAGATAGAAATCAGAGTGCATGAAAAGGAGTCACAATCCAGAGTACGTAGTCAAAGTTTCTTAAAAGGAATAAGGTTTACAAATGATAAAAATTAAGTCTAGGAAACCCAAAAAAAAAGAAAGTCATAAAGGGAAATCAGACCACGCCAATCTCGATCTTCGTGCCAAGTCCATACTCAACACTCAACCCTGGCTGATGCCTCATGAACATCGAAGAAATTAAAAAAGGTATCACCAACCTACACAAAGTCAGAGGGGCCTTTTGCTCATGGGAATGAGTAGCACCCATAAAAAGTGTGGTCAGTATGCTACGTACTGAGTAAGGTAACCGTAAACTTAGGTCAACACACAAAGACACATAATCCAAACATGATAACATAACAACATACCTTCACTTCAAATAAATAAATAAAGGTCGAATTATAGTTCGGATAAATTAATTATTTAATCTCTGATTGGTACTCATTTCACACCACACTTTTTATCAAATCCATGCGAGTATGGGAACCTCACTATTGTAGCCGGTGAATCGGTCACTTATAGAGCAGAACGCACCTAACCACTATTATAGCCGGTGGAGCGGTCACTTATAGGACAAAATGCACCTAACCACTATTATATACTTGTGGATCGGTTTGCCCTGACTCTCATGGTGTTCCACTGTAAGTACTTAGTGTCTTTTATGTGTCTTATCAAACTTAGGGTTTGGTTTATTGGGCTCGGAATCCTCTATTATTATAACCGGTGGAGCGGTCACTTATAGGGCAAAACACACCTAACCACTATTATAGCCGGTGGATCAGTATGGGCCTAGCTCAATAATCTTCCACTTTACATGATTAATGTTTTACCATGTCTTATTCAAAAATTTTACCCTAGACATGCATAACTAACTGCCTTTACGTTTATCCTTCAAGAGGGCCTGCCCCATATCTTGAGACTCCTGCACCTCCTAACTTACCCCAACATCCTTACCTCCTTTCCCTAACTCACACTAGAAGCCCAACTCCCAAATATATGGGTCAAGGCCCACTTACCTTACACCTCCAGACCCACTCACTATCTTACCCTAGGGTTGTCTCCCAAAACCCTAATTTGGGCCTATGTGGCCCATCCTTCTCCACCTCACACAACCCAAACTATTTTAACATTCCACACATCACAACCCTCAGATTCCACCCTCTTCATCTCACTTTACTCCCTAAGCACACGTGTGACCAAGAAACCCTAGGTGGCCACAACAAACCCTAGGATCCTCATTTCCACATGTCACCCCTGCATTTCTCACCTTCCACTCTCATTTTCTATGCTACCCAGTCTCATCCATCATATGATAATCTTCCATCCTCATCTCATACTCCATTCACCCTCATTTATTTTTCCTTTTTACCACCTTCTCAGATTAGGGTTTCCTCCCAAACCCTAGCTCAGTCTCCTAAGCACCCTTATATTGTCTAATGTACTATTTTTCACCTAAAGCCTCCAATCACCTAAACAACTCTTCCATTACCTTCCTCACACCCAAAATCAACATTCTATAAGTAAATTTTACCCCCATGAAGACTTTATACATCCCATGCAAACCCCCGAAGTTTTTCATGCAAAACCCTAAAACTCCCATACAAAACCCTAGATTCCTCCATGCAAAACCCTATATTCTTCCATGCAAATTTCATCCACTTTATTTTACTTTAAGTCCCCTTTATTTCTTCCACTCATGGATCATGAAATATTTAGGTCAAACCCACATCCCTTGGTCAACTTATTTTCCTTTTGTCAACTTACTCCCCCACTTTCCTTTTTCATCCTTTCACCCTATATCATCACATTACATATCCTAGCATGCATGTCCTAAATGGCATATCACATCACATCACATCATAATCATTGCATATACATATAATACACATGCCATAAGATACACATAATCATACCTCAACTTCTAGCTATGCTACACATAAAAATAGTTACAACAATAAGCATAAGATACATAACATATCATGATACATGACATATAAGGCATATAAGCCACATAACACACATAAGGCCTTAGCTATACCCTTACCTAACATGACACCGGTCTTAAAGTACGCTCCGACTCCTTCTTAGGGTTTTTACTAGTTTCACCTATAAGAGGGAAAAAACTAATGATTAATTTCCCTCCTACCAAAAATACTATTATTTCCTGTTTTATTCTAAGATTAGGGTTACTTTTGTTAAAGGAAACTTAATAAGTGAAAATAGGGGTTTTTTTAATAATATTTATAGCCATACTTATATTATTAAATCTAATAGCTTATTTCGAATAATAGTACTAACACTAGTTATAGCAAAATAGTGATACCAATAATAATGACAATAATAATAATAATAATAATAATAATAATAATAATAGTAATAGTAGTAGTAATTATAATAATAGTAACAATATTAATAATGATGGTATAAATTGAAATATAGTGGAATAGGGTTCGACCCTTCATTAAAATAGTAAAAATAATAATAATAATAATAATAATAATAACAACAATGCGTAATAATAATAATAATAATAATAATAATAATAATAATAATAATAATAATAATAATAATAATAATGATACTAATCGAATTAATGATAAAATAGGGTCTCGACCTTTAATAGTGATGATAACAACAACAACAACAACAACAACAACAACAAAAACAACAACAATACAATTAAAATGAACAAGGCTTGAATAATTAGAATTTAAGGGTTGAGAGGGTTTAGGGTACCACCTTGGGTTGGTGGTGACTGGCAGCACCGGTGGTGGTGCATGGCGGCGGTGGCGGTGGTAGGAAAAAGGGAAGAAAAGAGAGAGATAGTTAATGCTGGGAATAGGGTAGGGGGAATGAGGGTGGAAGTTGGGGTGGTTGAAGTTGCCCAAGTTGAGAGGGTTGGAATGAGGGTGGTGGCGCAGCCAAAGGCGGCGACGCAAGCTGCGGTGCTGTGGTGGCTGAAAGTGGTGGAAGGATGAGAAAGGAGGAGGAGAGGGAGGAAAGGAAAAAGGAGAGTAGGGAGAGGTCGAGGAAAGTTTGTAGGTGTTTTTAGGGGGTGTGAGGGATGGTGGTTGTGGTAGGAGTGGTGGTGGACAGTGGTACAAAGGGTGGCAGGGGCGAAGGAGTGGCTGATTGAGAAGGAAACTTTGCATGGCTAGAGTGGTTCATGCAGGGAAAATCAAGGGAGGAGGGTGACGTAGTTTGGTTGAGGGTGATGCACGAAGTGGTGCTGTGGGTGGCTTGAGAGGCGGAGGCGGCAAGGGAATCTGAAAGGGTGGCGGCACATGAGAAGGGTTTTTTAGGCTATGAAGTTAAAAGCTTGATCAATGTAGTGTATGGGGTATTTATAGGCTAGTTAGAGGGGGATAAGGTCAAAAGGAAAACAGGAGAATAGGGGCAAGTAGGTTAGGGCTCACCTGCCGGCGACAACAGGCCGGTGCTTGCCTATTCGTGGAAGGGTGTGATTGGCCAGGGAGAAGGAAATGGCGCACTAGAAGGGAGGGAGGTTGGTTGGGTCAAACGGTAGGCGAGTTAGCAGGGAAGAGAGAGGAGAGAATCAGCTGGTCAGTGGCATGGTTGACGGCGAGAATCATGGGGGAGTTGCAGGCTGCGACGGGGAAGGAAGAAGAAGGTAAGAGTGAACCGGGTGGATGGGAAAAAGAAAGAAAGAAAAGAAAAGAAGAGAACCAGTCGGGCGATGAGGGAAAAGAAAATACAGTGCATTGGGCCGCGTTGAAGGAGAAGAAAGGGGAAGGGAAATGGGCCACTGGAATGGCCCAAGTCGAGGGGAAAGGAGGAAGAAAAAAGAAAAGAAGAAGAAGGAAAAAGGAAGAAAAAGGAAAGAAAAGAAAGAAAGAAAAGGAAAAAGGAAAAGGGAAAAAGAAAAATAGGTGGGTTGGGATATTTAGAATATTTTGGTACTTTGGGATATTTAAAAATAATAATATTTTAATAAAATAATAATTATTCTATTTTTTGGTTAATTTAGGATTTTTGAATGATTTTTCCTAAATTCCTTTTTAATTAGCAAATCACTCTAATTTTCTCCAATTAAATTATTTATAAATTTCCTATTAATTTGGCCCTATTTACTCCCTCTTATTTTAAATAAAATAATTTATTTAATTAATTTCTAAAATAAATCCTTAATTAGCTAAAATTCTTAAATTTAGGGTTTTGGGGTATTTCACACATAATTTGATAGGATTCAGATGTAATGACTTCAACAATATGAAGAGAGAAAAAACCTAGGTTCATATCTAAAACTTTTCTTAATTGTGGAGAACTTGATGGTTGGAACATCTTGCACATCTGTTTCATCATTATAAGAAATGCCACAAAGAAGAGGCTTGAAGTGGTCTTCTACTTGGTATGAGGCACCCATGGCATCATCATTCTAGAAAAGGTGACAGAAGAAGGAGGCTAAGCCCTTGGAGGTGAGGTGAATAGGGTGGTGAAGAAATTTCATACATAATCTAACTGCGATGAGGGGCATAAGAAGTAAGAGGCCTGTAAAGGGTTGTGCGTGGGCACATTCTTTTACACTTCAATCAAATAACAAATTCCCCTAGTCTTTATAGTTGTTCGACCTCTTTTTCTTTGATATTTTAATTGTTGCCACTTGTCCAATACATAAAGGTAGTAGTGTGGCTCTCCACCACTTCTTTATTGTGTGTGTGTTTTTTTGATGGGACATATGTTGATTGGAAAAGAGATACGAGTCATAATATAGTCCTATCTTAAATGATGGAGCCCACGCTCACACTAGCATATAATAATATTAAAAAAATCACACATAAGGGGGAGTATTCTCCTAGATGTGTAACCACTAAGGCTGTTCTTGGTTCAAATATCTGCATTTTTAGATATCCAAAATTTTGGATATCTGAAATTGATATTTGATATCCAATTTGAAATTTCAGATATCTGAAAATTTGGATTGGATATCAAATAAAACCGATATCATCCGAATGGCCTTTGAAATATAAAAAAAATACCAAATCACAAATATATTTGATAAATATCTAATTTGCTGAGCAAATATCCGATCTGCTGAGCAAATATCTGATTTGCTCAGTAAATATTCAAACTGATAAACAAATATTTGATTAACGAGCTACAATTAAAGCTACTAAATCACAATAATTGATCGGATTCTATCAGATCCAATTCTTTAAACTACATTACATCACCGATTAACTTGCTCTAAATTACCTTCCTTAGTACATAAAACTATCTAACAATAAGCATATTTAAATAATAAGAATATAATCCAGCATGCTTGTAAGTTATCCACTCAATGCTATAGTAAATACATCGTAACCCTATAAAAATAGTACATACACACTTCATTAAGTGTAGAGCTAATGAAATAACAATAATAGTAGCATCCTTGTGAGCAAAAAATTGTTACATCATCATTCTAAGTTAAGATCATCGTAAAGGAGGAATTAATTCAACAAATACCTACTCGGACTTATGCAAAGTTTCTAAAGATCTCACTCTTTAATTTGCATAAGTGGTAGAGTTATATTCATCTTCTCTAATTCTAAAATAAAAAAGAATGATTCACTGTGTTAATAAATATCTCATAAGAATTAATCAACTACAAATGAAAAAAGATGACTATAAAATTACCTGCTTCAATTGTTTCAAGATCCTCCAAATTTTCTTCTAACAATATTGGCTCTTGTGATCTACGAAGTCAATCTTGTGAGCAAATCAAGGCCTCCACCATCCTTCCAGTTAAAGAACTACGAAAATGGTCAAGCATGCAGCCTCCGATGCTAAAAGCTAATTCTGATGCAATAGCAGAAATAGGCATAGCTAGGATATCCTTGGCCATTACACTTATGATAGGGTACCTTGAGTCGTTCTTCCTCCACCAACCTAACACATATTTAGGATGAAGAGAACTCTCAACTTCCTCACTTATTCCTTGTTTGACCTCCACTAAATTCTCCTTTAAATACCTATCTAATTCAGATTTCTCCTCAATATTATGGTTTTTCCTCATCATCTTAAATCTTTTAGCCATTTGTATTCTTGTTTCATGCACATCTAAATTAGATGCTAGTGAAACATCAGAATCATTAATAGAGGAGGTCCTTGATTTACTAATAGATACTTTTTGTGACTGACAAGAAGAATATAATGCAAACAAAGACCTCAAACAGTTTCTTACATCTAGACTTAACGATGCACTAGAACCACTTTGATGTGTTCCATATTCAGCAAAATTAGAAAAATCATCATTCACATCACCCAAATCACAAAAATATTCATTAATAGCCCAACCAACATAGACCAATTTACTATCGGGATCAAGAACTGCAGCAATAAACATCAGCAAATTCATATTCTTTTTGCTAACCCAATACTTAGAGAAATTGGCTTTCATCCTACATTCCATTGCTTTCACATTTTTCATCGCCACTATCATTAATACAAGAATCAATCAGTGTACCAATAAGTGAAACTTGTTGCAAATAAACATTTTAGTGATATAAAGAGAACCCAAAATCCTCAAAGTAGCTTCATATAGAATTTTCAAGAAAAACAACAAACAATGACTAGAGCCGCAATCATCATCTTGAGGACTACCCTTAGTCTTATTAAGCTCATCAACATACTTCTCATCCTCCCTCATCAAGTCAAAAGCCTTTCTAAACGGTATAGCATAATCAAGCATTAAGTAAGTAGAGTTCCATCTTATTTCAATAGCAAGACAAACAAATTTATTGGATCTCAATTTGACTTGTTCAACACAAATCTTAAACTTTACCAAATGAGTGGGAGACGATCACACATATTTCACAGTCGACCAAACTCGAATTATAGGATCAATGTTTTTTTTAAACCCTCTTTTACAACCAAATTTTGAATATGAGCAACACATCTTATATGCAAACAATCTCCATCCAAAATTAGTCCACCACCCCAAATGCTGATTCTTTTCTTCAAGTATTTGATGCACAAATCATTAGAGCTAGTATTATCAACCGTTATTGTCAAAATTTTGTCAATTTCCCAATCAAGAATACATCTTTAAACAGTTTTGCCAATAATCTCACCAGAATGACCAACCACTTGACAAAAATTAAGAATCTTTTTTTTTTTTGCAAATTCCAATTTTGATCAATATAATGACCAGTCAAGCACATATGGCCAATATTTTGACATGAAGTACATAAATGAGTAGTGAGACTAACCTTATAACCAAAATTTTGAAAATACTCAAAAATATTTTATAATAATCTCTAGTCACCATCACCCTTGAAGGCATGATAAAATCAGGTTGAATAACCTCCACAAAATTTTTGAATCCCTCTCTCTAAAAAACTTAAGGGGAAGCTCATCTACAATAATCATCCTAGCCAAAGCCTTTCTACCACCCTATTGATTAAGTTTACAAGAACCTAAAAAGTTTCATTGAAACAAGATTTGGAATATTTGATCCATCACTCTCTTGTCCTTCTTTATTTGCAAGAAGAATGGCCACTAGTCTCATATTTTTCTCCTTATTAGTCATAGTTTTTTTTATAAGAATTAATATGATTTATCATCACACTAGTTCCTTTTTTAGACCAGCGACATAATATTTTCCACAATAATTACAAGTATCTCTTAAATCATTAACATTCATCTTTGTCAAACGTTTCCACACCCAAGATCTTTTCTTACCTTGAGATGCTACTTGTTCAACACCACTTGAAGCTGGAGAATGAGAACTTGTATTCTCTTCTTCATTATTGGCTAGTAAGTCATCACCAATTGACTCCACAAATGGAGATAAGCTTTCCACCTCTTCAGCAGGTACAACCCTCACATTACTACTGTTGACCATCATTGATTAAAGCTAGAAAATAACAAAAATGGAAGAATATTAACATTTCTTCCACTCAAGACTCACATTCCAAAATATAACAGTTAAAACTAAGTAGATTGCATTAATTGGAAAGGTCAAAATTGATTTACGGAACAACACATTACTAATCATAGCTAATCGTACTACTCTTCTAAAATTAGAAAATATCAGGAGACTAATTTTCTGTGAAATATTAACATTTCTTCCACTAAAGACTCACATTCCATAATATAACAGTTAAAACTAACTAGACCTCATTAATTGAAATGGTAAAAATTGATTTATGGAACAACACATTACTAATAATAGCTAATCATACTACTCTTCCAAATTGGAAAAATATTAGAAGACAGATTTTCTGTGAAATATTAACAATTTGTGTGAAATATGCAATATTCAAGTAGGATATCAATAATCTAAGTCATTAATAGTAGAAAATAGCTAGTAATACAACTCATTCAAATCTAAAAAATAGCAGAGACCACATAAACATACTCGATATAGGGCATAACAGGTCAAGAGTCCAAATTTTTACAAATCAAACATATACGACACAATTAATCCATTGAACTCTAACATATAACTCGTACATACTCAATTTAGCAATTAATTTAACTTAAATTAAAAGTTTGGGTTCGAAAAAAATTTCCCATTGAAATCCGGTGTTGGTTGAGCTGTAGATTGAAAATAAAGAGGATAGGGGAGCAGTAGCATGCTAGAAGCACTGAAATTGAACGATGAGCAACACTAAGCAGGTGGTTGCTAGGAGCCTGGGACTAGGAGCACATAGGAAGGAGGCTCGCTGGGTAGGTTTTGAAGAACTATAGAAGAGAAAAGTGGGAAAACAAAAACAGAGAAGAGGGAAAAAATTTTTCTGAGACGTGGGGAGTAGGGACATGGGTGTGGGGCTGCCAGCTTTGTACTACTAGTTAAAAAAATTGAAACAAATACCATAACACCAGAGACTAGAGTAGTGCGTAGCGTAGTGCGTGCTGCGTGTTGCTATAGTGATAATTGCTACTATGCAGTAGACTACATTGCAAGAATTGAAATTTGCATAAATAGAAAGTGAAAAAATAAAATTAGTGCGAGAGTCTATAGACCACCAAATCATTTGGTCTTCTTGATTGAAAAATACTTGATCTATTCATTACCATCATATCTTCTTGATTGGTACTTCATAAGTGTTGAAAGAGTTTAATATTTTATCTTCATGATCAAATTAAATATAACGTATTAATCATTTGAATTTTTGGATCGAATTATGCATATGGTATTCAAGACCATAAAATCATTGGATGAATACTTCGACTACAGCTTCAATTATGTCTATGTCCTTTTATACCTTAGGTATTAATTGTTAATAATATAGTTTGTGGAATCTTTGTGCTTCTATCGACACTTGTACAATCATCCATCCATTCTTTGGTTATGCATGAAATTTTTTAGCTACTTCTAGTGACCCTCCATTGAATTTGGGTAATAGAGTTTATCATTGTATTCTCCAATCAACGTTAGACAATGAGATATGCCTATAGCGATGGGAGATGAGGTTGTCTATCCATCGCTTTTATGCACAAAGTGATGGGAGATGAGACCAATAATCCATCACTCTTAAATTGATGTAATTCTCTTAATGTTGTCACTTTAGATGAATTTTCATTATGTTCAAGTGATAGATGTCTACATATGGTGATGGGTGATTTGACCACCAATCCATCACTTTTGATCTTTTAATCGATCATATAAATATAATTTGAGGCTATTGAACGAGATACTTTTAACTTTCTACCGTCATTTATCTCTTCCATCCATTTTATAATTGTAAGGGAGAACATCATACATACAATCAAATTATATTACATATTGTTAATATATATAATTTAAACTAATAAAAATATTAATGAGCATAAGAATAAAGCAATATTGGAGATAAAAATAAGTTTCCCTTGTTCTTAGTTGAATCTAACATCATAATACTATATCATCTTTAAAATCCTTAATGAATTCAAATTAAGTGAGGGATCAATGTTCTTGAAATTTGATTGATTGTAGGATATGTCACATACGCAACCTTTCATATGCTTTTAAAAATTGATATCTCATACAAAGAACAAAAAATGGTAGATTAGTTCTATGTGATACATAAAGAGAAAGTGAAAATAAAATTGTTTTTAATTGATGAGTCTTATGAGACACATAATAATCATATTCATATAGAATGATAACTAATATATATAGAACATTCCCTTTTATAAAGAACCTATTGAATTTGACACCAACTCCATGATTATTTTCTTATGGGCACCTCAACATACCAACCAAGATCAACTCCATTGAATAGTCATTCATAGATTAGTCTAAGATCTTTGATAGAAAGAGGCGAGACGAATATGAACAGAAAATGGAATTAATAATTAAAAGATTATGCTCAGGAGATGGTGAGAAACATATAAGAAAAAGAGATTAATAAGAGGCTAATCATCCTGATAACATGTAGTAATATTGAGAAACTCAAGAAGAGATAATATAATAATATAGAGAGGTAAAGAGAATGAAACTTCTTATTCCCATTGATATGTATGATTTCTCTCTCTATATAATTCACCATATTCCACACGTATAATATATATACTTATTACATCTATAGTGAGGAGTTAGAGAATATAAAAGAAGGTGAAGGATATGTAGAGTTGAGATGCTACAATCATAATGGAAAAACTATTACATGATATTGATGGAAACATTAAACCTATTATTTAATAAAATACAAATTCATAATCTATACATCCACAATAATTAAATAGCATATTTACAACAAAATATAATTTTTTATTCCCATTTCAAAGTCCTATTGATATTAAACAAATACTCTCTATTTTTCTTTTCTAATTGAACACCTTGTTTTATTCTATGTCTTTCCTATCAAAAGAAAATCCAATATCTAAATTAACTTTATCTGAATAATTAAATAATCAATTAAATATTATTATTTTTAGTCAAATAACTAATATGATAAGTAAAATTTAAAATAAATATAAACAATATTATATCTCATATATATATATATGTATATATATCACAATTCACTCTTTGTCAATTTTTATATTGTGGAATCAAATGAACATTAGTTCTACCAACGATGCAATATATAAAAAATGAGAATAATGGTGAGGTATTGTATCTAGATGGAGTATAAATAATTACTTTACATCTTCATGAATTGTATTATTTTACTTTATTTCATTTATTATTGGAAGTAATTATATTTTTATTTATACTTTTGTTAAATACTTAACTATTATTAGATATTTGGAATTATTCATTTAATATGATGTAATTTAAGACCGAGATTAAATCATTAACTCTCGATATTATCATTTTAATTACTACTTGGATCAAAATGGATAAAATCATATTGGCTTATTATTCATTCCAATACATGTTACATTCACCACACACAACCATCATGTCAAGGGTACATTAAAACAAAGAGAATACCACACTCACCATACATGGAAAATGTTTTGATAACTCAACAACCAAGTAACAAGACATCTTGTCTACGAAAAAAGGTTATCTTAGCAAAGAAACAACACTTATCCATCTCAATAAAGGATTCAAACAAAGTAAACTCAATAAGGGAAATAAACACATGGCCATCATGATTAAGAAACTCAGCATATGACCATCACGAGTAGAAACCTTGACATATGTCCATCACGGTTAGGAAGCTCAACTTATGGCCATCATGGCTAGGAATCTTAGCATATAGCTATCATGGCTAAGGAGCTCAATGCAGGGCCATCACGGATGAGAAAGTTAAGCATGTATATCATGGCTAGGAAACTAAATGCATAATCATCATAGCAAAGGAAATCAATTACCATCATAACAACCATAGAAATGCTGAAATACCCCAAAACCCTAATTCAGGAATTATGGCCAAATAATGATTTATTAAGGAAAATTTAGGAAATAAATTACTTTATTAAATAAAGAGGAAATTAATTGAGAAAAATAAAGAGAAAGTAATAAATAAATTATTTAGAGAATTTTGGACATTTTACTAATTAAAATGAAAGTGGAGGAAAATTAACCAAAATAGCCAAATTAATCTAAAAAGGGAATTAAAATTATTATTTGAATAATTTTTAAATATTCAAGAAAATAAATAAATATAAATATAAATGTATAATATCCCAAAAACATTCTAAATAAATTGTGCAAAAATCCAAAACCCCAATGAAAACCTTTTCTCTATTTTCCTTTTTCCTTTCCTTTCTTTTTTTCTTTTTCTTCTTCTTCCCGTCGGGATTGGGCCTCGCCCGGCCCAAACCCTTCCTTCTTCTCCTTCCCACGGCCCAGCATCGTCTGCTGGCCCTCGTACGCCCTCAACGCCGCGTTTCACCCCTCGAAGCTGTCAAAATGCCGCGTCACGCTTAATGACCCTTATGACCGTTACCACCCAGCGACGCGACGCCGCGTTTTGTCCCCCCATTTACTAAAACGCCGCGTTTGGTTTAAAACTTTTATTACCGTTGCCAAACTGGCCGGTTTCCCCCTGTTTTCTTTTCCTCCTGGACCGCCGGTCCAGGGGTCGTCTTCTTCCCTCGCGCAAGTCTGCAACCTGCAGCCTGCCACCTGCGACAGCCGCCTGCCGTCCGGCCTTCCTCCCCTGCCATTTCCGTCCCTTTCTTCCCCAATTCGACCAACACTCCCTCACGCGTCCTGCTGCCCCTTCCTTTTTCTAGAAAATGGCCAAACGTACCCTGCAAACCGCAGGGCACGCAACGCTGCCATCGCCGGCCGGCCACCTGCCACGCCTGCCCCGCGTGCTACCCCTTCTCTTCGTCGTTTTCCTCCCCCCATGGCCTATAAATACCCCCTCTCGAATGACCAAGGCAATTCCTCCCCTCTTGACCTTGCCGAAACCCTGCCTCTCCGCCGCCAGAACAGATGCCCTTTCCGCCGCCGCCAGCTACCGTCGCGACCACCGCCACACACCAAAACCTTCCCTACACCACCCTCCACGCAACCAAACCATCACCGTCCCCTCTCTTGCCCCGCACGTGCCACCACAACCGTGCGAAATCCCTTACCCGAAAACCATCGCCGCCACCTCGCGCCACCTTCTGCCGCCACCTCCGCCGTGATAAACCTCCTTTCCACCTCCCAAAGTAACCAGCGAGTCCTCCCCTACCCGCCCATACCATCCTTACTCCTTACCTCCTTCTCCACCAATCTCCACCATCTTCCACCACCCTCCTCCACCTTCGGCCGCCGCGTCAACCACCGCGCGCTGCCGCCCCTCTCACGCCACCACCCTCATTCCACTCCCCTCTCCCTGCTGTCTCCTCCCCCATATCAAACTTCCCCTTTTCTCCTCCCCTCTAACCACCACCTCCATCTTTTCCTCTCTTCTCCTCCTTCATCGCCGCCGCCGCCGCCACCACGCGCCGCCGCCGGACCACCACCGACCCTAGGTGGTTCCCCACTCATCCAAACCCTAATACCTCTTTTATATAACTGCTACTATTTTCTACCAATATTAATACTATTATACTTATTATTATTATTATTACTATTACTTTTATTATTAATACTATTATTATTATTATTATTATCATTATTATCATTATTATCATTATTATTGTCTCCATCATTAATGTTCTTATTTTCTTACTAATACTAACATCCCTTTTAAACCCTAACTTTTATTATACTTAGCTTTGGTCTTATTTTTATAATTATTAGTATTAACATTATTATTATTATTATTATTATTATTATTATTATTTCTATTACCCTTATTACGGTTATTATTGTGGTTGCTTAACCTTACTTGGTTGTTATTATTGTTATTATTATTACTACTAGGTTTTATTATTATTATTATTATTATTATTATTATTATTATTATTATTTTTATTATTACTATACTTAACACCCTTATCATTTTGCTAACAATAATACTACTTTTGTTCTTATCTATGTTACTTAACTCAAGCTAGTAAATATTATGTGGCTGTTAACTAAGAAGAGTACTTGAACCTTATTACCATACCACTTAACATTACCCTTAATGCTTTTAACCCTAACCTCATCACTATGGTACTATTATTAGCTAATACTATTATTACTACTATCACTACCTTATTATTGTAACCAAAAGCTTTTGAAACCCTTATATTATTCAAGAATATACAAATATTATCATTATCACCCTTAGGAATAGTTTACTTGTAATATTGTGACCTTATAATATTATTATTTCAAACATAACACCATTAATAGACTTGGCCTTAAAACGCTAGGGTTTCTATCACTAGACATTAGTGTCACTATTTTATTAATGCTAACACTATTTTCCTATAGCTAGCATAAACCCTATTACTACAAGATTAGAACTAATGGGTTTAATAAAATAAGTGTAATAATGAGTATCAAAATAAATATATTTTGACTACTAATATTTAGTATACTAATTCTAAGGTAAAAACCCTAGTTTTTGTATAATACCCTCTTTAGTAATAAAAACCCTAATCCTAAACTAGAATAAGGGTTGATGGTGCTTGCAAGGGAAACTAATACTTAGATTTTTCCCCTTTGATAGGTAACCCCGACCAAAGCCCTAAGGAGTTAGAGGAGCGTGCTCCAAGCCTGGCGCTGCCTTAGGTAAGGACGAAGCTATGGCCTTGTGCTATGTGTGATGTGATGTGTTGATTGTTGTGTACACCATGCTAATTTGTATATTATATGATTTATGGATAACTTGTCTCATGTGTAGCGTAGCTTGGAATTTGAGGTACATCGTGTGTGCTTTCTATGACATGAGCATGGCATGTTTTATGTGTGATATTCATGATGTGTTGATACGACGTGCATGCTAGGGTTTCAGTACTATGAAATGGGAATAAAAGAATAATAAGATGGGGAATGGGAAGTGAGACCATTAAGGGGGATATGGGGTTGACCCAAATGAATAAGAGATGAGAAGTATGCATGGGAATTCTAGAGTTTGCATGGAGTGGATAAATTTTTCATGGGGGTGATCCTTACATGTGAAAAGTTGATTTAGGGTGTAAATAAGCTAAAGGGAGAGTTGTGGAGTGATCGGAGACTTGTGAGGAAAAATAGTACGTAGGTCGGTGTAAGGGTGTGTGAGGGACCCGATTAGGGTTTTGGGAGGAAGTGATAATCTGGAAATCTTGGGAAGTAAAAATGATTAAGGGAGAGTAGAGTATGGGTTAAGAGTGAGACTTCTATTATATAAAAGATGAGTATGGGTTTCCTTGTGAAAGAAGAGACTTGGGGATGAAAAGAGAGAGGTTACTTGTGGAAGAAGTAAGGTGCTAGGGTTTGATGTGGCCACCTAGGGTTTTACCGAGTACATGCGAGGTCGAGGAATAAAAGGATATGCCTTGGGGTTTGACTTAATAAGGGTGAGATGTGGGGTGAAGAATGAGTAATGGTAAGGTAAGTGAGAAGAGGTTGGGCCACATAGGCCCAACTAGGGTTTCCAAGGGGAAAACCCTAGAGGTTGAGAATAGGCGAGATCGATGTCGTAGGGTGTTGGGTTTAACCTACACTTCCAGGAGTTGGCCTTTCATTATGTGTGAGCTTAAGGGGGGAAATAATGTCGAGGTGTGATTAGGGGTGCACGAGTCTCAACATATGGGACGAGCCCTCTTGAAAGGAAAGCAGTAGAATGTAGTGGGCATGCATGTTAAGGGTGATGTGTGATTTAATAAGACACTGATAAGACATTAATCACGTAAAGTGAAAGATGTTGAGCCGAGCCCATGATCCAGTCCACCGGCAATAATAGTGGATTAGAGGCGTTCTGCCCTGTGCGTTTATTTTTCGGTCCACCGGCTATAATAGTGGATCAGAGGCGTTTTGCCCTGTGCGTTTATTTTCCGGTCCACCGGCTATAATAGTGGATCAGAGGCGTTCTGCCCTGTGTGTATCTTCCGGTCCACCGGCTATTATAGTGGGGTATCTCGTGCTCGACAAACCAAACGAATAAGTTAATCCATGGGAAAGATACTAAGTACTTAAAGCGAAACACCATGTGAGTCGGGGCCAGTCCAGTCCACCGGCAAATAATAGTGGATCAGAGGAGTTTTGCCCTATGCGTTTATTTTCCGGTCCACCGGCTATAATAGTGGATCAGAGGCGTTCTGCCCTGTGCGTATATCTTCCGGTCCACCGGCTATAATAGTGGGGCTCCCGCACTCACATGTGCTATTGAAGAATGTGTGGAATGGACTTATTATCATTAATGAGAATAAAAGGATAAAGCACCGAGGAAATATTCAGCCTTTTCCTGCATGTTAATGTATGTTGTCTATGTGCTGAACTTGTATCATATGTCCTATGTGCTGGCCTTAGCTCGTCTGTTACCTTACTCAGTATGTAGCGTACTGATCATCCGTTTCATGGGTGCTGCTCATTCCCACGAGCAGAGGGCCCATCTGACCTTGTGCAGGTAGGAGATCATGTTTTCGATGCCTACGATACCTACGAGGCATCGAGTGGGGCCGAGTGTTGAACCTATCCTGGTTGGGGTCGAGAGTGAGCCGGCCGAATTCTTTTACTGTCCTTGTTTTCGTTTATCTTGAGTTAGCCGTATTTGTATTATGTTCGTATTTTGGAATGGAACTCTTAAGTTGTAAGCTTAAACAACATTCTGACTGTGGTCGACTCTCGTTTTCATGAATGATTTATGATGACTATGAACTTATGTTTTTGATGGTTCTTGCTTAACGATTATTTGATTTAGCCTTAGCACTTAGTATCGGGACGGTAGGAGTGAACCGGTCCGGTACTAAGTGTGGCGGTAATACCCCCAAGTTTATGATTTTAATTCACTTACTTCCGCTAAACCGTTTGACTTAAACGAAATTTTTCAGTAGTAAATTTGGGGGTGTTACAAATGCTCTTAAGTCCAAGCAAAAGATATTATGACACCAATAATCTATATTTAGCCAATTAGGCATCAACATAAAGTAATAAATCAAATTTAACATTCCTAACAATTTATCAGCCCATTATCATCATTGATCATTCTTGATCTTCACTTAACCATTTATTAATTTCATTTACTATATTATTCTGAAAGATCATTAAACGATCAATGGATCAAGATTAGGTCCTAAAGGACTCACTAAAGACATTTAAACCATTTAAAACCCTATATTTAACCATTTTAAGAGTTTCAGAAATATCAACTTAAAAGTTAACTAAAGTCAATGGTGAGACTTTTTCAAAGTTAAACCATAAGGTTAACTCAACACTTAAATATTCCAAAAGGATAATTTAAATATGGCTAGCACTATATCATACTCAAATGACACCAACCAACTTACAATATACGCCATTCATGTTTGTACTTCCAAAATGGTAAAGGGTGAAATAACATATATAACTTCACTTATATTATACATAATTCTTCCAACATACTTGTGCTTAGACACATATTCAACATACAAGATATACATACTTCAATGCTTTAACTATAAACTCATTCAACATAAGGAAACCTCCTTTTACATGATGCATACTTATCAACCTAATATACAACTTAAGTAATATATCATGCCATTAATATCATGGTTCCTCTATAATAAAAATAAGCAATAATTTACCTAAGTCTAAATCTAGCTAGGCATTAGAAAGAAGAATCCGTAGCCTTATGATCCACCAAAACACTCTCCTAAATCACCTTTAAAACTCATAAATACTTAGTAGAAGGAACATCTTCATCATAATGATTTAACACAAAGACCTATCCGATTAGGGTCTTGAGCTTGAAATGCTAAGCCTTTGATTCCAACTAATTAATGTAAATTTGTGGTGTTAATAAGAAATTAGGATCATTTTAACCAATTTGGACAATCAATTTAAGTAACAACAACTATACCAAAAACTAATTTCATAAGAACATTTTCAAGCATTAGGGTTTGAGTTAAAGATCTGAATTAGTTGATTATGCATGAAATGCTTTGATTTATGCTACTAAAATTAAATTAGACATATTCTAAAGCCATTTATAAGCTCAATTTGGTTAAATAGCTCAATATTTGATTGAGTTTCAATAAATATCTCACAATTTATGCTTTTGGATAAAATTAGATTTATAAGAAAATTAATCAGACCAAGGCATAATAATCTACCATTAAGTAACAATACGATAATATCTAGCACTAATCAATATACATTTTCCCAATCAAATGAAAAATTTAGTGAAAAGGGTTTGAAATATATACCAATTAAAATTGGATCCAAGATGAAATTAAATATTGGGTGGTTGTTGGTGCGTCCACTGTCATTGCTTGCCGACACTTGGTGGTATGAGGGAGTTATCGCTGTTGTCATTTAGTAGTTGTGGATTGATGAGCTGTAGTTGGATGCTATATGATGCATTTTCTTGTCATAGTCCCTTTTCTGGTATTTGTTTGCTGTTGACTTGGTTGAGGTCACTCAAGCATGGAGGAAAGGTAAGAAGAGCAGGTGGACGGTGTAGCTAGTTAGGGTAAAAGTTGAGGGGTAGCAGGGGTTGGCGTCAAGCTTGAGGGTAGAGAAAAAGAGAGGAGGGGGGAAGAGAGAGGAGAAGAGGATTGATGGGGGTTTATCTTTTTTTTTACCCACTATACCCCATTAAAATTTAGCTATGGTTGAATACTTATTATCGGTTGGGATATATTTAGCTGAAATAGTTTCTGAATGGTTCAAAAAGACTAGAATATTGGTAACAAGTTTACGAAGAAAAGAAAAAGGAGAATAAAAAAACTGTGGGGTGTTACAATACTACCACCTTAAAGGAAATTCACCCTCAAAGTTCTACAAAATAGAGCAAACTGAAACTCGACCGAAATAATAAATAAAATTACAATAAAAGAGAAGTGAGTTAGAGTTAAAATAAGGGGAATGAATCAAGTTTTGATGAAACAATGCAAAGTGTAGTTAAATCGAAGGAAGCAAATTGATGTTCAAGAGAGGAAGTGAATTGATCTTTAACAAATGAGTTAAAGTAGGGTTTAGTTGTGGAAAGAGATAGATATGCAAGGCCAGAAGTAGTGTATATGGGTACTACCCCTTAAAAGGAAAACCCTAATCTAAGGGTGATCTAGTTTAGGCTAACACTAATAAACACATAACATCAAATCGTAGAATCCCACAATCAATTTAAAGCTAACATAAATAAATTAGGGCAAGCAATGGTTATTACCAAACAGTCTAAACGATGAATATAAACAAATGAAGGTTACACGAGTGAAACGAGGTTTAGGAGAATATCAAAAGGAACATTAGTATGACGCGCCATGTGGTCCACCTCAAATTAGATCATCACCGTCAAGTGACCTAGAATTGGGGCTCCTCTCATGCTACTGAAACCATGTCCTTGCCGAACTAAGATTCGTTCTAGTGCTTCTTACATATTATTCCTATTGGCTACCCTACCAAGTGATGAAGGAATCCTCAAAGCTAGTTTCCTAAATATAGCTATGTCTTGAGTGCAAATTTGGATTTGTTAAACATTACTAATTTTAATATGACACTCAAAAGCTCCATGCCCAGAATTTCCACAGCCATGACATTAAATTCAATTACCTTGAAAATTCAACTTGAGTGATCTCTACCACACCTCTTGTAAATGAAAAGTCTCACTAAACCCCATGCTTTAAATTTACTCTCATTATGATTACCATACCACCTTTCAGTGCATTATTGTATCCTGCAATCACAGTTTTGATACTTTAGCTTTAGAATAACTCAACACTCCTAGCTTAAATGACCTTCTTGACCTTAGTTTTCTTCTCAAATATTTGAAATAGTGTGAGGGAGGTAAATATCAAGATTAACTCCTAGATGTGGGTGTTCAGGGCCATCTCAAACTGATGCATCTCCTTCTCCTCATCAACATCTACCTAAGGATCAAAATGGATAAAATTTGTGAATTTTGGGTAATATTGCTCAATTATAAATGAATCCTGGTGAAGCACCACGGAACAATAATACAACTCAATCCTAATAGTGTTTGGATAGAAACAAGCTATCATTATTTGGATTATATGCTCCTAAGACTCTAGAGGTGTACCTGGCACCTCTTGAGTCTTAACTGCATAACCACTCATTAACATGACTATTCACAAAGGAAGTGATCACCTTCCCCCTCTTGTCGGGTGGACACTTCAAAGCCTTAGAGATTTTGTTGAGCTCTCTGATATAATTGTAATACCCCATTTTTAAAAATCTTATTTATAAATTAATAATCGTATGATTAATTAAAATTATTATTTTCGGAGGTTTAATTTTAAAAGTGTTAATATATTTTATATTATTTCGATGGTTTAAGTATAAATTTAATCTGGTTAACATTTTGATAGAAATTAAATTATTTAATTTACTCATAATTATACTTGTAAATTTTATCCTAAATTATTTTACTAAAAATATTTTGATCCATAATCTAAAAATAAATTTCTAAAATTTAATTCCGATTATTTTACTTTTTCCAACCATTTTTAAACCTATCCTAATTCAGATAATTTTTCCCGAACTATTTTTATATCCGATACTTTAATCTATCCAAATTAAATCTAAAACTGAGTAAATAAATTTCTATCCTATCCTATTATTTCACCCCCTATTCTACCCTCTACCGTATCCCAAATATCACTCTCCCCAATATTTCTTTGTACCGCATGCTACCATTGCCTCTGCATTTTCATATACATGCTACCATCCGTTCTGCAACTATACACACATATACACGCTACACACACGCACGACACCCTTAATAAAAATCCCTGAGCCAAACCCTACCTTAGCTCCCCTCTCTCTTGTGTTCGGTTCTTTTTAACCAAACAAGACCCCCTATCATTATACATATACACATCACCACCCTTCTCCCGTGTAAGCCCAACAACCACCGACCAACCCTCCCTTCTTTGCATATACACATGCACGCATACAACCTCCACTTCCCATCTCTTGTCCTCTCCTTCCACCACCGTTTGCTGCCGAGCAACTCCACCCTCGACCAGCTGCCACCCTGCCTCCTAGCACCCAGCCCATCATAGCCCCTACTCCCCTCCATTTTTGTCCGCCTACCAGCAACATCCTTTCCTACCCAGCACAGTATCCCGGCGCACCAACTCCACCATTTCCCAGCAACTACCGAGCCTAGCCACACCCACCATCCACCAACACCAACCCCACCTCACCCGAGCCACCCAACCACCTTTGAACCATCTACCCCTTCTCTCTCTCTCTCTCTCTCTCTGTTTTGTTTGAAATTTTCCAGCCCAGCCACCACCATTTCGTGCAACCCAACCCCCTACAACCCTTGTTTTTCTCCCACCGAACCCAACGCCATGCCCCAGCCACCACCAAGCAGCCCATCGCAGATCCCACCCATACGTTTCTCTACAGCTCCAACCCACTACCATTCTCCTCCTGCCCACCTCGACCAACCAATCTCCACCATAACCCTCTATATGCTCCCACCGCGCAGCCACCAACCTTCACCATCACTGCACCCCTGCCAACAGCTGCAACAGTCACCAACCTCCAACAGCCCATCACCACCAGCAAATCCAGCCCCCGACCAATTTTGTGCAGCCAACTCTACCACCCGCAGCAAGCCCCAAGCCCAAACCCCTTCCTTCGCCCGCATGACTCACGCTGCATTCAGCGTGAGTTGTGTGTGTAGTCTTAAAAATATTGGTACTCATTTTAAGTGTAAGGGTATTTTGGTAATCTTTATAAAAAATAAATACTTTTATATTATAATTATTATTTTACCTGATATATATTAATTTAGTAATTTTAGTATTATTTTTAGGTACGAAAGGTTGATTAGCGGGATCCAATAACTTTAGTAGGATACCGTTATTTTTGTGTTTTTACTGGAATTCAGGTAACCGTTATACCCTACTAAAATTATAAATATTGGGTGATAGCACATTAGGATTTTTGGTGTATGAAATATGTTAAGCATGATTTATTTAGATATAATTATATGTTAATTATTATTATTATGAAAACATATAAAACGATCATGTTATATGATATAAATTATGTCAGGTATGAAAGTATGATTAAAATGATTCTATTCATGGAAAAATAATTTGTGAGATAATTATGTATAAAATAATAGGTTGAGTATGCTTAGATATAATTATGGAATAATTATTATAGATGTGTGCCCTAGGGGTAATTTATTCATTTTTGTGTATTATGATATTTATCCTAAAAATCATGTCTAATATGTATTAGTTGGTGTTGAGTATGTGAGTATGTGTTTTGGATAGATTAAATGTGCTAAAAAAGATTTTATGTGCAAAGTTATGTATAAGGGCAAAATGGTCATTTGACATATCTGATATTTTAAATCACATAATAAATAATTTATTTATGGCGTTTTAGCCTTTTCATGATAAATGAATAAATAAAATGGAATTAGTATTTAAATAGATGATAATTTGAAAATTTTAGTCTTCGGGGTATTTTGGTCATTTTAGACCTAAAGCGCTTAGATGTTAATAATTAAGCCTAAGATGGCCTTAGTATATTTTAATGTTGGCCTCGATGTTGACCTTGATTGTGGTTTTCTCAGATGATTAGAAATAATAAAAAATGGTTAAGTATGGAAATTGGATTTATCTGTGTTGTATGCGATTTCGTGGTCACCTTAATAAAATGCTAATATTTTAAGTGAAAGACCTCGAGATTGGGAATGGTGGCTCCTAGGGGTCGCTACTCTAAGGAGATGGTTTAGTCCACGATTGATATTGGATTTTTACTGGTGTGCCTTAGTGCCCTAGTTAGGTCCTACATCTTACTCTATTCTATTTTACGAACTGATAGGGGGTATGCATACTTATGGATTAGGTGTCATTGTCGGTAGGGTATTGTGTACCAGCAGGGCGGAGCCAGGGCTTCCACATGGTGTCTTGGGACACCATGGAGCCCTAGCGGTAAGATAGAAAAGGTGTTTGTTTTTCAGGCCATAAATATATATTACATCGGTAGGACACCATATCAAAAGATTATAATGGATGAACGGTTAGGTCCCCCATATTTCAAACGTAATGTCTTGGGATCAAATCCCGCAGATGACTACTTTTGTTATTAATTTGTGCAATCAAAACGATGTCGTTTTGATTATTTTTTCTCCCAAACCTTTGGCCATTTGAGAGACTTCGGCCCTTTGTCTCTTTACTCCTTCCATTTCCCCCGACCGCCCGACGCAGACCACATCACAACGCAACAGACCAGATCTTCATCTCCGGTTTCCCTCGACGCCATCGATGTAGACTAGACCACTAGAGCTTGCCACTTCTATCTGCAACTGCTGCAGCCTGCAGACCACCACTGTTGTTAGTTCTTTGCTCCTTTACGTCATCCATTTGCTACCCTGCACGACCGTTACTGCCCCACCCTGCTCGGATCCTGCTCGCTGCTCGGCTGCTACCTGCTGGCTGATGCTGCTACTCATATTTCTCTACACGGCTGCTCAGCTGCTACCTGCTAGAGTGCTGCCTGCTGCCTACTGTTGCTTTTATTTCTTTGCAACTTACATTCTTGCAACCGACAAGATGAGGTAGCCATAGCCCACAGGTATAATTTTAGTTAATTTTTAGTTAGTCAAATTGTTAGTTAAATACTTAAATTGTTAGTTATAAGTTTATAAAATTAGTAGTTAATTTTTTTTATATTTATCTTATTAATTGATTAATTTTTTAGTTTATAGAAATCCTAATTAATTTGGTAGAAATCAGAATTAGTTTATACGAATTGGAATATAGAAATCAAAATTTTTAGATTTATAGATTGAATTTTTTACTTTATTAGTTAGTTTTTTTAATTATTTTGTTATAAAATTATATAATCAATTAAATTTTAGTAAATTTCTTAGTTAATTCATTAAATTATTTAATGTCTTAATTTAGGATGCAATGATTCTTTTCAAGTCGACCTAAAAATAGTTACCACGAATCTAATTCTATTAATTAAAATGTGTTACCTACTTCCAAAAATTTTGAACGAATTTATTTAAGCACCTAAAAATTATTTTATTTTAATATCTATTTTAGTATATTATTTACTGAATAAATATCATAGGGACACCATGGATCCAAAACTCTAGCTCCGCCACTGTGTACCAGTACGACCAAGGTACCTTTGCGTCCTTAGGTTGATAGTCGGTAGGATACTGTGTTACCTTGTTGCACCGGTATAACTAGAGTACCTTTGTGTCTTCAGGTTGATTGATCTCCCCTCAAAAAAGTAAATAAAAGTGGAAATGATATGATTTGATGGAAATAATGATTATCGGATTATTGGATTGTTTGGTAGCAGCCTTTGTGCCTACCTGTGGTTTCGGTAGTAGCCTTTGTGCCTACCTGTGTTTTCGGTAGCAGCCTTTGTGCCTACCTAAGGTTTTCTGTATTTTTGGTAGCAGCTTTTGTGCTTACCTATGGTTTTGGCAGTAGCCTTTATGCCTACCTGTGTTTTCGGTAGCAGCCTTGGTGCCTACCTGGGTTTTCATAGCAACCTTCGTGCCTACCTAGGTTTTCGGTAGTAGCCTTCATGCCTACCTGTGTTGGTATTATGTTTGTGAGCATACTTGTGATGTCATGGATTTTATTATGCTGAACCTATTAGCGTACCTATGATGTCATGGATTTTTATTATGCTGTACCTGTAAATATATTATGTGATGTCATGGATTTTATTATGCTGTACCTATGAATGTACCTGTGATGTATGTAATTAGTTGGGATTTATGCGGAGACATGAATTATGCTAAAGTTGGGTTTTAATTATTACATTAGAGAGTATATCTAGGATGTTCAATAATAAGTTCGGCTATTTCAGATGAATGAATATGAGTAGTACGTGAGCTTGATGGAATTTAATTATCTAAGTGATTATTGTATCTCAATCATCGTATGTATATGTATATGTATTATACCATGTTAATTGTATGCCTTGCATGTGTTCCATGTTGATTTATCATATTCGTTTGGTATAAAGGGTTGCTCAATACCGTAGTACTGAAGGGTTTATTTTTGTGGGCTCCTACCTATTCAATGGGTAGTGGACTTTATAGGTCAGCCTCTAAGCTCAGTTAAATGCTGATAGCTCGGATTTGGGGATGTAGGACTATCTGGTGTTTCTTTTACTATCTTATTTTAGGTTGTATTTGGACCCCCGTGTCCTACTGTAATTTCTCTCTCGAGTTTTGTAAACTGCTAATGTTGTTTTTAATTAGCATTGTATTTTTCTAACATTCTCTCTATTCTGATTTCTGTTATCATGATATTAATTTAAGCGGAGTAATGATTTCAGCCTTAGCACTTGGTATGAGAATGGTAGAGGAAACCAGACTTGTACCAAGTGTGGCAGTAGCACCCTTTGTTTTTATTATTTTAGCTTCCACGCTTAACTCTACAAATGAAAATTTTCAGCAGTAAATTTGGGGATGTTACAATAATCCTCTAGGTCAACTGGATCCTTGGTGCCCATGAAAGATGGCGGTCAATGACAGGACGTCCAATGTAACCAATCCTCCTAGAGCATTGATGTAGGAATATGTATAAGAATCTAGAAGATTGATGGAGGTGGCGGTGGACACATCTCTCTCTCTCTCTCTGCTATAGCAATTAAGAGCTCCTCTATGTGATTTGAGAATTTTGAGCCATAATGAACTACAAAATAAAATTATTTTAGAGGAAATTCTATCTTATTAGTAACATAAAAGGCTTAGTTATATAAAACATATAAAGGCCACCTAATACTACCTAATTTCCTTACATAACTAGCTTGAAAGTCTCAAGGAATTATATTCAAAATAGAATAAGAATGTTAAAATATACAAAGGATCACTAAAACCATATTTTAGAAAACAAAATACAACTTTTAGAACCAAATCTCTAATACCAACATGTAACACCCACACTTTTCACACTTGAAAATTTTCATTTAAAAGAATAATATTGAAGCTAAGGTAGGAAGAAGGGAGTGTTACTATTACACCTAATATAAAATATAAGACATATATCTATCATCTATCTCTTGGTAGATATAACATTAAAATTTATTCACAAAACATAAATATCATCTTTACCAAGAGAATAAACTACTATAAGGATCTATCCAATGGTAGATGGATAACAATGTGTAACACCCCTATTTTTCACTACAAAAAAATTTCATTAAAAACATGTCGTGGAAGCAGAACATACTTAAAAAATTGGGGTGTTACAGCTGTACTTGACATAGGTTAAACATTTTCTACCTACCCCATATCAGATATAAGGCTAAAGCAACAAAACACTAAAATAGTAGAGTGCGCAACTAATGATTTAACTAAAATGATCCTGAAATGTTTGCAACAAGTGACCCTCAGGGGATTCCGATCAAATAGTTTTAGAATACATATTAAAGTGTGGAATTACACAATATGGGTTGGGGCATGAGGCCCAAAACAAATGCCATGGTGCTCCATGAACCCCATCAAGACCTTCTTGATATCCTCACTCACAAGCCCCGACCCAACTGAGGGAGGCCCCTTACTGGCTTGTAACACCCCCAAAATTCATTACTGAAAAATTTCGTTAATTAAAAGGAAATTAGCGGAAGCAAATTAATAAACCATGAACTTTGGGGATATTATTGCCACACTTAGTACTAGATCGGTTCACTTCTACCGTTCTAGTACCAAGCGTTAAGGCTAAAAAGGTAAAATACAATTTTACGAGAAACTTAATCATATATAAATCAGAGAAGTACAGTAAATAATTTACGAGAGTAAAATCCAACAACAGTGGTTACAAATAACAAATACATTGAAGTTAAAAGAGACATATTAAAACCCTAGAATTTACCGGATAGTACCTTACACTCTTTCCCGAGAGCCCACTTGAATAACACCTGAATACAACCTGCAAGGGGTACTGCCCATTGAATAGGCAGGGGCCCCACGAAGGGAACCCTTCAGTACTATGGTACTAAGTAGCCCTTTAAAAATGCACTTAAAAACAGGCACGGAAGGTAGCACTTGAAATACTACTACATTCGTACATAATCATAGGTGTAAACATGATATTCAAATCCATTTATTCACACACCCAACAATTCAATAAGATATTAATAGCGTATACGTAACATTCACTTTCGACCATTCGAATACTTCACAAGTCAACCAAACATTAATGAGCCATAATTATCAATCGATACTTTTCGGGCCTTAAGGCCATTAGTCCATCATTAATCAATCATCTCAATGACTAGTATTTTTTCATAATTTATTCACATTCAAAACAAATTTTATTGAGCTCGGGACCCCTGCTATTCTGGTTGGTGGATCGGAATACATACATATATATATATATATATATATATATATATATATATATATATATATATATCATCCAGGGTAAAACATCCTGGGCCACTATACTCATAAACATCATCCAGGGCAAAATATTTCTGGCCACTATTATTTCCGGTGGATCGGTACTCATCATATAATTCAACTGGTCCCAGCTCATTAATCTTCCACTTGTACGATTAGTGTTTTTCCTTTTTATTCAGCATAATAATTCCATTTATTTTTCCTCGATAAGGAGATCAAGATCTCGGGACACAAAGGTACACCGGTCGTACTGGTGCATAAAAGCTACTCAGTACCCTTCAACTATCAACCCAAGGACGCAAAGGTACCCTGGTCGTACTGGTGTATAAAGCTAACTCAGTACCCTACCGACAAGGACGCGTAATCATTAAGTATGCATACCTCCTACCTAGGTCCATAGAGCTAGATAGAGTAGATATAGGGCTTGGTTGGGGCACAAAGGCATTCCAGCAAATACCAAATAGTTGTGGGCTAAACCACGTCTTTAGGGTAGCGACCCTTAAAGAGCCACCATTCCCGATCTCGAGGTCTTTCACTTTAAGTGTTAGTGTCTTAATTAATGGTGATCACAAAAGCACAATAATCAGATAATTATCCACTTTTAATCATTTAGATATAATCAGAAATTTCTTATTCAAATGGTTGTCCAAGGTAACACAGAGGAATCATTAAGGCCATCCTAACTCATCTAATTTCGAATTAGGATTCGTTCTCGTGATACTTACTAATCATCAAATACTCTTACCTCATTAATCAACATTATTAGAGTCATATTACGAATTCCACAATCACAACGATATATTAGATACAAACTACTCATTTAACCCTTACTTATAAAATCACTAAGTCATCCCTTCCTTATTTGATAAATTACCATATTACCCTCTTTATTATAAAATTACCCATTTACCCTTTACTCGATTTAGGTTACTAAATTATTCCTCATATTAATTAGGTCATTAATCCCCCTTCAAAATTATTACACTTAATATACTTTCCATTTAGTTGGTTAAGTTACCACTTCACCCTTTTTCCTTTATTATAACTAATAAATTATCCTTGAGTAGGTCAAATTACCAAATTACCCTTCCTCCTTATCCTAATTACCAAATTAACCCTTTATTTAGTTAATTACCCAATTACCGTCCTTTATTATTAATGACCAACTATCCTTCTCCATTATCAAAATTACGAAATTACCCTTGGTTGGTTAAATTACCAAATTACCCTTTTATATGATCATAATTACCAAACTACCCTTCTCCATCATCAAATTTACCAAATTACCCCTTGGTCATTTAAATTACCAAATTGCCCTTCTTAATTGTCATGATTACCAAACTACCCTACTCCATTATTAAAATTATCCTTGAGTTGGTTAAATTACCAAATTACCCCTGACATTTATCATATTTGCTGTTTTACCCTTCTCCATTATTAAATTATCAATTTACCCTTTAGTTATTTAAATTATTATTTTTACCCTTCTCAATTATTATAATTACTAGTTTATTCCTTTCCAATTTCCACTTTTACCCCTTTAATTTACAAATTACCATTTTACCCCTTTACCTTCAAATTTACCATTTTACCCCTTAACTCCAAAAATTACCACATCGCCCCTTTTTCTTATAAAATTTCTATTTATCCTTAATTATGATATTACTATCTTACCTCTTTTAATTTCCAATTTATCATTCTGCCCGTTAATCACAAAATTACTATTCTACCCTTTAATTATAAAATTACAACTTTACCCTTTTATTATAAAATTGCCAAATTGCCCTTTTATTACAAAATTACCAACTCGCCCTTTTGTTACAAATTACCAAATTGCCCCTTTTATTACAAAATTACTTTTTTACCCTCGTTACTTCTAAAGTGACCAATTTATCCCTTACTTCCAAAATTACCATTTTATCCTTTTATTAACAAATTTACTATTTTTTCCTTGCGTCCAAAATTACCATAATACCCCTTTTTACTAAAATTTAGCATTATACCCCTTAGCACACCCCTTATATTAAATTATTATTATTACTACATAAAATATTAATATTGATGCATCATCCACAACTTTCATAGTTAATACAATACTCATTAACACCCATATATATATTAGGCCATATTCTTGTACAATGTACATTAATAAAATCCCCTAAGGCTCACAAAATATTAAACATGTATTAAATATCACAATAGCATAAAACAACATGGATAATACTTAACATTTTCCTTAACAACCAAATTATTACCTTAAATATTATTTCCATATATATCATATAACCTATCATGCTTCCTTTTCATCAATCAACACAAGAACCACATATATCATATTAAACAATACAAACCAAGCATAATAATATATTAAAAACCCTAATGTACTAACATACGTTATTCCATGTGTTTAAGTGGGACTTAATGGTTACCTTGATTCCCACAAAAACAAACCTTATTGGTATCCCAATTAAAGGTCCAAACTTAGATGATCAAAACCAATACCTAAAAATAATACCAAGACTTATTACATTAGAAATAATAAAATCAAAGTACAAAACTTTATAACACTTAATTAATCAAATAATTAAATTAAAATATTATTATACCTCAAATTTTTTACCCAAATAAATTAACAAGGGCAGCAGCTCATCCTGCTCATGCAGCATGAGCTGCATGCAAGGAAAGTTGGAAGAGGGGGCTCAAAGGTGGTAAAAGAGGGAGAAATAGGCATTTTTGGGTTGGTAGTTTGGGGCTAAGAAATGAGGGGGTTGGGAGAGGATTTAGGGAAAGGGAATGGAGCAGAGGTGGAGAGGGGGTGTAAGTGGTGGTCAGGGAAGGGTTAACGGTGGCTAAGGGTGGCGGAGGCGGCGACAGTAAGGCTGCGAAGGTGGCGGCCGAGGAGAAAGGTCGAGATAGAGGCTAGCGAGGAAGGAAAATGGGGAGGGAAAATGGAGGCTTTCAGGTGACATTTTTGACCAAATGAGGATTGGGGATGGTAGAGGGGGTTGTAGGGAGTAATTAGGTGGCTTAGGTGGGGTCAGAAGCGGCGGGACAGCGGCAAAATACGGTGGTTCAGGGTGGTTGCCGAGAAGGGATGGAAGGGAGAGAAAAAGAAGAGAGGAGGGAGAATGGGGCTACGGGGTGGCTTGATGGGGGCTGTGATGGCTCGAGGGTGAGGTAGAGGGTGGCAGGAGGTGGTGCAGGTGGTGCTTGAGGCGGCAGCAGTGGTGGAGACGGGTGGTGAAACAAAAACATGGGGAGAGAGGGGAGGAGAAGAAAGGGAGAAAAGAAGGGGCTTGGGCAAGGTATACGGCTAGAAAAAAATGCCAGAATGGATTAAGAAGTGAAGAATAAAAAGAATAAGGAGAGAGAGGAGGTGATAGGGAGCTCGGGGATGGCATTAGGGTGGTAGAGGGATGACCATGGCAGGGAGAGAGAGAAGGGGATGGCAATGGCAGGGAGTGGGGAAGGAGGATGGTGGGGCTGGTATGGGGTAGAGAATGGCAGGAGAGAGAGAGAGAGTGTGTGTTAGGGAGGTCAATGGGGGAGAGGGAGTTGCAGGGAGTGGTGATGGTAGGGAGTGGGGAAGAAGAATGAAGAAAGAAAGAAGAAGGAGAATCGGGGGAGGGGCTGGGCATGTGAACAGACCAGCCGAAGGAAAGAAATGGGCCTGCCCGGTCGAGGAAGAAGGAAAAGAAAAGAAAGGGGCGGCCGGCTCATGCGCAAGAAGGAGAAGAAGGAGCCGGGCCAGGGAAGGGAAAAAGGAAAGGAGGGAGGAGGGGGAGAGAAGTGGGCTAGGCCCAACGCGCATGGGTGAGGGAGAGGCAGGCCGGCCAGCCGGCTGCCCAAAGAAGGAAAAGGAAGAAGAAAGAAAAGGGAAAAGAAGAAAAAGGAGAAGGAAAAAGGGAAAAAAAGGAAAAGAAAAGGAAAATGGGATTAAATAAAATAGTTTAATTTATAAAATAAATAAATACAATATTTTTGGGTAATAAATTTATTTAATAATTTAAATTAATATAATTAAATTATAAGGGTCTAAAAAGGATAATTTTAGTAAAATAATGATTTGGAAAATTATTTAAATAATAAGAGTATGATAAAATAACAAAATATTTATTTTAATTTATTAAATATTTATAATAAATTTTATATGCTAAAAAATCCATAAAATGACTAAATTAAATAGATTTAAAGGCTAATTCATTCCAAATAAAATTTATTTATTAAATTATACGCTTTTAAAATTTCGGGGATTACATGGCCATCCCCAAAAACTTGCATACGGTTGTCTACATGTGAAAATGAGCAGGTGATCGATCAAATGGGCACATCAGTATGTTACGTACTGAGTAAGCTAAGTTGCTTCCTCAATGTACACAAGTATACCACATTATCATACATAAATATATACTACAACATGCATCATGATAAGGCCATATATAAAGATATATGTACATGAAATCATATTATCATGCATAATTCTAACAAGTGGCATACTTCATATATAGACTCACAACCTTCTCACATAAGCATGTACATACTTAATGGCAAGGAAAACCAATCAACCTCTAGGTTTGATTCCAATTAACCAATTCCTTAGGTTATATCATTAATTCATCCATATAAGAGATAGGTGGGTCAACCCATCAATATTCCATTTCATCACTAAATAGTCAGATCAACCATTAGCCAAGTGTAATAATCAGCTTTACTCATTTTCAACCAATCGTATCATTACTTCCATTCTTACCAATTATTAGCCATTTCTTAATCATAATTCATAATTTATCAATTACTTACTTAACAGCCATATTTTATTTTATCGAGTGATGGACTATGCACCACCCCATGGTCTCACATACCATGGAAGCCTATCCAAAAAGGGACATAAAGTTTAGGCTAAAGCCAATCACCACAATGGGTATAAGTCTAGGCTAAAGCTAACCAATATAGACATTAGTATAGGTCAAAGATAACTACCTAGGTAACTAAACCTTTTAGCATTGATACCCCCTAGTACATCATTAGTGTTTAGAGTAGGTAAGGTACTAGGACCTTTCAGGATCTCGTTTGAAGGCACACTAACCCTTGGTAGCTAAGTGAGGATTTGGTAATCTATACCCATAATCGACTTGAATTTCTTTTGCTTTAATTGATTAGTATTTTATTCATAAGGATGGGTGATCATACAAGGCCCATACAAGCAAATAAGGTAAATTTCCATATTAAACCAAACCAATCCTTTTATTTCCATTTTTCCCAACCATTTGGGTTTACCATTTATCCTTGGATAATGAAATTCATATCAATCATATGTTTTAATTCATGCCCTTACTGATTCCCAGTACTCTTGTTTTCATATTATCACTTATTATAATTGAATTACACCTTTAGCCTTTATATTACTCATAATGTATTCCATAAGTTATGGTCAATTTTAATCCATTAATTTGGCTAATAATTCATGTTATAATCTGAATTTTATCCTATTAATGATCATGATATAGTCCCAAACACAACCCCCAAGTATAACCAAACCACAAGGAAACAAATCATGCAAACCAGTCGATCGGTTGCACAAACTAGTTGATCGGTTGATCGGTTCAACTCAACTAGACCATGTTTTCTTCAAGCCAGTTGATTGGTTTGGACAAACCCATTGACTGTTACTAAGCCAGTAGATTATTTTTCCAAACTGATCGATGGGTTTAAGTAGAGAGTAAGACAAAGGTCTCTGCAGGCGCACTAGTTGGTTGGGTCAAACAGTTGACTATTCTAGGAACTAGTCTACCTATTTGACCTAACCGATCGATGAGTTTGCTCTATTACAACACTAATTCACAAATTTCATGTTGATTCTTGCATAATTTTAATCACATTGGAATATGTATCAACGTCAACCGACATATTTCTAACTAGATTATCATGCATTTCTTAGCATAACATTATCATAATCTACCTTATCCATTTTTATGCTCATTAATCAATTGATGTCATTTAAATATGAAAATCATGCATACAACTACATTTCTTCATACCAACATGTACCAACTAACAACATGTATTATGTTTCATGTAGGAACACATGCTATCATTTTAAGAGCAACAATTACTTACTTGATGCAGGCTAAATCCCCTTAAAAATAGAATTTCCAAGTCTATGAAAAACTTCAACTCTTAAAACTTTAAAAACTAAAATCTTAACCTAGATATTATACCCAAAACTTCATTGAATTTTGAAAAATAAAATAGAAAGGGAGAAGGACATACCACTGAGACAAAGTTGAGAAAACTTAATTGGACCACTCAGTCTTTTCCTAGAATCTAACTCTACCTTGCTTAACAATTGAAACAAGATAGAGCTAGAGGTAGGATATGAAGAGTGTGCAAAAAAAAAATTGGTAAGTGATCAACATGTGGAGGGAAGAGAAGATAATACAAAACTTAGAGGAATTTTAGTAGCTGAAAGAAAGTGCAATGCGTGGAGGATTAGGGATATTTATGGGCAATAAATCAAAGTGAAACAAATAGGGTTTGTAAGGTAACTCGTAATCCTACTTGTGACCATTTGAATTTGATCAAAATGGATGGATTTTCTTGGGGTTTGCTAACCTAGTATCCTGAGCTCAATTTGTGACTCTGGGGAACTCAGGTCAAATATACTAGAATTATCATTCATGAATGAGGGAATGGGAGGTCAACGTGCAAGGAATCTTTTAGTTGCTCAGAAGCATGCTTGAGATTGATGTAATAGATCTTAGAATTTGGAAGATAAGAGAGGAGGAAGAAGACAATGGCTGCGGTCACCTCATGCGTCTCAATCAACCTCTAGAATAAATTAAGGTAACATTTTGGGTTAAATGCATCATGGAAGTGGTTACAAAGCTCTTAGGGACAATCAGCATGAGTTGGTGAGATTCCATTTTTGTGTAAGAGATTTTTATAGAAAAATTAAATTAGAAAATGTGACCAACTTAACAAACCATTTGATCAGTTTGGGTCTACCAATCTATTGTTCATCCACTATTTGATCGGTTTCCCCCAACTAGTCAATTGATTAAGTCGAAGAACTTAATTTAGCTAAAGCAACAAACCTATCAATTGGTTCATGGAACTAGTCTATGGGTTTTCCTTTAAAACTTAATAAACTTCATTTTCTAATATAATTTCAAATCAAATTATATTCCAAATCAAATGATAACGGAATCAAAATCAAAGGTCCAAAATTCGACAAAAATTCTCATCTATCCATTACACCAAAGTATGAGGTATTACAAAGTAATTTTACTAAAACAACTTATTGTTGATAAAGTGAGAGAAAAATCTATGAGATAATCCTAAATTCTAAAATGTTAGCATGACAATGTAAATATAAAATTTGACTACTAAACATTTAAAATTTTAATACAACGCTTGAAAAATTACATAGTCAAAGGCCAATAAGAATTCCCTGAGGGACAAGAGCTCCAGATGTCCTAACTCTCTCATAACCCAAGCATTCGACCCAATAATATGACATTCAATATCAAACCTGCATAAGAAGTTACTCCACACCTTTAGTGGGCCATTGTGGGACCCATTGAGCCATGTTAGCTTTAATACGAGCCAAGTAAGGAGTAAATCAGAATTACCTAACACATGAAGGATATATGATGCACATAGAATTACATATAGCATTGACATATAATAATCATACTTAGGAATTCATACAATAAACACCATGCTACACACCTACGATAATGTCCATGGCATAAGCATGTGATGGCTAGAATCACAACAAAGAATAGAACATACAATGTTAAACCTTGCACTTAAATATACATACAGTGTCATACAATGCATCTCTATGGATGAAGCACTAATAAATCAATACATGAAACATCTACCACACACAATCATCCTACCAAGGGCACATTAAAACAAAGAGAATACCACACCCAACATACATGAATGATTGAAATCCATGACTAATAAACAACCAAGTTACTTGACCATTTTCCCACCACAAAATGCCATCTCAATAAAGAAATAACAAATAACCATCTCAATAAAGAACTAAAAAAAAATCCATCACAACAAAGGATATAAACATGTATGACCATAACAACCAATAAAGTTAATACATGACCATCACAAGTAGAAAATCAACATATGATCATCACAAATAGTATGCTAAACATATGTCCATCAAAACTAGGACATATTTAGCATAAATATATCCTAAAATGTTAGAAAATATCAAAATATCTTTAACATGTTTTCAGAGACAATAAAAAAGATATTCTAAAAAGTAGAGTATTACAATTCCTCCACTACTACTGAAACGGAAAATAATAATGACACATTAATAATAATGTTTTTGAAACTGTTGCTAAAAGTGTAAAAATTAATGTGTGGGATCATTGAGGAAGTTTTGATAATAGCTATAGGTTAAAACCGTTATTAAAACTGATACGCACCGCACATCATCAAATACTCCTCTCCATTCACTTTTTGGTAGTCGTATCCTGTTGTCTCCTCACTTATATAGTTTCACATTTTCCATCTTCAGGGTAAATTGGGATTCGACGTCAGATTAAGGAATGGAGACAATGAGTGTGGGAGGAAGCACTTTTAGACCGCGTTTTTTGTAATTAATTAAGTTTGAATTTGTAACGCGTTGTAATCATGTTTGGGACATTTGTATTTTTTGTGGGTGTGTGTGTTCAGTGGCCGATGATGATTTCACCCTAATTTTTGAAACCCCATTGATAGTCTTGGGTTAGGCGAAGTTGGTTATCAATGGCCAAATGAGTATGGGTAATCTGTTTTGGAATCCCTATTAACATTGCATTCAGGATAGGCGTTATCCCGTTATAATCGCCTCCAGAATCTAATGGAAATAGGAGTATTTTTTTGACCTCTTTTTGGAGCCAAGTTTGGACTGAACCAAAACTTGAGCTCAGGCCCAAGTTCAGACCCATTCGGCGAGTGGCTCCTTGTGCCCTAATGACCCACCTATTTAAACCCCTTTTCCTTTCTTTGGGAGCCCTGATCGCCCTTTTTGTTGCTCTCCTGGCTGCTCGAACCTTTCCCCGTTCCTCCTTATATTTGCCCGTTGGTGGTCACCATCGCCGCACATCCACCTTTTTGCCTGTCCTGGATCTTGTCCCTAACATCCAATCTGAGGTCTTAGGTCAACCGATTTCTTTCCTTTGTCCCCTCTCCCCTTTTTGTTGGTGTCCGATTCCCGTTATATATACGATGGGGATTCGCTTGTAGAGGGTGAACATTGTTGAATGAAAATCTCTTGGGTTTACTGCTAGCTCGTGCGCAAATCTGTTGAAGTATCAACGTCTTATTTGGAGAGTACTTTGGTTAAGGGGAAACGAGTACGTTCCCGACCCCCATTTGACAAATCGAGTACAATCCGGCTAGTCGGGTTCGTTTCAAGAACCTCCATATAAAATTTTCACACAATTTTTTTAATAACGATTCTTATAAGAACTATTAGTAAAGCGCCAATATTCCGCATCTTATTTCATTTAGGTCTCATTTTTGTGCCAAAAATTTCATACTATCATTCATTCAACACCTTCCCTCTCTTACTCGTTCTTTTACGAACCTTTGCACCACCACACCTTGCACCACCACTCCTCCTCCTCTCAACTCCGAGCAACCACCACTCGTTCTCTTGTGTACCTCTCAACTTCGGGCAATGCCACATTGTACGAGTTGAATATTGTTGCTACTATTCTCACTGTTGCATGTTCTGTTCTTGGCCATACAAGCATTTAGTCTTTCTTGCTTCACCATGTTTGTAGGTGGTCATCACCACTTCTCTAGGTCACCATTACTACTTCTCATATGTATGGTTTTATTCTTCCCTAGCTTATTCTTTTATTATATATATATATATATATATAAATGTATGCATGTTGAAACAAGTTGCGGTGTTTGTTATTGAAAAATTGCAGTTTGTTGTTGAAAATGTTGTTGTTTTGTTGTTGAATGTGTTGGTGAAAAATATTGCTGTTTGTTGTTGAATTTGTTGGTGTTATTAACATGAATTTTTTGGCTAGCCTTATATATATATATTGTAGTACTTAATTAGAAGGAGAAATAAAATACTTAAAAATATTAGTAATGTCACTTGTAAAAACTATATATATATATATATATATATATATAAATTTTCATTAATAAGTATAGGACACTAGGATGTTAGGAAATTCCATATAATTAAATAAAAAATATATTTTACATATGTACATCATTAGATGAAAATTTCAATTAGAGTTGCATGTTAATAATTATTATTTGATGAGGATTAAATATACATCGAAAATAACAAAGAAATGAAAGTGAATAATTAAATTATCCAAAATTACTATGTATAATAATAATAATAATAATAATAATAATAATAATAATAATAATAATAATAATAATAATAATAATAATAATAATATAGGATTTATTAGGGTTTAATAATAGTTAGCTAGGTTTAGGATTAGGGTTTATTAGGTTTAGGGTTCATTTTTATTTTGATTTATTAATGTTAGGGTTAGGGTTAGGGTTAGGATTTAGCATCTGTTATTCTAAATATGATAATTAATATGTTATCTTATAGCAAACTATTATATACATTATTCTCAACTAAAATTTTAATAATATCATATTATTATTCTTAACCTATCTAATATCTACTTGATTTTACTATGCTGAGCTTGAATGATTAGATGATAGCTTGACCAAGCTTGTTTGTTAAATAAATATGTCAAGATTATGTCCTTATTTTAATCATGCTGAGTATAATAAGAGGAATTTTGATTCAACTTAACCCATTCACTAATCTTGTGGGAGTAAATGAAATGACGACATTATAAAATCTCAAGCATCTTAAGCATATAATATTAGAATAATATAGAATATTTTGTTAATTTATCTATTATTGATATTTAATGACACATTTATATCAATAGAGAAATAAATAAAAATCAATTCAAGATAAGTTTTATGATAAATATTTTATGTGGGTATGTTCTTAGCTTTACTTAGTCGGTTAAGATATGGTAGAATATATTTATGATTTGTCTAGCTAGTTGGAGAGTTTACATATTCTATAATTAAGAACCTTTCGAGAACAACCTTGATGATAGATTTAGTGGTTTTTCTCATTTGTAGGCAGTGAGGTGTCGCTTATTGCTATGACATACCCTCCACCATATCTATGCATGGCACTAGATGTTTACCTATAGACTTATGTCATATGGTTATACAATGACATACCCTCCACCATATCGATTGTCTATGAGTGACGTGTCGTATGACCCATTCCATTTTAGATCGTATCACCTACTCTTGACCTTGCCTTAGATGGAGCCATGCTCATTGGCTACATCTACTTTTTTGCATTACTTTGTCCACCACACTGATGCACCACACCTAAGATTTATTGAGGGTGAGGTGTTTTCCAGGGAGTATGATCCGATATCTAGAGAGATGATGGTGATTGATGGTGAGTGAAGGTTTCGTCATAGCTTGCCTCTGAGTATCCACCCCTATTACCCTAGAGTATCCGTGACTAGACTCTCTGTTGATGATGTGAGGGAACATATGATATATCAAGATGAGTAGACTTTGAGAACAATAGTTATTAGTCGAGCTTGATAAGGATACAGGTGGATTTAGTATGATGGTTATTAGTTTTTCTTTGTTAGGTGTTTGGGCTTTAGCAAAATTTTGATATATATAGTGTTGCTATTGCTTTAACCCTGTAGTATATATATCTTTTGTAATTCAAACCATTGTATAAAGTTTTGCCATGTATGTGTGTGTGTGTGTGTGAACTCTTTCTAAGTATGAGATGCTTGTGTATTGATATATTTTTAGAAATGTGTTGGAATGATTCGTGAATATATATATATATATATATATATATATATATATATATACTGAATAGCATGATACATTATACATTAATTCTTTCTACGCATGAAAAGTTTTTGAATTATTTTTATAATTGAATTGATTCGTAATAATTACTTTTGTGTGGGATACATCTCGATTGAAAAACTATGGATCAGAAATGGTTGTCTACAAATCGTTTATCTAGAGAATATAATGAATGAGTGGATTTTTTCATCAAGTTTACAGTTGAACTCGAGACTCTAGTAGAATAGTCTATCGATGTTTGAACTATGCTTATATTCAACATGTCAATGCTGATGATTTGAGATATCATTTGCTTGTATATGGAATTGATGCAAGTTACATTCGTTGGATATGGCATGGTGAGACTGAGTCTAAATATGATAATGAGGAATTTAGGAGGGAAAGTAGTGGATCATCATTTGAGAACTATGAGGGAGATTCATTAGAGAGATGACTCAAAAGGTTGAGGAAAGTGTTCGAAATTGTCCAAAAATGTTCGAGAAGTTATTAAGTGACTTGGAGAAACATTTTTATGGTGATTATAAGATGTTTACTAGATTATCCACTAATTTAAGGTTGTATAACTTAAAATCATGAAACGGATGGAGTGATAAGAACTTCATGGATTTATTGACACATGTAAAGGATATGTTTCCTAATGATAAAGTTATGCCCAATCGTACCTATGAAGCGAAGAAGAACCTTTCATATATGGGTATGAGTTATGAGAAGATACATGCATGCCCTAATGATTGTATATTATTTCATAATGAGAATGCGTCTTTGGACAGTTTTCATAATCCTGAATGCAAAGCACCACGATACAAGAAGAATAAGGTGTCAGCTAAGAAGTCATTGTATTTTCCTATAATACTAATATTCAGGCAGATGTTTAATGATGTACAAGATGCCAAGAACTTGAGATGACATGCTTATGAGAAGATAGATGATGGGATTTTTAGACATCCATCCGACTCTCCACAATAGATGATGATTGATGGCTTGTTTCTTGAATTTGGCAAAGAAGCAAGAAACATGCGTCTTGCGCTTTCTACGGATGGAATGAATTTGTACAATCAAGGCACCTACAATATATGGCTGGCGATTTTGGTTATATATAATCTACCTCAGTGGCTTTAGATGAAATGCAAGTATATGATGCTGTCTTTACTCATTTTGGGGCCAACCAACCGAGGAATGATATTGATGTTTATTGGCACCTTTGATTGGTGATTTAAAGTTCTTGTTGGACATGGGTGTTGATGTATTTGATGCATATAGTGAAGGAAATTTGACTTTGAGAGCAATATTATTCTATGCTATAAATGATTTTTTGATGTATAACAACTTGTCAGGTTATAATGTGAAAGGCCATTATGCATGATCGATATGTGAGGATAATACTTTATTTCTTCCGCTAACACATGGCTGGAAGAATGTTGTTCTCAGGTATCGTAGATTTTTGCCGAAGAATCATTATTACTATAGGTAAAGGAAAGCTTTCAATGGCTTCTCGGAAGAAGGGCAAGCACCAATCCTATTGACAAGTCAACAAATTTATTTGAAGATGAAACATTTGAGTATCAAGTTTGGAAAGAAGAATAAAGACAAGCCTCCATCAGTTGGGTGGAAGAAGGTTTCTATATTCTTTGACCGTCCTTATTGGAAATCTATGTATACGAGACATGCCTGTGATGTGATGCATATCGAGAAAAATATATGTGACAGTCTTGTTGGTACATTATTTAATGTTTCATGAAAGACTAAAGATGGTATCAATGCTTAAATGGATATGGAAGAAATGGGTATTAGACAGAAACTAGAACTGTGAGACAGTGGAAGAAGAACATATATACCACCAGCGTGTCATACACACTCTAGAAAAGAGAATTATATTTTATGAATTATTTAATAAGGTCAAGGTTCCAGAAGGATATTCTTCAAATGTTAGAAGGATTGCTAATAAAAAAGTTGAAACTAATTAACATGAAGTCTCATGATTGTCATATTTTGATGCAACACTTGTTGCCGATGGCGATACTTGGAATTTTTCTAAAGCATGTTCAAATTACTATCACGAGGCTTTGTTGGGTTTTTAATGCGGTTTGCTCCAAATTCATACATCCTAATAGTTTGGATGCCTTGCAAATAGGGATTGTGATTACTTTGTGCCAGCTTGAAATGTACTTTCCACCCTCATTCTTTAACATTATGATACATCTAACTATTCATTTAGTTTATGAGATCAAAATGCTAGGAACTATTCATGGGTACTGGATGTATCCCTTTGAGCGGTTTATGAAGTTGATAACAGGTTATGGGAAGAACCGTCATCGGTTAGAGGGAAGCATTGTTGAGAGTTACCTTGTAGAAGAGGCAATTTAATTTTGCACAAAATACTTGTCAAATGCTGAAGTTCTTAGTATTCCTAAGTCTCGACATATAAGGAAAATTGAAGGAAAGGGTATTAGGGGGAAACAGTTTGGGTGTGTAGACCCTGAAATGTTTCGTAGAGCACATCTATGTGTTTTTGTAACACCCCAAAATTCAAAATTTTTTTTTAAAGTGAAAGTAATTAAATTAAAACCCTTAAGATCTGGGGATGTTATCACCACACTTAGTACCAGACCGGTTCACTCTGACCATTCCAGTACCAAGTGCTAAGGCTAAAAAGTTTATTTTCAAACTTAAACCGAGAGTTCATAAAATGAATTAAAAAGATCATAACATATAAATCAGAGTACACATAAAAGAATTATAATTCATGTCCCCAAAAGAGAAATAATCGTACAACGGTTAAAGAGTTTATCTCAAGTATTCAATACAAAGTAATAAGTCAAAAAGGATAAATCCGATACAAAAGGAAATAACAGAAGGAAAGTAAAATAACGAGAAGAGTGAAAACCGCCATAACACTCTCAAACCTTAAGCCAAAACATGCTCAACACTCAGCCTTGCTAGATGTCTCGCCCACCTGCACAAAGTTAGAAGGGCCTTTTGCTCATGGGAATGAGCAGCACCCATAAAAGGGGTGATCAATGTGCTAAGTACTGAGCAAGGTAACCGAGCACCAAGGCTAACACACAAGCACATAGAATATATAAAGTCATGCAGAGTATTATACAGTTTATAAATGATCAAGCCCACACATAAAGACCCAAATGGTCCAGATTAATTCTTTAACCAATCTCTTATCGGAATTCGATTCACACCATGTTCTTAATTCAGTCCATGTGTGTACGGAAGCCACCACTATTATAGCCGGTGGATTGGAGACAAGTAGGGCACAATGCTCTTGCCCACTATTTTTAGCCAGTGGATCAGCCACACATAGCGTATCATACCCTAACCACTATTCCTTATCGGTGGATCATTTGGCCCCGACTCCCATGGTGTTCTGCTGTAAGTACTTAGTGTCTTTTAAGTATCTTAGCAACTTAGGTGTTTGGTTTATTGAGCTCAGAGTCTGCCACTATTATAGCCGGTGTATCGGAGGCACATAGGGTAACATACCCTAACCACTATTATAGCCGGTGGATCGGAGACAAATAGGACTACGCGTCCTAACTACTATTTCTAACTAGTGGATTGGTGGGACCCAACTCAATACTCTTTCACTTTACATAATTAATATTTTAAGTATCTTATACAAAAGCTTTCACCCTAGACATGCATGACTCACTCTCCCCACACCTATCCTCCAACGGACTCTTTCCACATCATCAGCATCATGCGCATCCCAACTTGCCTTAGAGTCTTTTCTCTATACTCAAACTCACACTAGAACTCCAACACCGAAATATGTGGGTCAAAGCCCACTGCTACACACCTTCAAGTCCACTTATTTCCTTACTCTAGGGGTTTTCCCCAGAAACTCTAATTTAGGCCTTAGTGGCCCATCTTACTCCATTTCACACAACCCAAATCATTGTAACACTCCACACATCACAACTTATAATTCCATCCTCATAATTCTACTTCAATCACCAAATACACATGATACCACAAAAACCCTAAGCAGCCACACCAAACCCTAGTTGTCCACACAAACCCTAGCTCAGTCTCCTACATACCCTTATATTGCTCCACGTACTATTTTTCATCCAAAGTGTTCAAAAACCCAAACAACACTTACATTACCTTTCTCACATCCCAAACCAACGTTCCATACGTAAATTTCATGCCCATGCAGACTTTACACATCCCATGCAACCTTGAGAACTTTTCATGCAAACACTAAATCTCCCATGTAAAAACCTTAGAATCACCCATTTAAACCTTACATTCCTCCACGTAAAACCCTAGCTGTAACACCCCCAAAATTTACACATTTTTTTAAAACAATACTTGTAAATTAAAACCGTAAATTCTGGAGATGCTACCACCACACTTAGTACCAGACCGGTTCACTCCTACCGTTCCAGTACCAAGTGCTAAGGCTAAGAAAAACAACTCATAACTTTATTAAATAATCCAAATTCATAAATACGGGAATCAGGTACGCATAAGTCTTTACATAATCCAAAATACGAGAGTTAGTTTTTCAGGGAAAAGAGGTAACTACAATAATAAAATTGTTTCTAAAGTGCTAATCATAAATAAATAAAATAGTAATAATAATCTCAATGGAAAGCCGACCATGTCACTCCAGGAACTGATCCAGCCCAATCATCACTCAGTCCCACCTGATGTCCCATAGAAATCAATAACATCAAAATAAACATCTCCTACCTACAACGAGTCAGATAGGCCTTCTACTCGTGGGAATGAGCAACACTCATAAAAGGGGTGATCAGTACGCTACGTACTCAGTAAGGTAATTGAGCACTAAGGCCAACACATAATCACATAAAATCATACATGATAATATTCAACTTACCCTTTCAAGCCCACATATATAATGCATAAGGTCATATAGATAAGTATACAGCTTATAAATGATCAAGCCCACACATAAGGGCCCAAACAGTCCAGATTAATTATTTAATTAATCTTTTTATCAGAAGTCGATACACACCATGCCTTTTATCAAATCAATGTACGTATAGGAACACACCACTATTATTGCCGGTGGGCCAGTCACTTGTGGGACAATAGTCCACATCACTATTTTTCACCGGTGGATTAGTCACCTGCGGGATAACAGTCAACACCACTATTTCTGACCGGTGGATCGGTTTGGTTCCTGCTCACATGTTGTTCCCCTGTATGTAATTAGTATCCTTTAAGTGCCTTAGCCATTCTGGTTTGTGTTTATTGAGCTCGAGTTACCCCAATATTATTGCCGGTGGGCCGGTCACTTGCGGGACAAAATCCACACTACTATTATTTTCTGGTGGATCGGTCACTTATAGGGTAAAAACCCTAACCACTATTCCCGACCGATGGCTCGGTTTGGACTCGGCTCAATAGTCTTTCACTTTAAATGATTAGTATCTTAGATATTTTATTCACAAACTTTCGCCCAAACATGCATGAATAACTCCATGCAAAACCCTACTACTCCATGCAAACCCTAGCTCCTATGCAAACCCTAACTCTACGTAAACCACACTTCCATGCAAACCCTAAACCACCATGCAAAACCCTAATACCACTATGCAAATATTAATACCACCCTGCAACCACTACTCCATGCAAAACCCTAACACCATGCAACTCCATGCAAACCCTAACACCATGCTACTCCATGCAAAACCCTAACACCATGCAATTCCATACAGAACCCTAACACTATGCAACTCCATACAAAACCCTATCACTATGTAATTCCATACAAAACCCTAACACCATGCAACTCCCCATCATTATTTTACAACCCTATCATGCATGTCTCAAGGCCACATTATGCCATAATAATAACATATTTATACACATCATTCTCATGCCACAATTATTTACACAAAACACACCTCAACTTCCATATCATGTTGCATTCATAATAGTTATACAATATACACATGAAATACACAATAAATCATATCACATGGCATGCATGGCATATAAATCACATATTACCCAAATGGCCTTAGCACCCCCTTACCTAAAAATGTCACCGGTCTTGGAACACTCTCCTATACCACTTGAGGGCTTTGACTGGGCTCACATATTATAGGGAAAAAAAGAATACTAGAATTAGGTTCCCTCCTAAAAATACTATTAATTACTAACTTATCCTAAGACTTGGTTTTTAATTAAAATAATACTATACTAGAATTAACTATACAAAATACTACTAAATTACTAATAATAATACTAATGCAATTTAAAACGAAAAGGTGAAATAAGGGTTTCTACTCTTCATCAAAATGATGTTAGTAAAGATAATAATAATAATAATTTTAGTAATAACAAAATATTAGTAATAATAATAATAATAGTAGAAATAATAATAATAATAATAATAATAATAATAATAATAATAATAAAAATAATAATAGCTTAAAATTACAAGGTGGGGCTTTCGACCCTACCTCAAATAATGAAACTACTATTTAAGAATAGTAATAATAATATTAATAACATATAATACTTATAATATTAAAATTAATAAATATAATAGTAGTAGTAGTAGTAGTAGTAGTAGTAAAAATATTAATAATAGTAATAAAAATACAAGGGTGTGAAACCTAATTAAAATTTAAGGTCTCGGCCCCCTTAAATAATTACAATATTAATAAAATAATTATACTAATATTAATAATATTAATAATAGTATTAATAATGATAATAAACTTATAATAATTCAAATAAATTCCTAAAATTCGAAACTAACAATCTAATTAATTCAAGAATAATCTTAACCTTGCCAACACAATTTATCAATAATATTACATCTAATAACAACAATAATAATAATGATAATAATAATTATATTCGAATAAATACTAAAAATTGGAATAAAAGTAGAATAAATTATAATAAATAGAAAAGAAGGGCTGAGAAGGTCTAGGGTTTCACCTTGAGTCGGCGGGGATGGGCGGCACCGGTGGTGGTAATCGGCTGGCGAAAGTTTTGGTCAGGTCAAACTTTCGCGAGAGAATAAGGAGGGATTGAGCGAGAGTTGAGGAAAAAAGAATATATCAAGCCGATCTATGAGTCAAGAGGGAGATAATGAGGGGAGAAATGGCTGGTCAAAACTTGCGTGGCTGGCAGCGCCATTTTTGGACCTTCGAAGACGCAAGTCGACGATGGAGCTGAAGGTGGAAGAAGGAAGGGTTGAACCGGGCGGCCGAGGAAATGAAAGAAAAGGGAAGAACTGGTCGGCTAGCAATAATTATAGCCCTTTTAAATGAGACGCGGTGTCAAAGAGAAAACAAGAACAAAATGCAGCGTTGAGATACCGTAGGAAGAAGAAAAGGAACGACGCTGGGCCGCACGAGGAAAGAAGAAAGACAAAGGAGTTGTATGAAAAAGAAAAAGAAGAAAAGAAAGAAAAAGAAAGAAAAGAAAGAAAAAAGGAGGAAAGAAAAAAGAAAAAGGAAAAAGGAAAATTTAAGTGGTTTGGGGTAAATAAATTAATTAGAATATTTTGGGTATTTAGAATAAAATATTTAATTAAAATAGTATTAAATTTCCTTTTTAGGCTAATTTAGGGTTTTTAAAATATTTATCCTAACTCCCTTTTTAATTAGCAAAAAACCCAATTTTTTTTCCTTTATAAAAATATTTATAAATTCTTATTAATTTACTCTAATTAACTCCTTCCTATTCCAAATAAAATAAAAAAATAAATTCCCTAATAAATCCTTATTTAATTATACTTTTTAAAATAAATAATTTTGCGGTATTTCGCTAGATTCCTCCATGTATAACCTAAGATTCATCCATACCAAACCCTAGTTTAGATTCTCCCATGCAACGACATAAAATCTACCATGCAAAATCCTAAGTCCATCCATACAAAACCCTAAATTCTTTCGTGCAAAACCCAAGATTCCTTCATACAAAACCCTAAATTCAATCCACACAAAGCCCAAGGTTTCTCCATACAAAACCCTAAATTCAATCCATACAAACCATATATTAGATTCTCCTATATTACACCATAGATTAGATTATCACATGTTACACCATAGATTAAATTCTCCCATATAAAACCATAAATTAGATTCTCCCATATAAAACCATACATTAGTTTCTCCCATATAAAACCATAGATTAGATTCTCCCACACGAAACCCTAAATTTTTCATTTTATTCCTCCACTCATGGATCATTAAAATACTTAGGTCAACTCACATCCCTTGGTCAACTTATTTCCCCATTTTTCTTTTCAACCTTTACCCCATACAATACCACTTATATACATCCTCACATGCATGTCTAAAGGGTCACAACCAATCATCACATACCACAATATTTCTTCACATATACATAATACATATGCCATATATTGGCACATGAACACATTTCAATTCCACGCCATCCACACTTGAAATCAATAATGATAAACATCAGATGCATAACATACAAAGCATATAATGCACATCAACACACATAAGGCCTTAGTAACACCTTTACTTAAAACGACACCAGTCTTGGAGTACGCTCCTACGCCTCCTTAGGGCTTTGACTGGTCTCACCTAAATGAGGGAAAAACTAAAGATTAGATTCTCTCCTCCCAAAAATACTATTAATTACTAACTTATTCTAAGACCAGGCTTTTGATAGTATAATAAAATAATAAAATAATAAAAAAGTAAAAACTATTAATTAATTGCTAAATTTGGTTAAAAATATAAGAATTAATAGTAATATTATAAAGGTTGGTAATATAAGTTTGAAGACTTTACCCTAATAATAATAATAATAATAATAATAATAATAGTAATAGTAATACTACTACTACTAAAATAATAATAGTAAAGATACTAAAAATAATATCAATGTTAATATTAATAAGAATAATAATAATAGTAACAATAATAATAAAAATAAAATTACTCAAAAATAAAGTGAAATAAGGGCTTCGACCCCTTTACCAAAATAATACTAATAATAAAATTATTAAAATAAATATTAAAATTTAGTAATAATAATAATAATAATGAAATAGTAATAATAATGATGATGAAAAAACCATGATAATATTGAAAAATAATAATAATCACAATGGTAATAATAATAAGGATAGTAATTTAAGATAAAATGAAGTAGGGTTTTGACCCTACATTAAATAATAATAAATTAATAATAATAATAATAATAATAATAATAAATGCTAGTGATAAAAATAATGATAAAATTAATAATAATAAGACTTGATATTTATAATACCACTACTACAATTCAAAATAGGCATAATAGGGTTTCAGCCCTATATAAACTAATAATACTAACATTGAAATAATAATAATAATAATAATAATAATAGTAAAATAGTTGTAATAAAAATGAAATAATAATAATAATTCAAAATAGTAACAACAACAACAATAACAACATATTAATATTAATAATAAAGATAATAACAACAATAAGAATAATAATGATAAAATTGAAATAAAAAATATAATAGGGCTTCGCCCCTCAATAGAAATAACGACGACAACAACAACAACAACAACAACAACAACAACAACAACAACAACAACAACAACAACAATAATAATAATAATATATTTCAAATAAATGAAATAAAATAGATTAAGGCTTGTAAAAATAGGGAAAAAGGGTTGATAGGGTTTAGGGTTCAACCTTAGGCTGGTGGTGACAGGCGGCGCCGGTGGTGGTGCACGGCGGTGGCTGGAAAAAAAGAAGAAAATGGAAAAGGTTGAATGTTTGGAAAAGGAGAGGGAGAATAAAGGTGGGAGTTGGGGTGTTTAGGGTTGCCCAAGAGAAGAGAAAAAAAATGGAGGTGGTGGTGCAGCCAAAGGTGGCGGCGCACAGTGGCGGTGGTGGTGGCCAAATGGGGAAGAAGGAGAGAAAGAGAGGAGGAGAGGGAGAGAGAGAGAGAGAGAGCGAGAGAGAGAGAGAGAGAGAGGAAAATAAAGGTAGGGGAAGGTAGAGGAGGGTCTGCAACACAATTTGGGAGGTGAAAGGAGCGGCGGTTGTGGTAGAAGTGGTAGATAAGGGCGGTTCGAAGGGCAGCTGAGGTGGAAGTATGGGTTGATTGAGGAGCAAACTTTGCACAGTTGGGGTGACTTGTGCAGGGAAAACTAAAGGGGATGGGTGGTTTAGTTAGTTAGAGGGCGGTGTAAGGATCAGTTAGGTGGGCAAAGAGGGTAGCGGAGTTGGCCGGAGCAACTAAAACGGTGTCTAAAGTGGCGGCGGTGACAAGGTTAGGAAATTCTGGGTAAGCATCAAAAGCTCGATACAAGGCAGTGTAAGGGGGTATTTATAGAGTTTAGAGGAGAGGGTAGGGTTCTGTGGGTTGGCTAGGGGGTAATGCAGGTAGGGTTCCGGTCGCCGGTGGCGATGGTTGGCTGATGGAAGTAAATTTTGGGGCAGGGGTGATTGGTTAAAAAAAAGAATTGTGGGTGAAAAGGAAAGGAGATGGAGTGATTCAAGGTAGTCTACGAGTCAGGGGAAGAGAAAGAAGAGGAAAACAGCCGGTCAAAGGTGTAGCCGACGACGAAAAGCTAAGGGCGGTTATGGGGGATTACAGGTCGACGTCGACGGGGGAGGCGGAAAGAAGAAGAAGGAGAAGGGATGGACCGACGGTCCAAGGAAGAAAGAAAAGAAAGAAAAAGAAGAAACCGGGCGGGTTGGTGGTCATTAAATGAAATGGGATGAAACACAACGTTTGGTTGCACCGAGGGAGGACGAAAGGAATGGAGGGGTTGGGCCGCGGGAAGGAGAGATGGCTGCGCAGGCTGGGCCGCTCCGAAGAAGAAAGGAAGGAAAAGAGGAGGACTGGGCCACGGGAAAGAAAGGGGAGAAGGCTTGGGCCGGGCTGACCTAAGTTAAGGAGGAGAAAAAAAAAAGAAAAAATGAAGAAAAAAAAGAAAGAAAAAGGAAAAAAGGGAAAAAAATAGTGGGTTGGATTAATTAAATTAATTAAGATATTTGGGATATTTAAAAATAGTAATATTTAAATAAAATAATATTTAAATATCTTTTTAGGCTAATTTAGGATTTTTAAAAGGTTTTTATAAATTTCATTTTAATTAGCAAAACACCCTAATTTTCCTCAATTAAATTATTTATAAAATTTCATATTAATTTGGAACTATTTTATCCTTCATATTTTAAATAAAATACTTTATTTAATTAATTTCAAAAATAAAATCCTTAATTAGCTAAAATATCCAAATTTCTCCTAATTAAAATAGTTATACATTTCTTCTTGATTTTCCCTACTTAATATCCTTTTATTTTAATACAAATAATTTAATTAATTAATTTTTCTAATAAAATCTTATTTAACTATAATTTCTAAAATTAGAAATTTTGGGGCATTTCAGTATTACACAACATCGATGATGTTAAGCCGTATATTGAAGTACATATTCTTTCTTTAAGGATTGAAAATCCATCAAAGATTAAGAACTAGATAATCGATAAACATAATGTTTCCTTTATCGATTGGCTAAGAGATCACATCATTCCACTCATTGAACATTCGCCAACTTTAATTTCCGAAATCCTTCATTGGTTGTCTCAAAAAATCCGTTATGAAGTTTTATCATATCCCAGTTATGTCATCAACGATTACGCTTTTTGTATGAAACAACAAGATGAGAAGAGTACAATGTAGAGCAGTGGGGTAAATTTAGTGGTTGAGGCAATGCATGTTGCTAGTACGAAGGACAAGAATCCAACCTATGTAAGTAACACCCCAAAATTCACTATTTTTTTTTTGAAAAGCGGAAGCAATTAAAATATAAATACTTTAAACCTGTGAATTTTGGAAATGTTACCGCCACACTTAGTACTAGACCGGTTCTCTCCGACCGTTCCAAAACCAAGTGCTAAGGCTAAAGAAGAGATTAACAATCAATTATAAAATTAATACAAACTAAACTCCAAATAATCGTTAAATGGTTGTAAAACAAAAGTTAGAGTATGAATCAATAAATGTAATTTATTTCCAAAAGAGAATTAAACTTACAACCGATAAAAGGTTCATTAAAATACTCAATCGAGTAATGAATCAGAAAATGGTAAATACTATACCAAAAAAATAACAAAATGATATAAAATCACATGAAGAGGAAATACGGCCACGCCACTCTCGAAATTGAGCCAAACACGCTCAACACTCAGCCCCAACTGATATCTCACCCACCTGCACAAATCAGAAGGGCATACTACTCGTGGGAATGAGCAGCACCCATGAAAAGGGTGATCAGTACGCTACGTACTGAGTAAGGTAACCGAGCACTAAGGCCAACACATAAGCACATAAAATCATGCATAATAATAAAAGGACATAAAGACCATCATCATGTCATCATATCGACCAATCATTCGGGTACATACATGAAGGCCCAATCATAGTCCAGATTAATTACTTAATTAATCTTTTATTGGAATTCGATTCACACCATGCCTTTTATATCAAATTCATGCGAGTACGGAAGCCCCCACTATTATAGCCGGTGGATCGGAGGCGCATAGGGTATCATACCCTAACCACTATTATAGTCGGTGGATCGGATACACATAGGACTACGCGTCCTAACCACTATTCCTAACCGGTGGATCGGTTGGCTCCGGCACGCATGGTGTTCCACTGTAAGTAATTAGTATCTTTTAGGCATTTTAGCAAAACTTTGGTTTGCGGTTGTTGAGCTCGGGAACCCCACTATTATAACCGGTGGATCGGTTTACGCATAGAGCATCTTGCTCTAACCACTATTATAACCGGTGGATCGGTCACACATAGGGTAAAAACCCTAACCACTATTCCGAACCGGTGGATCGGTTGGTCCCGTCTCAACGATCTTCCACTTTAAATAATTAGTGTCTTAAGTATCTTATTCAAAAGTTTCCACCATGGGCATGCATGAGTCATCACACATCACAATCATAAAATTCCACCATCATAATTACACTCTAATTACCACATGCACATAATAACACAAAAACCCTAATCAGCCACCACAGACCTCAATTAATCACAACAAACCATAGTTAACCACTCCAAACCTTATTGAACCATAACAACCATAATTAGTCACTCCACGCCTTAGTTAATCATAACAAACTACAATTATCCACTCCAACCCTAATTAATCACAATAGCTCAGAGTTCATTACTCCAAACCCTAATTAAATCTCTTCCATACCCTCATAATACTCCACGTACTATTTTTCATCCAAAATAGTTCAGCCCCCGAATAATACTTACATTACATTCCTTACATCCCAAATTAAATTTCCACACGTAAATTTCATACCCATGCAGACCTTAATCTCCCCATGCAAACCTTGAAACCTTTCTCATGCAAACCCTAAAATTCCATGTGAAACCCTAATTTCAACCATGCAAACCCTAATACCGTCATCCAACCATCAATGCCAACATGTAAACCCTAATACCACCAAACAACTATAATTACCACCATACATACCTCAGTAACATCATACAAACCCTAATACCACAATATAACCATAAATACCACCATACAAACCTTAGTAACATCATACCAATCCTAATACCACCATGCAACCATTAGTACCACCATTCAACCCAAGATTCTGTCATATAAAACCCTACATTCAATCCATAGCAAAACCCAAGATTTGTCCACATAATACAATTGATTAGATTCTCCCCTTTCATAACCACAATTTAGATTCCCCCATACAAAATCATAAGTTAGATTTTCCCACATAAATTCATAATTTAGAATCTCCCAAGAAAAACCATAAATTGGATTCCCCCAAACAAATCATAAATTAGATTCCCCCAATCAAGTCATAAATTAGATCATCCCATATAATATCATAAATTACATTCTCCCAAATAACATCATAAATTAGATTCTCCCAAACAAACCATAAATTATATTCTTCCACATAAAACCATACGTTAGATTATTCCTTATAAAACCACAAAATTAGGTCAACTTCCCTCCCTTAGTCAACTTCTTTCCCCATCTTTATTTTTCTTCCTTTTTCCCCACACAACCACATCGACAATCTCATATGCATGTCTTACATTATTACAACACATATCATCATACATAAATAATACACATGCCAAGCAAAACATACTTCAAGTCCACGTCATATCATATACGACATAATTAATAATCATAAACATGGAATGCATAGCATATGAAGCATATAGTGCATATAAGCACACAATGGCCTTAGTAAACCCTTACTTGAAACGACACCGGTCTTGAAGCACGTTCCTACGCCTCCTTAGGGCTTTGACCAAATAATAACATATTAATAAAATAACTTTAACAAAATTCTAACTTTACTAAATAAAAATAATAGAGATATTATAAACCTTGATAATATAGGATTCAAGACTTTACCCTAATAATAATAATGATACTAATATAATAATATCAAGGATAATAAAACTAATATCAATGAGAATATAATATATAATATATAATAATAATAATAATAATAATAATAATAATAATAATAATAATAATAATAATAAGCTTTAAAATTTAAAGTGGGGTTTCGACCCTACTTATAACTAATGACTTACCACTTATTTAATATTAATAATAAAATTACTAACATATATAATAACATTAAAATAATAAAGATAATAATAATATTATTATCAATAGTTATAAGAACAATAGAAATAATAATACTAAAATAAATAAGTGTGAATGTTAATACAAAATTAGGGCCTAAGATTTTCCAGAATAATTAATAAAATGTTAATAATAATTATTCTAATAATTATAATATTAATAATAATAATAAGAAGAAGAATGATAATAGTTCCATAATAATTCAATTAATAACTTAAAATTCGAAACTAACAATAAAATTATTTTACTACCACTCTCCACCCTACAAGTACAATTCAACATAAATTTTACATCAAATAGTAATAAAACATATTAAGAATATAAATATTAAGAATAATAATAATGGTATTTATATGCAAATAATTGAAATAAATTAAATCAAGGCTTATAATAATATGGAAAATGGTTGAGAGGGTCTAGGGTTCAACCTTAAGCTGGTGGGGATAGGCGGCACCGGCGGTGGTTCACGGCGGCGGCGGTGGTGGCCGAAAAAATAGAAGAACATAGAAAAAGATGGATGTTGGGAAAAATATAGGAGGAATTGAGGTGAGATAAGAGGTGTTTATTGTTGCCCAGGAGGAGAGGGACAAAATGATGGTGGTGGTGCAGCCAAAGGTGGCGGATCACGGCGCAGGACGGTGGTTTAAGATTTCGGGGTCAAAATTCCGGCAAAAGGAGCATCCAACTTTGCATGATTATTGAGGCTCATACAAGAAGAATAGAGAGGTGAACATGGTTTAGTTAATTAGATGAACTTTCAGGGAAGAGAATGGAATGTTTCGGTGGCGCTGAGGTTGGCTGAAGACGGTGGAAGAGGCGTCTGATGTTGGGGTGGCAGCGGCTCGGGCCGAGGGTTTTCGGGGAAGAAAAATCTTCAAAACTCCTACAACTAGGCTATTTATAGATGTTGGAATGGATAATGAGGAGCTGGAGGTCGACATGGAGGTTTTAAATGCAAGAATTTGGGCAGCCGGCGGCGGAAAACGGTCGGGTATCGTTTGGGTTGGTTCGAAGGTTCGCGACGTTGGGGAGCGGAAATGGGAGAGATTTAACGCACGAAAATTATGCCAATTTATTCCTGGAGTTAAGAGGAAGGCAATGAGACAAGAAACGGCCGGTATTATTTACCGTAACCGGAGATGCTATTGACGGGGTCGAAGGTGCAGCAGCGTCGACGGAGGAGAAGGGAGGAAGAAGGAAGAAGGAAGGGAGGTGGATCGGTCGGCCGGGAAAGAAAAGAAAAAGGGAAGAGCTGGGCGGTCGGGCGCGGTCGAGGGTGCGTTTAAGTGAGACGACGCATTTCGGTGTAATAAGGCATAAAACGCGGCGTGGCGGAGTCAGAGGGAGGAGGCCGCGCAGGCTGGGCCGAAGGAAAGGAAGGCGGGGGAAAAAGATTGGGCCGCGGGAGAGGGTAGCCCAAACGAGGAAAAAGAAGAGGAAAAAGAAAAAGAAGAAAAAGAAAGAAAAAGAAAAGGAAAAGGAAAAAGGAAGAAAGAAAAAGAAAAAGGGAAAAAGGAAAGGAGAAAAATAATTAGATTAGGGCCAATTAAATTAATCTGAGTGTTTAGGATATTTAAAAATAATAATATTTAAATAAAATAATATTTAAATCCCTTTTTAGGCTAAATTAGGATATTTAAAATATTTTCCATAAATTCCATTTTAATTATCAAAACACCCTAAATTCCTCCAATTCAATTATTTATAAAATTATTATTAAATTAAAACTATTTTCTCATTCTTATTATAAATAAAATAATTTATTTAATTAATTTCCAAAATAAAATATTTAATTATCCAAAATACCAAAATTCCTCTAATAAAAATACTTACAAAATTCTTCTTAATTTTTTTTCCTAATGAATTCCTTTTTATTTTAATAAAAGTAATTTATTTTAAATAATTTTTCTAATAAAATATCATTTAAATATAATTTATAAAATTAGAAATTTTCGGGGCATTTCAATGTAGATATGAATTATTATGGTGTTGTTGAACAAATATAGGAGTTAGATTACACTATATTTAAATTCCCTATATTCAGCTGCAGATGGGTTGATAATAGCTATGGGGTTAGATATGAAGATGGATTCATATTAGTAGATCTAAATAGGATAGGGCATAAACAAGACCCATTCATCTTGATATCACAAGCAACACAAGTATTCTTTTTCACTAATCTTGCTGATTACAGATGGGTTGTGGCACTATCTACGGAGAAAAGAAATGCCAATAAATGTGATGATAAAAATGATGCCAATTGGAATAAAAAGTATGTTGTAGTTGTGTAAGGAACTTAGTCATTGAATGATGATAACAATAACATTTATAAGGAGGAAGTATATGTAAAGGATGATCATTGTAAAGTAATATATGTATCAAATCCTAAAATTAATCCAAAAACAAGGAAAAAAAAGAAGGAAAAGAAGGTGACGAGGGTAATAATATTGTAACATATAATATGTGTGCTTATTTTTTTAAATGTATATGTTGACCTTCCTCATTAAATATGTATTGTGTCAAAAAATAATGTTGTTCACGAGGATAATTACATAACATTCTAACATAATTTATTTATTGATATTTTGTAGAGATATGGTCAATAAAAAAGTTGATAGGGACAGTAGTGATGAAGAAGGGAAGAGAGGACCTACTATTATGAGAATCATCACCGACATGCAAAATAGAGGATACAAATTGAGTTGGATGGAATACTTATAATCTTCCTATTGGCTAGTGTGCAGACATGTTTCTAATATAGATTTCACTCGTTACGCGTAATCGTGTTCTTATTTCCTATAATAATTGGAAGCAGGTGCTAAAGGGTCAAAAGGAGCATATTTAGTAGTAATTCATGGTAAATATGTTATTTTATTTAATTATTTTTGTATATCAAATGTTATTAATTTCAATACATTAACATTGGTCTACATATGTATGTCTTATTTTGCAAAGATTTTGTAATGTCCCAAAGACGAGGAAGAAATGACTTCTAAGACATTACAATGAGCGTCTAAGAACATTTAGGGTGTACTTGGCAAGTAGAAAAATGTATAAAAAGAAGGATGACTCTACACCAGAACCCACCCAAAATTTATGGTTTCATTGATCAAGATAGTTGGAACCAATTTATTGCATATTGCCTTTTGAAGGATTTTAAGGTATTTGTTAGATAAAAATTTAACTTTTTGATTAATAATATTTCATTGATATTTAAATAACCATGATTTAATATTTTGGATTGTAACATAGGAAAAAAGTGCCAACAATAAATAGATTAATAAGCATAATAAGTAGCGGCATAATATGGCTCTCAAAGGCCATATAGGCCTTGAAGAAGAGTTGGTATGAGACTTTTATTTATCTATTTAAATGTTCAAGTCTAATGTTATAATAATATTCTTATTGTAAGATTAATTTTTGATTTATAGCTCATAGCCCAGGACTTGGATCCATATATTTTGTCCATTAATATTAGTACATTACGGACAAAGGATAGAGCAACAAAAGATGGATATCTTAATGAAGATGTAGAAGGTGCTGCCAAAAAATTGTAAGTTTGTAGATATCCTGAACCTTAGTTTTCTTTGAGCAAACTATTATATTATGTTTTTTTCTTATAAGCTAAATTCAAATATATTGCTTACATTACAAGATGAAATTGAAACATCAGATTATGTGGAGGGTGTGGACCAATATAACATTGTGTTACAAGCTACAGGAATTTTATAATGCCCCAGAAGACACAGGAGTCTTGGATTAGGGGTTACAAGAATGAGTGTGTGTGGTTGATCTCGTGGTTCTCGTAGCACTAATGAGAAAGTGGCTATCCTCACCCAGAAATTAAATATGGCATTTGAATGGATGGCAAAAATGGATTAAGATTTTTCATTTATCAAATCTCAAGGGTATAAGCTATCTAATTCAATTGAAAATGACCAACATCACATACCTAATGTAAATAGCATTAGAGACAGTTGTGAAGCTGATGCACATCTTTCTTCTTTTCCTGAGGTAAGCATTGTAAACTATGAATTGTTATTAAATGTATTCAATGTCATAAATATTTAACAATGTGTAATATTTTATTTTAGGGTTTGCATAAATGTGACTTTTAGCGAACGACCTTTCAACTCTTTTAGCAAAAGGAAGGGTACGCATCAATCATAGTACCCAAATGCAAACAATCCATGTGTATAACTTGGCCCTAAATACAAGGCCAGTAAGTATTGACACTCTAATCATTGATATAGTACCCTTGCCTTGTTATAAAAAAGGCCATGAGGCATCCATAGTGCTCCAAGGTTATGGAAGCTTCATGCCTTGGCCCGCATATAAGATATGCCTAACTATTGAAGATGTAATGACATTCTCCATCATTATTAGACCTTATTCATTACTAACATTGTTTATAATTTATTAATATATATATGATAATTATATTTTGTTTATTATTATGAATTAAGGAATAAAAAAAATAATGCTTCTAGGAGTAAGGGAAAGAGAAGTACTAGTAGAATGAGCAACACAAAAGAGGGCGTTACTAAAGGAAAGAGAGATAAATCAGTTTTCGTACAAAAGATTCCATATTTAGAGAAGAACCGACCACCACCATCTTTGGATTTTTTTTTCTATTTCTATGCCCAAAACTACCTCAGTGACAATTATATTTCAATTGATAGTTGTCCTAAGTATGTTGGAAGGGATGACGCTACTTATATGGTATCAGTAGTTGATATAAGTGACATTTTATAATCAGGAATGGATGTCAACCACGAGTTTTTTCATATATGTTACGTAAGTATTATTGCATATTTTAGGTTTTAGTACTTTTTGTTGCATTGGAAGTTGTAATATCCCAAAATCCTAATTTCTAAAATTATGGCCAAATAAGGAATTATTAGGAAAATTAATTATATAAATTCATTTATTAAAATGTATAGAGTTAATTAAGGTAGATTAAGAGGAAAATAATAAAGAATTTAATTGGAAGAAAATTTTGGTATTTTTCCTAATTAGCATGGAGATTAAGGGAATTTATCTAAAATAGTCTAAAGTAAGCAAAAAGGAATTTATTTAATATTTTATAAATATTAATATTCTAAATAACCCAAAAAAAATACCCCAATTTCCCCATAAGTTATTTTAATTATTTTCCCATCCTATTTATTTTCTTATTTTCCCTTTTCTTCCTTTTTCTCCCTCCTCTTTCTTTTTTTTCTTTTCTTTCTCTCCCCCCCGACTGGGCCGGCCTGCGCAGCTCAGACCCCTCACCTCCCCTCTCCCTTCGCGCGCGGCTCGAAGCCCTGCCTCTTCTTCCTTCTTCTCGCCCGCGGCCCAGCGAGCCCAGCCGCTCGTGAAACCATACGCTGCGTTTCGTCTCTATATTCGTCGAAACGCTGCGTCTGAATAAGGAAAAAAAAAGGTGACCGTTGCCAAACCGTCTAGGACATTGCGTTTTGCACAAGAATTTCCACAAAACGCCGCGTTTAATTTATGGGGGGAAATTAACCACGCCGAACCGGCCGGTTCCCCTCCTCTTTTCTTTTCCCTGGACCACCGGTCCACCCTACCTGTCTTCTTCTTCTTCGACCTGCCCCCCCCGACCTGCAAATCGACCTGCAAGTCGATTCCGCCGGCAGCCACCAGCTCGATCGTCCTTCCCTACCTCTCTCCCGTCGCTTTCTTTCTTTTTTTTCGACCCGACCAAGTCCCTCTCTCCCTTTCCGCGTGCCCTTCTCTTTCCCTTTCTTCTCCCCCTTCCCCGACCCAGCCTGCCATGGCAGAACCTGCCACCTGCCACCGGCCGGCCACCTGCACACCTGCCTCGCACGCCTCCTTCTCCCCTTGTCGTCTTCCCCTTCCAATTGCCTATAAATACCCCCCATTGGCAGCCCCAATCAGCCCTTTTCGTTTTTTTTGCCCCGAAACCCTGCCTCTCCGCCGCCTCAAACAGACGGGCTTTTCGCCGTCACCGGAGACAGCCGCCGCCACCTCTGGCCACAGTTACCATCCCTGCACCTCCCTCGACAAAATCGAGCCACCACCACCCTCCACTTTGCCCTGCACGTGCCTCCTTCGTCGTGCAAAGTTCCCATCCCGAAAACCACCACTTCCAGACCGCCGCCGCCTTGCGCCACCTCCTGCCGCCTCCTCCGCCACTACCAGCCACTCTTCCACCCTCCAAAATTCCCAGCAGACCTCCCTCTACCCTTCCCTACCTTCAACTTCCCTTGCCTCCCTCTCCTCCTTCCTCCCCCTTCTTCCACCTCTCTCCACCACCCTCGGCCACCGCCGTCGCCGCCGCGCGCCGCCACCCCTTGCCACGCCACCACCCTCATTCCACTCCCCTCCACCTGATAATTCTTCCCCCACCTCAAACTTCTTCTTTTCTCCTCCCATCTAACCACCACCTTGATCTTTTCCCTTCTCTTCCTCCTCCACCACCGCCGCCGTCGCCGCCACGCGCCGCCGCCGGACCACCACCGACCCTAGGTGGTCTTCCACTCATCCCAAGCCTTAAACTTTATTTCCATATAGTTGTTATTAAGTTAACTAATATTAATACCTTTATTATTATTATTATTATTATTATTCTTCTTTTATTATTATGATTATTATTATTATTATTATTATTATTACTTTTATTATTATTATCATTTCTAATATTATGACTCCTGATATTAAAGTTATCATTTTTACCATACAAACATCTCTTGGAACCCTAACTCCTATTATGCTCAACTTTGGTTTATTTTATAAGTGTTAATATTAACAACCCTATTATTATTATTATTATTATTATCTCTATTACCTTACTAAGGTTATTATTATTAATACTTAACCATACTAGGTTATTGTTATTGTTATTATTATTGCTAGGGTTATTATGGTTATTATTACTATTATTATCATTATTATTAGTATTATTACTATTATCATTATCACCCTTAGGATTAATTTACTTGTAATATTGTGACCTTATAATCTTATTATTTCAAACCCAACACCATTGTTAGACTTAATCTTAAAAATGCTAGAGTTCTATTACTTGAAACATAAGTGTCACTATTAGTGGTCTTATTATAATTATTATTATTATCACTATTTTACTATGACTAGTGAACACTAGTATTACAAGAATGGAACTAATGGGCTTAATAAAATAAGTGTAACAATAAGTATCATAAATAAACATATTTTTAACTACTAATATTTAGTATACTAATTCTAAAGTAAAAACCCTAGTTTTGTATAAAACCCTTTTTAGTAATAAAAACCCTAACCTTAAACTAAAATGAGGTTTGATAGTAATTATAAGGGAAACTAATACTTAGCATTTTCCCCTTTTATAGGTAACCCCGACCAAAGCCCCTAAGGATTTAGAGGAGCGTGCTCCAAGCCCGGCGTCGCCTTAGGTAAGGACGAAGCTAATGGCCTTGTGCTATGTGTGACATGGATGTGTTGAATGTTGTGTATGCCATGCTATGCCATGTGTTATATGATTGTGTATAACTTGTCTTATGTGTAGCGCATCTTGGAGATTGAGGTATGTGTGGATGTGTTTCCTATGACGTGAGCATGATATGTATATGTATGATGTCTATGATGTAATATGCTATGGCCCGCTAGGACGTGCATGTTAGGGTAAATGGTAATATGAGTTGGGGGCCATCATGGGGGTCTTGAGGTTTATATGGTGGCAAAAATGTTGTATGGTGGTAATTGTGATTTTATGGAGGTATTAATGTTGTATGATGTATTTGTGATTTTATGGGGGTATTAATGTGTTACGATGTTATTTGTGATTTTATGGAGGTATTAATGTTGTATGGTGGTATTAGGGTTCGTGTGGTGGTATTAATGATTGCATAATGGTATTAATGGCTTATGGTGGTATTAGGGTTTGTAAGGTGGTATTGATGTTCGTATGGTGGTATTATGGTCGTATGGTGGTATTAGGGTTTGTATGGTGGTATTAGGGTTCGTATGGTGGTATTAGGGTTCGTGTGGTGGTATTAATGATTGCATAATGGTATTAATGGCTTATGGTGGTATTAGGGTTTGTAAGGTGGTATTATGGTCGTATGGTGGTATTAGGGTTTACATGGTGGTATTAGGGTTCGTATGGTGGTATTATAGCCATATGGTGGTATTAAGGTTTGCATGGCGGTATTAGGGTTCGTATGGTGGTATTAATGATTGCATAATGGTATTAATGGCTTATGGTGGTATTAGGGTTTGTAAGGTGGTATTGATGTTCGTATGGTGGTATTAATGATTTCATAATGGTATTAATGGCTTATGGTGGTATTAGGGTTTGTAAGGTGGTATTGATGTTCGTATGGTGGTATTATGGTCGTATGGTGGTATTAGGGTTTGCATGGCGGTATTAGGGTTCGTATGGTGGTATTAATGATTGCATAATGGTATTAATGGCTCATGGTGGTATTAGGGTTTGTATGGAGGTATTAATGTTCGTATGGTGGTGTTAATGATTACATAATGGTATTAATGGCTTATGGTGGTATTAGGGTTTATATGGTGGTATTAATGTTCGTATGGTGGTATTAATGATTGCATAGTGGTGTTAATGGCTTATGGTGGTATTAGGGTTTGCATGGTGGTGTTATGATTTGCATGGTGGTATTAATGTTGGCATGGTGGTATTAGGGTTGCATGGTGGAGTTAGGGTTTTGCATGGGAGTTAATGATCGTACGGGATTAGGGCTGGAATGATTAACTCTGGGGTGTTGTGATTAAGTAGGATTGGAGTAACTAATCGTGATTGTTGAGGACAATTAAGGTTTGGGGATGGCTAAGTATGGTGGTTATGGTAAAATAGGGATAAGTGTGGCTAACCACGGTTTGTGTGGTCAATTAGGGTTGGTCATGGCTGTCTAGAGTTGTTGGTGTTATCGTGGGTATCTATTGATTAAAGAGTAGTTATGAATGTGGGACTTTATTAGTTGTGATGGGTACCGTATAAAGAAAATGATTTATGCATGTCAGGGGTGTTGTGTGATTCCATAAGACACGGATAAGACACTAATAACGTAAAGCGAAAGATTATTGAGCCGAGCCCAGTCCCATCCACCGGTTAGAATAGTGGTCAGAGGCGTTCTGCCCTGTGCGTTTCGTGCCGGTCCACCGGCTATAATAGTGGTCAGAGGCGTTCTGCCCTGTGCGTTTCGTGCCGGTCCACCGGCTATAATAGTGGTCAGAGGCGTTCTGCCCTGTGCGTTTCGTTCCGGTCCACCGGCTATAATAGTGGTCAGAGGCGTTCTGCCCTGTGTGATTATTTCCGGTCCACCGGCTATAATAGTGGGGGATCTCGGCTCAATACACCCAAAGTAAATAATGTTAAACCACGGGAAAAATACTAAGTACTTACAGTGGAACACCATGTTGAGGCGGGGCCAGTCCGGTCCACCGGTTAGAATAGTGGTCAGAGGCGTTCTGCCCTGTGATTTTATTTCTGGTCCACCGGCTATAATAGTGGGGTCCCCGTGCTCACATGGATTATTGAAGAATGTGTGAAATGGACTTATTATCATTAATGAGAATAAAGAATAAGTCACCAGAAAAGTATTCAGACCTTATCTTGCGGGTTATCGCATGTTGTCTAGATGATTGTGCTATGTGTGCTATGTGGTGTGATTGCATGTCTGGCCTTAGCGCACCAGCGCCCTTACTCAGTATTGGACCCATACTGATACTACCTTGATTGAATGGGTCCTGTGATGATCCACCAATGGTGGGGAGCAGACCTCTTATGCAGGTTTGATCGATTACAAATTGTGGGGTGGAAGGCTTGGCTTGTGTGAGTAGGCGGTCCGTATATTGGTCCCTTGGGACCTGTTTTATTTAGCTACATTTTGTACTACGCCTCTTGTTTTGAGACCATACTTTTAAGTTGTAATCTCAAACGATATTTTCACTGTTGTTGACTCGTGGTTTTTGTGAATGAGTTATGTTAACTATGTACCCATGTTTTGGATGATTCTTACTTAATGATTGTTTAGTTTAGCCTTAGCACTTAGTATCGGAACGGTAGGTAAACCGGTCTGGTACTAAGTGTGGCGGTAATACCCCCAAGTTTATGGTTTTAATTCTTTCGCTTCCGCTAAAATCTTTGTCTTAAACGAAATTTTTCAGTAGTGAATTTGGGGGTGTTACAGAAGTTTTATGACCTCTTATATGAGTTATCTATTATTAATAAATATGCATTGTTATTATCATCCATAGGTTGGTAGTTAGTCATGTTGCGGCATAGGAAATGTTGTCTTCTATTGTGTTTGTATGCCTATACTGCATAGTTGACGGTACTACAATAATATAGGTGTAACACCATGACCCCGAGTCCATACGACCATGCTGAGGCTAACCCCAAAGATCAACATGAGTCATTTCAGCACCCTTTGTCCTCACTCACACACTTCCTAATAATTTTTAGAAAATTTTGAAACTTTATAGGAGGGTCAACCATCTTAAAAATTGCTGCACGATCAGCACGCTTAACTGTAGAGTTCTTAGGATGGAATCACCAAAAGGATGGTATACCATGTTGATATAAGTTGCCAAATCAATCCTTATAACACTCCACTCAATTTGGGGTATTACATTAACCCCCACTCAAAGAACGCAACATCGTCGTTGTGCCTCAACCATTAACTGTCTTAATACAGTTTATCCCAAGAATCATCCCGCTAGGTGGATGACTGGCTCATCAAGTTTAGCTCACTATTGCGGTTTCTCTTTGATACCATTTGTAACACCCCTAGTCAATACGACTACGCAGAGGCTACCTTGGAACACTTTCAGATTGATTGGCTGGCCCTATAGATCAACACGAGTCCTTTCAGCGCTCTTTTTCCTCATTTAAGCACTTCCTAATAAAATTTTTAAAAACTCTAAAATTTTTCAGGAGGGTCACACATCTTAAAATTTCTCCACGGAAAGCATGCTTAACTGTGGATTTCTTAGGGTAGAATCACCAAAAGGATGGTATACCATATTGATATAAGTAGCCAAATCAATTCTTATAACACTTTGCTTAATTTGGGGTATTACAATAGGGTAGTCACATAAACTATCTAGCGGATCATATGTTTAGCAAGGGATACAACAAGCTTTATCTCATTTCTCACCTGGAAAGTGAACCTTGGGTTTTGTACATCGTCGAACCTGATTGAACTAAAGTCTATGTGCCTGATTCCCTTTGAACATATGTTGTGCCTTTTGCAGAAGCTCGTCGTGTTAGGAAATAATTTATTAACATGTTAGTCTACTTTTTACTTCTTACTTCATTAGCTTTTTTATGTATATATTCTACTTTAATTATTTTATGTATATATAGTTACAATATTGTGTATCCAACTCTATTTATTAGGGCACTATATGCGTTGTATTAGAGAAGAGGTGAAAATGGTGTCTTAGACCCAAAGAGTCTTGAATATGAGTTTGTAATTTTAAGTAGGAAGATAAATATTTTTTTTATTTTTGTTTAATTCAAATTAATATCTGATAGTTAGAGAGCTACCTGAATTCATTTGACAGTATCTCCAACAGTAGAATGATGATGATTGTGGATACTATGTTTGTAGAGTGATAGATTTGATACTCTAAAACAAATCGGTGAACATAGATCCAAGCTATGTATGCTTGTTTTTCTATATTTTTTCATTAATGAATCACGACATATCTATTTGGTACTTGTCTTAAGTACTAATTGAATAATCAAAACTTGTGAATTTGTAGTTTTTAAGCGGTGGATATGCACGAGGAAAAAATACAATGATGATGAAATTGATGAACTTAGAGACCAATGGGCCAAGCATCTGCACTCATACATTCAGTATTAGGGATCTACATTCTACATGCATGCTCAGGTTTGTATTTCATCTACGTCTTTTGGTCATCTAGGTTATGATCTATGGACTTTTGAATTTGGAGTGTAGAGCTAACAAGTTGTGGTATGCCTATTAATTTTGATTCCTGGGTATGCCCATTGTACCGAGAGGTACCAATATTAGATTGATCGAAAAATTGTAGTATCATTTGGGAGGAATACATGCATGTATATATGAATTGATGCTGTTTTAAGTTGTAGATTTGGTAAATATTTGAACATACAACTGTGTATGTGAGCTGGAACAAAACTACAAAAATATATAAAAAAATAGACAAGTGTTAATAATGGTTCTTACTTAAAACCGTTATTATAAGAAGTTTTAATAATAGTTTTAAGTAAGAACTGTTATTAAAACCTTAAACACTTATTCTGTATGACATTTTTAATAACTGTTATCTATAAAACAGTTATTAAAAGATGTATTTAGTGCTCATTTATTTTGAATTAGGGTTTAATAAATGAATAATTAATGATTAAAACCCTAAATCAGATGTGTTTTAACAATGGTTTTAATAAAAAACTATTATTAAAAAATCAATTGAATGCTCATTGAATACATATCAGGGTTTAATAAATGCGTAATCAATAACTAAAATCCTAAATTGGGTGTGTTTTAACAATAGTTTTAACTAAAAATAGTTAGTAAAAGTTCCATTTAATGCTTATTTAATTCGTATTATAGTTTAATAAATCTATTATCAATGATTGAAACGCTACTTTGTTGATGTTTTAACAACGGTTTTGGGATAAACTGTTATTGAAATGTTGTTTTTAATAACGATTGTTATGTACGAACCATTAATAAAACCTTGTTTTAATAATGGTTTTTTTACATAAAAACCGTTATTACACTACAAGAAAAATGTCGAGCACCTGCATCGTTGGTGTTAGGCCTTAATAGCAACGATTAATCCTCACTATTAGATCGGGCTACAAAACTTTTTTTATCAAGAAAAAAGGCAAGAAAATGCTTAATATTAATGATACATATCGTCAGTATTAAGTGGTGCTAAATTTTCCCCTAAAAAATTTTTATTAAAATTTTAGGAAAATAAAAATTGACGATACTTATCATTGGTATTAAGAAATATATTTTATCAAAATTTAATAGAGGAAAAATTCACCCCCAAAAACTTTTATTAAAATGAAAATTTTAATACTGATGATTTATTGTCTGTATTAAGAAAATTCTTCCACCTATATAGGAGGGAAATATGGTACCAAGGAACGGGGTAATAATAAAATATTTATTATCGACGATCAATGCTTAATACCCACGATAAATTGTCGGTATTAAAGAAGAAATATCATTGTTGTTAAGAAAACTTTGTTGGTAATAAGGTTTATTTTTTTTTCAAATTTAAATTTAGTTTCGTTGGTATTATATGCAAAATATTTTTTTGGTTTTACTTGATCCTCGATATTATGTTTAACTCTGACGAACAAATCGTCGGTATTACGTCATAATACCGAAGATAATTTTATCATCGGTAATAAGCTTATTACCGACCCACTTATACCGATAATTTAATACCGACGAATGAGCGTCGGTAATACGTATTACTGACGAACACATTCTTAATACCGGCGATATGAATTTCCTGTATTGACCATTTTTTCTGTAGTGTTAACACCCAAATTTACCCCAATATTTACCGTTTTTTATATATTTTGTATGATGGTTATCAATAGTTATTAAATATTTAATAACGAACGATTCAATAATGGTTATTAAAATTATAAAATAACCGTTTATAAAATCCTTTTCTTGGGTAGTGTTCCTTAATAATTCTAGGTCTTCAATGTTCTCTTTAATTCACTTGGATGTCGGGTTGGATTTGAAGATTCTTTTTCGTATTGATGAGTTTATCTTCATGAATTGATCTCATGACTACAACCCTGAGAAATTTGAATCAATTGGTTATATATTGGTAGTTCATTTTCAAAACTTATTATTTGAAATATATATTAAAATTATCATTTATTTTTACCCTATTTATAACAATATTGTCAAATAAAGAAATTATTATATGTTAAAACACAAAATACATTATTCCATTATATTTTACTAAATTAGTTGACTCTAGCTAGCCTTTTGGAGAATCACCACATATAACTAATCCCATATTTTAAAATATTTATTTAAATGAGTTATTTATAATAACTAATTATTTTAGGTAATTATTTTTAATAATTACTCCGTATATTGGCTTTTATATATGTCCTTATGTTTTTGTATTCCATCCGATGAAAATAATGTATATAAATGGCAAAGCGGAGAAGTAGTTAGTATGATCCATGTGGCAGGGGTAAAAGAGATACCTTCGAGGATGGGTGGATAGATAGGCAGAATAAAAAAAAAATAAAAAATGAAACATGTTTCCCATGCAAACCCTTGCTGTAACCACGTGTAAATCCTCACGTTACACCTCATCTTGCACCACCTCTCTTTAATTTCTCCGCTCTTCTTTTAAAATACGGACGTAGATGCATGCATCCAATTCCACAACTCTTTCCTAGCTAGCTACCTAGCTCTCGATCGGCGCTTATTATAATCTAATTTCTAGCTCGCTCGCTCTCTGACACACAAAAAAGAAGAACCAATAAAACAAAAAAACTTACAAGGAGGAAAAATCCGTCCCGCCTCTCGATCAACACAGACCAAAGAATATGGCAGACATACGCGAACACGATCGTCCACTCCACCAACTCCAAGTTCACCCACAATACTATGGCCATGGGCAAAAGCACACCGCCGGCGGCCCATCCACTTCACAAGTCCTAGCAGTAATCACACTCCTTCCCGTCAGCGGTACGCTTCTGGCTCTCGCAGGCTTGACCCTAGTCAGCACACTGATCGGACTTGCCGTTACAACCCCGCTCTTTGTCATCTTCAGTCCGGTCCTTGTACCGGCCGCCTTAGTCATGGGCTTGGCTGTCATGGCTTTCCTTACTTCCGGAGCGTTCGGGATCACGGGGCTGTCGTCGCTCTCGTGGGTGTTGAACAGCTGTTTCAGGGGAGCGGATGTGCAACACCAGATGGATTATGCAAAAAGACGCATGCAGGACGTCGCGCAGTATGCGGGACAGAAGACCAAGGACGTTGGACAGGCGATTCAGCACAAGGCGGGACACGAAGGTGGTGGTGGTAGGGGGCACGAAGGTGGCAGGACTTGAAAGAACATATGAAGGCTGAAAAAACGTAGTATAATATATAGGAGGAGGGAGGGGAGCCACCTTATGAATAAATGTAGCTGTGGATGTGCGTGGCCGAGGGTAGGAAATGAAGGGTGGAGGCTAGTGTAATGGATGGGAGGTGTTTTGGGTGATGGACGAGGTTTTTTTTTTTTTTTTTTTTTTCATGGGAACGAAGGATGTCAGATTTTACCAAGCTAGCTTCAGTTTGCTTTGTTGATAAAATAAATAATTTCCGGTTGTGTTTCAAGTAGAACACGTTTGTGTCGGTTAAATGTCATATCCTAATCTATGCGTGCATGCCATTTCTTCCCATTCAATGAATCAATAATCAAGAATGCCCCCTCTCTTTCCCTCCCATTCCATGCGTATAAATCAAATATTTTGATGATGATCATAAATAAGGTCTTTAATTTTGCAGCTAGCTATCTTCAACGAGAAGGAAGATTCCATTGTTGCTGTTGGAATGGTTGTAATATGCAAAAACTATTCGGTTATGTAACAAAAAAGTTATGGAATCGGAGGAGGTTTTTAATAATAGTAAATACCAGCTTCTGGGTACTAGAAGTTTCAAGTTCAAATCTCACTTTTCCTCTTTCGGTACTGTAACATCTTTATGGTACTACCGCCTATATAGTAATTTATAATTGCCTTTACGAAACCCTACAAATTTAAAAAAAAAAACACAAAATTCATGGTGACTAATCATAGAATCATGGTTATTGGTAGAGGTGGCAATCGAGTCAGGTTTAGGTTGGGTTTGGATCATTCCATGTCAATTTATTATTTGGATCGGTTTTGGTTTGGGTCATGAAGTTCCTGAGAGTTGATGTTTAGGGATTGGGTTGTTCGGATCCATTTCGGTTTGGGTCGTATAGTTCCGAGAGTTAATGTGTTAGGTTTGGGTTAAAGTCATTTTGAGTTATGGTAATTTCGTATAATTTGACAGGCCAGGTTCAAATCATTTTAGGTTAACCTGATAGATCAAGTCGAGCTAATCTTGAATAGGACAATTTTGAGTTTGGGTAAAATAAGGTTAATTTAATTACTATTATTAGGGTTATTTTGGGCTTGAATTAATTTGGGCTAATTTATCAGTTTGAGATGAGTTCGGATCAAGTCATGACTCATTTTATTATCAAATCACTTTATCAATTTGGTAATTTAGTTAGAGTTACTTGGGATTATTAATAGCTTTGAGCTTGGGTCATTTTAGGTTCAAGTGAATTTATCAAGTCAAGTTAGTTCACTTGATTCACTTTAGGCTCTAGTGTTTTTTGTTTTACTCTAGTTTAATTGGTTTAGTTATTTCTAAATTATTTTATCTTGGGTTAACTTATCAATTATAATTGAGTTTTAGTTGTAACTTCTGGTTTAGCATTGTTTGATTTTTAGGTTGACTCAAATATAGTTATGTCAATTTGAAGTATCTTAAATTACAAACAAATAACCCGATGATCATTTCATGTGACTAGTATTGGTTTTAGTTTTTTAGTTAAGTTAAATTTGACACGGTTCAAATTTCAAACATAGTTCTATCAACTATCCATCTAATTTCTCTTTGACATTTTATTTACATTTTGATATGTGAAAAATGATATATATTGTTTATGTAGTGTAATATATCAATATAAGTATAAAAAAATTATATTATCTCATTTTGCTTTGTTTGTTGATTAATAAATTCTTTTCAATACACATCTAATGTAGGAAATTCATACTCCATATGATAGATGAGTATTTTAAAACAAATAAAAGTTTAACAGTTCAAATATTTGATCACTTAGCAAAGTATAATTTGATAAAATGAAGGATATATTAAAATTATGTTATAATGTATAATTATCATTTATCATATCATATATATTAAGGACAATTATAAGATTAATTTTATAAATAAATGAAATAAGAATATTAGATCAAATTTATTTTCACAAGTAAATAATAAAGATATTTATAAATTTTAATAATAATAAAAATAAAAAAGTAATTTAATCTAACAATAAAATAGAATCAAAAACAAAAAAATTGACTATAAAGTTCAAATTGATAATTAAAAGATCACTACATAGTTCAATAAAAATAACTGTATTTATTGTTTTAACACAAAAATAAACATTATTTTTATTACATAGAAATTAAATACTTCATAAAATGATAATAGGGAAATAAATAACTAAAAAAGGTTATAAAAATATTCTTGTTTATTTAAAATGGATTCAATCTAAATCATCATAATGAGTGAGCCTAATGTAGTTTATGATGTGCTCGATATACTAATGAACAATAATAGTATTAGCAATAACAACCCATTAGATTTTAATTTATATAAGATCAATAGTTATATGATCATATATAATCAAATGAGATTAGAAATTTTATATCCTAAAACTATGGTAAAAATACTACATTAAGAAGAAAATCATGCAAAGAGGTTTAGTTTCACTTGAAAGTTATTGAAGAATGTTGCTCCTAAAATCAAAACTATCTATATCTGTATTCATGGATACGAAGTACATTCATGTGTTAATAATACAGCTATACATACTTAAAAATATTTATCTAAATTCTCATAATTCACATTTTTTTAGATTAATTATAACATTATATTTCTATTTACCACATTCTAATAAATTAATTAATCATTATCTATTTCTTTATCCATAAATATAAAAGTTTCTACTATGTGTGCATATAATAGTTTTCACCCTTATATAATTTTTTGTATTATAATTGTATTTAGAATATTATTAAAATATACAAACTTTCCTAAATTTTAGTATCAATAAAATAATACATGTTGATTAATTTAAATCAATTTCATTTTTTAGTTAATATGTGTGTGTGTGTATGTGTGTATTACATAAAATTTTTAAGAAATATTTTATTTACTTTTTAAATAAAATTGAATTATGATAATTAAATAACTTTATAATAATTAAATATTTATTTATGATATTTCAATTATTTTGCCATCAATATTTTACTTACAATTATATAGTTAATATGCTTGTAATAAGCATTTAAATGTATTTAGCACAATATTTTAATATAATGAAAAAATGTAAATTATTTCTTTTGTATCAATTGGATAAAAGTGTTTCAATTTTATCTTAATTTTTTTGAAAGTCCCTATCATTTTTAATGTATTGTATTTTCAGTTATAATACTAATAATAGTTAAACACCTTCTTAAATTTAATGATCAATATAATAACACATGTTGATTCTTTTCAATTTATTAAATACTAATTTGATTTTATGATTTATAACTTTATCTATATTAGTCCTTATAAAAATAAAATGTTAGTGTAACACCCCCAAAATTCACTACTGAAAAATTTCGTTAATTAAAAGGAAATTAGTGGAAGCAAATTAATAAACCATGAACTTTGGGGATATTACCGCCACACTTAGTACCATACCGGTTCACTTTTATCGTTCCAGTACTAAGTGCTAAGGCTAAAAGAGTAAAACACAATTTATGGGAAACTCAAGCATATATAAATCAGAGTAGCGCGGTAAATAATTTATTAGAGTAAAATCCACCAATGGTGGTTACAAAACAACAAATATATTGAATTTATGAATTTTAAAGAGACAAATTAAAATCCTAACAATTCCGCATAGTTCCTTACGCTCATTCCCGAGGCCCACTTGAAACCACTAAACACGACCGACAAGGGGCACTGCCCATTGAATAGGTAGGGGCCCCACGAAGGAAACCCTTCAGTACTACGGTACTGAGTAACCCTTTAAAAACACACTTAAAAACAAGCATGTAATGTAACACACGAAATACTACCATATTCGTACATAACATTAGGTATAAACATGATATTCGGATTCATATATTCACACATCCAACAAGTCAATCAGATATTAATAGCGTATCCGTAACCTTCACTTTCGTACATTCATATACTTGTCAACTCAATCAAATATTAATAGGCTATAATTATCAATCGATACCTTTCGGGCCTTAAGGCTATTAGTCCATCATTAATCAATCATCTTGGATTATACAAGTCCTTGTGAGTGCGGGAACCCTACTATTATAGTTGGTGGAACGGTCGCGAGGGCACATACCCTGCCACTATTTTATCCGGTGGAACGGTCGCAAGGGTAACATACCCTGCCACTATTATTTGTCGGTGGACCGGTTGGCCTCGACTCACAAGGTGTTTCACTGTAAGTAATTGGTATCTTTCCCGTGTCTTATCAATTTTACGTTTGGTTTGTTGAGCAGGGAATCCCCCACTATTATAGCCCGTGGAACGGTCTCAAGGACACATGCCCTGCCACTATTTTAACTGGTGGAACGGTCGCTAGGGTAACATACCCTGCCACTATTATTCGTCGGTGGACCACTCTGGGTCCGGCTCAATATCTTCCTCTTTAAGTGATTAGTGTCTTAACGTATCTTATTCAAAAGTATTTCACCTTTGATATGCATGGCTAAAGGGCCTCATCACATCACATCATAACTTATAGCATATCCGTACTATCACATACTTAATGAGGACAGATGAACATATCTCGGTTCCAAGCCACGCCACACATGAAACAATTAAAATAATAGCATGCAGAGCTCGATATAAAAATCATATAGGGCATCCAAGGCATGTAGGACATATAGCACACATTCGATCTTAGCTACACCCTTACTTGGTTAAGGTTACCGAGCTATTTCCCACACTTGTTAGGCTACTAATCACCCTTCGTAATTATTAGACTTAATATAATTCCCATTTGGTTGGTCAGATTACCAATTTTCCCATTTCCTTTGTTATAGTTAATAAATTGCTCTTTGGTTGGTCAAATTACCAAATTACCCCAGGTCAATATCCTAATTACCAATTTACCACTTTAGTTGGTTAAATTACCAAATTGCCCTTCACATTTATCATATTTACCATTTTACCCTTCTTCATTATTAAATTATCGAATTATCCTTTAGTTATTTAAATTATTATTTTACCCTTCTCAATTATTATAATTACCAAGTTACTCTTTTCCAATTTTCACTTTTACCCCCTTTTATTTACAAAATTAGCATCTTACCCCTTTACTTTCAAATTTACCATTTTACCCCTTAACTCAAAAAAAAAAAAAAAAACTACCATCACCCTTTCACTTATAAGGTTACCATTTATCCTTAATTATGAAATTACTATTTTACCTCTTTTAATTATGAAATTACCATTTTGCCCTTAAATCACAAAATTACCATTTTGTCCTTTAATTAAAAAATTACCATTTTACCCTTTAATCATAAAATTACCATTTTACCCTTTTATTTACAAAATTACCAATTTGCCCTTTTATTACAAAATTACCAATTTGCCCTTTTATCACAAAATTACCAATTTGCCCTTTTATCACAAAATTACCAAATTGCCGTTTTATTACAAAATTACCAAATTGTCGTTTTATTACAAAATTACCAAATTGCCCATTTATTACAAAATTACCAATTTGCCCTTTTATTATAAAATTTCCATTTTGCCCTTTTATTACAAAATTACAACTTTACCCTTTTATTATAAAATTACCATTTTGCCCTCTTCTTACAAAATTACCATTTTACCATTTAATCACAAAATTACTATTTTACCCTTTATTCATGAAATTACCATTTTGCCCCTTTAATTACGAAATTACCATTTTACCTCCTTACTTCCCCTTACTTCCAAAATGACCAATTTATCCCTTTCAAAAATTACCATTTTATCCTTTTATTAACAAATTTACTATTTTACCCTTGCCTCCAAAATTACCAACTTATACTTTTACTAACAAATTTACCATTTTAGCCTTACCTCCAAAATTACCATAATACCCTTTTTAATCAAGAATCACCATTTTACTCTTAATACACCCTTTATATTAAATTATTATTAATACTACATAAAATATTAACTTTAATACCTCATCCCTAACTCTTATAATTAATATAATACTTATTAGCGCGCACACACACACACACACACACACACACACACACACACACACACACACACACACATATATATATATATATGCATTAGGCCATACTCTTGTACAATATACATTAATAAAATCCCCTAATGCTCAAAAAATATTAAACATGTATTAAATATCACAATAACGTAAAAACAACATGGATAATAGTTAACATTTTCCTTAACAATCAAATTATTACCTTAAATAATATTTCCATACCTATCATATAACCTATCATGCTTTTTTTTTATCAACCAACACAGTAACCACATATAATATACTAAAAAACATATATCAAGCATAACACAAATTTAAAATGCCTAATGTGCTAACATACGTTAATCCATGCATTTAAGTGGGATTTAACGGTTACCTCGATTTTTTCAAAAACGAACCTTACCGGTATTCCGGTTAAAGGTCCAAGATTGGATTATCAAAACTAATACCTAAAAATAATATAAAGATTTATTACATTAGAAATAATAACATCAAGGCATAAAACTTTATAATGCTTAATTAATCAAATAATTAAATTAAAATATTATTATACCTCAAAATTTTTACCCAAATAAATTAACAAGGGCAGCAGCTCATCCTGCTTATGCAGCATGAGCTGCATGCAAGGAAAGTTTGAAGAGGGGGCTCGAAGGTGGTAAAAGATGGAGAAATAGGCATTTCCGGGTTGGGAGTTTGGGGCTAAGAAGGAGGGGTTTCGGGGAGGATTTAGGGCAAGGGAATGGAGCAGAGGTGGAGAGGGGGTGTAAGTAATGGTCGGGGAATGGTTAACGGTGGCTAAAAGTGGCGAAGGCGGCGGCGGCGAAGCTGCGAAGGTGGCTGCCAAGGAGAGAGGTCGAGATGGGGCTGATGAGGAAGGAAAATAGAGGGGAAAAATGAGGGCCTGCAGGTGGTTTCTTTGGCAAAAGGAGCATCGGGGTTGGTGAAGGGGGTTGCAGGGAGTAATTCGGTGGCTCAGGTGGCGGCAGAAGAGGTGGGACGGCGGCGGAATGTGGCGGTGCAGGGTGGCTGCCGAGAAGGGAGAATAAGAAGAGAAAAAGGAGAGGGAGAAAGGAAGGAGGCTACAGGGTGGATCAATGGGGGTTGTGATGGTTCGAGGGTGAGGTAGAGGGTGGCAGGGGGTGGCGTAGGTGGTTGAGGTGGCAGCAGCGGTGAATATTGGCGGAAAAACAAAAACAGGGGGAGAGAGGGAAGGAGAAGAAAGGAAAGAAGAGAGGATCGGGGGAAGGCATTTTGGGCTCAAAAAATGCCCGAATGGATCAGGAAAGGAAGAAGAAAAAGAATAAGGAGAGAGAGGAGGGGATAGGGAGCTCGAAGATGGCGTAGGGTGGTAGAGAAATGGTGGCGTTAGGGAGAGGGAGAAGGGAGGTATGGTCGGACATGGGGAAAAGGAGAAATGGTGGGGCCGGGATGGGGCAGAGAAATGGTGGGAGAGAGAGAGAGGGAGAGTTAGGGAGGTCAACGGGGGAGAGGGAGTTGTAGGTGGAATGGCAAGTTGGCCGGGAATTTCGCCGATGATGGTGGAAGAAGAAAGAAAGAAGAAGAAGAAAGAGTCGGGGGAAGGGGATGGTGTGTGCGAGCGAGCAGACCGGCCGAAAGGGAAAGAAACGGGCCGACCCGGTCGAGGAAGAAAGGAGAGAAAGAAGGGCGGCCGGGTGACGTGCAGGAAGGAGAAGATGGGCTAGGGCCAATCGCGCAGGGGGGGAGAAGGGGCAGGCCATCCAACCAGCGACCCAAGGAAGGAAAAAGAAAAAGAAAGAAAGGGAAAAAGAAGGAAAAAGGGAAAAAGGAAAAAGGAAAAATGGTTTTAATTTAAATAATTTAATTTATAAATAATAAAGTAAAATATTTTTGGGTAATAAGTTTAATTAATAATTTAATTTAATATAATTAAAATATAAGGGTTTAAAAGAATAATTTAGTAAAATAATGGTTTGGAAAATTATTTAATAAAAAGGACATGATAAAATAATAAAATATTTATTTTAATTGTTTAAATATTTATATCCAAATTTATATACTCAAAAATACACAAAATAATTAAATTAAAAGATTTAAAGGCTAATTTATCCAAAATAAAATTTATTTATTAAAATATAGGCTTTTAAAAATTTGAGGAATTATAGTTAGTTTCAATCCTTATAGTTTGTAACTTTATTTGTTTTTGTTATTATAAATATAAAATATTTGTTTAAGTATCTGTAGAATTACTTTGTATTCAAATTAGTCTCTAAATCCTATATTAACCCTATATTTATACTAAGTAAGTAGCTAATTAGATATAATTTACTTACTAAGAGAGAGATAGTAAAAATATTAATTTACAATAGTCGGTTAATATAATATTCAAGGACTAATTTGAATTCAAAATAATTCTACATGGACTAAAATAAATATTTTATTTTTATTGGGACTAAGATAGAAAAAAGTTAGAAACTACAGAGAATAAATTAAATATTTTATTTTTACGGGTACCAAAATAGATAAAGTTACAAACCACATAGATTGAAATAATAGTTAACTAATTTCCTAACTAAATTACCTTTTTTTTAAACCCAATAACATTTGAAAGGGTTACTCCATTACATTTTTAAATAAAATTAATTTTATTATTATATAATAATTTAATCAAGCGATTATGTTTAAGTTATTTACAATTTCATAAAATCTAAGAAATTTAGATGATATATTTTCATTTTTAAATAAAACTAAATTTTGATTGTTTAGGAGAATAATCACAACTTAATATGTATTTATCATGATTCAATTATTTATATTTAGACATTTATTTTAATAAAATTTGTTTGATATAATTTTAAAAGACAAATTTGTAACACCCCAAAATTCACTACTAAAAAATTTTATTTTATTTAAAAGAGTTAGCGGAAGCAAATTACAAAACTATGAATTTTGGGGATATTACTGCCACACTTAGTACCAGACTGGTTCACTCCTATCGTTCCAGTACCAAGTGCTAAGACTAAAAGTGTAAAACACAATTTACACACCATATTTAAATCAGAGTAGCGTAACAACCATTTACAATAATAAAATCCACCATTGGTGGTTACAAAAATAACAATAACATTAAAACCAGGAATTTAAAAGAGAAAGAGAAAAACCCTAACGGTTCCGAATAATTCTTTACTCTCTTTCCCGTTGCCCAATTGAATAGAACCTGAAAAGGACCTGTAAGGGACACTTCCCATTGAATAGGCAAGGGCCCCACGAATGGAACCCTTCAGTACTATGGTACTAAGTAACCATTTAAAAACACACTTAAAAGTAGGCCCGCAATGCAACACATGATAGAAAGCTATATACATATATAACAAGATGTGTATACATAACATTCATATAATCAACATTCATATCCTTAGCAAGTCCATCAAATGTTAAAGAGTTATAATGCAAAATCGATACTTTTGGATCTTAAGTCATTTCATAGTGCAAAATCAATACGTTTGGACCTTAAGCCATTTGTCCATAATTATTCAATCATCTCTCAGATTTTATATCTATGCGAGTGCGGGAACCCCACTATTATAGCTGATGGACCGGTCATGCAGGGGAAAACGCTCCTGGACACTATTATTTGCCGGTGGACTGGTCATGCAAGGCAAAACACTCCTGGCCACTATTACTTTCCAGTGGACCAGTCTGGCCTCGAATCACATGGCGTTTCACTGTAAGTGATTAGTATTTTTTTCATAACTTTATTTACATCCATGACCGATTTTATTGAGCTCGGGACCCCCACTATTATTGCCGGTGGATCAAAATATATATCAACATCATCTAGGGAAACACACTCCTAGGCCACTATTATATCCGATGGATCGATACTCATAATCATCTGCCAGGGCATCACACTCCTGGGCCACTATTATATCCGGTGGACCAGTACTCATAATCATCTGCCAGGGCAACACGCTCATGGGCCACTATTATAACCGGTGGATCGGTACTCATATCATAATTCAACTGGGCCCGACTCATTAATCTTTCACTTTCATGATTAGTGTTTTTTCTTTTTTTTAATTAGCACAACAATTCCATTTATTTGCCTCGGATGGGAGATCAAGAACATGGGACATAAAGGTACACCAGCCGTACTAGTGCATGTAAGCTACTCAGTACCATTCAACCATCGACCCAGGGACGCAAAGGTACCTTGGTCGTACTGGTGCATAAAGCTACTCAGTACCCTACCGACAAGGACACCTAACCCATAAGTATGCATACCCCTTAAATAGGTCCGTAGAGTTAGATAGATTAAGATATAGAGCCTGGCTGAGGCACAAAGGTACACCAACAAATACCAGAATAATCATGGGCTAAACAACGTCTTTAGGGTAGCGACCCCTAAAGAGCCACCATTCCCGATCTCGAGGTCTTTCACTTTAACTATTAGTGTCTTAATTAAGGTGATCACGAAAAGCACAACAATTCGATGCTTATTTACTTTCAATCATTCTAATATCATTAAGAATTTCTTATTCATACAGTTATCTAAGATAATACGTAGGAATCATTAAGGCCATCATAATCTCATCCAATTTTGATTTAGGATTTGTTCTTGTGATACTTACTAATCGTCAATTACTCTTACCTTACTATTCAGTGTTACTTGAGTCTTATCACGAACCTCCAGTGTCCCATCAATATGTTAGATATGAATTACTGATTTACCCTTTACTTGTATAGTTATTAAGCCATCCCTTCCTTACTTGCCAATTTACCATATCACCCTTCAGGTTGCATAATTACCAAATTACCCCTTGCTCGGTTTTGGTTACCAAGTTATCTCCTACGCTTTTTAGATCACCATTCACCCTTCATAATTGTTACACTTATCATATTTCTCATTTGGTTGGTTAGATTACCGAATTGCCCTTCTCCTTTGTCATAATTACTAAATTTCCCTTAAGTTGGATAGATTACCAATTTTCCCCGTAGTTGGTTAAATAATTACCAATTTACCCTTTAGTTGGTTATATTACCAAATTATCCTTCTCCATTATCATAATTACTAAATTGCCCCTTTAATTGGATAAATTACCAAATTGCCCCTCTTCATTATCATAATTACCAATTTGCCTTTTAGTTGGTTAAATTACCAAATTACCCTTCTGCAATCTCATAATTGCTAGATTGCCCTTGTCCATTATTATAATTGCCAAATCACCCTTATCCATTATCATAATTACCAAATTACCATTCTGTTGGTTAAATTACCAAATTACCCTCCTCCATTATCATAATTATCATTTTACCCTTCTCAATTATTATAATTACCATTTTACCCTTCTCCATAATTATAATTACCAATTTACCCTTCTCAATTATTATAATCACCAAATTATCCTTCTCCATAATTATAATTACCAATTTACTCTTCTCCATAATTATGATTACCAATTTACCCTTTAGTCAGTTATATTACCAAATTGCTCTTCTCTATAATCATAATTTAATTACTAAATTATCCTTCACCGTTATCATAATTACCAAGTTACTACTTACTTCCAAATTTACCATAATATCCTTTTATTTACAAGATTATCATCCTAACCCTTACTTCCAAAGTTACCATAATGTCCTTTTATTTATAAAATTACCACGATATCCTTTTACTTATAAAATTACCATAATACCCCTTTTACTTACAAATTACTATTTTACCTTTTTACATTCAAAGTTACCATTATGCTCTTTTCATACAAAATTACTATTTTGCCATTCTCTTCCAAAATTACCATTTTACCCCATTTACTTCGAAAATTACCAATTTACCCTTTACTCCCAAAATTACCATAATACCCCTTTATATCCAAAATTGCCATTTTGCTCTTTTCTTACAAAATTACCATTTTACCCTTCTCTTCTAAAATTACCATTTTACCCCCTTTACTTCCAAAATTACCATAATACCCTTCTCATACAAAATCACCATTTTACCTTTTACCTCCAAAATTACCATTTTACCCCTTTATTATATCGCTTTTATTAAATTACCATCACTACACAAAATATTAAGATCAATACTCCATTCTCATCCCCCAACTCCACCAACTATTATTATTCAACATTCTACTCATTAACACCCACACATAATAGGCCACATTCTTGCTCCTTTTTTTTTTTATTATTTTATCAATCAATACAAGAATTACATATGTGATATTAAATAACATTTACCAAGCATAATAACATATTAAAAAGAATCTTAATGTGATAGCATATGTTTATCTATGCGTTTAAGTGGGGTTTAACGATTACCTTAATTCCCACGAATTGAACCTTACCAGTATTCCGGTTAAAGATTCAAACTTTGATAAGCAAAACCAATACCTAAAAATGATATCAATATTTATTATATTAGAAATAAGAAAAACCAAAGCATAAAGACTTTATAAAATTTACTTAATGAAATAATTAACTTAAATATTATTATACCTTAAAATTATTAACAAAAATGGGCCAAGAAATGCAGTAACTCATGCTACTTATTGGTGGTTTGGGTGGCGGCCGGACGACGGCAAATAGAGGAGTTGTAGGGAGGTTTCCTAGAAGGGAGAAAAAAGGGGGAAAAGAAACGGGGGGGGGGGGGAGAAAGGAGGAGCTACGAGGTGGCTTGGGTGGTGTTATGGTGGTGCAGGACTATGGTAGAGGGTGGCAGGGAGTGGTGCAGGGGGTTGGTGCGGTTGTTGAAGCGGCGGATGGCGGGGGTGGTGCAAAACAGAGATGAAAATGGGAGGAGAAGAAAAGGAGAGAAGAGGGAGTCGGGTAGGGTATGGAGCTCGAAAAATGGGGTAGGAAAAGGGTTGAAGAGGAGAAGAAAAAGAAGAGGGAGGATAAGAGGGGATAGGCAGCCTATTGGTGGCAGTGTATAGGGTGGCAGGGAGAGGGAGGGGAAGAAGGGAAAGGGAAGCCATGTGTGAGGAGGAGTGCATGGCAGGTTGGGTCCAAAATGGTGAAAAAAAGGATGGGAGAGAGAGAGAGAGAGAGAGAGAGAGAGGATTGCAGTGTTGGCAGGTGGTGGCAGCAAGCAGTGGCCGGCGTGCCTGAGGTGGCAGGCATGACGATGGGGACAAGTCGGGGGTGTGCTGGGTTGAGGCAGACGAAGGAGGAAGAAAGGAATGGGAGCAGGCTGGCTTAGGAGGAAAAAAAAGAGTTGGGCCGGCCCGGGTAGGAGGGGGAGGAAAAGAAAGAAAAGGAGGAGGGATCTGGGCTAGTCAATGCAGACAGGGGAGAGGAAGAATGGGCCAGTGGCCCAAGCGCGCAGGGGGAGGGGCTGGCTTGGCGTAGGCGGCCCGAAGGAGGGAAAAGGAAAAGAAAAGGAAAAAGGGAAAAACGGAAAATAGGAAAAATAAAATAATTTAATTTATAAAATAATAAAATGTAATATTTTGATAAATTATTTAATTTAATATAATTTAATATATTGGTTTAAAAAAGATAATTTTTGTAAAATATTAGTGTGAAAAATTATTTAAATAAAAATAATATGATAAAATAACAAAATAATTTTTTTAATTTATTAAATATTCTTATCCAAATTTATATAATAAAAAATCCATAAAATAATTCAACTATATAATTTTAAAAGCTAATTTATTTCAAATAAAAACTATTTATTAAATTATAGGTTTTCTAAAATTTTGGAGGATTACAAAATTAATATTTAAATTATAAGAATTGTTGAGTATTTTATTTAATTATTTTTATGTATAAATTTAGAGTTGTTTTTTAAATCTATATTTTTTAGTCATTTTCATCAATTTAAGTTTTATAATTATAAATACAACATTGTCACTATATAAACACTGATGGAGAGTGGGAGCACACAATATCAAGAGAAGACAACTTTGATCAAGCCACAAGAAATAGAACCAAAATAGAGGAAGGAAATTGATGAAGTTCAGTAATTAGGGTTAGGGTTTTATAATTGGGGTTTTGGTTTGAGGTTAGGGTTTGGATACATATTTGTGGAGTATTAATGATGGGGCTGACTGTGAAAATTAGTGGGTAGAAACTATGATTAATAATGTTTAATGATGTTGATGAATAAGAGAGTTAGGGTTTGGATTAGGGCAGATGAAGATGATGAATGTTGTGATTTTTTGTGATTGAATGTGTATATGTATGTCTCAATTGAAAGGGATGATTATGGGATATGTTTGTGTCAAATCAATACAAACTCTCTCAAATTGAATAATACAAAAATTATTTAGAGAAATCTTGATTATGAATCACATATAAATCATAAACATCGATCAAACTCACAAAGAGATTCAATAAAGATTCATCTCAATTTAAATGCACTGTGAACTTCAATGTTGGTTACACTATGTTTATATAGCTGATTTTGAACCTTCTCAAGTTTAATATTTTTCTCAAAAGATAGATTGAAACTTGAGAGATAAATCACACAAAAATACTCTCTAATTCGTGTCTCTCACAAAGGAAAAATAATAAAATTAAAATAATCCTAAAAAGATAAATCTTCTACTAATGATTTAACTAACTAATATCCACTAATTAAGCTAATATAACTTACCCTATAAACTTATAGGTGTCCCTCCTCATTTATTGGGTATGCGACTTCGTTAAACTTTGCATAATGACCTTTAAGTCCTAGCCTAATCCATGTTTAAACAAATAATGAGGCATAGGAGAAATGCACACACCCAAAGTAGATTCATTGAGAACAAATTAAAATTAAAAAATATTGAACAAAAAATATGGAAAAACAATGACACAAATATAACTTAGGGTTATAGTTTTTGGGGCTTTAGTGTACAATTTTTGTGTGGGTGGATGAGAATGATTGTATGGGGGTTCAATTAGGGGTTATTCAATGACGTTAAGTGCTTGACTATAGGATAAGAAACATGTTTAATTTAGGTGGTGATGGATGTTGCCATAAGATAGCGTTTGGTTTAAAGTTTCAAAGGCAGAAGATGATGATATTTTGTTATTTTATGTGAATGTATGTGTGTATGTATTGGATTTAACATGGAGATGGTGGACAAATGAATTATATAACATTAGGGGTAAAACTTAATATTTATAGCACCCCCATTTTATTACTTAAAATTTTCATTTTACGGAATTGTTAATTATCAAAATAGTGGATGTTAGAACTACACTTAGCTAAGGTTCAAAATAAGTCTTATCCAAAATAAAGTAGCAAAGTAAATGATAATACAAAATGGGACATAAGAGTCATAAGGAAAATTGAAAACCTAGGGGTACAACATTACCCTAACTCTTAGACCCAAAAACCCATTTTGAGAATAGAATCTCTTTCTAGGGGATCTACTTATCCTTACCTCTCTTTTACACTTTGTGCCACTTTATAGCTTTCATATAGCCATATGCAAATATGGTATTAGTAAAAATTCTTTGTAATGAGTAAATTATAATACCTCATAAGAGCTAGCATGCTCACATTACACATAATCACAGAATAATCCAAAAATATGCTCAAAATATAAAGCACACGCCATAACAACATATAATAATCATGGGATAATATATAAAACATCAAAGTCTTATGCTCCACAGATAATCATACTTAACTACTTCACATCATCTCAAAGTCCATGATAACCATATCATAATCCATGACCAAAATTGATCAATTAAATCAATTCTAAATACCAAGGTTGGGCACTAAAGTGACTATCGAATCAATCTATCAAACCAAGTAGCACATAGAGGCAACTACCAAACCGCAACCACAAAAATCCATTTTTTTCTTATTACATAACAATTACTTCCATTTTTAATTACTTGAGGGGAACATAATCATCTCTAGGATAATGAAGTACACCCAGTCATATTGGTGCATGAAGGCAGCTCAATACCCTTACTCTAGTGCCTAAGGACACTAAGGTACACCTGGTCATATTGGTGCATGAAGGAAATACAATACCCTTACTTAAGAACTCAGGGATATTAAGGTACACTATATCATTCTAGTGCATGAAGGCAATATAATACCCTGACTCTAGACTCCAGGGACCTTGTAGTACTCTTGGTCATACTAGTACACACAGGTGCCACATAATTCTCCAACCTCTGTCACTTAATCCTTAAGTATCGATACCCTATATAGGGCCCGTAGGGCCCGTATGTCACCTATATAGTAGAATAGGGTCTTAATATGGCACAATGACACACCAAAAGACCAAACTCAAATGAGGGATAAACCTCACCTCTAAGGTAGCTAATCCTAGAGAACAACCATTCCAAACTAGAGTTCTTCCACTTTAAGTATTAATGATTTATGACGTGATTACAAATATCACATATTGCATAATAAATCCTATTTCCATACATAAATATTTTTCCTTTATTTTCAAGTATTCAATTCAACCTTAAGGTTAATGGTCCAAGTCATCACTAAGGTCAACCTATTAATACACTAAGGTCATCCTATACCCAACTATTCACATTAGGTGGATTAGGTTGAAAATGACCAAATTACCCTTAAAACCTAAATTTCACCTTTATTACCCAATTTCATACCAAATATTATAAATATGAAAGTTTGTAGTGAAAAGGATAAAAGATATTAATTTACAATATTTTATCATGTAGGTAATTTTTCAAACTTTGCAACTAGCTATATTGCCCATTATGCAAGCATTTAGCAAACTACATGCAAAAATCCCAATCATGTGTTTCTCCTATGTCATATATTCCATTAAAAACATTCATACATATTTTCAGCATGATACAACATTTAAGATTGAAATTATCATCATGGTGCACGTATGGTAGCATTTATATCCTAGAACATGCGATTGGTAGTTATCGTGTTTTAATCCTGATCATGCATGCATACTTTTATGTTATTTTGTAAAATCTAGCTATCATAAACATACTTTTTTAGCAAGGTCAAATGCTTGTAAAACCATGGGCATGCATACGTTACCGTTTAACAAATTACACACGCACATCACTCATAATTAATAGTAAGTCAAACGAATGTACTAACTATTTAATAGCATATTATCATCTAATCATATACTTCATAACATTTATATAATATAAAACACTATCATGATTCTAGATCTAAACAACCTATCATCTTTGCATATAAATTCTACCATCTTCTAGGTGATTGGGTTTACCTAAATCCTTGTTACACAACGCACAAAATGTCATCTTCTCTTCGATATCTCAAGGGTTACCTAAACAATCAATGCCTAAAAACACATTTATTCACATCTAATTCAACATAATAACAACCGAAATTAACTAAAAATAACTATGAAAAAGGGTTATAAAATAACTGGGGCAAAGGGCAATGATAAGAGGTCACACAACAAAGAGGAAGGCAACATCACTCGTTATCATAGAAAAAGAGGGGAAAATGGCACTTGTTTCCATTGCTAAGAAGGAGCACCTTTGGTTGTCATGGGATGAGCATGGTTGTGAGTGATGAAAAGACCGAAGAGTATGAGCTTGCATGCAGCGCATGCACAAGTCGAGGAGGATGAGTATGCACGGGCTATTCACGGGTTATATGGTCATGCAAGGAAAAAGTCATAAGGGAAGTGCATGGTTTGTACACGAGATGCATGAGCTAGGAGAAAATGTGTGCACAGGCAGTATGTGAAGCCATGCATGCATCATGTGAGAGAGGCCCAACCAAAGAATATGAGGGTTGCACGGTCATGGACCTCAACAAAAATCTAAATGGAGCACAATGGAAGAAAAAAAAATAAATGGCTTGAGGTGGTGATGGTTGGGTGATAATGAGGGGGGATGATGGGGAGGTATTGCTCATAATTTAAAGGGAAAAATGGTGGTGCTTGGTGGTTATTTGTGATGAGGAGTTGCGGTGATGGTTGATGATGGCGAGTGGTGTTGGTTCGAATGAGAATTAGAATAAGGGGAACGGAGAAGAAGAAGAGGAAATAATATGGTTGGTTTTGTTGGATTAAAACATTAATACAGGAGGAGAGGGAGGCTTATATAGATGATGGCATGTGGCTGGCGAAACTTAAGCAAGAGATGCATGAGCAAAACATGTATGTGGATAACACTGGGTAGAGGAGACATGAAGGAGAGAATTACATCAAGAAAAGGGAATTCCAAAAACCAAAAATCTTAATATGGTAGGGTGCCTTTTAGGAAAGCCAAAATGAGGAAAAAATTAGGATAGCAAGGATTGAAGTGTTCAATCCATCCCTGGTTAAGGGTTTGAATCCAACTTGGATGATACCCAGATGTATATATTTAAAGCTGTTGTTGAGATGTTTTTTTATTGACTTTTTTGAAAGAAGTTTGATTGTTTCAAAAGGTTTTGAAATTTAGATATATCGTTCTTCAGTTTTGATAATGTAATTATTTTGAAAACCATACATTTTTGAGGTTTTTTAAATTAGTTCATTTTGTATTTTGGGGAGTTTCTAGGTATCGACCGATCCTTTGAAATATTCAAATTCATACTCTTTTGTATGAACTATGTTTTTGTTAGATTTTGCAGAATTTCTACTACTAGAGGAAGTGGAAGAAATAAATTGGAAAAATAAATTCATATTTTTCCATATACACAACTATATGTAATTCCTAAGAAGTCTAATTCATGGATTTATTGCCAACCTTAGGACTTATGACCAAAACAAATAGACTTTAAATTACTTAGAATTACAAACAGTAATGGGTAGAACAAGCTATGAAAAGACAAACCTTCACTACCTTCCCCTAGCTCTGATACTAGAGATGCCATGGATATGGGGAAAACACAGGTAAGAACAAAGAGCAATAATGAAAAGATTTGCAGGGACAGACAAGAAGAACTGAAAGATATATAAGAATATGAAAGAAAGAGGAAGAGAAGGATTACTATAACCGATCGACTTCATTCATCTAAAATAGGTACAATAATTTGATACTGTAAGTCACCTTACAAATTTTGTGCTAGAATTATGAGGGAAAAATTGTACGATTTTCAATTAATGCCCTACTTTGGAGGCTCAGCCTCCTATATATATGAGCCGAGGTCCTATTTTTGTGTGCAGGCAATATGATTACATATTTTAAAAAGTATGCGTCTAGCCTAATGATTACATCTTTTAAAAAGTAGAGCACTGAAAGTGGATTCGGTGACAATCTTAATTATTACTATTTTGACGTCTAGCCTAATAATTACATATTTTGAAATGTAATGCATCGAAAGTAGATCCGGTGGTAGGCCTAATTATTACAATTTTGAAAAGTAGAACCAATATAATATGCCATAATAATATACATATAAATAACACATTTAATACAAAATATCTTACAATAATTATTATAACTAATTACACATAATTATCAATTTATAATTAGGGTTTCTACATATGAGATATTACAATATTAGCCCAAAAAGAAATATTATAGAGGGTTTCTAAATTTTTCACCTACACAGAATTGAAAAACGTAGAGAAGAACTCACGCATAATTTAATTGAATATTAAACTTGATCACTTTCATGCAATTCATGTAAAAATGTTGTGATTACATCAAGGTATTAATACTTCATTCTTGTTGAATATTCCACACCAATGATAAGCTAAAGATTGGAAGAAAAATCACACAAATTCTCTTCATATCCATGCCACTCTCATGCACATACAAAAGATAAATCAAATTATAAAAGGATAGAAATATGTCTAATATGACCTATTCTTTTAACGTGCTCCTTAATGATTTAGTAACAAATATAGGAATGAATAATTAGGAGTAATTAAAACCAGCTGAACCATGCTCATGGATGGGCCTCCTATGTGTATGGCACTTGACTTCATTAAACTTCTCAAAATGACCTCCCATTCTTTTATAATCCATGTTACCTCCTTATTTGACTCATGTGTATTCTTTTGATTATGTTCTTCAACCAAGTATCTTCTAATGGGTCTAATGGCTTTTAGTTTCCCCTTCAAGTGTAGGAAAACTTGTAACACTTGCAAGATGTGCTCTTGCATCAAGCAATTACCTTATTAAGCCCAATGGTACTAGTTTAACTAATTATTCAATCAAGCATAAAGCATTGAGCTCTATAACCAAGTAAGCCAACTTTTCATATGTAGGACTTATAGAACATGCCCTTGCATCAACCAATCTCTGATATTTAAGTTTAAACATAGTAAAATTTGAAGATTAATTTAATTTATTTTTATAGTTAAAATAACTAATTTTTAGTACCATAATTTTTTTAACAATTATTGCATAAATTTTTAATATAAAATTAATTTTTTTTATAATTCTAGAAAAATATATTTCAGAATATATTCATAATTATAAACCTTATATGTTTTTATCATTATTTTCATGCTTGTTTAATATGATGTAATACCCGTAGCTTTAGTTGATGATAGCAACAGTAACAAGAACGATTTAAATTTTAGTCATTGTTACTATGATACATAAGGAATGCACATGAGTTAGCGGATAGTTTATTTTATTTTATATTATTTTAAATAACATACCTGTAAGCTAACTACCTGCTATGTGAGACTTATTGGTTAATGGATCATGACTAGTGTAATTTATGTATATTAACCATTTATCTTTCCAATAAATAGATAAATTCCAGAAAATTATCTTATTGTAGAGTATTTTCCTTTGTAACCCTAACATTATAAATAATGAGCTCACGTCATGTTAAGCACAACCTTTGTCGTCAAACAAATCCATCGACCTTTTAAACTAGTGTTGGAGTTATGAGAAATTGAAAGATGCAACCTTCTCGTGGGCGAAGAGCGGTGATCGAAAAATCAAATCACATTGGTTGGGGTCTCCATCGGTACAAAATTATTCGATTTTAAAAGTAGTAATCCAATAAAAAAATTGGGTTGGATTAGTTGATATTATTTGATTCGCTACACATGTCACCGTTATCATTATAAGAGAAAAAAATTAAGGAATTAATGACCCGAGTTGACCCAATCAGACCGGTAGAATCGAAATCGGACCGTGTCAAACCAGGGTAATTTTAGGTAATTTTTAAATAAAAATAATTTTTGATCAAATCATGGTAGACATTTTTGAATCGAGTACCAAAGGTCCATTACACCAATTTTTGGTTTGATTTTTAAATCACTCAATAATAGTAAAAGGGCACATAGTCAAAGGATAAGCGGTCATTTTGTGTGCTATGATTAATATCATAATAAATGCACTATCTAATTCTAAGTTATTATATTCAATTTCAATAGTATCACACTATATCACATCTAACATGTATTGAGAACCACACATGATATAGGCATATAGCTTGACGATGGTGGTAGGCATACACAATAAAAGATGCTCTTACAAATTAAGATCTAGGTGGTGGTTGTGGTGGTAAACTAGTTATATATATAGGGTTTTATTTGGGTTAAAATTAGGTTGTCATATAATCGAGTTAGATTTTAAATTGAATTTAGGTTTGGATGTCTTTTGGGTTCAAGTCTAATTTAGGTCATGATGTTTCAGTTTGGGTCTGTATTGGGTTGATCATTTTGGCAAGAAAAGTATCGAATTGGGTTTAGGTCTAACCCATTAGGTTTCTTCGATTTTGGATTTGATTTGGATTTATTAATTTCAAGTTGGACGGAGCTTGGATCATATGGATTCAGATCTATAAAATCTGAATTGTATCAAGTTTTATATATTAATTTCAAGTTGGATAGAATTTAGATCGGATGGATTCATATATATAAACTCTGAGTTGTATCGAGTTTTAACAAAGTTAATTCAATTTAAATTTTGTATTAATATTGATTATTATCAATTTAATATATTTAATAAATAAAAAAATTGTACTTTTTTATTATTGTTATGATTATGATATTAATTTTTATCATATTATATGCAATGATATAACAAATTGTTATGCGAAAATATGTAATAATAATAATAATAATAATAATAATAATAAAATATTATCATTATCAATATTTTAATTATTATAGTTTAGATCAAATTTGACTTTATTTTGGATCAAATTTGAAATTATGTCCGAGTATGTGTCGGGTTCGAGGTGGGTAAGTTTGAGTTGGATTATTATCGCATTTTTTTTGGGTATAGGTTGAATTCTTTTTGGGTTAGGTTATTTTGGTTTGTATCATTTTGAATTGATGGTTTGGATAAATTTGGGTCAGATTCATATTGATTCGAGTTGCTTTTGGTTTTTATGTTGAGATCAGATTTCATATTTTTGGTCCAAATTTGATTTCAAGTTAGGTGATTTATATTAGGTCGAAAGAATCGGGTTAGATTCACCAGGTATAGTCATATGGGTAGGGTTAAAGTTAGGTTGCTATTCAATTGGGTTGGGTTCGGGTGTCTTTTGGGTTTAGGTTTAGTTAGAGTAATGGTAATTTATGTTGAGGTTGTATTGGGTTGTGTTATTTTAGGTTATGAGAATATTAGGTTGGATTTGGATCTAACTTATAGGGTTTAGGTTCGATTCATATCTACACAATCTAAGTTGGATTAGATTTGAGTAGGGTGGATTTGTGTCTACAAACTTTAGGTCGTATTGAGTTTGGGCCAAATTAATTCAATTTATAGTTTGTATTGACATTGATTGTTATCAATTTAATATAATTAAGGAATTATTTTTGTAATTTTTATTTTTATTTTCATGATTAATACATTAATTTTAAACATAATATATGCAATGATATAACAAATTATTATCATAAAAGCTACAATAATAATAATAATAATAATAATAATAATAATAATTATTATTATTATTATTATTATTACTAGTATTATTATTATAAGTACAATCATAAATATTATAATTATTATGTTAATTATGATTATAATTATAATTGTTATAACTATTATCGTTATTATCATTGTAATCCATCCAAATTGAGCAGAGTGTTATAATGATTGATATGACTACTTATATCAACATAATATACTATCATTTTTGTGATTCCGTCTTAAGAACTCCATTATTAAGTGTGTTTGCCATAGAATAATTTTGAGTATGGATGACTCTCATCGTAAGTGATAGAAAATTTCTAATTTTTTTTAGAAGCTTATGAGTGAGGACAAAACGCATTGAAAGTACTTCTATTGATTTGTAGAACTAGCCGATCTATTCGAAAAGGGCTCCAAGGTAGTCCCGCAATCCTTTTAGGTCTAGGTGGTTATCAAGCGACCTATGTGTGGTTTTATCAACTCATGGTGTTATAATTATCATCTTTAGAAATATAATAATCATTTTTATTAGTAGAAATACAAATTTAAAATTTACTATTGCTATTATAATAACTATATTTGCACTTGTGCGATGCATGGGGCATTTGTTTGTATCAATACTTATATTTAACATTTCATAAAGAAAACCTTTTTCGATGAATAATTATTATATAAGTAATTAATAATGAGACAATAATTGTAAGCATATTTAAATAAAATATAGATATTAAGGAATAACTATTCAAGGACATTTCATGATTATATCTTTTCAAAGAGTTATTTAAATGCAACATTCGTGGTTGAAAGTATAGCAACATCATTGTCGCATATAAAAATTTTCAAACCTGTACAATTTGTGACTCGAGAGATAGCAACATAAAATTAACTATAACTAAATACAAGTTTTTTTAAAAAAATACCGACATTATGAAGTGATTGTCCTTGACTTTTATTGATTGTGGTTGCGTATGATACAATCAATGAAAATTGTCTTCAATTGAACTTGAAAGGCTTCCTTGGATCAAATGGTGTCAATGACATTCTAGGTAACAATACTCGTTTACCATAATTATTTCCACCTAAGATCTTTGCTTCCAAGAAATGAGCTCAATTGAATGATCGATATTCCTCAACAAATCAATATTCTAGAGTGTACCATTGTATAACCCAATTGAATGATCGATATTCCTCAACAACATAAAAGGTGTACCCATATTCAAATTCAACACATGATTTGGGACACCATAACACTTTAGCCCATTTAGAAATTCTAGAGTGTGTAGGTCTTACAAAAAATTATTATTTGAATCAAATCTACATGTTGTATCTGAACTCAAATTTATTTTATCTTCAACGAATTTAATTAACAACATGTATTTATTGATAGACTCTACAATATCAAAAGTGGGTGCTAGGATAGATTTTCCCTCAAAATAAGTATCATCAATGATATTGCTAGTGAATTCTGGACAAGTGCTTTCTACAATAGCTGCAATTGGATCATTTGAATATTTTATTAATAGATCACTTGGAATTTCAATTGTTGCATGACCATCATTAGGACCTCCAATTGTTCCATCTCCAGTGCTTAGAATCTAGTCAGATAATTGGTTCAACTCAGTACATTCATTGACTGAGTTAAGATTGTATAATATCATATTCATAAAACCTTAAAATCTTTCCATAAGTATGAAGAGTTGATAGTTGCATGGAAAATGTGTTGTCGAGTATCCTTAGGAATCACAGGTAATATTTGTTTAAAATTACCTCCAAGAACAATTGTTTTACCTCTAAATGGCTTGTCAATACTAAATTGATTAATGAAGTGTAAAAGTATCTCTCATGGTTTTATCCAAAGCTTCAAAGCAATATCTGTGCATTAATGGAGCTTAGTCTCATATTATAAGTTTACATCTTATAATCAAATCTGCAAGTGGAATGCCTTGTTTGATGTTGCATGTTGAATCTTCATTAGGAGTTATAGGAATCATGAATTGAAAATGAGCTGTTCTTCTACCTAGTAATAAAAGAGAAGCTATTCCACTTGATGCGACATTTAACACGATATCTCGTTTACATCTAACTGCAGCAGAAAATGTCCTCCATATAAACATTTTGCCTGCACCTCTATACCTAGATAGAAAGAAAAATCCACATGTATCTGACTTTGTTACCTCAATTATGGTGTCGTATACATTTCGTTGTTCAGTGGTCATTATAGATAGAATATTATTGAGTTCTTGAGACAAAGATGATTGATCATAACACATTTCCTCCCGTATCAATGCATTTCCAATCATTTAAAAAAAACTCAAATGGTGGGAATGGTATTGGCTCAAACTCTCTTAAGCTTCTTCCATAATTTTGTAACAACTTTTTGACTTCTACCAAGCAATACTTTTTTATCTCATCATCTTCCAAATGAATTATAAAAATTAATTCAATAAGTATGAATATATATATGTATATATATATATATATATATATATATATATATATATATTAACAATGTGAAAAAATAAATAATATAAAAAATATAAGTAATGTATGTTACCATCGTATTGTAACAATAAATGTTATTTGTAAAAAATGTCATCAGTCATGTCAATCCAACAATGATTCCAAACAACTTCTGGCTGGATGAGCGATTTAGATGTCGATAATGTGGCAAATAGTTTTTTAAGGAAGATGCACAAGTCCAATGACTTGCCTCAACAATACCATCAATGAATTCTTTATTATCATCTAACAAACCTAGGGTATATCAAACATCACAATATAATGAATGTTGCTTACCATTATTACATCTTTTGTCTTCATGACTTGTAGGATCATGCACAACATTAAGAAAAAATCTTAAATAGTATATTTCACTGCTGCTTAGAGGGAAGGAGGGTTCGTGCGAGAGAAGGAAGGGAGGTGGGTTGGGTCAAAGTGACCGACGAGTCAGGGGGAGGAGAGAGGAGAAGAAACGGTCGGTTAGTAGGGCGTGATTAGTGGTAAAAAACCAGGGAGCAGGGAGGTGTTGTAGGTCGACGGGGAAGGAAGGAGGAAGAAGGAAGAAGGAAGGAAAGGCGCGAACCGGGCGGTCTAGGGAAGAAAAGAAGAAAAAGAAAAGCAAAAGAATCGGCCAGCGATGGGGAAGGACTTAAATTGAAATGCGGCGTATAGGATTTGGCTGCGCTGAAGGAGAAGAGAAAGGAAAGGAAATGGGCCGCGGGAAGGCAGACCCAAGTCAGGGTAAAGAGAAAGAAAAAGAAAAGAAGAAGAAAGAAAAAGGAAGAAAAAAGAAAAGAAAAGGAAAAAGGAAAAAGGGAAAAGGGAAAAAGAAAAATAGGTGGGTTGGGTTAATTAAATTAATTTGGATATTTGGAATATTTAAAAATAATAATATTTAAATAAAATAGTATTTAATTCCCTTTTTAGGCTAATTTAGATTTTTTAAAAGATAAAAATTCCATTTTAATTAGTAAAATATCCAACTTTTTTTAATAAAAATATTTATTATTTTCTTCTTGATTTGACCTAATTAATTCCCTTTTATTTTAATAAAAAATAATTTATTTAATTAATTTTTTAATAAATCTTTCTTTAACTAAAATTCTTATAATTAGGTTTTTGGGCATTTTACCAAGCTTCTCGAACTCTATATTAGATATAACTACAATTAAAATAATATAATAATTTATAGCTTACTAAAGTATGTATATATGGTAAATATAATTAATATATAAACTATGAAATATTACTTGATTTTACCATTCCAAATATCTTGTTGCTACGAAGATCTTTAATGAGACAATCCATCTTCATTTTAAAAACACAACAAACAATATATTGATGATCATCGGCTTTGAGGCCTCTTTTTTGGAGAAAACAAACTATTTTTGGCCATTTTGGATTACAAGTAAATGTAATAAAAAGATCAAGATAATTAAACCATGTACAAATTGTGATGGCGTTATGATAGGTTTGAATCATTTATCGAGCACCGTTGGTGAATGATGGTGTTAATATAACTCTTTTTTTTGCATTGAGGATCAATATCACCCCTTAAAATTGCATATAATAGTCTATTATATAATTCACATCGAAATGTTTTTAACATAACTTAGTGTAAGTCAATCTTGAAGACTCAACCATCGTATATGCGTCAACAATAAATAATTAAAGTAGTCTCATGGAAAACAATATAACCGATAACTCCAAATTCCTTTCGTGCAAATAATATGAAAAATACTCCGTTAAGCTTACATACTTCCAGCCACCTTGCTTAATTCCCGCATTCAACATTAACAGAATGTCTTTGATGTAGCCATCTTCACCATAAGGAAATCATATAGGATATTGTAATGTAAGATATGAAGCATGGAGTTGGTTAGTATGTTTCAACATTCCCATTTTAGTTTCAACTAAGATATCCCTATTTCCTAATGATGCATCAAAGTTTCCAACACTTAATTTAGTAATTTTTGAAGCCATAGGAAGATTATACATTCTTCCATCCCTATTTCTTTAACTAATCAACTTCAACCTTACATCTAAACAACCATCTTTCTCAATTTTTCTCTAACCATTCTAAATGAATTAACCAACACATTATTCGCATTAAGCATAGTCTTCTGATAATGAACAATATGATGCAGGAGCGTCCAATGAACATAATGATTGTCATGTTCATTCTAATCCTCAAGGTAAGGAAGATGATTTAACTTTCTTAATGTTGGAGCCTATCATGTTAAATATTCTTGATAATTCTTATATGCTTGACATTGAAAACTATTCAAGTTATTCTTGTAGGTATGTTACATATTTGCAAGAAGATGATTTTATACACATTGATGTGTACAAGTATTCCAAGGCATGCAATACTATGACATATATGGGATGGTACATTAAAACAAGAGATAAAGTGATGCTATTCATTATACGTATAAACTTGTTGTAAACCCTAACTCTAAGTATATTTTATGTAAGTTAGGGTATTGCTATAATTTTATATATGTATCTTAGCCAATTGTATAGCTTTGAAATATTAATTCTTAGAATCATTTAACCAATGATATTATGATTTGGATTAAGATTAATATGGGATTAATTCAACCTTGATTAATGGGATGGATTAAGTAAGGATACTCGGCTTGTTAAGCTAGTTCAACACCGAGCTTTATCTCTCCTATATAAGCCTTCCTTGTGCGCATGATTGTGCAGAGAATGAATAATAATATTTTGATGAAAATTTGAGAAAATTTATCTAAAGTCTAATCCTCCCTTTTGGGTCTACATTGAGAAAGGAAAATCCGGGATTAATCCTTCCTCAAATCTATCTTCAATTCGACACATTTGAAGGTTTGCAAATCTATCGAACATCCTCCAACTTGTATCTTCAAGTTCTTCACCAATAATCCATCAATTCACTTCGTTTCTTTTGCATTAGATCATGGGTGAAAGATTCTAATACAAATTCCAATCTAACATTTCGTTACTTTGATAAAAACCACATCATTTTTGGTATCAAAGCTTCATTTGTTCGAAGCTAATACAAACCAGCACCCTGTGAACCTGAAATCACATGTGTGTTCTTTCACCATGAAATAAACGGCTACTCCACCATTTCTTTGAATTATTGGTTCTTGATGAAATTATTTGATTTTTCTTGAATTTCTTGCAATCTTGCAATGATCTTATTGCAATTTCCCCCAACTTTCCACATAAAATACCGACATCACTTACCCTCCAATAGCACCCAGTTTGGTTCATCTATGTGCAATGCACATTTGTGCCTCTCCAGCACTTGATTTCTATTGCATTATACTCTCCATTATTGCGTGATCAAGTGTATAGTAGCCCATTTCCAGTTCTCTTCATGCAAGCAAGCAGAAAAGCATCAAAGTGTTCAAAACTCTGGATAACTCCTGATCGCCCGAGATTGACTTGGAACTTGTAGGCCTTATTTTTGATTCATTTCTCATCAATTTCTCTCAAGAAATTAGTCCATCATCTACCTATGGATCTCCTCTACATTTTCTATGAAGACTTCAACACGAATCTCCCACTGGAAGATAAGATTTTGTTGAAGACACAGAAACATGTTCTATGATTTTATGTGAATCAATTTCACATCTATTATATACTAACCTTTCATTGTTTGTGTGTACCTGTGTGCAGTGCCTATTATTGGGGCTAAAATATCTCCTTTGTTCCTAGATAGAGATTGCAGGTAGTTTTTGATAATTTTTTTTAGAATTAGCAATTGGTTTGTACTTTGTTTGGTTGTAGGCAAAATAAATCTAGCACCTACACTTGTGGAAGATATATTGTGTGCAACAAGTAGGCTTGTGTGTCAACCTTCACCATGGATAGTGAAGAGGTGTGTGCCATGGTAGATTCCATCAAAAGTCTCACCACATGCATGTATTCCCAATTAAAAACTCAAAACACACTGCAACATCAACTCCAAAGTGTGGAAGCTAAGTTGGCCGACTAAGAGAAGTGTAAACCATGGCAAGTTCGAATGGAAACCACACCCGATAGTGTGGAAGGGAGAATGAAGCCTATGTACCATGCCAAGAGTGTAATTAGACCTTTCAATTTGTCTCATCATGAATATGGAGAAGAAGAGGCAAATTCTTTTGGCTCGAGCAACCAAAGAAGAGCACCTACATTCCATGTAAGAAATTCACACCATGAAGATCAAGGTATTAAACTTGACCTTCATAAATTTTATGTTGATTTGAATGTCGAGTCATTTTTTGAATGGTTGCATGAGATTGATTCTATTTTTGAGTTTAGAGAATATGATGATGATAGAAAGTGCAAATTAGCTACTCTAATGTTCAAAAAGTTTGCTCGAATTTGGTATGATAACTTAAAACGAACTAGAGAAAGACAAGATAAGTCTAAAATAAAATCTTGGGAAAAATTAAAAAGCACTTAAGAAAGAATTTGTGCTTAGAGAGTATGAACAAGATATGTATGTTAAAATTACGACTCTAAGGCAAGGCTTATTTAGTGTAGAAGAATACACTAGAGAATTTGAAAGACTAGCCCTTATTTGTGATGTTCATGAAAGAAAGGAACAAAAATGTGCTAGACACTTAGGTGGCTTGAATAACTTAATAAGAGAAAATGTGGATATGTACTCTTATGAATCTCTTGGTGACTTGATAAAATTAACTATGAAAATTGAAAGAAAAACTAAATCAAATAAAGCCTATGTTAAGTCTAATGCTTCAACTTAAACTAAACCCTATTCTAATACCTTTAAACCTAAATCAACATTTTCATATGATAAGAGGAATAATACAGATGATAAAGTTAAAATTAAGGTAGTTGAAATGGAAAATAAACAGTGTTTCAAATGTAAAGGATATGGACATTTTGCTAGAGATTGTCCTAACCAAAGAGCCTTAACCTTACATGAAATAGAAAACATGGAACCATGTAGTGATGACGATGAATTATAAGTTGAATATCCTAATGAAATATTAACTATGGCAGAAGAAGAAGGAGACCCATGCTTTTTAATTCAAAGAGTTTTGCAAATACAAACTAGTATTACACCTACTTAAAGAGAAAATATTTTTAAAACTAAATGTAAAATAGGTGACATGGTTTGTAGACTCATAATTGATAGTGGTTCATGCACTAATGTTGCTAGTGAGGCAAGGGTTAATAATATTTGTTTGGAAACTACTAATCATCCTAAACCCTATTCTTTATAATGGTTAAATAAGGATAAAGGAGCTAAAGTAAACAAAAGAGCTTTAGTCACATTTTCTATTAGAGACTATCATGATGAAGTTCTATGTGATGTTTTACCTATGGATGCTTGTGGCTTACTTTTGGGTATACCATGTCCATTTGATAGAAAATAAACTCATGATGGGGGTAACTAATGAATATGTGGTGAAAAAGGAAAAACAATTTTATAGGCTCACACCTTCTTTATATGATCATATGCCCTTAAGTGATGATAAAAAGAGATTATTTATACATGAAAAGGATATTGAAAAATGTATAAAGTAAGAAGGAATTTGTTATGATTTAGTTTCTAAAGATTCTAAACCTCAAAAACAACAACTTGAAAATCCTAATCTAATTAATTTTCTTGATGAGTATAATGATGTATTTCCTGATGACTTACCTCCTGGATTACCACCTAAAAGAGGTATAGAACATGCCATTGATCTTGTTCCTAGTATGCCTACTCCTAATAAACTAGCTTATAGATGTAACCTAGAAGAAGATAAGGAATTACAAAAACAAATACAAGAACTTATGGATAAAGGATTTGTGAAAGAAAATATGAGTTTTTGTATAATTCTTACAAATACTGCTTATGTCAAGTTTATGAGTTATTTTTGGATAACTTTATGGCATATTCTTGGTACTAAACTGTTATTTAGCACTTCACATCATCCCAAACTGATGGTCAAACTAAGGTAACTAATAGAACTCTTGATACATTATTAAGTGGTTTAGTTAATAAAAGTACAAAAGATTGGGATGTTAAGTTAGCTCATGCAGAGTTTGCTTATAATCGTAGTCCTTCTAGTACTACTCAAACTAGTCCGTTTGAGGTGGCGTATGGTGTGAATTCTAACATGCCTATTAACATGATTCCGTCGAAAAAAGGTGAAATGAAAAACTATGAGGCTAAAGAGAGTATAATTTTTTTTCAACAACTTCATGAGAAAATCAAAAATAATATTGAAAAATCCAATGCCAAGTATAAATCTCAAGCAAATAAGCATAGAAACTCTTATGTGTTTTCTCCTGGTGACTTAGTTTGGTTACATTTGCGTAAAGAAAGATTTCCTAATTTACGTAAAAACAAACTAATGCCAAGAGCCGATGGTCCATTTAAAATACTTAGGAAGTTTGGAGATAATGCTTATGAACTTGAACTTCCAGATTCTTATGGTGGGATTTCAAGAAATTTTAATATTGGTGATTTGTCTCCTTATTATTCTGATGAAAATTTGAGGGCAAATTCTTCTCAACTTGGGGAGTATGATGCAGGAGCGTCCAACGAACATAATGATTTTCATGTTCATTCTAATCCTCAAGGTAAGGAAGATGATTTAGCTTTCTTAATTTTGGAGCCTATCATGTTAAATATTCTTGATAATTCTTATATGCTTGACATTGAAAACCATTCAAGTTATTCTTGTAGGTATGTTACATATTTGCAAGAAGATGATGTTCATACACATTGATGTGTACAAGTATTCCAAGGCATGCAAGACTATGACATACATGGGATGGTACATTACAACAAGAGATAAAGTGATGCTATTCATTATATGTATAAACTTGTTGTAAACCCTAACTCTAAGTATATTTTATGTAAGTTAGGGTATTGCTATAATTTCATGTATGTATCTTAGTCAATTGTATATCTTTGTAATATTAATCCTTAGTATCATTTAACCAATGATATTATGCTTTGGATTAAGGTTAATATGGGCTTAATTCAACCATGATTAATGGGCTGGATTAAGTAAGGATACTTAGTTGGTTAAGCTAGTTCACCACCAAGCTTTATCTCTCTTATATAAGCCTTCCTTGTGCGCATGAATGTGCAGAGAATGAATAATAATATTTTGATCAAACTTTGAGAAAATTTAGCTAAAGTATAATCCTCCCTTTTGGGTCTACATTGAGTAAGAAAAATCCGGGATTAATCCTTCCTCAAATCTATCTTCAATTCAACACATTTGAAGGTTTACAAATATGTCGAACATCCTCCAACTTGTATCTTCAAGTTCTTCACCTATAATCCATCAATTCACTTCGGTTCTTTTGCATTAGATTGTGTGTGAAAGCTTCTAATAAAAATATTGATCCAACCTTCTATTACTTTGATAAAAACATCATCACAATAGATGTACAAAGGTTGTTCAACGTCTCAATTTCCCTATAACCAATCAAGTTACAATAAAGAATTAAAAGCATATACTTAAAAAAATGATAAAATGACTCCATAATTACTAAAGCTTGTTAAATAACTCACCTAATAGAATGAACTCTATTTTAAACTTCATTATTAGTATCGTAAATGTGGAGTTGTGAAAATTTGGGAACTGAACGTTTGGGTGCCAATAGAGTTCCCATAAGATGATCATTTTGACCATTTAATCTAAATATTAGAGGATAACTTCTATTATTCAAATTCCTATCAAGTTTTCCTCCCATCGAAGTGAAAAAAAACATGTTATTGTATGACCAAATATTTTGGAGAAAGTGTTTGCTTCTATCGTTATGTAAATATAATAGGTCTTGCAATACTTTAAGAGGATTTTTCATTGTTGGTAGTTAAAATTTTCCTTGCTCACACCACAACGAATATTTTAGATTTCAAGATGATTGAATTTTACACATTCTTTGCTCATAATAGAATAATGAATTACAAAATTCACATACGTATATTACATCTCCAATATCAAAATAATCTACATATGCTTTAAAATTAATATTAGACATTTGAAAAAAATAATTATAAATTTGTATGAACAAATACATTTGTCGATACATATCGAATGGTGTTCCACTATTGTGTTCTAAGTCATCATTTGTGAACATTTAAAATATCACACATAGGAAAAAATAATGTCATTGTCCTATTATGTTTATTATGTTATTGGTAAATTTCATGTACATTGATTGGTGCATGCCTGAAGATAGTATTCCACTATTGTCTTCTATAGTTTGGTTTCATTATTTATTTACATATAAATTATGATAAATACATAATTAAAATATACAACCTAAGAAAAATAATTATAATAAAGTATTAATATTTAATTTCCAAGCATTGCCCTATGATATGGGTACGATGATTCTTCTTAGAAATGATAGAAATGTTACCCAATTTTGATGATTTTAATAAATTGTCAATACCACTTTGATTTGATCCATGAGATATTGATAAGATATTCGTGTCAATATTTGAGCTCCCAATACTTAAGAACAATTTCATTCGATCACTTAAATAGTTTATTTTATAAATAGAGCTCGGAGGAGTGCAACTTGTAAAAAGAGAATAAAAATTTCATTAGTTTACAATTCAAATTTGTTGATCAATAGTAAATGTAAAAACGTGAACAACTTATTACCATTTTTAATGTCACTAAAAGTAGATAACAATCCCTGAGAGTGAAAAGGTTTGAACACATGTTCGGTATATGTATCTTGATATAGAAATGATTTTTGATCAATTATATTTAAAGTACCTGTGCAAAAAAAACAAAATATTAATTTTAAGCATTGTGAAAAAATTAATATTTTTCCACATTCTTTTTTGTTTGATACATTCTAACATGGATCTTAACTAAATTGGAAATATTAATAACATATTATAATATTTTAAGGGTTGTGCATAGTATTAATTGAAAACTTTCCTAATATATTCAATTAGTATTAAATAGCAGAATATAACTCATAATTTATGTCAACGAATACCACCAATGTAAATATGTTTCCTATTTTAATTTTATTATTTGATTCTATTAATAATACATGTATCTTCATAAAATTATATTTAATTAATTTTTTTAATATATTTAGTTAGTATTAAAATTCATAACATAACTCATAATTAATGTCAATGAATTACCACCTATGTAAATAAGTTTCCTATTTTAATTTTCATTTAAGTTTGTTAATAATAAATTTATGTTAACAAATTATAAATCTAAGTAAACTTAATACATTAAATATATGTTTCTAATATTTCGCAACTCGTTAACAATATTTGTACAAATTTTGCTTTCATAAAAATATTTTTTTTCCAATTATAAGTAGGAATTATATATTTGTTTAAATCACTAGACAACTTTCTTAATTTTAAATAATAAAGTAGATTTTATTTAATGGTAATATAATCCATCTAATTACAAAAATAAAAAAATCAAAATAGTGCAAAACTTGAATGCATGGTTAAACCCATGAGAAGGAATTTTTTTTAATAATTAGAACAGTTGGTCTTCAACCATTATATACATATTCCATTCGTTTAATGACCACACAAATCTCTCTCACTTCTTCACTCACCACCATCAATTTTATTTACTACATTAACTTTGATACCATGCATTTTGAGGAATGCATTAATTCATTCAGTCTAGAATCCTAATCGTGGCTTCAAATTATTTTCCTCAATCGCAACTGTTCCCCTCAACACCAGTGTTCTTCAAATAATAAAAGAAGAAAGGTTTTTGGAGTATTCTCTAACCCTCCCTACACTACTCTTGTAACATCCCTAAATTTTGGAACTTAAAAAAAATTTGTTTTAAAGAGTTCATAGTGGAAGCCAAAAAAAGGGAAAGGAAGGAGAAGAAGAAGAATAAAAGGGAGAAGGAGGAAAGGAGAAGGAAGAGGGAGCTCGATAATGGCTCTTTGACACAAATATGAGCAGAGTGAGGCAAAAATAAATAGAAATAAGGAAAGTGTAAAGTATATACATACATACATATATATATGTGTGCGTGTGTGGTATAATTCCGGGAAGAAAAAAAGAATAGGGGGTGGCGTGTGATGGGGATGATGATGATGGTGCAACTGCAAGTTGACGATGATGGTAATGGTTGTAGAGGATGGATAGGGTAGGTTAGTAGCTGCAGGATGAGAGTGGTGATGGTTGATGGAGGTGTTGCGTGAGAAGAAGAAAATGGAAGGGGAAAAATGAGTGTGTGGAGTGTACAATGGGGTGTAGTCGGGAAGAGATAAGGATGCGGGAGGAGAAGAAGAAAAAGAAGAAAGAAGGTAAGGTGATGGGTGATAGATGCAGAAAGGTGATGGTGCAAGTGGGTGGTGCAAGTTGCAACCAAATCAAAGTGTGCAGCTTGAGGTTGGCGGGAGGAGAAGAAAAAAGAAAGAAAAGAAAAGGAGAAAGAAAAGGAAAAAGAGAATGGTTGGGGGATTATTTTAGGATGACTTTATATTAGCTAAAGGTAATTAGGATTAGTAAAAAATTAAGTGGGTTTTGATTTTGGTTTACAAATTACAGTTGATCAAAGTTAAGGTTTCAGAATTGGTTAAAGTTTTGGGATTAAGGATAGGTTAGGGCTAACATAAGATTTATTAAGATTAGAATTAAATTAGGGCACTAATGATGTAGGATTATGCCAAGCAAATTTTTGAGGTATTATAACCCTATCCTCTCTCCTCTCTAGTTTCTCCTTTCTAGTATCTTCAATCTGTTCGATAATCTTTCTCTTACACTGACAAAGAAATTTTTGAAACTTTCACTACCATTCTATATTTCATATCATTTCCCTTCAAATTTTATACTTTCATTTCCATTCCATTTCTAAAATCTTTTTGAAATGAATAGATTTTGTGAAGTTTAGATCTATAATTTATGTGTATAATAGAAAAATCGTATTAAAAGTCTGTTACTTTTGATTTTTCTATCGGTTTTACTATATACTCAAAATGATGCTTCAAGAATGTAAGTGATGTTTTTTATAGTTTTATTTGTTTGTTAATGTTTTTGATTTGTGCGTACAGATTTCAAAATTTTATTATTTTATGATAAGATCTAAATTTGAAATTATTATGAGTTTTTAGTCATGTCGGGGTCATATTTTGTGATTTATTGGTTCTAAAATACTCATATGGTTCTCTTGTGGTATTATATCTTTTAATTTCAAAAGTGAAAACACGGTGCAAAGAAAAGTGTGTATTTTAAGTAATTTGTTCATTTTTCACCATTTTTTCAAAAATCATATGTATGTTAAAGCAATGTAGATTAGTTGGTACTTGTTCAGATTTTATGATCTCTACAATATATTTATATATTTTAGATCTATTGTTTTGGGAAACGAATAGACATATCTAAGATAAATTTATACTATTGTCCAAATCTGAAATGTTGTTGTTGATAATGATTTTTGGTTAATTTATGATGTAAAATACACTCTAATACTCTGTGCAAATTTATAAGTTGCTTTCCAAAGTGATTTAAAGTCTATATGGAGAAAGGAGAGAAATCTGAGTATTCAAACACATTTTTGTATTTTAACACTTGTTGATTTTTTTTTTCACTTTTATATTCACCATCATCTATTATTTATTTTAGATCTAAATATTCTCTACCCTCTCTTATTTATTTTAGATCTATTTATTTCGGAAAAAAGTTTTGAGTCGTATTTATCAAAAAAAATTCGTTAAATAAAACAAAGAAATCTGGGTATTCGGAACATGTTTCATTTTTATTTCTTTCATGTTTAATCCCATCGGGTTCTCACTTTAAGATCTATTATGTTGTGGAACAAACACACAAATCTAGGAGGAAATTGGGTAATGTAGCTACAATATCATCTGTTTGATCCCTTACACTTTCAATAATTGTTGAAAGTAAATAGAGACATAAAAGATACATCTCTGTAATTTTTTTTTGAAGTTTTATGTATATTCACATCTGATACTCTACTATAGATTTGTTTTCCTTGTAAAAAAAAGTTATTTATTTATTTATTAGGCTACTTACATCTGCATCTCTCACAAAGTATCTGTTATTCTCAACTCTTATTAAAAGTTACACGAACAAAAGAGAGAGATTTGGGTATTCGAAATCTTTTTCTATTTTTTTCATTTCATGTTTAATCCCATCTAGGTCTCTATTTAAGATTTGTTGTTGTGGGAAGAAAACACACAGATCTTGGAGGAAATTGGGTAACGTAGGTACCATATCATATGTTTGTCTTTGATATTTAATATGCTAATTTCAATAGTTGTTGAAAGTAAATGGGGTTATAAAATATACATCTCTATAATTGTTTCAAAGTTTTATGATCACATGTGCTACTATGATATAGATATGCTTTCTTGGGGAGGAAAACTAAGATTTGAGAGAATATTGGGTAACAGACAAAGTATTTCTATTGTTGTGAATATTTTAAACTTGGTACATTTTCATTCATATTTTTGCTTCATCATTTGTCAAAAATTTATCTGTTTTCTGCTATTCAATATGTTAATTTTAGTATATCACAAAGTAAAAAGAGAGATAATAGAAATTCAATACTGATCTATTGTTTTCTTCTCTCTTATTTCATACTCATTTTATATTATTTAATAGAGTTTATGGGTCAAGTTTTTCAAATATATAATATTTTGGATAATATTTGTCAGCGAGAATTGGCCGTGCGAGTATACTTTTCTATTTTAGTGAAATCTCATCCGATTCTTTGTACTATTTGACGTGTTTCTATCAATACCTATTTGAAAGCTCACAGTCATTGAAGAAATATTTGGGTATTCGAGCTTATTTTTATAATTTGCACATAATTTTGAATTTAGTTCACTATATCTCAAATAATCTATTTGTACGTGTTTGTATGGTGTAGTATCATATAATACTTTTTTCAATTTATTTGTAAATAAAATTTAATTTTATGGTTTATAATAATTATGAAGTTTTAAAATTTAATGTATCGTTTATCTCATATTTGATCCATTATTTTCAATAGCTATATATGTTGATATTATATCTTTTATATTTATATAGGTAAGTTGGTACATAGTTTATTATTATCATTTCAACATTATTATAAGCGGTAATTTCCTCACTTATCTGACACAACTTAATGAATATTGAGTTTTTTTAGTTTATAATAATTTATATAATTGATTTACTGACTAACTGTATTATTATTTTTTAAATAGGTACTGCAATATATTCATAACCTAAAAATGGTAAAAAAAAAAAATTATAGTGGCATTGTTTCTAACATACCGATTGTTTGATCTTACTTGCTATTTAGTATGTTATGTGTTTAACTAAACTATGTTATATTTGTCATGGCTTTATCAAAACTAATGCTACCCTTAGTTGCATATGATGATAATTTTCTATAATACTGCTATCATAAATGTTGATAAATTGAATATAAACATAATCATTTATAATAGAATATTGATAGTTTTAGTTAAGTACCAGTTGATATGTCTTGTCTTGATCTTTTCCTCCTATTGTAGTTGATGATGTTAATTTCTTCATCTTCAGCTCCTATATACTAACTTTTCTCTATCTGCCAAATGTAAAATCATGTTAGATAAATAGTAAATTGAATAAATAGTAATATAATATTAATTTAATTAAATTGTTAATATATAATGAATTGTGACTTACTTCAGAGGTTGAATGTTATATGGATGTATTAGATATTATATTATGCTACATATTTTTGTTGCTCTTGTGGCTAATGTCAAATGTATGTTGTTTGGGTCTTTATATTAACTGAAAAAATTTGAGTTGAAGTTGAAGAGGAAAATTTTTGCACTTGAGTTTCCTTTAAGAAAAAATTGTTATATTCGTAGATAGTTATTTTGCCAATGCATATACTAATTTTGTTAATTTATTTTGATTAAATCTTCCCAGGTTAATAGAATATTATTCTAACTTATTTATTGAAAAGATCTCCATCCTCCATCAATCATGACCATAATGAAGGGGCAGTGATGAAAAACATGGTATACAATTTAGCAAGAGTTAACAATCTTATACATGTGCTTTTTATGTATTGATATTTTCTATGATTTTAATGTTTCTAAAAAGCCTATTATAAATCGTTGGTTGTTGTTTCCCATGTTTTGAGCCTCGTACATCATCATCAATAAGACTTGGTGATGAGGCAAATAATTGTGATTGATTATAAATTTTCTTATGGTCTATTTGATAGTGATGTAGGGGACCTTTCTATTATGAATTAGAAATAATAATGAGGCAATGATTATTTTTGGGCGACAATTTGTAATGGATGATTTTGAATTGATTATTAAACAAAAATGATGATCGTTCATTTTTTATCCCTTGAGAGTGTAAGTAAGTGTTCAGAAAGCTATTAGAAGGGAATAATCAATTCAAAATCACCATTTATAAATTAATTACAATATAGGTGTTTGCTTATGATCATTGGTTGGTAAATAATATGCATCTTGAGCCTCAACAATATTCAAGAAGTATTCATTGATGTTAATTAAATATGATATCAGTTTTTCTGTATGTTATTTTTTTTTAAAAGTAGACAAAACAACATTTCATAGGGAAATGTTATACTTTTCATAATTTTCTATTTCTTATCCTTATTTAATTGTTCTTAAGGTGGCCATTGTTCTGTATGTCGTAGACAATCATTTTAAACAATTAGACAAAACAACATTACATATGGTAATGTTGTAGCGTGTAATGAATTTCAATTAGTATATAAAAAGTTGAGATGAGAATAGATTGTTACATTGTCCATACATAAATAAAACTCTTTCACCTACTTAATGTTGTCAATAATACTAATATAACAATTGTTTGATTTTTTTAACCAAATCTCTATTCATTCTCATGAATATAAAATACTGAATATGATTACTAATTTAGAAAGCGTAAGACTATAATTTAATCCTAAACAATTACTTAATCCCTAATGGCATCCTACACTTTTTCTAATTTCAAATTAACTATGGATCTCTTCTTCTTATTTGTTGTAGTGGAATGATCCCCATTGATAGACCTTTTCCTCGACACTATATTTATACTCTTAGAATGACTTGTTGAAAACTGAATTGGTGTGTGTCCTTCATCGATCTGTGATTCTAAAATTATACATGTTAGAACAAAAATAAATCAAGCAATTCCTAAATCTTATATTTATTTTTCTAGGAATCTTACCTGCTCCTCAACTGCATTGTCTAGTTTGGAAAGTACACCTGAGTCCTGACATATTACAAAATCTAATTTGAAGTAATTGATTATATAATAGTGACTTTATTTAACAAATTTAAAAGTTAAAATATAAACCTGATTGGCAAAATAACTTGGTCCATAATATTTGCAAACCAAACCTTCATCCATACTTAGCTTAATAAATGAATATTTCTCCATTTGATTCTCCCTCACTTGGACCAAAAAAATCAATTTCAAATCTATCAATTTTTCAAAATCTTTTGGTAGCTGGGAACATTCGAACTCTTCCTATGTAATTCAAATGTGAAAAAATAAGGCATATAAACAGTAAATGACCTTTGTAAAAGATATTAAATTTAAAATAACCTCTATATTCATCTCTTTGAGCTCTTGTGTTGATTTTCCTATCACTTATGTATATTCTCTATCCTAGAGCAGTAGTGGGATGTTGCCTAATCCATCAATGACTCTAATTTGCAACTTGTATCTCAAACTACTTTTTTCAATTTTTTTTTTTTACATTTTTCACAGTATAATCTTTGTTTAACTACATTTAGTTTCTTCATACATGTCTTGTAGGCTACATAAAACCATCCACCTATTGTTATACCTACAATCGAACATTGATCCAAACTTCCCCACCTAAAAGAAACTTGATTAATTTAGGTGGAAATTAAACAACACAACTATATTCAATTAAATTAAGTGCACCTCATTTTCTTGAAGTTGTTCAACACTTTTTAGAATTGATTTTCCACTTGAAAGCTCCTCTGTAATTGTTTGTGGTAATGATGGTCGCCACTGATCATAAATTTTGATTTATGAAGATTGTACTTCGGATAAACTGTGAATAAAGTTAGTTACAAAATTTGATTTTATGTTATTGTTAAAATAATAAAATGATATTAACTTATTTAAATAATTACCTTTTTTGGAAGTATTTAATCTCCTCTATAGTAGTGCCAACAATTAATTTAGTCAAATTCTATGTGTTTGATATCCTGACTTGGTTTATAATTATGAATCATGTAACTATATATGTATTATATAAGTGGATGATACAGATAGAAGGAAAAAATTACCATTAAATTTACTAATACGATAGAATTGTAGAACAATAATAAGCTAGTTTGGGTTTATGTTTCCAACATATTCGCTTAGTTTTGTCGCATAATATCCCCATTGCGTACATTATGCTCTCTTTTTCTTGATACAATGTGTATAAATATTAATGAATTTATTCTGATAAATGATGCTAAGGTATAACTTAAGCTATTTATTATTATGCACTATCTTACATGTCATCCTCCAAAACAAAATCGATGTATTTTGTGACTTACCGGATCACTTCCTTCTCTTTCAATGAATGTATTATGCAAACTCTTTCCATAATATCTGTAATATAATTGTTAGTAAGTTTCTATAAAACAAAATAGTAATGTGTTTATAATTAATATTTATCTAATTGGTACCCATGAGACACGCTTGTTCCTTTGATGCTAATTCTCTACATGGTGTGAACTTGAATAGTTTTATGGGATATAATTGTTGATAAATTGCATTGTGTGAAATTGTTGAAGTAGATGATATATTTGAATGTGGTAGTTTTGGTTTTCAATTGGTTGCCGGCCACTAGATAATTCTTCACATGGTATAGTTGCTTTTCAATGAGTTTTGTTTTATATTATTGAATATGAGATTTATTAATTGAAGCATACACTCTAGCATCCTATTTTTTTTTTATAGATAATAAATTATCAAATACTCAATCAAAGTTGTAGGAATTAAGATACAGACTTGTTTGTGAACTTACTTTAGAGTCATAAAATATACATTCTAAGCTATATGACTCATTTTTGTTACTATACTAAGGCTTATCATAAAACCTTATCAGTTTAAGCTTCAAATACCATTTGCCTTTTGAAGAATATATTTTGCTAAGAATCATGAACAATGGCATTTTCCAATGCTCTTGAATTTACAAAACAGGTTATTAAGACTTCATATACAAAGAAATCAGTTATTTGCAAATATTTCAAACAATCTACATTCAGATTATAATGAACTCAGTATATCAGGTTATACATAATCGTACAAACAACCAAGATCAATGAATAATTAGATGAACAATCTACCTTTAGATACATATTACAAAGTTGTGGAAATATATTATAAATTGCTACAATAACGATGATTAATGTTAAAAATCTGATAGAAGTGATGAATTATCTCCTCGAATCTTCCCATATTTCATTTTCATAATGATCATTTATGTTAATAAATATCAAATAGTATCGATCAAAAAATTGACGTAAATTGATATAAACATCAATTTAAAGGAAGATATACCTTATTTTTGTTTATTGCTACTCTTTCAATATGAAGAAAACAAATTTTCGGATACAGGCAATTATAGCACTGATTGTTGTATATATAGACTTCAATAACATATTTTTTTCTACACGGATTGTTGATGTGACACAAATTGAGCCATTGGTAATAACACTTATTTATAGTTTTTAATCGCAGTCGTACATTACACGCCACGTGGCATGGTCAGAAAATGATATTGCCTGATCATGTGTTTGTTCAGGTAATTGACACAAATAGACCAATAATAAAATGACACATGACAAACACATATTGTGTGACTAAATGACTAATCAAAATTCAACACGTGTCATGTACAGAAAATCGGTTTGAGCAGAAAATTGAATGTTACATATTTTCTTCTTTCATATATAGTAAGATATATGTTATAACTATTATATTTACAATTATAATTTTTATGTTTATAATAATATTGTGAGCTTGTGACTCGTATCTAGTGTGTATAATAGCTTAGATTGGTGTGTGAAGTATTTCGGAGGAGAACTGTGAGCTGTTATAAAAGTATGTGAATATGTGACCTTGGTAAAACCGTAATTTATTAAAGTGTTAAACATAAAAGTTGTATATTTTTCTGTTACCTTTCCAAATCATCAAGAATCAACTTGATTGGAGGTTAAACGAAGAAGCTGTGACCGAAATACTAAAGACCGTCAAAGTTGAGAAAAACACGGGGGGTTCGTATTTAGTATAATTACCATACAATTAGAACTCTAATCAGCATAGCGCCGTCCTCTTCTCTCCTCTTGAGTTCTCTTGTAATTTATTGGTAAATTGAGTAATTTAGGTAAGAATTTTTTTAATTATCTTTGTAATCATAATTACTTCACATCAATAAGATCATCTGTTTTCCCAATCTATGTTCTTGAGTGTTCTTCTCTTCTCAATTCTTGTGTGTTTTAATTGATTTCAATTAGATCTTATTTTTCCGAATTGGTATCGATCTCCAAAAAATAATAATAATAAGAATAGAAGAAATTTGTATGATCTACTCTAATTGATGTTACTATGATGTTAAAATAAAGTGAGGAAACCATAATCTTACTAGTTTTATTTTATATGTTATTATATGGGTTACAATTTTTTGTTTACATTAAATTTTATTAATAAGATAGTTTATTGGTAATTATGGATAAATTTATATGAGATAAAAATAGTATTTATGTAGATCAATTTTGACTTTATACTGGATGAAGTTTGAAATTATTTTCTGGTATGAGTCAGATTAGAGTCGGATCATTTCGTATTTGATAAGATCGGGTCGAGTCATTATTAGATTTCTATCTGAATATAGATCAAGTTCATATTAGACTTTTTGTGGATTATATTATTTTAATTTTGGTCATTTCGGATATGACCATTGGATTAGTCAAATTCAAGTCGGCTTTATATTTTAGTATGAGACTATGTTTACTTTTTTATTATTCAAATCGAATCGGACAAACTTTGACAACATTATTGTACGGAGACGAAGACGTGAAAATAAGGATTAGAGAAACGTAAAAATATTTTTTTTAAAAAAATTTAGAAAACGAATACAAAAGAAAACGATAAAAAAATTATACACACACATATATATATGAATCATGCATACATTATGTATATTTTAACAAAAATAGACTCAATCTAATAAAATTAAAAGAGAAAAAAATTCTCAAACTGCTACCTATATTAATTAATATAAACTATTAATAATTATTTTTTTAAAAAATTTAATCGAATGCTTTTGATATCAATTTGAATATCAAAAAGTTTTTGAGGCGGAAAGCGTTTCCGCTGTGGTTTCCGTGCTTTGCCGTTTGACGGTTGCAGGAGAGGTCCAACTAAGTCCAGGATTTTAAACAGCATCAATTTATTACCTTTTGGTAGAATAAAGGCATTATTTTTCTTGGATTGGTTATCGGTTCCGGTTTCCTGAAATGTTATGTAAAGATTGGAAGCTATTTATCATTCTTTCTAATGCTTACGCAGTATGAGATGCTCTGATTCCGTCGAAATCTTTTGCGGGGTGTTTTGAGTTGTTTCACTATGGTGGAGAGTGAGAGAGAGACTTCTGTAAAATGTTGAAACTTGAAACTGATACAAAGCCGGTCGACTCTTTTTTTTTCTTTTTTTTTGTGGGCTACTGCCACTTCCGAAAAATAAAGGTGAAGCAGCATTTGAAAACTTCTGATTTCTCTATGATAATGAAAAGAATTTTTTTCTCGTATAGGAAATGGTGTAAGATCCTATATTTGCTTCACTCTCCCGTACTTTGTGGAAAACTTAGGCTAAGAATGTGATATTTATACTTAATTTGTATTTATTTGTATTATTCATAGTTGATTAGACTTAATTTTTTTATAAAAGCTCGCATTATTTAATCAAAATTTTATTGAGGATCCTATTCAAGTAATATACTGTTAATGTGGCCTACGACCAATGTTTCATATTATGTGTTTATCAAAAATATCTTTAGTTTGCTCTTGGTGAAAATATTTTCATGGTAATATAAGTTACATTGATGAAAGTATTTAGTTCTAATTATTTATCTGCTAAAGTTTTTTCGAGGTTATATTGTTGCATTGCTCGATAGTATTAAAGTGGAATTTGTTTGGATGAACAATATTGGTGTTTTTTGGTGGTTATTTGAAGCTGAAATTGTTGGTGTTTGAAAATTGTAATTAATGTGTTTACTTTCCGTACCTAACTTGTTTTACGTAGCATGTGTTAATCCTGTTATATATGCATTCCTACGTAGTTTGATTATTTTTATACATCTAAGCTTTTTCTTTATTAACTGATTGAATTTGAGGGGCTTCAAAGATAACAAAATGGAATATATTTTGACAGTTAGTTACTCTATCTGTATTTATGCGCTGTCCGGCTTCTTTATTAACCCGTTTAATTGGTTGAAATATAACTTTGAAATCAAGTGGGTAGAGAAATTTGTGGTGCGATGTTAAACCTACCTTTTGTATAGGTTTGATAGCCAAAACTTTATTATTAATCAATTTTGATCGGAAGATTGTGTTTTATTAGTTGGTTATTTGTATCTAAAATAAGATTCTCTTTGTTGTTTAAAGTAGGCTAATTGTTTGTTTTGATTGGATGTCTTCTAATATGAGGCATCCCATCAAAGTTGTTTATTAAAAATAGTTATTTATGATACACTACTACGAAAACGGGAAATAATAACGGGACATTAATAACGGTAGTTCGAAAACCGTTGCCAAACGCGTGAAAATTAATGGGCAGGAAGTTTTGATAACGGTTCTAGTTAAAAACCGTTATTAAAAGGTCAACGTTAAAATTTGGACGGATGTTTTAATAACGGTTTTATGTAAACCGTTATTAAAAGAGGATTTAATAACGGTTCATATTAGAACCGTTGTCAAAAATCAGAAGCTTTTAATGACGGTTCCTGGAAGAACTGTTATTAAAAGATGTTTTAATAATGGTTCTCTCAGGAACCGTTATTAAAACTCCAAAATCAAACTTTTATTTCGTTCGGTTCTGTTTCGTGCCAAAGTTTTCAGACTCTCTGCACTTTCGTTCTCTTGCTCTCCTTCTTCTTGCAAACCCTCGCACCACCAACTCGCACCACCACACCGGCTCCTCTCAAGTAAAGGAAACCCTCGCACCGCCAACTCTCCACCATGCCTCTGCCATTGTTGGCTCTGCATGTGCGTGTTGTCATTGTTCTGAAGCTAGCTAGCACTTGCACCTTCATCCTCCGTCTTGTTTGAAGCCCTTGCCTCAAGATTCTCACCGTCGTGTTTGTAGCTAGCTCACTTTATGTATGTGTTTGTTCTTCCTCTCGTAACTTTTTATCTACTTATATATGTATATATATATATATATATATATATATATATATATATATATATATGCATGCATGTTGCTACAGGTTTTCGTTTGTTTGTTATTGAAAGATTGTGGTTTGTCATTCGAAAATGTGTTGTTGAATGTGTTGGCTGAAAATTTTGCTGTTTGTTGTAGAATTTGTTGCGTTATTGTTATATATTAACAAATGCATGTGTTGGCCGAGTCCTTTACATACTATTGTTGTATTTGTTTGTATGGAGAATATAGATTCAACATTATTGTTGAATAATGGCTCTTGGGAAATAAATTTAGGTACTATGGATAAGAAATACAATATATTTAGAGCAATAAAATCACTAACATTAACACCATTCAACATATTAGTAAGTAAGAAACAAAAGAGAAGACATTATTACTGTAAACTTTGGAGGGCCAAAGCGGCGGGGCCGGTTTGGGCAATCTCGGAGCCCAAAAAAGGCCATTTTGGCCTCTAAATTGACGTTTTTTTGTTATTTTTCATATTTTGTTACATAGCTAACATTCCTAACTAACATACAAGTGATACAACCTTGAGGGTATATTTTTAGGGCCTTTTTTACAAATTGAATTTTTAATTTAGACTATCTTAAAAACCTTTTTCACATTCTAGGGTATGAGGGTGTTATATAACCTCTTGATTAAAGTGGTATTACATGTTGCCTACCTTTGTATTTTTTATATAGAATTTATTCTACAAACAACCATTATATATCTACCCCCTTGTATTATTTTGTATGTAGGGTAATACCTGTTTTCAGTTATTTTAGTTTTTACTTTTATCAGAATTGTTTTTCCTCTATTGTTTATCTCTTTATCCAGCCATCCATCTATTTAGCCTCATTGGATATCTTACCATGTCTTAGCTGGTGAGGCAGGATAGTGTAACATATTCAAATTTAAAGACTTCTTAGTTCTCACTGTAATTATGCCAATTCTGTGTAATTATGGATGAGATAAGAGCTTTAGGTACCTTCAAAGAGCTGCTGGAACCAGATCTTCGAGACAAAGGAACTTAGATGATGATGATGAAATTGAAGTTTTTAAGGGTTCAAGTGAAGAAGACGAGCAATGGATCTTATAGTCCATGTATGTTTGCTTTTCCATATTTTTCTATTAATGAATCATGACATATATATTTTTTTACCTAATGGCTAACTGTATATTAATTGAAACATGGGTGTTGTAGTTTTTCACCGATAACTATGCACGAGGCCAGGCCAGCAATATAATGTTGATGAAATTGATGAAGTTAGAGACCAATGGGCCAAGCACGTGCACTCATTCATTCGGTATTAGGTAGCAATCTATATATTCTACATGCATTTTCAGGTTTGTATTTCGTCTACATCTTTCGGTCTTCTAGCCTAGATCTGTGAACTCTTTACTTTGGGGTGTAGAGCTACCAAGTTGTGGTATGCCCACTAATTTTTATTCCTAAGTATAGTTGGTGTATTGAGACATGCATACCAATTATAGATTGATTGAAATTATGTTGTGATTGTAGATTTGGTATGAATTGATGTTGTTTTACATTACAGATTTGGTAATTGTTTGAACATACAACTGTGTATGTGGGCAGGAACAAAACTGCAAAAACTAAAAAAAAAAATTGGAGTTTAAATAATGGATCTTTAAAAACCGTTATTAAAACTCCAGTTTTTAATAATGGTTTTCATAAGAACCGTTATTAAAACCTACGTTTTAATAACCGTTTTCATCAGAACCGTTATTAAAAACTGGAGTTTTAATAACGGTTTTTAAGTAAAAACCGTTATTAAATATGAAGTTTACGCACATATTCGCGGGTTTTTGTGTATTTTTCATGACGGTTATGAACCATTATTAAAGATTTAATAACGGGCGATTCAATAACGGTTGAAAACCGTTATTAAAACTATAAAATAACCGTTATTAAAACCCCTTTTCGTGGTAGTGATAATTATTTATTTTAAAAGTTTTTTAGACAAACTTTTTTTTAAATAACTAATTATTATAGATAACTTTTTTAATATGTAGTTTTAAATATAGACTAATATTTACTTTTCTTCTAGTTGGATTATTTTTTACGCTCCTAAAAATATGTTCTTTTCTGTAAAGAAATTCTAGAATGGTCTCATTAAATTTTAGTGAAACTAACTTTACATTTTTATGGATGGAATGGATTTCAATTATAACAAAGTGATTATATCATATCACCTCTTCATTGTGTACTTATATAAAGTTGTAGTCAACTTTTACTTGGAAATTTGTATGGAAGGGGCATATTGCTTGAGAATGAGTCGTTCTAATTGATTTCTTATTCCGTTGAATTATGCCATTAAATTTTTTGTAATTATCATTCATAAAACTTCTAATTTAAATATCCTAAATATAAAATTAATTACAGAATTATTTTAGGATCGGATGTTCCATTATTTTGTGTATTATTTTATCCTAATAATATATAGATCAAAAATTTTAAAATATTAATAAAGTAGAAGTTTATTTTATTTAATAATCTCTTAAATTTATTATTTATTTATTTATTAATTAATTAATTTTTGTCATTAATCCTCTTATTATATGTTTTTTACCCCAAACCCAATTCTCTACCATTACCATACCCTCCGCACGTGACAACCTCTCTCTCTCTCTCTCTCCCTCCCTCCCTCCCTAGTTGTCCATCATTATTCCTAAACCTAATCGAAATAACCCCTAAGCCCCCAGTTGAAGCTCGACAAAAGGCCAACAAATCCTCTGTCCAAATTTTTCTCTAATTTTTGGTATGCTTTAACATGTTCAAACCTCCTTGCCATTGCCAAACATGTCCCTAGCCACCTTACATAGTGCGACCTAACATTATTTTTAATGATGAATGATATGAGTTTTTGATTATGGTATAAATTAAGTCCGTATATAAGTGATTATATTTATATAAAAATTATTTGTTAATGTATCTAATTAAATGTTGACCTGTATGTGTAGAGTCTTTCGATATTCTAGATTATTTATGGAACATAATAGAATAATCCGATAGATAATATGTTAATTAATTATATATAGGGTTGTAGTTCTTGGTTCATATATATTTTCATCCAATTTAATTTCCATCAGTTGATAAATACCGACGAGCGCATGATTGATCTAGAAGACCACAGTACCTTTAGTAGCTTATTGTCATAAATTCAAGTACGGTTATTCTTGTCTTATAAATTCAGACAAACTTCCACATTATTGTTAATATTAATAATAATATTATTATAATGTCGATAAATTAACATTTAATCCTTTCATATCTTCATATTATATATTAATCTATCACTTCACCCCACCAAGGCAGTTTCAACTTACTTTGTCACGCTTATATCATCGCCTTGCCTTACCTAATTTCTTTCCTTGGTACCAAACAATCCACTCCACTGCTATGTCCCATCACCAACCTAGCCTCCCAAACCTAATTCTTTTTCTTTCATTTTTACTAGCACAATGTACCATCACACACAACCTACCTCTCTCCATTTCTTGGTTCGCCCTTGACCCCATTATCTCTTGCATGGCCTTTTGTTTCTCATACTATCAACCCCATTAAATTCCCTATGACTTCCTCCTTTGTTTCATTTATCTTCCACATATACTGTAGTAAAATTCCAACACCATTTGCTCTGAATGATAACACAATAATTTTTTACCTCATGCACTCAAGATCGAAGATTTGAAAATATGTAGATCTTTACCCAGAATTTTTTTGCAAAAGAAAAAACCCTATATCAATTCTTTTTCGATCTCCATATATGTATGTATGTATGGAGCTCAGTTTTTTCTTTTGATTTTATAGAATAAAAGAGGTAATTGTTGCCCATTAATTCCATACGACCATTCCCACCTTGGCTCAAACGGATGGTGGCGGCAACGGGCGCGCGTGTGTTTGTGTGGGCTCATCTAACACCAAGTCTAACAAAAAAATCATTCATACTACTCAACTCAAACATATCATAGAGAGGTGGAGTATATAAACACTTCACAAACCATATTTTCTACTAATGTGGGATAATATATAAAGGCAGAAAAATAGTATTTTCCATTGCTCCTTACAATCCTCCACCAATGGAAAAACAATTATAAAAAACCATAAATGATCTGGGTAAAAAAGTCTTGACACTTAAGTATTAATATTACGAGAACTGAATCGATATATAGTGGGCTGAGGCAACAACCGTTTATAGGGAGTGAATAAATCTTGAACTTCCCAGACTTCAATTAAGACCCCCACAACACATGTATTACCTTAAAATCTACATATTTCGTGATAATAAATTAAATACTTTTAATAGTCATGCGCGTACCTTGAGTACTCATGAGTGCTCTAAAAATATAGCTTAAGTATTTCATAGAAAGCAGCCCACCTTCACACTCATTTAGGTGAACCCATCAAGTGCATTTCACAAGCACCGCCAAACCTTGCTATGGATTCATTAAGAGCAAGTGTGCTCAACCTCTGATATGTCAAGTGATGAGTTCATCAAGACCATCTTACTAGGACCACCCAAAATAAGGCTATAAACTCATTAAGAATCTCAGCTCAACCTGTCCACATAGCATTGCCACATGTCATAGTAACAGGAATGTAGTGCAAAAGAGAAATCATATGGCTTTGTTTTACCATGAATGGTATCCATCATACTTTCCTTAACTCAAAGACTTAAGCTCCATCTTCCTTGATAATTCGAGGATAACTCTCACTCTTATACCCTTTGTAAGAGGGGATGCCATATTTCTCTCTAATATGATAAATTCCAAAGTGATCACATCATTTCTCAACAGTTGTCTCACAGAACTGTATCTAACATGGACATGCTTCCTCTTACCATCATACACACTATTCTTGGTACCACAAATAGCTACCTGTGAATCACAATGCAAGAAAACCATCACATTTGGTTTCCTCCACAAAGGCACATTTGCTAATAGATTCCTCGACCAATCTATCTCTTAACTAGCAAGTTCCAGGGCAATAAAATTTGACTCCATTGTAGAGAGAGCTATACAAGTCTGTTTAGTAGACTTCCATGAAACAACTTCACTACGCAAGGTAAACACATAACCACTAGTGGAACTTACCTCATCATTATCAAAAACCTAGTTTGCATCTACAAATCCCTCTAATAAAATAGTAAATTTACTAAAATAAAACACCAATCCTTAGTACCTTTAAGGTATACCTACTCAATCTACTCGCTTGGTGCGAAGAATCAACATGTCATCAACATATGTACAAATAATCACACACTCTTGTCTAAAACTTTTAGAGTAAACACATGAATTAGATGAATTCACCATATAACCATCATTCACTAACATTTGGTTAATTTTTTTATACCATTATTTAGGATCTTGTTTAAGGCTATATAATGACTTTATCAATCTACACACATTGTTCTCCTGATCCTCAACCACATATCCCTGGGGTTGCTCCACATAAATTTCTTCTTTGAGGTCACCATTTTAAAAACATAGTTTTAACATTCATTTGATGGACTATGAGTGTATGGATAGTAGCCAAAGAAACCAAAGATAATATAGTGGAAATATTAGTCATAGGAAAATAAGTGTATAAAAAAATTTCAACATATTTCTTTTGTTTATAGCCTATAACTACCAACCGAGTCTTAAACTTATTAATGGTTCCATTAGTTCTCAATTTCTTTCTAAAAACTCATTTGCATCTAATCGGTTTACATCCTCTAGGTAAATCCACTAAGTTCCATGTGTGGTTTGCCTTAATAGGATCCAATTCATTGTTAATTACCTATTTCCAAAAACCAACATCAATGGAAGTTACAACTTCCCTATATGTTCTAGGATCATCCTCAATCAAATAAACATATACAAAGTCCAAATTAATCTTATCAAGGCCATCATTTTTAACTAGAAAAGTGGTAACAAAATCAGGCATAAAGCCAGTTTCTATCATTCCTCTTTTAATTCTCCTAGGTTTATGCAAATTATCATCCATATCATTAGATGAATAGGGTTCAAACAAAGGAACAAATGAAGCATTAGAAAAACTAGCCATATCACATGCATTATTTCTCATAGGAAATATATTCTCAAGAAATTATGTATTTCTTAAAAAATTAGAAGAACTGGTTGGATTAATAAATTTGTGGAAGATGAATTTTGGGCATGGCAATCTATCAATACCTCAGAGCACCATTCTGGAACATGAAACACTATGTTTATTGGATGGGATCCCTCAGTGGCTGGTGTCTTGATGGTTAATATTCATGGAAATGCTCTCTTTAATCCCGATCCGATCTCCGCAGGCGGTGTATCTCGAGACACCTCTGGTAGATGGTAATTTGGTTTCATAATTAACCTCGGCTTTGGATTGATTCTCACTATAGAAATGTGGGCCATTTGACATTGACTCAATTAAGCTTTTTGTTGAGGATATATAAAGGTGTTGGTTTCCTATGCTTCCTTGGTTGTTGTCAAATTGATCAATGGTCATGCACCTAATTATCACCCTCAATCGAGTATTGTGGAAGCCTGTAGATTGCTTATTAGAAGCTTTGATATGCTCTCTGCCACTCATAACTTTTGAGAGTCTAATAATGTTGTTGATAGAATGGCTAACTGAGGGCACGGTCTTCCCTATGGATGCCAACTATATGAGAAACCTCCTCAAGTGGTTAAAGAGCAATTGATGTTTGATGCTACTATTAGATGTAGTTTAAGGAACGTGTTCTTGTAATCTCTATGGCCTACTTTTTTTGGCATGATTAATGGATAGCCTCCCCACCTTTGCATGCAAAAAGAAAAATTATGATGTATGTGTTGTAGTAATTAAAATATGAAAATGTATGCATGTGTTAATATATAAATTGTTGATAGGAATATTATGCATGTCTTGGGTTAGGGTTTGAATTTTTATCTTGCACATTTTAAATAAATTTTGATACACAATGTGTTGGTTTTTTTTGTTTATCATAAATAAGATTAGTTTATATGATTTTTTAAAAAAGCATGTTATAGGGGTAGAAAGGTAATATATATGTATGTATATATACATATATTATGGTCCATGACTTGTATTATTATTAATATCATTATGTGAGATTGGATTGAAAATTATAATCTATGAGAAAATTTATGCTTAGGGGTAATATTATCTTTTTTCTTGTCATAAAATTTCATTTTATGATAAATTATTTTTAATTATTATTTTTTTAGTATTTTCACAACAAATATCCTTAAAAAATAAATGTGGTCATAAAATGGATAAAAAGGCAATAACTAGGAGTTATTGGTCATGTTGGCAAAACTATGCCTCAAGGGGAATAATAAGACTAAGTTGATTAGAGATGTAAACGGGGTGGGTTCTGAGCATATACATCCATACATGTATTTGTACTATATAAAAAAATTCATACTCGAATCCGTACCTATACTCGAACTGGTATCCATTAGCACATCCATATCCATATCCCTTTGATATATGTTATTTGACAGATTATCTGTTTACCCGTTAACGAATATTATCGAACAAATAAATATATTACTCGATGGATAAACCCATTTAGAGCTAAGCCGAATGATAATTTTAAACTTAATTTATACTATATTTATTTTAAAATTGAAGTTAAAAAGGTAGTTATATATCTAGTAAACGGGTAAGGATATATATACAGGTACGGGTACGGATACGGATATAGATATCCTACACCCATATCTGGACCCAAATGTGATAGCTATTTTTATTCTATTCTCTATATTCGTATCTGTATCCATTGAATAACATCTATTTGATTTTGGGTAAAATAAGCCATGTTTACTTCCTGAAGGCTGACCTTGGCAATTAATTTGAGTTTAGCTTAGGGATGCCTTAAATACTTAGAAATAAAGGAAAGATGATTAATTATGTAATTGGAAAATGTTGTGTATTATGTGAAAATTGTGATAAAAGACCTCAAGTTTGGGAATGATGACTCTTTAGGGGTTTCTAGCCTAAGAATGAGGTTTCACCATTGGTTTGGTTTGGTTTGGTTTGTTTCACTGGTGTGTCATAGTTTCCCAACAAATCCTTATACCTCCTCTAATTAGTTCTTTTGAATTCTTATGAGGTATTGATACTTAAGGATTAGGTGGCTTAGGAGCAACAAAGTTACCATGTGATCATCATGAGCAAGTATGATCAAGTTTGGATTAGCGTTCCTAGGTCCTAAGGGATAAGGTTAATGTGTTGTCTTCATGTGGTAGTATAGCTAGGTGTATATTAATTTCTCCGTCTTTATATTAGTTTCTCTCAAGTAAATTAACTAATAATAAAGTTACTTTATTTTATGGCATTTGAAAATCTTGCGGTATAGTTGGTCAATAGGGCCTTAGTTCCCTATCCTATTGGTTATGAATTTTTGATATGGTTGTGAAATGATTTACTATTGCAACGTTGAGCATGAAGAATTGGTGACATATATGTTGTAGTAGATTTATTGTGTATTGTTTATTGTTTTAGCATATAGTCTTGCGTGCTAAGCATGTTATGTGCAACGTGTGCATGCTACCTTCTTGCAAGCATTGTGATTTATTTAGTACCAGAAATTTATTCCATTACTACTATTTTTTAGATGAGTAAGTGTTCCATGTAGTGGTAGAAAGATTTTAAGGATCATCATCTAGAGGTTTAAAAATACTCATTATTGTGATATTTTTGTAGAAGGGTTGAGTGTAGAAGCAAACTAGTTTCGCACCGTTGTTTGTTCTTTTGTGTTTAGTTTTTCTTTAAACTCTTATATATGCAATTTATTTTGGATATCATTATTGGATGAAGGAATTACTATATCTAAACCTTTAATTATGTTATTCTCTACTTTTCATTGTTTTGATTTTTAGATTTGGTTTATTTTGAGTCTTAGTACTTGGCATAAAGAATGTAAGGAAACCAGAGTTATCTTTAGTATGGTGGCAGAACCCATTATTTTATAATTGATGCTTCTGTAATATAAAATTTTTAAGTATTAAATTTGAGGTTGTTATAGTTTAGTCAACCATTACTTGGATATTTGTACCAAAGGGGAAAAAATTACTCAGAAATAAGGGGTGTAGATCAATAGTTGGTGTTAAAGTAAGTGGACCTATTTTATAGAAATAATATGATAGTCAAAAAATTTGGTGATGCAAGTATAAAAAAATTTAGCAATTGCAATTTAAGATGAAGATGTTGCAAGTTGTAATTGTAGATCATGAGATTTTTATATGCAAAATCTAGTACTGATTGTTTGATGTAAGTTTTTGTTTGTATGAAGGTCTCACACTTTGATAATGCATAGGTAATAACTAATGATCTTGCATTATATATAAACTTGATAAGGTTAACCCAATATGACAGATTCGACCCGAAATTCAATCTGGGCTTAAAAAATTAAACACAACCTCAACCTAAAAATTTGAAACAACTAAAATCGATCAAAACCTTACCCGAATTTAGCTAATTCAATAGTGATTTGTATTTGAAATGTTTCAAACTAAAATAACTCAATTTGAATGATCTTCAATCCAAACCTAATACATATTCTGGCAGGAAGCTGATAATGGCCCGATCTGATAATGACCCAACCCGAACTTACCCAACTCGAAAGGACTCGACTCAAACTTTACCCATACACATAATTTCAAACTTAAGTTAAACTAAAGTCAAATTTTATCCACAAAGTTAATATTTTATCTCATATAAATTGATACATCAAAACCAATAAATTATTTTATTAATAAAATTTTGTATAAACAAAAATATGCAACTCATATACCAATAAATAAAACAAAACTAGTAAGGCTTTGTTCTTCTCTCTTTATTTTAATATCATACTAGCATCAATCACATTAGATCATAAAATTTATTATTATTATTATAAACATAAAAATATAAAAATTATAATTTATATTTGTATTTCTACTAATAATAATTATCATTATATTTTTAAAGATGATGATGATGATGATGATGATAATAATTAACATGATAATTAAACCTATTATAACAATCATCATAATTATGAATACAATAATAATTATAATTGTATTTATAGCAATAACTATAATGATGATGATGATAATAATAATAATAATAATAATAATAATAATAATATATTATTATTATTATTATTATTATTATAACATATTTTATGATAACATAATGTTATATCATTACACATCATTATGATAAAAATTACTATGATAATCATAACAATAATAATAAATCACAAAACTTAATTTATTAATTATATCAAGTTGATAACAATCAATTAATAGAAATTATAAATTGAATTAATTTTTCCTAAACCTGATATGATTTATAATTTTTAGACCAGAGTTGAACCCGAACTTGAAGAAATCTAATGGGTTAAACCTAAACCCGACCTGATATTCTTCTAACCTAACCCAGTACAGACCCAACATGAATTACTATTATCCAGAAGACACATGAATCTAAGCTCTAATACAATCCAATTGCATACAAAATTGATTTTAACTTGATCCAAACCTAGCTCATGTGACTAGTTAGCCACCTCTAATTATACATTCTTTTGAAATTTTATAAGTCATTGTTAGTAGTTGAAAAAATCATATCATATGTTGTGAGGTTGAAGCTTATTATTTTTTTCTTTCTAGTTTTTTTTTCATTATATCACGAGTATGATACCCAGCTAATATATTTTTCATTTTATTATTTATCTAATTTATTTTAGTATAAGTTATATAATTGAATGCACTGCCTGCGTATCTTCTAAAATTATTGAATACACACTTCTAAAAAATTCTTATGCACACATGATTTTATTAATATCCAATATTAATATTAAGTAATTTAAAGATGTAATACGATCATATTTATAAAAGCATCATAGGGAATGATGAAAAATGCTTTTTAGGTTTGATTACATAAGATAGCAGAGGGCTTATTGTAGCTTAGATCATGTTTGACTTGTCAAACTCCCTTGTACCGCACATAAACGTTTGAAAATTTCCAACATGATACATGAGTTTTTAAAATAAAAACAAACGATGGTAGGAATAGACAAAAAAAGCATGTTCTAGTCATATTTGAGATGACTTCAATTTTTTTCCTTCTTGGAGATTGCCCTTGTATTGTTCATTTTTGTGTTATATGAGATATCTCCTTCCATTATCCTCTTTTCCTTCTTGTCTATGATTAGATCATTTTCCTTTGTTGGTGTTGTGCCCTCCCCTTTGTTAGTTGTTATTTCATTAGCTTGTAAAGCCATCTGTTATAGAAAAAATAATTGTTGTTAAATATCTATGAAAGACTTGATTTTAATTTAATCATTTACTTGATCTTATTCTTCACCATTACCAAATTTTGATATGTTATCTAATTTTTGCAATAATATTTAATTATGTCAAAAAATAAAAAGAAGCCATGATATACATAAATTAACTAAAGTAATATTTTGTGAACAAAATTGGTTGTCAAAAACATGTGCTCCATCATAATTAGATATAGAATCATGGTTTGTTGTAAGCTTAATTATTTTGTGTGGACCTGAGTTATTTTCTTTAACTTGTACCAGACACAACTTCCATGTGATATCTTAAAAAAGAGGGATTAATGTCAGTTTTCTTATATGTTGATAATAAAAGGAAAAGTTGCTTTACTAAACAAAATACCTTTACATTTTCATATTTTAATTCTGATGTTGGTTTTCCAATTATCTCCCTGCATTATCTATCCCAAATTAGTAGTGGCGTGTTGTTTGTGCCATCAACCACCCTTAATTGTACCTTATACCTTAGAGTGCCATTTACTTCAAGTTTCTTACATTTTTTTTTTGCTTATGAACTTATTTCCACTTGCTTTTAGCTTCTTCAAACACCTTTTGAATGTTATGTAATACCAATCCCTAGCTAACTATTTTGTGACTATTTGAGGTTTAATATAATACTTTCCAATTTGGATCATATCATTTAGTGGATAATTTTATAACATTTTAATTATTATCACTTGAATAGAAAAGGCCAAATCTTATATTCCTCTTCATTTTGTAGTTGATGAATTATTTTGAAAAGCCATTTTTCACTTTATATCTCACCATCAATAATACGTGATGATGAACCTTGTGTTTCATATATGTTTACAATAATAGTCATTTATAGGAGGGAATCTATGACATATGAAAATAGATAGGTGTTATATCACATTCCATGTGTCTACTAGCCTCACTTGGTATATATTTATTAGGTGAAATAATTATTTTCTATAAATGTAGAAAATATTTGTCTAATAAGAATCATTTATGTTACCTCTAAATGGTCTAGCTCCGTAGAATAAAACATGAGGAAAAAAACTGCCCTTGAACTTGTTTTTATGCCATATGTATTTAGATCAGTTGCAAATCCCCCCCCCCAAAGAGTGTGCATTGAACATTGTTTAATATGAAATTAAGTGAATATCTTAGTGGTAGAAATTGAAATATATTTTTGTGTGTTGTAGTTTAATTTACCTTGAGTGTTCTAGTACAAACTCAAGTTTATATGTCACTTGGCCATAAATTTTCTTCTGTATGTTGTGGATTGTCATCATAATCCCAATCACATCTTGTACATATAAATCAAGTGAAATAGCAAGTTTATGGCGTATAAGATGTCAATCCTACCTTACTGGTAACCTTAGTAATTTGAATTGACTTATCAACTATAGCTAGCCCTATAAATATAACAAATTGGAATGGATTTCGTGGAAACATAACAATCCTTTCATAAACATGTGTGTTCTTCATGAAATAGATTATTGTAATATCCCAAAACTTTAATCTAACCTTAACCTCGAGCATATAATATCCTAACCTTTTTCCTAATTCTTTAAATCCTAACTTCAACTCTAAATCTAATCGTTAACACCCTTTCTTCCTCATTTCCTTACATTTTTCTTCTTTTTCTTCTCTCTTGTGCAATCCTCTTCCCCACCTAACCTTGTTCGTTTTGGTAAGTAAACTAAAACCCTCAACTATGCCCAAAACCAACACTTAATCTTTCTACTTTCTTATCTCACGCAATAGTCCCATCCCTATTTCTTCCCCCCTATTTTTGTGTCCTAACTCTATCACTTGACCACACTTCCCAACTTCCCCATGCCATCCTTTATGAAGCAACCAACCATATAACCCCCTTTCACTTATAGTCAATTATTACAAGCCACTAAACCTCCTCCTCCCTTTTTCTCTGGGATTTTTCTCTCCCTAATTTTTGATTGACTTCTCCACCACCTGCTTGCATATCGTTGTTGTTCTTTGTAGCTCACCCAATTGAATATTACCAAAACTCTACCATCTCCACCCCTTTGTTTGTTGTTCATGGATCGCAATCACTACCACTGCCACCATTTTCAACTCAATCACCCAACTAAATGTCTCTCAACCTTTTGTGTTGCTTTCCCTCTATTTTGGTTGATTTCACATTATTATCCCTCGGCCTTGATTGGTCTTGTTGAGTGAGTTAACCTTACCAAGCGAGTCAGTATTTTTGGGAAATTTTGTTCCTCCTCAATCTTGGTTGTCTTGCTAATCAAGTTTGTTCTCCCTCAATCTTGGTTAGTCTTTCCAAGTGAGTTTTTTCTCCCTTGATCTCATTTGAACTTGCTTAATCTCCCTTTATCTCGACCAATTACTATTCCTTATTTAGTGAGTGTGGGTCTTAGCAAGTGCACACTATTCCTTGTTGAGCATGCATGTACCTTTCTCGGCACACAATGCTCACTATCAAGCAAGTATTGTTCATTGCCGAGTGTATTGTTCATTTTTTTCTTAGCCAACTCCATTAGTTTCTATCTTTTTCCTTTTCCCTCTTGATTCTTTTTGCTCATCCGTCCTACTTTCCTAACTATATGTTATATTCTCTGAGCCCTTAAGTGATTCTTGAGAAATCTTGGAGGTAGAGGCTTAGGGTATTTTTTTCTTACTTAGAGACCGATGACATTAGGGTGATGATGAATGTCATTAATTAAGGGGTTTTGATGCTAATGTTTACTGCATGCTATGATATGTTGATAAGCTTTACTTTCTTGAAGTCATAAATGGTATATTATAATTATGGTAATTATTTTGTGTTTACCATACAATGTTCATGTTTTATAATATTGTGAGAGCATGGCAATTATGCAAAAGTATGAGCTTATTTGGTGTTTATTGGTTAAGCCTTATGCTGTGAAATTAGGGTTCATTGGAGCATTATGGTCCTTTCTCCTAGGGAATGAAAAATTACTCTTCGTAGTGTTTCATGTGCTCGATATTTATGTTGAGTATGCATGAAAATTACTAATACAATCAGGCGGTTTGATAAGATACTAATATTTAAAGTGAAAGACTTATGAGTTAAGACTGGTTGTACCTAGGACTGTAAATGAGCCGAGTTGATCATGCCCGTGAGCTTTTGTGGTAAACTACCCGAGCTTGCAAGTTTTTACACTCTAAACGAGCACGAGTCCAAAATTTTTATACTCAAGCTCAGCTTGTTTGATAAATAAGCCTAAAAATAATACTCGAGCTCAGCTAGTTTATCTAAATAAATGAGTTGAGTCGATCCCTTAGTGAGCCGAGGCCAAAAAGATTGAGAGCCATTTTAGCTTATCTACAACCTTAGTTGTACTAATTCATTCCACTATACAAGAATAGTGGCTAAGATCTTTATACCCTGGGGTTGTATCAGTCAACTCCATCAGATGAGAATAGTGGCCATGAGGGTTGTGTCCTATTGTGTTGTATGATACCGTTCCATTAATTATGAATAGTTGCGATCGTTAAATCAAGAGATTAATTAAATGGGAACATCATGTTGCATTGTATAATACAATTCCAATGATTATAAATAGTGTGGTTCCTTAACCCAAGAGATTGAGTAAATGGGAATGTATAATCATCTACCTTAGAAATATTTCATTTCCTCTCAAGAACCATCTCAAATTTAATTAATGTGCCTGATTAGTCATTCCATGTAATCATATGTCTTATGTACATCCTCTTCTTATGAGTATATTATTATCTTACTTAATAGACAAGTATTAACCATTCCTTTTATGGGTGTTAGTTATTTCTATGAGTAGAAAACCTAGGTTTTGATGTACAAGTATTAACCAACCTGTAAAGGAGTAGTTTATATGTTGGGGCTTGCGTGTATCAGGTAGCTATATTTTTTTGCCCTGATACCTTACGGATTCTTAGTCTTATTGGATCCATTTTGTTGTATTTTTGTGACTATTGTACTTATAATATAATCTCCATACTCTTATCTAAGATTTATGAAAATTCCTCTTATTCTCTTTTTTATCTTATAAAAATTTGTGAATATTTTACCTTTTATTCGATCTGAGGATGGTACAATAGGTCAAATTCATGTCAAGTATAATGGTAACACCCAACTATCTTAATATTATGTTTTAGCAAAATAAAATTGTTCAGTAATAAATTTTGGGATGTTATAATTACATACTAGAGTATTTTTGTTTGAGATTGATTTTTTTATTTGCTATAATAATTTTTTCACATGATATAGGTTTCCCTAGGTAAACTTAGCATTAAATTCTAGAACTTGCGCCTTCCAATAGTTGCATTGTTATACCTCAATTTTTATCTAATCCTAATTCATGGGTGATTAGGCTTTTAATCCCTTCCTTAACCTTTCACCATTGTTTATACACCTTACCCAAGCCCATAATCCATCCCTTTTACCTTTTTACCCTTCATGTTCTCTTTAGTCAACCAGACATTACCCTTCGATCGACTAGCTAACAGCCTTCCAGACCTGTTTGTCCAGTTCTTTGGGTAGTCAACCACCTACCTCACCTAGTTAACCGAAGTTGGGCAATTTTGATCATTCTCATTTTTCCTAATTTATTTTTTACTCTAAATTAATTCCTATGTCCAATATTTATATATATATTTTAGGAATAATCTGATTATTTTTTAAAAAATTTTAACTATTTATTAGACATTCTACTTTTCCTAAATTATTTTTATTTGTTGTTGACTTTCTTGGCCATGGTGACTTTAAAAATCAGACCCTATACCCTTGCATAATTTTATCTTAACTTATTCTTGCCTAATCAACTCCTTTTTCATCCATACTCACTTCAAGAACATACCATAAACTCTCTTACACACCTTACACCACTCTAATCACTCTTATCTTTCCTTTGGCTTGCAAGCAACCCAAAACCAAACTTCTCTCTCTCCTCTCCTTGTCGACCAACCATAAAGGCGTGTGCCATGTGGTTTCTCACTTTTACACTTAGCTAAGTTCATATTTTCTACTTTTATTTCCTCCTCACTTATTGGAGTTACGCTTGTTCTTGGCTCTATTTCCTTCATGTCGACCCTCTTCTCCTCTCTTGTCTTTATTTTCTCTTCTTCTTGTATTCTAAGATATTAAATTTTAACTCCTTAATATTTGATGTAAAGCAAAAGAGAGTTAACATTTGTGGATTAGTGAAGGTTTATTCAAGCCCCCATTCTCAAGCCTAAGGGTTTATTCATATATTATATTAGTAGTTCATAATAATAAGTATCCATATTAATTATTATTAATAATATTTCTTATAATATAACACATTATTAATAATTAATACAATTAGTATTAATAGCTATATTAATAATTTAAAAAATAATTAATATTAATGATAATAATTTATATTGGCATTAATATTGTTTAAAATGATATATAAATAATTATTATAAGTAGTAATTATATTATTATTATTATTAATTAGCATTATCACTTGATATTAATACAATTTAATATGTAATAAATATTACCTAATAGTAATTGATAATTATTGTTATTAAAATAATTAATTAATATTAATTTATAAGCATATATTTATAATCATAGTAGTAGTAATACTAATAATAATTGATATTAATAATGATAATTGGCATTAATAATTCATCATAATTATAATTAATATTAAAAAATAATTATTAATAACAATAATAATTAATATTGTTCATAATATTATATAAATAACTAATAATTATTATTTTATGTATAATTAATGATAATAATAATAATAGATATTAATTAATGATAAAAATAATTAATACTAATAATTAATAAAAAATAGTACTTATAATTAATTATAAAAATGATAATTAATGATAATAATTATAATTAATATTTAAAAATAATTATTAATAAAAATAATAATGAATATTATTCATAATATTAAATAAATAGCTAATAATTATTATTTTATGAATAATTAATGATAATAATCGATAATAATTAATTATAAAATAATTTATACTAATCAATAATAATAATAATAATAATAATCATTGATATTAATTATTAATAGAAATACTAAATAATCATAATAGATATTTATGCTATTATTGTTAATTAATAATATTAATATTAATTAATATGAATAATTAATAATTAATAATATTCATAAAAATAATATATAAATAAAAATTATTATTATTAATTAACATTAATATGAATAACACTAAATAATAATGACAATAATAATAGTGGTGTTAAGTATAACTGATAAAGTTATAAAAGTAATAGTGTAGGAGAATTTAAATATTTAATAAAAAAGTACTGAAATCTACTCATTAAATAATAAAGTTGTTAAACTCTCTATCCAAATCTTACGATTCTAAAATTTATTAAACGGTCTATGATTTTAGATAGAATCTTAAAGTAGTATAATTATAGTATAATTTTACAATCCCATATAAGATCGGTCTAATCAATATGCTGACTATAATTTGTTTTATCTATTTACTTTAAAATCTATTTTTTGTCTTATCGTCACTATATGTCTTTTTTAACTCTAAACTTTAACCATATTATGATGTGCATACTATATATTGAGTACCAGTCAATGTAAATAATGCACAAGCGAGACAATAACAATATCCGTTGTTGGAAAAAAAATGCTTGTGAAAAGTTCAAACTCTAAATGTAGAGTAAACTAAGTATATTAAATTTATAAGATTTTTTTCTAATTTATATTTATATTATAATTACTGTTTTTATTTTCTTTTATGCTATTGTTAGCTTTGTTGTATGATTAATCCATATAAAAATATTTTTTGTATGAATATAATCGACAATTTATGTTGCTACAACTTAATTAGTTATAAAATAAGAATTCACGAACGAGTTATTTAGTGCTTTTCAACTTCAATTATAGAATTTTATTGCATACAAGTATATCTAAGTCATCTTTTTGTAACATTTGTAGAATATTATGATTTTACGATATGATTGTGATAATCCTTATCGATTATAGGTAGAATTTTAATTATAACAACTTTGATAGTAGATATTATAAATAATAAGATTGTAAAAATAATTTAAAACAATGAGGCACAAAACAAACATGTACAAAATATAAGAGAGGCATCAAATCCAATAATCCTTTCTAATCTTATTATCATACCAAACACCCTTTAGCCCTATACTAGTCTAAGAAAATAATTTGTTCTAAGGTTTAATTTGTATAAATGAATTCTATGAGAAATTTTATTTTAAAATATGATTTATAAACTTTCTTACCTAAATGCTTTATTTTGATACTTCAAAATAAAATTCTAAAAAAATATAAATTGTGTTAAATTTTCACTTAAAGATTTATCGGAATGAATGTGTAATGTATTTATAGTCTCGTGGGTAAGAGTCAAAAAAACATCATGTATAAAAATATCTATGTATGGAAAGTTAAAATATCTACCCAAAAATAAATTTATGAATAGAAAATCTTAAAACTCAATATCTATTATCTTTAATATTTTATCATTTATAAAACTCTCAATCCAAACAGATCCTAAAACACTACATGAAAAGTTAATCACATTTGGGCGTTGATATCAGCTTTCAACATTTATGCTCATTTTAATAGATTTATTTATTTATCAAATAAAAACAAAGAGCTATCCATAAATTAGTCTTAGAGTCTAAACCGAATGAATCGTTAAAAAGTAGAGTTATCCTGCCGCTTTTCATTACTATTTTACACGTGCCCACACTAAAACCAAACCTATGGTACGAGTGTTGGTTCAACAATGAGAACTCACATTCCTCTCCCAACAGCAGCCACAACCCGTCCTCTTCCTGATCAAACGGGAACGCAGAGAATAGAAGGCCCTTTATCATGCTTTCTGTCCCCTTTCTCTTAACCATAAAGCCAAGTATAGCCACAGCTACGTAAAGGTCTAAACAGAGCATCCGAGACAAAAGGTCATTGGAGCATGGTACCAGGGAGCAGACTCAGTGACCAGCTAAAATCTGTTTTTTGTGTCACGATGCAGTCTCAGATTTAACAGCTTCAGTGTTCATGGGAACAGAAACTGGCTCACCAATGATCTTTGGATGGCTAGGTATCCAAAATGTAAGGACAGTTGAGGCAGCGACAAACATTGCCCGACGGGGTGCCCACTTCACGCATGATGCAACTCCTATGCTACTACTCCACCGCGCTACCTGTCAAAGTGAACAAGATATGCATCGAAAATGGATAAAAGCATCAGGGATGAAACGATAATGATGATGAAACTGGAATCTCACCTCATTTCGCCTGTCAATGTGCCAAGCATGCAAGCTTCCGTCTCCTGAGCCTGGAATTATGGATGGATGTTAGGTCTAATACTCGAAATGCAGACATACGAGTTTCATATCCTGGATAAGGATCAAGCACAGATGCCAATTCTTACCCGAGACAACATACTGACCATCTGGGGTGAATGTTGCCTCTATCACTGTGTTAGGAGAAGGTTCCGAAGTGAATCCACAACGCTGCACCAAGAAGCGACCATAATGTACTTAAACATCTATCACGTGGACATAACATAGGGGGAAACAGGGATAATATTACAGTGATAGTTCGACTTCCATATGCAAATCCAGTCAACAACTAAGATGCAAGCAATATACTCAATGCTGTTCAGAAAAAGTACACAAATGGAAGGGAACATAAGCCTGCCTTATCTCCGGTATATGCATCAAGGATATAGACCGTATTATTTGTCGTTGTCAACAGCATCGATTTTCCATCATTGCTGAACTTAATGTCACACACTTCAGCTGTATCTCCACCGACTAAAAATGTATCAAAAGGACCCTACAATTTCAGACACAAGGGTCAAAGACAAAACACGGTTGACGAACAAGTCATGTCCTACGTTTATGTTTATGGATAAGAACCTTGTCGTAAGAACGTGAATCAAACAACTTAATTGCACCTCCTTCCATTGCCACGGCAAAAACAAGGCCTTGCTGATCATATGCAACTGTTGGTCTGCCACGCATGCGTAGTATTCCCTGAGAATCGCAAATGTGAGAATGTGCCGCAATTGTGAGAATGTAATCAATGTTAGAAGTGATATTGTTCAAATACATGTTGGATTACTACAGCCATCGTGACTTCATAATGGACAATAATGTCAACTTCATTAAACAGCCGCTAAATAGTAGCACGAAGATAATATATGATACATGCTTGATTCCTAGAAGCTAGTTTTGAACTGAAGAGTCCAATCTTTAAAGGCCTTTTACTTCAAGTCTTATCTCTCTTATTCGCCTCACCACACATTTTTTCCACAAGTTTCCTGGGACATGCAAAATTTGCATTCATTTTTTATTACGCTAAAAGAAAACAGCATCCACAAAAGATATGGAAAATTGAGAATGCTGTATACTAGTATAACCACGATTATGGTATTGTGTACATGTCTAGCAATAGAAGCAACACCTCTAATTTATGAGACAAAAACCAACCTGGCAGGCATTCACCCTAACATCCCATATCCTGACACTATGGTCAAGAGAACCAGACATGAAACTGTCGTTGATTGGCGACATGCATAATGAAACAATTCTACAAATATGACAACCAAAGAGATTTTATCAATAAGTATTCAACAACTTTGCAACAGTATTTAAATAGTTAAACCTTAAAACAGTGTTGCCGATAAAAGATGAGGCTGAAAAACAAATGGAGATAAGAAAAAGAAGCACACAGAAGTTGGGGATATGACAAGGAAAACTATAGATGGTGTTTGCTTTTAACACTAAATCTCACAGTCGTAAGGAAAGGCCAATGCAACCCAATAAATGATTCAGCCATTAAGAACCATACGTTGTGATGATAAGTCAAACCTTTCTTTGTGGCCTTTGAAATAGCGAAGACACCGATTGTCATACATAGACAGATACCGGAGTGATTCTGACACTGATGAAAAAAGAGACAAAGGAGTTCATTTTCAATTACTGCAATTGTATTAAATCACCAATTTTTACAAAGCTAGCAACAAAGGAAAGGACAACTCTGACAAGAAAAATGCACCTCTAGTTGAATCCAGATTGTACTTGGAAGAGCAAATCACAGAGCTAGGATGATGGGTGAAGCATATACGATCAGCCCCATGTTTCTTGTGGTAGGTGGTTTTCAACAGCCTGAAAGTTTGACATCAATCATCAATATAAGTTAAAAGCTTGCACAAAGTGAGAATATTCAAGGTATGCAACATTGCAACCAGCCAAAACACAAAATTCATCATACAAGTCTCATCCACACCGAAAATCAATGAAAGCAAAAAACTGACACTCTACTAAACAAGTTGGCAGTGAGACTCACTTAGCATTGGTGATGTCATAAAGCCGTACAGAGTCATCATCACTGGCTGTAACTAACAGGTCATCAGTTCGATGGAAATCAATTGAATTTATCTTTCCAACCTGAAAGCAAATCATATCTCATTTACTAATGCAAACGACTCAACTTGACCATACCACGGCCTGAATTGAAGATATAGTTTTGTCAAACATCTGTAAACATTTGTTTCTTTTTGTCAAAGTTTTCCATTTGAAACAATAAATTTGAAGCAGAAAACATAATGGAAAAATGAACATATTATATAACCTGATGAATGCTCAAAAAGAAACACAACTCGTCAACATTTCAGTTCCAGTACACATTGCCACCCATGTTGTAGCCATGCAAACTTATTGGCAGACCAACCCGAAACAGAAAATGTGGAGTTTATTGGCACTTCTCTATGGCTCTGTTGAAACTTGGCATATCTTGAAGAAAAGAAAATAGGATAGCATTTGGAAGAAAAATTCTTATTTTTTTGTCTCATTTGGATAGTGAGGGAACCAACAGGGAAAGCAAAAGGCATAAAAGCCAAAAAATTTAAAGAAAGGAGAAAGAATCAAAGGATATCTTTCTCCTTACCTGAAACCAACTTCCACTTTATTTGATCCTTGCATTCTACTATTTTCCCTTGGTACCGGCACAAAATATGTTTGATTTAACAGTCCGCAGGCACCAACAAATTCACACAACTATTCATTTATTTATCGGCAACTTTAGATCTAGAAACCACTGAAAATTTTTTTTCCAAATCAAACAAAAAAAAAGGTTTTCCTTCTGGTCACTCTTCCCCTCCCCCCCCCCTCTCAAAATTTGTTCCCAATTTAAAAATTCTCTCAGATATCTTCTCAAAATATCAAACTTCCCTTACACACTGGATTCACAAGTCCAGAACAGCTTATTTGGCCTTCTCCTTGAAATTCAGTCTGAACTTCATCCTCTATCAACCCATTTTAAGTTCAGGACCAATTACCATCCTTGAAGATTAAAAACTTGGGCTCTGGTCACATGTTTAAATCCCTTTGTATGGTGTTGATTCACATGTCAATAGAGGTAACATTTTGTATGTTTCGACTTCCTAGGCATACCACTTATTTGAATGGAACATAAGTCTGGGCTTACAAATGGGCTTCTCATGCACCAAGGTGCTTGCTGTTAGGTCTACATTACAACAGAGGTTTTGCAGTAACACATCTACAGAGGATGTACTTCTTGATGAATCTTACAGTAATAAAAAGGTATATGAACTGGTAAGATCCATATGGGAGAAGAAATAGTGTTTTAGGTTTGTGTGGTGCCCTCTAACTACTGTTAATTTAATTTGATTGTTTTAATTTTTAATATCTGCTACTGTTAACAAGAAAGGTTGAATCCTTCTGATTTGAATTGAAAGGAATCTGAATTGGATAGTTTAGGTTACTGTTAATATCTGTTACTGTTAACCAGAAATTTTCTTTTTAACTCACTTGGGCTTGATTGATGGTTTTGGTCTTACCTTCCATGATGATACAGCAGAGATCACCAGCCACCAATTCTCAAATGTCCTTTCACCACTGTCTAACAGAATAAAAACAGATTGGCAGCCGACAGGGGATATGAGATTAGGGACTAGGAGGTAGAATTGCGAGTATTGGTGCATAGATCAAGGTGAGAAAGGAAGAAGAAGCAGCTTATATGTGTGCCCTGTTTGGTTCTTATCTAGCTACAATACGGTAATGAACAAAATGCAGGGAATTTCTCTCACAGTCAGCAGGATAGCAAGACTCTGCTTGGGATCATAGTGCTGAATGTTGCAAAGGAGATGTTAGTATTCAAATAGATAGGTTCATTTTTGTAGATGGTCATACGTGTTAGACAAAATTTATTTCACTTGAGTTAGCACATAAATTTTCACAGCTTTAATGATAAATGTTTATTTTTATTTTTATCCAAAAAAAAAAACTTGGGATCCTTTATGGTAACTTCACAAGCAACCAGCGAAGGCATATGCATTCAACCACCCAAGAGCTGACGAATGATATATCAACATTCTGCATAGTCTAATTTTCCATTTTCCCGTCTCCAGGCAGGAAAAAGCAGAACACAAAATTGGCATTCCAATTGTATATGGGCTAAAGTGAAACCAAGTATATAGACAGAAAGGATAAAAGGAAAATTAGGCGAAACTTACAAAATCTGAGAATACAGCTCCAATTGACATGCTACGCACAATCTCATCATCAAGCTCTGTTAGCGACGTCACCGCCATTGACAACAACACGGCGCAGCAAAAGAAAAAAGGGTGACCTAGATTTTGCGCTTTCTGTGGCTTTTTGGTACAGCAACTAGAAACGAGAGGGGGAATTGTCTAAACGGAGGTTCAGAAAGCATGAATGTTAGGGTTCTGGGACGAATTCGGAAATCAAGGAGTAGACTTAATGATTCAGCCCTGAACAAGAAGAGAGGAGACGGTGGAGCCGTGGAGCTCGGAGGCCGACCCGCCCGAGGGTGCCCAAACTTACCTGTTATTTGGAAAAAAAATATTTTTATTGCCTAGAAAATATTTATCAGTTTTTTACCTCCTCTAGCCAAAAGGTGAACACCTCGCCCCCAGGGCCCCCAACCTGCCTGCCCGACGGTCTGGTTGGAGGAGGTAAATTACGGTGGCCCAACGGCGAGCGCATGATGGTCCGGAACTCCAGGGCGTCCACAAGGAGCCACCCCCACAAACGGAGGGTTGAAACTCCCACACTGCAGCCTGTCCCCCGAAAGACTCGAACCCGGAACCTCCTCTAGCCACAAACCATGCCTCAACCAACTAGGATATGCCCGCACTGCAGTTTTTTACCTATATTAGCCTTAGATCTAGGGATGACAATGGGTCTTGGACCCGACCCAAACTCGCTAGACCCGCCTCATTTTTAGCGGGTCTGGGTCCATGATTTTTGGACCCGATGGGTCTGAATCGGGTCTGGGTCCACATATATCTTAAAGGGTCTGGGTCTGGGTCCACTTCTAGACTCAGACCCGACCCGCTAGACCCGTTTAATATACATATGTGTGTGTGTGTGTATGTAAACATATATAAATACATACTAATATTATGTTTGTCATTGTTGTCTTAATCTTATATAAGCTCCTTATTCATTTTTTTAATTTTATTTTTGTATACTTACTTTATAAACAATATGTATAACATTGTATTCTAAAAGTTAGGGATATAAATGGGGCAGATTTTACTCGAAACCCGACAGATTTTGTCCGACAGATATGGATAAACGAATATGGATATGGATATGGATGGTGAAAAAAAAATACCCGTCGGGTTCAAGTACGGATACGGGTATGGCGTATCCGTATCAATATCCATACCCGTTTACCCGATATATAATTACCTTTTTACCCTTAATTTTAAAATAAATATAGTATAAATTAAAGTTAGAATTATCATTTAGTTTAACTATAAATGGGTTTATTTGTCGGGTGATAGATTTATCCATCGAATAATATCCATTAACGGGTAAACGAATAATCCGTCGAGTAACGGATATCCAACGGATACGGATATGGATATATTACCGGATATGGACGCGAGTACGGGTGCGGATTCGGGTACGGATTTTCTTATCAAATACGGATACGGATATGAGTATACCCGCCCTGAACCCGCCCCATTTACATCCCTACTAAAATCATTAAAACACCATTTGAAAAGTTAATATAACTATTTTAATATATTTATTTTTTTCACTTAGATGATTTTTTTTAACAAAAAAATACATATTAAGTTATATAAAACATAAATGTATTTGTATTAGCATAGATTATTAATTATTTTTAAAAAAAATAACCGGACCCATTTAGGATCCGTTTAGGACTCATTTATCCGCTAGACCCGATGGATCTGGATCTGGATCTGAACTTTTAAGACCCGACGGATCTGGATCGGGTCTGGATCTAAGTAATATAAACGGATCCGGGTTTGGGTATGGCTGGACCCGGTCCAGACCCGACCCATTGGCATCCCTACTCAGATCCCCCTCTCATTCCCCCCCTTCTCTCTCTCTCTCTCTCCCTCCCTCTCCTGTTAATTTTTTCAGTCTCTCTCACTCTCTTGCTATTTTCTCATGTGCAAAGATATGTAGTATTTGTTTAGATTTGGATGAGGGAACGACTAGGAGTGTTCAAATGGGTAGCCATGATTTAACCCAACCCATAGTATCTTAACCCATATTACTCATATAACCCATGGTCTAATCCACGATAGGTTATATAAAATAACTAATAATTTTTAACCCAACCCATCATAACCCACGAGTTATACGAGTTGACCATGGGTTAACATGGGTTAATATATATACAAACAATTCTATCTTGGCCTTTATTATCACCTCTTCCACCACCATTTCCGCCACCCCTTCCACCACCATTACTACCACCACCACCACCACCACCGCCACCACCACAATTATTTTCCTTCCTCTTTTATTTTTTCCCTCTTTTCTTCAATTCACCGCCACCTCCTTCAATATGATAAAATAATTGAATCCTTCCTTCTTCTCATACAATATTAATGTTTTGACAATGAAGTTACAATTGCAATATATGTTAACGAAAAGACATTTTTACTATATAACAAGTTCTAATACTAGTTTTTAAAAAAACTCAATTAAACGAGTTCATCGTGGCTAATTAACAATTATCTACTATGTAGTCCAAAATGAGTACAACACTTCATTTCTAGCCTTCTTAATTAACTCTTCATGGGCTGAAAGATCCATATTGCACGTCATGGGTGAAACCTAAAAAAAAAATTCAAACTTAATTTAAAAGTAAATACATATATAAGTATATAACAATGATTGTTTAAATAATATTATAAACACATACCCATTTCCAATTCCTCAAGCACCTCTAGACATTCTTCAATTTCAATTGGTGTAGAGGAAGATCTTAACCAATCTTGGCCACAAACTAGAGCTTCAACTATCTTTGGAGTTAAACAACTCCTAAAAGGATCAAGTATTCTACCACCGGTGGAAAACACACTCTCTGAAGCAACGATAGAAATCTGAATAGGCAATATGTCATCGGCCATAATCGAGAGCACATGATATGTGCTAGCTTTAGACCTCCACCAATGTAAAATATCAAAGTTGGGTTTTTCTTCTTTGATGCTATCATCTAAATACCGCTGTAACTCGGATTTTCTTTTTTTTCTTCTCCACATCCTGCAAATAAAGTTGCCAATCTTCTTGGCTTTCATTCATCACTTCCTCCACATTAGGAACGACATCAACATTTGTACTTGGTAGGGGTTGAGACAAAGAACTAGGAGAACCACTACCATGACCCAATGATAATGTGGATAAAGAATAATAATAATAATCGAACAGGCGTTGTAAAGTATCATCCACTTTCTTCATTAACCTTACAACCTTTTCCTCATTTTCATCCTTATAAAACCTCTTGAAACAAAATTGCAAATACACCAATTTATAACGAGGATCCAAGACCACTAAAATAAACAACATAACATTCACCTTTTCTAAATCACAATATTTCTCAAACTTTTGTTTCATAGCTAATGCCATTCCCCGAAATGTAGAATTTTGACTACAACACCATTTTATCAAGATCGACATAATAGTGTTCACCTCTTTAAAGAAAATATTAGAGGTTATATACTTAGACCCCGAAATTCTCTTCGTCACATGATAAAAGTGCTCCAAATATTCATCATGTATGTGGAGTTCCAACGAGTGGTAACATCTAAACACAATGCCTTCATTGATACCACCTTTTCTCTTACAACACATTTTTTAAACCATTCTAAACGAGACGGAGAGCTCCTCACATACTTCACACAATCATGGATAGTTGCGATTTCACCATCCACCATATTAATTCCATCCTTTACCATCAAATTCAAAATATGTGCAAAGCATCTAACATGCAAAAAATCACCATTCAAAATCAATGAATTTCTTCTATTACGAGTCTCTTTCAAATGATTAATAGCTGCATCATTAGATCTAGCATTATCCACAGTTATCGTACACACTTTATCTAAAACCCACGATAACAAACAATCATCAACAGCTTTTGTAATATTTTCTCCACGATGAGGGGTAGGGAGCACACAAAAATTGATTATTTTTTTATGTAACTTCCACTCTTTATCAATGAAGTGCACGGTTAAACACATATACCCAAGGTTCTGGACCGATGTCCACAAATCTATGGTCAAGCACACTTGAGATGATGCTCGTTGAAGACCTACCTTTAAATTCTCCTTCTCATCTGTATAAATTTGGATGCAATCCCTAGTTACCGTTGCTCTTGAAACCATATGAAATCTAGGTTGCAAATGCTTACAAAATCTTCTAAAACCCTCCTTCTCAACAAAACAAAAGGGCAACTCATCAACTATTATCATCCTTGCAAGCTCCTTACAACACAATTCTTGATCAAATCTCCAATTTTTCATATCAATATGCACATCATGCTTCTCATAAGTAGCATTCCCCCTATTATTCAACTCATTATATGGATATGATTGACATTTATCTAAGTGCCTAATCAAGGTGCTTGTTCCATCGGTCTTTTTCCATTTATACTCTTGATTACAATACTTATATTGTACAGATGTGATCAAAGTGGAATCACCTTGTTTGATTTGTGTAAAATGCTCCCAAACAAGTGAGAGAGTCTTATAAGATTGCTTTCTTTTGGAACTAATTGAGCTCAATTCTTCAGACATTATAAATATCCTGTTAAATGTAAATAAGAGGCATAAGTAAATAACAGAGCCAAGAATAGATGCTCATCGGTCCATATTATCAAATCCCATAAAAATAACTATGAAATAGCTAGCTAGCTGAAACATACATCTATAATAGCAACATGAAAGTTTTCCTTTTTACTTGCCAATATAGCTTCAGTCTCATTGAAAATAACATACACTGTACCTAAAAAAAATTAAAAATAGCCATTTCATATAGCAATAGCACCAGGGGAAAAAGGAAAAAGAAAAAATACCCAAAGAGAACATATTAGAAAATAAACATTAATTATGCAAGTGAGCTACTGTCTTAGATGTACATGATAACTAACACAGGTGTACCACAGTATTGAGAGTTCCTTGGCTTTCTTTAATACGCATAGTGTTCTTTAATACATTCCAGTCTATCTTTGTGCTTCCCTATTCTCTGAACCTCTTTCTTTTGGAAGCTAATATACTTTATTATAACCTCCACACAAGTAGTAACAATGTGTAAGGAACATACATTCTTCTTTCAGTATAATATATATATATATATATATATATATATATATATATATATATATATATATATATATATATATATATATATATAATATTGGTAGTAGAAGATTTTTCATCAAGTGGAGTGTGGAGTTCTAGTGATGGTCTATTCGAGACTATCAGATGATCAAAATGTAATTAAATAGGATCAAGAAATTGAAGCTGTAACTAAATCCATTTTTCATCAACAATAAGCTATTTGGTGCCATATTATATTAATTGCTGCATGCATATATATTACGAAATAGCATCAGTATAATAAAAAACTCGCCATCATTTTTCAACGTCGTACTGTAGATTGTCGTTCTTTGCTAAGGGATTGGGAATTCCCATTCTTCATCCAACACTCAAACAAGATAAAAAGGCAGAGCATGAAGGTATTCATAGGAAGTACCGAATGAAGGAGCTTGATTGCTACTATTTGGTGATTTTTGGTGCTGTAGCTGTCCCATTTTGCTCACCCACGGCTACTATCATTGTTCTGAATTGTCGCTAAAGGATTGTTCTGAATTGTCGCAGGGTATCTGAATATAGCTACAGGATTAAAAACAAGATATTTAGTTGTTAGATGCATACAAAATAAATGTACTACATATTAAATACTACACTCATATGAGGTGTTATGTGTTCAGACGACCTAAGGGGGCGAATGGAATAGAATTTGCGAAGGCACCACACTCGGATTCCTGTAATGAAATTTATTGAGATAGTTCTTTAATTATTATCATAACTCTACCTTTACTTCTCTCTCTTCCCGTTGTTTTTCTATAGCGCGAAACCCCCGACCTCCTTTCTCCTACTCTCTGCCTCTTCAATCTCCAGAGCTGCCGCCACCAAGCAAAGTCGGATAGTGCAACCGCCCCAGCGACGGATGATGAAGACCCCGGCGAACACCAGTGACTAGCAGTAACAACAACCTATGTGAGCAGGGAGCTTCGGCTCGACCCCGTTCCAGCGCCTGCTTGCTTCGTCCACAACCTACGATGCAATTGGGATGGAGATCTATCGACGAAGAGATAAATTAGGTTGAAGTCGTCAAAAATTTGACCTAGGAGTGAGGAGAGGTAGAGAGAAAATGTCTGAGACAAAAAAAATTGAAAATAAATATTCCCATGGCAACCCATGGTCAATTACCATTAAACCCATTCCAACCCATATTTATATAATATATATATGGGTTCAACCCATAATAGCCCATATAAAATAATAACCCAACCCACTTATATTATAACTTAAATTTATGGGTTGGATTACAACTTACCATGGTAAGCCTAACCCATTGAACAGGCCTAGGAACGACCAAGGAATCAAGTGAAAATGCTGATGGTTGGGCAAGACGTGGACTTTAGAGAGGGAATGGGTAAGGGGGCCATCGTCAGAAAAAAGAAACCGGTAAAAATTATCAAGAGATGAGAAAAAGTAACAATGAAGTCTGTCATTGGGGGGTCAAAGGATAGGCAGAATAAGCCAATAGTTTGGGAATGAGTTAGATTGGGTTTTGGTTTGGAGTGACAGGAGAGGTAGCGGCATTTTTAGTCGTTGGGAGGCAAGTAATTCGACAAAATTTATCAATGGGTGACGAAGAGTAAGCAAAAGACAATAAATGAAAAAATTTCCTTACATTAGATTTGGAATGAGGGAGGAAGAAATAACAAAAGTTGTCATTGGGTGAGGAAAAGAAACCGGCAAAAGTTGTTGGTGGGTGAGGAAAGGGAATGATAATTTTTGGCATTGAGGGCCAAATGCTTCGGTGAAACATGCTGATGGTTAGGGTAGGGTTTTATCGTGAGTTTTGTGTTAATTATATTTAATATTTTTATTAAATTAAATGGTTAAATTTGTTGATTATGTTGTCATATTTGTTTAAATTTTTGTTAAGTATACTCATTTGTTAGATCTGTTTAAATTTATTTAAATAGGTGAAAAGAACCGGCTAAAATTACGTTATTGTATTAATTATTTATGATTTGATATTTATTAAATTTGTTTATATTTTTATTAAATATGTTAAATATTTTTATGTTTTTAATAGATTCGTAATTTTGGGAATCAACGCAAAAAATGACGATTTTGATTAGGGAAAGAATTGACAAATAATGACGTTGGGTAAGGGTATTTTTAATTATATTGATTAGATAATATATTATATTTGTTTATTTTTTTATTAAATCCATTTATAATAAATTAAATAGGCTTATATTTTTATTAGCTTTATTTAGTTTGATAATATTTATGGAAAAGCTTTGGATAAATTTTGGTCGGAGTATAATTTTGGGAGTTAGTCTTGGGTTAAAGGTTTCGAAAAAATGTATCGGGAGATGTGTATGGGATTACCTGTATGATTGGTTTTGTAAGATGTCATACTTAAGTGTACTTAGTTATTATATTATACTAAACCACTACTAATAATTAATAAAATTATTATTGATATATTTAATTAATAAAATAAAGGATTATTTAAGAGATTACATTTTAGTTATAAGGTTTGGTATATATATCTCTTTTGCTATTATAATATGGGTTGATATTATAATATCTAACAATTACATTACTTTGACTTATGTGTTTACTTTTTATTTCTGTGAGGATTTATTACCTACAATTCATATACTTAGTTTTAATTGACTTAGTTTTATTATTAAAATTCAAATAAGTTACAGACAAGACAGAGTAGTAGACAGAACCGAAGGTCGTCTTATTACTACTTCTTTATGACGTAATATAAATGCTATCGAACAACCTGATTTAATGTCTTATCTGATAAGTCTAGGGAAAAAATTGTTAGTGGATTACGATGAGGCAAAAAAGATGGCCAACAAGAACTGAAAGAATCTTCATAACAACAAGAATATGAAGAAGCTCCCAAACAACCAAGGTCTAGTCATGAAACTCCTACTATTTTATCATTTGTAGACTATGCAAGCCATCCATCATTTATGGCCGATGTTGGCATTTCGGGGTATAGAGGTTTTCCATTATCTATAGAATATGTGGATTTTTTTACATCACCGACACCAACTGATATGGGATTACCATCATTCTTAGTTTACCTAGTTATTATGGGTGGTTATAGGTCATCGGTGGATTTGCCAATATCATTAACGCACATGACTAATCAACCATCATCATCGACATATGTACGTCATGATGATGATAATGAAGATAGGGATGTTGGTGATGCTAGTAAAGATGAACGAAGTATACAACTGAAGGATGAATGATATTTACTCGGGTCATGTCCGAGAGGTCCAATGATCCCTGATTTGATCCTAAGCTTTGGCAATCATGTAAATTTAGATTTATGGTTAGGAAAAGTAAGTTAGTATATTCATTATTTATTATTTCATGTGTAACCAATCATATATTTATTATGTTTGTTTCCTTTATTTTTTAGGATTGTCATTGTCCTAAGATCCATACTAGACATGAGGTGTTGAAAACCCTTTTTGGAAGCATCGATGAAGAGACGATCGCTCTCATACGATAAACTAGATTGTCACACCTTCTAATGTGCACATTTGAGTATGCCAACGTGTCACTTATATCAGAATTTATAGAGAGATAGTAGCTAGATACCAACAAATTTCATATTTCATAGGATGAGGTAACAATCACCTTTTTAGACGTACATCATATACTATGACTATGAGTTTTTGGTCATCCATTACATTTAGAGATGACAACCGACACACATGGCCAAATGATTGGTGTATTGGGTGCCTTATTTAAGATGGAAGAAATGCAAGTGAATGAAGTCTCTCGAAAGTGTGGGCTTCCATTTAATTGGCTATAAGAAGTATGTGAATCATACTGGTTAGGGAATAAGGAAAAGCAATCGAGTATCTATTATGGTTGGTTGGCCTATCATTGTTTGCCGATAAGTTGGTTGATAAAGTCAATCTGTACTATATTACTTTTCTCTAAGATCTTAGCCATGTTGAAGGTTATGCATGGGGTGCAACCACACGTACTTTTCTGTGTCAATAGCTTGGTATGACTTCTAGAGCTGATGTTGATCAAATGTTGGAATGTATCACCCTATTACAGGTAATTTTATAAGTATCATATATATAGTACATACTCAGATATATTAGTTATAATTCTAACAACCGAATATTATAACAAACATGGATTTATGAATACTTTTTAGGGTTTGGAGTAGAATAATCTGGGTATGATTCAAACCATCCTCATTTTATAAGATGGTTTTGTGGACATAAATTTGATAATAAATTGATGATGCTCGAGTACGCTTGAGCAAAGATTGATATTATGCCCACATCAAAGGTATGCTCAAATTATCATATTCTTACTATATTATATTAGCGATATCCATATTTAGTTTAAAAAAATTAAAATGTCATTTGGAATCCATACAGAGTAGCTAATCCGTATAGGAATTGTCTTATGGCATTATATCACGGTTTTTTATATTATTTGAAAAAAGTGGAACCGTATATTCCAAATAGAGTAACACACCAATTTGGATATACACAAGTGATCTCTGAAGAGTCTATCAAGCTCACTAGGAACACGGACATGGGTCCTTCCCTCAAGAGACATAAAGTTTATTATGCACACATGCTTAGCCAATAGTTCTTGTGGTGTGAACAAATATTGGGCTTGGATTTTTTCAAACCACCGGTTCATTACCCATTGGATATGGCTCATGACTATATGGATTGGCATGTTCTTAAAACTCATAGGTATGTATTAGCAACGATGGATGAATATGTGAATGAACATCCAAATGATGAGCATGAAATTATAGCCAAAAGATATCTTGATAAAGCACGTAAACTATATGCCAATTCTATTGGAGGGGTGAGCCAACTCTAAATTATCAGCAACTAGTTATATGCATTAAAAAATTTATGCATGATTTAGGAGTCACTCTGCTTAGGCATGGGCATTTGCAATGAGCTTGATTTATTACTATATGGTTATGTACTTTGATTAAAATATGTTTGTTATAAGTATATAATGTAGTTTTAATTTTATTTCATGATTAAGAAATTATAATCCAACCTACATTGAACACATCAAACACTGAGATACTTAAGATAAATAACATACAAATATATCTAATTACCAAAGGTCAAATATTTAAGCTATAATGAAAAGGTAACAAGTAAATAAACTTAAATTGTTAAATAATTCACATGTATATGTTTCAAAGGTTAGATACAAATAAAATAAGAAAAAAAATATCAACGATTCTAGATAAAAGTTGAGTTTAAAGATAGAGGATGTGGTTCTTGCGTGCCATCATGTACCAATGAGTGTCATTGTTGGAATCTTGAAGAATGTAGTGTATTTTATGTTAAAAATCTACTATCATAATATCTATTCCAATTTTCATGTAGTGATGGGAGTGAAAAATTATCCAAAAGATCTACCTGCCAAACACAAAAATATAAGAACCAGCATTGATATAATATTGATATGAAAAAAAACCATAAAACACCCATATACAAATATTTAGTGACTTATATCTTGAAAAAATAATATAGTCACTTCATTTTTAGGACAATGAACTTCATGTTATGCCACTAAAGGTAGGAATGAACTGCACATATTGAACAAGTAATATGCAAACAACACATAGTAATAGATTGCAATGACATGACCAATATCTGGTATTTCCATCTAGTGTTCCATCTAAGTTGGCCCTTCTTAGTGGAAAATAGTATTGATAAACACTATCATATATAAAAAAATTCTCAAACAACTTTTTTCTAGCTAATATCTTGTGATATAAGTCGGTACAAATCTAAACCCACTGCTCCTCATCTTCTAGTATAATATATGCCAATGCTATAAAATCATAGTTTCTATCTCCTAACACATTATACCAAGTACTAATATATGGAACTATATGTTGATTCATCACATATGAAAATTGTTATTGGCCTGATGACATAAATGCCGATTGTAGTCCTTGAGCTCAACCCTGGGTCTGACCTTAACTTGGAGATGACCTCCCCTGATTTTGTGTTGATCTCAAACAACTTAAAGATTGTTATTTTGTGTAATTCTAATTATATTGTTCCCTTATGGTGGAGTCCCTTGAGCAAACCCTATGTTGTCATATTATGGATCTTGAATAGGTGCTCTCTAGGGAGCTACAATATTAAATATCTTTCTCGCAAACTGATTATGTATCGCTGGTGACTAGCTCATAACAACTTTCATAGAAATATAAAGTAAATGAGGTAAAACCTCTATTGATTCTTATAGTGACGATGGATTAATATGTCCATCTATGTTGATTTTCTTCCAGAATGGATGAATAACCGACAAGGGATTAACATTTAGTTATGAATATAGGTATTAATCTCATGCGTATATGGTATCCAGTACATATGCCACATATAACATATTCATAAATCATCATCAGTACCTACATAATTACTTCTTTGACACTTTTTTTTACCAAATCCATTGTATATAAAGTAACATGACCTATCAATTTGGTGTAAAGGAAACTTATAGCAAAATGAGAAGTATTGAACCGAGACCTCTCTAGCAACGCTTTTATCTTATTATGTTGTAATTTTAGGAATGTGTGTATTTGTTTTAATATTGTGTTAAATCTTCCTCATGATGTATCTAGAAATATCTTCAAATATTCATAGCAACTTCAACCATGTTCACAAAAAAAATTAGTATATTACTTTATCAATAGAAATAAGTGAAAGAAACTATACTAGGAGATAAAATATAAATCATACATATTCATTGTAATCTGATGGATATGAAACATGTCCCCGAAGAAAGCATAAATGATTTTGTGTTTATATGGTTTTAGCATATTCTTCTTTAGATACAAAATTAGGCTAGACATATTTCTCTAATCTTACTCCAATGACTAGAGTAATTCTTCTTATGTTTCTTCATTCGTAGCATCTATCACATTTTTCCATCATGACATAAAACCACGTGTAAATGATGAATGACCAGAGACTTTCTTGCACCTGTCATCCACATTTTTATTAGCACGAAGCCTACATAATAAATATTTTGAAGTGGAAAAAACACGTTCTACAATTGAAATGAGAGAAAATTCTCAGTTGGTAATAATGGTGGTTGGAATTATAGATCGATCTATTAAGGTTTTTAACCCCTCAAGTATCTACAAATAGTTTTCTTCCTCTCTAGTTGACATGTATGCACATACAACATTGAAATTCAATTGTGTTGGTGTTACTCAAATAATTTCAAGTAAGGAAATTCCATATTTATCATCTTCTATGTTTAATCCATTTGTAAAACAAAAGGAATTCATGTAAAATATTAACAGATACGGGATGTGCAAATGGATGTTCGCTTATTACATTTGATTCCAAATCACTTTGATTCCATTAAAAATAATGATTCTCAACCAACATACTGATATCATGTTGTAATATTGTTTGACCATCCATTTCTTTAGACTTAAGCTTTTGTTAGGCATTATAAATATACCTTATCATACTTACATTTCATTCAATTTGTTTTTGAAGAATCAATAGAGGTAGGGGTATAGTAACAGAAAGAATTGTCAGTGGTTGGGGTAGGGGAATGATAAAAATCACCAATGGATGGGGGGAGGAACGACAAGAATTTTTGGTGGTGGGGGTTGGGGAATGATAAAAATCTTTGGTGGTCGGGGTGGGGGACTATCAAAAATTGCTAATGGTGGGGGTAGGGGAACGCCAACGGTCACTAGTTGATGAGGGTATATTCAACCTTAGTTCTCCACGAAGTAAAAATTTCATTGCTAGATAAAAAAAACCATTACTAAAGTAGGAACCCTGTTATCCAATTAGACCAACCCTACAAGCTATAAGAACTGGACTAGCCGGTTCAATAAGAAACATGTCATTACTATGTCTAGTTAGGAGTATGTAAATTATTGGATGTGTTTTGTGTCTTTTTATTTCTAGCTTAATGATTTATTTCAGGTGAAGTGTTGATTGCTTTCTATAAGTGTTTAAAAATATTCCTACTTTATGTTTTATAATAAAAGGCTTTTAATATATAAAATAATTATTGAAGTACAAATCAAAAAATATTATGTAATATATGGTATCATGGAGACTTTTGTAGCTAGTGAAATTATATTCTTATTATACTAGCTTTAAAAATAATCCCTATAAATGAAAAGACAAAAATTAAAATTTATATATGTGACAGTAAGAATCTACTCAAACTTTGATACTTGAACAATAAAAGCTAATACTTAAACCCAGCTTGAGTCAATTTGAATTATAGAGATGATATATATTTTTAATAATTAGTCATTTATTAGGAATGATTCTATCATATAACTGTGGCATAAAAATACCTATCAAATAAATATAAATATAATAGTTGTGTTCCTATTAGGCCTACTCCATCTATTTTTTTTTCAAATATGTATTGTATCTTTTGTTTTAATACAAATTTATCACAATGAACTATTTGACCTAACATATAAAATTGTAATATACTATCATTGTAATTCTTGATTTCTCTAACCTAATAATCCATCCTTAATCATATAATATGTGTTTAATATTAGAGAAATTCTTAGCTAACTCTTCAAACACTAGAACCTTTTTCCTCAATCAGCGGTCGACTGGCCATCAAACAAAATAAGTGTTTCAATTCTTTGACCAAGGTTCGATCGAACAAGGCCTATGATCAACCAACCACTAGGTATTTTTCCTAATCTTGCTAATTTTTAAGTTTTTAGGTTTCAAAATGACCCCTTTACCAAATATTTTTTATATATTAGGGTTCCTGATACTATTTCACACCTTTCCCCATTTTTTTCCTTAATTTTTGGAGTTTATTTGATATTTTTTCCAATAAATATTTTATATAGCAAATTTCTATTTAAACAAATTATCTAAAAAACTTTTGTAGTTAACCATTGACTTTACAAATCCATGGTCAACATCCTCCCTTATCCTTGATCCGATTTTGATTTTCTCTACCTCAATCAACCATATTTTAGCCCAAAAATCATATCTCTAACACTTCCTCTGTAACACCCCCAAAAATCACAGTTAAAAATTTTTGTTTAATTAAAACCATACACAAGGACATGGGGTGTTACCGCTGTGATCAACACAATCCTAGCCCCCGGCCAGTCTCGCACCAACCACAAGACTATAAAAATTCACAAGATATTAAACCAATTAAGACATAGAACCGTAATGATTCTAAAAATTCATAAATAAAGAGGAAATTAGAGTGTGTGACTAAAGAGTCATTATAGAATGGAAAGTAGTTACAGCGTCAAGCCCCTGAGGGGAAAGAACAATATAAATAGTGGTATAGGATAAAAACTAGAAAAAGGAGAGTTAAGATGACACTTGATCTCAGGCCCCATGCCAAGTCTAACAGGTCATCACTCAACCCACCCGACGCATCAAATGTGTCATAGGCATCGAACACAACATCTCCTACTGCACCAACTTAGAAGGGACTTCTGCTTGTGAGAATGAGTAGCACCCATGAAACGGGTGATCAGCACACTACATACTGAGTAAGGTAACCATGCAGCTAAGGCCATACATGAAGAACAAATAATACCACTAGGTAAATATACAACTAAAGTTATACATAAAAGACATATAGTATAAGTAGTGATTCAGTTCAGTTAGACATAATCATTAGATATCTAGTCATTATTATCATTTCACACCATTCTCATTTTAAGTCCATGTGAGTATGGGAACCCTACTATTATAGTCAGTGGATCAAAAACATCTAGGGCATAATGCTCCTGGCTACTATTATTTACCAGTGGATTGATCTCCAGGGCAAAGTGCTCCTAGCTACTATTATATCAGTGGATCGGTCTGGCCCCAACTCTTATGGTGTACCACTGTAAGTGATTAGTATATTTCCATGGCTTATCATCAATTAAGGCTTAGTTTATTAAGCTTGAGATCCCCCACTATTATAGCTGGTGGATCGAAAATATCCAGTGCAACACACACCTGACCGCTATTATTCGCTGATGGATCGGTCTCCAGGGCACCTTGCACTTAGCCACTATTATGCTAGTAGATTGGTTTGGGCCTAACTCAATAATCTTCCACTTTAAATGGTTAGTGTCTTATCCATGTCTTATTTGTTAAATACTTCCACCTTATACATGCATGCCCCTTAGACTTCCCACTCACACACCTCGTCCACACCTACTCTCCTAAAAAGCCTCATCTTATATCTTGGGACCTCTATGACTCCTAGTACATCTAGACATCCTTTCCCCCTTTCCCTACTTATCAGGAATCCCCAAACTCCTATGTGTGTGGGTCAAAGCCCACTTTCCCCACATCTTCAAGTTAAATCACCATCGCCCTCTAGGGTTTTCCCCATAGAAGCCTTAATCTAGCCTATATGGCCTATTCTCTCTCAATCATACATTACCCATGCTCCCTTTAATCCCAACTCATCACCCCACTCGATCCACATCCAACGCCCCAACTTTAATTCCAATTTTGCATGTGTAGCCATGAAACCCTAGTTAGCCACCCCAAACCCTAACACCTCTCATTTCTTATGGGGCGTCCCTTCATCATCCTCACCTACCATTTCCCTTTTTCCCATGACACACATTTACCCTCCATGTGACACTCTTCCACTCTCACCCCATATTCCAACCTCTTCTATTATTTCTCCCTTCCATAATTTCCTCTACTTAGGGTTTTCCTCCCAAACCCTAGCCAAGTCCCCCCATGCACCCTTATACCAACCCATGTACTATTTTTCACCTATAGACTTTAATCACCCCAAAAACTCTCCCCTCACCTTACTTAGCCCTAAAGTCAACTTTTTCCATGTAAAGCTCACCCACATGCAAAGATTAACCATCCCATACAAGCCCTACACTCTCCATGTAAAATATAACCCATCCTCTTAATTTATTCATATTATCTCTTAGTTGCCCACCCATAGGTCATGAGATACTTAGGCCATTCTTACTTCCCTCTAGCTAACTCACTTTCTTTCTCCCTTACATCTTCTCACTACCACACCATACCACTTAAAGCCTCCTAGCATTCATGTCATAAAGGGTCATATCATATGCGCACTATACAAGTACAATTCATGCTATCATATTACACAAGATGTAAAAATACATACAACTTACTTTAGCTCCATGCTTAGCAAGCTTCACTACAAGAGCATAGTTCATAACCACATAAAGTACATGCATATGACCAATACACATAACACATAACACATAATATACATATTACACATATTAAGCCTTAACCACATCATTACCTAAAACAACACCAGGCTTGGAGCATGCTCCTATGCCTCCTTAGGGATCGGGCTTGGTTCACCAATAAGAGGAAAACACTAGAGTCTCTTATTACTTTCATTATTTCCAACTTTACCTCTAGTAAGAACTAGTATTAGTGATGATGATAATAATAAAAATAGCTTTAGTAGTATTAATAAGGGTGTTATCATTAAAGTGGCTAACAAATACATTAAGGATAATATTTGCTAAAATAGGGCTAGGTAGTTATATTAGTCATATCAGAATATTAATAACAATATTAGTAATAATAATGATAATAACTTTAATAATGATGATGATGATGATAATGATAATGATAAAATAATAATTATACCAAAATAATTTATACTTAAGTGCTAGAAAGGGTTACGGCACAACCTAAGTGAAGGTGGTTGCAAAGGTGGGGCAGCAGAAGTGGTGGTGGTTTTGGGAAAGGTTGGTATTTTGGGGTTGGAAAAGAGAGAGGGATATGATCATTGTGAGGTGGTGGACTCTCTGGACTTAGAGGGTTGCAATGGTGGTAGTGCAATATGGTGGTGGCAGTTGTGGTGGAGAAGGAGGGAGGAGGAAGGAGAGGGTGTAGCACCTTAATTTTTAGTACTAAAAAATTTAGTTTGCTGCAAAAATAACTAAGTAAAAATAGTGGGGGTTAACGCCGTGATTGACATAATTCTAGTTTATGCAACCACCCTTACATCAATCACAAGGCTAAAAGCTTTAAAGTAATACAACGAAATTAGAATCAAAAGTGCCTTTATAGTAAAATACTGAGTTTGGAGTATTACTCTGTGTTTTACAATACCAAAATATAAAAACGGGATATTGTGGATCAAGAATCTAAAAGGGGTATCCGATTTAATATATAACCCGGATAACAAATACGCTTCACCTAACCCCAACATAAATGGAGTCACTCATCCCCACATAAGGCATCAGAGGCCGTAAAGTCATCTACCTAATCCTCCAAAACCTGCATAAAAGAACCAGGGCCTTCTGCTTATAGGAATGAGCATCACCCATAAAATGGGTGGTCAGTACGCTATGTACTGAGTAAGAGAACAATACTATTGAAATAGGAATACAAGTAACACATGCTTTCACATTAAATGATAAAGGAATACAAACATGTAAATGATCATCTCATAAGGCATATTACGATTAACATCCTCTTATTAAGTATAGTCCATTTTCATTCTTTTACACACAATGAGTACAGAAACCCCACTATTCTTAAACAGGTGGAACAGTCTAAAACTTCTCAGGGACAACACATCCGATCCATTATTCTTTCTAGTAGAACGGAGGTGATAACATCTTCTTGGGGCAGAACACCCCTGAGCCACTATTATACCTAATGGAACGGGAATAAATCATCTCCTTAGGGCATAATGCTCTAGAGTCACTATTCTACCCAGTGGAACGGGAATAAATCACCATGGTCCTGACTCACACATTCTTCCACTTTAAATCATTAGTATCTTTCCCATAGATTATCAAGATATATTTTATTTCACGATGAGTAGGCGCCCCACTATTCTCGACCGGTGGAACAGTTTAAAACTTCACAAGGACAAAACACCTAAGCCACTATTCTTTTTGGTGGAATGGAGATTAAAAACATCATCTTAGGGCATAACACTCTCGAACCACTATTCTATCTGGTGGAATGGGAATACATATATATAGATTTAGGGAAAATATCACCATGATCCTACTCACATGCTCTTTCACTTTAAATGATTAATACCTTATTTAATGGTTTCTTCTCAGTCATAGAGCACAGTAAAAAAAATATGCATATAATATAGGTCCAAAAACTCAAGTCCTACCAAACCCTAATTACACTTCCTTTAGTGTTTATTCTCCTATTTTGGTTGTTCCACTCACATTGTATCATGACATCTCCTAAATCCCATCATCAGTATCATACCCAAAAAGTACAACCCTATTCCCATGAGTTTAATTTAGTCATCTCATCCATATGTATATATATTAAACACTAAAGTATTCAAGTCTAAATTCCATAATATTTTATGACACTTATATGAAATATTCATCATTTATGATTTCCAATAGTTATTCTCTAATCCATAAAGATGGGATAATAATATTAACATCTCAAGATGACTTGTCCCAAATTTACTATTAAACATTTATAAACCCCAAAATAACAATAATATTTCTATGAATTACTCAAGTTGTTATTGTCCTAATTTAAGTCTCCTCACACATAAATTATCAAACTTCCTTAATATCCCATAATGACCAAGTTACCCTTTTAACATAATTAGCACCTTTATTTTATAAAAACTTATACCTTTCATACATATTATTTTTCCAAGTCCTCATTAATCATCATACCTCATGAGAGACCTTAATGTCATTTTCCACAACTCATTCATCCCATATTCATACCATAAGACATAATTTCACAATTATGACATTATCATCATTCAACCCATATTGTATACCTTAAGTTATAATCTTTACAGATATGACATTCTCATCATTCAATCCAGATTTCATATCATGAATATACTTCCACAAGTATGATATTATCTTCATTAAACCATAGATATATTTCCACAAGTATGATATTAACAATACTCAGCCATATTTTATGTTATAAGATGCATTCTCACAAATATGACATCATTGTCACAATCATAACATAATGGTATCTCTTACAACTCTTATATTCTTTCAACACAACATGCATAACATCACAAATTATCAATATCAACATATGTTACATATTATAGCAGCAAAATCATGAAAAATACATTTAGTCATACAAGCAATTACCATCAAAAGTTCTAAGCATCGAATAGTATCCTTACCAACTAGGACATCGGGCTCTGAGTACGCAAAATCCTAGACTTCCTCCTCCTAAGCTACTGGAAAACCACCTATGAAAAATAATAAAATTATGGTTAGGCTCAAAGAGTTAAAACGAAGGGGAAAAATCAAGGTGAAGAGGGTAAAAGTAGGTATAACCGTAGTCCAATGAGAGCTTGAGATGTGTGGATGTATAGAGGAATGTGTGGTGGAGCTATGGTAGAAGTTTGGTGGTGTTTGGTTGAGTTTTGGGGTGAAAATAGGGATGCATGGCCAAAGGAATGAGGTTGCATGGCTGTGCGATAGGTGATGCAACTTCTGGTCGAGAGAAAACAAAATGCACGGCCGGGCAGTGCAAAATTGCACAACCGCGCAAAATTAAGCTAAGAGGAAAATTTTTACACTGTTAGATGGTACAAGGGTTTCACGGCTATGCAGTAGGGATTTTAAGTGTTGCATGGCTGTGCAGAAGGACGTGCATCGGCCGTGCACACTACAACGTTGCAACACACGAGAGGGAGAAGGAGGGAAAAGAGGTGGCGGTCGGCGAAAATAGTCAGCAACAGCGAGGGGGAAGGTTGGGGCAACCTTAGTGATCAGTCCACCGGCCAAAGGGCGGCGAGTGGTGGTTAAGGTGGTGCACGATGGAGGAAGATGGTGGTGCGAAATCCAAAATAGGGCAAGGAAGGGGAAGAAGAAGAATAAAAGGAGAAGAAGGGAAGGAGAAGGGTGAGGGAGCTTCGGTAATGGCTATCTGGCACAAAATATCAGCAAAGTAAGGCAAAACTAAAGAGAAGTAGGGAGAGTGTGAGGTATATATATATATATATATATATATATATATATATATATATATGCATGTGTGTTGTGTGGTATGGTTTTGGGGAAGGGAGAAAAAGAACAGGGGTGGCGTGCGATGGGGAGAATGGTGTTGGTGCAGCTACAAGTTGGTGATAGAGGTGATGGTTGCGGAGGATGGCTAGGGCAGTGTAATAGCTGCAAGGTGAGGGTAGTGGTGGTTGATGGAAGTGTTGCATAAAGGTCGAAAGGATAAGAGGATGCAGGGTGATGGGGTGGTGTGCAGGGTGCAGGTCTGCAAGGATGGGAGAAGGAAAAGAAGAAGAAGAAGAAGAAGGAAGGTGATGGGTGATGGGTGATGGGTGATGGATGATGGATGATGGTGCAGAAAAGGTGATGGGTGGTGGTGCAAGTGGATAGTGCAAGTGGGTGGTACAAGAGTTGTAGCAAAGGGGTTGGCGGGAGAAGGAGAAGAAGGAAAGAAAAGAAATGGAAAAAGGAAAAGAGAAAAGGTTGAGGGGATTAGTTTAGGATGATTTTAGATTAGTTAAGGGTAATTAGGATTAGCAGACATTTTAACGAATTTGATTTCAGTTTACGAATTACGGTTTATCAAAGGTAAGGTTTTCAAAATTGATTAATGTTTTAGGATTAAGGATAGGTTAAGGCTAATGTAGGATTTATTAGGATTAGTATCAAATTATGTGCTAATGATGTGGGATTAGCTTAAGCAAATCTTTGGGGTATTATAGAGGGAGAAAGGGAAAAATGAAGGGTAGGGAGAGGTAGAGGAGGGTCTGCTAGGTTGAGTGGGTGGTAGGAGAGGTGGTGATTGTGGCAGAAGAGGTGGAGCACGGTGGCTAGAAGGGCGGTGATGAGGTGCAAAGGTTAGCTCATGCTACCAACTTTGTATGATTAGGGTGGGCTGTGTTGGGATAGTCAAGGGTGGCAAGTGGCTTGGTTTGGTGAAGGGTGATGCAGAGAAGGGGTTGGGTGCTGTTTCGAGTGGTGGCATTGCATGACAGTGGCTAGGGTGGCATCTAAAGTGGCTTCGACGAAAATGGTCGACTTTTATAGGTAGAGAAAATGAGGGAAAATGGGGAATGGTGAGAGGTATTTACAGGTCGTGGGAGGAAAAAGAGGATAAAAGGGGAAGAGAACAAGGGAGTAGGGACTGCCATCCTATGGTGGTAGGTCGGCATGGGCCCTATAGATTTTAGGGTTACAAGATAGGGGATGGGAAACAGAAGAGGAAAGGAGCATGCAAGAGAGGCAGGGGAGGGGTAGGTTGGGCTAGAAATGGGAAGGAAAGGGATAGGAGAGAGAGGATGGAGCAATTCAGTATACAATAGTAGGGGGAAGGATGGTGGTAGGTCTCAGGCGTGACCTACAACGCGAGGACGGGGTAAGGGAGGAGGAAGAAGAAAGGAGTTGGGCCGGCCAATTGGGGGAAGAAAAAAAAAGAAAGGAAAGTGGGTTGCGCTTTGAGCGAGGGAGAGAAGAAATGAGGGGGAGGTTGGGCCAGATAGGAAAGGCCCAATCGGGGGAGAGGAAGGGAGAAAGGAGAAAAGAAAGAAAGAAAAGGAAAAATGAAGGGAAAAGGGGAAAATAGGGGTAATAGGGTAGTTGGGATATTTAGGGTATTTTTGAATATTAGAAAAAAAAATAAAAATTAGTAAAATAATAATTAAATTTCTTTTTATATTAATTTAGAAATTTTTTGGTAAATCTTCCTAAATCCTATTTCAATCAACCAATTACCCTAATCTTCCCTGATTAAAGTATTTATTATTTTCCTCCTTTTTGTCTTAATTACTTCTGTTATTTCATTAAAAATATTATATTTAATTAATCTCACAATAAATTTCTATTTTATTATAATTTCCTAAATTAGGGTTTTGGGGTATTACATCCTCCATACCCTTTTACATCCATTCTCTCCTTCTAATCAACTTTTTAGTTAAGTGTGGACCAAGCCAACTGCTTGCATCCTTCCCTCCAATTTTCACTAGACTTGGAGTGTGGGAGAGTAGATTTTGTTATGCTTTTGTTCGTCATTCATGACATCCTTCATTTTCCTCTCTCATTCTTTCTTGGTTACGAAGTTCTTTCTCTTTTTCTTCCTTTCTTATTTTGTTCTTTCCTTTAGTACAACACTTTAACATTTGTTTAAGTGTTTGAGAGTTAATGTTTAGTGAAAGGTGGAGGTGGAATCATATTTACAATTGTCAAAATCCATGATTTTCAATACCAACAATTTATCTTCTTTAATCTTTTTATTTCTTTCAATTTTGTGTACCTTGAACTTTTCTAAGCCCAAAATGTTTGTGAAGGTGATAAAAATCTTAGGCAGTGGTGACCAAGCTTGATTTTCTTATTTTTTTCTTAGGAACATGGATTTGGGTAATATGATCTAACCTTCAATATTAATATTTTATATGCCAATTGTTTTATTATTTAATTTCTATGTTTTAAATTAATTTTAAGAAAATATGAATATATGTTTTATGTGACAAAATCATGATGATATGTTTCTTATGATTTCATGTTGAGCATGTTTTGAAATATTATCATATGAGAAATGACATGATCATTTTATACTAGGCTTTTCTCCCCTTTTATAAATTGTGTCATGATAGGTTTATTTTTGTTAAGAATTTATTTGTCCATATTTTATTATATGTTTATGTGTGTGCCTACGCACTTTTGTGTGAATTCGGTGTTAAAAGGTCAAAATTTGTATTTATGATTTTTTGGTTGATTCTTGATCTTAGAAGTACTTTTTATCTTTTTAGTTGGTTTTAAATAATTTTGAGTATGCCATTGTGTTCATTTGGTATTTTGCCTAAAGTTTGATACAAATTATGTTAAGGGTTCAATTTGTTTAATGTTAGTTATAATTTTTATAATTGTATAGGTGTATATGAATATTTTAGTCATTTCACCTTAATTTGTGAAGTTTTAGTTCAATAAGTGGAAAATAATGAGAAAATAGATTAAGTGTAAAAAAGGTTGTTTAACTTCATTATTTTATTAAATGGCTCAAAATTGAGATTACTAATCCTAGGGGCATTTTTTGTCATGTTTTGTGTAAATTGTTTTTTCCCAAGTTTAGATTTCTCTTTAAGTTAATCTGATTAATGTTTCTAAGTATATCCTTAAATTTAGTGGATTGATGAGATTAAGTAGAGACTTTATATTATTAATGTGAGATCAATATTTTTCTGAGGCTTTATTATCTTTTGTTAATGTTAGATTATATATGTTTAATCAAACCTTGGTGATAATCCTAATTATCTTACTTTAATACAAGTGTTGGTATAAATTTACCCTTCTGATGACAGTGTTGAGCCTTTGTACTACATGAATAGTATTGGGCCTTTATGCCATGTAAATAGTGTGAAGTCTTTGTACCATATGAATAATTTTAGGCTTAGGTTATATAAATAGTATTATAATTTGATCCCTTATAGATTAAGTGTTGTGTTAAGCATAATGATTCTAATGTAGGAAATGGCTAAGTGCGGTTCTGTTGTTGTAAGTGTTATATGACGACCTTATTATATGTTTGGCTATTATTTCATAAATAAAAAAATAATTATTTAAAGTGAAATAAAGGCTTTAGTTGGGACTTTTGTATCACTTGGGGTGATCTTCAATTTATCTTTGATTATTTTACCATTATGGTTTTTTTTTACTTTAATGTAGTTTCTTTATGAGGGCAGAAGATTCCTTGTATATACTCTATAGGTTTTATGGGTTTTATAGAGGGTATACATATGTAAATGATTGGGTATATTAGGAATTAGATGAATTAGATTATTTTAATCCATTAAGTGAGTAGGATTAGTGTTTTTCATGTATTAGAGTAATATATTTATTGGATTTTTGGTTATTGTTGAGGGCCAACAAGTATAGTGTTGTTCAAGGGCCAGGTTACTTGAGTATTTTTCCTCAAGTTAAATAATCTATGTGATCACCATAAATAGAGTACAATAATCGGTCGTTGTAACCCCACCTTTGTGCATGTTCATTATATTGTTTTATGATTCATGAATTATTCCATAATCACATGTTTTATCGTTATCATTATTTTTTATGAATTAAGTTATCACATGTTTAGTCACTATTGTTGTTGCATGTTATTATTTTATGATTACACAATGACCATATGTGTTTCATTACTACCTATTTAGAGAAGATTGTGTTATTGAATCCAGTTGTGTACTAGTATTATAATTTTGTAGATGATATGTCATTCTTGCACCTGTGAAGGAGTGATTAGCTTTGGAACGAGTGGAGAGTTATAGCCATCTAAACTAACATGTGTTGTTCCCTAGTGCTTCACATATCTCTTTTTGGACTATTTAATCTATCTTCTCTCTCTCTCTCTCTCTCTCTCTCTCTCTCTCTAAGATTTGTTATGTTGTGATTTTTTCAAAAAATAAATAAATAAAATTATCTTTAACTTTTTTTGGTAGGTAAAAAAAATTATGTACTTCCAAAAACCAAGAATTAAAAGAGAATCAACTGCCAATAGTACTAGATATGCCTCAAAGCCTTATATGCTAAAAGTGAGCTAAGTTAATGTATCTATGCAACCCATCAACTTAATGTACGATTTACATGTTTTATATTTTGATACTCTCCCTGCCATGTCTTGAATCATATTTTGTCTTATTTTGTTAGTTTCCTTATGCTCTTGAGAGAATAAACTATTTTTTCTTTGATGTCACACGTGATGGATTGTAAATAAATCAAGGCTTGAATTACATGTTTTCTAATGTTTGGTCCTCTCCATTCTCCTATTGCCCACTAATGTATCTCTTTCCAACAAAATAACTGGTAGTTGAAGCCTGATTTTGCTTATTAGAGGTAACCAAATAGTTCTAAAAAAGTTACATTTAAAGAAAAGATGTGCATGAGTGTCAATTTGTTTTGCAAATAAGACACGATTTTCCTTGATGTGCAATCCTATAGCCATTAAACGATCCTTAGTCTGAAGCCTACTTTGTATTGCCAACAAACTAATAAAAGCATTTTTTTTTCATGACATACCAAAACCACACCACTGGACACCAAGAAACCTTAGCATTTTGAGGTTTGAGACGATCGTAGGCTCTAGCTAATGAAACTTCTCCCTAGTAAGTATATAAGGAAAAGGTTGAGGGCGAAGGATTCTCTTAATATATTCTCATAATCTTAGTAACTTCTTCATTATCCAATAGGTTGGAGGTTTTATTCTCACAACCCAAATATCCTAGCTCTTTAAGAAATAGGCGCGTCCCATTTAACCCATAGGAAATCCTTTTTTTTATCAGCATAATGCAACAATAACTTACACATGGTTGCTTTATTTCAGCATAATAAGTTTTTAATGCCAAGACCTCCTTCATTTCTAGGTAAACATATTGATTCTTAAGCAACCAGAGCTTGTTCGGATAAATTTGAAGTACCTAACCAGAGAAACCTTAAATAAATAGCATTAAATTAATATATAATATGGGTAGGGAGTGGAAAAAACATACTCCAATAGGTTTGAATGCTAAAAAGGATGGAGTTAGTAAGTTTTAGCCTGCCTATATAGTTGAGAAGTGTAGGTTTTCATGATTTCAACCTTAATGTGAATTTATCTATCTATGGTTTATACTGATGTTTTTTGAGGTATCTACCATCTGATGGAACTCCTATATATATGAATGGAAGCTCACCTTCAGGAATGTGGAACTCAACATGCAAATCATTCTTAAGATGGGAGGTACAACTGCCACTATAATATATATATGACTCTTCTTAGCATTCATGGTCAGACCTAAACAACTTGATAATTTCATGAAGTTATCAAGTAAAAATCTAACTGGGTCTTTAGAGCCATTACAAAAGAAGAGTAGATCATCCAAAAACATCAAATTTACTAGATTTAGATTCTTACATCTGAGGTGAGGTGTGAATTGTGGGTTGGGCCATAATCAAGACAAAGAGATAAGGTGATAGAGGTCTCCTTACCTTAACCATTTTTTTGCACAAAATGGAGAGTGTTAGGTTCCATTTAACTTGACGGAATAGCTATTAGTGGATACACATGCCATGATGATAGTCATAAAATTGGGGGAGGGGTGAAAACCATACAATAATTTTTGTAGGTAATCCCACTTTACTGAATCATAATCCTTTTTCATGCCTAATTTGATCATAATTCTAGGAGATGTATGTCTTAGATTATAGCCTGTAATAATGTGAACATAAAGCAAAATGTTATCCATGATTGCCTTTCATTTTATAAGCATTGACTAGGATTGATCGATTAAGGTAGGTAGGAGTGGATACAGTCTATAGGAAATGATGGTTGCAATAATCTTATATAAAGGATTACAACATACAATTGGTTTATACACTCATGCTCTAGTGGCATTAGGTACCTTAGGGATTGGGTTTAAAGTAATGACATTAAGAGAACTAGGTGTTATCCTTGTGACGAAAAAATCACTAATTATAATATAGATATCAAGACTTATGATTTCCAAGCACGATTTAAAAAAAAGAGCATTAAATCCATCGAGTCTTGGTGCCTTGCCACTAACCAAAGAAAAAACAATCGATGTTACCTCTTCTAATGTAATTGGTGTTAAAAGGGAGTGTTGTTGGATAGAAATCAATAACAATCCCTTCCCCATAACTGTGGGGTCAATAGCCTAACCTCTCGGAGTCTTAGTACCTAGCAATTTGATATAGAAATTGTGGAAAATTGAGAAGAGACCTTCTTTATCTGTGTATGAATTCCCCTAATCAACACATTACAAATGAATTTGATTCTTCATTTTTCTTCCTTTTACCATGGCATGGAAGAATATATTATTATCATATCCCAAGTAAAGCCATTTAATTATTGCTTTTTGTCTATAAATCATTTCCTCACATTTAGCCAAGATGTAAGGCTTATTTTTAATATTCAATCTCATATCATTATATATTTATTCAAAATTTGCTATTGCCTTCTGTACGTTAGCAATGATATTGAAATGCCCCGAAAATTCCTAATTTTAAATAGTATATTTAAATGAGGTTTTATTATAAAAAGTAATTAAATAAATTATTTTATTAAAATAAAAGAAAATTAATTAGGGAAAATCAAGAATAAATTTATAAGTATTTTTATTAGGAGAGAATTTGGGTATTTTAACTAATTAAGGATCTTATTTTGGAAATTTATTTAAATTAATTATTTTATTTAAAATAAGAAGGAGGAAATAGTTCCAAATTAATATTAATTTTATAAATAATTTAATAGAAGAAAATTAGGGTGTTTTGCTAATTAAAATGGAATATATGGAAAATCTTTTAAAAATCCTAATTTAGCCTAAAAAGGGATTTAAATATTATTTTATTTAAATATTCTAAATATTCAGATTAATTTAATTGGCCCTAATCTAATTTTTTCTCTTTTCCTTTTTCCTTTTTCCCTTTTTCTTTTTCTTTCTTCCTTTTTCCTTTTTTTTTCTTTCTTTTTCTTCTTTTTCTTTTTCCTCTTCTTTTCCCCGACTGGGCCTGGCGCAGCGGCCCAGTTTCCCTCGCTTTCCTTTCTTTCGTGCGCTCGGCCCAGCCCGCGCAGCGGCTGCTTCCTTCTCTCTCGCTGCGCTGTGTTTTGCTTTTCGTTCCCATAAAATGCGCCGTTTGAATTAATGAACTTACCTCCTCACGCCCAACCGTCCCGACCTGCCTCTCCTTTCTTTTCTCCCCGAACCGCCGGTCCACCTCCCTTTCTTCTTCCTTCTTCCTCCGTCCACCTCCATCGCTACGCTGCAACGCTGGCCGCCATCAATGGCTTCTCCGGCTACGGTGATTAATACCGTCTGTTTCTTGCCTCATTGTCTTCCTCTTAACTCCAGGAATAAATTGGCATAATTATTGGACGATAAATCTTGCCCGTTTCCTCTCCCCAGCCCCGCGAAACTTCGAATCCAACCAAACGATGCCCGACCGTTTTCTGCCACCGGCCACCCAAATTTTCGCATCTAATGACTTCCTACCGACCTCCAGCTCCTCATTATCCATTCCAACATCTATAAATAGCCTAATGGTAGGAGTTTTGGATTTTTTTTCTTACCCGAAACCCTCGGCGAGGGCTGTCATCACCGCAACTTAAGACGCGTCGTCCACCGCTGATAGCCAACCTCAGCACCACAACATCATCCCAAATTCTTCCCTGCAACGCCCTCTAGTTAACCAAACTATTTTCAACCTTCGATTCTTCTTGTACGAGCCTCAATAACCATGCAAAGTTGGTTGCTCGTTTCGCCGGAAATTTTTTACCCCGAAACCTTAAACCACCTTCCGCCGCCGTGCGCCGCCACCTTTGGCTGCACCACCACCATCGTTTTGTCCCTCTACTCCTGGGAAACCATAAACACCTCTTATCTCACCTCAATTCTCCCTATCTTTTTCCCAACATCCATCTTTCCCTCTTTTCTTCTATTTTTCCGGCCGCCGCCGCCGCCTCCGTGAACCACCGCTGGTGCCGCCTATCCCCACCAGCCTAAGGTTGAACCCTAGACCCTCTCAACCATTTTCCGTATTATTATAAGCCTTGATTTAATTTATTTCAATTATTTACATGTAAATACCATTATTATTATTCTTAATATTTATATTCTTAATATGTTTTATGATTATTATTAGTAGTATTATTGTTTTATTATTATTTATGTTGAAGGCTGAAGCCTTATTGTATTTTAATTCTATTTTATTATTAGAATAATTATTATTAATATTTTATTATTTATTCTGGAAAATCTTAGGCCCTAATTTTGTATTAACATTCGCACATATTTATTTTAGTATTATTATTTCTATTGTTCTTATAACCATTAATAATAATATTATCATTATCTTTATTATTTCAATATTATTATATATGTTATTAATTTTATTATTAATATTAAATAAATGGTAAGTCATTAGTTATAAGTAGGGTCGAAACCCCACTTTAAATTTTAAAGCTTATATATTATTGTTATTATTATTATTATTATTATCATTATTGTTATTGTTATTGTTGTTGTTATTATTATTATTATTATTATTATTATTATTATTATTATTATTATTATTATTACTATTATTATTATTATTATTATTGTTGTTGTTGTTATTATTACTTATATTCTCATTGATATTAGTTTTATTATCTTTGATATTATTATATTAGTATCATTCTTATTATTAGGGTAAAGTCTTTAACCCTATATTATCAAGGTTTATAATATCTCTATTATTTTTATGTCTTTAGCAAAGTTAGAATTTTGTTAAGGTTATTTTTTTAATATGTTATTATTTGGTCAAAGCCCTAAGGAGGCGTAGGAGCGTGCTCCAAGACCGGTGTCGTTTTAGGTAAGGGCTTACTAAGGCCATTGTGTGCTTCATATGCTATGCATTCCATGTTTATGATTATTAATTATGTCGTATATGATATGACATGGACTTGAAGTATGTTTTGTATGGCATGTGTATTATTTATGTATGATAATATGTGTTGTGACCCTGTAAGACATGCATGTGAGGATGTTGATATGATTTGTGCGGGGGAAAAGGATGAAAAATGAGGATGGAGAAAGAAGTTGGTTAAGGGATGTGAGTTGACCTAAGTATTCCATTGATTCATGAGTAAAGGAATAAAATGGAGAATTTTAGGGTTTCGTGTATGAGAATCTGATTTATGATTTTTGAGGTTTTGTATGGAGAATATAATTTATGGTTTTATATGGGGAACTTTAATTTATGGTTTTGTATGATTTTGTGTGTGAGAGAATTTAATCTATGGTTTTGTATGGAAGAATTTAATTTATGGTTTTGATTTGGAGAATCTAATTTATGATTTTATGTGGAAGGATCTAATGTAAGGTTTTATATGGATGAATCTCTTGTTTGATATGGTTCAAATCTAGGGTTTGGTATGGATGAATTTTTGGGTTGTATATGGTTTGAATTTAGGGTTTGGTAAGGATGAATACTTGGTTTGGTATGGATGAATCTTTGGGTTTTATATGGTTTGAATCTAGGGTTTGGTATGAATGAATCTTTGGGTTATGTGGATTGAATTTAGGGTTTTCTATGATAAAATCTTGGGTTTTGCATAGTAGTATTAATGGTTGCATGGTGGCATTAGGGTTTTCATTGTGGTATTAGGGTTTACATGGTGGCATTGGTGGTTGAATGGCGGTATTAGGGTTTTGAGTTAGGGTTTTGCATGGAGAGATTAATGTCTGCATGGGTATGAAAATTACGTGTAGAAAGTTAATTTGAGATGTAAGGAAGGTCATGTAAGTGTTGTTTGGGCCTTTGAGCACTTGGGATGAAAAATAGCACGTAGAGCAAATTAAGGGTACGGAGGAGACTGAATTATAATTTGTTGAGGTTAATTGTGGTCTGTGGTGGCTGCTTAGGGTTTTTGTCATATCAAGTATATTTGGTGATTAAAGTGTAATTGTGATTTGTGAAGTGTGTTGATTCATGCATGTCCAGGGCAAGCTTTGAATAAGATACTTAAGACACTAATTATTTAAAGTGGAAGATCGTTGAGACGGGACCAACCGATCCACCGGTTCGAAATAGTGGTTAGGGTTTTTTTACCCTATGTGTGACCGATCCACCGGTTATAATAGTGGTTAGAGCAAGATGCTCTATGCGTAAACCGATCCACCGGTTATAATAGTGGGGGTTCCCGAGCTCAACAATCACAAACCAAAGTTTTGCTAAAATGCCTAAAAGATACTAATTACTTACAGTGGAACACCATGCGTGCCGGAGCTAACCGATCCACCGGTTAGGAATAGTGGTAAGGACGCATAGTCCTATGTGTATCCGATCCACCGGCTATAATAGTGGTTAGGGTATGATACCCTATGTGCCTCCGATCCACCGGCTATAATAGTGGGGGCTTCCGTTTTCGCATGGATTTGATAAAAAGACATGATGTGTATCGAATTTCGATAAAAGATTAATTAAGTAATTAATCTGGACTATGATTGGGCCTTTACATATGTACCGGAATGATTGGTCGATATGATGATGGTCTTTATGATCTTTTATTCTTATGCATGATTTTATGTGCTTATGTGTTGGCCTTAGTGTTCAGTTACCTTACTCAGTATGTAGCGTACTGATCACCCTTTTCATGGGTGCTGCTCATTCCCACGAGTAGTATGCCTTTCTGAATTTGTGCAGGTGTGCGAGATATCAGTTGGGGCTGAGTGTTGAGCATGTTTGGCTCAAAGTTCGAGAGTATCATGGCCGTATTCATTCTTTACGCTATTTCATTCCTTTTGTTATTTCTTTGGTATAATATTTACCATTTATTGATTCAGTACTCGATTGAGTATTTTAATGAACCTTTTATCAGTTGTAAGTTTAATTCTCTTTTGAAAATGAATTACATTTCTTGATGCGTACTCTGATTTTGTTTTACAACCGTTTAACGATTATTTGGAGTTTAGTTTGTATTAATTTTGTAATTGATTGTTAATCTCTTCTTTAGCCTTAGCACTTAGTACTGGAACGGTCGGAGTGAACCAGTCTGGTACTAAGTGTGGCGATAACATTTCCAGAATTCACAGGTTTTAAGTATTCCTATTTTAATTACTTCCGCTTTTAAAAAAAAGTAGTAAATTTTGGGGTGTTACAGATGTTCCTATAATGTGTCTTATTAAATTACGTCAAATGTCAGTTTTATTTTTTTAGCTTATAAGTCATGAGCTATAGGCTATTACCAATGGTGGCAGTATCCCAATAAGTTCTAATTAGAGATAATAATGTAGGATTTTTAGTCTACATATCATACAAGGTGGAGGAGATTTTTCCATGATGAATATTGTGTTGAATATTGATAACTATTGAGGAATGATCCGGGATAAAAGGAGCAACGTAGTGTACATAAGATCCTTCAAACTAATTAATCCAATGGGGGTTACAAAGGACTCTATCCAATTTTCAACATAGTCTATCTCCCTGAATTTATCAATTTTAACATGGGTAGAATGATTGAGTAAATGTGAGATTTGTTAATTGAAGATCATTGAGACACTGCTGAAAATCCTCTACATCTTGTTTAGATAATGTGCCTTCACTCTTCTCTTCCTTGTTAATAACAATACTGAAATCTCCCATCATCAACCAAGGTGCATTTGTTGGTTGAACTAAACTAAGCTAATGTCATAGCTCTCTTTTATCCATTGAATCATTACTTCCATATGAGAAGGTGGTATAAAAATGGATTGAGCCTATGGTAGACATATTCTTGTAACATAAACCTTGAACATGTGATGCTAGCAAACTTATGTCCCAATTTTGTAGATCCCATCCAATCTAAACCCTACCATTATAATGGTTTTCATAATTATGAATCCATTTCCATCATGTCATAAGTCTTCTACATACTTTATTGTAATTATCTAGTTTAACCCTTGTTTCAAGCAATCCAATAAGAGTAATTTTATTGCTCTTACACTTTTTTTCACTTTTTTCTGTTTGAGGGGGTTATTGAGACCCTTAATATTCCAATATCCAACCTTCATAGTTGGATGCGGAAATGATGCAACACATAGTTTAATCTAGGTTTACTTGTTACCAACTTCCATTCTATATCTTTCTCTTGCTCCAAGTATAAGGCATTAGTGTTATGACTCTCAAGAGCTATATTTCCATCATCATGTTGTGTAATATGTCCCCTTGATCAAGTGGTAATGGTATCACGTATAGTCTTATTAATATGATGTAATATGTCCCCTTGATCAAGTGGTAATGGTATCACGTATAGTCTTATTAATATGATGTGGCAAGATAATAGAACTTAGATTTGTTGAAGAAGAAGTACCAGCTAAGGGTGCGAGTACATCATCTTGGGCCAGATCAGTAACACAATTTTTGGTAATGGGAAGTTGTGTGGTTACTTCTATTCTATTTTACCACCTATCATTAACTATTACCCATTTCTTCTTCTATTTTGCATTCTTGTTCAAGTATAAAGGGAATCTATTAGCTAAATAACCTGTATGTTGGCATAGCGAGCACATGGAAGGTCTTCATTCATACTCAGTGATTTGTTTATAGATAGTATCATCAGGTTTCTTTATATGAACAAATTCTGGTAGTGTCTTTTGGAGATCCCTTTCCACTAAGACCCTTACAAATGAAATCCTTTTATTTACAGTAGTTACTGCATCTATACCTATAGTTCGTGTGAATATTCAAAGGAAAAGAGAGAATTTAAAGGTTAGAATGAAGGCATGAGTAGTGGGTTGAAGATTGAGGAGAAGGGTGAGAATCTTCAAGCAAGATTTGACCAAGGCTAAAAGAAAACTATGAATCTTCAACCAATTTTCAACAAGAATTCAACAATAATATATCTTTGAATGTTTCTCCAAGAACACATTCAAAGGCTCTAGCTAATATTACTCCAAGTAATCTTAGGAATAAATTCACTCAAAAGAGAGAAAAATAACCAACTATTAAACTTGTTATTAGATTTAATTAGATTCAACTATTCTTCTTCTTCTCATATATAAGTGTAATCCCCCGAAATTTTAGAAAACTTATAATTTAATAAATAGTTTTATTTGAAATAAATTAGCTTTTAAAATTATTTAGTTTAATTATTATATGGACTTTTGAGTATATTAATGTGGATAGGAGTAATCAATAAATTAAAATTAAATATTTTATTATTTTATCATATTATTTTCATATAAATAATTTTTCAAACTAACATTTTACTAAAATTAGTATTTTTGAACCAATATATTAATTTATATTGAATTAAATTATTAAATTAAATAATTTATCAAAAATATTATATTTTATTATGCTCTAAATTAAATTAAATTACTTCTCCCTATTTCCCTTTTTCCTTCTCTTTCTTCTTTCTTTTCCTTGTCCTTTTCTCATTTTCCTCCTTCCTTTCTTTTTCTTTTTTTTTCTTTCCCTGGCTCAGGCTGCCAGGCTTGCTCCCCTCCTTGCACTTGGGCCAGCGGCCCATTCTCCCCCCCCCCCCACACGTAGGGCCACCCAGCCCTCCTTTCTCCCCTGGACCAACCGACCAGTCTCTTTTTTTCTCCCTTCCCCAACCGGCCTGCTCCCTTATTTCTTCTTCTCCCAACATCTCAACCCAGCAGCTCCTCGACTCGTCGCCATCGCCATAACCGCCTGCCACCCCGAACACCCCGCCCGGCCACCGCTTGCAACCTCTCACTACCACGTTGCTGCCACCACCTGTCTCCGTCTCTCTCTCTCTCTCTCTCTCCCCTGCCTTTTTTTTCATTATTTCGGAAATTGGGCAGCCATGCACCCCATCCCGCATGGCTCCCCTTTCCTCCTCGTCGTCACCCTCTCCCTGCCACCCTACCACCACCCCTGCTACCCTAAGCCCTGCCACCCGATCAACCCCTATCCCTCTACCCTTCCTCTTCTTTTTTTTCTCCCCTTCAACCATTTTCAGCCCCATCCTCTCGAGCCTTAACCCCCGACCTCCTCTCCTCTCTCATTTTCTTTTTCTCCCATTTCCACCCTATTTTGTGCACCACCGCCCCTCCGCTGCTCCAACCGCCACACCTGCAGCCTGCAGTGCCTCCTGCCACCTTATACTATCGCCCTGCACCACCACAATACACCCCCTCAAGCCACCCCGCATCTCTTCTTCCTTCCCTCTTCTTTTTCTCCCTATTTTCGCCCTTCTCGACAGCCCACCTGCAACCCCTCCTTCCGCCGCCGTCCGGCCGCCTTTGCCACCACCCAGAACACCAATCGCCTCCCTGCAACCTCCTCTATGATCCCCATCCATTGTTTGGCCGAAACAAGTCCCTGAACCCATCCATTTTTTCCTCCTCTTTTCCTTCCTTCTCAGCCCTTCCACCTCAACCCACCTCGGCAACCAACTTCGCCACATCGCCGCCACCGCATCTGCCACCCTTGGCCACCGTTAACCTATCCCCGACAACCACCTACACCCCCTCTTCACTCCTGCACCATTCCCTTGCCTTGAAACCTCCCCCATCTACCTTCTTTTCTAGCCTAAAGACCCCAACCCAAAAATAGCTATTTTACCTTCCTTCACCCCTCTTCGAGCCCTTTTTCTTTTTATTTTTGCATGCAGCTCATGCTGCATGAGCAGTATGAGTTGTTGCATTTATTAACCCATTTTTGTTAATAATTTCAAGGTATTATAATACTTAATTTAATTATTTCATTAAGTAAATTTCATAAGGTTTTATGCTTCGATTTTCTTATTCTAATATAATAATTGTTGATATTATTTTTAGGTGTTGATTTTTTATATTTAATGCTTGAATCTTTAACCAGGATACCGGTAAGATTCGATTTTATGGGATCTAAGGTAATCGTTAAACCCCACTTAAACGCATGATAAATGTATGTTTACACATTAGGAATCTTAATATGTTATTATGGCTAATACATGGTTGTTAATATAAATTATATGTTTGCTTGTATTCTTTAATAAAAAGGAAAGTATGCTCTTTTATGCGATATGTGTGGAAATGTTGCCTAAGGGAAGAATTTGATCATTAATGAAAGTGTTAATTACTTATCCATATTGTTTTATGTTATTGTGACTACTTATGCATAAATAATATTATTGTGAGTCCTAGGAGCATTTTAGTAATATTCCTTGTGCTAGGTTATGGCCTAATATGTGTGGGTGCTAATATGTATTATGTTAAAATATAATAGTTGGTGGAGTTGGGTATTGTTAATGGAGTATTAATATTATTATTTCATGCGGTAATGTTAATTAAATAAAAGTGGTCAAATAAAGGGGTAAAGTAGTAAATTTGAAGCCAAAAGGGCAATATGGTAATTTTACAAGTAAAAAGGGGCAATTGTGGTAATTATGGAAGTTAGGGGTATTATGGTAATTTTATAAGTAAAGGAAAGATGGTAATTTTTCAAGTAAAGGGCATTATGGTAATTTTAGAGGTAGAGGGGCAAAATAGTAATTTTATAAGTGAATGGTAGTATGGTAATTTTATAAGTGAATGGAGAAATGGTAATTTTATAAGTAAGGGGCATTATGGTAATTATGGAGTAAAGGGGTAATATGGTAATTTTGGAAAAGAAGGGAAAAATGGTAATTTTGTTAGGAAAGATAAAAATGGTAATTTTGGATGTAAAAGGGTAAAATAGTAATTTGTAAAGTAAAAGGAGTGTTATGGTAATTTTATAAGCAAAAGGGTATTGTGGTAATTTTGTAAATAAAAGGGTATTATGGTAATTTGGAAGTAAGGGGTAGAAGGGTAATTTTGTAAATTAAAATGATATTTATGGCACACTTGGGAGTAAGGGGTAACTTAGTAATAATGATCACGACGAAAGATAAATTGGTAATTAAATTATGATTATAAAAGGGGAATTGGATAATTATGATAATAGAGAAGGATAATTTGGTAAATCAGCCAATAAAAGGACATTATGGTAATTTTAATAATAGAGAAGGGCAATATAGTAATTATAATAATAGAGAGGTGTAAATGGGTAAATATAATTATGGAAAAGGGTAAATTAATAACTATGAATATGGAGAAGGGTAAATTAATAATTATAAATATGGAGAAGGGTAAATTAATAATTATAAATATGGAGAAGGGTAAATGGGAATTATAATTATAAAGGAGGGTGAATTAATAATTGTAATTATAAAGAAGGGTAATTTGGGATTTATAATTAAAAAGGGTAAAATGGTAATTATAATAATTGAGAAGGGTAGAAGGGTAATTATGACAATGGAAAAGGGTAATTTGGTAATTTAATCAACTAAGGGGCAATTCGGTAATTATGATGATGGAGAAGGGCAATTTGGTAATTTAACCGACAAAAGAGTAAGTTAGTAATTGTTTAACCTACTAGAGGGGCGAATTAGTAATCATGATAGCAAATATGGATAATTTGGTGATTTATCCAACTAAAGGGCAAGTTGTTGATGGTAATAAAAGAAAAGGGCAAATTGGTAATCTAACCAACCAAATGGGAGACATGTTAAGTGTAGTAATTATGAGGGGTGAATGGTGATCTAGAAAGCGTACGGGGTGACTTGGTAACCTAAACCGGATAAGGGGTAATTTGATAATTATCCAACCTTAAGGGTAATATGGTAATTTATCAAGTAAGGAAAGGATGACTTAGCGGTTATATAAGTGAGGGGTAAATAAGTAATTTGTACCTAATATGTTGTTATGACTGTGGAGTTTCATAATATGATTTAAATAATGCTGATTAGCCAAGTAAGAGTATTTGATAATCAGTATGGCCTTAATGATTTCTCTATATTATCTTGGATAACCGCCTGAATAAGAAATGGCTAATGATATCAGAACGATTGAAAGTGAATAAGTATCTGATTATTGTGTTTTTCGTGATCACTTTAATTAAGACACTAATACTTAAAGTGAAAGACCTCGAGATCGAAAATGTGATTCTTTAGGGGTCGCTACCCTAAAGACGTGGTTTAGTCCACGATTATTCTGGTATTCACTAGTGTGCCTTTGTGCTCCAGCCAGGCCCTATATCTTACTTTATCTAGCTCTACGGACCTAGTTAGAGGGAATGCATACTTATGGATTAGGTGTCCTTGTCGGTAGGGTACTGAGTAGCTTTATGCACCAGTACGACTAGGGTACCTTTGCGTCCTTGGGTTCATGGTTGAAGGGTACTAAGTAGCTTGTATGCACCGGTACAACCGGTGTACCTTTGTGTCCCGGGTTCTTGATCTCCCATCCGAGGCAAATAAATGAAATTGTTGTGCTGATTAAAGAAAGGAAAAATACTAATCATGAAAGTGAAAGATTATGAGTCGGGCCCAGTTGGATTATGATATTGATTACCGATCCACCGGTTATAATAGTGGCCCAGGAGCATGTTGCCTTGGCAAGTGATTATAAGTACCGATCCACCGGATATAATAGTGACCCAGGAGCGTGTTGCCCTGGCAAGTGATTATGAGTACCGATCCATCGAATATAATAGTGGCCCAGGAGCGTATTGCCTTGGATGATTTTGATATATATTCCGATCCACCGCCAATAATAGTGGGGGTTCCGAGCTCAATAAAATCAGTCATGTATGTGAATAAAGTTATAGAAAAATACTAATCACTTATAGTGGAACACCATGTGAGTCGGGGCCAGACCGGTCCACCGGCGAATAATAGTGGCCAGGAGCGTTTTGCCCTGGAGACCGATCCACCGGCATAGAATAGTGGTTAGGTGTGTTCTGCCCTATAAGTGACCGATCTACCGGCTATAATAGTGGAGTTATCGCACTCACATGGATATAAAATATGAGATTGATTGAATAATGATGGACTAATGGCTTAAGGCTGGAATGTATTGATTTTGCACTATGACATGGCTTAAGGCCCGAAAGTATCGATTGTTCATAATGACCTATTGATATCTGATGTGAATGTTATATATACACATCTTGTTATATATGCATGTAGTTTTGTATCATGTGTGACATTACGGGCCTACTTTTAAGTGTGACTTTAAAGGGTTACTCAGTACCATAATACTGAAGGGTTCCATTCGTGGGGCCCCTGCCAATTCAATGGGCAGTGTCCCTTATAGGTCTTTTTCAGGTGCTACTCAAGTGGGCAACGAAAAAGAGCGTAAGGATTATCCGACCTTTAGGATTTCATTCTTCCTGTTCTAATGTATGGTTTAAATGTAATCCATTCTTGTAACCACCATTGGTGGAATCTATTATTATAAAGTGTTTACTTGCGCAACTCTGATTTAAAATGGTTTGAATTTCTAGCAATTGATATTTTGTTCTTTAGCCTTAGCACTTGGTACTGGAACGGTATGAGTGAACCGGTTTAGTACTAAGTGTGGCAGTAATATCCCTCAAATTCACCATTTTATATTTTGCTTCCGCTATTTGTTTTAAATAAAACGAAATTTTTCAGTAGTGAATTTTGGGGGTGTTACAATAAGAGTATCGAGTCATGCCTTATATAGGTAGTGAAAAGTTTGCTAAGTATCACACTAAGATAGACACATTAACGCACATGTGGCTACCTAGTACACTAGCATATAAAAGAAAAATATTACTAACCTATATAATACATTAATCAAAATACAAATTATTACAAATAAATATAGCTAATTATTACATGGAAACAACTAACAAAAGCCCTAATTTATATAAGAATGATAATTAGGTCTTCTTTAACCTGAAATTTTGAAATCCATGCATAATAGCTCATTTGACTTGTAATAACTTTTAACATAAGAAGCAATCTTACATGTGTTGACATCTTGAATCTTCCCCTTGCAAATATGTTACATACCTACAAAAATTATTTAAAATATACTTATTATGGTTAGTCAAAGTTATATCATCAAAGACACATATTGTAATAGGCTCCATTATTAAGAATGCCAAATCCACATTATCATGAGATGTATCATGAGAATCCATAGATACTCCTGCATCATTCTCCCTAACATGAGAAGATTTTTCCTCAAATTGATATCAATATAATAAGGAGACAAATCACCAATATTAAATGTCCTTGAACATTGCCATAGGATTCTGGAAGTATAAGTTCATGAGCACTTTCTCCAAATTTTCTAAGTATTTTAAATGGTCCATCTGCTCTTAACATTAGTTTATGTTTTCTGAGATTAGGAAATATTTATTTTTGCAAATGTAACTAAACTAAATCACAAGGAGAAAATACTAATGAATTTCAATGTTTATTAGTTGGGTTTGGATACCTTTCGTTGGCTCATTTAATGTTTCCCTTAATTTGTTGAAAAAGCTTTTGAAAGAATTCAACTCATTCCTTGGCTTCATAATTTTTAAACTTACCTTTTTCAAGGGTACCATGTCAACTAATATGTACGGATTCACCCTATACACAATCTCGAATGGAATTGAGTGATTAGTACTTGAAAGAATTCGATTATAAGTAAACTCTACATAAGCTAAGTCAATATCCCAATCTTTATTACTTTTACTTACCAATCCTCTTAACAAAGTGCTAGGAGTATGATTTGTAACTTTAGTTTGTCCATCGGTTTGTGGATGATATGATGTACTAAATAACAACTTAGTTCCTAACATGTGTCATAATGTCTTCCAAAAGTAACTAAGAAACTTGACATCTGTATCTGAAATAATACTTTTAGGTATGGCATGTAGTTTCACAATTTCAGTGAAATACATATCAACAACATTTGTAGTATCATCGGTTTTATTGCATGGAATAAAATGATCTATTTTAGAAAATCTATCTCACATAACCATAATAGAATATTTAGCTCTTTTTGTTCTATGAAACCCTAAGATGAAGTTCATACTAACTTCTTCTCATGGTTGACTAGGCATAGGTAATGGTGTATACAAACCTTTGTGGAAAAAAAAAACTTTCACTCTGTTTACAAGTAACATATCGGTTTACAATAAGTTATACACCTTTAATCATGTGTGGCTAATATAAATTCTCTTTAAATATTTATAATGTCTTTTGAGTACCAAAATGTCCCACTATACTTCCTTCATATACTTCCAAGATAAGTAAATCACTTATACTTGATCTCAGTACACAAATTCTATTAAGTTTAAATAAAAATCTATCTTGTAATGAATAATTTCCATGATATCCATTTTCTTTCCATGCTCTATATTCATTACTAGAGTCTTCATATTTAGGATAAGATTCTTTTAACATTTCAAAACCTAGAAATTTAGCATCTAATATAACAAGTAATGTAAACCTTCGAGAAAGAGCATCGACTACTACATTTTATTTTCATCTAAGTGTTTGATAGAGAATACAAAAGATTCTAAGATGGTTGCCACTTTGCATTTCTAGGACTAATTTTCTTTTGACCATGTAAATATTTCAAAATCTCATAATAATAATGTAATACAAAGGGTTTAAGCCTCAAATAATGATTCCATGTCTCTAAGCTATGTGTGATGGTAAATAATTCCTTGTCATATGTTGAATAATTTAATTTAACTCCATTTAAATTTTCACTAATGTATGAAATAGATATTTTTTCTTATGAAAGAACTCCTCCTATACCTACCCTGCTAGCATCATAAGTTGCCTAAAAAGTAGTTCAAAATAAGAAATAGCTAACACGTGAGTATTGCACAATTTATTCTTAAGGGTTTCAAAAGCTTTAGTGGCTTCATTTCTCCAATTAAATTATCCTTTTTCACAAGTTGAGTAATAGGTGCAAATATAGTAGAAAAATCTTGAATATATCTCCTATAGAAACTAGATAACCCATGAAAACTTCTTAATTGGTGAACATCCTTAGGAATAGGCCACTTTTTAATATCTTGCATCGTAGTAGTATCAACTTTAATACCTTTTCCACTAATAATATAAATATGAAAAACCATACTTGGAAGCATACATTCACTTTTTTTTCAATTTTTCATATAGTTTAGTTTCCCTTAACTTATCAAATAGTTTCCTTAGATGCACAAGATGATCATGTTCATTCTTACTGTATACAAGTATGTTATCCAAATAAACCACAATGAAGTTACCTAGGAAAGGAAAAAGAATTTCATTTATTAGTCTCAGGAAAGAACTAGGTGCATTAAATAAATCAAAAGGCGTAACAATCCATTTATAAAAGACCATATTTAGTTTTAAAGTTCATCTTCACTCATCCCCTTTCCTAATTCTCATTTGATAATAACCACTTCTTGGGTTAATTTTGGAAAATACGCACGCACCAAAAAGTTCATCAAGAATGTCATCAAGTCCAGGCATAGAAAATCTATACTTGATAGTTATATTATTTACAGCTCTAGAATCTATACACATGTGCTAGGTACCATCTTTTTTAGGAACTAGCTACGTAAGTACACAGTAAGGACTCATACTTTCTTTTACATAACCTTTATCTACTAGTTCTTGTATTTATCTTTGTAATTCCTTAGCTTCTTCTAAATTACATCTATAAGCAGCTTATTAAGTAAAGGAATTATGGGAATTAAATATGTAGCATTCTCTATACCTCTAATAGGTGGTAATCTAGGAGGTAAGTCATTAAAGAATACATTATTAAATTCATCAAGTAATCTAGTAAGGTTCAAATTGTTAGCATTTCTCTCCCCAAATTGAGATTCTTTTACTACTAATGCATATCAAACACCCTCATCCTCAATGTAATTAATTTTATCTTTTTCACCTAAGAATAAACTATTTTTAGTATCAATAAGTTGCATATGATCACATTGAGATGGTTTCAATTTATATTTATTTTTACCTTTAAGAACAATATACCCATTAGTCACACCATTATGAATTGAATTTCTATCATATTGCCACGATATTCCTAGTAAAATACCACAAGCATCCATAGGCAATACATTACATAATACTTCATCATGATAGTCACTAATACAAAAAGTAATTAGGGTTTGCTAATCTACTTCAGCACCATTGTCATTTTTAAGCCATTGTAATGAATATGGTGCTACATAGGCTAGGTACCGTGAGGGATGCACATTGCACATGGAGGCACAAAAGGCTTACATATAGGAAGGTTGGGGAAGTGTGAGCTACTAGCAGAGGAAGGTGGTGGATAACATGGGTTGGTCACATTAGTTGCTCAGATGAGTGTGAAGCATGGTGTTTGAGAGGGAGATAAAAGATGCTAGGTAGAGGCGACAGTGGTGGAGTTTTGGTTAGTTTTTGGGGCTGGAACAAGTAATGCTATGGTGTTATACGGTAGTAAAAGTAAAGGAGGTTGGGTGGTTTCCAAGAAATGGTGGTGGTGGTTGCTAGCGACAATGAAGGGTGCACAAAGGAGGTGATGTGAAGTACTAAGCTGTTGGGGAATAAAGAAAGGTAACAAACTAGGGGGAAGAAGGAGAAGAGGATTTTGGTGGTGGATCTCGAGGAAAATAATGGAAGTTGAAGGAATGAGGGTAAGGTCAAGATTGGTAAAATCTCCCTACTACTTGGTTTGAATTCACAAATGAGAGGGAGACATACAGAGGTCATGGCAGTTAACTACAAAATAAAAAATTCCCAAGACAAGGGGCTAGAATAAGGGGTTATTGGGTGAAGAAAAGGTAAGATTTGGGGCTGGCAGAGTGAGGATGATTATAGAGGATGAGAGGTTCATGTTTGTGTTGGTGGTGGTGTGAAGAAAAAGGAAAATAAGGAAGGAATAAGAGTAATGCCAGTAGGTGGTGGTATATAAAAACTAGATGGGAAGGGAGATTTGTTGCATGTGCAAAAGGGGTAAGTGAGATAGAGATGGGGTTTGCAAAGAAAGGATGGTAGGCGCAGAGTGTTAGATTAATATTAGTTTGGTTTAGGTTTACTTAGGTTAGGCTAGTTTGGTTAGGATAGCTTTTTTTATTAGCAAATGAAATTAAGAAGATGAGAGTTAAAGAAAAGGGAACAAATGAAAGATAAATAATTAGGGTAAATTATTTAAGAATTAGTTTGGGTTACAATTTAAGTGTAAAAAAATATATTTAAGCCAATATTTAGGGTTGAGTTTCAAATAAAAGGATAAAAACCTAAAAATAAAGGCTATAAAATTTTAAGGTGTTACATAGACATAATCCACTAATTTGAGCATGGAATATGGTTATAGTATTTGATATGAGCTAAGAATGAGATTATGAGATGTTGTGTATTTGTGGTAGCATGTTGTATGCATGAATGATTTACAATTTTATGGTATAACCTATTTGATCCATACTACCTCTATAAAAAAGACATTGTTTACTCAATACATCGGCATTGCGATACTTCACTTGTGGGTGATTTGAAGCAGGTACTCGATAAGGATGATATTGATCTATATGATGATGTACCTAGGTAAGAGTGATGTTATTTGGGTTTTAAGTTATAGTAAAATTTATCTGATGGTGCTTCGGGATATTTTATATTTTAGATATTTTGGACTCATGTGTTTCAATTCTCTTTTTGGATGTATCATTCTAGGAGTTAATCTCCGCAACATATCTTGTTACACTATTATTAATTTCATTATTTTCTATTTAGTGACTTGTTTTTGAACTATTTTACTTATCCCTTAACAAAATAAAGGTATAGATACCATAGTCAAGTTAAGATTGGTGGTAGCAAACATGTTTTGGTTTGTGCTTTAAAAAATCTATGGGTTTTGGGAAAAAAAATGTCCAAAATTGTAGGGTGTTACATGTTAGTATCATAGATTTTGGTTCAAAATTCCTCATTATGATTTCAAAGGATTCTACCCTAAGTGTTTTGGAGCCTAGATAATCTTAAAAGGATTTGTCAATTTGGCCTAGGTAGCCTTTATGTGACTATGAATTGGTAGTCTTGCACTAAAGCAAGGTATTGATTATTATTCTAACATGGTTTATGTGTTACAAGTTATAATAGTTCAAAATGCTCATAGTTCACATTTCAAAGACAACCATTAAACTCATCTCGAGGATGTTTTTGTCTTCATTTTAAAGTTTATACATCAACAAACCCTATAGCCTCTGGTTCAACTTCAACATTTACCACCACCTCTATATCTTCAACAAGAGGTAATTATCAATGACGTTTAGTTATATAGAGTCACCAATCATCACCCCTATGTACCATGATCAAGAGGAATAAATTGCTCTTAAGGCTTAGATTTGAGACATGGATAAGACCTTTAAGGCAATGGATTACCCCAATACGAGGAGAGTTAGTTTGGTTGCCTACTTTCTATGAGAAGTAAGAAATGAGTGTTGGGTTGTTCATCATGTTTTGAGAGGATCATCTATGTACTAAGAGGATTTCAAGGTATATTTGTGCTTGTGCATGTATCCCATTAGCCATAGAAGGTATAAGCTAGATGACCTTTATTTGTTGCTTACTTAAGGGACAATGACAATCAGGGAGTACTACATCAGATTCAAAGAGATTTTAAGGTTCTTTATAGATATTACAACCAATATTTTCATGACCATATTCTACTTTAAGAAGGGGTTTTTTGTTTAATATTTAGTGGATGATGGGAACTGACACTCACCAAGATTTAGTGACTCTTTATGATAAGGCATGTAGTATTGCCAAATTAGTACATGAGCAAAGCTTAATGCTAAGAGAAAGCTTGAGCCCCAACATAGTGACCAGAGAGTGCATCCATGTATTGTTGATCAACCTAGTTTTCAAAGGGGTTAAGGTTTTATGTAATTCCAAGAATAGAGTTAAAGGAATTTTTAAAGTATAGGTTTTCTAGAGAGATGATTTAGTGTAAGGCCAGTGGTAAGATAGGACACATTGAGATATTTGATTGGGTATTTAAATATAGCATAATATTGTGTTGGTTCGTGCATGTGTTAGAGAAGGTTAGTGTAATTTGGAGCCATAAGTGTGAAACACTGGAGGGTGTTATATTACATGGACCATGTTTATTTGAATCACTTTTGATGTGTTTTTTGGGAAAATTTTGAAGGTAAGGAAATAAACATGATGGTCTCATGTTTCTAAAAGATGGGCAGTGTTTTTCCTTATTTCTGCAATATGTTGTTTTGCTCTGTAGGGTTTTTTTATATAAAAAAGTGACATGTTGAAGCCCTAGCCATTGAGAGTCATGCACCCCAACTTTTTCTTCTCCTACATAGAATTATCCCTTCAAATAGAATTGTTGATTTGTATATTAAGTGATTGATTAGTTTAACCATATTGTTATTACACAAGAGCACTAAAAAGATATTTACTTTTTCCTAAATTGTCCTATTTTGTGTGTGTTCTCAATTAGACATAATCTTGTTAATATCAATTTTTTGTGATTCTTTCTAAATCCACATAATTTGGTATCAAGAGATCTGGTTTTTGAGATGGGTATAAGATTTGATATAAGATTAATTGATCTGTTAATTTTAGATTACGAAAAGTGAAGATGCAAACGATTCAAATTCTGAGAAGGTTGGAAAAATCTCTATCCGATTATTCAAAGAAGCTAGAATTAATGACAGATGACAGATTCAAATAAATATATCTAAAGGCCCTCTACACCATACAATTATGTTTCTCAAATAAAGTGTTGCGTGAAGTGGCAAAAGAATTGACGACAACTACCTTGTGGTTGAAGCTAGAGACATTATACATGGCAAAGTCAGTAGCAAATCAACCACTATTGAAGAGTCAGCTTCATAACTTGAAACTACGCAAGGGTCAATATTCAAACATTTATTTGGATGAAATTAACTATATTGTTATGGATTTGCATAATATAGATGTTAAATTAGATGATGAAGATTTGGATATTATGTTGCTACGTTCTTTGCCCACAAGTTTTAAACACTTTCATCATACTATTCTATATAGGAAGGACTAATTAGTCCTTGAGGGTGTGAAATCTACCTTGCTACAATGAGAGTTGATTGATAGTTAGTTGACTGGCAGTGATACTTCTGGGGACTCACATAATGAGGGATTGGTAGCTAGGGGGAGTCCTCAAGAGTAAAGGTCTAGTGACAATAAAAAATGTAGATCTAAGTTGAAGAGTTGATAGAAGAATGTGACATGCTATAGGTGTCACAATAAGGGGTATGATAGGAATTTTTGTCATAACTAGAAGCCTAGTGTTACATCCAGTGAGTCATTTGGTATAGAGGATGACGTTATAGTTACTCATGATGATAGTGATGGAGATGTGTTATCGACCACTGACAAACATTACAAGATTAGTGATAGATGAATCTTGGATTCTTGGTGCTCTTACTATATAAGTCCCAACCAAATTTGGTTTTAGACTTTCAAGGTAACTCAAGGTAGAGTTTTCTTGATGGGAAACAATGATGCTTACAAGGTGATGATGCATGACAGTGTGGTCAGGACACTTCCAACGTGAGACATGTTTGGAGATTATTAAGAACCTCATCTTTTTAAGTTCCTTGGATTGTAATGGGTACCGATGTGTTATGAAAATGGTACCCTAAGAGTTAAAAAAGGGGCTTTGGAGGCAATGAAGGAGAAGCGGGTCGGGACACTATGACATCATCAATTTTATCATATTCGGATGTTACAAAACTTTGGCATATGAGACTAGGACGTGAGAGTGTCAAGGGTATGACTAAGCTCTCTAAGAGGGATCTACTAGATGGATAAAGTATAGGTATTATGGACTTCTATGAGTATTGTGTATTTGGAAAGCATATGGCAATTAGGTTTTTTTTCAATAAAGTATAGTATGATGGGGCATCTTGAGTATATCCATTCATATTTGTGGGGTCCCGCAAGGGTGGTTTCCAAAGGTGGTTCGCAGTACTTGCTCACACTCATTAATAACTTCTTTATAAAGGTATGAGTTTATTTATTACAACATAAGAATGATGTCCTTGGTGTTTTAAAATGTTGTTTGACCTTGATAGAGAAGTAGACCGAGAAGTAGCTTAAGTCTATCCGGACAGATAATGGTCTTGAGTTTGTTGAGTAGAGTTTCATTGATTTTTACTAAGATCATAGGATACAAAGACACCACACCTATGTTGGAAGACCATAATAGAATGGGGTTGTTGAGTGAATTAACAAAACCCTGTTGGAGAATACTTTATGCATGTGATCACAAGGAGGGTTAGGCAGAGACTTTTAGGCTACGACAACTCATATAGTAGAATAATTGGTGAATCAATCACCAAATTGGTCCACTAATTTAAAGACACTACAGCATTTTTGGTTTAGTAAGCCAACTGATTAGTATGATTTGCATATCTTTGGTTGTCCTGTCTAAGCTTATGTAAATGACATTAAAATTGAGCCTAAAGCCAAGAAGTATAATTTTTTTAGTTTTACATCTATAGTGAAGGGGTACATGTTATGGGACCCAACTGCATTTAAGTTATTGACTAGTAGAGATGTTACCTTTAATGAGTATGTGCTCCTCTAGAAGACTGTGTCTTGTGATGGTATCACTAAAGAGGTAGCACAAGAGAGTGCTTTGGTTTAAGTGGAGGTTGAGGTTGAGTTGGGTGATAAAGACCCTTTTGATAGACTTGTTATTCTTAAAGTGGGTGGATCCAAGCAATAGGTGGAGTAGAGAGGCATTTCTCCATGCAGAGGATGGAGGATTATCAAGCCTCAAGTCAAGTACAGTTATGAAGAATTGGTTAGCTATAGTTTGTCTAGTATAGAGACAATTGTTGATGTGCACGAGCCAACATCATTCTCAAAGGTTGCTGAGAGTACTGATTATGCTACGTGGTGTGCTGCTATGGAGAAGGAGATAGAGTCCTTATTGATAATCCTCCAGGGAAACTTGTGAAGGCACCGAGGAAGAAAAATATTATTGATTGCAAATGGTTGTATATGTTCAAACAGGGAGCTCCAAGGGTCAAGAGACCAAGGTATAAGGCTCGTTTAGTTGCACGTGAATTCAGTTAGATTCCAAGTGGGGACTATAACAAGGTATTTTTTCCTATGGTTAGACATACTTCTATTTGTACCTTACTTGCGCTTGTGGTCATGCATAACTTTGAGTTGGAACAGTTGCATGTTAAAACTATATTTTTGCATAGTGAGCTTGAGGAGGAGATTTACATGTGACAACCTGATAGGTTTATGATTGAAGGGATGCATGATCATGTGTGCCTATTGAAGAGGTCACTATATAGTTTTAAGTAGTCTCCTAGAAAATGGTATAAACTATATGATTAGTTTATGCTTGAGCATGGTTTCTCCTAAAGTGAGTATAATGGATGTGTGTACTTGAAGAAGGTGGAGAGTGGCTCTTTTGTGTATCTTTTGCTACATGTTGATGATATGCTTGTTGAAACAAAAGATATGTTTGATGTTGATAAGTTGAAGGTAATGTTGAAGAGTGAGATTGAGATGAAAGATCTTGGAGCTAAAAAGAGGGTTCTTGGCATGGAGATCATTAGAAATCATGAGCAGAAGCATTTGTACTTGTCACAGGAGTCCTATGTGAACAAGGTACAAGAGAGATTTCATATGATGGGTGCCAAGATGGCTAACACTTCACTAAATACTCACTTCATATTATCTACTTTGGATTGTCATAAATCTAAAGAGGAAGAGGAGTTCATGGTGATTGTCCCTTATTTGAATGTTGTTGGTTGTATTATGTACGCTATGGTGTGTACCCAGCTTGATATTGCTTAAGTTTTTAGTATTATGAGTCGATATATGGAAAATGCATAAAAGGCTCACTAGTAAGCAGTGAAATGGATCCTTAGGTACTTAAAGGGAACAACAACAACTTGTATTAAGTATGTAAGATCAACTAATTCACTTGTTGAGTTTGTGGACTCTGATTATGGTGGAGACCTTAATAAAAGAAGATCCACAAGTAGATATTTTTTTCTATCTTGGTGGTTTAGCTATTGGCTAGAGGTCTTCATTGCAGGATGTGATTTCCTTGTATGTGACTGAAGCAGAGTATATGGCAATGATAAAGGCTTTTTAGGAAGCCTTGTGACTTGGTGGATTAGTACGAGAGTTGGTATTTGGTCATGGTGCTCTGGTTGTTTGTCATGATATCCCGAGTGCTATATGTTTAAAAAAGAATCAAAATTATTTCCATCATCAAACAAAGCACATTGACTTCATGTATCACTTTATCCGAGGTACTATTATTATAAACAAAGTTATGTTGGAAAAAGCGAGTACTTTGGATAATCTAACTGATATGCTTATGAAGTCACTAACCGTGAGTAAGTTCAAGTATTTCTCGGACTTGATTGGTATTCATAGGCCATGAGGTCCTTTGTTGGGTTAAGGTTTTTTGTAGAGGTCTTCACATGTTATATGTCACAAACACTGTGTCAAGGTGGAGAATTGTGAGATTTCACTTGGCATTTGAGTAGAGCATAACATTATGTCGATTCGTACATATGTTGGAGAAGTTTGGTTAATTTGGAGCCATATGTGTGAAACATGGGGGCGTGTTATATTACATGGACCGTGCTTATTTGAATCACTTTTTATGTATTCTTTGGGTAAATGTTGAAGGTAAGGAAATAAACACGGGGATCCCGTGTTTCCAAAATACAGATCATGTTTTTCCTTATTTTTGAAACACGTTGTTTTGCCCCGTATGATTTTTTTTCTTTATATAAAATAAGACATGTTGAAACGCTAGCCATCGATATTCGTGCACTCCAACTTCTTCTTTTTCTCCATAGAATTCTCCATTCAAAGTGAATTGTTGATTTGTGTAATTAAGTGATTGATTGGTTTAATCATATTATAATTACATAAGAGCACTAATAAGATCTCTATTTTTTTCCTAAATTATTTTGCTTTGTGTATGTGTTCTCAATTGTGCATAATCTTGTTAATCTCGATTTAGTGTAGATCTTTCTAAATCCATGCAATTTCTACAACATACATGCCAATTGAGTGTTACTCCATTATGGGAGATGTATCTCAAAGAGGTCAATATCAGCCAAGGGATCTAGTTACTTTCTTACAGCCTTAGTAGGAAGCACCCCTTACTCCTGATATTTCTTAGAGCTAAGAAATTTAGGTTAGGGTCTAAGCACCTTGATCTACTTCACATGGAGAAATAGAGGTCAAGCTCAAGGACCCAGAAGTTTCACGAGTGGTCCATCAAGCAAGCAACTAAATACGATTAATGAGGTAAAGGTTACTCGTTAGATTGATGTTGTCATGGGTATGTTTACCATCTCCTTTATGTTAGTTTATATTATGTTTGACACCAATGCCTCTCATTCATTCATATCATTTACTTTTGTTAATAGAGTTGGTATGTTACCTTCTACTAGTATTGTTGCATCTATTGTGTTACCTTCTATATATTCTATTACATATTATTGATTATTTTGTGATGTGGCATGAGTAATAGATGGGGTAGAGTTTTCCATGGATTTCATAGTGTTTGACCTACGAGATTATGATGTCATAATGGGTATGGACATGATGAGGAGATATTAGGCAGTGTTGGATTGTGTTCAAGAGCACGTTGTTCTTAGGTGACCTTTGGGTGCTGAAGTCTCTTACTAGAAATGCAAGCCTTAGCCCACCATGAAGGTTATGTTTGTCATGAACATTAATTTCTTGGTTTGGAAGAGTAATTCAATGTACTTGTGCATCATGTGAGATATAAATAGTGACATTATAAATATAGATGAGATGCCAATTTTGTGTAATTTTTTTTGTGTTTTCAAATGAGATATCATGTCTATATTTAACTTATGAGATGGACTTTACCATATCATAGGGGAGCCTGTGGCAGTAAAGATAAAAGAGATTAAGGCTTTGTTAGAGAAGTTTCTAATACATGGCTACATATATCCTAGTGTGTCCCCATGGGGACCACCAATTTTATTTGTTAATAAGAAGGATGGTAGTTTGAGATCATTCATAGATTTTTGAGGATGGAATTAGCTAGAGCTAAAAAAGTATTACTTGTTACCAAGGATTGATGATTTTTTTGATCAACTATGAGGGGTTGGCATATTATCGAAGATTGATTTGCGTTCAAGGCACCATCAACTCCATATTGTAGAGTCCTAAATTCTGAAGATTATCTTCCATAAGAGGTACAAATACTATGAGTTTACAGTGATTCCATTTGGGTTCACCAATACCCCAACCATATTTATGGATTGAATGAATCATATTTTTATACCACACTAAGATCAATTCATTGTTAGTATCTTGATTTAATCTTGGAACCAAGAGAAACATGAGTAGCATGTACAAAAAATATTAGCACTCCTTAGAGATCATAGGATTTACATAAAGATATATAAGTGTAAGTTTTATCTAGGAGAGGTTTCCTTCCTAGAATATGTGGAGTCTGCATCTGGAGTTTCAATCAACGCGACTATAATTCACGTAGTGTCATATTAGGGATCCCCATAAATGTCATAAAGGTCTGTAACTTCTTGGGTATGGCATAGTATTAGAGATGTTTTGTGTAGCACTTCTCAAGATCAACCCATCCCTTGAAAAACCTTTGGATCATAATTTAGTGGGATAATGACTGTGAGCATGCTTTTCAAGAATGGAAGCATTGTCTAACTTTAAATTTTATTTTTGAAGTTGCTTTCTTGTTCATATGGGTTCAAGGTATACTATGATGCTTCAAAGCATGGGTTGGCTTGTGTAATAATGAATCATGAAATAATAATCACTTATGCTTCACATCAGTTGATTCCACATCAAAATTATTATCCCATACATTATTTAGAATTGGTATTTGTGGTCTTTGTCCTTAATATCTAGAGACACTACTTGCACGAAATCTTATACAGGTTCTATACACACCACAAAAGCCTCAAGTGCATCCTAAGTAGGAAGACATCACAATTTATGAGTTGAGTATGAGGTAGTATCGATATCTTAAGTTGATTAAGGACTACGATCTTGAGTTGACCTACCATGAGGGTAAGCCTCATGTAGTGGAAGATGCATTAAGTAAGAAGGCATCACATTTTATGAGTTCCATGGTTGTGGTGAGTAGATTGGTAGAGAAACTAGGTGATATGAGAATCGAGTTGATATTGTAAGGTGGTCTAGAGATTCGAGTGAGCGTTCTAATAATCACATGTATGATATTTAATGAGATTTGAGATGGATAACCTATGAATGTCAAGCTTGAGAGGGTTTGACAAAAGATATAAGATGGTAGTGCAAAGGGTTTCTATATTCATGACAATGGTAGTATCAGATACAATGACAGCTAGTGTATACCCTAGATTTGTGCTAAGTTGAATGATTATATTATGGAAAGTGTCACCATATTTCTTATTTCATCTACCCTAGAGGACATAAGTTGTATATGGACTTGAGATAGTTCTATTCATAACCTTGACAGCATGTTTGGTTGGAGGGAATAAAATTGTGGGAATGGGAATTAGAGGAGGGATTTAAATATTCTATTGTTTGTTTTGAAGGAGTGGGAATTAAAATGGGATTGGGAATGGGATTTAGAGGTGACAATTCCCATCAATTTATTCCTAGGGGGAGGTGGTATTAAAAGGATGGGAATGGGAATAGAAGATAAAATTACCAAAATAACCTTATATTAGTATATATAAAATTATATTAATAATATTAATTATGATCATGATGATGGTGGTGATTATCTTTATAATAATTTTAACTTTAAAATTCTCTCATTCCCATTTACCAAACGGACATTTATAACTATATTATAATTATTATCTTTATTATAATAATTAATTATAATTATAATTATAATAAAGATAATCATAATTATAATAATTATTATTATTGTAAATATTATTTGATATAATAATAATAATAATAATAATTACTATTATCTAATCTGATCTGATCGGATCGGATCTAACTTGATCAAATCTGATTTGATGTTATATGATCTATTATGAGAAAAATAAGGTCGAATAATGGCAAAATATAATAATAATTGGTTATACACACACACACACACACACACACACACAAAACTAAATATTATAAATATAAGAAGGATATTTTTGTAAATTTATAATTATATTTCCAATCCCATTCCCACGTACCAAATACAAGAAACTTTTATTCCCAAGTTAATCCCATCAAATACCAAACATGGGAATGAGATTAAATAAACTAATTCCCACTTCTTAATTCCCATTCCCATTCCCAATCTTTAATTCCCAAACTCCCATTCCCATTTACCAAACGGGCCATGAATGAAGTGAGAGATTGTTGAATTTGTATCTCGGTGTTTAATTTATCAGGAAGTCAAGATTGAGCATTGTAGACTTGTAGAACTTGTGGAGCCTTTAGATGTTTTGGGTGGAAGTGGAGTTCAATATCCATGGATTTTTTTTGTGGTATTTCGAGGAATGGCAACAGATGTCATATGATTTAGGTCATCGTTAATCAATTGACTAAATTGGTGGTTTTTTATCGATGAAGTCGACGTAAAGTATGAATCAGTTGGTAGGTGCCTATATGAGATTTGTGCTGAGTCAGCATGGTACACCTACATACATAGTCTCTAATTGTGACTTCAGGTTCCTATCACACTTATAAGGGAAGTTATAGGAGGCTATAAGCATGAGGATAAGGATGAGTATCATCTTCCACATAGGTACAAATGGTGAGATGGAGAGGATAATTCAGCCTCTGGAGAATATATTACAATCTTTTATCTTAGAATTTTAGGGTATTAAAGAGGACATATAACATCTAGTGGAGTTTTCCTAACAACAATTATCATGCCAACATTATTATGGCATCATTTGAGGCACTCTATGGAAACACGTGTCAGAGTCCATTTTGTTGGAGTGACACCTTTGAAAATATTATACATGGGCCACAAATGATCGAGGTGAAGACTTATTAGATTGGGTTGATTAAGGATAGGATGAGGGTAGGTCAAAGAATATAGAATAGATATGGTGATTTGAGATGATGATTGAATTCATATAAGGTAGGTGAGTAAGTTTTTTTTAGGGTCTTACCTACTAAGGGCGTACAAAGATTTAGTATGAGAGGTGAACTTAGCCTAAGGTACATTCATCCATACGAGATACTAAAGAGAGTTAGCCAAGTTGCCTACCATTTAGCTTTGCCAATGGAGTTAGCTCACATCTAAAATGTCTTCCACATTTTGCAGTTAAGGAAGGACATTGTATGTCTATCTCACATGATCCAATCAGATAGGATTGAGCTTGATAAATCATTGACCTAAGAGGAGAGGCCTTTAAGGATACTCGGTACCAAGACTAGGCAAATGAAATCGAGTTCCATATTGATAGTGAAGATATTATGGAGTCATCATGGAGTTGAGGAGGCTACCTAGACAACAATATATGTGTGGAGTATTCATCCCAAGCTCTTCATATATGGTGTGTGCTCTTTAGAATAGGGTTCCTTTAAATGGATCTAGTACCCCTTTGTTGTATTGTCTTCTTATTAATTGACCATAGTTAATCACAAATGTTTTCCTGATATTTTGTTTTGGCTTTAACTTCGAGGACAGAGTTTATTTTGAGAGGGTAGTGTTGTAATTCCCCGTATATAAAAAATAGCTTTGTATATTTTTTATAAGAAATTAAAATTTAAAATAAATTATGAATTATGAAAAAGAGTTAGAAAATGGAGAACTAGTTGAACGATACAACAAACTAATTCACTGGTAAATTGCTACTTTATTTTGCTAGTTTTGATGAACCAATCGATTGATACACTAAAACCAATCAATTGGTCCTATTAAAACTTGCGGTACTTATTCTAATTTCATCTTTGAATCTCTTAAAATCCTTCAAATAGCTTTATAAATTTGTTATATGTTGATTATAAATGAGTTTTAGAGGTATTTAAACCCTCATTACAAATAAGTTTTTAGATTTAGCTAAAATGTAATAAGATTTCTTTCTTATTTCCCCTTTTCCCACTTGTCCCCTTGATTTTATCACCTTACTAAGGGCATAAGGAGATTTGGTATGAGAGGTAAGCTTAGCCTAAGGTGATTGATATTATATAGAGTCATCAAGGTTACTTACCATTTAGATTTGCTAGTGGATTTAGCCTAGATCCATAATTTTTTCCACATTTTGCAAATAAGAAAGCACATTACAGATCCATCTTACATGATCTAACTAGATGAGATCAAGTTTGATGAGTCATTAACCTATGAGGAGAGGAATTGAGGATACCCAAAAGTAAGATGAGGCAAACACAATCAAGGTCCATACTAATGGTGAAGATCCTATAGGGTGGTCATGGAGCTAAGGAGGTTGTATGGGAAGCAATGACAGATATGCAGAGTATTCATCCTAATCTCTTTACAAATGGTATGTGTTTCTTAGAATAGGGTTCCTTTTAAGAAGGCTAGTGCCTATTTGTTGTATTATTTTCTTAGCGAGTGATTGTATATCACAAATGTTTTCCCAAAGTTTTATTTTGGTTTTAACTTTAAGGATGAAGTTTGTTTTAAAAGGATAGTGATATAATACCCCATATATAAAAGTATTTTTGTATCTTCTAATCTCTTTCAATCCTTTGCCTAGGTTTGGAAATATTTAATATGATGATTGTAAATGATTTATAGAGGGATTTAAACCTTTATTAACAACTAATTTTTAAAGTTAACTAGAATCTAACTAAATCCCCCTCTTATTTCCCCCTTTTCCCTTGATTTCCTCCTCCTAATAAAAGAGTACAGAGATTTAGCAGGAGAGGTAAGATCAACCCAAGGAATATTGATCTATATGAGATACTGGATAGAGTTGATGAGGTTGCCTACTGTTTAGCTTTGCTAGTGGAGTTAGTTCGTGTCCGCAACTTCCACATTTATTTCATAGATGAGGAAGTATGTTGCAATACACCTAATGTGATTCGACTAGATGAAATTGAGCTTGATGATTTATCAACCTATAAGGAGAAGCCTTTGAAGATACTCGATACCAAGCAAAGGCATAATTGATCAGGGTCCATACCAATGGTGAAATCCTATGGAGTCATCATAAAGTTAATGAGGCCACATAGGAGATAGTGGCAAATATGCAGAGTATTCATCCTAAGCTCTTCACAAATGGTGTGTATTCCTCATAATAGGGTTTCTTTTAAAGTAGGTAGTGCCCCTTTGTTGTATTATTTTCTTAATGATTGACCATAGTTAATCACAAATGTTTTCTCGAAATTTTGTTTTGGTTATGACTTTATGGATGAAGCTTATTTTAAAGGGTAGTGGGGTAATACCCTATATATAAAATTGAATTTTGTATAATTTTTAAAGGAATATGAAATTTAAAATGAATTATACAAATAAGTTTCAAACTAGGGAACCAGACAACTTGTACGGTATACCAATTGATTGGTAAATTATAGCTTTGTTTTGCTAGTTCCAATAAACTAGCAAAGTAGTTCAAATGAAACTTGCAATCACTATTCTAGTTTCCTTCAAATCTCTTCCAAACCTTCACCTAGATTTGGGAATATATTATATGCTGCTTATAAATGATTTTTAGAGGGGTTTAAACCCTCACTACAAGCTAATTTTTTGATTTAATCCTCTTTCTTCCCTTTTTCCATTTTCCCTTCAATTTCCTCTTCCTTTTCTCTTTAACCCTTGGTTTCATTGTATATCTATTGTAGCTCAAAATCCCCCCTTTAACTTCTTTTTATGTTGATGTGAGATCACTGTACACCCTTATGTCACTATCCTACTCATCTAGCCCACCCTTTTTCTCCTCCTCTTTCATGTGTCTAGTTATCTTTGTTTCCCTACCTTCTTCACCCAAATCAAACCTCTTTTTTATGCTCAGCTAATGTCCTTATCAACTCACCATGAAGCATTTTATCTCCTTTGAAACAAAACCACCAAGTGTTCTTCCCTTATATTTTCTTCTTCTTTTATTCTCAACTCTATTTTATTCCATTTTAAGCTCTAAATGCCTTTGCTAAATGATTTATTGGGTTCTTAATTAGTTAATCAAGAATCATAAGGTTTAAGTAGTATTAAGGAGTGGTTTTCTTGGCTTTAATACTTGTTAAATAGGTAAATTAGGCTATACCTTGCAAATGTAGAATGACATTTTATGCGTTAATTATTTTTCAACATGGTTTCCTTGATTTAAATTATGCTAAAAGTATGCTTTAAGTGATTAAAATATTAAAAATAGCTTTAAAAGAATGATATGTTTTGTTATTTTGAATGTGAAACTATGAAGTTGAGTGTATCATGATTATTGTGTCATTTTGCAATTTAAGTGTTGATTTATGAAATATTAATGTTAGGTATGATTTATTAAATTTTTCATGATTTGTGGATGTGTTTATATTTTTGTTGAAAGTATGTATATCTTTGAATTCTATTTTTCCCAGTAGAACTAGCGAACTGGTCTAGGAAAAAACTAGTTAATTGGTTTACTATTTAGCTAGTTTTGACCTACTTGTCAATAGGTTCACTAGAAGTTGGTAGGTGTTTTAGCATATTACCAGTCAATTGGTTAGGCTTTTAAATAGTATGTTGGTAGCACTAGTCAACTATTTTTCTCATATTAGTTAGCTAGTTTGCTTGTTTTACATTATTTTATTTCAATGGTTTTTTGAACAAGTTAGCTAGTTTGCCTCTAATTTTTGGTGTATTTTTCATTAGGTTTACTTCTTGATTGGCCTTTTACCTTCTTGAATCATTTTTAAAATGGGAATAATTGGCTTAAGCGTGGATATATGATATAAGATTTAAGTGTTGGCCATGAATAAGATATTCTTGATTAATGTGGAAGATAATGGAAAAGTTGTGATGGCTATCTATATTAAATCAGCTTATAGTTTAGTCTACCTTATTGAGTGAGATGTGTTGGTTATCTATATTAATTTAGATAGTGGATTAATTCCACCTTATTATATGATTTGTGTTAAGTATTTATATGAGGCCAGCTAGTGATTTTAGTCCATCTTATTATAGGACTTGTGATGGCTATCTATATTGGGTCAACTAATGATTCTTGTCCTTATTATATTTAAGCCAATAGGTGGTTCCAATACAACTTATGTTGTGAGTTGCGTTGGTTATCTACATTAGGTTAACTGGTGATTTTAGTCCATCTTTGTTGATTTTGTGAGTGGAACTTATTATCTATATTAGATTAGTTTGTGGTAAATAGTACATGATTTGATCTTGGAATATGGTTATAGTATTAGATATGATGGAGAAAGAGGTTATGAAATTTTTCATACTTGTGATAACATGTTGTTTTTACACATGATTTACCACTTTTATGATATGCCCTATGAGATACATTGTGCCTCTTTGTGGGATGCCTTGTTTACTTAGTACATCAGCATACTAACACTACACTTGTAGGTGACTTGATGCATGTACATAAAAAGAATTATATTGATTTGTACGCTAATGTTATAGGGTAAGTGTGATGTTATTTATATTGGAACTTAGAGTAGGAGCTATTTGTTGGTGCATTCAGGATATTTTGTATTTTATATATTTTGAACTCTTGTGTCCCATTTCTCTATTTGGTTGTATCTTTTTGAGATTTGACCTCTACAATTTATCTAACTATATTATTATTTGTTGCATTGCTCTCTATTTCATGAATTTTTTTCGCAAACTATGTTGTATTGACCTTAAAAAGAGAAAGGTATGTATGTTAGACTTATGATAAGAGCAATGATAAAACCCATATTTTAGTTTTTTCTTTCTCAAAATCTATCACTTTAAATATAAAAAAAAAATTGTGTGATACACATTCACAATAAGAAATATCAATTATATTACTAAACAAACTATACTTAAGCATGACATAACCTACACACCACTAATAGTTCCCCTTGCACTATTAACATCATTATCAACCCTTAGATCATTGACCTTCCTTCAATGTTATGCTTTGAAGAACTTTATGTAGTAAACCCTATCCTTGTTTGAACTTGATTCCTTAGCTTCTTCATAACTTCAACTATTCTTGTTGTAACCTTACCTCTTTCTAGGGCATGGTAAATCCGGCCTCCCATTCCTAGATCATGTCCAACTTGGTATTTGTGGTCGTTAACGACCACTACACCTTCCAGTGTTGAGCCTTTTCAAATAGAGGTCGGAATTTTGCATCCCAAGACTATATCTCTCATTGCAACTCAAGATTCCTCGATTTTCATTTAGCACTCTCCAAACTCTAAAATGCATCAAAAATTGAGGATAAACATTTTCATTCTTTAGGATCTACCTAGTTTGGGACAATTGCTAGCGAAGGCTCTCCTAGTAGTCTTCCAAACCCTTCACCTTAGACTCTAGGGAAACTCTGGTTTCTTGGAATCATTTTACCTCTACAAGAAGCTCGATAATGGTACCCTCTACCAGCACCACCAACATGAAAGTCAATAAAACTCATTATATTACCTACAAAGGCAAATACTACTATCATTGAGCATATTACACACATGTAACAGAGAATATAATCCATATGGAGTAGCTCTCAACTACAACCCCTTCTAAAAGATTTTTGCTGGAAAGTTGGGCCAACCATGTCTTGTCACTTGCAAGGACTAACCTTCCCATGCCACCATTGAAGAAGTGAAAACCTTCTAAGGTAGAATCCTCCTTTAGGATCCCAAACTCAACCTTAGACCTATCGTGTGGCTCATCCCCAACTCAACCTTAGACCTATCGTGTGGCTCATCAAAAATCCTCCTTTTACATAAATGCTACCTAACTAAAGACAATAGGAAATTGTCCCTTAAGTCGACGTCCTATTCAACCTCAATCAACATCACACCCACTATTATTCGCCCTAGAACGTGAACCTCGAGATCCTCCACTTTAGACCCTTCAGCCTTAACCATGTAGAAAGACCAACCCTTTTCAAGAATTAATCCACTCACTAGACCACCTAGAATGTCCAAGGATCCTTCGTGGCTGGCGGGGCATCTTTTAATGGCCTCTTGTTTAACAAAAATATGAGAGTCCAACATGGATGAAGAATTGGAGAAATTCCAAATAATATTTTCAAAAAAATGGTTACTATGACATAGTTAGCAGTTTCACAAGTGACAACGAGTACCACAAAGCCTCTAATGAGGAAAGATGGAAAAATCTACAAAGATGGATCCAAAAATTACTTAAAACCTAGCAAGGAGCAAATTTCTCACTTAGATTCTTAGTGTCTCACAATGCCACTCAATGAGGTTCACTTTTAAGCACCCCTAAGAACTTCTTTATCATGTCAAACACACTAGTCGAGGGAATTCCTCTCTTGCGATTGCCATCAAAAACTGCAAAAAGCACAAAATTAACTCATAGTTGACACCACCTTAAGTAGGTAGGTTTTACAAAACTTACTAAAAAAATTCCATTCATTGGGAATATTTCAAAATTATTATGAAAGGATGATCTAAACATCCTTCTAGTCTCATTCGTTGACACTCAATCCCAACATCAACGACTCAAACTTTGATCGGATAGCTAGTAAGATCTTTCTATGTTCCTTATTGTGAATCTTGAGATAATACCCCCCATAAGAGAATTTTAGTGCCAACTTTCACACCATATGATTCACCCTATACAAACCAAACCCATTAGGCACATTAGACATCAACTAGGAAAGCAAAAGCCTATACTTGCTAGAAAAAATAACCCACCAAATATGGTAGCAAGAGTCTTAATCTATATTAGAATATGCATTCATAAAAGCAAATGCAACCTTGTGACACCTAATACTCCCTCTCCTTTAACTGAGGAGGCCTCATTATAAGGTCAAAAGGGAAGTCAACATCCACTAGCAACACCGGGGAGACTATCTCCTCTCCTTCCAAAATACCTAAAAAACTCATGTGTCTATCTTAATTTGTAAATAAACTAGAATTAACCACTTTGATACCATGTGTTATTACGCGGCCTTACTCTGGGATGCATTGATTTCTCAACCACACCTCTTTCTAGAGGGGCACTCACTAGAATCACCTCCTTAGAACCTAAGGGGCCCATTGCTTAATTGTTTGGGGGTAGGTTAAACTCTCTATAGCTCTCTTTAAGATCCTAACAATTAATTCATACCACCAAATTAATTTTCATGCATAAAAGCAACTAACTAAACATGAAAATGGATAAAAACTCATAGAAAAATGATGCTTATGGATTTCCTCTCTCCTCTTCAAGAACATGTGCATGGACAAAGGGAAAAAACTATTAGAACTCCCCATTTTTGTCTTAGGGGAAATCAAATGATGCCTCTTAGGGGACTATTGTACCATTCCAAGAACAAAAACTTGTGTTTTTGCCTATTCCTAGACTCATCAAGTATCTTACCATGGTTAAATTAGGTTAAACTAATCGGACCCACTCTAATCGCCACAACCTCATTCACTTCCCAATTCAAGTTCATTGACTTAGTGAGTGAGGAGGATAATTATGGATTTAGAAATTGACCCAAATGCATCTTTATGCACTAAAAGACCGAAAAAATACCAAAGGCATTTCATCAAGCCTAATTACTAAGGCTTGCCACACAAGTTACCACATAAATCTAAGAGGTCCATAGTGAAACTTCCCCTTCCGCCCACAACAATCACTACAACCGATTCAAGTAGAAATCTATCACCGCTTTATCAAGGAGGATAAATATCCTTTGATTTCTTAGCAATAATTACCACCAACAATAGTCTAACCCTGACTCTCAAAGAGGCATGTTACAACCCTCCACCCTTAACAAATGGGGAATCATCAAACTTCTCAAAGCATCAAGTAAATAATCAAATTCAATACTAAATATCAATTTATCCAAGCATCCATGGCTCACTATCTCTCTCAAGACTAATCTCTTTGAGTACATGTTAATATCTTACTCAAGTCCTCAAATCATCTCTATAGATGCCTTTACCTAGAGACCTTGATCCATCCACCATTACCCCCGAGACTACGTTAATGTTCCTTATGGATAAGGCTCATTCTTTAACTTCTTTTTTACTCAAGTACTACAATACTTACTTGAATGTTAGAGAGCCCTTAGTCTAATACTAAACTAGTATCCTTGTAATTCTCTAAGTGTTAGTTCTATCTTTTTTGCATATAGATCAACAGTGCCTCATCCAATTTCAATCAGCTCATCAATTATAGATTTCAAGAGTCTATAATTATTATTTATATTTTAAAATTAATAATAATACTATTATTAATTTTAGAATAATATCATTATTTTTTTCAATAAGTAAGGATTTATTATTACTTTACAAAAATATCAATTAAAATCCTACTAGTCAAACCAACCATAAGGCACGATTTAGCTAAACCATGCTATTTAAGAAGATAACCCACATAACCAAGTTAACTTTTAATAATGGGTGGGATAATCTACAAGAAACATACATAACAATAACCCTGTCATGGGTAGAATAGTCCCTAGAAACATTTTCAAAAAATTCTCAAATTCCTCTAATGCCATCCATTAGCCATAAAGAACACAAACAAAGCACCTAACACATTCTTCTTGTTTGAACTTTTCCTCAACTTGGACACTAATGCATTAATTTCCTACTACCAACCCAGGATATCATCTCTTTTACTTGCAGCACACCAAATCTTTTGCCATGCTAGTTGTGAAAGGATAAATAATGAACAAATGATCTTGAGACTCTAGCTAATGATTATAGAACACGAAAGAACCATCATCTCCCATGCCAATTTGAATCAATTGATCCTTAGTAAGTGATATGTTTTGAAGAGATAGCCATAAGAGAAACCTATCTATTGATAAATTGAAAGGATTCGAGAGCAATGTTTCCTACATTTTCTTCTCATGTTTTGTTCTCGGTGCCTCATAAGCAGACATCATATTATATTCTTCAACCCCACTACCCATCCTTAGTTGTATAAATATTCTTAGTGTATACCTGGTCTTTATAACCTTTTGAAAGAGCCATGAAGAGAAAGAAGAAGAATAATATTCCCACAAAGAAACCTACTTGAGATACATAGCATGTATCCATTTAACCCAAAGGGAATATTTCTTATTTGTTATGTTCCACAAAAACTTCCTTATAGCACAAATGTTCCACAAGCCCATGTTCAATAAGCCCATAACAATCTCAATTTTAGGGGAACAAAGCTACTTCCATGAAACTAAAACCCTCTTAATGACATAAAGCTTACCCAGCCATAAAAAATTCCTACATATGCATATAAATTGGTGAATGGTATTCTTAGGTAACAATAAGACATGATTGAAATAAATTTTAATGTTGTACTACACTGACTATATAAGCTACATTCTCTCATCACAGGATGGATAGATGGAGCTCTAAGCCTAAGTAAAGTTGTAACATTGCGTAAAAAAAGGTTGGAGAAGAGTAGAAAACATCCTAGCAAAAGTGAGAGGCATCCCCAAATAAAAATCCTTCTTAAAATCCTAGGAACTCAGTGATTAATGAACGAGTGTCGTTATCAACTCCACCAAAGTACACAATACACTTATGAAGGTTTAGAACTAAACTACACAAACTAGAGAAAGAAAACAAAGCATCCATAAGGAAATTAACACTTTGTAAATCCCCCTTCCAAAATAGTAGAAGATCATTAGTATATCTAGCTTCAAAGACTTACACCTAGGTAATGTTCAAAAAACCAAACCAAAAATCAACCCAATAGACCTCCTGCTACCTATTTCAATCAGTTCGACCATAGTTTTATCATACTTTTATTTTTTTTAAATGTCTAGTATGACCCCAATTTAACCCAGTTAGAACCCAATTCAACTGGTTTGACTGGTCATCCTTAGTCACTCACCATTGATTTTTTCCTTATAACTAAAACAACAACATTTAATGTGCATTGGTTTAACCTAACTTTTTTTATCAATATGTTGATTCTAAAATTGGGTAGTTTCATATGATCGGGATCCTAGTACCCGGTCACACATATGGAACCAGAAAATCTATTCTGATTTTTAATCACTACACCTTAGATGACCTTTAAAAATAAGATTTAACCACACTTGCTTGAAGACTCAACTTAAGTAGTCTATTAACATAATAAAGAGATAGGGGAAGATAAGGTCACGCTACCTTAAATCCTTTTTATCTAGAAAAGGAGGTGTTAACACGTCAATATGGCTCAAAGAGAAAGATACTATGGACACACAATCCATGACCAACGTTACAAAGTGCTGAGGGAAACTATAACACCCCACACTTTACTACTGAAAAACTTCTTTTAAAAAGAAGCAGAAAACAAACTTAATTGGTTGTTACCCCTATACTCAACATAATTCTAGCTTACAATGCCATCCTTACATTGAATACTAGGTAAAATAGTTAAACATGTAAACATATTAAACTAGAGAAAAAGATAAATTTATAGCATACATAATAGTTTGGAGGTTAATTTTGAATACAATATTAAAAACACATAACGGAATACCCTAGATGAAGAGTACCAAAAGGTATTTGGGTCATAATAAGGAATAGGATAATATGACTCTTTGAATCAAAACCCCATAAATAAATTATGATCACTCCTCACCAATCAAGGTGTCATAAGAACTAAAGTCATCGAGTGGATCCTCAATAACATAATCAAAATTCGTAAGAATGAGTAGCACCCATGAAAAGAATAATTAATATGCTCTATATTAAGAAAGGTAATAATATAGCCATAGAAAGTGTTGAGCTTGAAGATTAAGCAATGCCATTATACTTATGTTGATGATAACAAATGAATTTGATAACTAATGTGTTTTTTAAGCGTTCATGTACAATAATTAACTTATTCACTTAAAAGAAAACTCCAAGATGAAAATGTAAAAGAGCAATCAATTTTTTAGGTGCAACAAAACAACACAAGGAAAATAATCAAGACTTGAAGGTTAAGGATAATATTTTGTGAGTCTTAGGTTTCATGTAAAGATTTAAGTTGAGAAAAGTTCATATTTCAAATAAAACTCTTTAAAACACTTTATTAAAAAAATACTTGACTTGATTTTATTTCATAATATCTTTAAAATCATTTTCAAAATAAACTGATTGGTTCTTATCAGAATCAGTCAATGGGTCCTCAGACCAATTGACTGGTTTAGTTTGATCAAAGGCATGGGTTGAGTTAAACTTACATGAATCGATTGGCTATCCTAAATCAATCGATTGGTTAAAAAACCAATACTCTTGTAGAAACTCATTTGTCTCTAATTAAACACATCGATTGATTCTACCAAACTAATTAACTAGTTTACCAAAATCGATCAATCGGTTTAACCAACCATTCCATGGGTTTCACTTTGCATTAACTGATTGACTGGTTATGTCAAACTGATCGACTAATTCATGGAAATAAATTAACTAATTTGATAAACTGGTCTATAAGTTTTACTCTTGCAAAAATCCATCTGTCTCTATTTAAACACATCAAATGGTTATACTAAATCGATCAACTGGTTTGTTGAAATCGATTGAATGGTTTGACCAACAACTCCATGGGTTTCACTCTTGTAGAAACCTATTCATATCTATTCAAACAAATCAGCTATTTTTATTAAGCTGATCGACTAGTTTGCTGAAGCCGATCGACTAGTTTAACTAATCAGTCCATGGTTTCACTCTTACAGAAGCTCATTCTTCTCTACTTAAACACATCAACAAGTTTTTCCAAACCAATTTACTGGTTCATAACTGATCGACCGATTTGAACAAACCAATTAACTGGCATAATGAACACATTGATTGGTCTTACCATACCATGTCACTATTCACATATGCTATTAAGATCAATTGTGCACAAAGCATAAATGATGGATAGGTTTGAATAAACTAATCAACTAGTTTGCATAATGGTAACTTTTATTTTTGGTCGAAATATAAACAGTTGACTGGTTCAGCCGGACTGATCGACTGGTTAGCATTAAATGCTAATATTTTGTTCGTTAGGCAAAATAGTTTTCTATGCTTTTGCATCTAATGACTATACGATGAAGGAAACCCTTATAAATAAGGTCCCTATACATTTATTACAACTAATTTCAAAGAATTTATTATGTAATTAATCTCTTACTCTCAAATCATTCAATCACTCACTCAAAGTTTCTAAACTTTCATAATTTAGAGTTTTTTACATAAAAGTGTTATTTACTCACTTCTCTTAGCTAGAAGAACTATTCTCAAATTGTAATATATCTCATTATATCTAGCTAGATTACATCTCATCCAAAGTTATACACTTTCATATCTTGTATTATTAGTGAGAGCTATCTATAATCACAACCTCCTCTCAAAAATTTATTTAAAGGGGCTAATGAGTGTTTGCCTATCACTCTTAAGATATTCATATGGTAAATCTAGAGAAGATAAATAGGTAAAGTTGTAAATCATCTCTTAAAGGGTCACTAAGATAATAAGGCTCATAAACTGAGAGAAGAATGGTCATTAAAAAAAATATGTCACTATTTTAAATTCCAAAAGGGAAAACCTTTTGATAGTGGATATAAAGAGCAATTTACTCTTAAACCACTCTACATCATGTGTTAATTGTTATTTTATCATTTGTATTCCATAAAACCCTATTCACCCCCTCTAGGGTGTTTTTCAATTGGTATCAGAGCAAAGGTACCTCTCAAAAGATTCAACAATCTGAGGTGAAAAATATCCACAAGTGGAATGGATTCCATTGATCTAAATGAAGGTATCTCCACTACTAAACAACCATTGTTTAACATAGAGAAGTTTTCCTACTGGAGGAACTAGATGATGTTCATCATCAAAACGCAAGACTATGATATGTGGTCAATAATCACTAAAAGGACAATCAATATCACAAAGGAGGTCAATAGTAAACTTGTGGAAAAGACAAGGGATGAGCTTACATATGCCAAAAAGAGAAGTCTAACTCTCATCAATAAAACCATCATGATTCTACAATGTGGACTTGGTGAAAGAAAGTACCACTGGATCAAATCATGCTCAACTACAAAAGACATATGGGATAAGCTCATCCTCATCCATGAAGGTACAAAGTAGGTAAAGGATCAAAGAATCACCCTTCACAATAGAGAGTATAAAGTCTTTACCATGAAGCAAGGTAAAAGCATCTATAACCTAAGCAACCGCCTCACCTCCATTGTCAACAATCTCAAGGCCTTGGGAAAAGAAATAACCAAAGAAGGGAAAGAAAGAAAGATCTTGCAAGGTCTTACAAAAAAAAAAGGGAGCCCTAAAGTAACCATGATTTAAGAAGACGGAGACTTGAGCAACATGACAATCGAAGAACTCTTTAGTAATCTTATAGTTCATCAATCAAAAATAGAAGATGGATTGAAAGAAAGGAATAAGAATCCTCTAGAACTGAAAGCCTCAACATCTTCTAGACAACAAGATGTAGCTGAAGATATGGATAAAAAGGAAGGTGATGAAGGAGAAGAAGAATAACCTCCCATAAATGATGAAGAAGTGGCCTTCATAACCACTCAATTTAAGAGGTTACTCCGATCAAGAGAAAACAGAAATCAAATATCATCCTCGAGTAATAAAAGGAAGCCTAGAGAAGCCAACGTGGATGACAAGAACAAATGCCAAAAATATGGAAACGCTAAGCATATCATTCGTGGCTTCTATGAGTTTAGATACGAAATCGCTAAAAAAATGGTAAGGAACAAAGGGAACACAAGTAACAACAAAGGAAGGCAAGGGTTAAGAAAAGCCATGGTTTCCTTTGGAAAAAATGAAAGCAAACCCTCCAATGAAGGGGAAGAAGTTTTCAACCTTTGTTTTATGGATCTAGGAGAGGAATCATCAATATCTTCCTTAGCTATAAGCTTTTATGATGAAGATGACATCTATGAGGTATAATCTAACTTACTCTACTCATATGATGACTTATTATGTGTTTTACATGATTCATTACGTAATAATGCTAAAATAACAAAAGGAAAAGAAAAAAAATGAAGAAACTGATTGATCACTTAAATGACCAACAAACTCTTTCATTAAATGAAAATGTTCTTCTTTAATCTCACATGCTTCTCGTTAAAACTGAGCTAGCAAATAAGTTTACGGAATTCAATGAATACAAGGAATATATTTATTGTCATCACCATGTCAAGATAGATCAATTCCAATCCAAAATAGTGGAACTACAAACAAAATGTGATAAATTTGTAAAAATTGCATATACATTCACAAAGGGTGAATAAGACTTAAATGTATTATTAGGTGTTCAATGGTACTCTAAGAACTGTGAGGGTTTAGGATATGAAAATAAGAAAGTGATTAAACACCAAACACTAAAGAATTTCTTTTTAAGAGCCTCCAAAGCTCATCAATTGAATGCTTCCCTTACATCAAATAATACAATGTATGTGGAAAAGATGGACACGCATCTGCAACATGTAAGCATACAAAAAAATACAAGATTCACCTCCACCCACAAAAAAAGAATTTTTGTGTAATATATGTGATAAGCCTGATCACGTTGCTTCATCAGGTAAGTTTATAAATCATACTAAAGTGACTTTAAAATTCAAGCAAGTATGGGTACTTAAGGGATCCATCCCACATGAATTAGATACTAACCCAGTAAGCACCCATTGAAAGGTTACCTAAACTAGGACATTTGTGCTTGTAGGTATGTTTTAGGTAACCTTTAGAGACAACTCAAAAGGAAATATCATTGGTGTTGGTAGTATCAACCTCGATAAAGGATTTGATAAGCATTAGCCAACTATGTGATAAAGGATTTCTGTTAAACTTTGACAAGCATAATTTAGATGATGGTCTGAAGCATAATTTGATAAGTATTAGTAAACTTTTCCTATTCACATTGCATGATTTTAAATGGAGTAGAAAAATCTATACTCTTTGTATGTATTTGCATAAAAAATATTTATGTGCTTGATGTTAATTCAATAAAATTGCACAATGTATATTTAAGTGTAATTGATAATGATGCATGGTTATGGCATAAATGCATCGCACATGGTAGCATGTACTTATTAAAAGAAACTTGATAGAAAAGAAGTAGTACATGGCCTTCCAAAGCTGAATTTTGCAAAAGATAGATTATGTGATGTATGCCAATAAGGGAAACAATATAAGGTTACCTTCGAACCCAAAAATGTTGTTACCACATCTCAACCACTTGAATTGTTGTATATGAATTTATTTGGGTCTACTAGGACCTATAGCATGGGTGGTTGTAGATATGCACTAGTCATTGTAGATGATTACTCATATTATACCTGGACATTATATCTTTCTACTATAGATGATGCTTTTAACACTTTTCTTGTGCTTGCTAAGAAAATTCAAGTATAAAAAGGAACTATGATTCATGCTATAAGAATCAATCATGGAAAGGATTTTGATAATGACATATTTATGCAATTATATGATCAAAATGATATTACCCACAATTTCTTGGCACCAAGAACACCACAAAAAAATGGAGCGGTGGAAAGGAAAAATAAAACATTAGAGGAGATTGCAAGAACCATGATGTGTGACTCCAAGCTTCCAAAATACTTTTGGGTCGAAGTCGTAGACACCATAAATTATATGATGAATGGAGTGCTCATAAAAACCCTCTTGAAAAAGACACCCTCTGAGCTCTACAAAGATAAGAAACCAAATGTGAGTTATTTAAGCACATTTGGTTGCAAATGCTTTGTCCTCAACAATGGAAAATGCAACATGGGTAAGTTTGACTCCAAATAGGATGAAGGCATCTTCATTGGGTTATCCTTACATATTAAAGTATACCATATCTTCAATAAATGAATAATGTTAGTTGAAGAATCTGTACATGTTGTTTTTTATTAATCTTACTCTAGTGTGCAAAAAACCCAAGAAGAAGAGGTAGGTCCATCCATCCAAGTTGAGAGCTTACTAGAAAATTATGATAAGGAAGAAGGTAAAGATGAATAACCTCAAATCAATCAACAAGAAGATAAATTGAAAGAGGACCTTCTTAGAGCATGGAGATATGCCTACGGGAACCATTAGGAACTCATCATTGATGTTCCAATAAAAGGAGTAGTAATAAGATCCTCACTAGGTAAAATTTATAATCATTTAGCATTTCTCACATGGAACCTAAGTCTCACTTGGAAGCCATGAATGATGAAAATTACATCATGGTAATGCAAGATGAGCTTAACCAATTTGAGAGAAATTAAGTTTTGGAATTAGTCTTGTTGCCTCCAAATATGCCCATCATTGGGATAAAATTGGTCTTTAGAAATAATCTAGATGAAGGGGAGTTGTGGTTAGAAACAAAGTCCAATTGGTTACCAAAGGATACAACCAAGAGGAAGGCATTGATTTTGAGGAAACATTTACCCGTATAGCTAGACTCAAGGTTATACGTACGTTCCTTGCATTTGCATCATCCATGTGCTTTATTTTATATAAAATGGATGCCAAAAGTGCCTTTCTTAATGGTTTTATTGAAGAAGAGGTTTATGTTAAGCAACCACCCTACTCTAAAAATAATTCAAAACCTAACCATGTTTAAAAACTCAATAAGGCTCTTTATAGTTTAGAAGAAGCTCCTAAATCTTAGTATCAAAGATTGAGTACATTTCTAGGGGAAAAAGGTTTTGGAAGAGGTAAAATTAATAGAACTATTTTTCTAAAGAAAACCAAAAAAGGATTTACTTCTTGCACAAATCTATGTTGATAACATAATATGTGGTGCTACTAATGTGTCCATGTGTAATGACTTTTCTACCTTAATGTGTAGTGAATTTGAAATGAGCATAATGGATGAGTTGACTTATTTCCTTGGACTAAAAATCAAGCAATCAAAAGAAGGAATATTTTTCAACCAAGAAAAGTACACAAAGGAACTACTCAAGAAGTTTGGAATGAAGGAGAGCAAACTTTGCAGTACACCTATGGCCACTACCAAAAATCTTAACATGGATGAAAAGGGTAAGTTAGTTTATCAAAAGTGATATTGAGGTATGATCGGATCACTTCTCTATCTCACTGCATCTAAACTCGAAATTATGTTTAGTGTATACCTAAGTGCTAGATTTAATGTAATCCCAATAAATCTCACATAATTATCGTCAAGAGAATCCTTAGATATCTTATTAGTACTCATAATCTAGGCATGTTTTATCCTAGTGATACTCTTCTAGACCTAATAGGATATTATGATGCTAATTTTATGGGATATAAAGTAAATAGAAAAAGAAATTAGGTACCTTCCAATTTCTTGGAAAAGCCTTAGCTGGTATAGTAAAAAACAATCTAGTGTAGCACTTTCTACAACTAAAGTAGAATTTATAGCTGTTGGTGCTTGTTGTGCACAATTAATCTAGATGAATCATCAACTAAGTGAACTTGAAAAAATTCCGATTAAATTTGACAACATTAGTGCTATATGCCTTACAAAAAATCCTATTCAACAATCAAAGTCTAAACATATAGAAATAAGACATCACTTCATTAGAGACCATGTTGAAAAATGAGATGTATGTGTAGAATTTGTAGATACATGACATCAATGGGGGAGAGATATTTTCACTAAGCTATTAAATGAAGAAATATTCACAACAATTAGGAGAGAACTTGGAATGAAATTTATATTATCAAAATTAACTCTCTCCCAAGATTATGAAGATTTTGAAAAGAAAGGATTACTCATGGTATTAATCTAAAACACATTAACTTGGCATAAATTCAAATCTAAACATGACATCTATGGCCATTACACAATGTGATATGTTTCATAAAATAAATGTTATATCTATCGCTTTATGGAATAAAATCAAAAGGACTTGAAAATTACTAAAAATATGACCTAACTGGATGAACCAGTCAACTTGTTAACAAAACCAGTCAATTAGTTTTCATACCAATCGATCAATCAATCTAAATTGGAAAGTTAAATTCCTTAATGGATTATGTCTAACCTAAGAGAAAATGATCAATTGGATAACCCATACTAGTAGATCGGTATGATGAACACTCGACTAATATACTCAGTCAGTCGACTGGTGTATCAGGCATATAAATACCTATCTCACATGTTCACCAAACCATCAACCTCGGTTCCTCCGAACCCTTCAACTCCACTTTACCTTATCCCACTCTTTCCTTCTAAATCGCTAAATCTCTATCAAAATACATAAATTCCACTTGCCATGATCGAATCAACAGCAACAAAACATTTCTCGCCAAATTTGAGGTAATTTGTCCTTCAAACCCTTACTTCTCACCCTATCAAATTTAGCTTCACTCGTATCATATTAAGGTCCAATCAATCCTAAATTCGTCATCCCTATGATCATTTCACTCGTATCAAATTTAGCTTCTCACCCTATAAGTGCTTCGGTTGCACTTATTTCTCATCATTTGTGAAAAATCCCACTTAATCACCTTCCACATCTCCCACTCAATCAAGGTTACATCAGTTTCATGCCCTTTCTTTATCAAATACTCTTGTCTAATTCTTGTTTAGGAAATATGAATAAAAATAAATCCACTACCTCAACCACAATTCATAAAGGTGTTGGTGCTCCTCCTCCTAAGCATCCTTGTACCCAATTAAGTCATCCAGTTCGGACGATAATTAGAATTGAAGAACTCGCTTCTTCACCTTCATCTTAGACATCCTCTTATTTGGAAGACACTAGGCCCCCATATCCACCTCATTCCAGACCTACCACCCTTTCCCCTCCTTCATCATCCACCAAGCCTTTGATGTTATCTATCTTAGATTAGCTAGATCAAATCCTTTCACAAAAATAAAGTTATGCTCATAAAATGCATCGATGTAGTCTCCTTCACTGATTAATTCAAAATTCATTTCATGCTATCCCTTTCCAACCTTCACCTTCTACCTCTCTTCACTCTCAACAATATAGTCTACCCAAACTTGGTTCATCTTTTCTATGTAAAATCTCACCATCCATTTTCTAGGAAGCACCATCACTACTTATGTCTTAGGTTTTCCCATTTTCCTAGATGAGATAAGGTTGGCTCACATATCTGGCATTAATCACAACATCGAGTCTGGAATAACTTATATAGAGTGGACATGCACTCAAATTCCTAATGAGATCCTCTCAGATATGTCTCATTGACACTTTGTCTACAAAGGAACTATTGGCTCTTACTATCTACCACCCTTTAAGAGGGTTTGTTATTACATAGTATCCTCCATTCTTTCTCGGTGAGTCGGGTTAGGGGCCCACATGACTCTTAAGGATTAGTATGGGGTAGATAACATTCTCTCTTCTACCCCCATACACTTCAGGGTCAACATATTCCGACACATTTCCCATGTGGCTGGACATAGTCAGGTAGCCTTAGGACATAGCTCCCTTAGTACGTTAATTATTCAAGACTTTCGCATTAATATTGGAGGATTTTTATCTACCCCACTATGCCTACAAAATGGGCTTGATATCCTTAATGTGGTTACCTTTGAAGAATGGGCTATTAGATGAGAAGGGAAGGCCAAATGCTCAAATTTGCACCTAAGGCTCTTGCCTCACTACATCACAACGATTGCCTCTCCACACCATATGTACCATAGTCCTCCTATCCAGATGAAGATGATCTTCCCCCACCATCGGATTTGAAGGAATTTATCCAATGAAAATAATGTAATGGAATAAAACAGAGAGCTAAAATAAACCCAAGAACACATGCTAGATTATAAACAAACATGTTAATCGCTTGAACTAAGTTACCAATTGAATCAATTTTGGTTTGAATATGAGGATGATTTGATCCACTTCTTGATCCAATTTGTGATTACTCTAATCGCTAAGTTTCAAACTTATTCAATCGAGTGAGTGTGATGCATCACACCTCCACGGGTATCCATACACTATGAATCTGGATCGCTAGGGATGTCTGCTAGCGCCAATAAGATCACTCTCAATTTTGTGAAAAACTATGCTATGGTGGCTAGATAGTTTTCTCATCTAAAGGAGAGAGAGTAAGAGAGTTATTTATAATACCCTAGCTTGGGTATTTATATCAAAATCGTAATCCATCATAGCTTCTTTGGATTTGAGCTTTAATCACATTAAAACCACTTGGGCTTTAAAGAGATATTATTCATATTAATATCTCATCTTACCTAATTTACACTTCATTTCTGATCTAATTCATTCGACCTTGTAGGTTCACATAATGTTGGTAGTGGACCAAAAATTCTTTTGGGCCCACAAATCATAAGAGGTTTCTAGCAAGATGTTATAACTACCCAAATTACGTAAATGACATATGCTCAACACAACCTATTTCTAACCCATATATTTGTTTTTTTGTCACACAATATTTAGATCAAACACAAGACATTGATCGTGTCATTCTTGCAATGTTCAATCACACACTTTCTTGATCACTAAGTAAGATTAACCTTAAACAAACGACACCTTGTTTGTACATGGCTATGTTAACATTAGTCATACTTGTCAAGGGGGCCAAAGATATCTCTCTCGTATCATGAAAGGGACAAATCCCATCTTCATTAACTATATGCCTCTATATGATTCACACCATGTCTGATTATTACTTTTATGATCACCCCTAATAAGGGTAACGTTTGGCAAAGTCAAAATATGATGATAATCATATCAGCATATAAGAAGATATCAATTCGAAGGACTATATACTATTTGGAGAACACTTATGACACTTTTACACAATACTCAATGCAATGTCCTCTTATTGGGTCAGTATGTTCCTTAACATGCATCTATGTTATTAGTTTGATATCTCATATCAATGATCAGTGGAATAGGTTCATCAACTAATTAACACATTAGCATTATGATCACTAATAACCCTTAATTAGATGATACTAGACTAGAGACGGTTCTTGAATAATAATATTTCTATCATTTATTAGAGTTCCACAATCCACTCACATACTCAATTATATACATAAAAAATAATTACTCAAAGGGATAACAAAATTTGAATAAATGACATCAAACAATCTTTTTATTAATAAGAAAAATCACTAAATATATAAATATAAATCATAAAATATGATTGGTTCTAGGGCATATCTCCATCAGTCTCTCACTTACACTAAGACCAATCATGTATAATCCTAATTCCTTGTGAATTAGTATGTAACTAATACATAGGTTGTGGAAGAGTCTTAGTCAATAGATTAACAATATTTGCATCTAAATGAATATTTCATAAATTCACATTACCCCTATAGATAATCTCCCAAATGATGTGATACTTCTTGAGTATGTGCTTAGTCTTCTGATGAGATCTTGGCTCCTTAGTTTGTGCAATAGATCATTGTTGTCGTAGTATAAAAAAATTAGACTCAAAATGCTTGGAACTACTTTCAGTTTAGTGATGAATTTCCTAATCCACACTACTTCCATTTATGCTTCTAAAGCAGCAATATACTTATCTCTTGTTGTAGAATCAGTGGTTTTGTCTATTTTGAACTCTTCTAACTCACAGCGTTGTTGTTAAGGCAAAACACATAAGCTAACTATGATCAGAAAGCATCCCTATCTATTCGGAAACTCACATCTATGTAACCACTTACTGTTAGATCATGTTCTCCTCCATATACCAAGAACATTTCCTTTATTCTTCTTAAGTACTTGAGAATGTTGTTGAGTGTAGTCCAATGACTCTCACTAGGGTCAAACTAGAATCTTCTTTCCATGCTAATGGAATATGAGATATCTGGGTGAGTGCACAACATGGCACACATAATAGAACCAATGGCAGAAGCATATGGAATTCTACTCATGATGTCTCACTTATCCAATGTTTGAGGGCACTGAGTCTTGCTAAGAGTCAAACCATGTTGCATAGGCAAGAAACCTCTCTTAGAGTCTTGTATATTGTACCTGTGGAGGATCTCTAACTTAATCCAATCAACTTTCTTAATCTATCTCTATAGATCTTAATCCCCAAAATACAGGCTCCCTTGCCAAGATCCTTCATTGAAAATAATTTTCCTAGCCATGTCTTCACAAACTGTAGCATAGGAATATCATTTCCAATAAGTAGTATGTCATTCACAAAATAACAAGGAAAATAATTATGCGCCCACTAACCTTCTTGTAAACACAAGACTCTTCTTCACACCTGATGAAGCCAAACTCTTCGACTATGTCATCAAAACGAAGATTCCAACTCTAGGATGCTTGCTTAAAACCATAAATGGATTTCTTAAGCTTACATACATTTCTAGCAATGATAGGATGTCCAAAACCTTCACATTGTGTCATATACACATCCTCTTTAAATAACCATTAAGGAATGTTGCTTTCATATCCATTTTCCACATCTCATAATATGCAAAGAATCTGAATGGATTTAAGCAAAGAAATAGGTGAATAGGCTTCATCATAATCAATACCATGAAATTTTTTTTGAAACCTTTATCCACTAGAGGTGCCTTAAATACATCCACGTTGACATCCTTATCAAGTTTCTTCTTAAAAATCCATTTGTAACCAATGATTCTGCAACCATCAAGCAGATCAACCAAATTCCATAATTGGTTTCTTTTCATGGATTCCATCTTGGATTTCATGGCTTCCATCCATTTATCAGAGTCGGGGCTCATCACTGCTTCTTTATATGTTAAGGTTTCATCATTATCTAATAATATCACATCACAATGCTCAGTCATGAGAAACATATATCTCTTTAGATTGCGACACACCCTTGTAGACCTTCGTAGATCACTTTTCACTTCTGCAAGTCCTACAATAGATTATAGAGGCTCCTCAGGCTCTACTATATTGGGAGCATTATCCTGTGGGTCTTGAATTTCTTCAATTTTTACTTTACTTGCACTAGTTCCTATAGAAAAAAAAAATCTCTTTCTAGAAAACCCCATGTCGAGCAACAAACACTTTGTTCTTGGTGCAATTGTCAAAGTAATATCCTTTAGTGTGTTTAAGATATCCTAAAAAGAAGCATTTGTTTGATTTGGGTTCAAGACTACCTGAGGTCAAACATTTTATGCATGCCTCACAACCCCAAATCTTGATAAAAGAAAAACTTGGAACCCTTCCATTCCATTCCTCATATGGAGTCTTTTCTACTACTTTTGATGGACCTATATTTAGTATGAACTCTGCGGTTTCAAGAGAATATCTCCAGAAAGATATTGTAAGATTTATGTGACTCATCATAAATCAAACCATATCTAATAAAGTTTGATTCCTCCTTTCAGATACACCATTCCACTATGTAGTATATGGTGGAGTGAGTTGTGAAACTATTACACATCTTTTGAGATGGTCATCAAAACCTTAGCTTAAGTTTTCACCTCCTCAATCTAATCAAAGAGCCTTAATAGTTTTACCAAGCTAGTTCTGTACTTCATTCTAAAATTCTTTGAACATTTCAAAGGATTCATGTTTGTCTTTTATAAGATAAACGTAACCATATCTACTAAAGTCATCAGTAAATGTGATGAAGTACTAAAACCCTCCTCTAGCAGTTAAACTTATTGGTCCACAAACATTGGTATATATGAGGTTCAATAATTCATTAGCCCTTTGATAGTGTCTTGAAAATGGTGACTTTTCCATTTTTCATAATAAACAAGACTCACACATTTCAAATGATTCAAAATCAAATTAGTGTAGAAGTCCATCTTTATGGAGCTTTATAATGCGATTCTCATTTATATGTCCTAAATGAAAATGTTAGAGGTAAGTAGGATTTGAATCATTGGATTTGAATCTGTTAGTATTTATATTATAAATGAGCATATCAAGATGTAGAACATAAAGTCCATTATTCATTCAAGCACAACAATAAAACACTTCATTCAAATAAAAGGATGACTATTGTTCTTAATAATGAAGTGAAAACCTTCCCTATCCAAACAAGAAACATAAATGATGTTCCTACTTATAGCAGGCACATAATAATAACTATTAAGGTCTAGAATCAATCCCGATGGAAAAGCTAAATTGAACGTTCCTACAGCTTGAGCAGCAACTCTTGCTCCATTCCCAACGTGTAGGTCTAATTATCTTTCTATCGTTAACCTATTCTCCTTTAGACCCTGCACATTTGTACAAATGTGAGATCCACATACAGTATCTAATGCCCATGAGAAAGTATAAGTAGTAACATTTGCTTCTATAACACAAATACCTGAAGCTCTGGCATCAACTAAGCCATTCTTCTTATCTTCCAAGTATTTCTTGCATTTTTTCTTCCAATGCCCAAAATTCTTGCAATAAAAGCACTATTAGTCAATGATTGGTCCAGGGTTGGGGTTGGTTTTGTTGTGTTTGTTCCAGTTCTTAACTGAAGCTTTACCCTTGCCTTTAGGATCATCATTTCCCTTACCTTTACCAACTCTCTTAAAACCTTTTCCCTTTTGAACCATCTAACTATTATTTGGCTCCTTAATGTTCTGTTCAGTAGTCTTAAGCATCATATGCAACTTAGTTAGTGATTTATTGAGACCAGGCATGATATACTTCATGACGAAATAATCATATGACTCAAGCAATGATTGTAGGATCAATTTCATAGCCAACTCTTAGTTAATTGGGACCTCCAATATCTTAAGATAATTGACATAAACAATCATCTTGAGAATATTTGAACTTACTAAGTTCCCTTTTGCCAACTTGCATGAGAACAACGCTTTTGTAATATCAATCCTTTCAACTCAAGCTTGTTTCTCAAAAAAGTTCTTGAGTTCAGTGATGAGAGCATGAGCATAAATCACACACTCAAAATATTTCTAAAGGTTTGAGTTCATGCAAGATAGCGTTAGACAAGCTACAACCAAAGACTCAACTTTGTGCTTATAATAAGCAGCTTGCTCAGCACGAGGGACATTAGTTGGTTCCTCAAGGACTGCCCTTTCAAGGAAATAATTTTTCCTTTATTGAGTGAGAACTATTCTCAAATTTTTATGTTAGTCAAGGAAGTTATTTCCATTTAATTTGTCCTTCTCAAGGACCGATTGCAATGAAAAGGTGTTAGTGTTATTATTTGCCATATTAATCTACAACAAAATATGTGTGAAGATTTAAAATGTGCTTATCAAATAATTAGATTCTATGTACTCAAAAAAGTAAAAGAATCTCCCACTAAATTTCATTACCCCTTGAAATATAGCAGGACAGGACCTATCATTCATTAATGCTTAAGTAAGCTTTGGCTCATCACTTAAGGTATTAGTAATTTAGGTAAGCAACACCTTTCTAATTACATCCTATGTAACTCCTGGTTGTTGGGTAATATCTATTGTCCCAGCATTCCCAAACTGATGCCTCAAGGTCCAAGACTATTTTTATGGCCTTTTGAAGTCCAAACAACACTTTAATATATGACAATCATGAGTGCCCTACTTTGACAGATCCATTCAATGATGATGTTGGTGATAATATCCTAAGGTATTGGGAAGGCATTTAAGACTTATATTAAAGGGTACAAATACGTATGCAAAACATTCATGAAAGATAGCTACGCAGAAAATACAAATAAATAAACAACCAAATAATAAGTGTGATATAGCATGGCCCCTAAAAAAATAATTTGGCAACCAATTGCCACTTCTGATCTTCGAACACGACCAATCTTAAATTCTTCAAGGTACCTCCTTTTCTCCAAGTGGCGAGCTCCTATCATTTAGGATGTACAATATTTTCTAATGATCTAGCTAATAGCACTAAAGATAAATACAAAGGGGGTCCTAAAGTACAAGAGATCTATTAATGAAAGAAAATATTTACAAAAATACTTAATGACTTGCAGGCAGTAAAACTATTACAAAAATACATAATGACATGCATGTCATATTATACAGGGTCATGTTGTATCACTATGAAAAAATTCTATGTACCTTTACTCATATATTGATCACATAAAGTTCCATACAAACATGTGCAAAAGAAAATAATATGGGGTCAAAGGGTTGTGCCCCAATGGCGGTTATGAAATTAATCACATTAATTTATTTAACTAAATGTAATAGATTAATCACATTAATTAATTGCATTGATTAGTTTCAATGGGAAAACCATAATGGATTGATCAAATCAATCCTAAAACCGTCCAATCTCCATTGGACTTAACTACCCCAATTAAATCCTATTTAATTATCCCATATTAAATTCATCGCATTAATTTAACCTTTTTGAATAGGGATTACTAAAATAATTAAATTAGCCTAACCTCATTAAATAGGAAATACAGGAGTAATAACATTATTCTAGCCCCATTAAATGCTATTAACAATAGTCTTTACACATTCATGAAATTAAGAGATCAGACCATTCCAATCTACTTAATTAAACTCTCAACCAATTCAAAATTGCTTAATCACCAATTACAAATCCATAAAGATAAACTTTTAAATAATTTGACTTTCTATACTAAAATTAATCAAAGTAATACGTGTGCATATAACATATCACCTGAGATCAACTTCTACACTTTTATATATTGTATTATTGGTGAGAACTATTTACAATCACAAACTCCTCTCAAAAATTCATTTAAAGGGGTTAATAAGTATTTGCCTATCATTCTTGAGATAATCATGTAGTGATTCTATAGAAGATAAATAGGTAAAGTTATAAATCATATCTTAGAGGGTCATTGAGATAGTAAGGCTCATAAAGTGAGATAAAAGTGATCATCAATAAAAATACGTCACTATTTTAAAATCCAAAAGAGAGAACCTTTTGGTTGTGGATGTAAAGATAAATTTACTCTTGAACCACTCTATATCGTGTGTTAATTTTTATTTTATCATTTTCATTTTATAAAACCTTATTCACCCCCTCTAGGATGTTTTCAAAAAGATCACACAAAGTTATACCATAAACAACAACGGGTAACATACAAATAGATTAACATATGAGGGTACTAACTTATTTATTTATTCCAAGACTTAGAATAATGAAGGCATGATCAATGACCATAATATTATTTACGTTGAGTTCAGGGACCCAATTATTCTCAACTAGTGGAACAGTATCATAATATACAACTCCAAAGCATAAAGCTCCTAGCCATTATTCTCACTAGTAGAATGATCTCAATGATATACAACCCTAGAGCATAAAGCTCTTAGCCACTATTCTCTACCGATGAACCTATGTCATTACTATACAACCCAAATTATAAATCTCCTAATACTATTCTCGTCTGGTAGAACGGATAGGTACAACCCTAGAACAAAAAGCTTCTAGCCACTATTATCGTCCGTTGGAATGGACGGGTACAATCGGTCCTGACTCATATGGTATTTCATTATAAATGATTAATATCTTATTCAAGGTTATTTGTTTCAAGGACATTATGCAACACACGTAAAGGCATGTAAGGCACATGACCCAACATATTTTTCCCAAGGATAAGCCATGCTCCCCTAGGAAACCCTAATTTCATAAGTCAAGCATAACTTCTCTCTTAATACTCATTTTATCACCAATTTCAATCCACATTCTTAAAGTATTATTATTTAAAACATACCCAAAAATCAAGATCTAAATCTAACGTCTTACATATGTGATAATAGTCTACTCCTAGGATTCTTATTCACAATTACCCACAAAATCCTAATTTCATAATTTAATCATAACTTCCCCTATAAGACTCATATAACTACTAAATTTAATAAACGTCCCTAAAATGCCAATAAATTTTTAGGTCAAGCCCCAATATTTTACATATATGGTAATAATCTTACCCTTAGGGTTAATATTCCCACTTAAAACCACTTTTCTTAATTATTATACTTAACATTCATATTCAATCCAACATTTTGAACCGAATATCACCTCAAAATACCCAACTTTCTTTTTTAAACCCATATTAACCAAAATGCTCTTGAGATAGCTAAAATACCCATATTTGTACAAAATTCTTATAAGTCCTAATATGAATGATTTTTCAACCTCTAATATATATCATCATAAAAAAAAATGCATGACCACAACTATGTATGTATATTTTGTATACCTTGATTTATGCCAACCCATAATATGCATAAAACGCAAGTTTCCATAGCTTTCTCACTTTTACAACACACCATACATCATTGATATCATTATATAACAAAATTATCCACATAATATTTTCAAACATGATATCATATACAATTACACATGTTGAACATAAAATCCCTAACTATGACATATATCCTTACCGAAGCAGCTCAGATCTCTAAGAACGTAAGACCTAAAACTCCTCCTCCAATACCACCGGAATATCACCCAAAAATTAAAATACAACAATATTAGACTCGGTAAAATTAACTAAGGAAACTAAGGTAAAGGAGAATAAAAGAAAAAAGAGATAACCAAAAGTGGGACACTTGGCATGGGGTGGTGCATGATGGAGGGCACGACAGTGCTCCAAGGTGGCATGGTTGGGATAATTGCACATGGGCTAGGCATGCAAGGTAAGCATGGATGGCGGTGAGGCATGAGAAGGAGAGCAGGGCTATGGCGTGCTTAAGTTGAAGGAAAAAATGGTGCATGGGCTAGGAGTGACGCACGAGTTGGGCGTGTAAGGTGTGCACGGCCATGCTAGTTGCACACAAGCAAGGCATGCCTCAATAAAACTAAATCAAGCAAGCACAAGAAAAGGAAAAATAGTGTATCTTGGGGGGCCAATCATTAGGCAACATTGAGGGAGGTTGATGGGGATAAGGTGGTGATGGTTGGGCGAGAAAATGGTGGTTCTTAGTGTTCGAGGTTATGAGTTGTGTGGTGTTGGTGTCATAAAAGAACAACCAAAATAGAGCAAGAAAGGAGGAAGGAGTGGCTTTGGTGATGGGTTTTTGATAGAGGAAGTAGGATGGGAGAAATAGAGAAGGCAGAGAAGAGGGAAGGTATGCACATAGAAGTGTGGGGGTATTGAGGTGAGGAAGATAGAACCTGAAGGGTGAGGGCTCCGCATAGTTGATTTTGGTGTGGGTGGTGCGGTAGGGGGTGTAGGCTATGTAGGTTAGGTGTAGGGGTTCACAATTGCATGAGGTGGCCAGTGCAGGAGTGTGTGTGGCTAGAAAAAGGAAAGGGAAAACGATGACATGCACAAAAAAGGGACATTCATGGCCGGAAGAGGAAAAGAGGAAGGGGTTGGTTGTGTCGGTCAATGAGAAAGAAAATAAAATAAAAATAAGGGAAAAGGGGAAAAAAGGAGAAAATGAAGAAGGAAAAATAAAAAGGGAAAAGAAATTTTGGAGTTGGGATTAGGATTAGGTATAAGTTGCAATTTAGGGATTTGGTTAAAATTTTAATCTATCAATTACCTAGGATTAGAGTTACGCTAAAAATAAAATATAAATGACCCAAAAATTAGAATTTATATGAGGTTAAAATATTAATTAGTCGATGTTAAAATCATATAAAATTTTAAGGTATTACAGAAACCATATACCAACAAGATATCCTCGAGAAAATGTCAGTTTACCATGTCTTAAGCCTTCAACATGAATCTAGATGATACTCCTTTGTTGGTTTATCTTTTAATCAGTTCATGGAATAACAAAACATTTTCTCCAATACTATGGCATTTGATTGATGTATTATAAACTAAGTCAATAAGTATAGGCATAATGTATTGCAATATGTGAGTCAATATCTTGGAAATGATTTAATAGAACATGGTACAATATGTTATGTGCCTAAACTCAAATACTCTCTCGGCATTAGGCTTCTTACGCACCAAAGTTAAGGAAGTGATATTTACCTTCCTAGGCAGGAACCTAGTTGTAAAGAATTCCCTAATTGTTAATAAAGTTCATCCCTAATCATATCGCAACCTTTCTTGTAAAACCCTGTAATAAATCCATCAACACTGGGTGATTTAGTGTCCAAAATAAAGAACACAATAGATTTAATTTCCTCTAAAGTAGCTGGTGAATTGAACTAAAGATGTGATTCCTAGACAACAAACAATCCACAATTATTGTGTCAATACAACCAATAGAAAGCTTCTTAACTCCCAACAAGTTTTAATAGAAATCAACAAAGGAGTCTTGGATATTATTTGCACCCCTAACCTCCCTACCATTTTCATCAAGTAAGAATGCTATAGTCTTCCTCTTTTGTCTGTCCTCAACTCTATAATAAAAATACTTGTGGTTTGAATCATCACAATGCAACCGGTTAATATAGGCTTTCTACCTTAAGAACAGTCCTTCGTAGTGTAACAAATGGTAATACTTATGCTACATACATCTCAATTTTTATCTTTGAGTTGCATTAGCAAGGTCTATGTAGATGGCACTCTACAATTTATCAACCTTTTCTTGAGTAGTAGTAACTTTCTGAGAAATTGAACCATACGTGTCCTTATATAGCTACCTAAGATCTTTCTTTAAATCCTAAAATTTGGTTGTAAACCTAATCAAAAAATTTTCCCCTCAACTAAGTAAACCAAGCTCTTTGAACCATAGGAAGGAATTCCTCATCCTCGGTCCAAAATTGAAAAAAAAAAACTAAATGGCGTCTCCCATTAACCAACAAGGACCTGAAGATTTATTACTATAAGGATATGATCGGAAATTAAAAGGATTTAGAACTCAACAACTAAAGATGGAAATATTTTCATCCACTATAGATTCACTAATTCCCTGTAAAGATTACACATAACTTCATCCTCGTCCCTTATCTTTCTAGATCAAGTATACAAGCAACCTTGACCTTGAAAATCAAAGAGTTTTAGGTCTTAACATCAATCATGTAGATCTTGCATATTGGTGGTCAAAGGATCAGCACCTTGAAACTTCTCAGCTACAAACATAACAAAATTAAAATCTCCTAACAATAAACAGGCTTGGTCAATAGGCTTATGTTGTCTAAGACAATGACAAAGTCTTCTTCTTTCAGCACCATTATTTGAATGATAGATGAAACTAACATGAAATGTGAATGCAATTAGCACATTTGTAACTTCACATAGGATAACCTAGTCACACATGGAGGCAAAGAACATTCCACAAACATGGATCCCATGTGGTCCAAATTCGACCATTATGATGATGAATATAATTATTGATTGCATCCCAACCTCTTTGCAACTTATCTAGCACTCTAACAAAGGTACTCTCCGTCGCCCTTATTTCTAAGAAACTAACTAAAGTTAAATTATTAAAATGACAAAAACAATTGGCTTCCTTATGCTTGGAAGCCTTATTCAGCCCTCTAACATTCCAAGTACTAAGCATAGCCACCTGGATCATTAATCAGAACACCACTTTCACCCCTCTGCTCACCTTGATACTACACTACTAAGATTGAACTTGTAACATGCATAGAAGTTCTCATCCTTGTCATAACCCTAGCCTTAGTGAGAGAATCATGATCCTTTACATTAATTCCCTTGCTCGAGCATTAGGTCTTCCTTGTAACACAGGAGTCTAAGGTTGGTGTTGTAAGATCACCTTTGAAAAGTTAGGATTCCTTAAGTTAACACATGTACCCTATCGTGGAGCTCCTATTTGCACCTCAGACTGAGGTTGCTCTAGATTCACCTTTTAAGACCCCTACCCTAGCAATCTCTTGGTTGCTTGGGCATGAAAATACCCTTTGTGTTGAATCAATAGTCATAATAACATACCCATCATCAACCCCCTCAACTACTATTGTTTTTCTTTATAAGGACCCCTACCCATAAACCTCCTACATTCTTTCCTCCCTTACCATTAGCACTATTCTTGTTGTACTTTTGAGAATCATGGCCAAAAACATCACATATATGACAGTACTTGGGTTTCTAGTCATACTCAATATTCTAGGCATACTTCTCACCCTTAGGGTCCTGAATAACCATAACCTCAATGAAAGGCTTCTTTACATCCACTTCAAATAGGACCCTAGGGAAAGAAACTCATTCACTTATCAAGGTTATGACATTAGTGTACAAGGGTTGACTAATGACAGAAGCAACCTGACTCAAAGAGTCACTAGACCAATGCTCCAGAGGTAAATTGGGGAACTTAATACAAAGAGGGACCACTTGTGTCTCATCCTAGTTAATTGTCATTCTTATACCATAATTTCAAAACCAATGGCTTGTTGAAGAAGGTCCAATGTTATCCAAGAATAATCTTTGCATCATCTAACATCTTAAACTTGAACAAGAAGTAATATGAGGCATGAAGCAAAACTTGAGGTAAGAAGACTCCCAAAACATAACCTCCTAAAGTATTCGTCTACAAATTAGATTCACTAACCACATCTTTTGTCTAACTTGATAGTTATCACACCCTTATCCAAAGATGGAGGAACGTGATTTAAAGGTTCCCCTAGGTTAGGATTACAATTTCCAACGAGAATATCCCTCCATGAAGGATCGTTAATACTTGATGTATTTGCCCTTAATAATAATAATAATCATTAAAAATTAACCCCAATTTATGCCCTATCACATTGGATGCCCATCCCCCCATTTTAAGAGCTAACACCATAGTTTTAAAATTGTACCAATCATCAAACCAATATAATTATTATTCATTGGTTTAATGGTCTAACTAGTGGGTTAGATTGGTTGAATTGGTGATACATATTGTGTCAAAATGTATGTATGTATGTATAAATCAAACTATATATAAATTTGATCCGCTTATGACCAACACTTGTCTAAATTATTTTACCAATCATTAGACCAGTTCATTAGTTTTAATGAGGCCAATTTTATCAATTTTTGTGTTATTTGAACTTAATATTAAAATCTAGTCAATGACCTAGTTGATTCACTAATTCACCTGATTTTAAAGCTGCAACTGACACCATATAATTCATAATTTTTAAACGAATGGTATTCTAGTGTATAACAGTGTAAACTTAGGGTTATATTGTATATTAGGTATAAACTCAAAGTTATTTGGTGCATTATGTCTTAAATTTCATAATAATAATAATAATAATAATAATAATAATAATAATTTATAAATTAAGATTAATAACAACATCGTTATTGATATTATCATTATTTGTTAATTATTATCATTAATGGTATTATTATTAGTATTAGCATCAAATTAATTATCAATATCATTTATACTACTATTAATTTATTATTCATATAATTAATTGATTATTAGTAGTAGTAATATTATTATAAATAATATTCATAATAATAAGTAAATAAATAAATAAATTATTATTATATTATTATTTATCATTTTATAGTTAATATTTTTTATATTATTAAATGAATATTAATGTTATTATTTTTTATTATCATTAATAATAATCAGTATTATCTAATTAATAATTTTTAGTATTAATTATTATATTTTTTTAAGAATTTTTATTTTTATTTTTGTTTTTGAACTATTATTATTATTATCATTAGTTATTATTATTTTATATTATTAAATTAATATTAATACTAATAATCTTATTCATTATTTATTATTAATAATTATTTTTATAATGATATGATATTATTTTGATCTAATATAATATTATTGGAGGTTACTTAATATGATTTTATAGGTCTTAAAAATAAACTAAGGAAAAGGGAGCCTCACCGACTAAGCCCGATGCATGAGAGAAAAATAGGCAACTACATTCGATAGGTGCAAACAAAGGACGTGATTTATAAAATCTTATTTATATTTCAAGAATGTCACTACAACATATATTTAGTTATTATTTCATATCTGTTCCTGACCGTCTATTTTGCTGATCCAACAACCATAATCTATTCCTACATTTGTATTTTAGGAGGCATCTTTGACATAACCTTGTCCTAGTGCAATCCCAAAGTAGTCAATGTTACCGGACAATTGTCGCTTATGTCCCTAACAACTATTATTTTACGGCTGAAAATAAATCATATTACCAAGTAATTTATTATGATTAGGACTTTCCTTAATTTCGTACTCATTTCATTTGAGTCCACTGATAATTATATTGCATAAATTTTAAAATATTGTTTTGCTACATACAATTTTTAAAAAGAAAACTTAAATACTTGCAAGCACCTTTAACTTCTTGACTATAAAATGTAAAGGTATAACCCAATGTTATTCACGTTATTTAAGCTCTATTTGTTCCGGTAAAGCTTCACAAAGAGGGGGAAATTGAGAGAAATAACATTTTATATTCAGTTTACTTGAGAGACCAAATTGGAAAAAGAATCAAGAAATAAAGTTATTGAAGACTGATTGATCAAATTTTCTTAAGAAATTTTTTAAAAGATATATATAATGTCAGTTTTCCTTTCTTAAACCTTTATTAGAACCAAATAGCCTTAGCTAGATTGATTGTTTTCATAAATTACATAATTACCGTAATAGAATTTTTTAAGTAATCAAGTCCCTAAATCTTAACTACTAAAATAGGCAAGGAGTAGCGCAGAGGTAAGAGTTGAATTTTGGACGATGAACGGCGAAGATGAAAATGCATTGAATATATTTTGATCGAGAAATCAACATTTATGCATGAAGCAGCAATTTGCTCGGCGTGAGCTTCACAGGGGAAATAGATAGCCTGAGTCTGCTGCCTAGCTCACAAGACAATGAAAATCAAAAGATGTCTGCCGAAGGCTGAACCAAATAAGCTAGAGGCATGACGCTGCACGAGCCAAAAAGTTAGGAATCCATAAACAACCACAAAACCATAATGCATCGGTTGCCCAAAAGTTAAAACCCAAGCAACCACAACCAAATGCCAATAAAAAAATAACAATAATTTAAAAAAAAATGAAAAAGAAAGGACACCATTCAATTAACCAATCAAAAATTGCCGGCCAAAATAAGGGGTTCATACTCGTACCTATATTTGAGCATTAGATAACATGATCTATGCAGTTCCTAAAGTAGATAATCCGAGAACCAAAATTAAGTAATGTTTACAGCTTACCTCACTGTACAATCGCCAATAATTAGGTCGACCTTAACAAATTTCGCCTTTTGGCGATTGTATCTTACCTGAGACAGGCATCGGATTGGACTGCACATCTTTTTCTGCTTCGTTGTGCTCAATACCACTCTCTTCACCCTCTCCTGATGCATTAGATTCAAGGGGTATGTAGCATGCCGACTGGGCATCAGCACCTGAGGAGGTCCCTTTGATAACGGACGCAGAGTTTTCTGTGCCAATAGAACTATCCAGTGACACAGCATATGCTGATTTATCTGCAGACTGGACTTCAGCACCTTGAGGCTCTTTAACAGCAACCAAGGAATTGCCCCTCACATTAGAGCTACCCTGAGAAGTGCTGTGTGCTTGTTTTTCAGCAGACGGAAGTTCCATATGAACGTCTTTGGGAGCAAAAGATTTATCTTTCTTGCCACTACTACAACTACCCGGTGCTAGCCACGTGAACTGCAAGTAGTGGCCACGCCAAGTTTTACCATTGACAAATGCCCTTTCAGCTGCCTGACGAGTTTTAAAACGAATATGTGCAGAGCAATTTTTTGCTATATTTGTATCATCGACCCCATCATGGACGCCTTGGGTATCCATATAATCTAGATCCACATTAGACAAATCACCATAGGGCACAAAATGATCCCTCAATGCATCAACCTGGCACAAGTGATTCACATCTAGATAAGTATACTATACAGCAGATGATGAGAGCATAAAATGCCACTATTCACTCGGGCCACAATGAAGTCCAAACTCTGAACGCAAGGTAAACTTTCTTACCAGAAACATGATTCCACACAGCTCTCTCACAAATCCTCAAACATATAAGCACACTTAAACAGAGGGCAGATCAAGAAAAAAGTCTTCATACAAGATGAACTGTATCATCAAAAAATAGAGAAAATAAACATGACTTCCCGTCTATCTGAAATATTCATGTACCACAACTCTTCAAGCACCTACGAGGCTATGATACATATGGCTACTGTGTGAAATGGGGAAAGTGTCAAGGCTGAAGAGACAGGATTGGAGAGTTGTTGTAAATGAATACTATATTTGTCCCGTGTGACGCACATATACATCTTTATAAAGTCTAGTATGAATAATAATATAATAAAATTATTAATAATATGCAGAAGATAATCCATAACATTTAATAAGCAAATAGCAATAACCTAAATTGCGAAATCAATTTTGAAGACTTTATAAAGTGTAATATGTGAAAGAAAACTCTTGAACCTTGTAATTTAGATGATTTTCTTTTGATGTTAGCAGGATGATTTCAATTTCAAAATTGGTAACATGTACATGACAATTTTGTTGCTTCAACAATTTAATTAGAGACTTGGAATAAAACGTAGAAAAATTGTGATTACTTTAGTAACCTTTTTATCTATAATTGCTTTAAGATTTTTTTTCTTACCTATATATCTCCTTCCATCTTTTTCCCCTTAATTTTAGTATCTTAATAACATTTGGATAACAAAAAAAAATGGGTGGGAAAACTTATGCTGGAAAATATAGCAACAACTCTGCTTATATAATCTTAAATTCATAAAACCTAAATACACCCCCAACTATCAATCTAATATTTAGAATAGTTGAGCAATATAATGAAAGCTTAAAGCCATCCAGTAGTGAGTTCAAGATTATCAGTACTAGTTATCAAATTTCACACGTTTTGGTTCCTCCCCGATCTTCCCTGAATTGTTCAACTTCTGCCTCCTCATTCCAGTCGGTCTTTCTTTCTAGATCTTCCTCTATTTCCCTCTGTCCAACTTATCTCCTACCTCTAATCCACTCATGACAGACAATACAAAGCCTTTTATTCCACTAAGATTTATTTCTCTTACTGGTTTCATGAATCTAATAGTTGACAATGAATCTCTCCCCATGAAATGCCCTAGTGAACTATAGCAGAAAGGATTAGTTCATTCTTCTGACCAGTTAAACAAATACAAATAACCACTACCATGATATATAGTACTTCTATTTTATTTTTATTATTATCTCAGTGATTGAAAGATCAACAATCTCCTTAATGAAAAGATAGTTTGTGAAATGTTGATGCAGAAAAAGCCAATGGCCATCAATATACCAAATAATTAAAATACAAGAAATAAAGCAGAAGATACACTCACATTGGCCAAATCTGATGGTAAAGGTGGACTAACTTTAAAGGCAGTGGGCCGATTGTCCAGTTTATAGCGATTAACAAGAAAGGAACCACCAGCATACACTGATGGACGGAATGGCTGCTTCGAACTTGAGGGTTCTGGCAAGGTTGTAGGTGGAGTTGCTCTAAAACTATGAGAAGCAGCATTGGGTTCAATTTGAAACTTGTCAGCAGACAACGTGGCTGATGATGAGGCTCTAGCAACAGCAGGATCAGCAGAGTTTGGGCTCAGAGCTTGCACAGAATTATCTGCGATTTCCAGTTTGAGTCTTTTTGCAGGTGGTTCAACCAGTACCTCATCTTTAGTTCCTACATCCTACAACAAGAATCAGGAGCAATATATATTAGAGAAAACTAAACCAATGCAGAACGTGCCAACTGCCAAGGACTAATGTTAATATCAAAGACATATTTTAGCCAAAAGCAGAATTGACTAAGTGAAACATTACTTCATAAGAAATAAAATAATAATAATAAACTGTTCAAATTTTGCAGCTTAATTAAAAGTCTTACGCCAAACAGCTCTCTGAACTGCAAATTAGATACTGGGGAATGTGCTGGTAAGCTCAGAGAGGGATAACGAGAAAATGGTGTGTTTAACTTCAGTGATCAGCAATCCAGGCTATCTGAGGACCTGGTACTTCCAATTTCCAACTCTCTTCCTCCCAGTTACATAAGTCCCCCTATATATAGCGACCCATTCCCCCTTAAGACCCATAACTAACTATAATCAGAAAAAGCTAAAATAAAATGGAGGGAATCTAATATTCCCCCTTAACAGACTCCACTTCCCACATAACCGAATGGCAGTAACAGAATGGGCAGACGTGTGGCTCAGTCCCCCAATTCCCCCCATGTGCCTCCTGACTGCTTATCCCCCTAAGTCATTTTCTTCCTCCTAGGGTATGTATATTTAATTAGGGGTCTATCAATACTCTCTTCCCAAAGTTTCACCCTGTCCTCAAGGAAGAATTCGGGGAACAGTTTATTGAGAGTATCAAATCCTTACCAAGAAGATTCAAAGGAAGGTAACCCTTGCCACTAAGTCAAAACCTCCAATTGTCCCTTCGAGTTGTGTCGTAGTCCTTGGACTGCCTTTGGCTGGATACCCCACTCTAACTCCTCTATGAGAATGTCAAGAATAGGCTGGGCTTGATGGCCCACCCCTAAAGCCTGCTTCAGCATGGAGACATGAAAGATTGGGTGGATTGTGCTGGGAGCTGGTAGATCTAAGCAGTAAGCCACCTTTCCCACTCGTGATTTCACTTAATAAGGCCCAAAATACGTCAGAGATAGTTTCTCATTTCCACGTTTGGCCAGATATTTCTGCCTATAAGGCCTGAGCTTTGCATACACCCACTCCCCCACTGCCAACTCTATGTCCCATCTTCTCATATTTGTTGCCGCCTTCATCCTTTGCTGGGATTTTTCCAGGTGGCTCATGAATACTTCTAAAATCATGTCCCTTGCCTTTAGTTCCTCATCCATAGCTGCCACTGAAGCCACACCCCATTCGTATCTGAGCAGGGATGGTGGCTCTCGGTCATATACCGTCGTAAATGGAGTGGTGTAGGTAGCAGTATGATACAAAGTATTGTACCAATATTCTGCCTACAGTATCCATCTTAACCACTGCTTTGGTTGCTCCCCGGCAAAACACCTGAGATATGACTCTATGGTTCTATTCACCACCTCTAATTGCCCGCCCATTTGAGGATGGTAGGCTGAACTCTTCTTCAAGGTTATGCCCTACAGTCTAAACAATTCAGCCCAAAAATTGCTAATGAAAACCTTGTATCTATCAGATACAATCAATTGAGGCATCCCATGGGGATGAACCACTTCTTTCACAAAGATGGTGGCAATAGTGGGGGCTGGGAAGGAATGTCTGATTGGAATGAAATGGCCATATTTTCTTAGTCGATCCACTACTACTAGTAAGCAGTTGTACCCCTCCGACTTAGGTAGTCCTTCAATGAAGTCCATGGCTATATCTTCCTAAATCCTCTCTGGTAAGGGAAGGGGCTGTAATAACCCAGCGAGAGAAAGGGTAGAAGTTTTATTCTATTGGCAAACCGGACATTCAGCTACACACTGCTGGATTTGCTTTCTCATTCCTAGCCAATAAACAACTTCTCTTGCTATACGCTGATATGTTTTTAGTGCCCCTGAATGTCTTCCTACCTTTCCCCCGTGAAACTCTGCTAGGATCAGTGGGATATATTTGGACCCGAATGGTAAACTAGCCTTCCCTTAAAGAACAAGTGTTCTTGATGAACACTAAATCCTTCCCTACCTCCTGGGGCTTTAAGCACTTCCTTCTTCAGCTGCCCTAAGTAAGGGTCTTGATCAATCTCCTCGGACAACCCATCCCACTTCCCTGCCCATGTCACTGCTAGTGTCAACACTATGTTGTTTCCTTCCACCCTTGATAAAGCATCTACAACCCTGTTTGTGATACCAGAGTGGTATTCAATATCAAACTCATAACTCCAGAGTTTAGCAACCCATTTTCTATGTTCCTATGCCAGTTACCTCTGCTCCAGGAGATATTTCAAGCTCCTCTAGTCCTTTCTAATCAGAAACCTCCTTCCCAACAGTTAGTGCCTCCATTTTTGGACCGAGAAGACTATAGCCATTAATTCTCACTCGTAGACTGACTTGAGGCGCGCCCTCAGTCCTAATACCCGGCTATAGTATGCAATGGGTCATTGCTCTTGCATCAGAACAACCCCTATGCCCACCCCGAAAGCATCAATCTCTTATGACAAAATTTTTGGAGAAAACAGGGAGAGCCAATACTGGCACTGAAGACATGGTTGTCTTTAGTGATTCAAAGGCTTGTTGGGCTTAAGGGTTCCACCCAAAACTATCCTTCCTGAGTTGGTCTATCAAAGGTGCTGCAATCTGTCCATATCCTCGCACAAACTTCATGTAGTACCCTGTTAGCCCTAGAAACCCCCTCAACTCCCTGACGTTTCTGGGAACAAGCCATTCGTTCATTATTCTAACCTTTCCTGAGTCAGCTGCCACCCCTTTTCCTGAAATTATGTGTCCTAAATATTCCAACTTGGCCCTTCCCCATACAAATTTCTTCCTATTCACAAATAACTGATGTTATCTCAAGATCTTGAAGACCCTCTGTAAGTCTGCCTATGCTCATTTTCAGAGGATCTGAATACTAATATGTCATCAAAAAACACCAGCACAGATTTTCTTAGATAAGGCTTGAATACCTGGTTCATCAGGGCCTGGAATGTTGCTAAGGCGTTGGTCAATCCAAAAGGCATGACCCGAAACTCATATTGGCCTTCATGAGTACGGAAAGTTGTCCAGTGTATGTCCCTGAGATCTACCCTGATATGGTGGTAACCAGAAGGAAGATCCAACTTAGAGAATATGACAGCCCCATGGAGTTCATCAAGCAATTCATCAATCACAAGTATGGGGAACTTATCAGGGACGGTCGCCTTATTCAGTGCCCTATAATCCACATAAAACCACTATCCCCATCTTTCTTCTTTACCAATGAAACCGGACTGGAAAAAGGACTCCTGCTAGGCTGTATTATACCAGCATCTAGCATTTCCCTTACCAACCCTTCAATCTCATTTTTCTGATTATGGGGATACCTATACAGCTGGACACTCACCAGAGTTGTCCCTGGCTGTAGGATAATCTGATGATCCAATTCCCACGCAAGTGGAAGGCATGTAGGCTTGGCTAGCATATCTGCGTATTCCTCAACGAACCCCATAATTCCCTCTTAAGATGTTTACCCCACCTCTGCTTCCTTCAACAACTCTACTCTGCAACACTCCAAGAGGACACCATGCTTTCCCTTGGTCAAGGTGCGCAGCATAGTCTTGAGGGAAACTTGGGCGCAACAGAGGCTGGGTTCCCCTCTCACGTTCACTAGTGCTGACCCCAATGTGAACTTCATTACCAGAGTCTTCAAGGTCACTTGCATCATACCCAACTTCTCTAACCATTGCACTGCCCAAGTCCAAGGGCAAGAAATCCTCCACTACCTTACTCAAACTCCCTTACAAACCCCGTTGGCAGTGATTGAATTCCCTATTTCCACCAGAACTCCATAAGAGGCTGTAGGGGATACAAGTAGCAAGAGTTCACTTACAATCTCCCTGGATATGAAGTTGTGTGGCTCCACAATCAATGAGGACCACCACCCTTTCTTCCTGAATCTGCCCATGCAGCTTCATGGTGTGGGGGGTATTGATTCCGACCATCGAGTTCAATGAGAGTTCTTCTTTGGCCTCTCGCTCCTCACTTGAGGCTTCACCTGACTCCACTTCATCTCCATTTTCCACCAGCAATACTTGAAGAGAGCGATTTTTGCACACATGGCCTGGTGCGAATCTTTCTTCGCATTTGAAGCACAGTCCTTTCTTGCGTCTTCATTGCAGCTCTTCCTCACTCCGGCTTAGTGTGGTGGCTAGCCTTTTAGCAAACTATTCAACGCTCAATTTAATATAAGCCAACCCGTTTGGGCTTCGCCCAGTTATTGTGAATCCAATGGGCCTAATTCCAGTAGAAGTTGGCAACGTCTGCAACCTAGGGTTGCTACCAGCCTTGGCTCAATTTCCTCCTCCCTACTAATCCACCCCGACTATAATTTGATACCACCCTATTTTCGTCTTCCACCATCCTGAGCTGATTCCATGACCTCATCAGGTCCCCTTGGTCACATCATCCTTACTTCCACTCGAATATGAGGCTACAATCCGTTGAGAAATGTGCTCTCTAGAACGTCCGAGGGCAGGCAACCTTGAGGTGTTGAAAGTCTCCACCAAATCAATTTGCCTCACTGCCAAGAATTTCTCGCAAAGTGATCCTTCATGGCACGACCTGAATCTGGCTAAAAGAGTGTCCTTGAAGCTCTGGCATTAATCAAAACGCCTATTGTCCACTACATACTAGAACCAAGCCAACGCCTTTCCTTCCACGGTCATGGCCACTGTCTCTAGTTTTTTCTTGTCTCCCACTTGATTCATGGCAAAATACCGCTCCATTTTAAATATCCAACCATCCGAATCAACTCCATCAAAGAACGGAAATTCCAACTAGTGAGGAGGTCTAGTTTCCACCCTGATTTTCGGCAGACCTACAGGCGGTAATGAGATATGCGCAGCCTCTGTCTCCTTCTAATTTCCGGTGCCTTTCACAAACGAGTTGGATGCTCCAAGTTTGAAATACTGATCTAATCTTCTTGCCAGCTCGCCCATCCATTTCTCTATCAACCCGATCCTCTCCCCCAATTTCATATTCTCACTACGCGATTCCTGCCTCTCCCCTATCAATTCCTCCTGCAACTAGGCAAACTTCTCTTCCAATGCATCAATCTTGCTAGGAGCCATGGGTTGGTATGGAATCAAAGGGAGCTCTGATACCAGTTGGTAAGCTCGGCAAGGGATTAACGGGAAAATGGTGTGTGTTCTACTTTAGTGATCAATAATCCAAGCTATCTGAGGAACTGGTACCTCCAATTTCCAACTCTCTTCCTCCCGGTTACATAAGTCCCCCTATATATAGTGACCCATTCCCCCTTAAGAACCATAACTAACTATAATCAGAAAAGATAAAATAAAATGTAGGGAATCTAATATCCCCCCTTAACAGAATCCACAGCCCACAACCGAATGGCAGTAACAGAATGGGAAAATGTGTGGCTCAGTCCCCCACTTCCCCCTATGTGCCTCCCGACTGCTTACCCCCCTTAGTCATTTTCTTCCTCCTAGCATATGTATATTTAATTAGGGGTCTATCATATGCCTAAAGTCAAATATGAAGATATGCATGCATCCCTAAGCAAGTATGTATCCATTCATGTTTGGGCATGTGAGCCATTGTATCACATGCACATTGCTAGGCAGGCCAAAGCTCTTACGAATTTGCAGCCTCATGATTCTATACCAGTACTACTACTCAACTACTATCTTCTTCGAAATCTCCCATGAGCCCATACTATCTTGTATGAAAATTATCAGCCAAATCCAAGCCATAAACCTAATCCTCAACTATAGCAAACTTCAATTCACATAATGACCATATAAAACGAAATACTACTAAAGCCATCTTTCAGACTGCATGCTTCTTTTTGTTATTCATTTTTTTTCATTTACTTGTCGCTAGATACATAGTGAAAATAAATTGCAGCTCCGATCAAAAGCTCATCTATTCAAGAACACATACCAGTGAGGAAGAAGCAAACATGGAATGAAATTTACATATCAATTTGAATTATTATGTGCTTGTAACAGAAACTGTTATAATTTATGTCTCTTTTATAGAGTATTTGGAAACGAATAGAAAAGAATATCAATCTTACTCCTAACAAAAAATAAGTATCTTCTCTGAGGAAAGCACATAGACTGTCATTTTCTTTTCCAAAACAGAAGAAAACATAAACATGCTATTTTTTTATGGCGTGTAAAAATGATACGAGTTCATACTAGAAGCAACACACACCTTTTTCTCAAGTTTATCCAACTGTCTACGAAATTCATCCCGTTTCAGGGCCAGCATTTCTTGTTTTTTGTGAAGCTCCTTCAGCAGCTCCAACTTTTTCTGAGATGGAGGAGCTGCCTTAGGACTATTTACAGCAATGGTCTTACCACTATCACTGGCTGCTAAATTACCCTTTGAAGCAGAGGCCAGATTGACACTGGCAGCAGCAACTTGCTGGGTATCTTTCATTTTATTGGTGATGACCATATGTGAAACATGAGCAGCTGAAAGATTATGGGAGGTTAACGGAGTAGAGGTGCCACCACTCCAACCATCATCAGGAACCCTGTCTCGATTTGCCCACCACAGCTTTATAAAGCGATTGCCCATAACAGCATCAGAAGCCTTAAGAGCTCTCTCTGCATCTTCCTTCTTCAAGAACTGAACAAATGCTCGTTCACTATTTGCTGGAATATAAATGTCAATAACCTCTCCAAATTTTCTAAAATGAGACAGAAGAGATTCCTTCTTGTTGTCTTTCAAGGGGATGCGGTTAACAAATAACGTGCGCTGGGCCTTCTGTGACAGCTTCCTGACATTGCGCCCAACATCAATCTTGGAAGATGGATCCCCAGCTTTTGCTCCAAACTCTTCTGCAATAATTCGTTTAGCTTGGAATGAAGTACCTTGAACACTATTTGGTGCTTCATGGTTATCTTTCTTCTTATTCTCCAGATATTCAGATGTATTTATTTGAGAATCAATTTTATCTTTCAACTCTGACCTACTTTTTGTGGTACCAATTCTTCCCCAGACAGACGAACTTGTACTCTGAGAACCAAAAGCACCTGTGTTCTGGATGACCCTATCAGAGGGATGTGCATCAAGGTAGGAATCAGATTCGTCAATGTTGGAAGGCTGCAACCCTAGAAATTCTGTTGATGCTTCAGGACAATCATTATTCCACAATGGCTGATCAGGATCGTACACATCAGCTACAGAGACATCAACCTCACCGGATTGCCCACCACCAAAGCTGAGTCCATCATCTGATCTGGGCTTGTTAGGTCTACTATGTAAAGTTCTACCATTCATAAATGTAGTGGTTGAAGCATTAGCTGGGGCCACAAGTCCACTTCCAGGGGTTGTTAGAAGGTGTGCACTTGGTAGCGAAACAGGGAGATTAAACTGTGATAGGCTCTGTAAGTTGCAAGCAAATCAAAATAAATAATGGTGTTTAAAGCAGATATTCAACTCAAATAACAAACCAAATCATCTCCAGTCTCCAGCAATAAACATCACCATATCAGTGTTCCAAAAAAGATGTTATAATACAAACATGATTTTCATTTGATCATTATTGAAGCAATAACATGGTAGATAGAAGATAAAAGCACCACGTGCGAGTCAAATGAACTCCCAGATCACTCTCTGTTTACTAGAAGCACAAGCTACATATCAAAACATAAAAAGCAAGAGACAAAATGCGGGATAAACCTAATTCTACATGGCAAACAACTGCAACAAATCGGCTATAATATATAGTCAACATAATAGATCTGACAAATAAATAAATGAAAGCAACACAGATACGTTCATATCACCCCATTCTAAAAAAATACACAATGAAATGCAGGACACAAACAGTTCCATTGGGGCCAGGTTTCAAGTGAAAAAGTAATTTATAACCTGTCTTCTATAATATTCTGAGAACAACTTCAAAACACTATTTGAAAGCACATGAGAATGCCCTATAAGAAAATTATTCTCTCTGATAAACATGACAGAACTTCAAGAAATACAGGTGCCATGGAAAATGGATTCTATGGAGTTCATTAGAATTAGTCGGACAAAGACATCTTTGCTTTTCTAAATATCAACATACAAAAGGTCTAGGATGAAAATACAGTAAGTCCTCAATTCTTATGCATCAAATATATTTGGCATATGGATGTAATTGGCAAATGAGAAAAAAGGGTGTCCATCATCAGAGACCAAGTATTCTCTGCTAAACAAACAGATCAGATTAAAATGACAGATCCAATTATGAGTTGACACCAGACACCCTCAACTTTGACAAAAAGACACCAATTGTGCATTGCCTTGACACGACTTAATCACTGGTCATAACATGATGAATTCTGGCCAACATAAGAAGCAAACATGCAACTCAAGATAGCAACCATAACCATACACAAATGAAGAGAAAACAAACACATCTGCTGTGAATCACAAGTTACAGCTCATGGTCCACAAACACACATTGGTGCCTTAGATAACGATATCTCACTGAAAATGCCAAAGATAACCCTATGCAGTGTCATTGTCTGAATTAGAGAAGTTGATCATCAGCTCACATCTTGAAAAAACAATAAAATGTCATTGCATGCAACTACATAAGAGGCAACTAAAAGCAACCTCAGAATGCAAGTTGTTCAAAATTCAAATGTAGTTTTCACTGATGCGGCCTTACCTTTCCCTAGAATATGGCGAATACTTATAAAATGAAATGAAACAGCATAAAACTCCTAATGAAAGCCTAAGAGTATTCATAACAAGGTAAAGAAACTATCAGAGACCAGAGAAATATCTTTACATAACAGTTGACATCATGTAGGCCCGTCTAGCAGACATTAAGACTTATATATTAACCCAGCTAATTAAAAAAATCTTGCTGGGGCCTAGAGGGTGAGAATGAAAAGAAAAGAAAAGAAAAGAAAGAGAAGAAGGCGTCCTTAGTTGAATAATGAGGTACCACAACATTGAACTTGGAACCATAATGCAGCCAATTTTGCATTTAAGATGACATACTATAATATCAAAAGTTACTTGTCTCCATCAACAAAAGAAGGATATGCAACATATAGCACAGGGTTTTAGGTACCTGTACATCTTCAACAACTATACGATTAACACCATGCTCCATGGGGCACATATCTCCTCTCAAACAAAATCCCTGCTCCTCAAAATCTCTACAACGCTGTCGGGGAATGCCCATGGTTACTGAAGGATTAATGGGTGGCCTCAAAGTTCCTTGCAAACCAATGGGATGGATTGCATCAATACCCACGTTTGGAATACCAGGCATTGGCCCAAAAGCATTCCATGAAGCACTTGGTGCATTTGTTAGATTTGGCAATCCCATCCTTGTAAAAATTGCTGAAGAAGCCATTTGAGAAGCAGCATCCACTGCATTGAACCTTGAATCATGTTGACTCCAGTCTCTTCCTCTTCCAGATGCAATGTCAGAAGAAAAGGATGTGTTTACCTTCACTCTCTGATTCAACTCTGAAGGAAATCGTAAAAAGCGTCTCTTCTCAAACTTTGGATCCCTGTCTAAATTATAGTGAGGCAGGGAATCATTAGGTCTATGGATATGACCATTTTCAAAGGGTTTGTTCCACTTTCTGTAGGGTTTTGTGAAAACTTCTTCTACTTGCTCTCTTTCCATAGACTGAGAACGTGTCTCCCTCCTACGGTGCTTATGATTACGATCATCATCATCATCATCACTGACTTCCTTCTCCTCAGGATCACTAACACAATCAGGAGGAGAAAGACCACCAGGCTTAAGAGAAGACGTTTTCATCTCCATGAAATCTTATGAGGAGAAAGCAAACACTTGGTTTACTTATCTAGCATGCAGAAAATAATCTCGGGACAGGTTCAACAGCCAAATCACTTAGTGGTGGCCCAAATCAATACTTGTGTACCTAGAAAAGGCAGGGTGGAAGACATATTACGATGCTCTATTATGAGAAGAGAATCAAAAGCTCAAAACCAAGGGTACACATAATAAAATAACAAAGCCCTCTATATATACCATACAAGTGCTGTTACAAAAACAAAAGAAGTAAGACCCATATCATGCACAAGGGGAACATACAACTCAAAAGAGTATTTTACACAGCAATTGTTCATTTTTGCAAAATTCAAATCATGGAGGAAGAAAAATGAAATAAAAATCATGGGTTGAGAAAAGAAGATATGAGAGGAGCAGTTCTATTTCTATCAGCCAAACCATTTTTTAAAACTTCATAATCCAGGGACCAAGTCATCGTACGCATTCATATATCTTAGAGCAATACACAAACGAGCCCGTAATGATGCTCCAAGAAGTATTCACAATCTCACCTCAAGTATGCATACATATTTTCTAGCTTCTAACCCCTGAAACACATAATCCAGTCCAGGGAAAAATAAGGAGCAACTTGAACAACAGATTACAAACTTTTGACAAAAGGCATTTTTTCAGTCTAAACTGCTAATAATGTTCCACAAACAGACAGCAGCATCGGCCACCATATGCCTCTACACTATGCAGAAGGTTCCCTGAATTGAGTCATGTGAATCCATCTCTGTGTAAAGAAAGGCATGCTGTCACAATACTAAAAGTTCATCTCCTGCATATACACAGCTCAACGTCAGGAAGAATAGGCTTGTTTTGCAAATACTTTAATATTAAAAGTGGGGAGTGTATTTCTTATCGCCAGTTTATTATAACCAGTCAAGCCCTCTCAGCTCAATCCCTTCACTGGCTCAATCATCAAACCAAATCACTTGTGCACACATGAGTCACCACCCACCCATCAATGAAGAAGCCTGATTTGCTCGAATAGATTAGACTATCAGTCTTCTTGTAATTGGATTTTTATCTTTTTTCTTTCTGGAATATATATAATCCCCTCTTGTGGAATCTTCTCTTTTCAAAGCTCTAAGAGAACAAAGAATAAAAATCTGATCTTTTTCCTCCATAAAATGAGACCAGTGCATTGGACTGAGGCAAGATAGTACTCTTATCTTATTTTTCCCCAACAAGATAAAACCTGGGCTCTGCTTGCTCATAGCTACAACCAATAAACGAAACAATAGCTCAAATGTATCAACTGAAATTGCAAACTACATAGCTCAGCTTCCCATACTTAGTTCATGTTTAGCCCTTAAACCTGTTTTTTATCTATATTCCCAAAGTAGACACCGTCTCAGAAACACATTCCAACATATATCCAATTATAGGAGCCAATCCTAGATTGCAAGGGATACAGTCCTACGTATCATTCACATCTACGCTACCTAAGACTTTTGACTCCCCTGGCTTTTCATGTCACTGTCCAACATTCTATTCTAACCAAATAATATAGTAGGTCACCGTCCAATTAGAATCCTTTATTAAAAAAACGTATAAAGAAACACATAATTTTCACACCTTGTCTGAAGATGAACCATATGGATAACAACATTTTCAGTTACCACTAGCATGGAGTACAGATCCACGGGAAACCACATCTACTACTTTGCAAATCTCTAACATTTGCTTAAAAGTTGGTGTGCGCCTCGATAAGAAGGGGTAAGAGGCCATTTCTAGGGAAATCTGCTCGAAACCGCTAAGATTACATCTATAAGCCCTTCCGACCTTCAACTGACCTCAATCACGATAAGTGCAGGAAACTCTCTAACCCAAAACAAACTCGTATCAGCTCAATAACACGTTTAATTATTGTAATGCAAAACAAGGTAAATCCAGAACGTTGCGCAGACTTCAAAGCAAACAGAAACAGCCGCCAACTCTTCCAGAAACTTCTTCTATATCCGCTATTTATTCCATCAGCGATACTTTCCCTGGTCATCTTCTCTTCTTCAACTACTACTACCGAAATTCATAGGAAAATTGAAACGAAAATTAAAAATCCCACTCACATAAGAAAATGCCAGAAGCTATAAAAAATTATAAAATTGGCCATCGCTGGCGCAATAATAATCGATTGCAAAAATACGTGACAGTAAATGAAGCAAAAAATTAAAGTAATACCGAATGAATTCTTACCCATACAAAAGCAGCTTTTGTATCTAAAATGCTCGAAATAGGATGAAGATTCAAGTATGAACTGTTTTCGATGAGAAGAAGTTGATAATTGATCCTCCGATAAAGAGATAATTATCTGGAATTTTCCGGAGGTTAGGCGATTAGAGGGGAAGAAAGGGGTTGATGATGAGGGGAAGAAAGGGGGGAGTAATTAAGTCGATGACGAAGAAGAAAGGCCAGTATATTTGGGCTCCGCAGCGGTGGACGAATCGCCCAAAAGGAACCGGTAAGGGGAGAGAACTAGGTTTGTTATTTAAGAAATCTTTATATATTTATCTACGATTTGGACTAACTAAATCAAGAATAATTTGCACATTTGAGGAATTGATGGATTAAATTTTGCCTACAAGAGGTCTTTGCTTTACAGTATATTTTAAATGATATTCAACCAATATTTAGATATAGTAATTATCTGGGACAAATGGTTTGGATCAATGTTATTATTTTTGCTAATATTGCTATCACTAGTTTATTGTCCCATGCAAATGCAATAAACTAATTTTTAATATATAGATATATTAGTTTTTATATATTTACTATTAGAATATTAGAAGATGAGAGTAGAAAGAGGAAAAAAGAGGAATAGAGAATGAAAAAGACATATAAATTAAGCTCTTACATAGATATAGCATGGGTAGGGTGTATCTACATACGTAATACCTTGTAGGAAGTAATAAAGTACATCTACATTCATAATGATCCCCCTAAATCTACATATATTAATTTTCTTCATTAAACTAAATGAAATTTGACTAGGTGATAAAGGTTAATTTCTAAGTATCAAAAGGTTCTAAATTCAAACCCTTCATATCCTCTCTTGATATTGTTACATATTTATAGTGTTGTCACCCCTATGGTGCTTTATACATAAGTTACAGACTCATTATTTTAAAATATATATATTATCTCATTAAAAATCTTACATGGATAAATTTAGTGGATAAAAATCATAGTAAAGAAAAATAGTGAAGTAATACTCACCCTCAATCTAATAGACTCATATTGCATCATAATTTCACATAAGAGTTGATTGAACACACTTTTAGGTAAAGACTTCGTAAATAGGTTCACTAGATTCATATTGGATTGGATCTAGCAATTTCTTTCTTCTAAAGTTCATGAGTTGAGAAAAATTGGGTGTGCTTGACTCAATTGCCTTTAATTAATTTATCATTCCTTGATTTATGTTCTACAAGTTGCATTGTTTTAATGTATCATTGTTGTATCTCTTGAATTGCTTCTAATCAACATAATTCATGTATATGGTGCATTAGTGTGCTTTCAAGCATTTGAACGACAAGTCCAAACACTTTTTGCTTGTTTATGAACCCTTCTCTACTTATATTATTTTATTTATAATGCCATCAACAACACTATATACAACAATATCATTGATAACAATCTCATTTCAATATCATCACCTTATCATTATCTTTGTCATCATGACCTCTTAATAAAATCTTGTCAGGAATTTCATCTTTGTCATTATTTATCAGCAAGTCAACAACTATCTAAGTTATTGTAGGCTATTTTATATTTTATAAATTAGAATCTTTAAAGTCAAATGGCTTGCCATGCTTCCATCATATGTGTGGTTCACATGCTATCAGTTGGGAAGTTATTACAATGACTCTCCCTTTGATGCACAACACTCTCTTTAAGTATACACGTTCTAAAATACCTCATTAAAAACCTCTCCAAGAAAAAAGTTGCAGGAAAAAACCCTTGCCTAAGAAAATATAGTACAACTTTCTCATTTAAAACTTAAGCTATAAAAACCCATGGAAAAACTATAACTTTATTGTAGGAATTTTGCGGTCAAATTAACTTTAAATTAGCCTTTTCTTTATAAACACCTACTAATAGTCAATTGGCTTAATACCTTCAAATATTGAGATTTATATCTGTATAAATCATGTTTATTAAGTGAATACATTCGGCTTTATATATATATATCGACCAATCCAACCATATATAGGTGACCATACTCCATAATGAAATGAAAACAACTCTTATTTGTCCATAATCAATTACAGTTTTTTAGGTAAAGCCCTCGTCCATGTTTACTATCTTACACTGATGTATGAATAATTTATGGATATAATTTGATTTTATTGTTAAGCATAAGGGTTTCTTTAGGGATCTATCATTATAAATACATCAACACATTAATAACTTTCATGGTCATCATGAACAAGTTTTTCATCTTTTGATGATTTGATATCCCTTTTCAAATGCTTCAACTCTTTGAACCTAGATCATACGCTTCTAGAGTAGCTTACTTTTCATCAATGTAATAGAAGTTGCTACAAAAAATTCTATACAAGTTGTAACATTAGTCAATACATATGACTTCCATAACTTCATGGCATTAGTGAACATAGTTGGTAGCTAATAGCTACAATTAGCAAGCAGATATTATAATAATCACCAAGTGCATTTGATTTGCCATTAGGCCTATAATCTCATGGAAGACGTTGTATACTTTTTATTTTTATTTTTATTTTAGGCAAAAAGAGCCCAATAGGGGTAATCACAATATTATCATCAAAAGTAAGTATAAGCTACTTCTATAATAAATAACACTAGATAAGAAGACCATAAAAACAACATCATCCAAATAAAAGCACTTCACAATCTTATGTGCAAGGGTGTTACCTTCTCTTAATGTGATGTTACTCAACCACACTAATCATTGATGAGAGCGATAATATTTGTCCTATGATATGCCCTAACTTGGTGTAGAGTTCTTGCAAATCCTTAAGCTTTCACATGATAGAAAAACAATTAGACTTGACAAATGAGGTTATGGATTTACATCTCAATCACTCCCTCTAGTCCACGTAAAATGGGCATGCATTCTGCCTCATTAATTCCCCAATTTTCTGCTATCTTTTTTCCACTCAACCATAGCACATTACCACACAAGTGCCTGCATACCACCACCAAAATCTAAGGTCATGTATTGTCTTTCCTAGCATCCATGTTGAGCTTAAGAAGGCCCATTAATGTAGCAACCCATTCTTGGTTGTGCACAACATGTTCACCTCGTTTATGGCATCTTCGTAGTCGTAGGTAGTCAGAAGGTGATCAACATAATCATAGATAACCTTTTTTTCCTTCTTTTAACTTGAAAAACAAAATAATTATGATGCTGCCAAATAGCACAAGCACATGTGATAATCCAATCTATGTCAATTAAGCCTAAGTTGCACACATAATCAAGCTAGTCTTTGTATGAACTTCATCCACTCCTCAATTCGACATGCACTGGACATCATTTTCATATTCGTTGAGAAATAAGATAATCAATCAGAGTGTGTGTTATGGTCTCTTCCACACAACAAAACACACACTGGGCATGCACTTGGATCTCTTTTATAATCAATTTTGTGTTAGATAGTAGAATGTTGAGACATGTACCCGATGTAAGAAACTTAACTTGAGGTAATATCCATGCACTATGGATTTTCATCTAAGGACCCCCTTTAATTCGATTAGGTTGTATCTTTCAAACCCACCAATGAACATAAGCTTATAAGTCCTATTAAAAGAGACTACACCAACTGATCTTTCCAACTATTGTCTAATAATAAGATGTTTAGTATCCCACCATCATATGCCATAAAAATACTCTATATCTTCTCAATATCCCAACAATATTAAAATACTCGTGAATCTCATCATAATCCTCGGGATCAAGAGTGACTAGTTTGAAAAAAGAAAAGAATAAGAACCATTTATCTTCTCAAGTTTGAAAAATCGCCCCATTGCTAATGTTTGATCTCAACCCCACCTTTACCACCCACCTCGCTTCCTAGATGCTATGTCATGTAAACATAGGATTTTGGCCAAGATTGGCCTCTAAGATTTCATAGTTAGGGTATTGCTTATATTTCCATACACATATAAGTAGAAATTTAATGCCATGTATGTTTATCTAACATGGTTAGGTTAAACCAAGCTAGCTTGCAAAACCCAAGTGCACCAACCTCCTTATCTCCACATAATTTATCCCAAGATAATCAATGGATCTTCCTTTTGTCCACTCAGCCACACCAAAACCATACCATCATATGTTTATTGTCCTCACAAAGCGTGGAGTGGAGCTTAAAGACACACATCTATGTATGTCGGTGTAGCTTATATCATCACATTAAGGAGACATTATTTCCCAAAATTTGATTACATGTTATCCCTCCACCCATTTATCTTACTACCAATTTTATCTTTTAGGATGTTGAGGATGGCCCTCTTCAATTTTCCTATCAGGGTGGGTAGCCTTAGATATTTTCTATTGCACTAATCCTCTATTACACCCAGGATTCCTCAAATTTTTTTCCTTTGTATCTTCATTAACATTTAAGTTAAAATTACTTCTGACTTTTGGAGGTTAAATACTTAACCTGAGGCATCACCATAAGGTTCTAAGACTTTCTTCCCACCTGCACTTCTTCCTTCTTTACCTTAGCAAATAATACACTATTTTCTACAAAGAGCAAGTATGATATAATTGAAGCATTACAAGAAACCTGGATAGCATGAAGATCACTATTTTCCATTTCCACTGAGATAATTATGGATAAGGCATCAAGATATAGAATAAATAAATACAAGGATATTGGGTCTACCTACTTTAAGCCTTTGTGAGATGAGAATTTGGTTCCTCAAGCACCATCCACAACTATATAGAACATCATTGAAGTCACATAATCCATGACAACTACTACCTGTTTTGTATCGAAATCCAAGTGGACCATTTTCCAAGTCAACTTATTCATGTCCAACTTTAGTGTCATGTCACACCTTTTGCCCCGACCATGATACTTCATCTTATACACAATCTCAAAATCAATTAGGACATTATTCATAATAAGTCTACCTAGAACACTGTGATTTTTGAAAATCACATTCAATAGTATCTTATTTATTCTATCAGCTATGGTCTTGGAAACTAGCTTGTAATGCACATTACAAAAGTTAAATTTTCCATTCTATGCAAATTACTAGCCTATAGAATCAAATATAGGAAAGTATAATTCATCCTATATAGGATAGGAGTTCCCTATAGTATTTTTAACACAACTTTAGTCACATCCACCCCCACTATATGCTGGTACTTCTAAAAAATAATGCACACATCCCATTTAAGTGAATCGCCTTCATTAGGTGAATTTGGTGTAAAGCCTAGTAAGCATCTTCTCTTGTGAATGTTTTAAGAAGCATATGATTCACCTCCTTGATAACTTTATTATGAAGACCATTAAGGGCTTGTTCAATATTATATGGATCCCTAATGAAAACATAGCCCGAAAGTAAACTTTAGCCACTCAAATAATGTCCTCTTTCTTCTTCAATTCTTTACCATACTCATTCACGGACTAATTGAGGTTGTTCCACTTCTTCCTTGTGTTAACTTTTACATGAAAGAATTTAGTTTCATCCCATTTCTAAATCTCAGGCATACATGAGCATTGCTTCCACATAGTTTCTTCCAATTATAACAACTACACTAATTCACCCACTAACCCCTTTATTTCCACCACTTTCTCCTTAGATAATTGAGGACCATTTAGTCTTTTTATATGATCTCAAGTTTCCTTAACCATTATATAAATATGCCCGAATTCAAAATAGTTCAATTGTTGTAAATTTTGAGCACAGGTTGAGATTTTCTATAGTATTTACATGCTCATATTTGTTGCCTCCCAAATATTCTGTATCACCTCCTCACGTCTAGTATGATTGGTCCATATATGCTCAAACTAGAAAAACCTCTTACATGTCTCATTGAGTTTCCTATTTTATGATTTATGATCTTAACCTCCTTATTCATGCCCCTAATACTAAAAACACTAAAATTCTTAGCCTTTTTTTCCTTAATCTCATATCTATGGAGGAGTATGAACACATATATGACACATCTAAAGCTTGAGATAAGCATTAGGATCATTCCAAGTGACTTGAACTTAGGAGATAATGTGATATTTTTTTGGTATGTACCAAAAACAAAACATTTTCTAGCATATTAGTGTATCACTTCTAGACTTTACTAACAAGGGTTTGTCACTAAATGCATATCTCACAATTATACTAGGTTGCTCTAATTTAAAATTAAAAATATTGATACTACATTATTATCCCAAATGGAAGGCTATTCATTTATTATTTGTTTCAATCTTACAAATTCAACATCCTTAGTTACCAAATGTACCACGCGACCATTTAATGATACAATTTTATATGCCATGATATAATATTCAATCCACATGTGTTTCCTTGATTCTATGAAAGCATTTTCTTGCAGTATGATGACTTGAATATAAATTTGCCAAGATAAGAGAATATAATCGATCAAAATGGATCTTTGGGATTCATAATAGGTGCATGTGTTAATCATAATGAACACATTATCATTGGTTAATATAGATTATCTCATTTCTTATACTAAAAATATAATATTTAATTATATACTGGCTTTTGGCTAGTGACTCTATTTGACTTTCCTTATATGCTTAATCAACACTTTGTGTATTTCTCCTTAGGCATAGATCTAACTATTATCGATGATATTCGTGATATCAAATAATCATAAATCTTAGTGAATTCATTTGAAAATTACTCAGATTATAATGCACATTTATTTCATGCTTATCGTTCTTTTAAGAAATAAGATCGAGGCTGCCAAAAGATTTTATAATCCAATAATAACACATATAGTGTGTGTGATATTCTATAGTGGAATAAATCAATATTTTAAACCATATTCAAGTTTATGAGATCAGAGGCTATGGCCCTCGACCATAAACTTAAGTATCAAATGAAATGGGAAGCTTGAGGCTACAACCATTAAACTCCTCCAACATCCTAGCTTATAATATAACAAGGGATGTTATTGTAAGTGCCCCATTCATTTTAGTGGAAAAGGAAACCTAGCAATGGTAGATTCTTATCAGTATCAATGATAAAGTAGATTCATTTTAACACCTCAAAATTGAATACTTACAAAAATTATATAATTTTAAACATAAATTAACAGTAGGGAAGGCAAATTATCCTACAAGTTTGGGGGGCATTTGGGTTTGGGTTTACTGATTTTTATTAGGAATTTTTTCGAGGATGGGATTGGGTTCTCTATCCCTGAACCCACCCCAAATAATATATATATAATTTTTATATAGAATATAAATTAAAATTATATTTAAAAAAATAAGATTTAGTAATGGGGATAGGATTGGGTATAAGGTCAAGTTTTGGGGATCAGGTCGGGTAATAAATTGGGGATGGGAAATAGATCAGAGATGGGGTCAAGTATGGGGCTTTGATTCCTACGAGGATAGGGTCAGGGATTTCTTGATAAGAAAAAATGGGGAATCGGGATGGTTTTGGATATTATTTTTCTTATTAGGTTTGGGGATGGGGATAAAGTCTCTGTCCCTGACCTACCCCATTGTCATCCTTAAGTAATAGGGTGACACCATCTCATCTAGTACAATTCTAGTTACCATTCCTTTCTTCTACCAAGCACAAGACTAAAACGTTAAACTTTAACACTACGATAAAAATAAAAAGAAGAAAAAAGAAAAGAAAAACCTTATATAAAACACAAGCAACAAGAGTTCATAAGATCAACTCTAAAACAAAAGCCATTAAAAAACATAAATAAAAGACGAGACTAAGATTCATATAGAGTTATCTAAATCAAAAGCTACCGCACAAGTTATCCTAATAACTACAACCCTACGCTTAATTTCAAATACATCATTCGCTTACAAGCATCACATCAAAGTTATTAATGTTGTCATCAAAGACTTGTGAAACAACGTGAAAGTCTTTTGCTCATAGGAATAAGCAGTGTCTATAATAAGGTAAAAGTGTTATGATTAAGCATTAAGTAACATACTTCACATAAGTCCTTTAGGAAAAGGCATAATCACGTAAGATCATACATTCGATTACAACAGCATGTGATCATGATTAACGAGGAACAATAGTTACGTAATAACTATTTGTGATATAAGACAAACTTAACAAAAAGAAATATTAAGTCATTAGTTATTGATCACATAGAAGTCAAATTATTAATATCTATAGTGAGATTTGAGATAATATTTTTACCTAAGGTTAACAGAGTACATAGGACCACCAAAAGTTGTATCCACTATTATCTCCCATGGACGGGAATATATCCTAGGCTAATCAAGCACAAGGAACTACAAGATTGTTATATCTACAAATATACATAATAAATCCCTAAGTACTTGCATCGATAGTAGGTTGATGGACTTTTCTTATAAGATAGATATATGATCACTCTAGTTACCTCAACAACCAAGAATGAAATAATACTATACTTAGAAGGCATAAAGCACAACCTTATTAAGCCTTACCATCATTTCATTTGAAAAATGTTCCAAGTGGAAAGACCAACTAAATTTTGTTCCCTAAAATCTAGTCAGGGCCATTAGAAGACCAACCATTATTCCCTCAATGGCGACTACCACTAGAGTGCCTATTGTTGAATGGATAAGGTGCCAAAATGCAAGTATTGTTCCTCAACTTATCTTTCGTTATCTTGCTTTATGTGGTTATTTTTCCATTCACATGACTTAAATAAGATGTCATGACTTTAGATGAACTATCATATTATTGCTTATTTAGGAAATAGAGGGTGTTGCTAAGGCCAGTCTTGAGAATAAGAAGGCAAGGCTAACCAAGGTTAGTGGTACCAATCATAATGGTTCATCCATTAGCCCTACTATTACCCAACCTTTATTTGTCACCTTAGCCCAAATAAGGACAAACTTACTAACTCTCTTGCCCACCTGCTTGGTTCCAAGAATCCACATGTACATTATGACACCTTTTTTACTTTTGATATACACGCTTGGATTTCCCAATCTGCACCACCCAAAACTACAAATATCGACTCCAACCCTATAATAATACTTAATTCCCTAGTTCTCTAAATCACCTCTAACTCCCTTGATTTTTTTTTTTTTTTTTGCTTTTCCAAGTACAAACCCAATCAAAGGTTGTCCCTAATGTCCCAACTAAGAAAGAAAATGCAAAGAAGCTAGTGTTCCTTGAGAATAAAGATAATCCATCTAACCCAACCCTAAAAAAAGCTCAAGGAAAAGGTAAAAGCTTGTGTGACCCTTCTTCAAAGATTTTTGAGCCTAATACTTCACAAGTATTGACTAGGAATATAGAATTTGTGGGTAACAATATGATGTTAGTGTCAACCAATGCATCAAAAGTGAATCTAGAGGCAACCGAAGCTTTTGATGCTATATCCAATCCTATAATGGATAGACAGGGAGTAGGATAAAATAAGATGCAACCAAAAATAAGGTCAGTGCCATTGAAATGCCCGAAATTTTCTAATTTTAAAGATTATATTTAAATAAGGTTTTATTAGAAAATTTAATTTAATAAATTATTTTTACTAAAATAAAAGGAAATTTATTAGGGCAAATTAATAAGAAATTTTATAAATATGTTAATTAGAGGAAATTTGGGTATGTTAACTAATTAAATATTTTAATTTGGGAATTTATTTAAATAAATTATTTTATTTAAATTAAGAAAGAGAAAATAGTTTCAAATTAATGTTAATTTTATAAATAATTTAATTGATTAAAATTAGAGTGATTTACTAATTAAAATGAAATTTTTGGAAAACCTTTTAAAAATCTTAATTTAGCCTAAAAAGGGATCTAAATATTAATCTATTTAAATATTATTATTTTTAAATATCCCAAATATTTTAATTAATTTAATTAACCCAACCCACTATTTTTCCCCCTTTTTTTCTTTTTATTTTCCTTTTCTTTCTTCCTTTTTTCCTTTCTTTTTCTTTTTTTTCTTCTTTTTCTTTTTCCTATCCTTTTTCCCGACCTAGGCCAACTTACGGCCTAGTTCCTCCTTTTCTTTCCTTTCCTTTAGCATAGCCCAGCCTGCATGACTGTCGCCCTTCGCCCGTCCCTCGCCGCGCTGCATTGTATCTCGTTTGTTTCCAAAACACGGCGTCCCATTTAAGTTTCCCCTCACCTCGCGCCCGGCCCTGTCTCCTCTTCTTTTCTTCCTTTATTTTATGTGCCAAACCGCCCAATCCAACTTCCCCCATCTTCTTCTTCCTCTTTCAGCCCCGACGCCATAACTCCAACCTCCTACCTCCCCCAAAAATGGTGTCGCCGGCCACACGTGTCGTGACCGGCCTTTCTCCCGCGCATTCTCTTCCCCTCGATTCACACTTCATTTTGAATTGCCCCACTAACATTTTCTTCCCCACGTTTGCCTCCATTTTCCTTGCAAAGGTCGGGCACGATTTGAAATCGTGCCGACCGATCAACGGCATAACCACCCCATTTTCTCACTGACTTTGACCTTCTGGTAACCTCCATAATGTGAGCCAACCTTCTACCATTATAAATACCTCTCACATGGCCTGATTTTGAGACTTTTTCCCTCAAAAACCTTAAGTGCAACCTGTGCTCCACCAAAGCTTTAGACGCATTTTCCTCCGTCGTTATCCAACCTCACTACCGTCTCTGCCTCCCAAACTCTTCCCTGCAACGCCCTCTAATTAACTAAACCATTCACATCCTTCGATTCTTCTCGTACGAGCCCCCATAACCGTGCAAAGTTTGTTGCTCATCTCGCTAGAATTTTTACCCCGAAACCTTAAACCACAGTCCACCACCACATCCGCCACTTCTGCCACCCTCTAAACCACTCAAAATCTCCTACTAATTCTCCTCCACCAACCCATAAACTTATTTTCTTTTTCTCCTTCCCCCTTCCCTCTTTTTCTTCATTTTTCCCCTTTTAGATCACTTTTCTAGCCACCTCCGGGCACCACCACCGGTGCCACCCATCCCCGCCAACTCAAGGTGAAACCCTAGACCTTTTCAACACTTCCCTTCGATTTATTGAAAATTATTCTGCTTACATCCTAATTTTTAATGTTAATTCGATTTTAATTATTATTATTATGATTATCAACTGTAACCTAATTACTAAATTTTGTTGACAAGTTTGGGAGTATTCTTGAGTTAGATAAATTATTATTCTCAAATTTTAGTTATTTAATAGAGTTATTACATGTTTACTATTATTATTAATAATATTATTATTAGTATAATTATTTATTTAACATTGTAATTATTTTAGGGGGTCAAAACCTAAAATTTTAATTAGGTCTCACACCCTTGCTTTTTATTACTATTATTAGCAATTTTTAACATTATTGCTAATTATATTATCATTATTATCTTTATTAACTTTTATATTATAAGTATATATAGTATTAATATTAGTATTACCATTTTCGAATAGTATTATTATTAAATGGAGTGGTTTCGAAAGCCACCTTGTAATTTTAAGATTTATGGTATTATTAATATTAATATTCTACTAATAAGAGTATTATTATTAATATTTTACTTTTATTATTATTATTATTATTACTATTACTAATACTATTTTGGTGAAGGGTAGAAACCCTTATATCACCACTCATTTCATATGAAAATAGTAATTTATTTGTATCTTTAAGTAATATTTTATATAGTTAATTAATGTGTAATATTGTTTTAATTAAAAACCAAGTCTTAGAATAAGTTAGGGAATAATAAAATTTTAGGAGGGAGCCTAATTCCAGTATATTCTTATATAATAGGTGAACCCAGTCAAATCCCTCAAGTGGAATAGGAGCGTGCACCAAGACCGGTGTCGTTTTAGGTAAGGGTGTTACTAAGGCCATTTGTGTGTTTATTTGTATTATGTGCTTCATATGCCATGTATTCTATGTTTATCATTATTGATTATTTCGTATGTGGTATAAAGTGGAGTTGAAGTATGTTGGTGAGAATAAATTGTGGCATGAGAATTATGTGTATATTTATGCTATTATTATTGTATGATATGGCCTTAAGACATGCATGTTAGGGTGGTAAAATAATGATGGGTAGTGTAACAATGTGGCATTAGGGTTTTGCATGAAATGGCATGGTGTTAGGGTTTTGCATAAAATGGTATGGATTAGAGTTTTGCATGAAATGGTATGGGTTAGAGTTTTGCATGAAATGGTATGGTGCTATAGTTTGTATGGAAGCATGTCTACGTGGTGCTAGGGTTTGCATGGAAGCATGTCTACGCGGAGCTAGGGTTTGCATGGGAGGGTGGTATACGTGGAGCTAGGGTTTGCATATGAATGAGGGTTTGCATGGAAGTGTGGTATACGTGAAGCTAGGGTTTGCATGTGAATTCGGGTTTGCATGGAAGCATGTTACGTGGAGTAAGGGTTTGCATGGGAGTTAGGGTTTGCATGGGATTTAGGGTTTACATGGAGTTAGGGTTTGTATGGGAACTAGGGTTTGCATGGAAGCATGGGTCACGTGGAGCTAGGGTTTTCATGGGAGATAGGGTTTGCATGAGAGTGTGGTTTACGTGGAGTTAGGGTTTGCATGGTAGCTAGGGTTTGTAGGGGTATTAGGGTATGTCATGGTTAAGTATGGTGGGATGATTAACTAGGGTTGAAGTGGTTAACGTGAGTTGAGGAGTAAGCATGGTAGGAACCTGATTTACATGTATTGAAATTAATGTCTAAATAAGATATATAAAATATTAAAAATGTAAAGTGGAAGATGTTAACCCGGGCCCAGACCGATCCACCGGCTAAAATAGTGGCAGGGAATATTTCCCTCGCGACCGATCCACCAGCTATAATAGTGGTAGGGCATGTACCCTCGCGACCGATCCACCAGCTATAATAGTGGGGGATCCCGAGCTCAACAAACCAAACTATATATGTTATTAAGATGTGGGAAGACACTAATTACTTACAGTGAAACACTGTACAAGAAAGGGGCCAGATGGATCCACCGGCATATAATAGTGGCAGGGTATGTTACCCTAGCGACCGATTCACCGGCTAAAATAGTGGGGTTCCCGTCCTCGTATGGACTTGATAAAGAACATGGTGTGAAAATATCCCGATAAAGGATTGATGACATAATTAATCTAAGCTTTATTGTATCTTGGCACTTTTACCTAATCGTTCTTTTGCCTTTATGACCTTACTCAGTACATAGCGTACTGATCACCCGTTTCATGGGTGTTGCTCATTCTCACGAGCAGAAGGCCCATATGATATGTTGCAGGTAGGAGACACCTACTTTGATGCTATCGATGTCTATGGGACATCGGGAGGGGCTGAGTGATGTTTGGGCTGGATCAGTTCCTGGAGCAGCATGGCTGTTTTCCTTTGTTTAAAACTATGACTCATGTTACTTTTATTACGTTTGAATTGCCGAAACAATTTTATTAATGTTGTTTAGTTATTATCCAAAAAAATAATAGTTGGTATTTTGAATTATGTAAGACTTGCGCGTACTCTGATTCTCGTTTTTATAAATTAGATTATTAATGGTATTATTAATAGTGTTTTCTTAGCCTTAGCACTTGGTACCGGAATGGTAAGAGTGAATCAGCCTAGTACTAAGTGTGGCGGTAACATCCCCAGAATTCACGGGTTTTAAATTAAGTATTTTAATTATTTCTACTTTTTAAAAAAATAGTGAATTTTGAGGTGTTACAAGTTGGTATTAGAGTGGTCGGTCTTGTTGACCACGCTCATTTTCGAGAAATGAAATGGATTTTGAAAGGTTTAATTGAATTTTGAAAAGAATCTCCACTCTAATTGAAAACTCTTTCTCTTTTAAGTTTTAGAGTCGGCCACGGTGAGGAGTGCAGGGGTAGATTAAGTTGTCCTTTAGAAATAGGAAATTGTGTTAAAGTAATCTTGAACTAGTGGGTTCGCTTCTAAAATGTTATCTTTGTTGTAGCAAAATGGCATCCGACAGTAGAATCAATCGTCTAGAAGAAGCAGTCACTGCATTCTTAGAGTTTACCCAGCGGTCTCAGGGCGCTAGGGAAGACTGGTTGAGGAGGGTTACTGGACATCGCCCTCCGACGTACTCAGGGGAGGAAGATACAATCATCTTAGAAGGATGGATACGAGACCTAGACTGTACGTTCGAGGCCGTGGACTGCCCACCAAACCAACGGCCTAACATCGCCTCCTTTTTCCTCCGGGGCGTAGCAGACACCTGGTGGGAGGAGTTCCATACCAGAGAGGGTCCTCCAGCTACTTGGGAGGCTTTTAAGACCGCCCTCCGTACTCGATTCTATCCCGAAAGTCTGAGGAGGGACAAGCTTCGAGAGCTTATGCAACTCACGCAGGGATCGATGATGATTCGCCAGTATTACACCCGGTTTACGGAGTTGCTTTGATTCGCTCCAAGGATCGCCGCTAACGAGTCCATGGTGGTCTTTCAATTCGAGTAGGGACTAAATTTTAGCATCCGCCGTATGATGGTGTCGTGCCGTTTACAGACCTAGCATCCTTGTATGAGCGTGCCTGTATAGCAGACATGCTGGTCCACGAGCAGGCTGCTATCCTTGGAAAGAGGAAACCAGAAGCTCAGAGTTCCAGGAGCAGGACCCAACCCAGGGTCAAAGAGTCTAGGAGGCCACCACCGAGATATTACTACAGAGACCAAGGACCCCCAAGAGGAATGGTTTGCAAGCGGTGCAATCGTAACCACCCAGGCAGAGACTGCAATGGCAAGTTGGTGACTTGTCAGAATTATGGGAAGCGAGGATACAGGGCGATAGTGTTGGAGGCCCCCTCATTTTCAGCAGAGTCAGCCCCGATCATTTCAGTAGGGGGATCCCTCATACCTCAGCAGCATCGTCAGGACTCATCTCTGCAGTATTATCATAGAGCACCTACTCCACCTGGTGCCCCAGCTCGAGAGACAGGGGAAGACCATAGGGATCGAGGCCTTATCCTCAGAAGGGAGGCCAGCCAGGAGGGCACTTGAACATCATCAGTCAGGCCGAGGTGGACCAAAAACTGGATGTTGTCACCGGTATGTTCAACATTATTCATTGCCAGCATATCTGCTATTTGATTCAAGTGCTACGTTGTCTTTCATATCTTCTGCACTTATTGCTAAGGCTAGATGGTCACCATCTTCTAGAATAGAATTATCTGTTATGCTTCCGTCGGATGACCGGATAGAGTGTAGTCGGAGGTTTTCTGACGTGGCCTTAGATATAGGAGGGGTAGACTTCCTAGTAGATCTTATTAGAATGGAATTGAGGAAGCTACGTGGGAGACAGATAAAGGTATGCGAGAAGCATATCCGGAACTTTTCTTTGTAGGTTATAATCCTTTTTCCTAGTTTGTTCCTAAGGGGGTAGTTGATTTAAGCATAGTTAGTGATATTTTATTCTAGTTGCATAGAATGCCCTAACCCTAACTCTAGTAACTGCAGGAGACTTCGAGGGCGAAGTCTGTTTTTAAGGGGGTAGTGAGGAAATGCCCCAAAATTTTCTAATTTTAAAGAGTATATTTAAATAAGGTTTTAATGGAAAATTTAATTTAATAAACTATTTTTACTAAAATAAAAGGAAATTTATTATGGTAAATTAATAAGAATTTTAACTAATTAAATATTTTAATTTGGGAATTTATTTAAATAAATTATTTTATTTAAATTAAGAAAGCGAAAATAGTTTCAAATTAATGTTAATTTTATAAATAATTTAATTGATTAAAATTAGAGTGATTTACTAATTAAAATGGAATTTTTGAAAAATCTTTTAAAATCTTAATTTAACCTAAAAAGGGATCTAAATATTAATCTATTTAAATATTATTATTTTTAAATATCCCAAATATTTTAATTAATTTAATTAACCCAACCCATTAATTAACTCAATTTGGTAACCTATGCCATCATTCACCCTAAATTCTCAAGTTTTGGCAGAATAATTTTGAGAGGGTCATTAGTCAAGACTACAATATAATAATAATCAAGTTAAGGCTTTAATTTTCTAGAAGTAATAAGCAAATCATATGCCATATTTTCTAAATTTGAGCAGTGATACTCAACATCAGTCAATACCTTGTTGGTGTAATAGATAGGCTTCTACATTCTATTTTCTATGTCTTCTCAAACTAAAATGAAAGGTAAGATAGACTTTGATGCCTTCAAGTATAAAAAAAAAGGTTCTCATCCTTCACAAGAGTAGTTAGAATTGGTAATATGGACATATGCCCTGTTAGGTCGCCAAATGACCTTTGGCAATCCTTTGTCCATTGAAATTCATTTTTCACCCTAAGTACATAGAAAAAGGGTAAGCTCTTATTGCCACTTGGAAAGTAATCTATTTGGCACCGCCAATTTCTCTATCAATTGTTGAATATATTTTTTTACCTATTAGGGCTTGCATGTTCATAACAGCTACCACCTTTTCAAGATTTGTATCTATACCCCTATTAGAAACCATTTAACCCAAACACTTACCGACTCTAACTCCAAAGACACATTTTATGAGAATCAAATTCATTGTGTATTTTCTAAGGGTGTCAAAGATGGCATAAAGATCTTTTTTATGAGCTTTTTTATTTAGTATTCACAATCATATCATCAACATAAGCTTCTATCCAACCCTAAATCTATCCTTAAAAGATTATGTCGAACAATCTTTGGAATGTTGCCATAGCATTTTTAGGCCAAATGACATGACCTTGTAACAATAGAGTCTATCATTCGTAATGAAAGTATTTTTTTTATCATGATCAACGTTAGCCGACTTTACAATGATATCCCAAGAATGCATCCATGAAACTTAATTTGTCATGCCTGACCATCAAATATACCATTCCATCTATTTGAAGAAATGGATAGCCATATTTAGGGCAAGCCTTGTTCAAATCTATGAAGTTGACACACATTATCTACTTGCCATTATTTATTTATGTATTACTAATAGAGGATTGACAATCCATTCAACATATTCTAGATCCCTAACAAACCTTGAATTCATTAACTTCAGCAACTCTTATTAGATTGCTTTTGTAATATCCCAAATTGAGCAGAGTGTTATAAGGATTGATTTGGCTACTTATATCAACATGGTATACCATCCTTTTGGTGATTACATCCTAAGAACTCCACAGTTAAGCGTGCTAACTGTAGAGCAATTTTAGGATGGGTGACCCTCTTGGGAAGTTTCAGAAATTTTCTGAAAAATTTCTCGGGAAGTGCGTGAGTGAGGACAAAGCGCGCTGAAAGGACTCGTGTTGATCTGTGGGGTCAGCCGATCAATCCCAAAGTGCTCCAAGGTAGCCCCCGTGTGGTCGTATCGACTCGGGGTGTTACAGCTTTATGTTTTTCCACATTGATTGGGCTTTTCTTTGCTTTTTTAATAGGTTTGTATCCATCCATTATATTTAGGTAATGTTTAATGACCTTATAAGGGATTCCCTCTAGATCAACTACCACCCATGCAAAGATATCTTTGTTCTTTTCAAGGAATTCCAATGATTCTTGCTTGTCAGCCTCAATCAACTCCTTATCGATTACCATAATATGCTTCGGGTAACCCACCTACTTTTCTTCTCTTTGGTTGGTAGCTTGAATTCCTTCCCTGGATATATTTAAATTTTCAAGGACTAAGGTTTTTCTTGTATCCTTAGTCTCGATCCACCTTAGAGCTCCTCTTACTTTAGTGGCAAAACACTACCTAGCAATCCTTTAATCACCCTTGAATTCTCTTAGTTGCTATCAATTGGGAATCTCAAAAGTATCTCAATCGCAAAGATGCTTTCCAAAAGCTTATTAAGGAAATTCTAACCCATGACCATGTTGTATGTCAAAGGGCATGTAACAACTACAAAATCCACCTTAATATTTCTTTGTGCACCTAGTTGGTCAACAATTAAAGTAAGGTCACTGTCTCCTTGGCTTTTATCATGTTTCCAATGAGTCTAACTAGAGATGAGGCCTTGGTTGTGAAACATTCATCTAGTAACTCCATCTATTTGTAAGCTTATTGAAATATAACATCAACTGAACTTCCAGTATCTCACATAATTTGCTTCATAATACAATTGGAAATTTGGACTTCTATGACTAAAGAGTCATTGTGAGTTCCCACCATATTTAGGCCCTCATCTCTTTCTATAAATTTTAATTCCCATTTATCTATATGTGCTTTCTTACTAGTTCTATGGCAGTTGACCCTTTGGGCATATGCCTTTAAAGCTAAGTTGCTAACCTCAACCAATGAATCTCCCCTTATTATTGTACGGATTCGTTTATACCTCTTGTGACACCCCTAAATTTACTACTGAAAAATTTTGTTTAATTTCAAAAATTTTATCGAAACAAAAGATAACACTTGTAAATTCGGGGGCGTTACCGCCACACTTAATACCAAAACGGTTCACTCCTACCATCCCGGTATTAAGTGCTAAGGCTAGACTAGATTAACCATCAAATACGAGTTGATAACAAAACACAGTCGTAAGTAATACACGAGTCATACAGAATCTGAGTGCGGAAAGTCAAAGTACAATCCAAAGGTACAGTTTTAAGGTTACAAAAGTTGAAACGTCGTACATCAGAAATAGACTAACTTAAAGGCATAAGAAAAATAAAGTGAACGTTAGACTCGGACCACATCACTCTTGACCCCCAAGCTGGGTCCGGACTCAACTCTCGATCCCGCCCGATGCCTCATAAGCGTCGTAGGCATCGAATATAGAGTCACCTACCTGCACTAAATTAGAGGGGCCTTCTGCTCGTAGGAATGAGCAGCACCCATGAAAGGGGTGGTCAGTACGCTTCGTACTGAGCAAGGTAACCGAATAACTAAGGTCAAACAGACAAAGTACACAATACATGCATGATCATATAGGCACATAAAACAATACAGATAGTGAGGCCAATTATGTTCCAATTAGACTTATCTTTTTAATCTCTTAATATCGTACTTAATTTCACATATTCGTTATTAATCCATGTAAGTGTGGGTGCCCCACTATTATAGCCGGTGGACTGGAGATACGTACAGGGCAAAACGCTCCTTACCACTATTATTTGCCGGTGGTTCGGTCTCTAGGGCAAAACGCTCCTGGCCACTATTATTTGCAGGTGGACCGGTCTGGCCCCGACTCACATGGTGTTCCACTGTAAGTATTTAGTATCTTCCCCATGTCTTATCGATTTTACATTTGGTTTGCTGAGCACGAAAACCCCCACTATTATAGCCGGTGGACCGAAAATATATATACAGGGCAAAACGTTCTTGGCCACTATTATTTGCCGATGGATCGGTCTCCAGGGCACCCCGGCTCCTAGCCACTATTATTCGCCGGTGGACTGGTCTGGGCCCGGCTCGGCATCTTCCTCTTTAAGTGATTAGTATTTTATTGTATATTTTCCAACGAATTCCGCCCTAGACATGCATGGCTAACTTTTGCTATACTTATCCTCCTAAGAGGGCCCGTCTCATATCTTGAGACCTTTGCGCCTCCTAACTCGGCCGAAATCCTTCCCTTAATTAGCTTACTCACTCTGGAACCCGTCTCCTAAGTGTGTGGGTCTGGGCCCACCACCTTTTACCCCAAAGTCCACTCACCACCTTCCCTTAGGGTTTTCTCTAGAAACCCCAACTTGGGCCTATGTGGCCCACCCTTTTCTGCCTCGTACATCCAGAACCATCCTAGCACCCTTACACCTTACGACCCTTCGGTTCAACCCTCATTTCATGTCACCCTCATCCTCACTTATTATTTTAATTCTCCCCTTTTTCTTCTTGTCACCCTCTAAACTCTAGCCTAGTCTCCTGCGCACCCTTATTTTGGTCTATGTACTATTTTTCGCTCGAAGCCCCCAAACACCCAAACGACACTTCTCTTACCTTCCACACACCCCGATGCATCTTTCTGTACGTAAGGTTCGCCACCATGCGAACCTTAACCACCCCATGCAAACCCTAGTTTTCTCCTATTCCTTCTCTAGCCCACTTACTTCCCCTTGGTTATTTTTCTTTCCGAATTTTCTCTTTCATGTCCCCAAACTACATCACCACATCAAATACCCTAGCATGCATGTCCTATGGCCACATCATATCACAACTTGTAGCACATCCACATTAATACATAATAAAAGCGATCACATAGACGTACCTTGAATCCAAGATGCGCTACACGTAAGACAGGTAAGATAATGACATTTAAAACACGACACATAATCATGCGAGGCATCCAAGGCAAGTAGTTCACATATCACACAAGTGGCCTTAGTTAGACCCTTACCTAAATCGGCGTCGGGCTTGGAGCACGCTCCTACGCCTCCCGAAAGTTCTTACTCGAATCACCTATAAGAGGGAAATGCTATAAGTTAATCTCCCTCTATCGGAAATACCAAAATCCCTATCTTACCCTTATCATGGCCTAATACTAAGGCTAATATTAATAACTAGTAGTTTATAAATAAAAATGTAGGGTTATTATTATTCTTAAGATAGTTAATCAATTTTCCCACTAATCGAAGTAAGTCTTGGTATATTCACACTATTATGGTAAGGGTTCCAATAATGTTATTAATAGCACCAATAATAATAGGAATTCTAATAATAATGATACTAGTAATGAAAATAATGATGACAATAGTAATCAAAATCATAGTAGTAATAGTAGTAACAATAATAATAATAATGCTAATATTAACAACGATAATAAGGTTAATAATACTAATAATAGTAATAGTGAAAATAGTGATAATAGTAATAGTAATAATAATAATGATAATAATAGTAGTAGTAATAATAATAGTAATAATAATAATAGTGATAATAAAAATCATAACAAGAATACTAAAGTAATAATGTTAAAGAATAATAGTAATAATAATAAGGATAATAACGATGGTAGTAATGGTTAAAGTAATAAATATGGTGAATATAACGATAATAGTAATAATAATAATAATGATGATGATGATGATGATGATGTTGATAATAATAATAATAATAATAATAATAATAATAATAATAATAATAATAATAATAATAATAGTAATAATAATGATAATAATAGTAATAATAATGATAATAATAGTAATAATAATAATAGTAATAATAATAATAAGAGTGAGAACAACAATAGAAATAATAATAATAATAACCGCCATACCCATGATAATAATAATAATAATAATAATAATAACAATAATGATAATAACAATAATAGTAATAATACTAATAGTAGTAGGAATACTAAAATAATCATAATAATAGAGGTAATAACGACATTATTCATAGTTAAAGTACTAAACATGGTAATAATAATAATAATAATAGTAATAGTAATAGTAATAATGATAATAATAATAATAGTAATAGTAATAATAATAATAAAAACTTAAAAAGGTTTTAGTATTAATTAATACCATTAATTAGAAGTTCTTAGGTGTAATGTTAGCACCTAATAATAATAATAAGGGTAGTAATAATAGTAATTATAGTAATAGTATTAATAATAATAATGTTAATAATAATCACAATACATTAATAATAATAGTTAATAGTATTAAAAATTATTAATCATTTCTATTATTCAGGATCTAGGGTTTAGGGAGTTGGGCAACCAGGCTGGGGTGGTGGCGCCGGCGGAGGAGGGAGGAAGAAATGGGGAAAGTGGCTGTGGAGGCTAGGGGAGGGGGAAACTAGAGGAAAGTGGAGGTGTAGGGTGGTAGAGCAGGAACCCCTGGTTGTTTTGGGGGGTAGGGGTGGTGTATGACGGCGACTGCGGCGGCGCGAAGGTGGCGTAAGGGGGTCGAAAGGGTTGTTTGGGAAGGCAATTTCGCACGGCCGGGGTGGCTCTTGCGGGCAAGGCAAGGAGAGCTAGTGGCTTGGTTGTGTAGAGGGAGGTGCAGGGGGAGTTTTGGTGGCAGTGGCAGGCAGCAGAGGCGGCCAACGGCGGAGGAAAGGCTGGCTAAAGGTGGGGCGGCGCGCGACGGAGTTTTTTGGGTTCCAAATTTTTGAACCCGATTAAGGCAACTACGGGGCCTATTTATAAGCCAATTGGGATGGAAAAACGACATGGGTGCGAGGGAGAGTAGGGGGGTTAGGGTTATGGGGGTTGTCCTGCGAGAATGGCCGGCGTAGGGTCTGTAGTTGCAAACCATGATCTGTCGAGGAGGGAGAGGCTTGCGTGCGAGAGAGAGGATGAATTGTTTGGTCAAATCCACAGGGGAGACAACGAGGAGGAGAGGGGTGAAATGATTGGTGAAATGGCATAGCGTTGCAGGCTATCTTTTCCAGCAAAATTTTCGGTTGCAGGTGGGCGGAAGGTAGAAGACGACGTGCAGGGGGGTGGACCGGCAGTCCAGGGGAAAAGAAAAGAAAGGGAAAGGGAAGGCCAAACTGGCCGGGATAAAAGGAAAGAGGTACGCGAGGGAGAGCTGGGTCGCGTAGGGGTGTTTGGCCAGTAGGCCGGCCCAAGTCGGGGGAGTTAGAAAAAAAAAGGGAAGGAAAGGAAAAAAAAAAGGAAAAAGAGGGGGGAAAAGGAGAAAAAGGAAAAAGGAAAAAAGAAGAGAAATTAGTGGTTTGATTAATTAGTATGATTTGGGTAATTTGGGATATTTAAATAAAATATAAATATTAAAATAATAATTACATTCTCTGTTTAGGTTAATTTAGGGATTTTTGAAGGAATTTTCTTAAATTTCATTTTAATTAACAAAACGCTCTAATTTTCTCCAATTAAATTATTTATAAAGTTTATATTAATTTGAAATTATTTTATCCTTCTTAATTTAAACAAAGTAATTTATTTAATTAATTCCTAATAATCCCTTACTTAGCCATGATTTCCTAAATTAGGGTTTTGGGGTATTTCACCTCTCCTTACTCTAGGGAGGTGGGAGAGGCTACTGGGTTGTACCAATTTCTTCTCTTATCAATGCCAAATTTGTGTAATGCCTCAGATGGCCCTTGTTTATAAGCTCTTTAACAATGTACCTCAACGCTCGATATTCCTTCATAGTGTGGTTAATATCCTCATTGTACGAACAACACTTACTGTGTTTTCTATACTTCAAGTTATTTCTTTGGGGAAGAGGCCTTATAAATGTATGTCAGTAATTTTATACATTGAATATGTATGAAATACTAGCCACTAGTGGGTAGATTTGTTATACGTACCAAGGTGACCCTCTTCTGATGACTTCACTTGCTACTGACCGATGACCCTCTTAGTCCCTTTCTTATCGTTTCCTTGTCTAACTCATGTGTCGAGATCAATTGTGTCTCTTCCTTTCTTCCGATCAACCACATGGTTTTACTCATTTATTCAGCATCAATTGCCTCCTATATATCATTCCTAATATCAATGTAGTACTTGTTCTTTGCCAAGTATAAGTTCTCATTAATTCCTTATCAGTTAGCCACTTTAGGAGGGATGACCTAGTGATACAATTATCCAACTCATTAATTTGTTATACCTCCTTCTCAAATCTATCCAAGAATGATTACATTAAATCTAACGCTAAACCCCATCAACAAGGAAGAATCATTTTTGGGATGTTTGCATACATCAAATTGTTCAATGAAGGTTATTGCAAACCAATAGAAGGAGTTCATTGAGTCAGCCTTTAGCTAGATGAAATATCTCAAAGTTTATCCCTTCAAAGTTTTAGTGAATGATTTGCATAATGTTTCCTCTCAAGCTTGAGCCAGAAACATTGAATTTCTAAAGGTGTTAGAGTGATCTTCTAGATCGATGGAACCATCAAATGCCTTGAAGGTTAGCATTTGTATCTTTTATGTCGGTGCCTTGACAATAACCCTAGTAAAAGGTGTATGCTAACTAAACTTGGTGTTCTACTTCTAATCTTTCATAGCTTGGAGAGCATCGACAACCCTTATGTCTTCCATCCTACCAATCGAATATGCCTTGTCTCCCTTGTTTCTCTAGACTCTTTACACTTGGCTCTAGTGTTTCTTCCCAATGTTTGTAGGTCTGAGGGCTTGGGATTCTATGTCATCCACGTCACCTTCCACACTTATCTTGTGTTGAAGGCCTAAGGGACTTAGGTTGCCTTTCCCTTCTTGATCTTTTACCCCAAGTTTCTTCCTCTAAATTGTTGAATCTATATCCTCCTCCTATAGTATGGTAATTTGGAGCCTAATTCTTGGCTCTCTTTCTTGAGGGTTAGGGGACTCATTTAGAGTTTCTTAAGGGATGGATTGGTCTTGCTTTCAAGATGGAAGGTGTCGATACTAGTCTAAAAGATGAGGTAATTGGTCAAGAATTTAGGTAAAAGCGGCCAGATTGTTTGATAGCATCTCTTGAATAGAAGCACAAAGCTCAACATTAACAACTTGGATTTGATTAATAGTAACTAAGAGGTCTTCCCTTGATGGATCACTGGTATTTGAATTAGGTCGATGAGGGGGTTGTGAAGGATCCCTATAAACAACACCTATTGTTGTGTGAAGTATGTGCATTGAGATGTTCTTGAGGTTTGATATTGGAGTAAGCACAAGTGGAAGACTAAGAGTCTGTTTGGTTTGAAGAAAATTAAGTGGAAAGGAAAATGTAGAGGAAAGAAAATTGAAGGAAAGAAAATGAAAGAATTTATTTTCTTCCCTTTGTTTGGTTGTTGGAGAAAATTTTGTGGAAAATTGAAATCTTAGAAAATATTTTTAGTGTTTGGTATATAGAAAGAAAATTCTAAGAAAAGTTAAATGTTATTATTTAAATATTATTATACATTTAATGTTATTAAAAATATTATATTGATATATAAAAAATTACATAAAATTTATAAAAAAACTCCATAAAATCAATACTTATTTCAAATTTTTTATGGAACTATTATAAAATATTACATGAATAACTTACAATAATTAAAAAAAAGTATAAAAAATACAAAATATTTCATATTTCTTTCCATTTAAAACATGCCACAACAAACATAAAAAGGAAAAAAACATAGCTTGTTACTATTACAGTTGTATGTTCCGTAAAATATTAATTAGGGATGACAGAGTATCAGGTACCTCTTATCTGTTATCCAAAGCTAATAAGAAAATATATACCAATATTCGTATCCAAATTCTGTGAGCATTTTTTTCCCTTCCATATCTTTATCTATATCCATTTATCCATTAATTCGGCCACATCACATTAATTTTGACATATCTTAAACCCCTCCCCCACTTTTATTCTTTTTCACCCATCATTTAATTGGATGAGCAGCAGATAGGAAGAAAGTAAGTTGTTGTGGGGAGGGGGATCGAGTCTGAACCCCGATAAAATGATCCAGTTCATTAATCAAACGCGGTTCAACTCTTCTCATGTGAGTACTCTGATTGTAGTGATCAAGTTGTAGTTATCCTCTAAACTTCAAGGCACAACCAAATCTTACCTATTTACACTAACCGTCACGTGAGTCTAGAAAGTATATTTAACTATCTTTTTTTGGCTTAATAAATTATCGTTGGAAATAATAATTATTGTGGGAAAAGAGAAAGAAATGGATAGGAGGGATTACTTAAAATTCATCCGGTAAAAAAATATAATAGCAGAATAATAAACCAAAATACAATTTCAAAAGGGCCGGTGCGTGGGTTACCTATTTCCACGGGAAGAGGCGGCAGGTAGTGAAGGCGACGGTGACAGCGGGGTTAAAATGTGCGCTGGAGATATGACCTACGGAGTAAACCATAACCGCAAGACCCCATACGATCGAAATGCCCGGGAGGCTCACCACTTTATCGTAATCTAAGTTCACAGTCACCGACGCACAACTAACAAATATCAGAAAGTAGGTTCCTAATATCTCCGCAATCATCTGTTCCATCGAATCAAAGCTTCGATGGAGAAACAAGTATTCGATGAAGAACAATGAAGCAGAGCAGGGAGGAGAGGCTCAAGTCGGGGCTTGCAATTTTCTTTCCATCCTGTTTTTTTCCTCAGGTTTAGCTGAGGAAAGTTAACAGGTATAATATTCCTCCACTCTTTCCACAATATTTTCTTTCTTTAGAATTTTCCTAACAACCAAACACATGAAAAATATTTTCCTTCTAATTTTTTTTCCTTTCCTTACTGTTTTCCTTAAACCAAATGGAGCCTAAAGGAAAATGGAGAGGATATATGAAAGAGCAAAATAGAGTGTGTGCATTGTTTTTTTTTTTTTTTATGTCCAACATGAATACAAATCCTTCTATTTATAGAGTTAGTAACTAGGGTAATGGAAAGAGGGGAATATAAAGTGATGATGCATAGAAGAGGTAGTCTTTAGTGTCATATGAATCAGTCGGCCTAGGAGCGGTGTTGCTTGAGCTGACAACTTGGATACAACCCAAGGATGGAAACAACATTTTGGGGCTTATCTGGGGCAAAATTGGCCTCCCCTTATACCAATCTTGCCTCTTTGGGCTTAAATTATGGAGGCTCAACAATCTGGTTGGAAAAATATCCATATCAATAATCCTCTTTACTTCAAAAAAAAATTGATTTGATAATAATTTGACCTCCACAATACTTTCCACCGTAACAATTTTCTTTTTATTCACCTCTTAAATTTTTTCCCTTTATTACAATATGCATTACTTTCTTTTCCTTTTTTTCTCTTTTCATTCTTTTTTTGCAACATTTATCACATCATTCTTTCGATATTTGTTTTTGCAATGCCTTTCCTTTTCTTTCTTATATTTTCTTCACTAACCATGATCATCATCAATACAATTTACTTCCCCCTTTTTTCAATACATTCATTCATTTAATTCTATTCGATACTCCACTTATCCTAAAATAGGATAGGGATTACACGCGGGATATAATTTTATATGGGGATATAATGAACACAAATAGACTTATAAAACTTGATGAGATTAACAAACAAAAATGATGTCATTCATAGGTCATTTTTAGCTTGCAGTGCCTAACAACATCATAAAGAAAGTTGCATTGATTATTTTTAAATCATGCCTGATTATTTTTATATCACGCCATGTGTCATTGTGGTTTCAATGAGAACCTAAATAAAGTTCTAGAAATGCAATATTTATGAAATATATCACACAAATTTATAGGCTTAAAAGCTTATCAGTTGTTTTCCTTGGAGCCGATCCTCACAATTATCTCATTCCAATAAATGTGAAATGTTGATCTAGGCTGTGAATTGGGATCCGATCTCATGATTCTTCTATAATATCAAACTATAGACCGTATCAAATCGATGTTTAAACATCTAGATAAATTGAGTATGAGATTCTAGTATCCGAATCCAAGCGCTCCTAATATTACAAAACATATCAGAAGCAGAAGGTATCAGGTGGGTCGTGTTAAATCTATGATTCAAGCGGACGAGCGATGTACGTGAAGGGAGTGCTCAATTATAACATAGAACCATAAACTGGCCAAATATCGCTAAGGGAAGAACGCGTTATATATTAACTTGTGTTTATAAAATGCGTTTTGTAGTAGATATTGGCAGTCGCGTCAATACAGGCCTTCATTCCCTGCTACTTCAACCAAACCGAAGTCCGGAAAATAAACGACGGAGATGATGTCAGAGACAGGGTACCCTCCTGTGGTCAATATCCAGATGCACAGCTATTGTGGAGGATTCACTAAGAAACGATTGAAGCCTTCTAAAGTGACTTTCCAGAAGATCGAAGTCTGAAGACTGATTATGTTCATTACTACTGTCCCCTCCTTCAGCTGAATTCTTCTTCAGATCTTCATAAAACACCTTAAGCGCATCTGCAGCTGAAAGAGATTGCACGGACTTAGAAAAGCAATAAACTTCTCTTCTCTTTGCTTCTGTTTCAACCATCGTCTCCTTCAGTTGTTCTGGGAGGTAAACCAGGGCACTAACCATTACAGTCACCGGAAAGAAGATAGCCAAAAGGAATAATCAGAAACGAGCTAGAAATTAAAACGGATGTACATGTTAAGTTTATGGAGGAACTGAGAGAAAGGAATCCAAAATGCCTGAAATTGTTCTTATTGCTGCTTTACCTGGTGACACCCCTAACAAGTCCCCATCTATGTCCAAGGAGGATAGATTCCTTGAAGCCCTTATTGAATCCTTCTTGAGCAGCGTCGCGGTTTCCATCTGCAGCCCCTTCACGATATCCCATCTAATATTACACACCAGAAACAAGGGTTATAGACAATAGTGTACTGGAGGTGGTTACTAAGCCCGCAAATAGATAGGTATAGGTCAGCAGAAAAATGAGGTCTGTAGCTTACATTATAAAATTCCTCACGTCTCCTTTTCCATTCTCTATCCAAGTCATCTGATCCATCCCACGGATATTCATCTCCCCATACATCATTGTCGTGACAATCTGAAAGTACAAGAAATTAAAAACTTGAAGAGTAGGCCGGCATAATGAATCTAGACAAAGCATTGCAACAAACTTTCAATAAGCAAGCAAAAAAGAAAAACAGCAGAAAACATTGCTTTCTGGAAACAAAATTCAAAGATGAAAACCTTCTGAGATTCAACCAAAAAGGTATACTGAATTTCAGTACAAAAGAAGTGCACCATAGTTCACATGCTTACAAAATGCTTACCTTCTTTGACTATATTAGATGCCTTGATGCATCAACTAAACAAATAAACCATAGCCTGTCCCCAGTTATTTAACACCAAGAGTTATATAGTTGTCTGCATAAGATGAGAGATGCTAAAACTAAATATACTGGAGGAACATCTTGTAGAATAGATAGAAGATTTCCAACTCTACCTCAAAAAAACACATCACATGTGATTTAAAAAGATATTCCAACTAGATATAAAAAAAAAAGGATATTCCACCTGAAATAAAAAATTAAGATAGCATATACACAAATTGCTTGATGGATGTAGATAAAATGCGATAAACCTGTTTTTCCGCTTGATATTTTAATTGATTGCATCGAAGAGTCAAGTTCCCCAACCGAATTGCCTTCTTCCATGGTGAATTACAGAAACAAAGTGACGAAGGAGCAGATATCCAGATCAGGCCAGAAAAGTGAGGAGTTCAATTAGATACTATCAACAGTAGTCAGCAGTCCGCAGTCAGCAATCAGCACCTATAAGTATACAAATAAATTCAATGGGTCAGAAGAAGCAGCAGCTCGTCTTGAGAGCAAATTGCAGAGGCAAATCATCAGGTTATATGATAAGTACCCAGGTCTCAAGAAACCAAAAAGAAAACTTTGTCGCAATTGACAAGGTGAAAAATGTCTTCTTCTCTTCATTACAAATTTCACAGCAAGAGACTATAGGATGAAATCCTCAGCCCAGCAAATAAGTTAAGGTAAGAGATCACAATGACAACAAAGGAATATAAACCGGAACTCTAAGCAATGATAGAATTTCCCAATATCAATTTGCAACAGAAGAAAAATACTATACAATGAAAAATCATACAAATAACAAGGAAACAGGAAAGATATAAGCATTTGCGTTTGAAGATGCTGGCCAGTGCAGTATTATTCTGGGAATTGAGATAGTAAATGTAAGATTCCCCAAAGGAATTTATGTGAGTGTGTGTGTGTTTGCGCGTGTGGGGTCAGATCCCAAGGAGAACTCAAGTCAAAATGAGAATTGAGAACCAGGGACAACCCTTTGATTAAAATCAATCAAGGACTAAGATCTAGACAACAATCAAACCAAATTGCCCACAAAACAAATAAAAATCCAGTTCACTAATAATAAAAAACTAAATCTAACGACTCTCTCCAAGGGTAGGGTGAGGCACATTTGTCTTGCCAAAAGAAGAATAAATCCTCAACGAGCATTGATCGGCTACGTACACTTGTGGCTTCTAAGGGTACTTTGAGTGGTGGAGAAAAGTCAAACACAAAGAACACTATTGGGACTCCCCGGGTAGGGTTGGCAACATCAATATATGTTGGAGGAGAACCTTGAGGAGTTTTCGAGGTAGGGGGTGAGGCTGCATTCAATGATCACTGGATCCTTCCCATGCAACTCTTTACAATAACGCAACCCTCCCATGCAGCCATTACTTCACCGATACGTGATGTACTGCCTGACAAGGGATCCCTATAGAGCTTACAAGCCAAGAACACTCTAGTTTGGGATAGTTTGGAGATGTTGTCGAATAAGGCCCTCAGTGTGTCATGGTGGGATTGGGAACAAAGGATCTAGCCATGGTGCAACGCTTACATTTGTGCCGCCTATCCTATATCAAGGCAACGTAAAAGTTAGACTAGAAAAGGGAAGCGTACTGAAGGAAGCAAAAACATAGGAGAATACCTTGGTAGGTTTCGCCTTTGGGAACTCATCCGTGTTTAATAGGCTCTATGGCTATGTCCGGGCTCAATGGGAGAAGTTCCTTTACCATAGTTCATGCTCTATTCAAATGCCTACTTCCTATTTAGGTTTGAGACTATGGAACATGCCCAACAAATTATAAACCAACATTGGTCTTATTTCAACAAACCTTTGGTGCTGAAACTCTAGGAGAAATGTACGCTTATTGATTGAGATGTCATGCAAACACTTCCACTCTAGGTAAAGCTCCCGAACCTTCCCCTTAAATACCATTCCATTGATTTTTTACATAGAGTAGCTAGTGCAGTAGGGAAACATTGATGCTATTATAGTCACTAGGGAGAGGGTTTCCTTTCCCCAAGTCCTTGTTGAAGTTAATGTAAAGCAGCCACTAGTGGATTCCATTACTATTGTTAACCCTGATGGAGATGGAGTGGAACTCAAGCAACAAGTGTTGTTTTGATTGGAATCAGCCATGATGTGGACCCCATCTAGCGATTAGATATTGTCACAGGCCCCACCTAGAATCCCAAGACATAATTGCTCATAACCAACTAATATGGACACTAAAGATGTAATCGCCTATGAGGCACCATGCATAATTACTCGAGAAGAACCCTAACTCCATTCAAAAGCTAGTTCAAGAGTAGATGGTCGACCCTCCCATATCAGTTATCTAAAGATTTCCTCAGTTTTCGACGTGGGGTCACATCATTCCCATACCCTTTAGACCGCCCATCATCATGTTGCCTCCATTGACATTCGGCACAATTTTGCAGAGAGGTTTCAACTAAGATTAGACACTGATACCTAATGATACGAACCCTGTCCAACGATCAAATATTATCATGCCAAAAAAGTTCCACCTAAAACCCCAATGCATAATCACCTGGAACCAGCTAATATAGACCCTAAAGACATAATCGTTCAAGAGGCCCCAGGCTTATTTGTCCAAAAAGAGACCTAACTCCAAAGAAAAGTTAACAAGAGTAGAGGGTTAACCCTCCATATAAATTGTCCAAAGATTCTCTCAATTTTCAATGTGGGAACACATCATGGCAACTACGTGACTTATTTGGGCACACTAATGCATCCTATACTAAATATGGGGAAAAAGGTAAAGCCACTAGGGCTTAAGGAGACTAGGGAGCGGGTGGTGGTGAGAGACCACAAAAGGAAAATAAGTGGCTCACCACATGCCAAATGACAATGGAAAGGACATGGAGCTCTCTGGTCAGACCGCAAGACAAGCGCTTGAGACCCTCAAGCAATGACATTCTTGTAGGTGCTAGAAACTATGTCCCTCAGGGGAACCAGATTGAGCCAGTCATGCAAAGGGAGGATGAACCAATCCAACACAACCACAATATGGTCAACCGCAATGAGATGATATAGGAGCAGGGGCAATGAAAGCAGAATTGCAAAGCAACAACAGAGTATGGAACCAGTTGATATTGATTGCAGAAAGGAAGGGACCATAAGGTGAACAAGGTTGTGCATTGACCCTAGTGGACATGCTTAGTACCCAGAACATTTGAGGACAGAATAAGACCTTTAAACACAAAGAGGTTAGAACTTTTTGAAGGAGTGACCGTTTATCCTTATTCCTTAGTTTGTTTCCTTGAAACAAGAGTTAGCAACAAAAGTTTAGTGAGGTGTGGATAGGTAAGAGATGATTAATATTGATTAATCAGCAAACAGAGGAAAATTAAAGAATTAGTCTGTTTCCTTGAAACTAGAGTTAACAACAAAAGTTTAGTGAGGTGTGGATAGGTAAGAGGTGATTAATATTGATTAATACTGATTAATCAGTAAACAGAGCACAATTAAAGAGAAAATGAAGCTGATATTAATATTGATTGTAGTTATAGTGGTAATCCAAATGTTTGAGAACTTGGTCTCTCCCAATTTCCAGGTATTAGAGCCCGGACCTCTCCCACCTCTCCCAATTTCCAAAATGGACATTTGTCAAAGATATTAATATTGATTGTAGTTATAGTGGTATTAGAGACCACAAATTTCTCAAATTGACATTTGAGATTAAATATATTTTACAACATATTATATAATCAATATATAAAAAATAGCTCAATCAGGCGAATTCGACTAACCCAAGCAAATCAGAGCAATCCAAATATAATTGGATTAAAAAGCTCAATTCTACAAATCAATCATACTCAACACAATAAATTCATCCAAAGCCATCATCCAACTCATTTAAACAAAATCAAACCACCAATTTAGCTGAACTAGAGCTAATTCATACAAAATCAATCAAAATTAGAGGTTAGAGTAAGTAAAATTATAGCAAACAAGAATCTACCATTAAAAGGTTAGAGGAGCTCAACCGAGCCAAGGAGGAGTAACGACGCTACTCAGGTGGTCGGACTGGAGCTTCGGCAGTGGTCCTGTGGTCGCTCGAGCTGGTGGTGCGCTGGCTGTGAGCACTGCTACCCTGCGCCACTACCTTACCACTGCTGCTTCTAGCATCGTCCTCTACCGCGTGCTCCAGTATTGGCGGTTCGGTGTGGTGTTGTGGTGTGGTGGTACTGGTGGCCCAAGTCGAAGGGAGAAGGAGGCAAGGAAAGGAAGTCAGGGGTTGAGGGTTTACACGTTCCGAAAATGAGAACAAAGAGAATGAAAATAAGGAGTTTTCTTTTACATATAGTTTTATATGAAAATATCTAAATAATATCAAAGTTAAATATATTTAATGGATAAAATTTTGTAAGAACTTTTTAGATAAAAATTTAAAAATTTATCCAATAAAATGCTAAATTAAAGCACAAAATTTATTAAAAATAAAATGCAAATTTAAAATAATATTCAAAATACATCGAGAAATTTTTTTCTAAAATTTTGAGCTACTTTAATTAATTTAAAATATTTAAAAAAAATTCATACCAAAATAGGGAAAAACTAAAACAAAGTTATAAATAAGTTGTGGAAATCTTAAATTTAAATTTTTTCAAATATCTTATTAACCTTGTAAAAATAAATAAAATAAAAGATAAAAATATTTCTTATGAATATTATACTTTAAAAAAATTTATATTCATTAACAACATATAAATCTAAAACAAAATCATAATCATACGATAAAGTTACAAACAAAGAAGAATTTAAAATATTAAAATCAAAACAAATGATTGAAATAGAAATATATTTTAAATGAAAATTGAATCACGTAAATTTAATAAAATTATAGTTGTAAATAAATTTATCTTGAATTATATGTAATTATAAAATGTTAAATAAATTTCAATATGAATTGAAAACCATCAATAAAATCTTAAAATGAATGAGAAATGCGATTTAAATAAAATATATCAATTAAAATAAAATTAAAAGTCAAAACTCATAGATTAAAACCAATATTTTATGAAAATTAAGTTTTTTTAGATGCAGATTGTTATACTAAAAGAGGATGAGGGAGGAGATGTGGAGGCAGTGGCGACTGTATTACTCCATTCTGTAAACCTTGTTTAAGATTTATATTAAGATGAAAAGTATGTCGTTTCATATATCTCGTGTACCCTTAAAAATATTTGAAGATGGAGTTATATTTTTGTAAGGTTTTATTCAAAACTTTGTTTTCTTACAATTTTGTCTTTGTGAACCTTTTTGAACCATTTTTTATCTTCAAAATTCTTCAAGGCCCTTCTTATTTGTTTATGCTCGAATTCACCATTTTTTCTATATCTATTAGTCATTTTCAAAATGATAAACGAAGATTTTGATCAAAAACACTTTCAGTGTGCCTTAAACATATTCTTAGCCTCGAAAGTGCCCTTTTAGCTATCAACAAGTTAACAAAATTTGGCAATCATTGAGCTATAAGTAAATTAATAGTATTATTTTTAAATTTAATTAGCTATTTTAGCATATTTAGTAATCAAATCAGATTGTCCTTTTAATTGTTAAGAGACATTTCTGCCCTTAATTATTCATTAAGTGCAAGTGAACAAACTGATTTTGACCCTATAGCTGGAGCCACCAGCTCTTGGCCTTTGATATTTTGTTAGAGACTTTATATTTTACTCATTTATAGTTTATCCTTCAATTTTTTTAATGCAAAATATTTAAGTCCTTCATCCTTTCTTTCTATGGATTTTGCAAGGTATTTCCTCCCATTCTTTCATTTTTTAAATCTCCTCTTTGCTTTTAATTTTTATTTTATAACTTGGTATTTTATGTTAGATATTTGCTTCGAGTAAGTAAAAGATGGTTAGATTTTGTAAAAGATAAAGTATATTTGATCTTCCTCCTTAATTTCAAGCCAGCTTTAGTTCTTCATTCCTTTATTAGTTTCTTTCTATCTTCAAGATTTGCTTTAAGTAAATCTCCTATACTTCTGATGAGAACTTATACTTGGCAAAGAACAAGTCCTCCACTGATATTAGGAATGATATACAGGAGATGCCGAATAAATGAATAAAACCATGTGGTTGATCGGAAGAAAGGAGGAGACACAATTGATCTCGAGACATGGGTTAGACAAGGAAACAATAAGAACAAGACAAAGAAGGTCGACGGTCAGTAGCAAGTGAAGTTGTCAGAAGAGGGTCACCTTGGTAGATATAACAAATATACCCACTAGTGGCTAGTATTTCATACATATTCAATGTAGAAAATGACAGACATACACTTATAAGGCCTCTTCCCCTAAGAAATAACTTGAAGTATAGAAAACACAATAAGTGTTGTGCGTACATCCAGGATATTGGCCACACGATGAAGGAATATCGAGCGTTGAGGTACATTGTTAAAGAGCTGATACACAAGGGCCATCTGAGGCATTACACACATTTGGCATTGATAAGAGAAGAAATTGGTACAACCCAATAGCCTCTCCCACCTCCCTAGAGTGAGGAGAGGCATAAATGAATCCATACAATAACCGGGGGAGATTCATTGGTTGAGGTTAGCAATTTAGCTTTAAAGGCATATGTCCAAAGGGTCAACTTCCATGGAACCAGTAAGAAAGCACATATAAATAAATGGGAAGCCAACTTTATAGAAAGAGATGAGGACAGAAATATGGTGGGAACTCACAATGACCCTCTGGTCATGAAAGTCCAAATTGCCAATGGCATTATGAAGCAAATCATGTGAAATACTAGAAGTTCAGTCGACGTTATCTTTCACGAAGCCTACAAATAGATGGAGTTAATGGATGAATGTTTGACAACCAAGGCCTCATCCCGAGTTGGATTCATAGGAAACATGATAAAAGCCACGGGGAAGGTGACCGTACTTTAACTATTGACCAACTCTCTGATGTAAATTTTAGGGACATACACTTTACACCCTGCGGCTATGATGGTCTTGAGCTCATTCTAGCAAACATGTCTGCCATATCAACTATAAGTTGTTGGTGCTATATTGTTGGATTATTTTAACCCCATTCATTATCATTTAAGAGATATAAGGAAGCTAGGGCGGGTTGGGGGGATGATTGGTGTTCAAGAGCACTAAGTGGAAGCACCAGTGACCAGTTAACTACTAAGTAATCTCACCAATCTATTAATAGTTGGTCCACTTGCCACTTAGATTAAATCTTTTGTGTACTTGTAAATTATTGATTGCTTAGAGGTGGCAGGGTGCAATCAACCTGATATGGGTTCATGAGATGCCTGTGGTTATCCAGGGTGGCTAGGGGCGTTCAACCTTATTGGCAACTTTTTCATGCACTGTATTCAGGAGCCAAGTTGAAACTCACGACTAATCTTGTTACTTTATATGGTTGTTTTTCAATTGGTATTGAAACAGAGTTTACATAAACCGAAAATCTTTGGGCAATGCAATGAGGTGAAAGAATTCGTCGTGGTCCTTTTCCAACTAAGGTGGCAATAATCGATCGATTAAATTTTACTTGCATTACATTGTGACAAAAGTTTTTCTAATTTTGTAGGTCTGTACGCCATAACTGTTGGTTGTTTGCGCATAAGTATGCTCATGATGGAGCCATATGGTCTCTGTTGTTTTCGTTTATATGCATGATGGTGGATGCTTGTCATCAATGTATCCTCTTTCTTGGATTTCTTTTTGGTTACACCTTTTAACATGAAACAACATTGATGGCACTAATTTAATGTCTAATTTTTTCACCATCCCATGAATGTTCTTAGGTGAACTGTGATTTCCTTTAAAATGTATAAAGATTGTCCTCTAATATTAGCTTAGCTATTCTACAGGTGGAGAAGGAGAATAAATTTTCAATTTTTGCTCAATCGAGGCCTGGGTTCCTTTTCAATGAGGCAACTACAAAATCAATGTACTTTCTGAACCGTCAAGTCAACGATAGTGTACAGGTAGGTTAGCTTTGCTTTGGTCAAATAGATTGCACATTAGATACTTTTCTTTTATGTGTGATTTTGTGATTACAAGTTTATGTATCTTGAAAAATTGCTTCCAACAATTGTCATTTTATCAAGTATAAGAAGTGCTAAGTCAAGTACTCTGTGATTATGGATGAGCTAATGAATGCTTACTTGAAGGAAAAGAAAAAAAAATGTTCTTGCTCAATCATATTCATAGGTTGTAGTGATAAAAGTTGGCATGTGTGATTGTAAAATTCTACTGTTTTTGATCAATGTTGGAGGTTTACCACGGCTGTTTGTTGATCTGTCAGTTTGCCAATTAAGTTCTCTTGTGGGCATTTGCTGGTCTTTATATATCAACATATCAAAAATACTCATGGTTGATGGAAAAACAGGAGTATATATATATATATATTTTTTTTTCTCTTGAACGAAGCTAATGCTTGATAGATTTGTTTGTCTGCTATGCAGAACTTTTGCTATGCCTCTCTATCACACTAAAATTATGAACTATGACATTGCTTCTTGTATTGATAACTCTACCTTATTGATTTAAGATGCTCAGTTATTCTTACTTGTTAAAGGAAAAAATACTACTCTAGTTGTTGTCATCGACTCCTCATATGTATGACTGTATCGATCTTTCCAGGTAGACTGGGGAGGAGCTAGCATGATCCAGGCTGAGCGAATTTTGCTTAAAAATGCACTTATGGAACCTTCTAATGAACGATTTGTATTTCTGTCAGACAGGTGAGCTTTAGTATTGCAACATTTTTTGAATCAATTATTTGTGTATCATGCAATGTATGAAACATCCAGGAATGTGTCCTTGAATAGATATTTATGGTTTTGTCTAATGAAGAGAAAAGAGACAAAATCTGAGCTTTGGGTTGCTGTCGGAAAGGTTCTAACTGTTAATGTCATTAGATATAGGTCATTTTACTCCACCATCACAGGCTTTCCCCTGTTCCTCTGGTATTAGCACAATGAATAAACAGGCCTTTCGATGAACTAAAATATAAAAAGTGCTTGGGATGTCTGCTGCCAACAGCCAGCAGGAACAGAATCGACGCTCTTTTCTCATTGATCTCTGAAGTTCTATAATTTTTTTTTCTCTACCTGACAATGCCTCAGCTCTCTAAATGATTTTTCAGCTGCATACCATTGTACAACTTCAGCTATACATATGATTATATCATGTCAACACCAACCAGCTTTGTGGACAGGTTAGATACTGACATTATTTCTTAGATATCCAGCTTTCTTCATTTTTTTAATTTTTATAAGATTATCCTGTCTTTCATCATCATACATTTTCCACATCTCCGATACTTCCTAAGAATCTTAGGGACAGATACAATGCCTACATATGGAATGGCGTGGGCGTTGCAAAGAATGATGGTCCACTGGAAGTTCTGATATAGAGAATATCTGACTTCATTATTCTGAGATAGATCATAGATGGAAATAAATCCTGCATGTTAACCATTGATGCCTTTTGTTGATCGCATATTTGAACTGTATTCTGCATTTTGGAGCTGGAAACAGCTTTGCCGACACCAAAGATGGCCGTTATAATCCAAAGATGCATCCTGTAATTCCTGTACAAAATTGGCGTAAAGGTTCTCAGGTAACCTGTTGCGGCAAAGTGAATCACTGGTGTTTGACCAATGGCCAATACAAGGTCTGCCTTTATTTGTCTGAACCTTTGTTTGGTTTGGCAGTGGGCCGTGCTGACTAGAATACATGCAGAGGTGGCTGTGAAAGACGACACAATTTTTCCTGTGTTTCAGCTGCACTGCAAGGCAAGCTCAAACTGTTAAAGATTTTGTCTGTTTCTTTATGAGAGACTTCTCTGCTCTTGTTATTTTATTTGTCGTATTATTTCTTTTTTGTGGAGAGGGAATTATCTGTTGATGGAAGATCTTTGGTTAGGCGCCAAAATAGGACTTTAAACCAGATTGGGCTGCTTGGGGACAATGGATTTCTCTACTTATTTTATGGTGAAGCTGATGTTTACTTTGCTAGTCATATGTTTGATGTGTATCATCTGAATTTCTTGGTAAAAAAAAAGTTTTAAAGTTAAGAAATAGTTCTCTTTGTCAGTGACATGTGGATTTCTCTTCCCTAATGGACCTCATCTTCTGTGATCCTTTTTTTCACTCTTATCATTTCCATTTCTACTATGCAGAGAAAATCATTACCAGAGTTTTGGCGGGATCAACCTTTTGTATGTTCTCTCTCCCTCCCTCCCTTCTCCTTGGGTTGTTTGTTTCTCTTTTCTTCCTGAAAACACTTTGATGTTTCAATCCATCCAGCTGCTACCTAGTGTTATGTTGTAACGTAATTTTTCTAGGCTAGGTTTTTGATGTATCTTTATTATCACTGCAGCCAACTGATCCATCCAAAGAGCATAATTGCATTCCAGATGAGCATTACGTTCAGACATTACTTGCTGTAAGTTGAACCTAATTCAAGTATGTTGAATACATTTACGGAAGTGGCCAAATTTCATGTGCTTGTGGTAGTAACTGGTTTATGACTAACCCAAAGTTTATTGCTAAGTGCTTTTCTATTGATGGCCTTGTTTTCTTACCAATGACAGCAGGAGGGCCTTGAAGGTGAAATTACTCGAAGATCTCTGACACACTGCATGGGATCTTTCAGGATCCAAAGATCATCAAAGACGGGGATGGCATCCTTCAACCTACAAATTTTCAGACGCTACTCCTGAGCTTATTCAGTCTATTAAGGTGTGTACCGCTAATCCATCTTAACTACTTTTCCCTGTAGAGGCTTGTTTGAAGTAAATAATTGCTTATTTTAAGTTCAGTCAAAAGTTTTTAAAATAAGTAATTATTTTTTATAACTACTTTTAATAAGTAGCTTCAAACAGGGGCTTAGTGTGCTGTCTTGGTCAGAAGTTTCTTGATCTTTGATGTGGAAATGCTTAAATCACAAAACTGACTTGGTGCAGAATATAGATAACATCTACTATGAGACTGAATATCGAAGATAATGGTTAGATACTGACATTATTTCTTAGATATCCAGCTTTCTTTATTTTTTTAATTTTTATAAGATTATCCTGTCTTTCATCTTCATACATTTTCCACATCTCTAACACGTCAATAGTTAAAGCCTTAACTTGATTATCTTTTTATCGTAGTCTTGACTAATGACCCTCTCAAAATTATCCTGCTAAAACTTGAGAATTTATGGTGAATGATGGTATGGGTTACCAAATTGAGTCAGTTCGACATTCAATTCCAAACTCATCCTACCATTAAGGGTCAACTCTAGCTGACTTTATTGTTGAATGTTCATTTAAAGTTGAGCTGAACCCCATTGCTAGTCCTATGGGGAAAGGGGAATAGAGTTTATATATTGATGGAGCTTCTAATAAATTGGGCTTTGGGGATGGAGTCATTTTGATTGGCCTTAATGGGATATGCGCTCTAGTTTGGCACTGCTACAACCAATAATGAAGTTGACTACAAACTTACACAATCTGACCTTAGAATAACTTAAGGTTTGAAGGCAGATAAGATCAAATTATACAGTGACTCGGTATTGGTCTTGGGCTAATGTAATGAAGAGTACAAAGTTAGGGAACCGAGTATGAAGAAAAACCTGGGGAAGCTGATTGAAGCCACAAAACACTTTTATTTTTTAGACATTGCACATGTACCATGGGTAGCCAACTTGATGGCTGACGTAATAGCAAAATTATCTTCAACCAATACTTCCTCCTAGACCCAAATGGTTAGAGTTGAGTTCATGTCAAAATGATTCACTGATATAAATGAAGTGTAGGGTTGAATTATGGGAAGTCATTAGAGTCATCTGTAAAAGATGGATGGATTAAGGAATTGGTGAATTATCTAGAGATACGATCCTAACTGATGGACAAGAATAATGCATTTGAGTTAAGGAGAAGGGAAACAAAATACTTCATATCATAAGGGTAATTATATAGACGCTCACAAACCATGATAGTATTAAAATGTGTACCTCTGGCGGTGGGGAAGAATTTTTGAATGAAATTCATGTAGGGATATGTGGGTTACATTAGGCTACTAGATCTCTCTCGGCAAAGGGTTATTATTAGAAAATAATGTACCAAGATGCTGAGGCAATTCCCCTGTGTGCAGAAGGCTGAATAATTCCATAGCATAAAATACAGCATAAGGTATCACACAATTTCAATCCATACTCAACCACGGATACAGTTTCTAAACCGATTACAATTTAGGCACATTAGAACATACTCCAAAATCACCCAATATTTCATAATTAGGTGGACATGTTAACCACATAATCATACTCAACCCTTCACATACTCTAACACATACAATATTCAAGAGTCATACTAACACGCGTTTGCATTGAGGCTATAAACTCATACATACATACAATTACCACACAAGAACACAGCATACGTTTGGTGTAATTAAATAATCGATAAACATACTCATCACCTTCTACTTCAAGCAGACATACATGTAGATTCAACTATAAGTAAAGATAAATAATGACTTACCTAAATCCAAAGCTAACTAAGCAAATTGAGAAAGAGAGAGAGCTATCAAGAGCTTGACAATCCACGAGAAAGTTTTCTTATATCGCCAATAGAAATCGGAAAACTAGGTTAAAAAAATACCTTACAATCAATAATTCAAATATTATAATTAAATCAACACAATAAGACACCAACGGTCTTTCTTGGAAAACATGTATAGAAAAAAAAAACTATACAAATGACCAATTTTATAATTTCATTTGAAATCTAGGGTTTTAGGCCGAAAAATACAATTCGATTAAATTTTATTAATTTATTTAAATTGAATGCTTAGAAATGCAATTAGACATATTTTATAACATGTTATATAATCAATTGATCAAAACCAATAAAAGAAATACCCAATTTAAAATAATTAGAGTTTTTGAGCCCGAAATGTAAATCCGATCAATTCTTACTAAAATATTTAAATTGATGGTTTGGAATTGCAATTAAATGTACTCTAATGTAAATTATATAATAAATTGAATAAAATAAATCGACTACACTATTCAATTTAGACCCAAAAGAGCTTTGACCTAAAAATCTAATTCCGATCAATTTCACACAATTTTCCTAAATTAACACGTCCAATATAAAATTAAATTCATTTCAAAGGATATTGTAAAATCAATTGAGTGAAACAACTCAAGTATGCAATCCAATTTCGTCACACACAGATTTTGACCTATAAATTAAATTCCGATTAATTCTGCATAAATTTCTCAAATTGACGATTCCGATACGAAATTAGATACATTTTACAGCATATTGTATAATCAATTTATCAAAAATAGCTTAATCGGACGAATCCATTAATTCCAGACATAATTACATCAAAATTTTGATTTTTACAAATCAACCAAATAGACTACAATTAAGCACTCTAAATCAATCATACAACATATATAGACATAATTAAGCAACCAATTTAGATTATCATAAGCTAATTCAAACCAAATCAATCAAAACAAGGGTTAGGGTTTTCGAAAATTTATACCAAACAAAGAGATGCAAATCGAGGATAGTGAAGACTAGGGAAGCTTCGTCGGAGGCCGACCATTGCTCGCCGGCCATTACCTGAGCTCGCCGTGGCCGGACGTGGCGGCGCGACCTGTGCTGCCCGTCGTTGCTGCTCGCGGTCTCCGCTGCTGCTGTGCTCGCTGCGGCTGCTGCGAAGGGTGCTGGCGTCGGGTGAAACCAGTGGTGTCGGCGGTCGTCTGGTTGTCGGTGGAGGAGCAGGGAGAAGGAAGTGAGGGCTGGGGTTTGGTTGCAGAAGAAAATATGTCGGGGAAAGAAGAAAAGGAAAGAGGGAGAAAAGAAGAGGGAAAAGCAAAAAGGAATGGGGGTTTCGGTCGGTTTTTTTTTTCAAATATAAATATATAATTGAATTTAAAAATATTAATAAATAATTTTATCTAAAATTTATTTAACGAAAATTTATTTTTTTAAAATCTGAATGTATAGAATTAATACAAAAGTTATATAAAGAATTTTAAAAAAATTATAATTGAACGTAAAGATCTATATCATTTACGAAAATGCATTTTAAGACCTCAAGAAATATTTAAAAGCATATAAGAAAATATTTAAATTAAATTTTAATAGATTCAAACTAATTTAAATAATTTTTAAAATTGATATTCAGTAAAATAAAAATGATAAAATGAAAAAAAAAAATTGGTAAAAAATTCGTAAATACGCTCCAAAAATATTTTTAATTTAAAACTTTTCGAAGATCTTAATAACCTCGGAAACGAATAATTTCAAAGTCGAAAATACTTTCCATGGATAAAATTATTAAAATAAAATTGACTATTTTAAATGGAATTTATAATTTAAATAATAAATTTCGTTAACGAAATAGAACTCCAAAACAAAGTCATAATTACATGATAAAGTTATAATTGATAATAAATCTAAAATATTAAAAATCAAAATACGATAAAGAATGAAAATATATATTTTTAACCGAAAATCAAAATCATATGAATAAAATAAAATTATGGTCGTGAACGAATTTATTTAGAATAATATGCAACGACAGCGATTAATTAAATTCAAATATAAAGTCAAAATCGTCGATAAATTTATAAAATGAATTGAAATTAAAATAATTAAATATTTTCATCAAATTATGCTAATAAAATAATTAAATTTAATAAAATTAAAAAAATTTAAATGTGGGATATTACAAGTAAAGATCTTAAAAAATGGCCCTTTGACAAGATTTACCCTATTTATTATGATTATTATATCTGAAATTATTAATAAGATAACTAATATGATGTGATTGGTATAGTATGTGATAATGATCAAAAAATGCTAATAATGAAAGTGAAATAATGAGTTTAGGATTTAGGTGAGTTGCCTTGAGATGAGCTTTGAGGTAGGTTTGAATAATTGTATGTCTTTCTATTGTATAGTTGTATTAGTGTCTACACGCATTAACAAGACCCGGTTCCATTCCATAGGTGTTCTATGGATATTATAGGAGATATTAATACTTAATTTAACACCCCAATTTTTAGAACAAAAAAAAATTCATTTTACAGCGGAAGCATATAAACAGAATATTGGGTGTTACCACTGTAACTAACATAAATCTAGTTTTCCCAACCATCCTTACATCAATTATAAAGTAAAAATTATTCATTATAAAACAAGAAAATTAGAAATGGAAGAACTTTTATAAATACAATACTAGTTTGAAGGTTAACTTCAAATTACAATAATAAAATACTGTTGGGTTTTTATCAAACATATTAGGCTTATATGTGAACTATAAGAATTGCTGGTTGTCGTATATATATTAAGCCCGTATATAATATTTACATAGAAATTATTGTGCTTAATATATCTAATTAGATGTGGGATTGTATGTGTAGAGACATTGGGTATTTTAGTTTGTTGATTGACCGAACTAAAATAACCCGATAGACAATATGTCATTAGTCTATATATAGGGTCATGGTCCTTAGGTCACGCACACTTCCTCCTATTCGATTCCCATCAGTCAATAGAGACAGACGAGCGTGTGTCTAACTCAGAAGACCGTAGTACTGCCCTTATCCCGAATCCATCAATAATTTCCTAATTATGGATTCAAGTACGCTTCCATAATATATTATATATTAATTTTGATAGATCAGCATTCGATCATGTCATATATATATATGGATTATATTAATGTATCAATTAGTATCAAAGCTTTCTGCTAATTTTATCATGATTAAGAAAATAATAGTTTGGTACTATTCATTATTCTGATGTATTTTGATTTTGTTCGAAAATTTTTTATCGGTGTAGTCCATTACAAATCTCAATTTTCTATTCGATACTTTGTTTCGAATGGTCACTATTTATGGATTTAAATTTGGCTTTACTTTGTTCGGTCACTATTCATGCCTGACACTATTTACCTTCAGTATTATTATCATCCAGCACTATTCATTCTGTTTGACTTTCTCTCTCACATGTGTCTCTCTTTAGTTTTCGCCCGTCTCTCTCTCACCTATGTCAAATGGTGGTGGGAGATAAAGGGTTAGAAAGTGATTAGGGTAAGAGATACGAAGGGTCAATAATTAAGAGTATTAATTAATTAAGGATATTAATTAATTAAGAATATTTTAGAATTAAAAATTAAACCCGAGACCAAACCATAGATATTAAGCGTTCGAACCCGATTATGGTGCCTGATTTTCTTGCTATATTGTGCAACTTATTAGCTGTTATTGATAAACTATTTAGGGTAGCACTCCATTCCAGTGTATTAGACTGTTTTGACTAATTTTACCTTATTGGTTGTTCTAGCTCGCTTTTCAGTTTTGGTATCTTTTGGCTCTTAATTTGGTACTTGTTCATTTTATACTATTGAAATAAAAAATTTAGTTTAATATAATTGGTCTAATTAATTTAATAGATAGTTAATTTATTCTTATCTAATAAATTGTTATGTGGGCCTTTTATGTGTGTTATTTAGCATTAATTTTATTGAAACGCTAATAAGGTTAGATTTAATACATTTTTGTGGATATTAAATCTAAATAAAGTTAGTCTCGATTTTATAGGTTCAAAAATTTTGAATAAAATTGAGGGATCAATTTATTTAAAATTTTGGTTGTCTAATACTATTAGATAAACTAATTGACAAAATATGTTGCCAAAGTGATCTCTTTTGTGAATATTAGTTTATTGAAATTATTAGATGCTTTTGTGTGTGTGTGTGTGTGTGTGTGCGTGTGAATATTTTGTCGGCCTAAAGGAAGACACATATTTGGAAGAATTTTATATATGTTAGTGGTGATAAATATGTGATAATTATTTGGATGTAATGTGGATAATGAGTTAATCCAAAGATGATCTCATCATCTGACGAGCTTTATTGTCAGTATTTGATCACTACAACAAGAACTCCATTTGTTGTTAATATTACTGTCCAAATACTTGATATTAATGTTACACCGGATTCTTGTGATATGATTGGTATTATTTAAATTTATTGATTGTTTATTATGCATTTTTCTACGAATATATATATTTATGTTGTTATTATTTTTTCTATACAGTTATGTCTACTACTACTATATCTGCCAACTTGAATTGCATTTCCATGCTGAACGGGAATAATTTTAAGGAATAGAAGGACAATGTTTTACTTATCCTTGGCTGTATGGATCTAGACCATGTACTTCTGTTAGTGAAACCTAATAATCTGATAGTCGAAAGTTCATATGATGAAAAAAGGAATTTTGAGAAGTGGGATCGCTCTAATCACAAAGGGTTTTATGATCATCAAGCGCAGCATTCCAGAGACTTTTAGGGGTGTATTATTCGAAGATCATCGATGTTGAATATTTTATTACCCAAATTGAAAAATGTTTTGCAAAAAACGATAAGGCTTAAACAATCACTTTTTTGCAGCACTTAATTTCATTAAATTATATAGGTAAAGGAAATACGAGGGAGTACATAATGGAGATGTCTAACATTGCTTCAAAACTAAAGGCACTAAAGCTCGAGTTGTCAGATGACTTACTTGTGCATTTCGTATTGATTTCTCTTCTTGCACAATTCAATCAATTTAAGATCAGTTATAACTTCCAAAAGGAGAAATGGACTCTTCATGAACTTATTTCATATTGTGTGCAAGAGGAAGATATAGTGTAGCAAGATAAGACTGAAAGTGCTCATCTAACATTTACCCCTAAAAGTTAGGGTATGAAGAGAAAGAATGAAGCTACTCCTAAAGGTCTAGTCCAAAAGAAACAGTAGAAGGAAAAATGCAGCTGCTTCTTTTGTAAAAAGATTTGACATGTTAAGAAGGATTGTCAAAATTATCATGTATGACACATGAAGAAAGATACAATCCTTACTTGGGTCTATTCTAAGCTTAATTTAGCTTTAGTACCTAGAAACACTTGGTGGCTAGATTCAGGTGCTACTACTCACATAAGTGTTTCTATGTGGGGTTGCTTGAACTACAAAAAGCTAAATGATGGTGAAAGATACATCTATGTAGGAGATGGCAAGACAGCGACAGTTGAAGCAATTAACACTTTTAGGTTATTATTAGAATCGGGTCATTATTTAGATTTGAAAGACACTTTTTTTTGTAACTTGTTTTAGATGAAATTTGGTTTATATTTCCTTATTGGACAAATCTAGTTATTATTGTTCATTCGTAAATAAGAAATTTAGTCTTTTATTAAATTCAAATGTTATTGGTACTGGTTCATTATGTGCATATGATAACCTATATGTACTCGATGTCATCACTTCATATCTTGAAACCTTGCACGTAGAATCACGTGGTACTAAACGCAAATTAAGCAAAAATAATGTAGTGTCATTATGGAATAAGCGCTTAGGTTATATCTCAAAAGGAAGAATTGAGAGGCTCGTGTCTGATGGTATTTTATATTCCCTTAACTTTACAGATTTAAACAATTGTGTTGAATGTGTTACGGGAAAATAGACCAAAATAAAGAGAACAAGTGCAAATAGATCTTCAGACATCTTAGAATTGATTCACATGGATATCTATGGATCATTCCCTATGGCTTCTTGGAATGGTCAACAATATTTTATATCATTCATAGACGATTACTCACGTTATGGCTACCTGTATCTCATTCATAAAAAATCACAGTCATTTGATGTGTTCAAATCTTTTAAACTTGAAGTTGAGAACCAACTCAACAAAAGAATCAAGTGCGTTATATCTGACCGTGGTGATGAATACTATGGTAGATATAACGGTTCAGGTGAATAATGTCTAAGACATTTTGCTAGATTCCTAGAAGAGTATGGAATTGTCCTATAATACACCATGTCAGGTTCTCCTAGCACGAATGGTGTATGTGAAAGACGAAACCGAACTCTTAAGGACATGGTAAGAAATATGATTAGTTATTCTATCTTACCAAAGTCACTCTAAGGGGAAATACTAAAAACAGTAGTTTATATTCTGAATAGAGTACCAACTAAAGCAGCTAGTAAAACACTTTATGAACTTTGGACAGGAAAAAAACCTACTCTGAAGCATTTTTATATTTGGGGATGTCCAGCTGAGGCTAGGCCATACATGCCACAAGAAAGGACATTGGATTCCAAAACAATTAGTAGCTATTTTATTGGTTACTATGAACAATCAAGGGGCTATAAGTTCTATAATCCCATACTCAAGTTGACTTTTGAGACAGGAACTACCATGTTCTTTAAAGATATTGAGCTTATGGAGAGAAATAAGATTAGAGACATTGTCTTTGAGGAGAAACATATTACAATTCTTATTATTGTATCTGACAATGTACAAGTCTCTGGACCTACCATTGATCAGGAAGCAAATCAAGAGCTTCTACAAGACAATGTCGAATAACCACCTATTGAGAATGAGGAGATTGTTCCACAAGAAAAAGCTCAACAACCTCAAGACCTAAGGAGATCCACCAGAGAAATGAGAAGTGTTATTCCAGATGATTATATTGTATTTCTCCTAGAACATGAGGTAGGCATTGTGATGATAGAAGATGATCCAATTAGCTTCCGTCATACTATAGAGAGTTAGAATTCTCAAAAGTATATTGATGCCATGAATGAGGAAATGAAGTCTGTGATGGACAATGATGTATAGGATCTTATCCCATTGCTTGAAGGAAAGAAACTCATTTGTTGCAAACGGATATTTAAGAGGGATTCAAAGGGCGGTGTGGAGAGATATAAGGCACGTCTTGTTGCCAAGGGATTTACACAAAAGGAATGAGAGGATTTTAAAGAGACATTTTATCCGGTCTCTTCTAAAGATTCCTTGAGGGTGATCATAGCATTAGTGGCACATTTTATTATTGAGTAACATCATATGGATGTTAAGATCGCTTTTCTTAATGGTGACATTGAGGAAACGATCTATATTGCGCAACCAGAAAACTTTACGTCAGGAGACCCTAAGAATATGGTTTGCAAACTTAAGAAATCCATTTATGGGCTCAAGCAAGCGTCTCGACAATGGTATTTTAAATTTCATCAAGTTATCACCTCTTTTGGTTTTGAAATAAATTTGGTAGATGAATGTGTATACCATAAGTTCTGTGGGAGTAAATATATTTTTCTGGTTTTGTATGTTGATGATACACTGGTGGCATGTAATGACATAAGTTTTTTGCATGAAACCAAGAAATTTCTAGCTAATAATTTTGAGATGAAAGATCGTGGTAATGCTTCTTTTGTATTTGGCATATAGATACATCGGGATTGTTCTCGAGGTATCCTAGGGCTGTCACAAAAGGCTTATGTCGAAAGGGTTCTCAAGTGGTATGCCATGTAGAATTGTAAATCAGGAAACACCCTTATTGCTAAAGGAGACAAATTTAGTCTTATTCAGCGCCCTAAAAATGACTTTGAATGAAAGCAAATACAAATTATTCCCTATGCTTCAGTAGTGGGAAGTCTAATGCATGCTCAAGTGTGTACGTGTCCAGATATTGCATACATTACTAGGATGCTAGGAAGATATCAGAGTAATCCAGGACTCAACCATTGGACATCAGCCAAACGAGTCATGCAGTATTTACAGAAAATAAAAGATTACATACTCACATATCGAATGTCAAACAAGCTTGAGATCATAGGATATTCGACTCTGATTTTGCTGGATGCCAAGATACCATGAATTCTATATCATGTTTTGTTTTTCTGATGGTTGGAGGTGTTATTTCTTGGAAGAGTGCTAAGCAAATAGTTGTGGCATCTTCCACTATGTAGCAGAATTTGTAGCATGTTATATGGCTTCCACTTGCGAATGGCTGAAAAATTTTGTTATAGGGTTGCGTATAGTTGATGATATTAAGAGACCACTCAAGATGTTGTGTGATAATAAGGTCGTCATTCAGTATTCTAATAACAATTTAAGTTCTATGAAATCAAAAAGTATCGATATCAAATACTTAATTGTTAAAGAGAAAGTATAGAAAGGAGAATTGTCTATAGAGCATATTAATACATACTCCATGATAGCGGATCCACTCACTAAGGCTTTACCACTCAAACAGTTTCTCGAGCATGTTGCTCATATGGGTATTATATCAACTAATAATGTCTAGTTTCAGTGGGAGTCTCTCACTTTGTTTGCTTTATGTATGGACACTTTGTTTTGGCGTATGAACATTTTTGACCATATGTTTTCTTTAGAAATAAAGTTTCATTTTATTTCCTTTCTGTCTTTGTTAATGATTTGATCTCACTAAAGTTTTAAGGTTGACCAGTTGGGAATAAGCATGTTAAAGATCACATTACATGAAATTTTCATGTTGTGCATCTACATCTTGATCCATGTCGTTTACTTGTGTCAGCCTACCATCGCCTGTCGGTGGTATTGCCTCACCTGCTCCCTCTTGTCCTCTTCCCCCTCTGTCGTTTTCCCCTCTAATTGGCCTATAAATACCCCAAGGGCAGCCATAATCGATCCCTTTGATTCGTAGCCCAAAAAAATCAACCCTTGCGCAATCTCCTGATCAAATGACCGTCCCGTCACCGCCACCCACCAAACCACTCCCTACATCACCCTCCACGACCCTTGATTCGCCCTACACGAGTCACTCCAGTCGTGCAAAGTTCACCTCCCAATTAGCTACACCTTAACCATTGCCGCCCTTTGCACAACCGTCCACCACCGATTCCCGCCACAACCACCACCCCCTCTGCCCTCTAGAACGACCAAGGGAACTTCCTTTACCTCCCCTACCTCCCTTTTCCCTGCCTCCCTCTACTCCTCCCTTCTTCTCCCTCCACCACCTTCGGCCACCTCCCTCCGCCGCCACCGTCGATGCCACCCGGTTACCACCGCCCCTATGTAGTACCCTAACCTCCTCTACCTCTAAATCCTTTTTATGCAAGAGTTATCATTTTTATTAGTATTAATATCATTATTCTTAACATCATCATCATCATCACCATCACCATCACCATCATCATGATCATCATGATCATCATGATCATCATCATCATTATTATTATTACCTTTATCAATATTATTATTTAACCTAACTTTAGAATATTTCTCCTAATATTATTATTATTATTATTATTAATGGTCAGCAACTCTAGTATTACTATGATTATGATTATGATTATTATCACTATTATTATTATTATTAATGCTAACTTTGTCACATTACCACCTTTATTATTATTGTAAATATTTAAATCCTTATATTACTATTACCACTTCAACTTTTATTATTATTAGTATTGTTCATAACATTTTTATTATTAATAAGTATTATTATTATTATTATTATTATGGTTACTTCATCATTATTGTTAATATTACCTATGTCACTAATATTACTATCACTACTAGTATGATTATTATTAGTGTCATTCTTGCCCCTACTTTAGTATTACTAATATTACTATTATTATTACTAAGATTTGAGTTGTTAATAATATTATCACTATAACTAATATTACTATTATTATTATTGATATTACTATTAAAACGGGTGCGCTCATCAATGGCATTTGCGGCCCCTCCTAAAATCTTCGGCAAAATATTTCTATAGGCAAGCATGCGCATCTCCCAACAAAGCAGTACTTGAAGCTTCATGAACATCTCCGTCACTAACAAAAAAAATGGTATAGGGAATAGCTCGGAGAAGGGACGCTGACACATGGCTGATAGAAATGAATGCTTAAAAGTCATCTGCATGCTTTGGACTTCAACGTACTAATATACACTCGTTACAAAGTAAATGAATTTTACATGCCGTTTCTATAGCTGTAAGCAACTCTTTATTATAGTATGTATACTTATATATATATATGATTCCACCGAAAATACTTCAGCTGGGGTTAGTATGCATCAGTTCTAACTCGTACTAATTACACCTTACGTGCTCCTCTTCATCTACAACTTTGCCTGCTTGTCATGCTATACTGGATGCTCCCAGCACAGCCTGTACAACAACATAGATGAGCTAACATAATGATCTATACTAAAATAAGACGAGTGATTATATCAGGGCATCGTAATTCCTATAGCTAGGTCCCTTCAAAATAGAAGGATGTTTGGAAGAATTAAACTCACCATGTTAAGAAGCCGGAGGCCAGCAGGTCGAGAGAACTTCCTAGCAAAAAGGAAGCATTTGGAAGGCTTGCCCTTACTAGTGCACCATTCTCTTCGATATTCAGTCTCATAGTAGATGTTATCTATATTCTGCACCAAGTCAGTTTTGTGATTTAAGCATTTCCACATCAAAGATCAAGAAACTTCTGACCAAGACAGCACACTAAGCCCCTGTTTGAAGCTACTAATTAAAAGTAGTTATCAAAAATAATTACTTATTTTAAAAACTTTTGACTGAACTTAAAATAAGCAATTATTTACTTCAAACAAGCCTCTACAGGGAAAAGTAGTTAAGATGGATTAGCGGTACACACCTTAATAGACTGAATAAGCTCAGGAGTAGCGTCTGAAAATTTGTAGGTTGAAGGATGCCATCCCCGTCTTTGATGATCTTTGGATCCTGAAAGATCCCATGCAGTGTGTGTCAGAGATCTTCGAGTAATTTCACCTTCAAGGCCCTCCTGCTGTCATTGGTAAGAAAACAAGGCCATCAATAGAAAAGCACTTAGCAATAAACTTTGGGTTAGTCATGAACCAGTTACTACCACAAGCACATGAAATTTGGCCACTTCCGTAAATGTATTCAACATACTTGAATTAGGTTCAACTTACAGCAAGTAATGTCTGAACGTAATGCTCATCTGGAATGCAATTATGCTCTTTGGATGGATCAGTTGGCTGCAGTGATAATAAAGATACATCAAAAACCTAGCCTAGAAAAATTACGTTACAACATAACACTAGGTAGCAGCTGGATGGATTGAAACATCAAAGTGTTTTCAGGAAGAAAAGAGAAACAAACAACCCAAGGAGAAGGGAGGGAGGGAGAGAGAACATACAAAAGGTTGATCCCGCCAAAACTCTGGTAATGATTTTCTCTGCATAGTAGAAATGGAAATGATAAGAGTGAAAAAAAGGATCGCAGAAGATGAGGTCCATTAGGGAAGAGAAATCCACATGTCACTGACAAAGAGAACCATTTCTTAACTTTAAAACTTTTTTTTTTACCAAGAAATTCAGATGATACACATCAAACATATGACTAGCAAAGTAAACATCAGCTTCACCATAAAATAAGTAGAGAAATCCATTGTCCCCAAGCAGCCCAATCTGGTTTAAAGTCCTATTTTGGTGCCTAACCAAAGATCTTCCATCAACAGATAATTCCCTCTCCACAAAAAAGAAATAATACGACAACGAAAATAACAAGAGCAGAGAAGTCTCTCATAAAGAAACCGACAAAATCTTTAACAGTTTGAGCTTGCCTTGCAGTGCAGCTGAAACACAGGAAAATTTGTGTCGTCTTTCACAGCCACCTCTGCATGTTTTCTAGTCAGCACGGCCCACTGCCAAACCAAACAAAGGTTCAGACAAATAAAAGCAGACCATGCATTGGCTATTGGTCAAACACCAGTGATTCACTTTGCCGCAACAGGTTACCTGAGAACCTTTACGCCAATTTTGTACAGGAATTACAGGATGCATCTTTGGATTATAACGGCCATCTTTGGTGTCGGCAAAGCTGTTTCCAGCACCAAAATGCAGAATACAGTTCAAATATGCGATCAACAAAAGGCATCAATGGTTAACATGCAGGATTTATTTCCATCTATGATCTATCTCAGAATAATGAAGTCAGATATCCTCTATATCAGAACTTCCAGTGGACCATCATTCTTTGCAACGCCCACGCCATTCCATATGTAGGCATTGTATCTGTCCCTAAGATTCTTAGGAAGTATCGGAGATGTGGAAAATGTATGATGATGAAAGACAGGATAATCTTATAAAAATTAAAAAAATGAAGAAAGCTGGATATCTAAGAAATAATGTCAGTATCTAACCTGTCCACAAAGCTGGTTGGTGTTGACATGATATAATCATATGTATAGCTGAAGTTGTACAATGGTATGCAGCTGAAAAATCATTTAGAGAGCTGAGGCATTGTCAGGTAGAGAAAAAAAAATTATAGAACTTCAGAGATCAATGAGAAAAGAGCGTCAATTCTCTTCCTGCTGGCTGTTGGCAGCAGACATCCTAAGCACCTTTTTATATTTTAGTTCATCCAAAGGCCTGTTTATTCATTGTGCTAATACCAGAGGAACAGGGGAAAGCCTGTGATGGTGGAGTAAAATGACCTATATCTAATGACATTAACAGCTAGAACCTTTCCGACAGCAACCCAAAGCTCAGATTTTGTCTCTTTTCTCTTCATTAGACAAAACCATAAATATCTATTCAAGGACACATTCCCGGATGTTTCATACATTGCATGATACACAAATAATTGATTCAAAAAATGTTGCAATATTAAAGCTCACCTGTCTGACAGAAATACAAATCGTTCATTAGAAGGTTCCATAAGTGCATTTTTAAGCAAAATTCGCTCAGCCTGGATCATGCTAGCTCCTCCCCAGTCTACCTGGAAAGATCGATACAGTCATACATATGAGGAGTCGATGACAACAACTAGAGTAGTATTTTTTCCTTTAACAAGTAAGAATAACTGAGCATCTCAAATCAATAAGGTAGAGTTATCAATACAAGAATCAATGTCATAGTTCATAATTTTAGTGTGATAGAGAGGCATAGCCAAAGTTCTGCATAGCAGAGAAACAAATCTATCAGGCATTAGCTGCGTTCAAGAGAAAAAAAAATATATATATATACTCCTGTTTTTCCATCAACCATGAGTATTTTTGATATGTTGATAGATAAAGACCAGCAAATGCCCATAAGAGAACTTAATTGGCAAACTGACAGATCAACAAACAGCCTTGGTAAACCTCCAACATTAATCAAAAACAGAAGAATTTTACAATCACACATGCCAACTTTTATCACTACAAACTATGAATATGATTGAGCAAGAACATTTTTTTTTTCTTTTCCTTCAAGTAAGCATTCATTAGCTCATCCATAATCAGAGTACCTGACTTAGCACTTCTTATACTTCTTATACTTGATAAAATGACAATTGTTGGAAGCAATTTTTCAAGATACATGAACTTGTAATCACAAAATCACACATAAAAGAAAAGTATCTAATGTGCAATCTATTTGACCAAAGCAAAGCTAACCTACCTGTACACTATCGTTGACTTGACGGTTCAGAAAGTACATTGATTTTGTAGTTGCCTCATTGAAAAGGAAACCAGGCCTCGAGTGAACAAAAATTGAAAATTTATTCTCCTTCTCCACCTGCAGAATAGCTAAGCTAATATTAGAGGACAATCTTTATACATTTTAAAGGAAATCACAGTTCACCTAAGAACATTCATGGGATGGTGAAAACATGAGACATTAAATTAGTGCCATCAATGCTGTTTCATGTTAAAAGGTGTAACCAAAAAGAAATCCAAGAAAGAGGATACATTGATGACAAGCATCCACCATCATGAATATAAACGAAAACAACAGAGACCATATGGCTCCATCATGAGCATACTTATGTGCAAACAACCAATAGTTACGGCGTACAGACCTACAGAATCAGAAAAACTTTTGTCACAATGTAATGCAAATAAAATTTAACTGATCGATTATCGCCACCCTAAGTTGGAAAAGGACCATGGTGAATTCTTTCACCTCATTGCAATGCCCAAAGATTTTTGGTTTATGTAAACTCTCTGTTTCAATACCAATTGAAAAACAACCATATAAAGTAACAAGATCAGTCGTGAGTTTCAACTTGGCTCCTGAATACAGTGCATGAAAAAGTTGCTAATAAGGCAGAACGCCCCCAGCCACCCTGGATAACCATAGGCATCTCATGAACCCATATCAGGTTGATTGCACCCTGCCACCTCTAAGCAACCAATAATTTACAAGTACACAAAAGATTTAATCTAAGTGGCAAGTGGACCAACTATTAACAGATTGGTGAGATTACTTAGCAGTTAACTGGTCACTGGTGCTTCCAATCATTGCTTGTGAACACCAATCATTCCCCTCAACCCACCCTAGCTTCCCCATATCACTTAAATGATAATGAACGGGGTTAAAATAATCCAACAACATAGCACCAACAACTTATAGTTGATGTGGCAGACATGTTTGCTAGAATGAGCTCAAGACCATCATAGCCACATGGTGTAAAGTGTATGTCCCTAAAGCATACATCAGAGTAACCATCAGTAAAATGTAGAAATAATTTAAATTCTACTCAACTCTGTCTCCTATAGTTAAACCATCAGGTACGTCTAGAATATTCCTTTTTTCACCATACAGTACACACACAAAAGGCAGCTCAATGCGAATGTCATAACGTTAAGTAAAGATTAACGAATTCTGCCACCCATTCATATTAAGTATTATTTTAGCAAAGGTTTTTCATTTTCAAAATGAGTGTCCTTTTATATTTTTAATGCAAAAAATGGACAGCTTACCCAGATTATTATATACTTTCTACAGTAGATATCATTTATTGACGTGTATATTTAATAAGGATATAATTATCAATTTGTATATTTTCTTGATAAGTTGCGTTAAGTTCATTAATCTAAAATCAGCACGGTGCAGTATGCAATCATGCTGCATAGTTATGCTATAGCTAGTGTTCGATCTGAAAATTGATATTTACGAGAAGATAATTTCATTCATCAACGCGTTAAAGAACCCTGAAATAATGTCGTATTGGTATTGGCAAAGCTAAAAGAGGCTGGGTCAAACAGCAAAATCAAACAAAAACCAGCAACTAAGTTTAAACACGTACCCGAAAAAACTCATCCCAAACAAAATCGAGAGGAAGTCGATTCCGCGCGATAAATAGGAACGCGATCTTCGGTTTGTGAACAAACGGATTCGGCATTGACACCAACAAATTAATTCGATTGTAGTTAGCTTGAATAAACACTAAGAAGCCTAAGCAAGCAGATAATAGAAGCACTAATAATATTCTCCGCTGCCATTTATACCAAGACCTATACTGAAAACTACTTCTTCTTTTCATCTTTTGAGCTCGGAATGAATTCAATTCACTTTCTCGATCATCTCTCCAGCTCAACTAATGGCGCTCCGAAATTCAGAAGCTCAACGGATAAACAAAACCGGTGCCAGAATTTGGCGATTCAAATCGCAGCACTAACGAAGGGAGAATCTCATATCGCAAGATCGACTCTAGAGAATCGTAGGGGTGAGAGAGAGAGGAGGGTTTGTACTTTGCAGTCTTGAGTCTTCAGTCGTGATTCTCGAATGTTGCTGGCCGGGACAATAATGATCTACAGCTCTGCTGTGCTAGTTTCCAGAAAGATGATTGTTGTTAAGGTTTAATTACAGCTATAAGCCTACAGATGTTGCGTGAAGTATGGGGGATTTAACATGACATGCCACCTTATGGTTGTGGGGTTAGTTCAGTGATAACAAAGGACGAAAGTAAAATGTAATCTTCTCACTCCTCATCTGTATTAAGTTGCCGCTATGTTAATTATTATTATATGTTAATTCTATAGGCCGCTAATTAATTCTAAAGCAATGTTCGATGCTTGTATATACCTCCGTTGGAAAAGAATTTTATGAAAAACTTTTAACGGTTTGAAGGGAGGTAGAAGCCAACATTTATTTAAATTTTGTTGAAGTGATTTATATGTTAGTTTTAGAGGAATATAAAATTTTAGATTTCAAGTGTTTGAAACTAGCTTTTTCATAGCTAATTTTATTGTAATTATATTTCTTTTGACAATGAAGAACAATTTCAAACTAGTAACAATTATCACTATCATCCAAATTATAATATATATATATATTAAAAATCTTCATATACACATATTACCATTAGATTGCTAAAACCAACAAGTATGATAGATTATCAACTGAATGATTATTAACCATCCACTAATTATTAAACAAGGCCGCTAGAATCATAAATGTGTCGTATAGTAGCATGATATTGGTATATTGTGTAAGATTTTGACTAATTTATTTTAGTTTGGCTATCCATGTGCCTTCTCAAATGAAAAAAGAGAAGAACATACTTATTCAAATATTAGGCTTACAACTTCAAATAAAATATTGGAAAACCTCCTGTTAATTATTTGAAAGGTACTTTTCAATCACCGCCGTAATAGTACAGTCTCAATTATTGATTTTAAAGAGTGCAAGATGTTTGCACATATTGAAGCTGAATTTATATAATAATAAAGCACTTAACTATACTAAACAAGGAAAGTAGTATCAAGTCGACACCTAATGTTGATCCATTTGACAAAGATACAGCCCTAACTTCCACTAAAATATTGGTGTACCATTACTCTAATTGATTCCCACGGTTGAGGGTAGATACTTTGTGTGTACCCATAATCATGAATTAATGAACCAAAAATTCACTTCCAATCCAAAACCACTGGTAGACCTAATGTACTTTATGATATATGATCATTGCTTCAAATCGCACTAATTAATAAGCCTTGATTCTTTTGTCACCTAAGTTAAATGATTGCACATGCTTCTTCCTTGACTAAGCACTTAAAACATATAGGTAATGTTTTGAAATGAAATGAGAATGAGCATGCTATGCTCTAGTAAAGGAATCTACATCGAAGTAGGATATCTACTCGGTAACATTATTCAAACAACTATCATACTCCCTTTGTCTCGCTAGTAGTTTTTCAAATGTGTATGTTACAAAGTATTATTTTTATTTTTATTTTATAAATTATGTTTAAAAAGACTAACATATCCATCTAAGAACTTGATTGCTTTTATCATTTTGAAATATGTGCGGAACTATTGAAATGTTTGACAATTGAATCTCAATTTTAGACTTATTTCATAAACTAGAGTAGTATTTTTTAAATAGGATAAGTTAGGTACCTAAATCCCATAGGACCTATTTATATACAAAGTATAGACAATCAACCAAAACAAAAATTCCTACGCAAAAGTATTACCAATCAACAAGCCAATAACAATTGCAAAACTTAAGCCTTTATTACTATCATCTCAAGCAATAAAAAATTCAGGAATGCTTAACTCATGTTTTTCTTCACCAAGAGTAATAAAAAAACAACTTCTTGATTAATCAACTCAATTAAAATCTATGCTCTCAATCAAGAACTCTCTAGATCAAACCACTAGATCTAGAACACGATAAATCTCTGTCCCAATTATTGTTTCTCACCCTTGAGTTATTCCTTATGCTATATAATATATTCCTTTCTTTAGGCTAAGAGAAATATAATGACCAACCAAAAAGATGAGACCAACCTAATGTAAATTAACACAGAGAAAAGATGAGTAAAAAATCACACCACTTGAAACCTAACCGTGGATATAGTCCACGTTGACCAACACATATCACTTGTGTCCACTAATATGGTAGTGTTGGCAAGCCTCCAAGGTTAGACAATTTTTCACTTGCTTTTGTTCCATCTCTTGCTTGTTTTTTATGCAAACATGTTTTATAATGCCACTAGAGAGTTTACAACTATAAATACCTTCATTATTTTTGTTATCCACCTTTCTAGGCTCTCCTTAGCTTGTTCAAAATGGATAAAATTCCAAAAATACCCCTTCAATCCTTATATATCCACAACAACGATCAAACCACAAGATCACGTCATCATCGTTCGTCTAAAAATGCCTCCCCTCAAGCTAAATTTCCTATAATGTTGCTCCTTCACAAGCTTAAAGAGATTCATTTTGATCTTCATACCATGCAATATCAAATTCCTCTATTTCATAACTTTTATCTAATAAACTCCAAGTGAATAGCATTGCGTAAGCTATCTAGTATTGTTAAGGAAATCAAATTGCAACCAAGTTTCAAAATGTAGCTCACCTCCACTAACTTTCTAATTTTCTTATCATAGGTGTTGATATTAAATTCTCTTATTCTTTCAACTTTGGCATTTTCCCCATTAACCAAAGACACTTTCTATCACATGGCTCTGAAGAAATAAACCAATCATTTTGTGAGCATAAGTGTTGAGGAAATCTTGAATCCAGTATCCAATCTTCTTTTTGGGCATCTATCCCTTGTACTAAGAGAACATCACCAAAGTCATACTCATCTATTGCATTCTTGATGCAATTCTTCTTCATCAAGTCTTTCGTGTAAATTGGGAAATTATTCTTCATATGTGTCATTTTGTTATAATGAAGGCACCTAATATCCATATTAGTTTTTTTTCTTACCACTCTTGGATCACTCATTTATATATAGATTGTATTGACCCACTAAAGTATATGCCCTTTTCTTGCTAGTTAATCTACCTTGATTAAAACTAACACAACGCTTTCAAATAAAGCGTCTTTATCCCAATGAGCAGGCTTGTTACCATATACCTATACTTCTTTAGGATAGATGTCAACAATAAGATATCATTATTCACATTCTTAAAGGATTCATCTAGACTCTTTAATTGAGTGACTGATTAATAAATATGTATAGATGATCTTGCAAATTTTCTTCTTTTGCCATCTAGAGCAAAGAAAAAAAAATTCCACAAAAACATCTTATAAGTCGATGATTTCTCTATATTAGATTGCTAGACCTATAACACAAGAACTTTCTCTCCTAATTATTGTTTCTCATCTTGAGGTTATTATCTAATGTTATACAATAGACTCCTTTATATAGGCTAAGAAAAACCTTGTAACTAATAAAAATAGTGACACTAACCTAGTGTAAAAGAATATAGAGAATATACTAGACAAAAATCATGGTGTGTGAAATGCACCCCTAAACATGACCTGTGCTGAGCAACATAGGCCCTTCATGTCCACTGACACAACCCATGTTGCTAACCCCCCGACATGCATTAGACATTACTTCGTTTATTTTTTCTCTATCATTGATTCACTTTAAACTGAGCATATTTTATGTCATCCACCATTTTAGGCCTTCCTTAGCTTACGCACATGGGTTTGGCTTAAATCCTAACAAGATACATCAATAAGATAGGAGAGAAAGCAAAAGGGTAAATTTGGTGACATAAGTTATAATTCTCTGTAAGGTTTAATAGAAGATAAAGAGAACTAAATAAGGATAAATATAAAGAACTCATAAATTCATATACTAAAAGAAACATGATCACATAAAATTTTTGTGGTTCATTTAAAATGAGATCTTTATATTTATGTAGAGAAAGTCACTATGTAGAAAAGTTATTACAAGCCAGATCCTCAATTTAAATGATGATGATGAGAACTCTCAATCTCACTTTTGTTTTTATACTTCCCAAAAAGAAAACCCCAAAAACCTATGGTAGTGGAGAAGAATTTGTGTGAAATCTCAAAAAAAAAAAAGGCCGAACATGAACCGTGTCTAAGGGCATGGGTCGACATGCCAAATTCCAATAACATAAGGCAACATGGGGATGGACATAGGTCACGACTATATGTTGATTGTGTTTGCCCCTATTACATTTTTTTCCTATCTTCTATAAAGATGGAACATAGGTGGTGTCGAGAAGCAGTTTTGGGTCATGTTCTTTTTTGGATATTCATTCTTCAACTAATAAACTAAGTACTTGATGCACCATACACAACAATATCCATAATATCTCAAATTCACAATACTCATCACTAGGGTTATAAATGAGTTAAGATAACTCGGTTCATCTTGGCTTGACTTATTTGTTTAGTTAAATGAGTTGAGTTTGAGCCTCACTTTTGGGGTTATTTATTAAATGTGTTGATCCTGAGCCTATAATACTTTACCTCAGTTAGACTCATTCATTTAGTTAAACGAGCCTAGTCTAATTCATATTTTAGACTTGTTTATTAAACGAGTCAAGCCTAAGCCCGAGGACATTTGGCTTGACTCAACTTGTTTACAACCCTACTCATCACAATCATAAACCCTAAAATGTTATCAAATACTACAATGACTAACTAATTCTAAACACTGCTAAATGTTAACAATATGAAAAGGCTTCATAAGCATATATGCAGTATTATCTAGAGTGTGAATTTTCTTCACCCTAATATCCCCCACAGTTATAATATATATGATAAAATAAAATATGACATTAATTTACATGCTTTTCGAATAATTGGCATTGTTCTTGGTCAAATGAATAATATTTTAACTATCTAAAAACACAATAGTAGTACTATATACAACACTAAGATTGAGAACTAGACCTCGCAACTTAATAGCTTCATTAACACTTTCGTTTGTTGCAAATTATTATCCTTATGTAGTGGGTAAAGTAGCACTATACTAGAGTACTATTTTCTAATTGATTGCACCGTAACATAATTTGAAGATAGATCCAAAAATGGAACTATATTTGTCCAAGTCAATAGAAAAACCAAAAGCAATGTAACTAATAACAACATTGGATGGTAAAACACTCCCAAATTTACTACTTAAAATATTCATTTTTGTAGAAGCTAATACATAAAATAATAGAGTGTTATCTACATACTTAATATCAACTTGATTATTGTGCCATTATTGGATTGAATACAAGGCTAAAATGCTCAAACATGATAAAAAAAAGGAGAAAGAGAGATATTACATAAATAAATGTAAGAGTTAGGAGATACCTCTAAGTACAAAATAATGAAAATATAGCAAAAGGTGTATAAAAGGAACTAAGAGTACATAAAAGTATCCGAAAAAAAGAAACTAATATTACTAGTATCACTGAATAACCAAGAATCTACACCCAACCTACAAAATAATATTATCAAAATCATCAAGGCAATCATCATAAACCTCCACGTAAACAAATGTGTTGTTTACTTGTGGAAATGAGCTTTGACCATAAGGGTAGTCAATACGAAACATACTAAGTAACACAAAAACTTTAAAAGATAAGGCATGCATAACACATAAAATCATGCATAAAACATAATGCAATATGCTTTACTAAAACACCACCACACATGCAGATACTACTCATGATATAGTATAACGCAGGGGAAAGTCGGGATAAATCCATACTTAGTGACCACATACTTTCATTTACATAATCACTCAAGTATAGAAAACCTCATTTGTTTCACTTCCACTCCTTTCCCTATTGTAGATGGGAGATAATATTCAAAATTAGGGTAAAATAATAGTGGTAGATACTAGTAAACCATTAATCATTAAGCACATGTGCCTCTTTCTAGTTGTTGGTTTAGACTTATATATAGTAGATTAGGGTCCTCTAGTTCCGACAAAACTAGATCATTATCAACACTATCACTTCCAATTCTGACTCATGTGATCTTCTACTTTAAGTATTAATATCTTATCAATTAATATTAACCAATACTTAACAACAAAGTTTCATGCATACATAACATGTAACATGTTATCACTTGATTCTCTTTCAATAATATTTTGATACCACTTATCACTTTTAATGAATTCATACTTTATTAATCATATAACTAGAATTATGCTATAATCAATTAAGGAAATTATTCCACAGAAACATAGGATAATAGTTAAGCCTTTTGGAAGCTAAATAAGGACGAATGAAGACAAACCACTATTGAAAAGGCTATAATACCCAAAGTATCAATTATCTCATAAAATTACCAATAACAATCAATGACTTACCGAACCCAAGGTCAAAGTCAGACTTGTCATATTAAACATAATTTACCCCCAAAACATAATTTAGACTTTTTTACACAAAAAATGATGATTATAGCCCTAGGGATCTTAAGCTCATTTCAAGGCATTTTCACTTAGTTATCCAAATCATATTAACCTTGAATAACCCAAGTAAAACAACCTATCATGCTCACCACATTTTCACCTAATAACCCTCACATAACTTCAATTTTCCAAGGTTTATGTAGAATGACCAAATTGCCCTAGTTCACCATAAACACCTCATCTATTATAAAAAAAATCAAATTTTAACACATACACTTCCAAACCCCAATATATTATCTATCAAAAATTAAGTAAAATATCAAATGAGCGTAATTGTTCACTCAACTTTCACAAAAACTCACTAAAATGTTAGAAATGCCCCTATAACCAAAAACACCACCAAAACTCCCAAAATTAAACTTACTCCAAATTACACATAAATTACTACACACTATTAGGAATTTCATGACATAATTAACACAATTTAAATCAACCAAAACTCCTTAAAAGGATAAAAAGTTAAACCCACCTCAAGGGTAAAAAGGTCCAAACCCACTCGATTATTCACAATAATTAAATATATGATAAAAAATACATAAAAAGATGACCCTTGAATATATCAAGGCATAATTATCATGCTAAAAAATAAATAAAATATCGAGCATGACTTAACATGGAATTTTCCACTTTTAGCAAATAATTTATAAAATCACATATAATACATGAATAAAATATTTTAAAACATACATCATATTTAATAAAAAACATGCTATCATGGTAAACAAAAAATAAAATAAAATACAACATATATCATAGACTCTTAATATAGAGGAGTAGACTGTGTTACCAAATTACACCAATCTCTAAGCACCACCACTTCCTTTACCCACACTTTGATCACCTAAACAAAAATGGTCGAATTAGAAATCAGGATAAAATTGAAGGGAAGAAAAAGAAAAATAAATTATGAAAAGGAAGAGTGAAAACCCTTGTCTCGATAAGAAATGCCTTGAGCAAGGTTGGACACTCCGCTCATTTATGAACATTAATCCGCTTTTGCTTAAACTAAAGAACTAATGGATTAAGATTCAATATCTTAGAAGCAATGAAGGAAAAAGATGAGGGAGAGTATAAGAGAGGTAAAGATTAATAACTTCAAGAGAACAAAGAAAAGAATAAGAATAAATCAAGAGAATGCAACAAGATATTAGATAAATCAAAGTTGGAAAATTAGAACTTGCTAAGTGTAAAATCAAAAGAAAATAGTGTATGCCCACACTAGATGCCCCAAAAATGGGGGGGGGGATGATCAAATCATGAGTTTTCTTACAAGTGATAAGGGAGGTGGAGGTAAGAGGGTATAAGAGAGTGGTTAAGAGGTGTAAGAATGAGATTATGGCCAAGATTTTGGTGGGTTTCTAAAGTAAAAGATAAAATTGATAAGAGAGGTATGGGAAGGGGGATTTCATGGCCAAACCTAACCATAAAATAGTTAACACAAACTAAAATAATATAGGAAAGATAGAAAATACAATGAGTAAAAATATTAAGTAATTTCCAAATTTTAAGAAAATTTAGGGAAGTATGTGAAATTAATTTATAAACCTAATATATAGAGTAAATGAATTGATTTTTAGTTAAAAAGAATTAAAATAAATAAGTTTTGGCTAATTACCCAATGGTCGGTTGTCAACCAAACCTTTGGAAGCAATGTTATCTTTTTTTCCAAATCGATCAACCATTGACAAAAGATAATACTAAAATTATTTATATGTTTGAGGGAGAAATAAATGGCTTTTTTTAATATAAAGGTAAGATATTTAATCACAGTTAGGAAGTTAATAAATTATTAATAAGTTAATCATTTAGAAATTAAGGATAAGAAAATTAGAGGTATTATAGATCATGTCTTAATTCTATTAAACACCAAACCAATATGTGAGGAGTCCTTCAAATAATTCCAAATGTACTCGATTGTGTTCTAATTACCCTTTATAGGGTTGTGCATAAATTGGCTCACCATAGTCACAACGTGAGCTAGATCACGTTTAGGGAAAACCACAACATACATCAAACTACCAATTATACTACAAGAAAGAGTGTTAGACATTCACCATTTCACTTCCTTTGTTTTAGGACAAAGATTGGATAATAATTTGAAGTAAGAAGCTAGAGGAGTGAAAATAGTTTTGGAGTCACCTATGTTGAACCATCTAAAATTTTCTCAATGTATGTTTGTAGTGACAAAAAGATTGGATAACCTCCATGCTAAGAATCTTCCTAGTTACATAAGATCCTTCACCTAAAACTCCTTATTAAGTTGTGTCTTCAACTTGTTGATCAATGACTTATCCTTAGCAATCGATACATCATCAACATAAAACAATGTTTAGATAAATGAGTCATTTTCAAACTTCTCTAAAATAAATAGACACAACTATCAAAATAGATTCTATAGCCTTGCTCAATAATAAATCTCATGTACAAATTCCTTATAGCTTTATGAAGATTAGGTAAATACCTCTCCAAATAATAGATGCATTTTTCCTTATTCAAAACAACAAAATCATTGAGTTGATGTATATAAATATCATCTTCCAACTCTCTATGTAGGAAATATTCCTTGACATTTAACTACTCTAATTCTATATCAAGTGGAGCAAAAAAAAAAGAGAGAAACATGAACGAAGGTATGGTAAAAAATTGGCGATAACATCTCATTAAATTCAATATCTTCCTTTTCACTAAGTCCTATAATAGTGAGGCACACCTTCCATCTAATATCGTTGAACCCAAGTGTAATTCCATGTAAATTTAATATAAAATGTTTGAAATTCATGTGCTTGATGATGATTGGATGATGTTTAATCTTGATTTGTTGATCCATTTTGGGTTTGATTTGCAAAGGATCTAAAAAGGTTTGGAAAATAAGGAAGAACTTGATTTTTTGAGGGTGCCATTTGATTGTTTCAATGAATTGATCAATTGGTTTGTTGTTTTCAATTTGGGATTTGATTTAGGATAACCAATCAAATGGTTCTAGGAAATCGGATGACCAGCAATGGGTGCACCAAATGTAATACCTTGTGTTTTTTTTAGATTTATAAAATGAGAATCCTTGTGTTTAATGAATTTTGAATGATTTCTATCTTGATTTGGAAATGTAGTTTGGGTTTGATGTGATAAGGAATTTTGAAAATCATGGAAAAAATTGAATAAACTGAGTTTTCCTAGTGAACTAATTAATTGGTTCTATGAACCAATCGACTAGTCCATCATTTTAGCTAGGATTTTTTTTAACAAAACTGATCAAATGGTTTGGTAAAACTAATTAATTAGTTTGTATAACAATCAATTGGTGTGGTCAAACTGATTGATTGGTTTGTCGGGTTGAGTGCTTTTTGAAGCTTGAATTTTTGACAAATTTATTGCATCAAGATGAGACTTTGATAATCCAACTCCCAGATGTTCTTGAGTAATCCTTAACCTATTCGATCTTTTATCCAGCTTTAATTTCTGTCTCGTACATATTCAAGGCCCTGATTTCGATAGATAAGGGGGAGGATAAACTCACTATAGTCTTCTTCTTCCTCTCTTCTTTGCACAACTATAGAACATATGCTTTGATTTTAGACTATCACTGTACAACTAAGAGATTTTTTTTCCCACGCTGATCTACCATTTTTCTTCTTATGTTCAATCATTTCTAGGTGAACTCACCTGCATTCTCTAGAAAATCAACATTTGAGTTCTGAAATGAAAGTCAACTTATTTTTGATAAATTTATCCATTCAAATCATATCTAAATGATAAAATTAGGGTTTTTGATCTACTATATATCTCACTCATTCTTTAATTGATTCATTGGTTATAAATAACCCAAATCTTCTATTTTTCTTACTTCTATTTCAGCCTCCAAAATATCCAAGTTTTTCAAACACTTGTGCTAATGCTTCCCCACTTTGAGCTTTCATTATAACTTAATTCGCTCTTCTTATCATTTATCTAGTTTTATCATGTTTTATTATTAAGTAAGAAATAGTTAGATTTAAGAAGAAGTTGAGTTTATTTTCAACTGACTCATCCCCTATATTTTCTCTTGGAGGTGGTAAGTTCGGTTTCTTCCCTAATTTGATTTTCTTGATTTGTAAAGGTTATTTGATGATTTTTTGAGTTTTAACCTTTTTTTTGTTATGATTTTTCAAGTTAAAACCTTTCAACTTAAAGTTTTTTCCTCTTTGGTGGCAAATTTTGCTAAGCTTTAAATACACTATTCTTACACGAAATGCGCCATGAATAAGCATGTGAGTTAGTGTACTTTGTAAAAATGTTAATCTTTATATGCCTTTATGAGAGTTTGGATTTTAAATGATGAGTGTTGGATTGTCTAAGATTTATAATAAAAAGGGCTTGATTTATGAGAAATAGGGTTGATTGCTTGTAAATGAAGCATGGTTCAGATTATAAACATGCTTAATCTTTGTCTTATGCTATGAAAATGTAATGGTTTGGATGTGGTAAGATTTTAGAGTTTGAATCGTGTTAAAATGTTTGTTATGTGTTGTTTGGAAGCAAGCTAATCGACTAGTTAAGCCAAACCAAACCAATCAACTAGTCCTTAGAACACTTGACTAGTTGGCCTACATCGATCAACAGAATAATCTGTAATGACTTTGTTCACTATATACTTAAACCCATTGACCGAAAACTATTGACTGGTTATAGAATAGTTGACTAGTCTGACCATATCGAATGACTAGTTTGAGGGATATCTAGGGTTTAGCTGAGCTAAATTGATCAACTAATTGGACCAAGGCGTATTATTTTTGTTCTTTTGGGCTTGATATACTTTGAGACTTTACATAATGTTATAATATGATTCTTTAATGATGAGAACACACATCCTTACATAAACTAACTAACCTATTGGATGGATTAAATAGTTTGTAATTCATGGTATTCTCACTAAGTGATTTGGAAGGTCTTAATGGAAAAATAGAATGTTTGTGCTATGATTTCATAAGGGATGATGTAATTTGGATACTTGGCCTAAATGAATTATCTTAAAGAGTTGAGTTTAAACTTGGTAAAGTAATAATGGAAATCTCACTACATGGTTGAAGGGTAATAATGGTTAAGATAGAAAGATTATGTGGATGTGTTACTTGGATGTTACATGGGCCTTATGTGATAAAATAATCTTGGAAAATAATAGATTAATCACTTAAAGTTAAAGATATTTGAGTTGTACAAAGTTCTATATTACCTGATCCTCAATTAGTTATCGGGGGTTAGTCTTCCTTTGGACATTTAATAGTGCCTTCGGACTTTGCCTTCAGGTGGAATCCTAGTAGATCCTGATGATTTACTTACTCTAGACACTGATCATGTACTAGGGGTATCGATACTAAAGGGTTTGGTCACCTAGGTGGTTTTTGGCTTCGGTTGGACTTTATAACCATTGGTGGGTACTCATCTTTAGTTGGACATTATGTCCTCTGATTTGGATAAACTTCCATGGTATATGAGACTATGGGGTGATAAACAATCCATTGGTTGATAAGAATAACAATTAGGATACAGATAAATAAAAAAAGGAAAATGGAATAATGGCTTGTAAATAGTTAATCTAACAGATCATATAAACCTAGAAATGAACATGATAGAATACTCCTATAGGTGGACAATAGAAGAGCTTAGTACCTTATGGAATAACTTACTATTAATTATATGCTTCTATCCATAATATCTATGTTGTATTGCTTCGCATGATGAGCCACGACTTATCTATGTCCTTACATGGCATGAAATCATGATGCATTATATGATTATGATAATACATGTACATCTAAATGTGATGTGTAAGTATACTACTATGTTCAATATGACCTTTATTATTTCTTGTGGCCTCCTATGCTTATGAGTCCCATTGAAGAGGTAACTTAGTTTATCCAATACGTAGTGTACTGATGTGTCCATTAGTTGGGTCACTTGCCCAATCCCATGAGTAAAAGACTATGTTCAGATTTTTTAGGATGGTTAGTAGTCGGCCTACTTCATTTTTAGCTTAGGGGCTTGAAAGTGTGGATATTCAGAGACCGTTGTTCGGTCCTTAATAAAATAGGCTTTGTGGTTATGCCCCATCTTCATTTGAATCCCATTGTATCTCTGTAATTTTGGTTTACCCTCTCTCATGTATTTGAATATTTTGGGGATCCATTGAGGCCTTATTCTATAACATTTTCTTTTGTTACTTACATATCATACTTCTTACGCACCTTACTCTTATTTTGGTTGGGTTTCTTAGCCTTATATCTAACATGGGATGGGTGGTAGATGTCTATCCTATGTTAGGTGTTGTGGTAGCACCCTATTTTTTTCTAGGTGTATTAAGTATTTTTCCGCTTCCATAATCTTTTAAAATGAAAATTTTAGTAGTGAAAAATGGGGGTGTCACACCAAAACGATTAAATCTTTACCTGATTTGTGTAGTTTTCAAAAATTTTGGTTTTTAAAAGAAAATTCTTCTAATAATATTACATCTTGGTAATCGACCTATAAACTATTTCTAAATCCTTTATTATGATTTAGATCATTAATCCAAGCCTTTTTTTATCTCAAACGGATTTGTGGACCCAAAATTTGACAAGAAGAAGGATGATATCCTCATACTTCGTCTCCTTCTTCCTCTCTCTTCTATGTGGGTCTGGAAAAATAATTTTGTTCCAAAAATCTCTACAAGGTCTATTTATTTGTTTCCCATGCCTATTTATCCCTTTTCCCTTCTTGTGTTTGGATTTCTCTAAGGTACATTACCCTAGCATATCTCAACCAATAATATGTGAGCCATGGGGGAAAGTGAGCTTATTTCTTAAGAATTTTGCCCAAATTTGTCCAAATTTGAGTAGAATAATTAGGGTTTTGATTAGATACATCTCTTTCCTTCTTTACTCGTTAGATTAATGGTATATTAACAACCTTAACTCTCATTTTCCCTCATTTTCTCTCACCCATCAAAATCCCTTTATTTTTCATTTCATTGTGTCTCCGCTCATTTATCCTTTGTGTACTCCATGTATAATATTTTTCATCTCTTCTAACTCTTTCTTGTTTTACTATTAAGCAAGATTGAGTTAGATTTTAGAAAAGATTGATAATTTAGCTAGCTTTCCTTGGTGTCCACTTTGGTGAGGTGACACATTTTGTTTTTCTTCCAATTTTTTATTTTGTTTGGTTTTACATGATTTTGATGAGATATTTATGAGTTTCAATCTCGTTTTTAAGGTGTTCAAGGTTTGGGGTTATCTAGCTAAAGTTTCCCTGCTTGGGTGGTTTTGCTAAAACTTCACTAGGTAAGCCATTCTTGCTTTGAGTGTAGAGTGAATGAGCATGTGGTTTGGTTTAAACTTGAATTTCTTATTCTTTGAATGAATACATGATAATAGTAGTGTTATGGTTAATTATGTTTGGAGTTGTGTCATTTTGAGAAAATATGAGTTTTATGCACATCTCTAGTGAAATAGGGAAATGCATCATGAGTTAGAAATTTAACCTAGTTATTCTTAGTTTTATAATGTATAGATGATATGGAGTTTTTATGGATGGTATTTGTCATATGAATCATGTGTATAGATTATTGGATATGTTGTATTTGTATAGACTGGTCGACTGATTTGATTAAACTAATATACTAGTCTCTATAATAGTCAAATGGTTAGTCCAATTGATTGACCTATTTTTTGTGGTATTTTTTGTTTGATTTTAGTTCATACCCATCAACTGTTTTGGTTGAATCAATTAATTGGTCTCTAGATAAGTTGGCTCATTAGACAAACCAATCGATTAGTCTCGATAGGGTTGTTAGGGTTTGGTTGCATCAAACAAATCAACTAATTTATATAACTAATCGATTGAATTCGGCTAGAATGCTTATTTTGTTTCCTTTTAAACTTATGATGATTTATGACTTGATATTATGGTATAGTATAGCTCTTAGATGATGGAAATTCACTTATTTGTATGGATTGATTAACTCCATTAGTGGATCTAATTGGCCAATTATTAATGGCATTACCACTACATACCCTAGAGGGGTTATGATGGATAAATTGAAATCATTAGGCAATTGTGGTGGACTTGGAATGCTATGTGGACCTTATTTGTTATATGGCTTGGGTAATAAAACACTAATCAGCTAAAGTGGAAGATCATGGAGCACTATATGGGTTTAGCTTATTCGATCCTCAATTACCTACCAGGGATTAGTTTGATCTCAAGTGTTTCTAATATTTTCCTTTGAGAGGGATCCTATTTGATACTGGATTCCCATTGCCTTTTCTACTCTAGATTATGATTACTGATTAGAGGGAATTGATATGAAAGGGTCTAGCCACCTAGTTAGTTTATTTGGCTTCGACCAGACTTTATGTCCATTGGTATTTTATTTGGCTTTGGCTAGATGTTATGTACATCTGTGGTTCTTTTGGCTTTGGATGAACTTTATTTCCTTTGGTTATTGTTTGACTTTCATGAGTATTGAAAGGCCATAGGGATAATCTAACGTATTACTCAAAAAGGAAAGGAAACATAAGTAATTAGTTTAAAGATTATCTAATGTCATGATTCAAAATTCATGGTGAAGTTAAATGGACCTTATAATGTCTACTAGCATGACCTATTTGTTCTTCCTTGACCGTATTTGTATCATAAACTCCCATGAGGATGTAGCTTACTCAGTATGTAGCATACTGATGTGCTTGTTTAATCGGTCACATGCCCAATCCCATGAGCAAAGGACCTTGTGCACATATTTGAGGGTGTCTAGTAATCATCTAATTATATGTTTGGGTATTAGGAATCCAGGTAAGGAATATTGATGGATTGTTATTTTTTTGGTCCTTGAGATACCTAAGTTATATAGTTTTGCCCTATTTTCATATTTGTCTCTTTTATATATTTTAGTTAGTGTTGGACCTGACGTGGTATTGTTTTGTAAACCCTAACTCTGGCTACCTTTATGTTATCTATTTTGCACACTATATTTCTTGTGCTTTTTTGTTGGATACGTAGCCTTATATCTAGCATAGGGCGGGTGGTGGAAATCTATCATATCTTAAATACAGTGGTAACACCTTATTTTTTTGTTAAGATTATTTATGTATTTCCATATATCTTCTTTTGCAAATGTTTTAAAATTGAAAGAAAAATTATATTAAAAATGGGGATGTTACACCAAGTATACGTTCTTAGAACTTATATATTGATTTACAACTCAAAATTTCTTGACCTTTAGGGAACTTAACCAATTCCCAAGTCCCAAGGTAATAAATGATGAATAGTAGAAGTTTGAAAACATTGATAATATTACTTATATCAATAAGGTATACCTTATTTTAGAAAAAACTATCATTAAAAAACTCCATAATTAAGTGTATTTGACTTAGAATAATTTAATGATAGGGGACCTCTTGAAAAGTGTTTCATAATGTGCATGAGTTGATATGAAATACACTCCAAAAGACTCATGTTGATTTGTGGGGACAATCATTGATCCTGGAAGTGCTCCAAAGTAATTACCCTTGACCTTAGTAAGGCCACAGTGCTACAAAATGGTATAAAAGTAAAACCGCAACCACAAACTAAACTTGGATGATCCAATCAATTTTCTAGTGAGATGATCCTTAAGATAGATTGCAATGCGACGGTCAGGGATAGAGGCACAATGAGGATGTTGCATTCTTGAGTGGATGTGTATGTAATACCCTAAGATTAGCAGTGGATATTTGAGGTTTAAAAGGATTGATAAAACTACCTATATCAACAAGGTATAACTTCTTTTTGGAAAACTTATCATTAAATAAATCCACGGTTAAGCCTACTTGACTTAGAAAAATTTAAGGATTGGTGACGTATTGGAATTTTTTTTAGATGCATGTGAGTTGATAAAAATACACCCAAAAGGATTTGCGTTGATCTATAGGGACAATAATTAATCCCGAAAGCACTTCATAATTACCTGCAACCCTAGTGAGGCCAACGTATTACACCCATTCTGGTGCAACATCTCAATTTCTTTATTCATGAACACGAGCCATTTAGATGAGTTTAGATTGGATATCACCTAAGAATAAGTAAAATGTTTACATTGTTAGGAATCCCTTCGATAACCATTAGAGAATAAGTAATTAAGTCATTGTCTTCGTCGTTGTTGTATATAGTGAGTCTTCAAATATATCTCCTTAGACTATCATGAGTAATATAATTACCATCCTATTGTTATTGGATGTGAGTAATTGTACGTGTAATGCAATCATCACCACTAACATCACTTTTGGATTGTGTGGATGAGGAAGAAGAGGCCATATCTACTTTATTGGGTCTCACTTCTAACTCCACCTTAGCACCAATGCTCTATTAAGCAGATGTACTATATAAGGAAATGATAGATTCTTTCCCAAAAGATAACAAAATTTTTTCATGAAAAGTTGCATCTCTACTTGTAATAATTTTATAAAATCAGGACATCAAAGTCTACACCCCTTAAACTTAGAATATTAGCTTAAAAAAAGGTATTTAACCACTATAAGAGCTAATTTTTCATGATTAACTTGTGCATATACATAACATCCAAAAACCCTATGGCTAAAATAGTCACTATAATTACCAAACTAAACATCTTCTAGGATGTTGAAATCAATGGATGAAAATGGAGATCAATTAATAATGTAGTAAGTTGTAGAAAATACTTTGGTCCAAATTTACATCAATTCCACAAACGAGCATTAGACAACATGCAACTTTCTTAAAGAAAGTATTAATTCATTTATTAACTCCATTATGTTTGGGATTTACAACTGTATTCTTATATATATTAATGCCATAAAATGTGCAAAACTCATTAAAATTAGTTCTAATAAACTTTAACCCATTATCTATCTTAGGTTTCTTTACCTTTTTCTCATTTTACTCTCAACTAAATCTTTTGATAAACATATTTTTTTGTCTATTTTATACCTTTTTAATTTTAGTTGTTGGTCATTTATTTAAATAATATGTGAGTTTATTATAATTTTATGCTTAAATGACAATGATCTTATTTATTTGATTATTTAAGATAAAATGATAGAAAATTAATGGGCTTAAGTTTTAATATTATTTATTATTTTATTTAATCTTATTTTGTAGGTATTCACTGATTATGCATAGAAGAACACATCAAGAAGAAAGAAAAAGAAAAGAAAGCAAAGGTCAAAAAAAGGAAGAAAGTGCCAAAAGATGCTTAGGGAATGATGTAACACCCCCAAAATTCACTCCTGAAAAAAAAATTGAAAGAATAAAGCAAAAGCTAGGATAGAATTTAGGGAATGTTACCACCACATCTAAAACAAGATAAATTTCTGCCATCTATCTCATGCTAGATGTAAGGCTAAAACCTATCAAACAAAATTTCAAACATCTATGATGTGAGGATAAACTCCCACAAGGAGATATCCACAGGCAGATGGAAAGTGAATAAATTCACTAAATAAAATCATCACTGAATTAATCAGTGGAACCTGTGAAATAAATCCGAATTTTAAAAACTTATAATAGTACGAGAAATTAAAAGTTAATTACAATACCCTTGAATTTTAAATACAACACTTGTAACTTCCAAAGATGAATACAATTAAATAAGATAAAACCCGATAGATCAAATTCCGGATTGCCTACTCTCTCAATCCAAGCCTTCCACCCAAATACAATATTCGATCTCAAACCTACACAAGAGGTCTGCTCCCCACCATTAGTGGATCATCACAGGACCCATTCAACCAAGGTAGTATCAGTACGGGTCCAATACTGAGTAAATCCCACTACCCTATCTTATGGGAGAGACGTAAACTATAACATCAAGTGCATATTGAATCATGGTGCATTACGTTGATACAATGTTATGCATACTCAATACCCATATCATAAGTCCTACCATACACATATAATAACGTGTGAAACATATGTAACATCCTATTTAAACATGTAAGTGTGGTATGACCGAAATATAAAGTAGCTCATGCGCCTCAGGTAGGAATAATCCCTATTATTGACAACTCATTATATGGCCACAATCACATAAGCATCATGTAGTAATATAGATAATGAAGGCCGGCTATGGTCCGGGTAGATTCATTCTTTAGATCTCTGGTAAATATAGTCGATTCACATCATAGTCTTTATCAATTCATGTGAGTGCGGGAACCCCACTATTATAGCTGGTGGACCGGAATACATATAGGGCAAAACGCTCCTGACCACTATTATTCGCCGGTGGATCGATCTCCAGGGCAGAACGCTCCTGGCCACTATTATTCGCCGGTGGACCGTTCTGGCCTCGACTCACATGATGTTTTACTATAAGTGCTTAGTGTATTTCCCATGGCTTAGCTTCATTACGTTTGGTTTGTTGAGCACGGAATCCCCCACTATTATAGCCGGTGGACCGGAAATCATGCAGGGCAAAATGCTCCTGGCCACTATTATCGCCAGTAGAACGGTCTCCAGGGCACCCCGGCTCCTGACCACTATTATTCACCGGTGGACCGGTCTGGGTCCGGCTCAACATCTTCCTCTTTAAGTGATTAGTGTCTTAACATATCTTATTTGAAAGTATTTTACTCTGACATGCATGGCTAACTATATCCAGACTTATCCTCCCAAGAGGGCCCGTCCCATATCTTGGGACTCTTGCGCCCCTTATCACACCTCGATATCCATTCCCCTTTACACTTACACATAATGAAAACCAACTCCTAAGGGTGTGGGTTAAGGCCCAACACCTCGTGACATCAGACTCTACCCGCTATTAGCCTCTAGGGTTTCCTTTGAAACCCTAATTGGACCTATATGGCTCAACTTCCTCTTACTTCACTACTATTAATTCATTTATCGTCAAACACCTCATCTCATTTGGGTTCAATCCCAAATCATATCACTTTACTCATTGACTTTGTAGGTGATCGAAAACCCTAGTTGGCCACTCCAAACCGTAGCACATTTCTTCCCCCACAAGTAATCTCTCTACTTTTCATCTAACATTACTTACTTCCCATGGCACCCATACTCATCCCTCGTATATTAAATTTCCGCTCTTAACCCATTACTCTACTCCTCCTTAATTGTTCTTACTTCCACAATTTCCCCCATTTTATCCTTTCACCCCACATCATATTATTAACATCCTAGAATGCATGTCCTAGAGGGTCGCATCATAAACACAACAGAACAATCATTACACACATGTCATAAGGAATTTATATAAGCATACCTCAACTTCAAGCTGCGCCACAAGTAATTAATCATTAAAAACATAAAGTACACAACATGGCATAATACATGATACACAAGGCACATAACACACACACAATTATTCTTAGCCACATCCTTACGAAACACCCATAAGTGGAGGTAAGTAGAGACTTACCTAAATCTGAAGCTAGCTAAGCGAGATAAGAGGGAGAGAGAGATCACTAGCCTGAGGGTCCACAATAAAGCTTTCCTAGATCGCCGATAGAAATCGAAAACTAAGTTAGAAACTATCTTATTGATCAATAATTCAATTATTATAATTAAATCAACACAAAGAGACACAAACAATTTTTCTTGGAAAACGTGTCCAAAACCTAGGACTCAAGAGCATAGCTCTATTAAGATTTAAGGTCAAATATTACTCAAATCGGATTAATAAACATATCACTTGGGATATTTCAAATTAATTTGGAAAGCCCGAGAAGGATAATCGATTATAAGTTAATTTATCAAAAATAACTTATTCATTAGGTTTTACAACTAAATAGGTAAACCAACCATTTGCATAGAACCAAATCTAAACCGATTAGATTAAAACATAACTTAAATGATTTAAAACCCAAAGATAGAAATTGATTAGATAAAAGACGCATAGGAAAAATTAATTTTATAAAATCATCCCCGAAGATTAGGGTTTTTAATGCCTAAACTAAGAATCGACCAAATCACTTCGATTACCTCAAATTGATAGTTTTAAAACATAATTAAACTAATTTTAGATAAATCTAGATAATCAATTTCAACAAAACAATCTTCCGATTAACCAATTAAAGACGATCTGTTTTCAAAATTAGGGTTTTAAAGCCCACGACATAAACTCAGGTAATTCAAATCAATTAATTCCAATTAAAGGTATTAGAATACAATTAGGATCATTTCAACTACTTCTATAAATTTAATTTTAGAAAAACAACTATACAAATAACCAATTTCATAATCTCACTTGAAATCTAGGGTTTTAGGCCCGAAAATGCAATTCGGTAAAATTCTATAAATTTAATCAAATTGAATGTTTAGAAATGCAATTAAACACATTTTATAACATACCAAATAATCAATTGATCAAAACCGCTAAAAGAAATACCCAATTTAGCACAGTTAAGGTTTTTGAGCCTGGAACACAAATTCGATCAATTCTTGCTAAAATATATAAATTGGCAGTTCGAAAATGTAATTAAATATATTCTAATATAAATTGTATAGTCAATTGAATAAAACGACCCGATTACACAATCCAATTTAGTCTCGCAAGAGTTTTGACCTAAAAATCCAATTCCAATCAATTACGCACAATTTTTCCAAATCAACACTTCCGATACGAAATTAAATACATTTCAAACGATATTGTAAAATCAATTGAGTGAAATGACACAATTATGCGACCCAATTTTATCACACATGAATTTTAACCTAGAAATCAAATTCCGATAAATTCTGCATAAATTTCTCAAATTGACGGTTCCGACATGAAATTAGATACATTTAAAAACCTATGGTATAATCAATTTATCCAAAATTGCTAAAATGGGCGAATCCGAAAAATTTGGGCATAACCCGGCCAAAAATTCAATTTTCTAGAAATCCAACATAAACCATACAATTAACTTATCCAAATCAATCTCATAGCACATATATACATAATCAAACATTTAATTTAGCTTATCATAAGCTAAATCATACTCAATTAATCAAATCCATATTAGGGTTTTTTTAAAAATTTATACCAAACGAAACCAACACAAATCGAGACAAGAGAAGGCCGGAGAAGCTTCATCGGAGGCTGGGGGTGGCTCGCCGGTCATCACCCGAGCTCGTCGTGGCCGGAAAGCGGCAAGGCCGGTGTGGCTCGTCGCTGCTCCTCGCGGCTGCTGCTGCGCTGGTGGTTGCTGCTATTGCTGCGGTCAAGCTGGCGGCTGCTACTGCTGCATCGCCGGTGGCAATCGTGGCCGGTGGTGGCGGTAACCAGCAGCCGACGAAGGAGGAGCAGGGAGGAGGAGGCAAGTCACTGTTTGGGGCTGGAGAACAGAGAGCAGGTCGGGAGAGTCGGGAAAGGGAAAGAGAAAAGAAAAGGAAGAGAAGAAGAGAAAAAAAAGGAAAAGGAAAGGGGCAAGAAAGCTGGCTGGGGTGTCTCGTTTTTTTTTTCAAATACAAGTAGAAAATAAATACTAAATATGTAAAATTATTATTGGAAGATTTTATCTAAAATTTATTAAACAAAAATTATTTTGTAAGGTTCCGAAAGCTTAAAATTAATAAAAGAACTGTATAAAGAATTTCAAAGACATTTTTGGAAGAATTTACCAACGAACGTAAACAGTTATATTATTTACAGAAATACATTATAAGATCTCAAAAATTTATTTAAAACCATATAATAAAATATTTAAGTTAAATTCTAATAAATCGAGACCAATTAAGTAATTTCTGAAATCGGTTTTTCGTAAATCAAAAAGCGTAAAACAGAAGAAAATTAATTTTGGAAAGAAATTCTTAAATAATCTCCGAAAAACCTTTTTAATTTAAAACTTTCTGAAAGTATTAACGATTTCCGAAAACGAATGAATTTAAAGTCGAAAATATTTTCCTCTACCCTGCGCGACTGGGTCGATGGCCCATCTCTCCTCTCCCTCTCCTTCCTCTCCCACCCCACATGCGCACAACCCAGACACCCCTCTTTTTTTTTCTTTCTTCCCTTCATTCTGGATCGGCCCAACCCTTCTTTTTCTTTTCCCTTGCGCCGGTCCGGTCTGGTCTCCCTCCCCCTCCCTTCTTTCTTTCTTCTTCGATCACCCCGAGACCCTGACCAGTCTTCATCACCAGACCTGCCGCCCTAAACGCCTCTCGTTGACCACCGCAGCCTGCAAGCACTACCACCATTTGTCTTGCCCTCTCTCTCTCTCTCCTATATTTTTTTCACCAAATTAGAACTGGGCAGCCATGCACCCCGTCCCGCATGGTTCCCCTTTCCCCCTCTTCGTCAACCTCTCCCTACCACCGACTACCATATATCCCCTTACCCTTCCTCTTCTTTTTCTTCTCCCCTTCAGCCTTTCCCTGCCCCATTATTGTTGAGCCCTTATCCCCGATCTCCCCTTCTCTTTCATTTTCTCCCACTCCACTTCTCCCCCTATTTTGTGTACCACTGCCCCTCTGCCACTCCAACTGCCGCACTAAGCCCCTGCACCACCTTCTGGAACCTTCTACTACCGCCCTGCACCTCCCCAACACCGTCCAATCTACCCCGCAACTCCCTCTTCCTCCCCTCTTCTTTTTCTCCCTGTTTTTCTTCCTTCTCGATAGCCCCCCTGCAGCCCCTCCTTCTGCCGCCGTCCAGCCACCTATTCTGCCACCCAAACCACCATTCAACACCCTGCAACCCCCTCTACCACCACCATGCCTTAGTTGGTTGAAAACAGCCCTTGCACCCCTTCATTTTTCCCTCCTCTTTTCCTTCCTTCTCAGCCCCTCCACCTTAACCCACCTCAGCAACCAACTTCGCCACCTCGTCGTCGCTGCATCCGCCGCCCTTGGCCGCCAACAGCCTATCCTCAACATCCACCTACACCCCCTCTTCACTCCTGCACCATTCCCTTGCCTTGAAACCTCCCCCATCTATCTTCTTTTCTAGCCTAAAGACCCCAACCTGAAAATGGCCATTTTACCTTCCATCACCCCCTCTTCGAGCCTTTTCTCCTTTTATTTTTGCATACAGCTCATGCTGCATATGCAGCATGAGTTCCTACATTTATTGGCCATTTTTATTAAAAACTTTAAGGTATAATAATATTTAAATTAATTATTTCCTTAAGTAAAATTTATAAAGTCTTATATCTTGATTTTCTTATTTCTAATAAATATTGATATTATTCTTAGGTATTGGTTTTTCTAATCAAAGCTTAAATCTTTAACCGGAATACCGGTAAGATTTAATTTTGTGAAAAATTAAGGTAATTGTTAAACCCCACTTAAACGCATGGATAAACGTATGTTTGCACATTAAGATTTTTAATATGTTATTATGTTGGACATATGGTTGTTAGTATAATTTGTATGTTTGCTTGTATTGTTTAATAAAAATGAAAGTACGCTCTTTTATGTGTTATGTGAGTAAATGTTGTCTAAGGGAAGAACTTGATTATTAATAAAAGTGTTAAAGTGTTTATCCATGTAATATTATGTTATTGTGACCATTTATACTTGAATAATATTATCGTGAGTCCTAGGGGCATTTTAGTAATATTCTTGTGCTAGATTATGGCTTAATATGTGTGGGTGATAATAATTATTATATTAAAATATAATGGTTGGTGGAGTTGGATATTGTTAATAGAGATTAATATTATTATTCCATGTGGTAATGTTAATTTAATAAAAGTGGTGTAATAAAGGGGGTAAAGTAGTAATTTTGAAGGAAAAAGGGCAATATGGTAATTTTACGAGTAAAAAGGGGTATTGTGGTAATTTTGGAAGTTAGGTGTATTATGGTAAGTTTGGAAGTAAAAGGGAAAATGAAATTTTATGAATAAAGGGGTATTATGGTAATTTTGGGAGTAAAGGGTAATATGGTAATTTTAGAAAAGAAGGGTAAAATAGTAATCTTGTAAGGAAAGATAAAAAGGGTAATTTTAGATGTAAAAGGGTAAAATATTAATTTGTAAAGTAAAAGGGGTGTTATGGTAATTTTATAAGTAAAGGGGTATTGTGGTAATTTTGTAAATAAAATGATATTATGGTAAATTGGAAGTAAGGGGTAGAAGGGTAATTTTGTAAATTAAAAGGATATTTATGGCACACTTGGGAGTAAGGGGTAACTTGGTAATTATGATAACAATGAAGGATAATTTGGTAATTAAATTATGATTAGAGAGGGACAATTAGATAATTATAATATAGAAGGATAATTTGGTAAATTAACCAACAAAAGGGTATTATGATAATTTTAATAATATAGAAGGGCAATATAGTAATTATAATAATAGAGGGGTGTAAATTAGCAATTATAATTAAGGAGAAGGGTACATTAATAATTATAAAAATTGAGAAGGGTAAAATGGTAATTATGACAACGAAGAAGGATAATTTAGTAATTTATCCAACTAAAGGGGCAATTCGGTAATTATGATAAAGGAGAAGGGCAATTTGGTACTTTATCCAACCCAATGGCAGTTTGGTAATTATAACAAAGGAGAAGGGCAACCAACCAAAAAGGGAAATATGTGAAGGTTAATAATTATGGAGGGTGAATGGTGATCTATAAAGTATAGAAGATAACTCAGTAACATAAACCAAGTAAGGAGTAATTTGATAATTATGCAACCTTAAGGGTAATATGGTAATTTGTCAAGTAAGGAAGGGATGACTTAGCAATTATATAAGTAAGGGGTAAATGAGTAATTTGTACCTAACATGTTGTGATTGTGGAATTTTATAATATGACTCAAATAACGTTGATTAGCAAGGTAAGATTATTTGATAATTAGTAAGTATTACGTGAACGAATCCTAATTCGGAATTATATGAGATTATGATGGCCTTAATGATTTCTCTGTGTTATCTTGGATAACCGCCTGAATAAGAAACGACTAATGATATTAGAATGATCGAAAGTTAATAAGTATCCGATTATTATGCTTTTCGTGATCACCTTAATTAAGACATTAATACTCAAAGTGAAAGACCTCGAGATCGGGAATGGTGGCTCTTTAGAGGTCGCTACCCTAAAGACGTGGTTTAGCCCACGATTATTCTGGTATTAGCTGGTGTGCCTTTGTGCCCCAGCCAGGCCTTATATCTTACTCTATTTAGTTCTACGGACCTAGTTAGGGGGTATGCATACTTATGGATTAGGTGTCCTTGTCAGTAGGGTACTGAGTAGCTTTATGCACCAGTATGACCAGGGTACCTTTGCGTCCCTAGGTTCATGGTTGGAGGGTAATGAGTAGCTTGTATGCACTTGTACGATCGGTGTACCTTTGTGTCCCAGGTTCTTGATCTCCCGTTCGAGGCAAATAAATGGATTTGTTGTGCTGATTAAAGAAAGGAAAAATACTAATCATGAAAGTGAAAGATTATGAGCCGGGCCCAATTGGATTATTATATTGATTACCGATCCACCAGTTATAATATTGGCCCAGGAGCGTGTTTCCCTGACAAGTGATTATGAGTACCGATCCATCGGATATAATAGTGGCCCAGGAGCGTGTTGCCCTGGCAAGTGATTATGAGTACCGATCCACCGGACATAATAGCGGCCCCGGAGTGTGTTGCCCTGGATGATGTTGATATATATATTCCGATCCACCGGCAATAATAGTGGGGGTACCGAGCTCAATAAAATCAGTCATGGATGTGAATAAAGTTATGGGAAAATACTAATCACTTATAGTGGAACACCATGTGAGTCGGGGCTAGACCGGTCCACCAGCAAATAATAGTGGCTAGGAGTGTTTTGCCCTGGAGACCGATCCACCGGCATATAATAGTAGTTAGGTGCGTTCTGCCTTATAAGTGACCGATCTACCGGCTATAATAGTGGGGTTCTCGCACTCATATGGATATAAAATATGAGATTGATTGAATGATGATGGAATAATGGCTTAAGGCCTGAGTGTATTGATTTTGCACTATGACATGGCTTAAGGCCCGAAAGTATCGATTGTTCATAACAACCTTTTGATATCTAATGTGATTGTTAATTATGTGAATGTTATATGTACACATCTTGTTATACATGTATATAGCTTTGTATCATATTTGATATTACAGGCCTGCTTTTAAGTATGATTTTAAAGGGTTACTTAGTACCGTAGTATTGAAGGGTTCCCTTTGTGGGGGGCTTGCCTATTCAATGGGCAGTGTCCCTTGTAGGTCTCTTCAGGTGCTACTCAAGTGGGAAACAGGAAAGAGCATAAGGATTATCCAGACTCTTAGGGTTCTCCCTTTACTTTTACTTTCTGGTTTAAATGTATTTCTTATTCTTGTAACCACCATTGGTGGAACCTATTCTTATAAAATGTTTGGAATGTAGGAAAATAAACAAGGGTTGACAAGGAAAGAGGATAAAGAGATAAGGGAGAGAGAGACTGAGAGGGATGACTGAGAAGAATGAAAAAGAAGTAGCACATGTGGCAATGGGTAGCTACTATTTAAGACCAAGGGGAAAACAATTGGCTTACCCAAAGGGCCAAAGGGAGAGATAAGGTTGGGGCAACAAATACACTTAGACAAGAGTCGAGGTAGAGTAAATAATGAACTTGCTCCGAAAAACAACCAATATTGAGGGGATAAATTCACCTGCTCCACGAGTTTACCAACTTAACGAGTTCACTTACTCAGTGACTTTAACCCACCCAGAACGACTAACCTAGAACGAAAGGATCAACAAAACTTAACCAAGAGAGAAAAATGGAAAAATGATCGAGGGTTATAGTTTGGATGAATGAGTCAAAAATGGCGGCGGCGGTGGTGATGATGAAAGGAAAACAAACAAATGAGATGAGATAGAGGAGTTTGGGTGGTGTTTGGATGGGTGAGTTGCAAAAGACGAGGATAGTGACTAACAACGAAAAAATAAAACCACGAAAGAGAGGAAGGGAATGGTTTTGGGTTGTGTAATAAATACCTAACCATTTGAGGGAGAAGGGTTATGGCTAGCATGAGGAAGATAAATGGAGTGAGGGAGCTGATGTTACTATAGTAGGCTAGAATGCAGAAAATAGGGAGAGAAGAAAAGGTGATGTGACAATGGCATGTGAATTACTTGAAAGAGGTAAGGTGATGGTGGTGGAGTGAAGCCTTGGTATTAGCTGGGGAGGTATGTTCTAGTAAACCAAACCAAAAACAACTTAGTTGGCATGGGAGAAATCGTGCGGGAAAGAAAAGGAAGGATTAGGGAAAGAGGAAAACGGGAAAAAGGAAAATAAAATAAAGAGGGATGGGTTTAAGATTAAATTTAGATTTAATTTAGGATTAAAGAATTAGAAAAACATTAAAATACTAATCACCTGGTGTTAGTGTTAGATTAAATTTGGGATATTAAATATAGGGCCAACATGCAACACATAAGGCGTGGTATAAAAGTTGTTAATCGTGCTATATATATTGACATGCTATCATATATTACTTATAGTCAACTCATAGTAGAATCCTATTTTTACTCATCACACAAGATATACTATTCTCATAACACATTCATATACATACAAGTGGATTGTTCACCACTAACTAACCCAATATAGATAATTAGCACATTCAACAAAGGTGTACTAAAACCACTAGTTGACTAGGTATAAATGGCCAATGTAACCCACATAAGGGTAACTTTAACCACCAAATCACTAAACATAAATAGTCAACACAAATCATATAAGGGTGGACTAAAACCACTGATAGACCTAATGCATATAGCTAACACAAATCACAAAAAGGTGGACTAAAACCACCAACTAATTTAATATAGATAGCTAACACAACTCACATAATAAGACATACTGGAATTATCAATTGACCCAAGATAAATAGCTAGCACAAGTCAAATAAAAAAAGGTGCACTAAAACCACTAGCTAACCCAATATAGATAGCCACCACAATTCACACAATAAGGTGACTAAAACCACTAACTTATCTATAAATATAAGTCAACACAAAACTCTATTATCTTTCACTTTAAACAATAATGTCTTGTTCAAGGCAAACACTTAATATCATACCATACATCCACATTTAAGCAAAGAAGTCAACCTTAAGAAAATACACAAAAAATCCCAAGTAAGCCAGTTTACTAGTCCCACAAACTAATAGACTGGTTTAGGAAACATGCAAAGAGAAAATAATGCAAAGCAAACAAACTAGTTGACTAGTCAATAGTCATAAGCCTAACCAATTGATTAGTTCCATGCAAAAAAAAAAATTTAATTCTATTAAACCAATTTACTAGTTTAACCCTTAATTAGTTGGTTGGTCCTATTAAGCAAAGAAAAATTTAAAAATTTACTCCAAAACTTAATCTAAACATATCTATATCTCATGATTTTTTTTGAAAGTTACACATAAAATCAATACTTTATATATCAACACCCAAACCTTCAAACTCCACATTGATCATGCCATATTTAACTCCATGATTTCTCATTCAAAATAACCAAACACATCATGCTTATAAGGCCCAATTCATGCTTCCAAACACCTAAACAAGCTTTTAACATAATTTAGTCGTGGAAACATGCTAGAAAACAAACAACACATAACACATCATCCTACATCTACAAGCTCTAGCCAAATTCACCTATCAAGTAAGTCTTCAAGCAAAGAAGATCAGTCCATATGCATATCTAACACCTAAAATTATTGCTCACCTAACAAGAATTATAGAAAATCATTTAGAGCTTAAAACCAAAACAAAACAAAGAGAGGAAGAAACAAAAAGCTAAGGAGAAAGAGAAAGAGAAGAAAACTTGAAGGCGTTCTTACAAAATAGAGAACGAGACTTTAATGTGGGTTGTTTAGTGGTTTTAGTTGAGTGAAAATAAGAGAGGGGATATTTGGGTAAAGGTCAAGAGGCGAAGGAAAAAAATGAAGGGTTGGACACTTGAGTATAGAGGAGAAAATTAAAAGGGTGGGCTATAGTGTAGGATATGACCAAAGGGGTTATGAGGACTTGGAATAGCCGAAAAGGAAGTCACAAAATGTATGATGTAGGATATAGAATAGATCTATGGCACAACCACAAGGAAGAATGACATATAGAAAAAAATCAAGGGAAAATATAAAAAAAATTTAAGGAGGGGATCTTGTTAGATTTGGATCAAATATAAAATGAGTTACTAATGAGAGTTTAAATCTCTCTCAAAATCAATTGCAATCAAAGTATAACAAATTTATAAAGCTATTTAAGGATTATAAAAGATTTGAGGTTGAAACTATAATAGAGATCGCAAGTTCCATTATAACCAATTGATTGATTTTGACATACTAGTTAATTGATTTATTAGAATTAGCAAAACAAAGCAAAAATTGACCAAATAATTGGCTTTGTTGTAGTAGTTGACAAGTTCTTTATTTTTAACAACACTTTCACATCCTTTTAAAATTTATATAAGAATATTTTTTTTATATACATAGTATCTCATAAATTATTGAAAATACCTTTTCAATCAACTTATGTCATAAATCATCATGGAATTCTCAAAATTCCCTTTTAGATCCTTCTTTAATTAAATTTTGGGTGCATGCAACTTTAAACTAAACTCTATAGCTACTTAAATTAGTATTGTCATCAAACTTCTCAATAACAAATTTGGTAATATTAGACACCTTCAACTTGGTGCTTTGATACCATTTATAGGGTTCTGATCATACGTGGAAGCAATTTAGGATAAATGATTTGTAAAAGTAAGAAATATTAAATAAAAGAAACCAAAACTCAAGAGCCAAAAGAAATAAGAGCACATAATTTTTATGTGATTCACCCAATATGAGCAACGCCTATACACAACAATGAGCTAATAAATTTGTTATGTAGAAAAAAAACACAAACTTGTTGACATTATAGGTTAATAGGTTTTATTAATCCTTATTTTGATGATAACAAACCTAATTTAGGATTTAACTTATCTTGTTTAGTGTACATGCGTATTATTGCAAGTATTAGATTTTTCTTCACTTAATAAAGTTATGGAAGTGTTAAGGAGAACTTCATTACAAATCATATCTCAAGCACACACATGAGGATTAACTATGAATACTTTGTTGACTTAAGAGCTTGGTAGAATTTTATTTAAGTCTATAAGGTTAAGTTATTATATGTGTGATTATTTGAGCACTGAGGATTTCCATGGAACAGAAGTCTTAAATTATCTTAGAAACTCTTTTTGTAAAGGTTCTTAAGTTAATTTACTCTTTGAAATAATTTTCCAGGTGTTTTAAAAGGTGTTGGGTTTCTAGCTATACTAATTGATTGGTTTTTCCCAAAACCAATCCATTAGTTTATGAAGAAATAAGGCTTATAGTTATTTTTAGGACTTGTGCTTTCTATAAAACAATTCTACCAGTTTTGTGACAAACCAATCCACTAGTTTTGGGCAATCAATCCACCAATTGTATGCTCCCAAAACAATCAACCGGTTTATGGAGAAATAGGGTTTAAAGTTATTTTCAAGGCTTTATCTTTCTATAAAACAAGTCTACCAGTTTTGTGATAAGCCAATCCACTAGTTTTAGGCAATCAATCCACTAGTTGTATGATTTGAAAAGTCACTTGGCATGGCTATCACTTGAACCTAAAAACTATATTATAGCTTAACTAGTCCACATTTTAGACTACCTGTCCACTGGTTATTTTTGTTTTGGACTACCAATAAACTAGTTCTTCTAATGACCTTGCCATTGATTTTCAAATTTCATATTTCCTCTATGAAAAGATAATATAATCTAGTAGTTCTACAAAACCAGTTCATTGGTTCCCTCGCAACATCTATATTGCTTACAATAGTAAAAAAAAAAAGAAAAAGAAAACAATAGTAAACCAGTCCAATGATTATGCTAAAATTTTGAAAATCTACCCCTTGGATGTCTTGATAAGTATTAATTGCACCTCCAAAATCTATAAGTTTTTATGAATATATAAAAGGGGTTATGAGTAGAATTTTAAACCAATTTTATGATATCATTAATTATAATCATATAATTTTATTCTACTCCCTATTCTCTCAAACATTAATTTCTTCGAACTTTTTATATATATCTTTTGAGAAATTCTTTATGCTCAAAGATCATACATCAAACCTATAGTATTCATTCACTTGTAATTCTCTATTCATTAGTTAATATTACTCCCAACAACATTATTTCCATTTTCACATCTTATAATTTGTGAGGAATTCTTACAATCACCACACCAATATTTCAAAAATAGTTATTAAGGTGTTGTGTGTGTCTGGCATTCTTAGAGATATTCTTATTGAATCTATGAAAGGTGATTATGCTAAGTTGTAAATAGTCTTCAAGATAGGTTGTTGAGATAGTATTATTATGAACTTGAAGTGAACATGTCATCAATAATAGACAAAATTTATCTTTAAAATTCAATAGGTAAATCTTTTTAGTAATGGAAGTAGAGAAGTTTTGTGAGGTTGTATTGAAGCACTATGCATCTTGTGTTGGATTTTAATTTTTCATTTCCTTTAAATATATTTATTCACCCCATCTTTGGTTCATTCAAATCTAAAACCTCAATTGAAATGAGGATGATAAGAATTCTTAATCTCACTTTTGAGTGTGTGTTTCTCTCCCCTGAATAGAATAGTGAATAATGAATTGTGAGACACATAGACTAGAATGAGAAAACATGAATATATTGCCCTTAAAAAATAAAATTTTAAAAACTTTTGGAAGTGTAGAATTTATGAGAGTGAAATCTCAAAAAAAAAAAGGAAGAAGAAAAAAGAAGGTAGAACATGGGTTGTGTTCAACAACATGGGCCACTCGTGCTAATGTCCAATAACATGAGGCAACACGGGGCTGAACACATGCTATAACAAGAAACACGAACAAGCCATCTTCACCTCCAGTTACTCCATTTTGTCTCATTTTCTATAGAGATTTAGAAGCACTGTTGGGTTTTATAATTGTATTAATTGTTCAACCAATAAACTAAGGATTTAAGGCCTAATACGCAATAATCTCATATGAGATATTATATATATATGCTCTCTATTACTAAATGGACAAAGTACTCAGTATACATTAGTTTCCTTTTTATCCTTTTTTCTAAATATCTCATGCTTATTCAAAAACATGTCAGACAAATTTTGCATCTCTAAAATATTTTAAAACTGAAAATATGAAGTAAAATTATCATTATATTAGCTAGTCCAACAATCATTTACACAAAAGAGATGAATCTAACATAACCATTTTTTCTCTATGAATTACTATCATCATTTGTTGAAAAGGAATGCTCGTTACTCGTCAATAAAATAACTTCTTATTAATGTTGTTTGTTTATTCTCGGCTTGTAAATGTATGTGCGTGATATTTCATAAGCTTATTTACCACCTTATAGTCATCTAGTCTCAATCATTTCATGTCATATAAGAAATTGTTGCATTATGTACTTTCATGTAGCCATTTTGGTTGAATGTGGCTACAAAAAAAGGAAGGATACCATATTTCTAAGGAGAAGGTCAAATGAGTTGATTGTTGTCTCGCAAATTCTATGGTGCATTAATTCTAGAAGTGTATGGAATAAAAAAAAATATCCTTTCTCCATATGATAAAATAGGCTCAAAATATTTTTTTCCTCTATGTTTTCTAACAGGAAAGGAAAGAAATACATTTTAATGAAATTAAATGATAAAATCATAAAATATTCCATTATACATTTTCTACACGAATGTGGCCCAATGTTAATGCAACATCTTATAATTTTAAACCTTATATTTTATTCCTTTTGTGATCGCTATTTTCATATATATATATATATATATATATATTGTAATAAGTGTTTTTATGAAAATTTACTATGTTTGGAATCTTTCTATAATTTGAAAATGTGCTATTTTTGGATATTTATTATTTTCACATGATAACTTTTTAAAAACATTTTAGAAGTTATTTTAGATAGATTTATACTTCACTTGCATTTTAAAAGTACGTTTAAAACCCTTGTTTAGCACAAAATGAGAATCTAGAGTAAAATTAGAATCTTACAGAATAAATACTTTTTAGCCAAAAAAAAAATCCAAATTGCATATTATGTGTAGCTTTGGTATAATTTTCTAAAAATATTATTTTATTAGGTTTTATTTACTTGTTTAAAGTTTCCTTATTTTAAATATACATTCTTAAGACTAAATATTCCCTTCATGCTCTAGAAAAAGACAAGATTCACTTTTATAATTTTTACATGAGGGATGAGGCATTATTATTATTATTGTTGTTGTTGTTGTTGTTGTTCTTGTTGTTGTTGTTATTGTTGTTGTTACTCAGTTTTTTGATTTTATTTGATTTAATAACAACTCTCATGTATTAGAATCATATATATTTAGATGTTATATTTTTTAAATTCATAATAAACTAATCAACAATCAACATTTTAACCTTATTTTTCTTATACTATTGAAATTTGGCGATTCTTTTTGCATTTGGAAAGCTAATTTTGAGACCTGCAACTTTACTCGTTTGAGATTTCGTTAATTTTTTTCTAGAAACCTATAGCAATTTTCAATTTAATTTAGTTTTATTTAATCATGTACATATTCTAAATGATGATGCCATACATGACCGGGAAAAGTGAGAATGATGAAGATTTTAAGAGTTTTTATTAGTGTTATTTAGTAGTTTGTCTCCATGCATGAACCCAAATTTAAAGTCCAAATTAAAATCTAAATATATCTAAAATTGTGCATATCATTGCACTAATTTAATTTTCTATTAATAATTAAGTAATAAAAAATAAAAATAATACAAAATAAAAGAAAATTATAGAACATAAAAGGTATGAAAATTTTAGAATAATAATAATAACGACGATGAGAATGATGATAAAAATAATAATAATAATAAATTTATTGTACTCTTTGTGTCATGATTTTTTATATTATTTTTAGTTTACATTACTTAATTATCAATAAAAATAAAATTAGTGTGTTAATATATACATCGATAGACATAGATGAATTTGGTTGTTGAATTTGAATATACAGTATTATTAACAAAATATTTGTACTAATATTATTTTGACATTGATTTATTGTTGGATACACTACTCACTTAAGTCTCATAAATAGTACCATCACTTTTAAAATATGCAACACACTTTTTTCCTACTTAATTGATTTTGATAGTGATATATTATTATACATTATATGTTGAACTTACATAGATATTACCAATATAGTACAAATATATAGAAGTAAAGTATTTTTAATTAAAAAGCATAGATATTTTAACCATATAATAATAAAGAAAACTTGTAATTATTATAATTGTTTTTTTATTAACTTAGCTATCTCATTTCTCACAATTTATCATTTTTTGTTTGTAGCTAATGTCTATAAATTCCTCATTTTCACATTCTAATTAATTATTACCTCAGTTAAATATTTTTATAGTTAATTATAGTATGCATCTATTGTTGTATTTCATAACCTTAATTATTTCTATCCTGAATAATCACAAATTATTTCTCAATATTTAAATATTTAAATATTAATTTCTAATAAATATTTTTAATTAGTAAAATAGATATGAAGCTAATTAATTTAGCTTATAAAGTGTATATATTTTGATATTCTTTTTTTTATGTATTAATATAAAATTAGGACACATTTTATAAAAGTAACAGTAGAATGAGAGGAAGCAGAAGCAGGCGACGACAAGACGAGGAGAAAGAAACGTCCATTGCTGGCATCCCGATCAAGCAGGCACTAGCGCTACACTAGTCACTCACTCTCATAGACCATCGAGCTGCTGATGCAGAAGCGTAATGGCGCGGGTAGCAAGGCTTTCATTAGTAATTCGACCATCTTACGTCATATCCCCTTTTCTATCAAAAATCCCAAGTAAGCACCCACTCCCACTCCATGCGCTTACTCTTTACTATGCTTCCCGTAATTTCGTCTAATTTTACGTTTGAATCTTACTATTGATTTTGGTAGGTCGTATCAAATCTGGGCATGCTTATTCTGGTAGTGGGTTATTAAAGTCCTTGTCTAAATTCAAATTTCGACCACCATGTCCTCGGAATTTCACACTTCCAGGTAATACTTGTTCTTCCTTGGATAGACTTTAAAGCGCCTTATTATTGAAGATTAAAATATTTTCAGTTAGCAAATCGGCACAATTGAGTTATTTTTTTGGGTCAAAAAAAAAAAAAAGAAGAGAAGGTTGCCTGTTTGTCTATCGGCGGCTATCAGAGAATCGATCGCTTATTTCACCAGTCAGTTATAATCATTACTGTCTTTTAACTGATACAAGTTGCCGAGGAGAAGGGGCCAAGAATTACAAATTATGATGTTTTGGTAATAGATGGTTATTTGGTATATCTGGAAGTTGATACTCCTTCCGGTTCTCTTTGTAAATTCACAAAGGAGCATGAAACTGCAGAAGTGGTAAACTGTGCTTGTTTGGAGTTACTTATCAAAAGTAGTTATCCAAGATAATCACTTATTTTGAAAACGTTGAGCTTAAATTTTTTCAAAATAAGCGATTATCTTGGATAACTATTTTTGATAAGTAGGTCCAAACAAGTACAAAACAGCTAAATGTAGCAAAGAGATCCTATTGCTTATTTACCACTTCATATGCTGTTCATGGATGGTATGGGTGATATTTGCAAAAATCTATTATGTTGTTTGACCTTTCTCATAGAATTTTTGGCATGAAGGGGAAGGCTTAAAGCCTTTCTGCATAGAGCACTGCCTTGCTTAGAACATCCTGTACAAGCCAGGCGGCTGGGTAGAACATGGGAAACAACAACATAACTTAATGCCAAAGTCGCTAGACGTTTTGTGCAATGATTAGCCAAGATACACATGATTCAAATGGCAATCATTGTTCGAGACCTTTGTACTCTTGGATCAATGGGCTGTAAACAAGGTTCTCCATCTCCGTATAATTCATATAGTTCACCACCAGGTCCACCTCCTTTGAGTCAGGTTCAATGAGAAGTTGCTTTACCCTCATAAACCTTTGAGTCAGATTCAATAAGAAGTTGCTTTACCCTCAAACTGTTGGCTAATCTGAGTCCCACTCAAAAAATCCCAAAGCGCAGCCCTCATAATAGTAGCTGATCCAAATCATCCAATGTTTACAATAAAACCACAGATCTGATGCCCATTACAGTTGCAAATTTAGTTATCTGTGCCGACACAACTAGGATTGCCTTTGGACCAACCATCAATATTCAGGAAATCCGAAGGTGTTCGGGGTGGGATGCTCCAGGGGACCTCCATAATATGCCTGATACGTAGCAATTTCTGTCACCAAATTCCTCCCCATCTTTCTGTTCTCTCCCAGCTTGTTCCATAACAAAGTGTAGTCAATTAGAGGCAGATAACTTAATTTTTTATTAGGTATCAAGCATAAGTATATATACTTGTAAGAGCTGAGAATGAACACCGTAGAATCATGGATTCTAGGAACTGATTTTATCTATGTTAGGGAAATAAATATCTTTTCCTAAGTAAATAAAGGCAGCAGTAAAAATAAGAAAGATTTATGCCAAAACTACAATAATGTGTTCCTTAAATCAAGGAATTAGGTATACTATTGAATTTTTTCCTTAAATTAAGGAACTAAAAATACTGAAATAATATCCTGTAGGACTAGTTTGATTTTCTGCACTCCCCCTCAAACTATTTGGTATATGCTCATCAAACCAAGTCTGAACTTGGTTAAGGGAAGTTAGGGTGAAAAAGAGCCTTTGTGAGGATATTTGAAATCCCGATGGAACATGCCGCTGAGATATAACATTGTCTTCTATTTTCTCCCTAATGACATGTTGGTCAATTTCAACATGTTTTGTCCTATCATGGCTGACAGGGTTCTTAGCAATAGCTCTAGCTGACTGGTAGTCACACAATATCTTGACAGGCTCTAACATCTTTATTCTAAGTTCATTCAGTTGCCTTTTCAACCAGATTCCTTCACAAATTCCTTGTGCTAAGGCTTGAAACTCATCCTCAGCACTGCTATGGGCCACCACTGGCTCCTTCTTACTATGCCATGTCACCAAATTTCCCCATACATATGAACAATAGCCTCAGGTTAATCTTCTAGTCAATGGGTGACCCAATCCAATCTGCATCTGTGTAAAATTCCATCAAGTGATTCAAGGTTTTCTTGAACATTAGTCCCTTTCCAGGATCTCCTTTAAGGTATCTAAGTATATGGGACAATGCCTCCAAGAATTGCTTAGAAATTGACTCAGATAACAAAGTTATGTCTTATATCTAGGCAAGTATGAGTTAAGTAGATCAGTTTCCCTACTAAGCACTGGTATTGTCCTTTATCTATAACTATTTATTCATTTTGAGCCTTCAATTTTGTTTTATCATCCATGGGATCTATTGGCCTACACCCACTCGTACCTGTTTCTCTAAGGAGGTCTAGGATATATTTTCGCCGGGGAGTTGAGATTCCTTTCTTTGATATAGTTACCTTCATTCCCAAAAAGTACCTTAGGTGTCCTATGTCTTTGATTTCAAACTCTTTAGATAGCTTAAACTCGAGCCTTCTCATTTCTTCTTGATGATTTCCTGTGAGGAATATGTCATCTACTTACATGATCAATATAGTAACTATGCCACCAGGAAAGTGTTTGGTGAAGAGTGTGTGATTGGCTTGAGATTGCAAGTCACCATCTTCCTTTAGTATCTTTGTGAATCTGCCAAACCATGCATGGGGAGATTGTTAGAGTCTGTATAGAGCCTTGCATAGTTGACACACTTTGCCGTGTAATTAGTTTTGAATCTAAGTGGAATATCCATATACACTTCCTCCACTAATAGTCCGTTTGGATTGGGGTGAATTGGGGTAAAGGTAAACATTAAAAATTAACTTAGGTGAAAGGAATGGAGGTGAATCAGGGTGAATGTTTTAAAATGCTTTTTGGATAATATTAACTTGGGTGAATTGGGGTGAATGTTTTAAAAATCCTGTTTGGATTGAGGTGAAAAATTAAAAAAATGACATTTATATCCTTGTATTAAGTTGAAAAACTCCTTTCAAAACAACTTAGCTAGCACCTCCATCATCACTACCAACACATCCACCATCACCACCACCACAACTAACTCCACCTCCACCACCACCACAACCAACTCCTCCTCCTCCTCCACCACAACCAGTTCCTCTTCCTCCACCACAACCACCACAACAACTTGTCCTCCACCACCAACTCCATCATATCTCCACCACCTTATCATCCATAACCACCTCCTCCCCGGTCTCATCATCCTCTATCATAACCACTACCAAAAAATTTACAAGTCGAGCAATTTTTTTTTTGCGCTGCGACATCCATTTATCTAACTAGTTCAAAGATAAAAAAAATGGACTAACATAATAAATCATATATAATACATTGAAGAAAGACACCTCTCATCCTTCATTAAAAACAAATTTAAATTAAAATTCATCCATCCACCTACATTCAAAACAAAAGATGTCCATCATCATGTACAACATATAGTCAAAAAGTTTACAGATGTATCACAATCAACAAAACGTGATACTACATATAAGAAGAAGGTGCTGATTCGCCAATGATATGTGCTTGCACCAGTATAAGCCATAATGCAGACCAACGTTGTTCCAATGGATACACATTTAGCATATCATAGTCTGCACGATTCTTTGAAAGATAGAAAGCGGCCTGCATCTTGTACGTTGAATCAAAGTCAAGCTCCTCAACACACTTTATAGCTTCCACGCAATCAACACGTGAGCATTTGTCCATAATTGTGACAAACTTCTCTTCTTGTTCACTTAGCATATCAGAACATGATGTAATACATTCATCGATTTTCCTCTTACTGTTGATGCCTTTTCCATGACTCGCACCTATTTGTCGCATACTTGTATTACTAGCATCTGAAAATAGTCTTGCTGAGAAGGAGGTGGAGTCCTAGACTCAATACCAAATGAAATAAACCCCTCAATGTGAACTTCGCCTTGTGAGACCATATTATCAATGTCATGAATCATGCTACCAAATTCTCCATGTTGTCTTGCAGTCGATCTTCTCCTTTCTCTTACTTCAGTAGTAGTTACAACATTATCTCCAGTTGCCATATCCTTAGAAAAGAGCTCTTCCTATTTTTCATAGAAGGAAATTGTTTTACCCTTCTATTCTGTAGCCTTTGGATTGCTCTATGACAAGTAAACAAACAAAGTAAATGAAACCAAACAAAGAAAACAAATTACGATTTCATCAAATTGACACTACACACACTTCAATTAGTTGATTTCATACTTCATCTTCGAGATCCCACATTTAAGTAGTAGGATTAAAACTCCAACTACTTTGTGAAACATTCCTAAAAATGTCATAACATTTAAAAAACTTTCCCTTTAGATATTTTATCCTATTGTGAAATCATTCCTTGTTCCATGAGGAGTTAGGAAACTTCTCTTCAAGTTCTGTTACCACAAAATTATAAGCCACCATAGTAAACATACCACTAGGACGATTACCTATGCGTATCTGATGTAGCAAAGCATCAAGAAGAATTCCATCCATATCGCATGTCCAAATATTTCTCTCAAGTCTCAGCTTGACGAGGAGGCATGGTTGAATCTATAAAGAAAAAGGATGACATATACAATAGGTATGCAAAAAATTAGAAGAAAAAAAGGCATGTTTCAAGGCGTGTTCAATTTACACATGTTCAAAATACATGTTCTCACAATTTAGTTCACATGTTCAATGTAGAATACAACATATTGTATCTAATCAACCAACGTTTACACAAAATGATACATGGGTTCAAATTACATGGCTTCAAAGAAATGTTTATGTATTATAATCTCTCCACATTGTCACCATTGTTGAATTCCTTATGAACTTTCCTCTCTACCGACATCTCCTTCTTTTGTAAGATTATCATACCTATTTTCCCACTCTCCATCATCGTCATTGGCAAGTTCTTGATCTACCTCTCTAATTATAGCTTCATTAGGATGAACACCTATTAGAAAGTTGTGCACAATACAATATGCTAATATAATCCTTGTATGTGTATATACATCATAATGAGGTTCATTTGCACTTGCTATAATTGTAAAACGCTTTTTTACAATACTAAAAATTCTTTCAATTGCATTTCTTAACGAAGAATGGCGCAAGTTAAATAGCTCTCGAGGAGTCCTTGGTGGATTATGCAAGTACTCTTTCGGATGATACCGCTCTCCTTTATAAGGTGGAATCAAGCTACTCATTGTAGAAAACCCAGCATCACTAAGATAATTTTTACCTATGAAAAAGCTAAAATGTTAGACAACTTTTAATAAATTAAGTAAAAGGTATTTTTCAAGTATGGTAATGTAGTTACCATGTGGAATTTTGAGGCTATAGTGTCGTCTTAATGCATCTTTTAATATTTGAGCATCATATGCCGTTCCTTCTCAACCAGCTAGAACATAGGTAAATTTTAGGTCAAATGTACAAGCTGTTAGTACATTTTGTGTGGTGTAATCTTTTCTTCCTCGGTATTTAGGAGCATTTGATCCAGAAACTTTTACTTGGACATGGGTTCTATCAATTGCTCCTACATAATCCTGAAATTAACTATTAAATAAAATTTCATAATAGGCACCTTAAAATCAGGATGGAACTTGGGATTGTCCTGCATCTCTACTAGTGTTGCTGATCCATTAGGTTGTCTAACAAACATTTCCTCTAATTCTATAACAACTCTTATGACATTGTGGAAACACCTCCCTATTTGTTGTAGCATGCCCCAAAATGTACAAAAATAAAGCTACTTGCTCTTCGACATTAATCCATTTCGTTGATTGTAAGCTACCACGATTTGCTAATAATCCTCAAAATTCATAAAATACTTCAGGACCCATACGAATCATATCTCGACATATGGCTCTAATTGCCACAACCTCTTTAACCAAATCTCAATTCTCTAGATTCTTTATGAATATCATCATCTTCATCATCATCTAACATGTTACTTTTATCCAAATACCAATAAGTCGACACCACGACGACAAACCAATTAAGGATAGTAAAGTAAAGCATAGTTAGAATATCCTCACCATTATCCATCTATCAAAACATAAAGACCATTGTCATTATTATGATATCAAAACAAGAATATCATTATTATTACATAAAAAATATGGCTAGTACATAACATTCAAAATTACTAAAACAAACATATGAACTTCTAGTATACGATTCAAAAAACTATAAACATCACACATACTTTGAAGATATCTTCCTACCCCCAATACAAACCCCTACATATGGCTAGAAAACAATTTATCCACCAGAATACTTCGACATGATTAAGAAACAAATAATAGTATTCTACTCCACTAAATTGCACAAAATCAGTTCGAACAAGAGAAAAAACAAATTTGTATAATGGCAGCTTCAAATATGCATTGAAGATCTATTTTTAGAGACCAAAAACTCACTCAAACTAAGCTTCAAACAAAAAACCTACCCTTGGAGAACCAAAAACTCACTCAAATCAAGCCTCAAACAAGAGAATGGAAAATGAAGCCAAAACAAATGGAGGTTTAGAATAATCCCATATGAATATTAACTAATGGGGCCTGAACAATTAAACTGGTTTAGAATCAACATCAAGGAAAACTCTATGTGCCTATAATATATATATATAAACTGGTTAACAAATTCAAAATATGCTCAAATCAATGCAAAATTTGCATTCAAACTCATGCCTTGGTTTGCAACATTATTCGAATCATGATATGCTAATTGCAATCAAATAGGGCAAAAACATTCCAGCCAAAAATTTAAACAAAACAATGCAGCAATATTTGAGCACAAACAAAACAAGCCCGTCATAAATTTGTATGAGGAAAAAAATTTGCTGGAGGCAACACAAACAAAATAAAGCAAATATTAAAAATTTGCAAGAGACAAAAATTTGTAGAAGGATGCACCAGCAGTTAATTGCACAATTCAGAAATGCGTTCAGATATTCAATCAACCAGATATTGAATTAACCTCAATGGATCCTCTAATAGGGCAGATATTCGTAAATTTCAGTAGTCAATTGCACAAACAAAAAATAAACAAACAGATATTTGTTTGAGTAGTCAATCGGTCTTGGTTTCCAATTCAAGCAAAAAATTGCAGATTGGCTGAATGGAGGGTGTCGAACTTAGAAAATGTTTGGATCAACAGTATCAATCAAGCAACAATCAACCATGAATCGAGAAAAACGAACATCACATCAAAAAATCTCAAAAAATTCAATCAAACCAAGCGGTATCAATCGAGCAAAACAAAGAAAACAAGGCTATTTCAACCAGAAGAAGAATGTCGGTTGAAGTGCGGCCATGGTAGTTTCGACCAGATGTCATGACCAACACAAATCAATATGCCAATACCAGATCTATGCATGGCTATTTCAACTAGAAGAAGAACGGGGAAAAAAGCCAACTTACCTGGCCGTTAAACGCATAGAAGGAAAAAAAATTGAATAGGGGAATGAATGAGGCCATCAACACTGCAACTCCGCGAGAGGAGAGGAGAGTGGCCGTCGACACTGCAACTCCGGCCGTTGAGGTTGGAGCTAGTGCTGCTAGGATGTTGACGAAATAGGATGAGCTGGAAGCATACAATGAAATATCGGTACCGCAATTGCGTATCAGCGGTAATTTTGTGGTTTTTGGGTCAGCAGCGACGTGAAATTCCCAAAATACGACCGTTTCAGAAAATCACATATTTATCGTCGTGATATCAGTGAAATTTCAGATATCGGCCGATATTTGTCGATATTTGCCAATATTTGTTGTGAAAAAGAATTAAGAAATCATGCCACGATAACCGCGTCATATAAAATATCGTTCACGACACCCTGATATCGCGTCACCGCAACCACAACCGCAATTTTATTGCTTAGATGGAGGCAAAGGGAGCAGGTGACTGTGGTAGAGTCGAGGGAGGCTTGTAGAGAATGGGAGAACAGGAGGGCGGGAGAAGAGGCGAGGAGAATGGCTTGCAAAAAATTGTTAGGGGTATTTCTGTCTAATTATGCAAAAAATTTACTTAAATTATAACCTTCACCTCCATTACCACCCAAATTGGAGGTTAATAAAAATTAGGCTAATTGAGGTGAACGGAGGTGAAACATCAACCCCGATTCACCCTGTCAAGGTTAATAATTTTTTTTCCCAAACGAGGTGAATCAATTGATTCACCCTTGTTAACCCCCTTTCACCCCAAAACAAACAGGCTATAAGTCTCCATTTAGGAATGCATTTTTCACATCAAGTTGGAATAATGGCCAGTCTTGATTCACAACAATTTATAACTAGACACGTACTATATTGAGCTTTGCTATAGGAGCAAAAGTTTCTCAGTAGTTAATCCCATATGACGCAAAAGTTTCTCAGTAGTTAATCCCATATGACTTTGTATACTCTTTTGCCACCAACCTTGCTTTGAGACGTTCAACATTACCATCAGCTTTCTGTTTTACTGAAAAAATCTACTTGCATCCTACTGTGTCTTCTTCTAGTTGGTATGGACCTGGATTTTATCAAGAGCTGTCACAGAATCTTGAAATTTGTGAGACAGATTTGAATAGGACATGTAGTTTTGTAGGTGATGTTGAGTGCATGGCCAGGCTCCTTTCCTTTGAGCAATAGGAAGGTCTAAATCTGGATAATGATCTGTCACCATATCAATATCAAATATTGAACTAGTTTCTGCCTTGCCATGTGCACTTTCAAGGTTAGTTGAGCCAGAGTAGACTCCTGGTTTTGCTGATGTTGAGCAGGCTGTTGGGGTTGCCTTTTCCTAGTGTAGACTTTTATGGACTCATTAGGAAGGTGGAGGTGATCTAGGTATACGGTTGGTGATAAGGTTGGGGAATTGGATGTCTCACTGGTTGAGGTTGGAGAGTTATGTGGCACACGGGTGTTAGTCCTTGGTGGGGGACATATAGGTCTAGATAACCTTGGGCTAGAGAGACATGTAAGGACAGGATCAATAAGAGAACCCCGCTCTTAATTCTGCATTTCGCATGTTTTAGTCTCCCCTTGGATTGCAGAATTGGAGAAGGATGACCGATTTTCAAAAAAAGTGATAGAATCTTTTGGTATCAGGAGAAAGGGTATAAATGTTTTTCTCTTGTGTTCTCAAATATAAATAGCCAATACAAACACTCATTGAATACTATCCTGATTCCCATCTGATTCTGATAACACATGTTCCTTTTAGAATTTTTGGATCCACTGCATTCATTCATATCTATCCTCACAGTAGGGGAAAACTTGATGAAATTAAAGGCAGCAGTAACAATAAGGACTTATGCCTAAACTACGACAATCTGTTCCTTAAATCAAGAAATTAGATGTACTACAGAATCTGTTCTTAAATTAAGGAACTAAACATACTGAAGTATCCTGGAGGACTAGTTTGATTTTTCACACAAAGCCCTACTGAGCATAGATATTGGGCATGGATCTTCCAAATATAGTACATCACCTCCACTTCCAAGGCCATCAGCAGGAGAGAGCAAAAAATAGACTCCATGGGATGCCATTAGACAAACTATGGATTGCCAGACTGCAAGAAACTCAAGCATTCATTATTGCAAATCCATGCTAAAAAAATGATTAGGTAACTTAGAAAGGAGGTGATGCTGGGACCAATACCACCTAGAGGAGGAGCAATCTTTCAACATATGGATGACATCCTCTAGTGGATTAGAACAATGAGGGCATTCCATGCTATCAGCAAAACCTCTCCTAGCTTCCTCCTAATTTTGTTGGTGAATATTTTGCTATTTACTTTTTATCTTTTGTCTTTTCCGTAAAGATATTAACAGCTACTCTTAACTTGCCAATTTCCACAGGGAGGCATTTGATTTTGGGGGCAATTGGCGGAGTCTCAGTTACATTTGCTTTAGTCAATGTTCAATCTCAATTTGCATATTGTATGGATGGTGAGCTGTCCATTTACCTAATTATCTTGATTTTGATCTCATATTTTTAGCTTCATGATCTTGTAGTTAATTATGGCCAGGCATTGATTCTCTCCTATTTAGGCTTGGATGTGCTTGAGGACAATCCACAAATTCTCTCTTCTGACGCCTCGGACTCACCGGATGAATTAAGCCAAATCTTGACACTGGCAAGGAAAATCTGGCTGCCTGTTCTTTTGGTTGTCACGGTCTTGACAAACTGGGAATATCCTGTTGTTGTTGTGGTCAAAGCTGTTCTGCTTCTCCTGAGCACAAAGCCCAGACCTTCTTCAGTATATTTCTTTGTTGAGAAGGTTAGTACTTAGTAGCTGTAGTAAAGTCATGTAATTCAGTTCTTTTTATTTTAAAGACCTTTAAGATGCATGCAATTTCACTCAGGAGACGCAGGCATACATATTTAGTCAAATCTTGAAGCTGCATGGATTGGAATCTGGTTCTCTTCATGTATTACGCATGAGGACATGTGCATAGTATCACTATTCTGGACATAAATGTAAATGAAGATAAGGAATGTGAGAAGAAATCAGTTGATGAGCAAGTTTATTTGCTGATATGTTAGCCAAATCTGTATTATTACCACCTGCATATCTTGAGCCATCAGATAGTTCCTTTTGATAACCGCCCATATTTCTTCTTATATTGAAAGGAATTTTTTTAGGTCGTTTACATTTTCACCTTCTTTGAAGACTTAAGAGCATACACCAAGCCCTCATATATGGAAGTATTCAAATGGACTTTGAAGAGACTCTTTCCTTTGCTAGCCTCCAAGTCTATCCTCATTAATGGTCTCCATCCATCTAATGACGTCGCCGGCACCTGTCATAACCCATAGTCTACACTAAATCGTGAATTGGAAAGTTTGTAGATTATCCTTTGTTCATTGTAACTGCCATGGAAATTCTGGACATAAAATATAGATCTCTGCCGGCACATGCAATTTTCACCACTTCCCACAATCTTACTTTTTATCTTTTTGATGACAAAGTTAGACCTGCCTGTTCACTTGAAAGAGCAGTCAGAAGGGTAAATTTTACCCACCATCTCCATCTGTTCCAGGCCAGCACCCTCATTATCAATTGTCTAGAGTTTGCGAAAGTTTACTTTTGCTGTCCGCAAGCATTGAAGAGGTAAGAACGACATACCCTCTCTTTTCATAGTTGGCACAGAAGCAACTTAAACACACAACTACTGTCCCAGTATTAGATAATTAGTTTATTGTTTCTACTCTAGAATTCCCCTTTTATCCAACTTTGTCTTAGGATCCATTTTGTTCCTTTAATCTGACTCGGTATAAATCCGTTTCCTTCATTTTTCTGATGTAATATGAAAAATTAAACGAGGAGAACAATGCCTTACATAGTCATCTTCTTCATTCCAGCTCATCAACATATTCGCCTCTCAAGTCAGCTTGGATGATGATGTACCCCATTGTTAGGCTTCTGATGTCGCAAGCTCTAAAGCTAAATTACTAATAAAATATGAATGTGGTAGCAACAGCACCCGTTCATGTTTTGATGGTGATTTTGTAAAGACCTCCAATTGTTGGTCTGAACCTTCTGATTACATTTTAGTGTAATTTAATTAATTTCTGGAGGAACTAAAAATATATGATGTCAGATTTTATTAAACGTTTGGGAATCATCCATGACCATTTATTGGTGATGAAATCCTCCGTGAGAAGAAGTCTAGTAATTTGTAATTCCAACCTGTAATCTAGGAGACAACGATGCAGGTAAGTTGTTGATGGATGTGGCAATACTGAGACGTGATGGCTGTACTATTCTTTAGCTCAGACTTCTATTTTCAGTGGGACTTGGGCGTATAGTGAGATTCTAACGCAATGGCTGTACTATTCCCTATCTCTATTATTATTTTTTGGATTAATCAGGATGGAGTGCTTATTAATATCTGTGCAACTCATAGTAGTCCAGGATCTTTGAGACTTGATGAGTGGTGATTAGGGCTGGCTAGTTGACTATGGCAAACCTACAGAGCTGAAGATCTTCTCTTCCTAATTATTATTGAATGAGCATTATAATTAGTTGGTCTAATTTGGTTATATGTTGCAGTTATGCAATCGGTGTTCAGGTCAAGGACCTTACTTCTACAGATATATGGTGAGTTTTTGCTCCATGAACTGTGTTCCTTCCATTTGTTAATTATCACAGAGGAGGAAAAGGCGACAAAGGAAAAGAGGAAAAGAAGATGAAATATTGCTGACCGTGTGCTGTTTTACAGACGCCGTATCTCACAGAAGTTGATGTCAAAGATTATAAGCTCATCTGCCTGGCCAGAGTACAGATAAGAGATCAAAGGTTTATCTTAATTGGAATTCTGGGTGGCTGGTGGGTTTTGCCGTCATTGGACTGGTCACCTTTTCATGAAGTATTATCTGTTCTTCGAAGTTGTCAGCGGAGTTTTGTAGAATCAGTGAGAGTTGAGGTAACCCACTTGTAACTGCTTATTAGCCTTTGTTTTAGCTCGCAGTAAAAGTGGTTTTAGCAAAAAATGGAGAATTTTCTTTGGGTTTTTACCTCTGCCTTTTGTTGTAACCTATCGTAATGTTAACCAGGGGAAACGCTCACAATATTCTTGAGTTGTAGATCACGGGACCAGACACATCTTGTGAAATCTGATTTCATGTTATGCACCTTTTGTCATCACAATTCTGCAGTTAATTTAGATAAATTTGCATCAAGTTTCCTCCTAGAAGGCGTAATTTTCTTGGATGTAATATACCGCTTCAAATGTGATGATATATTAATATGCTGTACATCTTAATAACTCCTGTGCCTAAGTTACACGAGTTTGTTTCTTCTTCTACTTCTGTCTATTACTTACGCCTCCACCCCTCTCTGTCTCTCTCCCCCCCCCCCTGCTTATTATACATTATCGTATGTACTCGGCGCATTTCTGAGTTGACGTTGATTATTCATTGTTGTTATTCCATACAATTCAGTCTAGTGGTACTGGTACTACCTCATTAATTCTTCTAATGGAAAGTGGTACTCTAAGGTCAGAGAGAGGAAGGAGCCTTCCCTGAAGCTATACAGAATTGAATATATATATATTTATTAATGTAAAAGTCTCTCTTTTACTCTACACTTTTTTTTGTTGCTAAAGATGTTTTAGTTAAAGGTAACAAATTTTATGTTGTAACAATAATTAAATGTTACATTGCATCACAAGATCAATCAACACAACGATATCCTCAAACAATTAATTGTTGCAATTGAGCACAATGCTGACGAGCGACACCAAGCCTATTGTAACGCACAATACATAAGCAGGGATTTTATGGTTTTGTCTGTGCATGTCGGCAACGACATTAAGCACGGAGTTCAAGTTATCAGGGGCGGGGCGGCAGCCATGGCGAGACATGTGATGCTGATAGCCCGACTCTGGGGGAGGAATTGTCGTGTGGTAGTGCGCTACTTCGCGTCTTGGAACATCAAGGCTATGGTTGGTATTGTGATTCGGACTCCGTAGCATGCGTTAGAACCGCCTATGTTTGCTTTCCCCATTCGTCTTCTAAATTCGTTCCTTTACAAAGGCTGGTGCCATTGGACTTGTAAACACGGTTCCTGCGGATTTATCATATACGAGGGCAAACAATGATCAAGAAAAAACCAAGTGTGATACCGTCAAAAGATTATAAAATTGATAATGAATGAAAAAAAAAACTTAATCAATAATAATGGTGGATAATAATAGTTCTAAGTTCTAACATAAAATGAATAGGAAACACATGCTATCAATCAAATGCCAATATAATTGACATTTTTTGTTGAAAATAGAATGAAATGTTTAATGTTCCAACAATTTTTTAGGGTCTTAGAGAAACAAAGAATAATGATATATATATATATATATATATATATATATATATATATATATATATATATATATATATATATATATATATATATATATTATTAATTTTTACGAAGTGATGGATCATACATTTTTAAATAAGATAAAATAGTATGCTATCAAACAAGACTTTATGTCTCTCAAAAATTCATCTAAATTATCATGTGAGTTTAGACCGACTTATAGAAAGGAGAGAGATTGGTTCTCCATAAACTTAAAGAATGCATCCCTAAATTTTAGTTGTGCTAGGAGCTTCATAATTCTTTCTTCAAATATTGCTAGGCTAGAGAAAGAATTGTTGCATCTTTAGGAATTACTAGTAACTGATGATAATGTCGCGTCGATAGTAGACATAGAGAAGGAATTTCACCATATGCTACCATTAGAAGAAGTGTATTGGGAGCATAGATCAAAGGACAAATGGGTATTTGTTGGAGACAAGAATACTAAGTTTTTCCACCATCATACTTCTTAGAGACGAAGGAAGAATGCTATTCTCAATATTTAGTTAGATGATGGTTCTTTAAGCTCTAATCCTAGTACTATTAACAACTCCTCTATCTCTTTTTTCCAAAATTTATACGCTAAGGTATATGTGGTTCCAATCTTTGATAATTTTAGAGTTAACAACTCACCTATTAGTTATGAACATAATAACTCTATTAGTGAAATCCCCTCATACTCTAATTTTTTTTTAATGTCCCTTCTATTGATGCCTTTAAAAACTACAGTCACACCTACGAAAACCTCCTAGGTAGTAGTGCTTCTAAACTTGCTAGTTGGCAAAATGAACACCTTTCCCACACAAAGAGATTTGAGGCAATTAAATCAACTCTCTCTTCTCTACTTATATACTATGTATCTAGCTATCTTATCCCTAAAGGTATGTGTCTTGAACTATAGAAGCATTAGAGGAACTTATGGTGGGGTCATGTCAATGGGGAAAACATATCATACATACTTCCTAGGATTTCATTTGTTAGCCTAAATCGGCAGGAGGCTTAGGAATTAGAATTCCATAATTAGCGAATCAATCCTTAGTGGCCAAACTTATTTGGCATTTCTTATCTAACTTGAAAGATGCTTAGGCAAGATTACTTACTCCTGAATATCTAAAAGGACAAAGTTGTTGGGACATCAAATGCAAAAAATAATGATTTTCATGTTTGGAAGTCTATGCTCCAAATTAGAGATGTCATCATGCCATTTGGTGTGACCATAGCCGGCACGCAATTTAAACCCTCTTGTTGTCAATTGTAGCACTGGTAAATAGGGTATCGTTCTAGGCCGGGGATTGAGAGGGCTCACCTCTAATTAACTAGCTTGGAAATAAAACTACAACTAAAAATAAAAATCCTAAATAACACAGAATAAATAAATAAGAAAAATACTAATAGGGGTTATAAAATAATAATAAATGAGTAAAATAAAGTAAGCTAATAACGATAATAATGAAAATGATAGGAAACCGCAGATATGAGAAATATGTTAGGGAAATAAAAATCCACCACTGGATTAGGTTGAAATATAATATTTATTTCTAAGTCAATATTTAATCGTGAGAAAGAGATCGACCAAGTTGCACACCAAACGCAGGTCCATACACCTTATATTACTTCCCTTAATTAATTAATACGACCACGTGCCTATATTAACCCTATTAAATACTAGCAGTATAGCAACAACATGCGGCTCCTATATTTAACTAGATTTAATGCATTAAGTATAAGTGGAAGGCTGTCAATCTAAGTACCCAGACTAGTACAAAACGCATGTCTAGCTGTATTTCCTATCCTTGACCCACACGTATCGAAACGTTTTACCACTTCGGTTAGAATCACAAAACGATTAGATGAATTGTTATCTAACCTAGCTGCAATTTATACATATAAATTCTAGTATATTTAGATGGCCACCTAGCAGGCAATAATCCTACATACTGTCACTTATGAGGAACCAGAACAAGACATGCACCAAATAAACTATACTTGACAGAATCACACATATAAACGATAGCAATTAATATAGAGTCAAGAAACAATCTCACGAAACAAAGAAAATAAAATTATAATTCAAATCCTAATCCAGGGTTTCAATTTATTCCCTAACAATAAATAATCAGCCAGCCATAATTATATAATTAATTACATAGAAATATATATCTAAAATATAAATTAAAAATAAGAGAAAAAATAATCGAAATTAATTTTGGATAAAAGTTCAAGAATTTATTCAGATAAAAATTAATTTTATCTGAAATAAATTCTACCGGTATAATTTTCTTCTTATTCTCTCTTCTTGGCGCCTCAATTTTCGTGTAAGTAATTCTCTTTTTCTTTTTCTTTTTCTCGGCTGACGGCTGTTGCTCGTTCCGTGCGCTGATGGATGACGTGTCGCTCTCCTCTAACGTGCGCTTCGTCCTTTGCTTTTCGTCCCACATAGCCTGTGAAGGCTCTGCCTTCTACCGTACTCTCGACCGCACACCCTGACGTGCCCTGCGTCTCCTCACGCCCGCGCCTGAGAATGCTGTCGCTCGTACTGCCGCTCGCCCCTGTCTCCCCTCACGCCTGTGAAGGTTGTTCCGTCCTTTATTTATAACGTGTCTGGCAGCTTTTTTTTTGTCTGTGCCACGTCAGCCCTCAGCTGACTCTTCTTCTCGTGCGCCGTCTTCTATTTCTTTTTTTTTTCGCGACCACTCCACGTCAGCCCTATGCTGACTTTTCTTTCTCGTGCGGCGCTCCTGACTGCTGCCTCTCCTTTTCTTCTACCTTCATTTTAAGTCCTGTTCGGCTTCATTTGGTTCTCTTTTTTTTTCCAGGCCTTTGGGCCTTCGGCCTTTGGCCGTTGGTCCAAAGGTCTTATTTCTTTTTTTTTTCTTTTATTTAAAAATGAAAGCTGAAATAAAATTCAACAAATATTAATAAATAATATTTTATTTATAAATTTACTTAATTTATATCATTTTAGCTCAAATAATAATATTTATACAATTTTTACCACTTAAGCATAAAACAATAATTATTCCCCTATATTAGATAAATAAACTACCAAAAACTAAGATTATAAGGGTATAAAATGTGTCAAAATATGAACTCATCACCATTCCTCTATTAGCAAGTGGTGAATGGGTGCTCTATTCATGTGTGGAATGAACCTTGGGTACCCCTATTTCTTATTGCAAAGTGTAAGGGTACCCTCATGCACACAACCTTATCTACCATGTTTCTAATATTCTTCTAGCTCAACCTCTTAGGGGGAATTTTAGTCTAACTCACTATTATTTCCCCCTTTTGAGGTTCAACATATTCTCAAAATTCAACTAGTGGATAATTCTAATTTCAATGCAGACTTTTTGGTTTAGAGACCTCACCTAAATGGAGCTTTCTCCTCTAATACTACATATAGAATCATCGACAATTCCTATTATTCAACCTCTCAACCTTTTCCATCCCATTCAATTACAAACATGACTTAGGGAAAATATTGGAGACATAAGGAGAATATTCCTAGAATATACTTATTTTTATGGAGATTTCTCACTAAATCCGCTAACATAAGGAGTGAAATAGCACTCAAAGTTTAAGGTATTGATAATACCTTTCCTTTATGTTGACCCCATGAAGAATCTTCACCTCATCTTTCCCTCCACAATAGTATCTCTAATCTGATATGTTTCAGAGTGCTTCATTCCTTCAAATATAATTTGGATAATCATTTTCATAGCCTTTTTTTTATCATTTGGTTCTTAAGTATGAGCTCTCAAATTATCATTAGTTGAGTTTGTCATATTCTTTAACCAATCTGAAAACTCCCAAATAAAATTGTCTTTGAAGATAATGTGTTTAATATAAGTGGAATCATAAAAGTTGTTTGCCAATACTTGGATTACACACCTCCTTAATCCTATAATTCAACCATCCTTCATGATATGATAGTTCCCAATTATCAACTCGATCTACTCTATCCGCAAGTGCACATACTTAGAGTAGTACTAAGCTATTATCCTACAAGGACTAGAGAGTGAGCACCAGAATGGTGATACGACCATTCTATGCTTATTCTATTGATTGATATAGAAGTGGTGAATAAGTAAATGTGCATGTAAAATATTCAAACTAAAACTAACACTGGGTGAAAGGTGTCTCCTAGATAGAAAAAGGGTTCACACTTTAGCTAATCCCCTTAATCCCTCCTTAACCTAGAACCCTAATTCACATCATTTAGTCCACTATATCAATAAAGGTATGAAGTGCAATTCTCTCTCAAGCCACCACATGCTATTGCCTATTGAGACTCAACTATCTATAGCATAAATGTTAAATAGACAGTGCATTATGATTATCTCTAAGTCCTCTCTTTTAGGTTGTAGAGATTGATCCAACAGCTCTTGACCTTATGGTTTGGACTCTAGTCATGCTAATGCAACTCGATTTGACTAAACTTGCAAATATTGTTGGAGTTTCTCAATTTGATAAAAGGAAGTTGAACAAATTTTCAGTTATGCCAATTAACAAAAAATAAAACACATATAACTATGAATGCAATTAGAATTTTGAATGGGTCAAGCATTCTCAAAGCATTTGGATTGGGGGGTCTGCCTTCACCTTAGCACATATTTAAATATCCAATCATGATTTTAATTAAGCACATATTCACACATAAAAGAGCATTTATCATTCAATCAAGAAATTAAGGAGATGAAAAACACAAGATAGAATGCCCTTTTATTTGTAAAATAGGAGTGCACCATTCAATTGCCTTGCTTGGATTGCAATGTTAGGATCTAAGGAATGAATTATAGATGGATTGAAAATGAGGAATGGATGAGATAATGAATAACCCTAGGATCACTCTTTTGTACCTCCTAAGTTCATTTAAAATGTTCCAAAGAATCTCCTTAAAGAGTTAAAAGAAATCATTATATATGCAATTAGGAAGGTTGACATGGGTTTATCGATTAACATAGGGACCTTGTGTCATGTTCCTTTCATCCGTGTTGTTGGATGTGGTTGACACTACCATGCCAATTGACATGGTAGGGTTGTGTTAACTCTCAGGCTATGAGATTTTTGACAACTTTGATCATGTAGCATATTTTGGCCATAACTTCTATGTTCGACCTTTGAATGAGATGATTTTTGATAAGTTAGAAATATATCTACAACTTTCATGTTTAAGCCTTTTCCAAATTTAGATCAAATCATTGTTTAATTTGCAAATCTTTTTACTCTTGCATAATTTGAGTACTCATTCATGCTTTTGTTATGTTCCAAGTGTTGTGTTTTAGCTCCTTTTGATCCTATTTTCTCCAAATAACTATAAAATTTGATAAAAAATAGTAAAAAAGAATAAGTGGAATAAATCATGAAAAAATAATCAGAAAGTTACATTAAATACTTACATTAAAGCTCCACTTGACAAACATAAATCATACATATCACAACTCTCTCTTATTTCAAACCTTTGGACTTCTCCTCCTTCTAATTACATCAAAGTGAATGTAGATGTTTCATATTCTAAACTTGTAATAGGATTTTTATGTGTGATGAGAAATTGGGCTAGTACAATACTACTTATCTGGGAAGATTACCAATGGCAACTATTAATAAAGTCTTTGATCTTCAATCAAAAGGTCTTGCTTGCCAGAAGGCATTAAAATAGCAACACCAGTCATTTGCTTCATGTGATAATTGAATATGACTACCTCATAAATGTATAGATTATCAATGATACCTCCACATGGCACATGTATATTGTGGAAACTCCATAAGATTTTTGAAAAATGTAGGAAAATCCTTTAACATAACAAAAGATTTCCTAGTTACATACATTTCAAGAACTACAAATTATTTCGTTGACTCACTTGCAAAATATACAACTAGAAACTTGGTTCAAAGCCTATACTAGAATAAAGTACCATTTGGTTAACCTTAATCTTAGATAATATCTACCTCTTTCTTAAGACGTATCATCAACATGTATCTTAACCACTGTAATTCTTTTTTTTAGTATCCTTCACTAGGCATTACTTCACAGTTGGTTGCTCCCTCTTCTCCCCTAATGATTACTAAACACTTACCTGTCCAATGCTCACTTTCTTGATTAATGATCATTGATTTGTCTAGTTTAGTCTATTGCCCTTGCATGTTCTTGATTTTTTGCTTAATTTTAACCATGTTTTCATGTAATTTTATTCTCACCTACAGTATTAAGGCTCAAACTTTCACGTTTCTGAAATGCCCCAAAACCTAATTTTAAGAATTTTAATTAAATAAGGATTTATTATGGAAATTAATTAAATACATCATTTTTATTGAAATAAAAGGGGATTTAATTAGGGAAATTTAAGAAGAAAATAATAAATATTTTTATTAGAAAAATTTGGGTATTTTGTTAATTAAAATGGAATTTATGAAATATCTTTTAAAATCCTAAATTAGCCTTAAAAGGGATTTAAATATTATTTTATTTAGATATTATTATTTTTAAATATCCTAAATATTCAAATTAATTTAATTGACTACAACTCACCTATTTCTCTTTTTCCTTTTTTTCTTTTTCTTTCTTTCTTTTTTTTTTCCTTCTTATTCTTTTCTTTTTCTTCTTTACCCTGATTGGGCTTGTCCGTGGCCCAATTCTCCTCTTTCTGTTTCTCCTTTCCACAGCCCGCTTCTTCCCTTCTTTCTTTTCCCCTACCACGGCCCGTCTCTTTTCTCTTCTCCTTCGGCGGCCCGGCATGCTGTGTTTGATTTAAATGCTCCCTCACTGCCCGACCAGCCGGTTCCCCTCTTTTTCTTTTCTTTCTTTTCTTCCCCAGACTACCGGTCCAATCCTTCTTCTTCTTCTTCCTTCCTTCCTCGTCGTCGACCTGTAACTTCTTCCCTCACTTGCACTTGGTTTTTCACCGTCGATCATGCCCCATTAAATGGTTTTTCCTCTTCTCCCTCCTCCCCGTCGTTTCGTCGGCCATGCTGACCCAACCCACTCCCCCTCTTCTCGCGCAGTTCCTCCTTTTTCTACATAATACCTTGCCACGTTTTTCTTGAATTTTAACGGCAACCGTCGCTGCCAGTGAGCCTAACCGACCTGTCCGATCCTCCCGTTCTCCCTTCTGACCTTAGCCCTCCCCTTTTCTCTATAAATACCCCAATAATCTACCTTGTATTGAGATTTTAGTTTCTTACCCTGAAAACCCCATTGTGAGCCGTCGCCACTTCAGACCCCGTTTCCGCCGCCATCGGCCAACACCGCCGCCCTCTCTGCCCACCCGATTACTCCCTACACCGCCCTCTAACTAACTACACTACCCATATCCCTCGATTTGCCCTACACAAGCCACCCTAGTTGTGTAAAGTTTCTTCCCCGATCAGCCTTCCTTTCACCTCTGCCACCCTTCACATCGTCGTCCACCACTACTTTCGCCACTGCCACTACCCCTTTCACCTCCCAAAAACCCCCGCAGGCCCTCCTTTAACTCCCCCTACTCTTATTTTTCTCTTCCTCCCTCTCCTCCTCTCTTTCTCTCCTTTTTCCATTTCGGTCACCACCACTGCCGCTGTACGCCGCCATCTTTGGCTGCGCCGCCACCCTCATTCTACTCCTCTCCTTCTTAACAACCATAACCACCCCTACTCCCACCCTTATTCTTCTTATCTTTTTCCTAGCCTTCAAAATTTTCCCTTTTCTCCTCTTTTTTCGGCCATCGCCGCCACTGTCGTGCACCACCGCCGGTGCCGCCTATCACCACTAGCCTAAGGTGGAACCCTAAACCCTCTCAACCCTTTTACGCTATTTTTACAAGCTTTATTTATTTTATTTTATTTCCATTAATTTGAGTATATTATTATCATTATTATGTATTATTATTATTATTATTATTAATGTTACTACTATTATTATTATTAATGTTACTACTATTATTATTATTGAGGGCTAAAGCCCTATTCTATTTATTTCGAATTTATTATTATTATTATTATTATTATTATTATTATTATTATTATTATTTTCAATGTTAGTATTATTATTCTATATAGGGCTGAAACCCTATTATGCCTATTTAGAATTTTAGTAGTAGTATTATAAATACCATGTCTTATTATTATTAATATTATTAATATTTTTTATCATTAGTATTTGTTATTATTATTAGTGTTATTATTATTATTATTATTATTATTATTTATTAAGTGTATTATTATTCAATGTAGGGTCGAAACCCTACTTCATTTTATCTTTGATTATTATCATTACTATTATTACCGTTATGATTATTATTATTTTACAATATTATTATGGTTAATATTATTTTTTTTTGCATTATTGTTATTGTTATTATTATTATTATTATTTTGGTGAAGGGTCGAAGCCCTTATTTCACTTTCATTTCGAATTAGGTCATTTTCATTATTATTAGTATTAATGATATTTTTATTATGGTTATTATTATTATTGTTATTATTTTTAGTATTATTTCTAATATCATTATTATTATTGTTAGAATTAAATCTTCAAACCCTATATTATCAACTTTTACAATATTAATATTATTTCTTATATCTCTAGCAAAATTAGTAATTAGTTAATGTTATTTTTTTATTAATATTTTATTATTTTATTAAAAACATAGTCTTAGAATAAATTAGTAAATAATGATATTTTAGTAGGAGGGAATCTGATCTTTAGTTTTTCTCTCATATATAGTTGAGACTAATCAAAGCCTTAAGGAGGCGTAGGAGCGTACTCCAAGACCGGTGTCGTTTGAGGGTAAGAGTGTAACTAAGGCCTTATGTATGTTATGTGTATTATATGCTTTGGGTGCCTTATATAACATTGTGTTGTGTATCATTTGTTATTAGTTGACTATTTTATGTTGACTATTCTATGTATGGAGCAGCTTGGAGTAAGGTATGATTATGTACCTCCTTATTGTATATGTTGATATGTATATATGGTAAAAAGTTGTGGAATGTGATGTAATGTGTTGTGACCCTTTAGACATGCATGTGAGGATGTTAAATGTGATATGGTGTAGGGGAAAGGATAAAAAAAAGGGAAGATGGGAAGTAAGTTGACCAAAAGAGAAAGAGTTTGTTCAAAGGGAGTAAGTTGACCAAAAGGGAAAGAGGTTGACCAAGGAGAGTAAGTTGACCAAAGGGGAATAAGTTGACCAAGGGATATTAGTTGACCTAAATAATTTAATGATCCATGAGTGGAGGAATAAAATGGGGATTTTAAATAAAATAAAAGAATGGGAGAATCTAATCTATGGTTTTCATGGGAGAATCTAATCTATGGTTTTGCATGGGAGAATCTAATGGTGTTTTATGAGAGAATCTAATATGTGGTTTTGCATAGGAGAATTTAATCTATGGTTTTCATGGGAGAATATAATCTATGGTGTTGCATGGGGAAATCTAATATAGGGTTTCGTATGGCAGAATATAGGGTTTGTATGGTTGGAGCTAGGGTTTTATATGGATGGAGCTAGGGTTTTGTATGGATGGAGCTAGGGTTTTACATGGATGGATCTAAGGTTTTGCATGGAGGAATCTAGGGTTTCGTATGGATGAATTTAGGGTTTGCATAGGTGAATCTAGGATTTCACGTGAGAGTTTTAGGGTTTTGCATGAAAAGTTTGAAAGGTTGCATGGAGTGTGTAAAGTCTGCATCGGGGTGAATTTTACGTATGGAAAGTTGATTTGAGGTGTGAGGAAGGTGATGGAAGTATTGTTTGGGGGGTTTGAACACTTTGGATGAAAAATAGTACATGGAACAATATATGGGTACGTAGGAGACCGAGCTAAGGTTTGGTGTGGACAATTAGGGTTTGGTGTGACTACTTAAGGTTTTTGTGGTAGCACATGTAATTGGTGATTAAAGTGTGATGATGAGGGTGCAATCTATGGGTTGTGATGTGTGGAGTGTTAAAATGATTTGAGCTGTGTAAGATTGAGTAGGTTGGGCAACATAGGCCTAAATTAGGGTTCGGGATAAAACCCTAGAGTGAGATGTGGAGTGGACTTGGAAGTGTAAGGTAGTAGGCATTGACCCACATAAATAGGAGATGGAATTCTAATGTGAGATGGGATATAGAGGAAAGGATGTTGGGGCAAGTTGGGAGGTGCATGAGTTTGATGATATGGAACGAGTCTGTTGGAGGATAGGTGTGGGGAGAGTGAGTCATGCATGTCTAGGGTGAAACTGCTGAATAAGACACTATAAGACTTTAATCATTTAAAGTGGAAGATTGTTAAGCCGGGCCCAGACCAGTCCACCGGAAAATAATAGTGGTTAGGGCATTTTCCTTATGTGTGATCGATCCACCGGCGAATAATAGTGGTCAGCCATTGTATCTGTGCATTTCCGGTCCACCGGCTATAATAGTGGGGGATTTTGTGCTCAACAAACCAAACATAATTATGCTAAGATGTGGGAAATACACTAAGTACTTATAGTGAAATATCATGAGAGTTGGAGCTAGACCGGTTCATCGACGAATCATAGTGGTCAGGAGCTTTATGCCCTATATATTTCCGGTCTACCGGCAATAATAGTGGTCAGGAGCTTTTTGTCCTGTATGTATCCAGTACACCTGCTATAATAGTGGGATTCCCGTACTCGCATGGATTTGATAAAGAGCATGGTGTGAAATGAGTATGATAAGAGATTAATTAAGTAATTAATCCAGAATATAAATAGACCTTCGTATTTTTACTTTAATGATCGTATGCCATTATGTTATCATGTTGGACTTTATGCTCCTTTTATTATTCTGCATGGTGTATGTGATTTTGTGAGTCGACCTTAGTGCACGGTTACCTTACTCAGTACGTAGCGTACTGATCACCCTTTTCATGGGTGCTGCTCATTCCCACAAGAAGGCCCTTACTAGTATCCTAGGCATGTTTTACCTCATATATGATAGTATCAAGTGAGGTTGACTACCATTCCCCCTCTGCAGGAAAAGAGGAAAGTATTGTTACTATCAATCCCTTGACCTCAATATGTTAATGAGATAGTTTTGTTGATCACTTAACTATGGATAATTAATATGGTTGCATCTTTCATAGTTCTCAATCATGTGTAGCACACTTATGTAATTTCTTTCTCTAAGGTGGTCTTATGTGTTTAATTCCTTTCCCTAGTGATGTTTATTTGATACCTTACTTAATATGCAAGTATTGATCATCCTTTTTATGAATGTTGCTTACTTTCGCAAGTAGATAACCCTGTCGTTGACGTGCAAGTATTTGATGATCGGCTTAGAGACGTATATAACTATGTTGCTCTACCTATGGAAAGGTGACTTGTTGGGTTGTGAATATTGAGTCTAGGATATTTGGTAGTTAGTGCTTTTGTCTGGATACTTTATATACTCTTATTTCAATAAATGGGTTCCCTTTTATTATATTTTTATTAGCTTTGTACTTGAAGTTTATCTCCAAACATGTATCTCTATTTTATGAAATTCCTCTTGTTCCCTTTATCATATTTAAATCGTCGATATATTTTTCATTATAATTGGTACGAGAATGATATAGTAAATTAGAATCATATTAAGTATGGTGGTAATATCTAATTATTTTATGTTTAGCTTTTGTAATAAAAAAATCAATAGTAAATTTTGGAATATTACACCATGTTGTATCAAAACATAACCTAGTGCGTGACTTGACACATAACTATAAACCTTGAAATTTTTTGATGAAAATGACAAAGTTAAAATTGGTGTTCTAGTTATATGCTACTTCAACTCCTGAAATACAACCTCAGATATATTATCCTACTAAAATCTAGTGTCTACTTTAGAAGGTTTGTCAAGGGACGAAATATCTTTGAGAAGTCCTAAATAAAGTACTAGTAGAATATTATCAACCCCATGAAACTATGAACCTTAGAAAAGCTAGTTGATGTTCTCCACTCTGTGACTGCCAAAATTAGCACTAGATCCATGAAAACTCCTCCAACTGATACAACATGGCCCAAAAATGGAAGTTATCATAGCAAGAACTCGCACTTAGAGAGTTTGACATACAACTTGTGCTCTCTAAGGAGTAAAAAATAGTATGAAGATGCTATTCATGCTCCTCCCTGCTTCAAGAACACACTATGATACTATATTTTAACATCACTCTGAACTAGTTAAAGTATAGGAGTTAAAGCCTCATCATTAGGTCTATAAATATGACATGTGCATTGGTTAGCCCAGATGACATCACCACGATATCATAGTGTACATAGCATGTATTATAAGTCATCTTCATGATGTATACCTTTGTGATGCATAGTTGGTGATATCCTAATCTTAGGTTAAACTTTGAGAATATTACAATTTCCTAAAGCTTATCAAAGAGCTCATCAATCCTCAAAAGTAGATATTGGTTCTTCACTGTTATTTTGTTCAGATCCCAATAATTGATACACAAACTTAGACTCATGTCCTTCTGTACAGAGAGAATAGGTGATCCCTACAGATATATGCTAAGACAAATGTAATTGTGAGCCATCAACTCATCTAGTTGCAACTTTAACTTTCACAACTCTATTGGCACCATCTGATATGGTGATTTTAAAATAGGCTTAGATCCTAAAACTAGCTTAATGGATAAGTCCACCTCACTCACTAGTGGTATCCTTGATATACCTCCTTTAAAAAAATGTTAGGAAAATATCAAGCTACCAAAATATTCTAATGGTCATAGGTATGTGTTTAACTCCTTAACGCAAAATAAATACATAGTGTAACCTTTCTACACCAATATAAAAAGCATATGAAAATATATGACATTTGTTATAGGTATAGGCTTTCATATCCTATAGATGACCTTAGCACCCTAAGGTCCTTACAACATTACTTGATCTAGCGCATAGTCTATCACAACCTAGTATTTCCCCAACATATCAATCCCTAGGATCAAACCAAAATCCTATAAATCTATCTCAATCAAGTCTATATGGAAGTCTACCCCCCCATATATCTAAAACCATATCTGAATTGAGTCTAGTATAGTCCAACATATCCCCAAATGGAAAAATAATAGATTTCACTACACTAGCGGAAGGAGTTAAAAACAAATTTAGCAACACATGTGGTAGAAATAAATGAAAGTGAGGTAATTGAATCAAACAACACATACAATGGTAACAAAAGAATGGAAAATGTACCAGTCACTATGTTTAGGTGTTGATCAGGCTCTACTAGCTTGATGGCACTCAAGTGCCGCCTAACTATCTTCCCTAATATCCTCCACAATACCATCTACAACTCTAGGATTATATTCCTCCACCCTAATTAAATGGGTAATACCCCTTGTGGCCTCCCCTTACCCTCCCAAGGATGTATATTATCTAGTGAAGGTCCCTTTTGTTGTTATTGTTATTGATACACTTGCTACTAATATGTCTACTATTGAGGTGCAAGTGGTCCTCATGGCCGGTACTAACCCCTCTGTCTTTATGGAAAATCAAAGGATTTGTGCTCATCAACTTGCTAACCATATAATAAACATGTCTACCTTGACAATCCTTACCCAAATTATTTAACCCACAATGACGACAACCAAAAAGCCTTGGTTGTCCCAGACACCTAAACTCATCCCAACTATCCTTTAGATTGAAAACTCAAATATCCGCCCTTATGATGTTGAATCTTCCCTTTAAAATCTTATGCCTTAGGATTCCTCTTACCTAAGATATAAGCTTACTCCCGAAGCATAATAGTGGATACACACACCCACTCGTACAAAATAGAAAATCACACAAAATTACCATGCCTATATTTCTCCGAACATTGATGTAAATCCCCTCCTCGAAGTGAAAAACAATTTTAGCCTCTCTCACTACTATACTTGACACAAAAATCAACAATTTTTTCAACCACACATGGTATTACTACACTATCAAACTCCATTTAGTTAACTATATGAACTTCGAAAGTTTATCCTTCTTAAGGTTCTTGAGTTAGAATCGTGTATGAAGTACCATCTTGAAGTCTTCCTATAACATCGATGGTCCTCTTGAGCACAAAACCTAACCACCAAGTATATGGTAAACTTAAATGGAAGTATGCAACTATACTCACCGTCTTTACCTCTAAGTAGTCAACCGGTGTCAAATGGAACCAAACACTTGTAAACTACTTACAAAAAGGTTTGGAATTTAAAACTAACAAAGAATTTACATCAAATAAAATATAAGGAAGATTTTAAAGGATTGCAAGAGATAAAATCAATAGTGTTAATGCTTAAACAACCTTAAAAGAAAAACCTAAGACTTAAAGAATAAACCTTGATATATTAAGTCTTTATGTATCTGTATAAAATCTTCTCTTGTGCTTTGATACTTGATTGTTCTCTAAAATCTTACACTTGAAAGAATGTTTTAAACAAGTGTGGTTTGACATCTAAATTATTGGTTTAGTTCATGCACACTTAAACAAACACGTTAAAACCTTAAACATGTTTATTACAATCTCCCCTTTTGATGATGACAAAAAAAGAGTGCCAACATGAATAGATTAAATACAAAATTGAATCACAATGCAAAAAATACCTTATCCACTACCATTTGCACCTTAAATCAAATTACTTTGTCAGATTTCTCTCCTTCTTTTAGCATCAACAAAAGTTGAGAAGGGTAAACTCATGCTAGCAAGTTGCATACAAAGGATATAGAAATCTAAAAACAAAGGAGAAACTCCCCTAAATAGGTGTGTTAGTGAGAATTATAGAGGAATTTCCCCCTGAAAATATGCAAAGTATCATAACAAGAATGTAAAATTATAATATTTTATGATGTTAACATAGATCATAGTAAGGAAGCGTTAGTAGAAATAAGGACCATATAGCATAAAAGAGTCATCTCCCCGCAATAGCCCTGATCAACACGTGGTGCCTGCAATAGATGAGTAAGATGGTGGATTAAAATGTAGAGCTATAACAAAAGCAAATGGATATGCATTCTCTAAAATATCACAAGAAATCTGGGTAGCCTGTATGAAAGACTCATTTGTAATTAGATTTGATGGAATAGAATCATTAGCTAATGCATGCCCAGATCCAGTGCCTTTAGCAACAATATACCTAAAGGTCTCACCAATGCTAGCTCTAGTCTCAACATCAACAAGACGAATATCTCTATCTATGTCCATATCATCTTAGTATAGATCCTGGTGATGCAACTGGAAGTTAAGTTGAAATTGAGATTAAATAGTGCACACATCTAACTCCAGAGCATCCTAGTGCCTTTCAATGATAACTAATTTGGTGTCAAGCATCATATTCATGAGTAGAAGTAACTCCTGGATGCCATCCATGATCACTCTACCTTGAGCACCATAAGGAGGAGGTGTAATAGATGAAGAAGACTTGTTAGCTAAAGTTGATGCACCACCCGATGGAGGGATATTGGTAGAGGTTAAGGGATTATCTAAAGGTGGAGGAATACTTGCATCACCACCTGTAAGGTGCCGTTGAGTCATGTGTGTAACTGATATCCTATCAACATGACTCAATGTACATCAATCCCTCATCATGAAAACCATATGTTAAGCATCACCTCATCAAATATGTCTAGTCCAATATGAATATGGAGTGGAGTAGTATAAAAATCATCAAAAGGGCCTCCAAAATCACATAGGATCCATTTGATGAAGGATCTATATCACAAGATAACCTAATTATGCCTCACCATATGATCCATGTGCCTAAAGATATAGAGTCCAAATAGTACTTGGGTGCCTACTAGGATATGGTCAGCTCCATATCAATCCTTAATGATCATGTTTTCCCAAGATCCGACTTAAGGAAGAGAATTGAGTTGACAAAGTATTGTATCACCCTCTTGGAAGATGGAAAATAACAGGTGTTAGTAGTGCCTCCAAGAATAAATTGTCATATCAACATCTCAGATAAGACCACGTCATGTGTGCGAGTGCACATCACTTAGTGAAGGTCCTCTCTATATCGATATCATTAGATGTCCCCAAAATCCTAGCTAGTATAGCCTCATCTAATTCAATAGGAACATTTAGGATATGAGTGGTAATAGGATTATCGATTATATGAATAGTGAGGTTGGCATGAAAGATACAAACCAAATCAATATAGATTGGAGCACGAACCTTGAGAAGTGGTATGTGAAGGTTTGAAAGGGTATGCATGAAAAGTAATATGAACTGAATGTTGCAAGTGTTGACATTTATAAACTTCTTTGGAATAACTTTCTTACCATGGAAGTTTTTTACCCAACGCTACTGGTCATCCATTGTTTCAGAGAAGAATGAGGAATGAAAATAGGCCTCAGTGATCCTATATAATCTAAAAGAAGATCCAAATGTAGGTTAATCATTAGATTGATGGAAGGAGAAATAGGAATAAGAGTCGAACATGGGTTTCTATTCTCAGGAGGCGGTGGAGGGGATGCATGATTAGTAGAAGGATAGACATACTCATCTATCCTAAGTGGGATCTTAGTAGAATAATTGGGCAATGTATGAACCTTTTTGGGAGGACCCCGATCAATCCCCTACTCTTAGAAGTATTATCACCTATAGATTTTTGTTTAGTCATGGTTAAATAAATCAATAAACAACAAGGACTGAACACAAATTGAGAGGAACAAGACATAAGAGGTAAAAATCATAGAGGAATTTAGCCACAAGAAGATTAAATTTGTGAAATCAAAGGAAGTGAATGAAATAGAGAAATATGTGTTTTCTTAGACTAATATGAAGTATAATATAAAGTATACACCCTAAAAAAACCAATCATAACACCTTCAATCACAAAATGATGCTAAAGTAGGGTTACAACTTTTTGAATAATTCACTCATTGGTTCTATCCCAAATGTCATAATACAACCCCAAATGATGTTTGCCTTAGCTTTAACTATTCCTAGTGAGAAAAATGAGCCCTTAATAGTCTAATTTGGTGAAGGATTGAGATATTTAAAAGAGATAGAGGGAGGATAAAAGAAAGAATAGTTGAATGGTTTGTAAAAGTGAGGAAAGGGTTTGTTTTAGGTGAAAAATGATTTTATACACCGTAGATGAATAGGTTGATCATTTTGTGAAACCCGTTGACTACTCTTGCCTAGTTGACAAAAAAATTAAGCACACAACCCATCAACAAATTCCAAGGGACACACTGGTTTTCTTGACACATCAACTAGTGATACCACTAGTTAATAGGTCTCTTTCGGCTACAAATACATATTAATGGCATGATAAACTATTAATCCATGGAATTCATTATGTATTATAAACTTAAGTTAATAATGTTATTCACAAATCATGTAAGTATTTAGAGAATTAAATCACCTCATATCCAAGATATCAAAACATGATTCTAACATAGTTTTCATGAATTAAACACATCATTTATGCCCCAAATTATCGTATTCACAAAAATGAGAGAATTAATTGAAATTACATGAATGTCATCCCAATTTCTCTCTTAGTTGTTGTGAATTTTTCCTAATTGAGTGGTCTAGTGAAAGTTTCTCCTCACTAATGTAATGTATTTACAAAATATACATTCACATCCCTTTTCTCAACATAATCTCTAATGAAATGATGTCTTATCTCAATATTCTTAGATTTAAAGAGTTGGAAAATATTCCTAGTGAGATAAATTGCACTAGTGCTATCATACCTTATAGGGATTTTATCAAGTGACTATATATTTTTCTTCTATAATTGAAAATGTAACACTAGATTGTTTCTTACTATGCTAACTAACTAGGGCTTTTCCTAAAAATTGACAAGTACCCAAAGTGCTCTTCCTATCAACCTTGAACCCAATAAAATCAACATTAGAATATCTAACAAGGTCTCAAAGGGTATTAATAGGGTAAAACAAATCTAGGTTATGAGTGCTTAATAAATACCTAGGGATGGTAACGGGGCGGGGCGGGTCAGGGATGGGGACCCATCCCCATCCCCGAACTCGATAAGCAAAATTATTCTTGAACACACCCTGATCCCCATTTTTTCTTATCGGGGAATCCACAACCTAATCCCCATAGGGATCAAATCCCCATACCCAACCCGATCCCCGAATAATTTCTCATCCCCAACCTTAAAAGCCAACCTAATACCCGAAACCTGACCCCATCCCTCATACCCAATCTTATTTTCTTTTAATATATTTTAATTTATATTCTATATAAAAATTATATATATAATTTTGGGGTGGGTTCGGGGATGGGGACCCCAAATCTGTCCCTAAAAAAATCCTCGATAAGAATCCTCAAACCCGAATCCGATCCCCAAAATCTTTCCCCTAACATGAACCTAAATGGGAAATCCCCAACGGGCCCCCAAACTCACAGAAAAAATTAGCATCCCTATAAATACCTAAGGATCCTATTAACAATTATTAAATGAGATTCATTAGGATTATATTAAAACCTAACACATAAACAAACGCCAAACATGATATTTAACCTAGATGTTGTAAGGTAAAAAAGTGATCCAATCATACCTGGATAGCATTTTTAATCAACTTGTTTACCTCTTCATCCATGTGTAGATTTATGGTGGTGGTCATGGAAGTACCACAAGTATTTCTCTCATTCGTCCCAAACTTCTTGAGCAGCTCCTTGGTGTAATTTTCTTACTTGAAAACTACCTTTTTCTTATTTTATTACACTTTAAGTACTAGAAAGTATATCAACTCCCCCATCACGCTCATCTCAAATTTAATGCACATCATCTTAGAAAGCTTCTTGCACAAGGATTCATTTGTAATACTAAAGATGATGCCATCAACATAAATTTGAGCAAGTAAGAGATCTTTCTTAGTTTTTCTAACAAATAAAGTTCTATCAATTTTACCACTTTCAAATCCCTTTTTATTTAAAAAAATTACTAAGACGTTCATACCAAGCCTTAGTGAGCTTGTTTGAGGCCATAAAGTACCATTTTGAGCTTTTAAACATGGTTAGGCTTTGAGTTATCTCTAAAGCAAGGAGGTTGTTTGACATAAACTATTTCCTCTATAAAACCATCTAAAAATGTATTTTTCACATTAATTTGATATAATGTAAATCACATAAATGATGAAAATACAATTAGCATACTTATAGCCTCAATTTTAGTTACTAGGATAAATTTTTCTTTAAAGTCATTACCTTCCTCTTTGTTATACCCCTTGGGAACCAATCAGACTTTGTTTCTAACCATAATACATCTATCATCTATCTTATTCCTAAAGACCCATTAGTCATAATGATGGCTCTATTATGAGGCATATAAACTATTTTCCAAACTTGATTTCTCTCAATTAGTTAAGCTCATCTTAGCTTACTATGATCCAACTTACATCGTTTATGGCTTTCAATTGAGAATTAGGTTCCATTTGAGATACAAATGCTAAATGATTGTAAATATTACTAATTGAAGAATGCTAACAACTCCTCTTATTTGATCTCTAATGATAAGATATTGAGGATTCCCATAAGTGTATCTCTATTCTCTTGGGAGATCATTTCTTTGTTCTTCCTTTTGTTTTTGAATTGGTGAACCACCATCATCTACTACTTCTTCTTCTTAGGTCTCATTTGATCTCAACTCATATTCCAACAAAGTATCAACTTGAATCAAATATCCTAAATCATCTTCTTTGGAACCCTACACACTTGAATAAGATTTTTTAAAGACAACATATATGGATTCTTCAACTAGCATAGAATTCTTGTTAAAAATTTAGTAAGCCTGACTATGTAATGAATAGATAATGAAGATGCCTTCGTCCTGTTTAGAGTTAAACTTAACTAAATTATTTTTCCCATTGTTTAATATAAATCATGTGTAGCCAAATGTGCAGAAATATCACATATTTGGCTTCTTACCCTTTTAGATCTAGTAAGGTATCTTCTTGAATATTGATCAATTTAGAACATGGTTCATGAGATATTTTTTAGTAGAAATTAATTCATCCTATAAGTACTTGGGGATCTTGGATTCACAAAGCACCATTCTTTAAAATTCCTCCAAAGTTCTATTCTTCCTCTCAACCGCACCATTTTATTGTAGAGTCCTTGGCGCCAAAAAGTTGTGATTAATACTATTTTGATTGTAAAAATCCATGGGTGTGGCATTCTTGAACTCTTTTTCATGGTCATTCCTTATAACATGGATAATAAAATACTTTTCTACCTAAATTCTATTAGCAAGCACAAGAAAGGTATTAAAAGTATCATATTTAGTAGAAAGGAAAAGAGTTAATGTATAACAGGAGTAGTTATCTACTATGATAAATGTATATTTACAACCACCCGTGTTACATATTTTCATAGGCCCAAATATATCCATATGTGACAATTCAAGTGGTTTAGATGTGGTTACACCATTTCTGTGTTTGAAATAAACCCTATATTGTTTTCCCTATTGAAATGCACCACATAATTGATCTTTTGCGTAATTTAACCTAGGAAGATCACACATTAGCCCTTTTCTAGCAAGTTTACCAAGTAATTTTATGCTGCCATGTACAATTATTTTATGCCACATCCATGAATCATTATCTCAATCATTTAAGCATACATTTTGTAGTTTCAATGATTTATCACTTGAAATGTATAAATCGTAGAAAGAGGTTAAATAAATACAATATATCTATCAACCCCATTAGATCTCATGTAATGTGAATTTAAAAAATTTACCATATAACCTTTATCACAAAATTAACTAATACTAATCAAATTATGCAAAAGTTTGTTCACAAGATACACATCATCCATTAGGATTTTAAGTTTATTGATACATATAGTCTCTAAACCAATGATTTTTCTTTGTATTTATCTCCAAATATGACATTATATTAATCATAGGGTGTCGACTTTGAAAACAATAATCAATCACCCTTTAAATGTTGTGAAAACTTAATTTATATGAACCATTTATGTCTTCTTATTTTTACCTTGAAGCATACCTACAAAAAAATGGCATAGGTTAGGTATCCATTTAATTGGTCCTTGAGAAGTTAGCTACCAATCCTTAAAGGATGGTTCCCTTAGGTACCCACACCTTCTTAAATATTAAAGCAAATCTAAAATTACTACTAAAACCATATGAAGAATCAATATGTCCATTTATACCACATCCATCACTAGTAATTACTTTCTTATTCATAGAAGTAGATGTAGCATTATAACATGTTTACAAATAGAAATCTTTACAACACATTATAAGCAATATAATAAGGAAAAGAGGATTTATGAGCCTTGTGGGATTTAACAAAGAAATGGTCAAGGGTTCTTCGTTGAGTCACTTCTTGTTTCCAAAACCTATGCCTTCTAGATCCTTGGCATACTTTATCCCCAAGCATCATCTTCAAAATCTTCTCTACATTGGTGAAGGGGTGTACTATGCCAACATAGTCTTCACACTTATCTTAGAGATCAATCACCTTCTTCTCAAGTTTCTCAATCCTTACCTTGTGATGAAGAGTGTTGTACTTCTTATATGATTCAAACCCATCAACCTTTTTAGCTATCTCGGATATCATAAAAAGCGTATGTGATTAAAGATAAACCTTTTCATTTAACATATTGGTATGTTGTTCATTTAAATGATCATAAAATTTATTCATGTTGTCATTTTGGTTTGATATCCTTTTTACTAAAATATTAATGTAAAACACACAATAAGTCATCATAAGAGTAGGAAGAATCCTATTGTACCTCATCATTGAAGCTTGAGCATGTCATAGAGGTATATGCTCCATCACCAAGTGCCATGAAACAAGCGTTGACCATTTATCCCTCTTCATTCGTAATTTCATATTCACTTTTACCAAAGGCATCCATGGATTTTCTTGGAGCTTGTTTACCTTTTTTTTTTGCCTTTGCCTCTAGCTATTTCCTTGGGAAATTCCATTCCAAAATTTAAAATAGTCCCAGATAACATGCTCATTTTTACAATAGTGATCCCACTTGATCTTATCATCTCTTGACCTTTTTTTCCTTTTCTTGAGAAACTTGAAGCTTATCTTCCTTCCATTTTTACCTCCTCCATTTCCAATTAATCTCTTATGCCAAATAAAATTGATGGAAACTTATTCTTTGTTCATCCCAACTGCATTTTCTTATCCCTCTTCCTCTTCTTCACTTTTCTCATCAATGAATATTTCTTTCTATTTTGAGGATGATGAGGAATTTAAAGCTAATATATTTGTATTCTTTTATCCAATACCATCTTTCATATTATATTAATGGGTCAGAAGATTGCTTAATATCTCATCAGCTACTATCTTGGTGAGATCTCTAACTTCTTCAATGATGGTAGCCTAGGGAACCCACTCTTTTGTATTGCATTGCAAGATCTTCTTTATTTAAGTCCCTTCTAAGGGCCCTAATATGGTTTACAATGGAGGTGAATCGATTTATTAACTCCATGATGGATTAACTTTGCTTCAAGGTGAATAGATCATACTCTCTAGCATGAAGAGCTATTATTTGATTCTTTACCTCCTTAGTTCCTTTATGCAAAAGAATGAGCTTATCCTAAACCTCCTTGGTGGAAACAAGTGATTGAATATGGTGATATTTCTTCTCTTCAAGTTCACACTAAAATATAATAATGACTTTGTCATTTAATATGAACCTCCTCTTTTATGAATCTATAAGCTCTTCTTCAGACTTCTCAACTTATACAACACCAACCTCCTCTATGATTTTAATTAGCTTGTCAATGATGATTGATGATATATTGTAATGTTGAGACTTGAAAAATAACATCATACTATTATTCTAATAGGAAAACTTATCACCATTAAATAATGGTGGCTTGGTGGTGGAGATGCCTTCATTTAATCCAATTGTATCCATTTTTGTGGTGAATCTTTTCTGCCTAGAATGCTAGATATTTTTAAATTTGACTTGCTCTTATACCCATTGGAAAAACCCTATATGGGGTTGAATAGGGTGGAATTAAAAATAATTGGTAATTAAAATTGACACAAGAATTATAGTAGATCAAGACAACCAAATTAGGCTTCTATACCTCCATTACCAAAAGGCTCTCTCTTTTGGATTTTTAAAATATCATGACGAGTTTATAGATGATCACTCTTCTAAGTTTATAGGCATAAAATTCCAATAACCTATCTTAGAGATATTTTACAACTCCACCTATTTACGTCATCTAGATTATAATCTCAAAATATCTCAAGGATGATAGGCACTCTTATAACCCCTTTAGAATTGAGTTTTGAAGAAGGATGTTGCAATTATAAGAATCCTCACAAATAATACAGTCTAAAAGCATAAAAATAATTTATGGGATGTAATCTAGCTATAATAACAAGATATTATAATTAATGATTGACTCTAGCTAAGTTGTATGAGCAAGAAACACTTATGAGATTTTCTCAACAAAAACTAATTTGAAAATGTGTATTGATAATAAATTATAAGAGAGTGAGTAGTGAATTAGTTGTGCAATTAATGAGAGCTCAATTTTTTTACCTAATAAATACTATATATTCCATGAGCCAACAAAGTGATCTTTGGGGTAAAAAGTATATAGCCATTGTGCGAACAATGAGCATACTTTTTAGTATTTACTGTTGATTAGTCGGTTGGCTACCCTAACTAGTTAATCAATTAATATAACCAGCCAAAAAATATGTTCAAACATATAATACAAATGTTACCATTGTATAAACCAATCAATTGGTTATTGGAACTAGCCGATCGATTTAATGCTTTGCATTGTTGGTCATTTAAATGTATAAGAATAGTCAATTGGTTTAGCAAACCAATCTGTATCATACTAACCAATTAATGTGTTTGTTGAAACTAGGAAATTTGTTTAGGTCAAGGTAAGAACAAATTTTCACTTAATTAAACTCATATCCTAGTTAGTGAAGCCAATATATTGATGAGTGTAATACCCCCAAATTTTAGTACTAAAAAGATTTGCAAAATACAAAACACACGGGTGTTATGTGATATCCAATATAGAAAAAAAATACTCTTTATACTCTACCCATGTCAGATATAAAGCTAAAAGTAACTCATACAAAAATCAATCATAGGAAGCACTTACTTGATTATATAAAATTACAAAAAGAGAAAAGGAGGAGATTAAAAGAATGCATTAATAAGACAATTAGAATATGAAACTCCCAAGTAAAGCAACAAGAAATAATTGAATAGAACTCTACAATTGTACTTAATAACCAATCACTGTTGGTAAAACAAAAAGCAAAGAGAAAAAATAATCAACAACCTACCAACATCACAATCTTCTCTCCTAAAATCAGTGAGATCGACATAATTCCACAAATAACGTTAGTGTGCGATATACTAGTAAGCATGAATACTCACGTTGATCATTATATACATATATTAAAGCATGCAATAACACATATGGATCCGGAACATAGATATGAGGTAAAATATAACTATATAACTTGGTTATTATCTTTACTTAGTGATCCCAATATTCTAAACTAAATAACATTGAGTACTTAGGAGATGATAATGACATAATAACTTTTCATGACATAATGCACCCGGGAACCACTATTATTATCCAGTGAAATAGTGATTGACATATAACACCTTCCAAGGTAGAACACACTTGGGGACCACTAACTGATAAACTAATCCTTAAATGTGTGTACCCCTATAGGATGGTGGAACAAACATGTATCAAGTAGATTAGGGTCACTATATTTCCATTAACAAGGGAAAAAATAGCAACATTGCAATGCACCTTTCAGGGCATATAACTCTTAGCCACTATTATATCCGATGTAATAGACACAAAGTTGTATCCTTACTTATTTGATCTTCCATTATAAAATTAATATTTTATGAACAAGCATAGCCAAATGCTCAACAATTGAGAACCACACTTAAACAATTTCACTTGAGATACCACTTACACTGGGATGCGCTCGTTTCAATCCTCATGTTAAACTAGATTAACTAAATCAATTCCGAGGGTTCAAAAAACCATAATGCACCAAACAACACATAGAAATACAAGATTGCACCTAGGGTTACTAATCCACGTTTAAACCAAATATTGAAGACAAGGCCAAGATAAGGTGGCTCAACACTTAATGATATTTCTCATCAAATAAAAACACATTGAATGTGGATATCAGTTTCTAAGTTACTTAGATTAACACATGTGATACTATCACAGGCACATAACCTTAGATTGCCACTTGAATAATTGGTTAAGGCCCTAAACAAGCCCTAAATGAATTATAAAATTGAACATATTATCATATGGTTACACTTAGAAATCCATTAGGGTTAACTTGAAGTCTAACAATGACTAAGGAAAAGCATAATAAGAATATAAAGACTAAAAATACCCTTATTTAACCTCAATACTTTATGAAATGAATTAAACTAATAAATAACCACATCATTAATCCAAACTTAAGGTAAAACTTAATCATTTACTATCCATTTTATCACTTATGTGAATTCATTCCAACAATTGTGTTCTTAACATGAACTTAGAATTACACTAAGGTCCAGTAACAAAAACTCAACATAAAATAACGAATGAAGAATTATTATAAACACTAAACTAAATCTTAAGGATAATAAAATTAAATGAAACAAGCCACTTAATAATTTTACCTTGGAAGGCCCTTAAGGTTATCCTAAAGCCAAACATGGCCCAAGATGATATTAAGGGTAAATAGACCACATTTTCCTTATTAAATCCAAAATATTTACTTAAGCCATTAACCAAAAATAAAATTCATTAATTTATTAACTCAAATATAGCATCTACAAACCTCTTATGAAATATGATTAAGCTATAAATGGATGTTAAACTCAAAATTAAACACATAAAATCTTGATTTCACCCTTAAAGCTTTTTTATTATCATTTTAAGAACTTTCTAACCTAATTAATTATTTTAGGCTAACCAAGGTTATGCACTCAACATTATCATACCCTTACCTCCCTAGTAAAGGTTTGAACACCCCCAAGGGACAATATCATGAAAAAGTACTAAAATACCCTCCAACTTACTTAATTTACTTATAACTCACTTTAATCATAACTTAAGTTATACAACTCCAAAATAAGACTTATAATGTATGAAATTTTATGTAACGGACTTAATAAACACAATGACCACTTCTAATCTTACAAACACTCAATATTATGACTATTTATTTGAATTCCAAGGAGTGGCTTAATTTGGATTCCAAAAAAAAAACCTACACTGCACCAAAATAAGACTAAACATACTTTTTTTTCAAAAGCATAAAGATACAACATAATACATTTATTCAACATTTTAAATAAAAATTATAACCATATCATGCCAAGCATATATATATAACATGCCCTCTATTAATTTATTTTTTACATAAAATAACATCATCAAATAACAACATGCTAACAAATATAAGAGAATAGACTTAAACATGATGTTATGGAATAATGTGGATTGAATGGACAAAACCAAAATCAAAATTAAAATAATTTATAAACTAATAAAAAAACAAAACAATTGAAGAAAAAATAGAGATCTTTATTCATGCTCTTGTGTAATTACAAGATGATTAAACTAATCAATCAATCAATTACATAAATCTACAATTCTCTAAAAATGGAGAATTCTATAGATAAGAAAAAGAAGTTGAGTTGCATGACTTGATAGCTAGGGTTTTCTTATATATCTTTTCTAGTAGAAAAAAAAATCGTATAGAGCAAAACAATGAGTTTCAAAAAGAAAGGAAAAACACAGTTTGTGTTTGGGAAACATGGCCCCCTTGTTTATCTTCTTACTCTCAACTTTTTTTTTCAAAACTCACATCAACACATCCTGTGAATAAATGTAATACCCAAATATTAGCTAACCCTCATCTAGAGTAATTAATATCGTAACCTAAATCTAACCTCATAAAATTTATATTTCTATCTTACCCTAACTCTCTAATCCTAAATTTATCTTAAACTAAACCTAAATTTAAACCCTCACTTTTCTCTTTTTTCCTTTTTCCTTTTTCCTCTTATTCTCTTATTCTGATTATTTTTCTTGCCGGATATTTTTTTTTCTTTTCCCCTTGCATGCATGATATCCCCACCATGATCCTTTTCTATGATCTCCACACAGTGTCCTCACCATCGGCCATCAACTCCCTCTTATTCTGTGTGATGGGTTATGTTGACAAAACTTAGCCGATCACGTCACCCTCTTTCTTCTCCCCCTAGTGCGTGCATGTTTGTATATATATACTACCTATTAAATGATAAACACCCCTCGTTTGTCATGAATTTCTGCCAAAATATCCTCAACCAGAAACTCTTGCCATTCCTCCACCCCTAGCACCCACAACCTTCACTTAACTAATCCCCTCCATTTAGAAAAATCACCAAAGCCACCCCTCCACATTCATCCATTTTCATCACAACACCTACCCCCTTTTCGGTAGCCACCACTGAAACCTCCACCCCCTTTTGGCAACCACCACCAAAACATTACCCCCACTTCCATCCAAAACCACTAAAACCTATGCCCCTTTCGACAACCACCACTCAAACCCATCCCCACCTTTGGTATCCGCCATCAAACCCCTCATTTTTTGCACAAGTTTTGGCCGAGACTTCCTTCTAACCTCGGTTTAGTTTTTTCCATTTCTTTCACCCTTACATTACCTTAAAACCTCCTTGATTATGTCATTTAATTCTAATTATGTTCTGTTAATCCTTCTTAGGTGATATTCAAGAGGTTTTGGAAGAGGTGGGATAGGATAAGCGTGCTTAGACACTAGAGGCTTTTTCGTAAGGATACCAGTCAATGTTTAGGGTTTTATGTTAAATACTTGAATGGCCATGTGTGTTATCATGTTATTATTATTATATTGTTAACTGCATGTGGTTAATGATATGTTATGATAATACGGATTCTATGATAGAAAGAGAGTATGCATATTTGGGGTATTAACCTTTTGGAATGATCTTGTTATTCGTACGATAATGCCTTTATTTCCTTAATTATGTTTTATACTTATAAAAAAATCATAAATAAGATACTAACCATTTAAAGTGAAAGATCATATGAGTAGGGCCATGGTGTTGGGTTTGTTCCACCAAACGATAATAATGGCTCAGGTGTGTTGTCCTTAAGAGGTGCTTCAGTTTGTTCCACCGAATTAAGAATAGTGGGGCCCTATACTTAACATGAATAAGAAAATGATTTGAGATAAGGACTAAAGGATAAGACATTAATTATTTAAAGTGAAAGATTACGTGAATTAGGACCAGGTGTTGGGTGTGTTCCATCAAACGATAATAGTCACTCGGGCATGTTGTCTCTAAGAGGTGCTTTAAACCATTCCACGGGTTTAAGAATAGTGGCTCAAGAGCATTTTTCCTTGAGAGATGTTAGGTCCATTCCACTGGATGATAATAGTGTCTCAAGTGTGTTGTCCTTAAAAGGTGCTTCAGACTTTTACACCAGTTTAAAAATAATGGGGGTCCCTTAACTTAATGTAAATAAAAGAATGGATCATTTTATATTCTAATAATATAAATTTGGACCTGTATTCACCTTGTATTGATTTTTATATCTATCATGCATACTACTTTCTATTGTGAATGCATGTAATTATGTGTTTTCCTATTTTGAATGTATTATTACCTTAATTAGTATATAGCATACCAATTATCTTTTTCATGGGTGTTACTTATTCATACGAGCAGGTGACCCAAATGTTTACATGCAAGTCAATGAGGACCCACTTGATATTTTGCAACTTTTGATGCTTTGTATGGGGTAGAGTGACTTTGTGTATTAAAGATTTTGGGTATAGAGTCATGTTATTCAGATAATGGTTTTATCCAGATACCCTTTTGGACTCTTAGATCCATAGTATCTATTTTATTTGTATTTTGGGATATTAAACTTGGAGTTAATCTCCAAACTCATAGTTACATTTATGAAACTTTTCTAGTTTTATTTTTATTCTATTGGGAATTTTAGATTATTTTACCTTGTGATAGACTTAAAGATGGGATGATAAGCCAAAAATATGTTAATTATGGAGGTAACGCCTGGTTAATTTGATTATATAATTCTGCCATAAAATAAAATTTTTCAGTAATAAATTTTGGGGGTGTTACAAGTTAGTATTAGAGCTTTGGTTTTAATTACCTTATTTTATTTTCAAGATTTGGTTTTCAAATGATCCCTTATCTGATTTTATTGATCTATTTCACATTTTAGGAAAAATAACCTAACTCTTTGAAAATCCGAATTAATTTGTGATAAAATTGAGAACGAATAGCCTAGGAGGCCTTTGTATGCGATTATGTGTACTATGTGTTAGTAAGGTAGGAATATTTCCCTTAACATGTTTTCTGTTTTGCATCAGGTTTTCCATGGCTCTTAATGGTCGTGTTGTTCATCTAGAGGAGACTTTTGAGGCGTTCATCGAGTTCAACAAGCATTCATTGCTACTACCCCAGCCTCATTTGTCACCACCACCTCCACATTACTCAAAGGAGGGTATCGAAAAAGACTAGCTTTGGACGGTTATAAGACATCACCCACTGATTTATACTAGTGATGAGGAACCAATCATCCTAAAGGGATGGATTTGGTATATGGATAGGACGTTTGAGATAGTTGATTGCCCACCTGCTCGGAAGGTAGTCATATTAGCATTCTTTCTTTGAGGAATAGCCAACACCTAGTGGGTAGATTATCGTGCATAGGGAGGACCGCCGATGTCCTGGGAGGACTTCAAGATGGTGATCTGCACTATATTTTACCCTGATATTCTTAAGAAATATAATTTAAAGGAGTCCATGTAGCTTACTCAGGGAGGCATGATAGTAAGACAATACCATGCTGGATTCATGGAGCTTCTGATGTTTACATCAGGCATATCAGCCAGTGAGTCTATTATCATTTAGCATTTCAATCAAGGGTTCCATTTCAACATCTATAGGATGATGGGTGCCATAACTTTATAGGACCTAGACACATTATACGAGGGCGTGTGTGTCGCTGCTACCATGGTACAGGAGCAGGCTTCCATTCTGAGCAAGAGAAAGCCATAGACACAGGGTTCTAGAGGCATGATCTAATTCTAGGGGGCATACCTTTAGGTTTCTAGCAGTGGATTCAGGTTCAGTCGTAGGGTGGCCAATTTTGACACTAAGGTTAGATGGGTGGTCAGAGTAGATTCTTGGGACATTTGAGGTGCTTCATGTGTTGTTTCAATGGTTGGGACCATTGATAGCAAGACTACAGGGGACATCAATTTAGTGTAAGACGTGTGGTCAGTTGGGTCAATAATTTTTTGAGTGCCAACGTTAGTAGGGTCAGTTTCAGAAGTAGGGTCCACTGATACCTCAATAGCAAGCCTATCAATAGTGACCTTCCAAGATGTAGAAGTAACAGAGGGAACCTTCCCTAACAAGTGGACAACCTAGGGAGGTTCAAGGGAGACCATATGGGCCTTACCCTTTCCCTCAAAAGGGAGGAGGATAGACATAAGATTCTAGAAGATATTGTAGAGGATACTAGGGAGGACACTTAGGCAATTGTCTGAATGTCATCAGCCAAATAGAGGTTGACTGATAGTTGGACGTGGTCACTGTTACATTCTCCATCCTCTCATTGCCCCCTTGTATGTTATTTGATTATGTGGCATCTCTATCTTTTGTGTCTATTGCATTTATTGCTAGAGTTACCTTGTCTCCATCTGCTAGGCTATCTATTTATATGATGTTGCCTTTTAGGGATATAATGGATTATACTAGGCTCGAGTCGGATGTGGCCTTAGAGATAGGCACACTTCCTAATGAATTTGGTTGAGTTAGACCTTTAAGACTTTGATGCTATCCTAGGGATGGATATGTTGGGGAGATACTAGGAAGTGATCAACTATGTCCAAGAGCGAGTTATGTTGCGATGACCTTAGGGTGCTAGGGTCTCCTATAGGAGATGTAAGCTTAGGCTTACTACGAAGGTCGTATCTACCCATAAGTTGTATTCCTTAGTGTAGAGAGGTTATCCTATGTATTTGTATGGAGTTCAGGAGCTAAACAAGGATATGTCAGCATTGGAGGATATTTTAGTTTCTCGGGAATTTCCTGACTTGTTGTCGGAGGAGATTATAGGTATGTTGTTGATACATGAAATAGACTTTACTATTAAGTTGGTATCGGGGCTAAGCCCATTTTAAAGGTGCCCTATCGGATGGTACCAGTAGAGTTGGGGGAGTTACAGATTCAATTGGAGGAACTAGTGGCCCACGGGTGCATTTGTCCAAGTGTGTCTCCATGGGAAGCACTAGTTTTGTTTTTGAAGAAGAAGGATGGGAGCCTTCGTCTATGCATCAACTATTGAGGTTTGAACTAGTTGACAGTGAAGAACTGCTGTCTACTTCTGAGGATCGACAACTTGTTTAACCAACTTTGGGGTGCTTTGATATTCTTGAAGATCAGCTTGAGGTCAGGATATCATAAGTTGTGCATCACTACGGTAGAAATCATGAATATGACTTTTAAGATACGATATGGGAACTACAAGTTCATGATGATGCCTTTCGGGCTCAGCAGTGCACCTTCTATTATTATGGATTTGATGATGAGGATTTTTTGGCCATTCTTTGATCAGTTTGTGGTGGTTTTCATAGTTGACATACTGGTATACTCTCATATTAGAGAAGAGCATGAGAACCACCTATGTATAATTTTATCACTCCTTACAGAGCATAAGTTGTATGCCAAACTCTCTATGTGTGAGTTTTGGCTTTGAGGGGTATCATTTTTGGGGCATGTGGTGTCGGCAGGAGGAGTCACCATGGACTCAACAAAGATCTTAGTAGTTGTTGAGTGGAAGGCACCCACTAGCATCCTTGAGGTTTGTGGTTTTCTAAGTTTGTCCTGGTACTACAAACGCTTTGTTCATGAGTTCTCGAAGGTAGCTTGTCTCTAAAGAAGATGACCAGATTTTAGTGGGATGAGGCATGTCAAGGAGCATTTTAGGAGTTGAAGCAATGTTTGACTACAACACCAGTGTTGACTTTACCATTGGGATCTGACTGGTTTGAGGTCTATAGTGATGAGTTGAAGCATGGACTAGTTTAGGAATTGATGTAGAATGGTAAGGTACTGGCTTATGCTTTCCGTCCGTTGAAGTAGCATGAGCAGAACTATCAGACGAATGATTTAGAGTTGGCAGTCGTCGTTTTCATGCTAAAGATTTAGATGCCTTATCTTTATGAGACTCAATACATATTCTACACCAACCACAAGAGCATCAATTATATATTCACTCAGAAGGAGTTGAATGTTAGGTAGAGGAGATGGTTAGAGTTGGTAAATGACTATGATATCGAGTTGACCTACCACGAGGGTAAGGTCAACGTTGTTGCAGATGTCTTGAGTAGGAAGACATCACACTCTTTGAATTATGTTTTAGTGTCTAGTCGGTTGCTAGAGAAACTTGGTGAGATGGGGATAGAGATGATCCAGCATAGTGACTTAGAGGTCCAGATAAGTACATTGACTATTATGCTGATGGTTTTTTATGATATCCGAGTAAGACAACTTGAGGATGGTAACAAGGCCGTAAACAGTTTACTATTTGACTCGACTTGGCTAGTTAAGAGCTTAGTTCAGCTTGTTCATTTAGTTAAATGAGTCAGGTCTTAACCTCACTTTAAGGCTCGTTTAATAAATAAGTTGAGCCTGAGACGAGGGGAGTTCGGTTCAGCTCAGCTCTAATCATTTAAGGTTCATTAACGACTCATTTAAGGCTCGTTAGTAGCTCATTTAAGGTTTATTTATGGCTTGTTAATAGCTCGTTTACCGACTCGTGAATAGCTCATTAATAGGATCAAACTATTAAAAATACTTTTTATAATTAATTTTTGTACTTCACATGTAATATTTGACAACATTTAATAATTTTAGGTATTATCATTATACGTATTAGTATTAGTAATTAATAAATGTCAACTTGATTATAATTAGCTATTAAAAGGACAATTTATATTGATTTTCGTATCACACACAACTTGTATAGTTGTGTGATATAATATAGTATAAAAGGTGGTACATTAATTTTTATTTTTAAAAATTTTATTCTAATTAATTCACTTTAATTAATTGTGAATTGGTTATATATATATATATATATATGTATATGTATATGTATATGTATATGTATATGTATATTGTTTTTTTTTTAATATTTCTAACAAAAAATATTTTCATATTTAAAAAGAAAATATTACCTATTATCTTTATTCTTTAAGAAGCAAATAGGTTGCATGCCCTAATTTCTACCTATCATTACTAAATAGTAACTTACTAATTAGTAATTACTAATACTAGTATTATTTTTCCAACAAAAGGCTTATTAGTAGTCTACTAATACTATTATTAATATACTATTAGTTTTATTACTAAATTACTAATGCTATAGTCTATACTAGTTAATTGTCTAGTAGTACTGGTGAATACCTTTTTATATTGGGCACGTGACTTCCGCACAAACTCAGTAGTGCAGAGTGCCCCTTGCTGCCAATTTGGAAGACTCGAGTTGAACTTCGAAGAGTCTCACTTTCAAGCACCACTACTAGGCTACCAGCCCTTCTTCCTCCTACCTCCTTCCTTTCCTTTCCTTGCGCAGTTTCGATCTAAGCAATTTCGCTTGATCCATTTCTTCACCTCTTACCAGCGCAGATGTTGCCATCGCCAATTGCCGTTTTCGAATTCGAACTTCACTCCATCTCCAGTGAAGTAACTTTGACTTCAATTCTGGCTATTTCACCACCATTTCTTTGCTCGTTCATGTATGTTGATGCTCTTTGTAAGTTGTTTTCCTATCTATTTCAGATATTCTTTAATTATTTTGTATTTCAGAACATGTGTATTGTTGTTTTTAGGGTTTGTGATTGTGGGTGTCATGGGCTCATTTTGTGTTGTTTAATTTCAGACAAAAATAGTGGGTTGTTGTGTTCAATTTCAGTGTAATTATCAAGCATTATTCTTTAGGTAATTTTTTATGTCGATTTGTTGAATCGTGTAGATTTATTGCTAGGTTGCTGCTACCTGCTAGTTTATTAATTGAAAATTGCTCGAATCCACTAATTAAAAATTGAAACCAAATTAATAAGACTCAAGATCTATCAAGTTTAACAAAACAACATTTACAAGTGTTGTGTAGTTTGCAAGAAAATGTAGCCACAAGATTTGGACATAAGGATTATTGGTTAAAAATACAAGGATATAGGGTATGGACTTGGTGGTGAAATCTGAAGTCTAATTCATGTCTTGTGAAACTGTTCTACGAAGCTTCTTTTGATAAGTTTTCATGTTAATGAGACAAACATCGGTATTCATTCAATAAGATGGTAGTAGAAGGCCTTGTATAAAGATAAGAAGAAAGATATAGCTTTATCTACACTCAGATAGTGTAGTAAATGGAGAGAATGGTGAGAAACAAAAGCCTAATTTTTGCACGGGTAAGTAAACTTACCTTGCATGTTATATCAAATCCAAAAGTTGTTGGTACTTCTTTGCACTTCAGGTCATCATCAATCGTCTATGGACATCCAATCACGTAAGTCTTCATATTTTTACTCCTAAAATATAAAAGTAAATTTATGAATATAGAACAACCATTAAACACTACAATTCACTTGACAATAGGGGTTTTAGGTTGCTATGGCCCATTTGGTTTTGAGATCAATTCAATTTGTGTGTGCATTACGAAGCTTGGGCAATATGTTGGGTTCTTGGAAAGTATATATCCATTTCCTTATTTGAGAACCCATGTTAGATATCCTTCGATTCATATGCATGTTGTTTACGAGTCTATGACCTTACTGCTTCCCCAAATCAGTACTCACCCTGCTATTTGGTCACCAGTAACTTTTTTTTCTTTCTAGAAATCATATAGGATTGTATTTCGTACTCATATAAAAAAGAATCAGAAGTAGTATTTGTGTCACTTTTGTTGATAAATAGGTATTCATTTGATTTTCATAGTTTATTTAAATATGTAAAAAAAAAGGGTTTAATTAACAACAATTTTTTTCCTTCTTCAACGAGCAATAATTGTTTAGAATTCTAAAAATTCAAAACAGAATTTACAAATTACAATATTCTTTTTGTGTCATATGTAGTGACAATAAACCAAAGTTAATGCCAAACAATTTTCTAATGTCAGACTTATCTTGCATAAGTTAGTATTTATCTATCTACAACTACAAGTCAAAGGATCAAAAAATTTCATATCTGACAATGATTATAGCTCTTAATTATTGCGGTTATCTTTTCCCTCCTAAAATTATTTAAAAATTAAAATGGGGCAGGATAGTTTCGATGAATGGTGAGTGGTGTTGAAAATAAGTGTAATGTGCTAAATATAACAAACAAATATATACAATAATCAAATTTAGCATCATATTTTTAATTAATTTCTATTTTCATTTTATGTTGTTGATTAATTTAGGGTCTCAACAAATATTTTCGTTACTCTTTTGTATTCTAATTTTGATTGCCTCTTTGTTAAATGATATGTGTGTGTGTGTGTGTGTGTGTGTTTTAATATATGTTGTTTTGGTTTTAGGCTGGAGAAGTTTACATACTTTGGTGGTTAAAGAATTGAAATCAAACAAATTTTTGGTTAGTATTTAACATTAATAGCACCTTATTTTTTTGAATTATGTTATTACTTTATTAATTTTTAGTTGTTCTAATTTATATGTATAATTCTATACCATATGTTTTCCTTTTAAATAAAACTGAATTGGAAGTTTGAATTTTTTATTTTTAGATGCTTCATATGTTTCTCTTATTTTGAATCTTCTATGTAATTGATTAATAAAAAACATGATTTGATATGTCATCATAATCTAATTTTCTTAATATTCTTACTAACAATATTTTTTTTATGTATTATGTATGTAAGTTGAATAAAGTTGGTATAATTTGTAATCATACTTCTGTGTTATTTGTTTTCGTATCTTGTATAACTTACAAATTTGAGTTTTTTATAGCATTATTAGTTTTGTAGGTGCTGTTATTGCTTATGCTACCAATGATTTTTTTGTTGCCTTTTTCAATAACCATAAATAAATTGTGACTGTCAAAATTGACATATTCCAAATTTTCATGTTCTAAACAAGGATCAACCTCAACACATTTAGGATCTTCATTCACAAGTCCAGCTATGGAAGAAGATAATGACGTGGTTGAAGTTATAGAAGAAAGATTTGAAGAACCATGTAATGAGGTGGGGGAGCCAAGTACTACAGCAAATAATTATGAAGAGGATGAGGAATGTGCCATAAAGAAAAAGATTCGAAAGAAAACTTTGATGGTATGGCAAGACTTCAAAGAGATTACGTTGAGGGATAGAAAAAAGAAAACAGAGTGCAAGAATTGCCATGACAAGCTTGCAATTGTTGCTGGTGATACTAATTCTCATTTAAAAAGGCACCTGCCGACCTATGTATACCGGAAACCAAAAGGTTAGTAGGAGTTGTCTTTGACAAAATTAGAGGGGGTAAGTTTTGCTACTTGTTTTATGTTTGATCCTTGAAAATCAAGAGAGGTTTGAGCTAAAAATATTATTGTGCATTAATACCATCTCAATATGATTGAACATGAAGTGTTTAATGAATATTTAAAAATATTAACCACTCGTTATAAAAAAGTGCCACTTGCAATGATCAAACAAGATTACATTGTTGTTTATGACTATTACAAAAAAAATGAAGTGTGCGTTGAGTAAGGTGAAAAAAATTAGTATTAATATTAATTTGTGGAAATAGGATTCTTAAAAGATCCACTATATGGTTGCAAATGCACATTACATTGGTGATGATTGGGTGTTGTACAAGTATGTTTTAAATTTTTTTTTAATTGCCTCCTATCGGTTTGACTATTTTTAATGCTTATACAAATGCTTTGAGGAATGGAAAATTGAAAACAAAGTCTGTAGTTTTACTGTTGACAATGTCATGACAAATGATAGAGTTGTTAAGATAGCTAGAGATATCTTTACTTCCAAGAATAAGCTATCTTTTGTTGGAAAATATTTTCACATGAGGTGTTGTGCCCACATCATAAATTTGTTGGTGTAAACTAGGCTTGATTGTATTAAGCATAGTACTATAAATGTGCGAGAAGGTGTGAAATATCTGGTGGACTTTGAAAATTGATTGCCTAAAAGAAAATTGGTGCTGGATGTGATCATAAGATGGAATTCAACTTATGTTATGTTGTCCATTACTTTAGAATATAACAATGTATTTTCTAAATATGTTGAACAAGATTTAAGATATCAATAGTTACCAAGTTCAGAGGAATGAAAGGAGGTAGAGGTTGTACGTGGGTTTCTTGTGATTTTTAATGAGATTACAAAAATTATTCCAAGAAGTAAGTATCCTATATCGAATTTGTATTTATTTGAAATTTGGGTCATAAAAGAAGCATTAGATGAGAAGGTAGGTTCTGATGATGTTTTTATGTAAGTAATGGCCATGAAAATAAAAGGAAAGTTTGATAAATATTGGAATGAATGCAATATGTTGATGTCTCTTGCTTCCATATTAGATCCTTGCTACAAGATGATGTTAGTTGATTATACATTTCCTATCATTTACAAAGATGATGTAAGACAAAATGTTGACAATGTAAAGATAACATTGAGAGAGATTTTTTATGATTATAATCGACATTATGCCAGTAGTGTTCAAAATGCATTGGAGAAGGATAGTGGTGGTGATGTTGAGTCTAGTAGTGTCATTGAGAAAGGAATAATATCTAGGAAATGAAGGTTTGAAAATTTTTATTTAGAGTGCTAGTACCTAATAATCCACCAAATCAGAGTTAGATATATACTTGGAGGAGGGTATATATATGTGTAATGACGGTTTAGGATCTCCTTTTTCAACACTCGATTGGTGGAAGGGGAATACCTTAAAGTTTCATATCTTATCTTAAGTAGCACGTGACATTTTATCAATTTCTATCACATCGGTTACTTCAGATGCTACTTTTAGTGCTAGAGGGAGAGTAATTGATCCGCACCGATCATCTTTAGATCCCCAAACAGTTGAAGTGTTACTGCACACAGGTGATTGGGTTCATTCTAGTGAGAAGCTTAAGAAAAAGATTATTGATTTTCTATTTTGTATTTGAGCTTAATTTATCTAATAATTTAGCAGTGTTTTAACCTAATTGAGAATATGTTTTATTGGCTTGCTATGTTTTTGATAGGAAAAAGAATTTGAAGGTATTCAAGAATATGATTTGTCATAGTTTGGTTTTTGATGTTCTTATATAAGGTACTTGACTCTGTAGTGACTCCAACTTTATACATTATATAGGCATTGTAATAGATTTTGCTATTTATTTTGACGCAACTCTAACTACTTGTTTTTGTATATACTAACCATGAGTATTTCTATATATATATTACTTGTGTAGAAAGATTTTATTACTATCCTAATTATTTTGTGCTTGGTCCTTTCAGGTATATTGGAGTATTTTGTTGGGGTTTGAAAGAGTATGGTGGATCGTGTTTATGAGCATTGAGCATGGTGGATCCTGTTTTGTTGTCTCAATATATTGGCATTTTTAGAAGTTTTATGTAATTATATTATGTTATTTTGATGGATTTTCTTATATTATTTTTAGAGTATTTTTATGATGGTTTAAGTTATATTATTAGCAAACTAAGTGAACAAATAGGTCTCAACTCGCAAGAAAGCTTTTTTGCATGATTCTTTTGTTTAGTAGCCAATGGACGATGATGATGTGGTTTGATAGCTAAATGACTCCAGGTCTTAAGTACATCTAGATGGATGTGTTTTTTTTTTGTTAATTGTAATATTACAGCTGATAATTGTTATATTATAGACTACCAAGTATTATCAATCACAAAATAAGAGCCAAATGAGTTGAATGAGCTCCAAACAAGCCAAACATGATAAACACTCCATTCAAGCTCTGAATGAGCCTAATGAGCCATAAATGAGCTTTAAGCAAAACTAGTTAGGAAGGCTCATTTGAGCTCAACTCATTTATAATTAGGGTTGTTGACAAATCAAGTCGGCTTGCTTGATTAGATAAACAAATCAAATCCAAGCCTTGATCTTAGGCTTGTTTATTTAACGAGCCAAACTCAAGCCTAGGTTGACTCGGCTCGTTAGCTTGCAAACCGGCTTGATTCGAACTCGACTCGAATTCGGCTCGTTTGCTCGTTTATGAAATAAGTTTTGATAATATATCGAATATAAAATAAAGTTAAAAAGAACTTTTTTTTTTACAAATAATTCTCATAATTTAAGTCTTTTTTTAATAAAAATAATTCTTATAAGTCTTTTTTTTACTAAAAATAATTTTTATAATTTAACCGGCTGGACCGTTGGATTGTTGGAACCGGGCAGGGCAGGCCGGCGAGGGGTTTCTTCGACGAACCGAGCGGGGCTTTCAGCCTTTCACATTCAGCAGCGTTTTTTTTTTGAATTCTTCTGTGTCCCGACTCCCCACAGGCCACAGTCCCTAGTCCCCACTCGGCCACTCCTCAGTCCCCAGACCAGACCCCCCACCCCTAGTCGGCCGAGGACCCTGACCCCGACCTCTACCGGTCAACAGCCCTAACAGGCACGGCACGAGCAGGCGAGCAGCACAGTCAAACAGGCAGCCACACAGCCCGCAGGTACCGCTCCCGCAGGCGCCGCGAGCCAAGCCAACGACGCGCCGACGCCCTCCAATCTCTAGATCTACAAATTTCGAGCCCTCTTCCCTCCTCACCGGGTCTCCCTCTCCCTCTCCGACCTCAAGTGAGAGCCTCCTCTATTCCCGAATTCCGCTTGAAAACCGACCATATACAGACATAACCTAAGTGTGTTTTATGTGTATTGTGAGGTATATAATATATTGCATAGGTATATTTTATTATTGATGTTTATTATTAAATTTGTTGAATAAATCTATGTTTTATTCATTTCTGATTCTAAATCTGTAAAGGTATTGATGGTTGGCATGTAGCTTGCTATATGTATTAAATTTTATGGATCTGCAAAGAATGATGATTGCTTTTATGTTGTGGCATGGGCCATTGGCTTATAACCCACTGAAGTGCTGAATTATAAACAAATTGAGCTTGCACATTTTGTATATTGATGTTTGACAATTTATTTTGTGTTTGTTGTGGCTCTTGTATTGTCGGTATTGTATAATTATAGAAAATGATGATATTTGACTCTTTACGATGTAACTTTGATAATGATTGTTGGCCCCTGAAAAATGAAGGTTTAGGCTTTGTATTTCTTTTCTTTATCATATATTATGTTTACAATATGTCAATATAGATTTTGATAATTGTTGTGTTTATATGGTTTGAGCTCGTAATTTCTTGATTGCTTCAATTGTTGGAAAAAAATATTTTGAGAAAAAAGCTTATAAGATTGTGAAATGACAAGAGTAGATGAATAGAGAATTAAATTAGGAGGAAATTATAGTTTCTTTTTGTCATTATATTATCTTTCTGTAGGTTTTTATCAATTTCTAGGAAAATTGTAGATCATTTGAAATGACTTAAGTTATAGTTTATTTAGATTAAGGTGAATTGGGGTGAAGGTAATTATTATGATGCTTCTTTATATTTTCTATGAGTTTGATTCTTTATGATATGTTATATGTCAGGTTGGAGATGTTTGGAGATGTTTTCAAGCTCTTGTAATTGAAAATATCAATAAAACACTTGGTCAGTAGCTACTAGCTAGTAGCATCTTTTGATTCTTTTCTACTACATTATTTTATAAATATTTTGTTTAATTTTATGTTTTTAAATTGAGCAATAGCATTATTTTTTTATTATACTTTTTCATTTTGTTAGCATCATCTCTTCTAATAATTTCTTTTACTTTCTTATTTGGTGTTATGATGAACAATTGTGTTATTACGTTATACTTAAAAGCCACATATGTTATATTTGTTGAAGCTTATCAAAAATGATTTCTATATTATGACTTTGGAGGTTAGCATTTTACATTTTTCCCTCAATTTTATTTGTTATCAAGTTGTTTTTATTTGTACACATTAATACATCACACATGTAACTTTTTGTTTTCCTTTTTACTCAACTTGGAATTTTGAACTTTAAATTTTTCCCATATATTCTTTGTTTTATAATGATGTTTTATTTTGATTAAAAAACAAATAAAAAACCATGGTGGTGATTATTAATTATTCATAGTTTTATGTGTTATTTTTGCTGCTACCTACTGCTAGTCTGCTACCTTGTGGTTTTTTTTTTACTGTTTTTAGTTCAAACTTGTAATTATGTCAAATTTGGTAACTTCTGATTTTTCTTCTAAACAAGGATATTCATCTCCTGTATCATCACCATCTACATCAACAAGAAGCCCAAAAATGGCAGATGACCCTAATATATTTGAAGTTCCCAAAGATACTTACATTAGTGATCTTGATGAAGAGAATGATTTTGAGCTGACCAATAAGCTTGATGAAGATGTTGATGAGCAGATTAATGAGGAGCAGGAGGTGAATAATGAAAATAAAAATGATGATGATGAATGTGCAATAACGAAGAAGGCTCGCAAGAAAACTTCACATGTTTGGGAAGAGTATGAAGTGGTTACTTTAAAAGATGGGACCAAAAAGGCCCAATGCAAGCATTGTCGTAAACATCTATCAATTCTTCCTGGGGCGTAACCAGTCATTTTATCAGGCATTTGGAGCGATGTACTAGCCGACCATCAAAAAAACAAAGGGTATTGTCTCTTTTCTAAGTCCACTGGTATTAGTGTTGCTCCTATATTTAGATATGATCATGAAAGGGTGATGGAAAAGTGAGCTCATATGATACTCATGCATGAATATCCATTTAATATGATGGAACATGTAGGGTTTAATGAATTTCTTTGGGCCATCTCTGATAAGTATCAGAGGATTACTCGTCATGCTGCTAAGGATGCTTGTTTTACTGTCTATGAATTTGAAAAGAATAAGGTGAAAAATATTCTGAAAGATGATAATAAGATTAGCATAACAACAGATCTTTGGAAATCTGATGTCCAAAAAATTCATTACATGGTTATAACAGCCCACTTAATTGATAGTAATTGGAATCTTCAAAAGCATGTTTTGAATTTTTTTCACTTACCTCCTCCTGGTAGTGGATTAAATATATACACTACTTTATGTGGCTGTTTGGTGGATTAGGAAATTGAAGATAAAGTGAGCACTATTACGGTGGATAATTGTAGTGCAAATGATGTTTGTGTAAGGCATTTGAAAGATCATTTTAGTTTGATGAAGAAGCTTTCTTTTGCTGGAAAAATATTTCATGTTCGATGCTATGCTCATATTGTGAATCTGTTGGTGCAAGATGGTTATAAGGAGATCAGTAATATTATCTCTAATATTCGCACAAGTGTGAAGTATTTGTCTGATTCTGATGCCCGTTTGATGAAATTCAGTGAGATTGCTAGATATCTAAAATTGCCTGCAAAAAAGTTGATTCTCGATGTTTGCACACGTTGGAATTCTGTGCATGCTATGTTATCTGCTGCATTAGAATTTAAGGATGTGTTTCCAATATATGCAGAGCAAGATCCATCATATAAATGGGCCCCTTCTGTTGAAGAATGGAGATAAGCTGAAATAGTATGTGAATTTTTAGAGATTTTTAGTGAGGGGACAAATATAATTTCTGGAAGTGAGTATCCAACAGCAAATCTGTATCTTCCTGAGGTATGGAGAATTAAAGCAGTATTATATGAGAATGCTCGTTCTGAAGAACCATTTATTCAAGGGATGGCTTTAGTCATGAAAAAAAAAATTGATAAATATTGGGGTGAGTGTAATTTATTAATGGCCATTGCAGTTGTTTTAGACCCTAGATGTAAGTTGTCTTTGGTCTAATATACATTTCTCAATCTTTTTAGTCATGATGAAGCTGACAGGCATATTCGGCTAGTTCGTGATACTTTACGAGTCATATTTGATGATTATGCTCGAGAGCATACACGTAACTTGGAGAAATCTTTAGTGGGATTTGAAATGGGTGAAGGGTCATCTGCTTTTAATATTGGGGCAAAGAAAGGTGCAGGTTTAGGGAGGATGGGATTTAAGCAATTCATTAGGCAATCTGGCACACAACTTCCTACAAAATCGGAGTTAGATATATACTTGGAGGAGAGTGTATTTATTTGTGATGATGATTCCGAATCTTCTTTTAGTGCCTTGGAGTGGTGGAAGGCAAACACTTTAAAGTTTCGTATCTTATCAAAAATGGCACGTGATATCCTGTCCAAACCTATCACCACAGTTGCTTCAGAAGCTGTTTTTAGTGCTGGGTCAAGGGTCATTGATCCGTATAGAGGAACACTATCTACTGATACGGTTGAAGTACTTCTTTGTGTAGGTGATTGGATTCGTACAAAAAAAGGGCTAAAGAAGAAGGTAATAATATTTTTATGTTTTCATTATTAATTTTTGATCTCTTAAAATTTTAGGAATTAAATTCTAATCATTCATATTTATATTATTGTTGCTCTCTTAATATAAGCAGGTTGCAGATGCTCCGAGCATGAAGATCATAGATCTTCCATAATATGGTATATTTTTTGATCAAATTTAAGGTATAATCTAATCAAAACTTATGGGATTGAAGTCTTTCTCAAATAACTATTACTAATCTAGTTCTCTTATTTATTCATAAAATTATCCTTGCAGATATGAAGGTTAGCGGATTTTGGTGCCATATTTTGAGATTTGGTGTAGAAGTACTTATGATGGATTGGATGAGACGAAGGTTGCAAGTTTGCTATAATTCTGGATATTGGAATTTAGAATTAAGGATTGAAGAATATGATTTTGGACACATATGAATTATTTTATTTTGTAAAAGCATGCAGGGTTGAAGGCACAATCTTTGAATATTTTGTATGAATGATTTGATACTGTACGGTCTATGGAATTATTTTAGTATTTATAATCAAGCCAAACAGGTCTTTATTTGATATTTAATTTTTGTTGAAAGTTACAAGTTTAATCGGCTAAATTTTCTAATAAACAAGCCGAACAAATCGAGCCGACCAAATCGAGCTCAAATCGAGCCGGTTTGGCTTGTTTAAAATTAAAACGAGCCGAGCCAAACCGAGCTGATTTGGTTCGTTTTCACTAAACAAAATCGAGTCGAATAGCTCGCGAGCTTTTTTCGAGCCGAACTCAAGCCTCAAATACTTGACTCGATTCAAGCTCGAGCCAAACTCGAGCCATACAAAAAAATTTAACGAACCGAATCGAGCCACAGAAGGTTCGGCTTGATTCGGTTCGTCAACAACCCTATTTATAATAAAGGAGCTATATTAGAGCCAGATCCAAACATCCATTACATGGATCATTTTGATATTGAGCCCATTATTATTCGGCTCGACTCGGCTCATTTATAACCCTAGACATTAAGATCGAGAGGATTTGGTGGAAGATTTAAGATGATCAAGCTGAGGTATTCTAGATTCACGAGGATGATATCATTTGCTATAAAAGTCAATGGTGTATACCTCAAAGTTACATTGGTCTGAAGCGCTAGATTTTAGAGAAGGTCACTATACTCTATATTCTGTATACCTAGGAAAGGATAAGTTGTATAAGGAATTTAAAAGGATACACTAGTGGCCTCGCATGAAGCAAGAAATGGCAGAGTTTGTGTCGAGATATCTAACTTGCCAAAAGGTCAAGATTAAGCACTAGAGGCTTGCAGGGTTGGTTTAATCTTTAGATGTTTCGAGGTGAAAGTGGAATTTCATCTCGATAGATTTTGTGAGTGGGATACCGAAGACTCACAATGGATGCGGCATGATTTGGGTTATCGTTGACAAGCTGACTAAATCAGCAGTATTTGTGCTGATGAAGTGGACTTGGAGTATTAATTAGCTGGCAGATGTGTATGCGAGGGTTGTGGTGAGTAGGCACAGTACACATACCAATATAGTCTTTGATTGAGATTCAAGATTCCTTTTGTACTTCTGAAAAAAGTTGTAGGAAGCTATAGGCATGAGATTGAGGATGAGTACCACCTTTCACCCTACTGCTGATGGGCAAACTAAGAGGATGATTAAGATAGTCAAGGATATGTTACGGGCTTGCATATTGGACTTTTGGGGCAGTTGTGAAGATCATTTACATGTGATTGAGTTCTCGACAACAGCTATTACGCTAGCATAGGAATGACACCCTTTGAAGCACTGTATAGACATAAGTGTCGAACACCCATGTATTGGAGAGACATTAGAGAGACTACGACACTTGGACTAAAGATTATTGAGGAGACGACTTAGTAGGTTCAATTGATTTAGGATAAGATGAGAGCATCTTAGAGTCGCTTAAGGAGTTACGTAGATCAAAGGCACCAGAGTGATGGATTTAAGTAAGGGGAAAATCTTCTATTGAGGGTTTCACCCACTAAAGAGGAGCAGAGATTTGGTCAAACAAGTAAGTTGAGCCCTAGATACATCAGTCCTTATGAGATTCTTGATTCTTGATAGGGTAAGCGAGGTTGCATACCGCCTAGCACTTCTATTAGAGTTGCCCTAAGTTCATAACATTTTCCACATCTCCCAACTGATGAGGTGCGTCATAATTTTATCCCACATGATCAGACCAAATGAGATCGAGCTCAACTATTCCTTATCCTACGAATAGAGGCCGTTGAGGATTCTCGATACTAAGATTTAACAAACCCACATGAGCTCAGTTCCGCTTGTGAAGATCCTTTGTAGTTGGCATGGAGCAGAAGAGGTAACTTGGGAGATCAAGAAGGATATGTGTGAGACACATCATGAGCTTTTTATCACAAGTTTGTTAGTTTTTAGGGTTTTCTCCCTTTTAAGGGGGTATTACCCGGTAGTATAGTGTCAACTTAGGTAGAGTTAACTACCGAGATTACCTTCCTTACATCAGTTTTCTCTTCTTCCCCAACCTCGACTTCTTGACTTTGGGGACGAAGTCTCATTTAAAGGGGTAGTGATGTAATAATCTAAATTTTAGTTAACCCTAATCTCGAGTAATTAATATCATAATCTAAATCTAACATCGGAAAATTTATATTTCTATCTTACCCTAACTCCTGAATCCTAAATTTATAGCCTAACCCTAATTTTTATTTTGGGTTATTAATATATTTTATAACCTAAACCAAATCATGGATGATCATTTAATTTTTATTAAACTAAACCTAAATCTAAACCCACACTTTTCTCTTTTACTCCTTTCTTCTTTTGCTTCTCTTTCCCTTATAATTTTCCTCCTAACTATTTTTTCTCCTTTTCCTTTATTCTTTCCCCTTACATGCACGACATCCCTTATCGTGCTTCCCTTCCATGATCAGCACTGTAACACCCCAAAATTCACTACTTTTTTTTAAAAGCGGAAGTAATTAAAAGAGAAACTTTTAAATAAAAACCCATGAATTTTAGGAATGTTACCGCCACACTTAGTACCAGACTGGTTCTCTCCGACCGTTCCAGTACCAAGTGCTAAGGCTAAAATAAAAGAAATATCAATTATAAATCAATACAATCCAAATTCCAAATAAGCATTGAACGGTTGTAAAACAAAAGTCAGAGTACGCATAAAGAATCATTATTCAACTTAAAAGAGAAATAGTTACAACTGATAAAAGATTAATAAAAGGAAATAGAATCACATAAATATTGAAATATGGCCACAACTCTCTCGAACTTTGAGCCAGACAAGCTCAACACAAAGCCCCGACTGATGTCTCGCCCACCTGCACAAAGTCAGAAGGGCACACTACTCGTGGGAATGAGCAGCACCCATGAAAAGGGTGATCAGTACGCTACGTACTGAGTAAGGTAACCGAGTACTAAGGCCAACACATAAGCACATAATCCATGCAGAATAATAACATGCATAATCACTAACACAATATCATAAAGGCAATTGAACGATCAAGTGAAAATGCCAAGGTCCAACATAGTTTAGATTAATTACTTCATTAATCCTTTATCGAAATGTTTTCACACCATGCTCTTTATCATGTCCATACGATTACGGGAACCCCATTATTTTAGCTGGTGTATCGGTAGCGAGGGTACATGCCCTGCCACTATTTTAGCCGGTGGATCGGTTGCGAGGGTAACAGACCTTGCCACTATTATATGCTGGTAGATTGGTCTGGCCCCTTTCTCGTACGGTGTTCCACTGTAAGTAGATAATGTCTTTCCCATGTCTTAGCAACTGTAGGGTTTAATTTTGTTGAGCTTGGGATCCCCCACTATTATTGCCGGTGGATCGGTTGCAAGGGTACATGCCCTGCCACTATTATAGCCGGTGGATCGATGGCGAGGGAAATATTCCCTGCCACTATTATGCCGGTGGATCGGTCTGGGCCCGACTCAACATCTTTCACTTTACATGATTAATATCTTAAGTATCTTATTCAGAGGCTTTCACCCTGGACATGCACGAATCATTAACTTCATGCTTAACATACATTTAAATCACCAAATGAATATGATAATACAAAAATTGTAAGCAACCACAACAACCCTAATTGTCCACACAACTTTTATTCGGTCTCCTACGGACCCTTTTATAACTCCACGTACTATTTTTCATCCCAAGTGCTCAAACGCCCAAAACAACACTTGCATTACCTTCCTTACATCCCAAATTAACTTTCCACACGTAAATTTCATACCCATGCATACATTAATCTCTCCATGCAAACCTTCGAACCTTTTTTATGCAAACCTTAAAATTCCACGTGAAACCCTAAATTCAGCCATGGAAACCCTAATACTACCATTCAACCATCAATGCCACCATCTAAACCCTAATACCACCATACAACCCTAATAACATCATACAAACCATAAATACCAGCATACAAACCCTAAATACCACCATGCAGCTATTAAAACCACCATACAAACCCCAATACCAACATACATCCATTAATACCACCAGGCAAACCCTAAATTCTGTCATACAAAACCCTAAATTCAATCCAACAAAAATCAAAGATTCATTCATACCAAACCCTAGATTCAATCCATACCAAACCAAATATTCATCCTTACCAAACCCTAGATTCAAATCACATAAAACCGAAGATTCATCCTTACCATACAATTGATTAGATTCTCCCATTCATAACCACAAATTAGATTTTCCCATACAAGACCATAAGCTAGAGTCTCCCACATAAAATCATAAATTAGAATCTCCCAAGCAAAACCATAAATTGGATTCCCCCAAACAAATCATAAATTAGATTCTCCCAATCAAATCATAAATTAGATTCTCCCATATAATATCATAAATTACATTCTCCCAAAAAACATCATAAACTAGATTCTCCCAAACAAACCATAAATTCGATTCTCCCATATAACATCATAAATTAGATTCTCCCAATTATCATCATAAATTAGATTTTCCCATATAACATCATAATTTACACTCTCCCAAATAAAACCATATATTATATTCTCCGCATAAAGCCCTAAATTATACTCTTCCACATAAAACCATACATTAGATTATTCCTTATAAAACCATAATATTAGGTCAACTCACTTCCCTTAGTCAACTTCTTTCCCCATCCTCCTTTTTCATCCTTTATCCCACACAAACCATATCAACATCCTCACATACATGTCTTACAGGATCACAACACATATCATCATACATAAATAATACACATGCCATGCAAAACATTCTTCAACTCCACGTCATACCACATACAAAATAATTGATAATAATAAACACAGGATACATAGCATGCGAAGCACATAATGCACATAAGCACATAAAAGGCCTTAGCACCCCTTACCTAAAACGACACCGGTCTTGGAGCACGCTCCTATGCCTCTTTAGGGTTTTGACTGGTTTTACCTATTATGAGAGAAAAGCTAAAATTAGACTCTCTCCTATAAAAATAATATTAAACACTAACTTAATATAAGACTAGGCTTTCAATAAAATATTAAAATAATAATAGAAAAAATACCAAAAATACCAAAAAAAATATCGATATTAATAATAATAAGGTTAATAAAAATAGTAACAATAATAATAAGAAGGACATTACTCAAAAATATAGCAAAATAAGGGCTTCATCCCTTTTACTAAAATAATACTACTAATAATAATAATATTAGTAAATTAAATAACCAAATTTAGTAATAATAATAGTGATGAAATAATAATAATAATAATAATAATAATTATTATTATTATTATTATTATTATTATTATAACATTCTTAACAACACTAATGTTAAAATATTTGTATTAATAATAATGGAATAAGAATCATGGAAATTCGAAATAGGAAATAATAATAATAATAATAATAATAATTATACTTATAACATTTTAATATTAATAATAGTAAATATAGAAATAATAGGAAGAATAATAATAAAATCAAATTAAAATACAATAGGCTTCAGCCCTCAACATAACTAATAATAAAAATATTAATACTACTAATAATAATAATAATAATGCATATTAAAAATATAAATATTAAGAATAATAATAATAGTATTTATATGCAAATAATTGAAATAAAATAATTTAAGGGTTATAAAAATAGGCAAAATGGTTGAGAGGATCTAGGATTCAACCTTAGGCTGGTGGGGATAGGCAGCACCGGTGGCGGCGGCGGCGGCGGCGGTGGCCAGAAAAGGGAAAGAAAGAGGGGAAAGTTGCATACTGGGAATAAGATAGGGAGAATGGAGGTGGAAGTTGGGTTGTTTAAGAATGCCCAGAGGGAGAGGAATGGAATGAAGGTGGTGGCAAAGCCAAAGGTGGTGGCGCAAGGCGGCGGCGGCGGTGGCCGAATGGAGGAGAAGGAGAAAGAGAGAGGAGGAGAGGAAGAAAAAGGAAAATAAATGTATGGGGAGATAGAGAAGGTTCTGTAGAAGAGAATGGGAGGAGAAAGAAGTGGCAGAAGCGGCGGAAGAGGTGGCTAATGGTGGTTCGAAGGACGACGGTGGCAGAAAATTGTTTGGTTGAAGAGAGGACTTTGCACAGTCGGGGTGGCGCGTGTAGAAAGAATCCAGGGAGGAGGAAGGCATAGTTAGCTAGAGGGCGGTGCAAGGAGTGCATGGGTGGATAGAGAAGGCGGCGTAGTTGACCGGAGGCGGCGAAGGAGGAGTCTAAAAGGGTGGCGGCGAAAAAAGGAAAATTCTGGGTTGGAGGATCAAGAGCTCCATACAGAGCTGCTTATGAGTGTATTTATAGGCTTAGAAGGGAGGCTAGGGTTCTGTGGGTTGGCTAGTCGATAGGGAAGGTAGGGTTCCGGTCGCCAGTGGCGTCGTTTGGCCGGCGAAAATCAAAACGGAGGAAAGGGTTGAGCAGAAGAGAGAGAGAGTATCACCCGATAAAAGGGAGAGTTGATAGGGTTTATGAGGCTGCCGAAACGAGGGGAAGAGAAAGGAAGGAAAATTCCGGTTAAATCGGGCTAGATCGCCGGCGAAATACCAGGGCGGGCGGCGAAGGTGACCGGCACCGGTGGCGTCGGGGCTGGCAAGTGCGAGGGGCTGGGGTAAGAAGAAGGGGGGTGGACCGGCGGTCCAGGAAAGAAAGAAAGAAAGAAAGAAAGAAAGAAAAGAGGGGAGACCGGGCGGTTCGGCGACGTAGTTATAACTTAAATGAAACGCTGCGTTCCAAGGAAATGAGGAATGGAACGCCGCGCAGAGAGGGGCGGAAGAAGGGTACGCGGCGCGGGCTGGGCTGAAGGAAATGAAGAAGGAAAAGTGGGTCGTGGGAGAGGCAGCCCAAACGGGGAAGAGGGAGGAAAAAAAAGAAGAAAAGAAAGAAAAAGAAAGAAAAAGGAAGAAGGAAAAAGGGAAAAATAATTAGGTTAGGGCCAATTAAATTAATCTGAATATTTAGAATATTTAAAAATAATAATATTTAAATAAAATAATCTTTAAATCCCTTTTTAAGCTAAATTAGGATTTTTAAAATATTTTCCATAATTTCCATTTTAATTAGCAAAACACCCTAAATTTCTCCAATTAAATTATTTATAAAATTCCTATTAGTTTGAAACTATTTTCTCCTTCTTATTTTAAATAAAATAATTTATTTAATTAATTTTTAAAATAAAACCCTTAATTAGCTAAAAATACCCAAATTCTCTTCTAATAAAAATACTTATAAATTTTTTCTTGATTTGCCCTAATTAATTTCCTTTGTATTTTAATAAAAATAATTTATTAAAATAATTTTTCTAATAAAATATTATTTAAATATAATTTATAAAATTAGAAATTTTTTGGGCATTTCAAGCACACACTACCCTCACCCTCACCTATCAATTCCCTCTTTTTTTGTGTGATGGGTTGCGTTGACAAAACTTGGCTGATCACCTCACCCTCTCTCTTCTCTCTCTCTCTCACGCGTGTATGTCTATATAGATATATATATACTACACATTAAATGCTAAACACCCCTATCCATCTTGAATTTCTGCCGAAATCTCACCTACCAAAATCTCTTTTCATCCCTCCACCCCTAGCACCGACAACCTTCACCAAACCCATCCCTCCATTTAGCAAAATTACCAAAGCCACACCTTTGGCCATTTTCACCACAACACCCACCCCCTTTCGACAGCCACCACCAAAATCCCCACCCCCCCTTTTGGCAACCACCACTAAAACCTTACCCCTTTCCATCCAAAACCACCAAAACCTACCCCCTTTTCGGCATCCACCACCAAAACCCATCCACACCTTTCAACATCCACCACCAAACCCCCTTGTTGCATAAGTTTTGATCGAGACTTCCTTTAAACCTTGGTTTGGTTTTTCCCCATTCTTTTACCCTTCTATTACCTTAATCCATCATTAATTATATAATTTAATTCTAATTATTTTCTATTAATTTTTCTTAGGTGATATTCTGGAGGTTCTAAAAGAGGTGGGATAGGATAAGCGTGCTTAGAGATCGATGACTTTTTCGTAAGGATACTAGTCGATGTTAAGGTTTTGTGTTAAATGATTAAATGGAAATGTGTATTATCATTTTATTGTTATTATATTATTAAATTAATGTGGTTAATGATATGTTATGATAATATGGATTCTATGATAGAAAGCGGATATGAATTACGAAAGATGTGCCGATATGATGTTACTACACTAGGTTGTATTTTTATAGATGAGTATAACTTGTGGAAGAGTATTATGGTCATAATAAAATATTATAAGTGGGAAATAAGTGTATTTAAGATTTATGATGGTAAATGGAGGAATAAGGACATTGAATATATAAGAATTTTGTAAAATAAGGGTTTTTGCTATCTATAAGGGTATTTTGGTCAATATGGGTTAATATGGTAATTTTAGTATTTTAACGTTTTAGGTGGATGAAAATATTCTAATAAAATCATGTGGAGTGATTATGAATGTAATAAGTTCCTCAAAATGATAAAATGATCTAAATTGGGAATAGTAACCTTAAAATGGTAATGTTATTATCACACGTGTAAAACGTTAGAGTTAGACCACAAATTTTGGATATGTTGTTAATGTTGGTATTTTGTGTATGCATATTGAATTTAGTAATTATATGAGTCTTATGGAAATATTTATGACTTGTGAAATTAGAGTTTTGGGAGCTTTAGGAAGAGTAACTTTTAAGATAGGGCTATTATTGCATATGTAAGACGTGGGAGTTAGGCCTTAAATTTTGGGTATGTTAATAATAATAATAATAATAATAATAATATGTGAGGAATATATAATAAAAGTTGTGGTAAAATGATAAATATGGTAGGAGTTATGCCTAAAGTGTGAATTTAGGGTTTCTAGGAAAAAAATAAGCATCTTAACATTTGGGAATGGTCTTGTTATCTGTACGATGATGCATGTATTACCGTAATTATGTTATTTACTTATCAAACCAATCATGAATAATATGATAAACATTTAAAATGAAAGATCACGTGAGTGGGGATGAGGTGATTGGTTTATTCCATCTGACGATAATAGTGGCTCAGGAGCGCTTTTGCCCTAAGAGGTGTTAGGTCCATTCAATCGAAAGATAATAACGACTTAGGTGTGTTGTCCCTGAGAGGTGCTTCAATCCATTCCAATAGATTAAGAATAGTGAGGCCCTATGCTCAAAATGAATAGGAATATGATTTGAGATAAGAACTAAAGGATAAGACCTTAATTATTTAAAGTGGAAGATTACGTGATTCAGTACTAGGTGTTGAGTCTGTTCCACCAGACAATAATAGTGGCTCAAGTGTGTTTTCCTTGAGAGGTGCTTCAGACTATTACACTAGTTTCATAATGGTGGGTTCCCTAAACTCAACATAAATAAAAGAATGGATCATGTTATATTCTAATAATATAAATCCAGACTAGTATTTACCTTGTATTGATTTTTATATCTAGCATGTATACTGATTTCTATTGTGAATGCATGTTTCCATGTTTCGAGTGTATTGTTATCTTACTTAATACGTAGCATACTAATCATCCTTTTCATGGGTACTACTCATTCCATAAGCAGATGACCTAGATGTTTATATGTAGGTCGATGAGGACCTAGTTGATGATTTTGCAGCTTTTGATACTTTATATGAGGTATAGTGATTTGTGTATTGGGGCTTTTGGGCGTAGCGTCATGTTATCCGAATGATAGTTTTACTTGGATACCCTTTTGGACTCTTAGATCTATAGTATCCATTTTGTCTGTATTTTGGATTATTGTACTCGGAGTTAGTCTCCAAACTTGTATTTAAGTTTATGAAACTTCTCTAGCTTTCTTTTTATCCCATTGAAAATTTTAAGTTATTTTGTCTTGTGATTGACATAAGGATGGGTTTATAAGCCAGACTTATGTCAATTACAACGGTAACAACCGATTATTTTGATTATATACTTCTAATGTAAAATAAATTTTTTTACTAGTAAATTTTAGGGTTGTTACAATAAACATGACCTGTGTTAATAGACACGGCCCCCCTGTGTTTATTATAGAACTCACAATCATCCAGTAAACTTTTCTAACATCTATACTAACCAACACAATGTTATGTTGTGCATCAAATACTCAGTCAAAGCTCGCAATTTTCTACCTTGACGTAGTATTTGTAATGCATGATATATAAAGACCTCTACAAAAACTCCTCGGTCCAAAGGACCTCATGACCTATGAATACCAATCAAGTCTAAGAAACACTCAAAATTTCCCACAATCAATGGATTCGTTAGCATATGGGTTAGATTATCCAAAGTACCCACTTTTTCCAATACAAATTTGATAGTAATAACAATACTTCAAATAGAGTGATTCCTGATGTCAATGTGATTCGTTCGACGATGAAAAGAATTATAATTCTTCGCTAAAAAAATAACACTCTAGATATCACTTCGAATAACTAGAACACCATGAATAAATCCTAACTCACGTATTAAACCATCAAGCCATATGAATTCCTAAAAATCCTATGTCATAGCTACATACTCTTCCTCAGTAGCAGACAAAACGGTTACCTCCTGTAAGGAAGACCTACAGCTAATAGTTGAACCACTAAGATAAAAAAATATATCCACTGGTGGAAATCCTTTTATCAAGGTCTCCACCAAAATCAGAGTCCACGACCCCAACTAGTTAATAAGCTATTTGCTCGTACTCTATACAAGATGATGTAGTATCATTCAAGTACCTTAGAATCAACATCACTACTTACCAATGAGCTTTCCTCATATTTTCCATATATCGACTCACCACACTAACAACTTGAGCGATATCAGATTAAGTACATACCATAGTGTACATGATACAACCAACAACATTCGAATAAGGAACAATAGCCATAAAATCCTCTTCCTCTTTGAATTTGGGAAAATCCAAAGCTGACAATATAAAGTGAGTAGCCAATAGAGTGCTTACCATATTAGCATCCATCATATGAAACCTCTCTAGCAACATGTTCATATAGAACTCTTGTGACAATTACAAAAGCTTTATTTCACGGTGTCTTATGATCTCCATGCCAAGGTTCCCCCTTTTAGCTCTAAGATCCTTTATCTCAAACTTACTCTTAAGAATTGTCTTCACCTTATCAATGCTGGACATATCTTTTTGTTATCACAATCATGCCATCAACATATAGTAAAAAATATACAAGCGAGCCTCCCTCCATCTCATTTAAGTACACACATCCGTCATACTCAATCCTAAAGAAACCATGTGCAATCTTACACCGATCAAACCATTTATACTACTGGCTAGGAGACTATTTCATACCATACAATGACCTTTTCAATAGGCAGAAATGATCATGCATCCCCATAACACCAAACCCATCAGGTTATCACATGTAAATCTCCTCCTTGGACTCTCCATGAAAAAATAGAGTTTTAACATCCAACTACTCCAACTCTAGATGATGCATAGCTACAAACACAAGCAAAGTATGAATAAAAGTATGTCTACCCATAGAAAAAAATACCTCATTATAGCCCACATCCAGAGTCTGATTGAATCCACGTACAACTAAATGAGCCTTCTACCTTCATCTCTTGACCCCTGAAGCTCCCTATTTGAACTTAGACATGAACTTGCAACCAACTATCTTCTTCTTCCTAGGTGTCTTCACAAGTTTCCATGCCCAATTCTTCAATAAGTACTCCATCTCCTCCTCTATAGCAGTACACCACTGAACATAATCGGAAACCTCAATAACCTATGAGAATGAAGTTGGCTCATGCATATCAAAAATATTCTCTACACTAGATAAAGTATAGTCAACCAATTATTCAAAACCATACCTGACCAAAGGTTTAACAATCCTCCATGCTTTTCTTAGAGCAACACCCTTTTGCTCTACCTACTTCTTGGATTTGCCCACTTCTAAAATAGTGGATCTATTAGAAGGGTATATGTCATCCGACTCAACCTCCACCTCACCCAAAGCTCTATCTTACTCCACCTCTTTAGATAAACCATCACAAGACTCAGTCTTTTGGAGAAACATAGACTTATCGAAGGTAACATCCCTACTAGTCAATAACTTAGATGCAGCTAGGTCCTATAATCTGTACCCTTTCACTCTTGATGTAAATCTAAGAAAGACACACTTCTTGACTCTAGGCTTAAGTTTACCATCATTCACATAAGTATAAGCAAGGCAACCAAATACAGCGGGCTTATCAAACCACAAATCCTCAGGTGTATTCAAATTAATGGACTGATTTGGTGATCGACTCACCAAGTATGCTGCCAATTAAACCACCTCAGCCCAAAATTCTCTGCCTAGACCTCCTTGTAATAACTTATAACGAGCCTTCTCTAATAGGGTTCTTCTCATCCACTTATCATCCCCATTATGTTATGGTCTTCCAACACAAGTGTAGTATCTCACTATCTTAGTTTTGATAAAAATCAGTGAAACTCTACTCAACAAAATCAAAAACAATATTTGTCCTTAGATACTTAACTTGCTTTCAAGTTTGCTTTTCTAGTAAGGTCTTCCAACGTTTGAAAACACTAAACACATCATTCTTATGCCTTAAGAAATACATCAATACCTTTTTAAAGAATTCATCGATAAATGTGAGTAAGTATCATGAACCACCTTTGGAAACCACTCTCACTTGATCCTAAAAATCTAAATGGATATATTCATGAGGTTCTCTCGTACTATACTTAGTTGTCAAAAAGCTAACTCACTTCTTCTTGCCACACACACAGTGCTCACAGAAGTTCATAATATCATTACTACTTCATTACTTATAATTATAATTAATATTTTATTTTGATTATTTAATTGTAGTTAGGGCTAATAATGTTTTATTAATTATAATTAATAATTATAACTAACAATATTTGTATTAATTATTTATTTATAATTATAATTAATACTATTTTTAATTATAGTTATTATAAACCACGTATATATCATTAAAATTAATTTTTTATATTGATTAATTATTTATAATTATTAATAATGATAGTTTTTTTATTAATTCATAATTATATTAATTACTATCCTTATTAATTCTTAATTTAATATTATAATTAATATTCTTTCTTAACAACTCACCTCATTATTCATAATTATGATTAATATCATTTTCAATAACTATTAATTTATTATTACAATTAATAGTATCATTATTACTTCATTATTTATAATTATAGTAATAATTAATATTAATTTTTTTCATTATTTATTATAGTTATGGATAATAATTATTAAAAATAATACTCTTTTTAATTATTTATTTATAATTATGATAATTTATAATCTTAATAACAATATAATAATCATTAAACTTTCTATTAGTTATATTAATTAGTTATTTATAATTATGACCAATAAATTTTTTATTGTTTATTAATTTATGGTTATAACAAATAATATCCTTATTAATTTGCTATTTAATATTACAAATGATATTTTTTTTCATTGATTTATTGATTATAATTACAATTAATATTATTTTTGATATTTATTAGTTTATCTTGCCAATCAAGACTAACATTATTAATTAATCGGTTATAATGATGATCAATATTATTTGATTTGATTATTATATTATGATTACTATTAATAATATTTCATTAATTATAACTAATAATTATAACCAATATTATTATTAGTAGTAGTAATTAATTATGTATAATTATAAATTACATTACTTGTAATAATTGTGATTAATATTATTCTTACAAATAATTTATCTATCATTAAAAATAATAATATTATTATTACTTTATTAGTTATTTAACTGGATTAATAATATTTTTATTTAGCATTAATTTATAGTTATAATCAATATTATTTTATGAATTATAATCATAATATACATATTTTACATTAATTAATTAATTATTATTATGAATAAATCATTTTTTATTTAATTATCTTTGAAATTAATTTTATTGGTATTAATTACTTTAATTATAGCAAATATTATTTGCAATGATTCTTTAATTGTAATTATGAGAAATAGCAATTGGTGGTGGACTTGGTGGTTAGTGTTTAATAAGGATATAATGATAATAGTATTGGATAGTTTAGATATTTAGTAAAAAAATAGTAGTATCTACTTATGAAGTAATAATATGATAGATAATATAGAAAATAAAGTTCGAAAAATAATATGTAAAACAAACAATCTGAAATTTTTTTAAAATAATAATATAGATAATGAGGTGTAAAACAAATACTTAAAAAAGTACTATATTTTTGATAAAGTTGTAATTGAAAATCACCTGATTGAATTCAAAATATTTCTCCAAACATACTATAAGTGTTATGCAATATCAAATAGTTGTTTCCCCTCTAATCAATAACCTGTCTTCAAGTTATAGTTGTAAAAGACATATATGAATATAGTTGGTTTCATTAGATAATAATGTGAACCTTCAAATATAAAGACGTCTATTAGTTGAATAATACCTTCACAGATTCACCATCCCTACCAAACAAACGTTGAAGATAAATAAAAAATAAAAAATAAATAAAAAATTATTATTTTTATTTATATTATATATATTTATTAAAATAGACTATTTATAGCTTTTTTTTACGGCAAATAATTATAGCTATATAATAAATATAATCATTCCAACATTTAGCATATAATGATACGAAGCATGGGGATATTAATTAGGGATATTAATTAGGGGGTGTGGAGTGATCACCCACATGGTCCCCCTAAACTTAATGGGTCCAATAATTATAATTTTTTATCCAATATAGAAAGTATGTCATGGTATGTATATATTGTCTTTTTCATTATTTTATTAAACATATCATCAATCGTAACGGTGGTTGGTACTACGGAGTACGGATGGGGGGCAGATGGCAAAAAAAAAACGAAGGAATATAGAGATTTAAATGGTTCACTAACGTGTGTTACCTATGTCGACTAGGATTGTGATAAAAAAAAATCTGAAATCTTGAAATCTATTATGCTATTTAAAAATTAAATTCGGTTTCAATCATAACAAATATTAAATCCAAATTTTAGTTTGGATTATCTGGAAGTAATATAATATTTAATTTTTTAATATATTGTACCATATTAGGCATATATTATACTATATTTTAAACATATTTTACTTTATTCTAAAATGTATTATACTTTATTCAAAGTATTGTACCATTAATACGTATTAGAATATATTATGCAACATGTATAATATACTATATTATGCTATATTCTAACATTTTTTCATATATATGCATTTAATTGTGAATACAAATATAATTAAATATTTTGGAAATTTCTACTATTTAATCTGATTTTTATGGATATCCACTATAGTATATTGGATATAGAAATAAATATATTTGAATGGATTCAAATATATAATTTTGTATGTTGTTATATTTACAGGTAAAGAGAAGATCTATTTTGTTACATGAGACTACAAATACTTTATATAACAATAAAAAGTTTATACAATATTAAGTGAAAATGTAAATGAGTCTAAATAATAAATTAAACCCAAAGGGTCCAATTAAATAAAACATAATACATAAATTGATGCATGCAATATGAGTTATAAAATAAGTCCATGAATTCAAGATATTTTAATACATGTGGCACATCATTTTTATGTTTTAAAACTAAACTTCTGTTATTTTTTTCATAAACATACATGCATATTCTAACATTTGAAGCCTATTAAATTAGAATGGAACCCTTTTTTTAGTCGGCTTAGTATAGATTATATTTTGTTATTTTGTTTTTTTATTATTTTTATCCTAACTTTTAAAATCAATTCATCTCGATTCATAAATTTTGGTGAGGTTATGAATGAATAGTTCGGGATTAGGGCTTTGACAAACCAAGCTAGCTAGGGAGCTTTTTGAGTTTGGCTCGTTTATTAAACGAGCTTAAAAATTAGACTCGACCTTGGCTTGATTATTAAACAAGCTAAGTTTGAGCATAATAAATTTGGGCTCAAACGCATTTACAGTGTAAAAGTTCGTGAGGTCGGCTCCTTTATCACTAAAGTTTGAGAGTTGACTCGTTAAAAGTTCGGTTCAACTTATTAAAAGTTCAGCTTATTTATAAACAAGCTAAGCTCGAGCTTTATTTTTAGGCTCATTTAGTAAATGAACCAAGTCTAATTCTATTCCAATTCGACTCGTTAACGGCCCTATTTGGGACAGAAAAGATGGACTAGATTGAGAATTATCTTCTTTACTGATAGTGTTCCTATCATTTTTCTTGATATTTTTCATAATACATGCACACAATCTACTTAGACTTAGCTTTTAGTTTTTAAGACAAAGATCCTTCGTTTAAGAAAATGTATGCTAAAAAAGTGACGGTCATTAGTTGTTACTATTAATTAATTTATTATAGTTAATTTTTTTATTAAAAATAATATATATTTTATAAAATAGACGTTTGATTCCAAAAACTCATTCAAATATAATAAATAATAACTAACAATCTATAAGCATTTATGACATTCTGTCTAACAAGTACTTTTTCTTTTTTATTATCTATTCAAGGTTTAAAAACATAAAACCTAGTAGTATTTTTATGCACACAATTTTTTTTCCTTTCAAAAATTGAAATCATAGTTTACAAAAATTCAAATTCTTTTTTATTATTACAATTCATCTCCGCGCGAAACTGTCTGCATGAACTGGTCCCGCTTGGAAACCAGAGTTTCAAATTCTTTCCCGTCTTCAGACTCTCCACCGCATTCCGTTTCAAATCCTCTCCGCTGCCTTTTCCTCTCTTGTTATTCCCATCCAGACATCCCCTAGCCTTCTAGTTCGTCTCCATTCGTCGACTTTTCTGATCAACCGATCAGGCGTGTTTCGCTTTAAGATCGTCATTGCATTACAATGTTGTGCCGAATTCTGTTATCCGTCCTCCGTTATGTAAGTCTGCACGTGCCTTTTCTCAGTTATGGCGTGGTGGCGTAAGCATAATTAATCCATGCTCGATTTTATGCTCTCAAGGTTCTCTAATAATAATATGGAATTTTGTTGCGTGTTTTCTCTGTAGCTGAATCTGCCAAATGCCTCTTTGATTTAATACTATTTATCGCTTAATTTGTGCAAGTGCTGATAAAATTTTGCTCAACAACATATTTAATTGGTTTATGCTGGCTACGGTTGAATGATTTCATCGCGAGACAATTAACGATGAGACGAAGCTGATTAATGCATACACCTGATCGTTTTCTTTTTCCCTGCTGATTTCCTCTGTAGAAGCAGCAGTAGACGATGGTTTGAATGTCCAGTTGATTCTGTCTGTATCCCAGTTTATTAGGCTTCATTTGTCCGGCATATTTGATTTCGTCATTTTGATATTGTTTCCTCCTTGGTTTCAGTGATTTGCATGAGGATGGATACGTATTCCTTGAGATCTGTCTTTGATTTGCCTGCACCTTTTCGGTCCACTTTTAATTTCAGGTTTGTATTCTATATCCTAATGGCTAGAGAATTGGCATGCCTGTATTCATGCATGAAAATTGTCTAATATATGTCGTGATGTCACTGCTAAGTCAGAGATAGATACTCTTTCAGATTATCTGTCTGCTTTAATTGTTTTCATGTCAAAGATATTCTTAATTTATAAAGTGTGTAGATACCATTTGCTACTTGGATCCGCTGTTCACACCTTAAAAAATTGTTGTTCCTCTTCAATGTGAATTTGAAGAATACCGGCACGAATTACGCTAAATCATTTCAACCTTGACTTCTGTTAAGTGCATTCTGCTGACTTGGATTATAAGGGCCCGTTCTCCTTAGATTATTTTCAAATTTTATCAAATCAAATCAAATCAGCACAATTTTGACAATAATAAAAGAAATATAAAATTAATGATTATAATTATATTCATGATAGTAATGATAACAAAAGTGATAATACTAATATAAAAAGATATTCTGACATTAATAATAGTAAAATAGATAGAATAAATCATTAAAATTTTCAGCGCAGATCATATGAGATCAGCAAAATAAGCTTAAGAGAACAGGCCCTAAGTCACCTCAGCTTTATGAATAATCTGCACTTATGCTTCTTTGGGCATCTGATGTTATGGTTGCTCCAATGCTTTATCAGGAGGCAATAAATGTATGTTTGTTAATTTTTCTGGTGTTGCTTCAAAACTTGTATTGACTCTTCCATCTTTAATGAATGCATGCCTTTATATAAGAAAGACTAAGCTGTGAGTATGTTCACTTGTTCTTTGCGTGCTGATCGCTGACTTACAATTTGCTGACATCGGTGTTTGAATGGGCAGGTATTTCAACTCTCTGCAGAGTGAGTGCTTTCATACATGTTTCCTGTCGGATGTCAACATGGTCGTTTCTGCGCCAACTGGGAGTGGTAAAACCGTTCTGTTTGAGCTTTGCATTTTGAAGCTTCTCTCAAGGTTTCTTTCAAGAGATGGGCGATTTGTTCACATCAAAGGAACTCTAAAGACTGTAGGTTTTTCTATTGATGCTATGATTACACATGATGTTCCCTATCATTTTATAGTTCAACCTTGACTGAATAACAAAATGTCCTTCATTGACTAGAATATATTTGATCTCTTGAATTCTGATATATGAGCATACTCTGCCTCTGGTCAAACTCCTGGGCCCTCATGTGCCTTAATTTTAAAGCAATGTCATATATCTCCTAGTTTGGTCATTTAATATTCCGTAGACTCATGTACCTTAATTTTAAAGCAATGTACCTGATATATGAGCATACTCTGGTCAAACTCCTGGGCCCTCATGCACCTTAATTTTAAAGCAATGTCATATATCTCTTAGTTTGGTCACTAAATATTCCGTAGACGCACTTTCAAAAATACTGGCCATTTTAAATTAGCCTCCAGAGGCCATCATTTACTAATGATTATATGAAATTTGTCTCTTAAGTAGTAGCTCTTGGATGTCATAATCAGGGTCTTGCAAAGAATTAAACTTCTGTTCTTTCATGGTCTTTCAGATCTACATAGCCCCTTCAAAAGCTTTGGTACAAGAGAAGCTCCGTGACTGGAACCAAAAGTTTGGTTCCTGGGGAGTAATTTGCTTAGAACTTACTAGTGACAATGACTCTTACAACGTAAAGAATATTCAAGAGGCAGACATCATTCTAACTACTCCAGAGGTTGTCATGATATTCTATACTATACTAAAATATTTGCCATCTAGCCAGAATTTCACATTTTCTATCTCACTGTTAAATGATTTCCTGTGAACCATGATACTTTTATACTGGGTATTAACTTTATACAGAAGTTCGATGCTGTGTCCCGTTATCGTATAAAGGATGGGGGCTTGAGCTTTTTCAGCGACATTGCACTTTTACTCCTTGATGAAGTGCACCTATTGAATGACCCACGAGGTGCTGCTTTAGAGGCCATAGTGAGCAGGATGAAGATGCTTGCTTGTAGATCTGACATGAAACTTAGTCCGCTTGCACATATTCGCTTCATAGCTGTTTCTGCTACTATCCCGAATCTTGAGGACCTTGGTAAAGTATAAACTTTCTAATGGTTGAGATTCATAGTCATCCACTTCATAGACCAACATATAAAATGTTCTTGAATCCTGTTATGCAGCGGAGTGGCTTATGGTTCCTCCTCAAGGAATGAAGAGGTTTTCTCTTTTGCTGTAATTGATGCCTTTCTGGTATGATGTCATCACTTTGCCTGTATGATGTTGTTCCCCTATATCTGCAGGTTTGGTGAGGAAATGAGACCTGTAAAGCTGACTACTAAAGTTTTTGGTATGATATCAAATTGTGCACACTCAGTTATATGGATTCATATACCTTAAGTGGGTTCAGAACATAGAAACATATTGTCATGCATATAGAACTGATGACCGGCACTTTACTTGCCAAGATTACCCAAAGGCACCTTGATAGTTATGTACTACTATTGCGTCTGGATAAAATGCCCTGGAATAGCTACAAGGCAATACGTTCTACAAATACACAGATAGCCTAGACTGAATTATAGGGCAATAGAAATCGCTACACTGAACTTTATTTGTATTTCTTATTTGATTAGTTAATTCTATGCTGTTTGTCTTGATGGGTCACTTTTATGTTGTTTCTTGCTCAAAATGTGATGCTCCTGCTCACAGGTTATGCTGCTGCAAAGAATGACTTTATGTTCGAAAAGGCAGGCTTTGTACATTTCACTGTCTTTGTTATTGGAATATGCTTGTACAATTCTAAATGCCAATGCTTTGGTAGTTCAAAATGGCTTCATTAATTGCACTCTCCAAGCTTCTGAAGATTATCTCGCCATGGACTGATGTTTTACTGATGAATTATTCGTCCTCTTCATCCAGAGGCTTCAAAACTACATTTTTGGTATGCTCTGATCTCATTTTTTCTTCCAGCTCAAATCTTTAATGACAATCCAAAGAAGAAAAATTCACCATTTACAACAGATATTCTTATGCAGTACTCAAGAGGGAAATCTGCTCTTGTTTTCTGCTCAACAAGGAAGGGAGCACAGGAAGCAGCTCAGAAAATATCTCAGGCTGCAATGTCTCTTGGCTATTCAAATCCATTCATTAAAACTGTTGAGCAACATGAAAGGTTGAGAGAAGCCTCACTGTCATGCAATGACAAACAGTTGCAATCATACATTATTTATGGTGGTATGACCTTCTACAGCTTTAAATATTGAATCATTAAAAAGACAGGCAAGGTTGATGTCTTTCATGATGTATTATCATTTGGGAAGGTCTGACTAATGGTTACTGATTGCCTGCTATCAGTTGGTTACCACAATGGTGGCCTTTGCATGAAGGATCGGAATCTCATTGAGAACCTTTTCCTTAGTGGGAACGTTCAAGTTCTGTGCACCACAAATACTCTTGCCCATGGAATTAACCTACCAGCTCATACGGTGATTATCAAATCAACTCAACACTTGTATGTTCAGCCACTATTTCTGCCATATATAAATATGACCCAAGCTTGTACTTTCTGCCTAATCTTTGCTGCATGGATTCCAGCAATAAGGAAAAAGGTCTTTATATGGAATATGACAGATCCACTATACTGCAGGTATGATCTTCCCATCTAAACAATCCAATAACCCTTTGGAATTTTTATGTATCCTACAACAATCAGATGTTCCCATTTATTTGGTGGAGTAGGGACAGGTGTGTTGTACATGCCTTTAGGATTGCATCAATTTCATTAGTACCTGTGTAGAATAAATGTACCAAGATAGAGTCATCAAGCTTGAAAAATGCATTAATAAAGTTTATAACTTGGCATAGATTATACAATCCCCATCATTTGTCTTCTAAAGAGTCACCACCACGGTCATATATCTTTCTACCACTTAAGCCAAGATTCATTTTAGGAGATTATTATCTCCATTTATCATGATATCATAATTTCAGTCTCACTCATAGTGACTCGACTGCTCATGTTTGTTAGGGTAGGTCTTTCAGCTTTCATCAATATAGGAATTAGCAAAATGAATTACTCAATTTATAAGTTGAAATGAATTTATAAATTCCATCAGCTTTTCTGTATAGGCTGCCCAATATTGCCATTGATCCTTCTACAAATGAAGCTGAGATCCATTTAGATGCTCAACTTCATATATCATGATTTCATGATTGCAGTGCCAGTTGTAGTCACTTGGAAGCTTCTTTAATGCAGATGTCCGGTAGGGCAGGTCGTCCACCTTTCAACGATACAGGAATGGTTATAATCATGACAAGAAAAGAAACAGTCAGCACTCTTCTTTTCTCTGTTATCACTTAAGAAAAACAAGCTTGCTTTAACTTATATGTGTTTCCATCCTTAGAAGCTAATAAATGTGAATGCCTACATTTTTAGGCCTAAAATCTTTGTGCTGCTTATCAGGAATTTACAATCATCCTTGTATACGTATGTAGGTGCACCTGTATGAGAATCTCTTGAATGGATGTGAGATAGTGGAATCACAGTATGTGCACAACTCATGGCTCTGCAGATGAAGCAGGAATTATATTTCTGAGATGGGATGGTTTATATGCTTCTGTTCACACTTTCAGATTGCTTTCTTGTATGACGGAGCACCTTACTGCAGAGATTGTTCAACTAACTGTCCCTGACATTACAATGGCGATAGAGTGGATGAAATGCTCATACTTATATGTGCGAATGAAAAAGGCATGTATTAAGGACGCTTTATCTTTGCTGCCGATAATCAATAAAGCCATCTAAAAGCTTTCCTGTGTCATCAGAACCCAGAGAACTATGGAGTTAAGAAAGGAATTTCTAAGGATCGTATAGAGAGACATATGCATGGTAAACCTAGGGCCTCCTTATGCCTCTTTCCCCCGGTGCAATGAATCTTATTACATGATAGTGTGTTGTTCATTTTTTTGCGCTAATGTTTATCACCAATAGAAGTGTGTGTCCAGAAAGTCAACGAGTTATCAAAGTATCAGATGATCTGGACTGACGAAGATGGTTTTCTCTTACAGCCTCTTGGTATTATTTTATCCGTTCTTCATTTCACACCTTTGTGCTTCATAAAACAGCTTGCTGATACAATCTCTCATCCAAAATCATCAGAGCCAGGAAAGCTGATGACCAAGTATTATTTGAAATTCGATACAATGAGATATATCATGCAAACCTCCAACTTCAGTTTAGAAGATGTCTTTCACACTGTTTGCCGAGCAGAAGAGTTGTCATGTATGCATTTCTTTCTGGGAAACACATTTTCTCAGCAGCTGGATATTAATTACCATGTTTCTGGCAAATGAAGGGATACAGCTCAGGCGCAATGAGAAGAAACTTCTAAATGATATAAATGCTGATAAAGATGGGCGGCTTCGCTTTCATATAGTTGGGGGCAAAGGCAAAAGGCAGAAGCGGATTCAAACCAGAGAAGAGAAGATATTCGTTTTAGCAAATGACTGTTTGACTGGAGATCCCTTGATTCATGATTTATCCCTTAGTCAGGTCACTATATTGTACTTCTGCTAATGGTATTTGTGATCGATCACGGACCTCCAGCATTAGTTTTTTTTTTTTTTTCCAATGTGATGTACTGTAGGACATGAATTCTATTTGTTCAAATGGATCTAGAGTTGCTAAGTGCATGAAAGACTACTTCCTCTACAAGAAGAATTACAAAGGTGCCTTGCACTCCAGTGCTCTTGCAAAATCTTTGCATCAAAGGCTGTGGGATGACAGTCCTTACCTACTTAAACAATTACCTGGTATTGGAATGGTGACTGCAAAGGTAAATAATGCAAGCTTTTAACTTTCTTTGAAGTTTTTTGTTCACTGTGAAGTTCAAGTAGGACTTTGTTACTGTTTTTTTCAATCAAAACTACACAATTTTCTTGTGCTCAGGCGCTATATTCTATGGGGGTAATTTCATTCGATACCTTTGCTGAAGCTGATCCTAGAAAGATAGAGATTGTCACCGGAAGAAAGTACCCATTTGGGAACCATATAAAGGAATCTCTGAGCTCGTTGCCTCCAAAAGTGGAGATGAAGATTGAGGTGATTGAAAGCCAGAGGCAAGGGAAGCTAGCAATAACACTGAACAGGCTGGAGCAGTCAAGCAAGCGACAATACGCTGATATGGTTTGACTCTTGCATTGAACCCACATTTACATCAGACGAATAATATATGCTTTAGATCATAATCATTTATTAAGTTTGCCCGCTTCTAAGAAGTCTGGTTTGCAGGTTGTTGGGATGGAAGAAGATAATTTGGTCATTTATCATGAAAAAATACGGTGAGTTACCAAACCTCTTCGCCTGTCTTCTTTCTTCTTCTCACCCCCCCTTCTTTCCCTTCCCGTTTGATGTCCCCTTTCTTAATTTGGTCGGTTGTTTATTGTGCTTTCTAGAATCCAGTACTCAACACTGAAATTGTACAAATGTATTGATTATTCCTCTGTTTTCATGTGTCGATTTTATTGATTTTGTGGTGGCAGGGTGGATGAGTTTTCCAGGTAAAGTTTCCCAAACGATCCTTTTCTTTTTAGTATTTAAGATCTGCAGCCAGTTGTGTTGTTTTACCAGAGCATGCATGCATATCAAATGGGTTAGCAAGCTAAACTAGGCAATAAAATCATTGTCGTTAATGATAAATTATGTATCATGGTCATCCCAGCATAAATTTTTATTTTTATTTCGCTATATATTTTAATTATTATTTATTGATCATTTGAATATAAATATTCAATAAACTAGTGTTTTATATTATATTAGAAGTATTTAGGTCAGTCATTATATACTAAACTGTCCTAACATCTCTAAATTTACCTTGGAATAAAAAAAGACATATTATTTACTTAAAAATAACAAATAACAATACTTTACTATTATTCAATAGTAACTTAGTTCAAGTTTTGTATAGTAAATGAATAAATAAAAAAAATTCAATAGATTTAAATTTTTTTAATAAATTACCAGCAATTTGTCTCAATTTATCGCCTATATTTTTTAATTTATCGATAATACCAATTTACCGGTAATTTATTAGCCGATAAATATAAAATTTTAAAACCATAGTGTATTGGTAATTTTGTGTCATCGGTGACCTAAAAATAGCTAAACAGTGGCCACTCTACAGCAGAATTGCCATTTAATTGGACGAGCTAAACACCCGAAGCAAAGCCCTTTGTATCTTTAAATAAAGCTATTTCGCAAGTTACTTTAGAACTCAACCTGCTGCAAAATTCTTTCCCTAATTGCGTTCCTTTTTTATTGCTTTCCTTTTTTCAACAAAACTGATATACTAATGTGTTGGTCATAATATTTTGTCGTGGTCAACACAACATATTAGTCAAATATACTTCTATTATTTTTTCTTTTAGTGAACTGCGGCTTACTCATTAACACACCACTGTATATAAACCTCTTTTGTAATAACCTAAATTAGCAATAACAGAATATTGCACTTTCTTACTTTTCTTGTTCGACGTTTTCTTCTTCCTTCTTTCTTTCTTTCTTCATCCTTTCCATGGTTGCGCTCACATGGTATCAGAGCCTAGATTAAATCAATCATTTTTTTTCTTGCTTCAATTTAACAACTCAAAACGCAAGTTGCAAATGGCCACCTCTCTAAATGTCACCTCTGATTCTTCTCCAAACACAATCACTAAGAATGCCGATCTTTCCCCATGGTTTCACATTCACCCTTCGGATACTCTAGGCTCTATGCTTGTTTCTGAAAAATTTGATAGATATGGATTTACAGCATGGAAACGATCTATGAAGATCAGTTTATCTGCGAAAGACAAACTCTGTTTCGTGGATGGTACCTGTCAAAAACCACTCACATCTAACCCTAATTTCAGACGATGGGAGAAATGTAATGACATGGTAATTGCTTGGATTTTAAATGCTGTGAATAAACCAATCGCACATAGTATTATGTTTTCTTCCACTGCCAGAGAAATTTGGCTTGAACTCAAAGAAAGATTTGGACAAACAAACTGCTCCCACTTATTTCAAGTGCAGAAGAATTTGTGTTCAATTGCTCAAGGATCAGATGACATCACTTCTTGTTTTACCCGATTGAAAAACTTTTGGGATAATACAAGTTCTTTGTTGTCCGGTACAAAGTGCACTAGTGGTTGTACATGTGGCGCTAATGACAAGAGAATTAAGAACGATGAAGCCATGAAATTGGTCCAATTTCTTATGGGATTAAGTGACAGCTATAGCAATCATCGTGGAAGTATTCTCATGATGAAGCCTTCCCCTTCTGTATCTCAAGCATACTCCATGTTACTGCAAGAAGAAAAACAACGAGAAATGTATTCGAACAATGGGAGTTTCTTGGATCAGTCAGCCTCTTTCAATGCTTTCAATAAGCCAGGAACACGTTTCATTGGAGGAAAGAAGAAAAGGGGTGATAGGAGATCAAATCTATACTATAATTACTGTAAAAAGGGCGGCCATACCATTGAGAAATGTTACAAACTTCATGGGTTCCCAGTTGACTTCAAGTTTACCAAATCTAAACCAAGAATAGGAGCAATCGTTCATAATACTAATTCAAACGACCCATCTGGTGCTTCTTCTACCAATCTTGTTCCTGGATTAACTCCTGAACAATGCACTCAATTGCTAAACCTTCTCAGTTAGCACAATTTGTCATCCAATGCTTCCAATAATGATAGTCAGATTACTGCAAATTTTTCTAGTAAGCACGTATATTCTTGCCTTAAGAATGATGACAACCATGCTTGCTTCCATTGCCAAATGAAATGAAATTTTTGGATCATTGATACAAGGGCCACAGATCACATGTGCTTTGACCCCAAGCTTTTTCATTCCACCAAACCTCTTCTTAAACTATTTGACATCATCCTGCCTAATAATCAAACTATTAGAGTCACTCATTCTGGCATTGTTATTCCATCTCCTTCCATTACTCTCGATAATCTCTTATTTGTTCCAGACTTTGCATATAATTTACTGTCCATTAGCCAATTATGCAAACAACTCACTTGTTCAGCCATGTTTACCACTAGTACTTGCTTTTTGTAAGGCCCTTCCATAAAGAGGCTATTGGCACTTGGTAGAGTACAAGGTGGATTATATGTAACACCCCCAAATTTACTACTGAAAATTTTGATTTTAATAAAAGGGTTTCACGAAAGCGGAATGACAAATCGTAAACTCGGGGGCATTATCGCCACACTTAGTACCAGATCGGTTCACTCCTACCGTTCTAGTACTAAGTACTAAGGCTAAACAAGGTTAACATCAAACACAAGTCATTAATAAAAACACAAGACAATAATAAAACGCAATGTCATACAGAAATTAGAGTGCGGTTTAGAATTGCAATCCAACGAGTAAGTGGCTAGAATTTTTTTTTCTCAAAACATAAAGAATAGTACGAAATCACAACTAAAATATGATAATACATGGTCCAATAAAAGAAAACAGAGTCTGGCTAAGCCGCTCTTGATCCCCAGGTTAGGTCTAAGCTCAACGCTCAGTCCCACCCGATGCCTCATAAGTATCGTAGGCATCGAAGACATCATCCCCTACCTGCACAAGCTTAGATGGGTCTTCTACTCGTGGGAATAAGCAGCACCTATGAAACGGGCCAAACATACAAAACATACAACATAGCATACATGACATAATCACATGAACCGCATATAGTGATACAGATAATGAAGGCCGGCTATAGTCCAACTAGACTTATTTCCCTTTGGATCTATGTTAAATATAGTCATTTCACACCATAATCTTTATCAATCCATGCAAGTACGGGAACTCCACTATTATAGCCGGTGGATCGGTCACTTATAGGGTAGAACACACCTAACCACTATTCTTGCATGTGGATCGGTCTCCAGGGCAAAACGCTCCCGACCACTATTATGTTATGGATCGGTCTGGCCCCGAATCTCATAGTGTTTCACTGTAATTACATAGTAGCTTTCCCATGATTCGTTGGCAACTTAATATTTGATTTGTTGAGCTCGGGATCCCCCACTATTATAACCAGTGGATCGGTCACTTATAGGGTAGAACGCACCTAACCACTATTATATGCCGGTTGATCGATCTTTAGGGCACCCCAACACCTAGCCACTATTATGTTGGTGGATCAGTCTGGGGCCGACTCAACAATCTTACTCTTTAAGTAGTTAGTATCTTATTTGTATCTTATTAGATAAAGCTTTTTACCCTTGACATGTATGTCAATTACCTTCTACTTCTATTCTCCCAAGGGGGCCCGTCCCATATCTTGAGACTCCTATGCCCCTTATCACACCCTGACGTCCATTTCCCTTTACGTTCACCCTTTAATGAAAACCCCAACTCCTACAGGTGTGGGTTAGGCCCAACACCTTATGACATCAACTCCACCTACTATCACCCCTTAGGGTTTTCCCTTGAAAACCCTAATTGGACCTATGTGGCCCAACTTTCTCTCACTTACACTACCATTACTTCATTCATTGCCCCACACCTTATCTCAATTAGATCCAATCTCAAAATATACCACTTTACCTCTCGACTTTGCATGTGACCGGAAAAACCCTAGTTGGCCACTTTAACCCTGGTACTTTCTTCTCCCACCATTAACCTCTCTCTTTTTCACCCAATATCTCTTCTCTCCCATGGAACTGATACTCACCTCCTTATATAATAAATTCGCACTCTTAACCCGTACTCCACTCTCCCTTAATCATTTTTTTACTTCCACATTTTCCAGATTACTGCTTCCTCCTAAAACCCTAATTAGGTCCCTTATAAACCCTTACACTAACCTACGTATTATTTTTCATCCCAAGTCTCCAATCACTCCACAACTCTCTCATTAGCTTATTTACACCCTATAACAACTTTTCTCACGTAAGGATCATCCCTATGCAAGTTTTATCCATCCCATGCAAACACCCAAAGTTCCCATGCAAATTTTAGGATTCTCATGCATGGTTCCCATCTCATTCATTTTGGTCATTTCTCCCTCTTTAATTTCTTCTCATGGATCATAAGGTATTTTGGTCAACCTCATATCCCCCTTAATGAACTCTCTTCCCATTTATTTCTTTTTGTCCTTTCATTCCTATATCATATTATCAATTGTCCTAGCATGCATGTCCTAAAGGGTCATATCATATCACATCATAATCATCATATATACATATCATACACATGTCATAAGAAAATACATACAAACATACCTCAACTCCAAGCTGCGCTACACATAAGACAAGTTAATGACGATCATGTAATGCACGACGTAGCATAATATAAAGCATCCAAGGCATACGAGTCACACAACACACATGGGCTTTAGCTACATCCTTACCTAAAACGACGTCAAGCTTGGAGCACGCTCCTACGACTCCTTAGGTTTTTGGCTTGATTCACCTATAAGAGGGAAAATATTAAGGATTAGTTTCCCTCCTATCAAAAGTACCATTACTCCTCATTTTAGTCTAAGATTAGGGTTATTATTATTAAAGGGAGCACTACATGTGAAAACTAGAGTTTTTATCTTCAAGTTAGCCTACTAGATATTACTAGTCAAAATATGTTTATTTTAATATTTATTGCTATACTTATATTATTAAACCTAATAGCTTTATTCTTCTAATAATAGTACTAATACTAATTGTAGAAAAATAGTGATAATAATAATAATAGTAATGCTAATGCTTATAGTGATAGAAACCCTAGCATTTTTAAGGCTAAGGTTAATAATAATGTTAGGGTTAAAATAATAATATAATAGTAGTGATACCGACAAAGTACTAATTTTCCTAATGATAATAGTTATATTTGAATAATAATAATATAAAGGTTCAATATATTTTCATCACAATAATAGTAACAAAATAATAATAATAATAATAATAGTAACCGAAATGGTAATAATAATATAAGGGTCCAAATATTTATGTTAATAATAAAAGGTGATAATGGGCAAGGTTAGTATCAATAATATTGGCAAGAAGCAAGTTCGCAGTAATATTATTTATAGTAGTAGTAGAATTAAATAACATTAGTATTAATAATGATGTTAATAATAATAATAATAGCTATGGTGATAATATTAGTAATAGCTTTCATCTTAGGGTTGATACCAATGGTGGTCCTAGAAGTTGTCTTAGTGGTAGTCTTAGTGATAAGGGCCAAGTTAGGTTTAGTAAGAAACGATAATAATAATAATAATAATAATAATAATAATAATAATAATGATAATAGTATTAGTAGTGGTAGTAGTAGTGGTATTAGTAGTAGTAGTGATAATAATAAAGATAACTACATTAATACTAAAGTTGTTAATAATAATAATAATGATAATAGTATTAGTAGTAGTAATAGAAATAACAACAACAACAATAATAATAATAATAATAATAATAACAACAGTAACAATAAGGATAACTATTTTAATGCTAAAGTTGTAGCCTTTTAAATAGTATACCATAGGTATAAATATTTCTGAAATTAGGTTAGGTAATAAGAGTGATACATAATAATAATATTGATCATGGTAATAATAATAACAATAACAGTGATAATACAACATTAATAATAATAAGAATAATAATAATAGTAATATTAAGGATAATACTATTAATATTACTAAAAATTATTAACACTTATAGAAAATAGTTTAAGGGCTGGGGGAGTTGGAGTACCATCTAAGGTTCATGGCGGAACCGGCGGCGGCGCGTGGCGGCGGTGGAGGAGGAAAAGAGGTGGAAAGATGGGGTTACATGCTAGAGGAGAGGGAAGGAGGGGTGTTTGAGGTGGTGGAAGGTGCAGCAAGTGGAGGGGTGTGGAATGGAGGTGGTGTTGTAGCCAGGAGTAGCGGCGCACGACGGTTGGTGCGGGGGCCAAAGGTGGTGGAAGGTGAAGGAAGTAGAAGGAGAGGGAGGCAGGGAGAGATGGACGTATGGGGTGGTAGGGGAAGGTTCCCTGGATATTTTGGAGGGTGGAGGAGGTGCTAGTTGCGACGAGATTGGCGGCGGAAGGCAACGCAAGAGGTTGGAGTGGGTTGGTCGGGTTGACAACTTTGCACAGCCGGAGTGGCTCGTGCAAGGAAAAATAGGGGATGATGGTGGCTCGGTTTTGTAGAGGGAGGTGCGGGGAAGGTTTTGGTGGGCGACGGAGTAAGAATCTGTTTGGGCGGTGGCGAAAGGCTAAATTTCTGGGCTTGCGAAAAAGGAAGCTCGGTTATGGCTGCCCTTGGGGTGTATTTATAGGCTAATTGAGGGGGAAAACGACAAAGGGAGAAGAAGAAAATCGGTGGCAGGTGAGGCAGGTCGCCGACCGACGGTGGCAGGCGGTGCAGTCCTGCCATGGCATGTTAGGTCAGGTTGGGAGAGGAAAAAAAAGGAAAGGAGATGGGCACACGAGGAGGGGAGAGATGGGGTTGGTCGGGGTCGAAAAAGGGAAGAAAATGACGAGGAGAGGAAGAGAGGGGAGGTCGGACGATGTACGGCTGTCAGCGACAGAGTTGTAGGGTTTCAGCAGTTGCAGATCGGGATTTGGGGGAGAAGAAGACGACAGGCTGGACCGGTTGGTCCAGGGGAAAAGGAAAAGAAGAAAAAGGGGTGGGCGGACCGGCTGGGGAAGACGGGAGACGACGTGGGCTGTTGGGCCTCACGGAAAAAGAAAGGGGGGAAGAGAGGCTGGGCCGTGCGGGGAAAATGGCCCACACCGGGGAGAAAGTGAAAAAAAAAGAAAGGAGAAGGAGGGAGAGAGAAAAAAAGAAAAAGGAAAATAGGGGGAAAATAGATAAAAATAACTTATGGAAAATAGGTTGTAGTATTTTTGGTAGATAAACAAATTTTAATAATTTAACTTAATATATTTTAATATATTGGTTTAAAAGGTAAATTTTAGAAAATATTGGTTTGAAACATTATTTAAATAAAATGAGTATGATAAAATAACAAATTATTTATTTTAATTTATTAAATATCCACATCTAATTTTATATACTCAAAAATCCACAAAATAATTAAATTAAATAAATTTAAAAGGAAAAATCCTCAAAATAATTAAATTAAATAAGTTTAAAAGCTAAGTTATCCTAAATAAAAGTGATTTATTAAATTATAGACTTTTAAAATTTTAGGGGATTACATTATACATCTTCGATGCTCCATATACACCATCTCAACAGACTTGTCCTATTTCTCCTTTGCTTCCTGTTTCCAGCAGTAACAATGTCTATAATAATCAATTGGCTTTGTTGTGGCATTATAGACTAGGATATTTACCAATGTATAAACTCAAATCTCGTTCCATGTTTGAAAGTAACATGTTGTCTGAGTCTATTCATTGTGAAAACTGTCCTCAAGCTAGACAGCATAAATTACCATTTCCTCGTAGCACTATACACACTACTCATATTTTCCAATTGATACACATGGATGTTTGGGGCCCTTATAAAGAGCCTATATATAATGGCCATAAATACTTCCTCACTATTGTTGATGATTTCAGCAGATCCACATGGACACACCTTTTGTCACACAAAAGTAATGCCATATCCCTCCTTAAATACTTAATATGGTAAATATTCAATTTCATACAAAGGTGCAAACCATTCGCTCAGACAATGCCCTTGAACTAGGCACAAGTCGTGTTGCCACCCAACTATATCATGATCATGACATCATTCACCATACTATTTGTGTTGCTATTCCACAGAAAAATGGTGTTGTGGAAAGAAAACACAAGCATCTTCTGGAAACCTCTTGATCACTCCTTTTACAATCCGAACTTCCCTTATTTTGGGGGGGGATTGTGTTCTCATAGCTACTCACCTTATCAACAGATTTCCTTCCAAAGTTCTTCATGGGCAAACACCATTTCAAATACTCTATAGTTCTTCTCCAACATATAATCCTCTTAAGTCCTTTGGTTGCCTCTGTTACACCTCTACTCTTTCACATAATAGAGACAAATTCTCTCCTCGAGCTCTACCTTGTGTTTTCATTGGATACCTATTTGGGAAGAAAGGTTACAAAGTATACAATCTCACTAACAATGATATCATTATTTCCAGAAATGTTGTCTTTCAAGAAACAATATTTCCTTACAAACTCCATCCACCCATCATCTCTGGATCATTACATATTCCAGTATCTGATGATGTACCTTATTTCCCTTCTTCATTCTCTCATCCACAACCTTCCAATGAATCTTCACATCACTCCATTCAGTCTTCTCCACATAGCAACTCTATTCCTCATCTCATAACCCATCTCTCAGCCGATCTACTCGCCCTACAAAACCTCCATCTCACCTTCGTAGTTTTATATGCAATGTTGCTCACAATCCAAGTTCATGTCCTCACACCTTTACACATTCGATTTCTCCTACTTCTCACCTTTGTTTCTCTTCCCTTTCCCCTACCAATCAACATCTCATTTTTTCTCTCTCACAAGCCCAAGAACCATCTTCTTCTGCCGAGGTAGCATCTCACCTAGGAGTTGGTCTCTCTCCCCAGAGGTAAGAAGCCTATCACTTGTAAATGGGTTTACAAGATTAAACACAAGGTTGATGGCAACATTGAAAGGTTCAAAGGCCGTTTGGTAGTACGGGGCTTCACTTAGAAAGCTAGCATTGATTATACAGAAACATATTCACTAGTTGTTAAAATGACTATTCGCACTGTCATAGCTGTTGTTGTCAAAAGGAATTGGTCCATGCATCATTTGGACGTAAATAGCGCTTTCCTTCATGGAGATATAGACACTGAAATCTATATGCGTCCTCCTCCTGGTCTTCTCCTTCCAGATTTCTCTTTGGTTTGTTGCCTTAACAAATCTTTATATCGTCTCAAACAAGCCTCAAGACAATGGTATGTTAAAATAACTCAATCCTTATGTTCCAGTGGATATGTCATGTGTCAAGATGATCATTCTTTATTTTCTCGGAGACATGACAAACTTGTTACTTTCATTATTGTCTACGTTGATGATTTGCTCATTACTGGTAATGATGCCCATGAAATTTCTAATCTTAAGATGTTCCTTCATACTCAATTTAAGATCAAAGATTTAGGGGCTCTTCGTTATTTCCTTGACATTGAGGTCCTTCGGGAATCTCATGGGGTTATTTTAACCCAAAGAAAATTTGCTCTAGATCTTCTCCATGAATTTGACATGCTCAATGTTCCTCCTTTGTCCACTCCTCTTGATTCTCACACTAGACTTACCCCTCTCGATGGCGAAACATATCCCGATCCTTCTCTCTATCGTAGCATTGTTGGTAAAATCAATTATCTCACTCACACTCGCCCTGATCTTGCTTTTACCGCCCAGTACTTGATTCAATTCATGCAATGTCCCCGTGAACCACATTTTCAAGCAGCTATACATACACTCACATTAAATGATCCATCATTGGGCATATATTTGTCCTCTTCACCTTCTTATTCACTTCAAGCCTATTGCGACTCAGACTGGGCTTCATGTCCTCATACTAGGAAATCTGTAAGTGGTTGGTTTATTACCCTTGGCTCTTCTCCTATTTCATGGAAGGCTAAGAAACAGTCTACAGTAGCCTTGTCCTCTTCTGAAGCCGAATACCGCAACATGCGCCGAGTTACTGCTGAACTAGCCTGGTTAACTCGTTTATTGCATACTCTTGATGTTCCTTAAGTCACTCCTGTCCCTCTCAAATGTGACAAGCTCGATGCTGTACATATTGCCAAGAATCTGGTCTTCCATGAACGCACAAAACACATTGATCTCAACTACCATTTTGTTCGAGAAAAATTACTTGAAGGACTTATTTCTGTCTCTCACATTCTAGCTCAATCTTAGTTGGTTGACATTTTTACAAAGTCTCTACCTAGACATTTACATGCAGATCTTTATCCAAGTTGGGTGTGTCATCCGTTGACCACTCTCCAACTTGAGGGGGGGTGTTGATCATAATATTTTGTCGTGGTCAACACAACATATTAGTCAAATGTACTTTTGTTATTTTTTCTTTTAGTTAGTTGCGGCTTACTCATTAACACACCACTGTATATAAACCTCTTTTGTAATAACCTCAATTAGCAATAACAGAATACTGCACTTTCTTGCTTTTCTTGTTCCACGTTTTCTTCATCCTTCTTTCTTTCTTTCTTTCTTCATCCTTTCCATGGCTGCACTCACATAATGCCGCAGTATGTTGTAACCCATTTCTGGTTCACAATATTTCATTTACTTTTGTAGCCCTTACAGCACGACAATGTTTTTCTCAAATACCCGGCGCTCAAATCTGACCATAAAAGCTGATCTAATTTATGAGGAGTATGGTAAGTACCACGTTTACCTTCATATTATGAGTTACTAGATTGTTTGGAGTTACTAATGACTTTATATACGCTTGCAGTTGGGATTGACCTCCATCACACACTCCACGTCACCAATGAGAGCAACATAGACGCAACCACAAAAAATGGAAGCAAGAAAACTTCTTTTCCACATCCAGAGGGACTTTCCATTGTTGAAGATGATGATGGTAGTTTGTTGCCTGTTACATTAGAAGAAAAGAACAAATCCAATGAGGCAACTACTTCTATGTGAGTGCTTATTTTTCTCTTCTGCCTTGCCTCATTGTATACCAATGTAGTTTGTTGACCCATTCTTCTTCTTCTCCTTCAGGCCAACCTTTGAGCTCCTGGATGAAGAATCGGAAGAAGGTAAAATCTACTAGCCAGTTTTATAGCCTTAATATTGCCACTCTCTTAACTTCTAAGCTCTGAACCTTCCATTGTTGAAGATTTGCCTGCCAACTATGTTGAAGAAAATGAATGCAAAATCATAGATGAAAAGACAGTCTTTGACCACATTCGTAGAAAGGCGAAGGATTTTCCTGTTCTGTCTACTTCAGATGCCATCAACTGTCCATCACCAGAAGCAACAAAACTCACTAAGAAGCGAATTCATGAAATGCGACTTGAATTTCATGGTATGGTTGAAGTTTCTAAGAGATCAGGAAGGAACACTAAACCAAGGCAGTTCAAAGTCCCTTCTTATCTAGCAAGCACAGATGCAGACCAATCAGAACGCCTTATCGATGAGAAGGTGACTAAGCAGCATATGGCAACGGGAAGCCTGGACATTGTCAAATTAGTAGATGATGAAGTTTTTTCCTCTGGTATCCTTACTGTTACTACTCACAATCAATTTTGTGTCTGCCGCTTACACGCTTTGAGCCTCATTTATAATATTTCCAGTTATGCCTCCTGGAGTGAATGAAGACACGACAGGAAGCTCAAGCAGGTTTCCAGATATGCCGCCTCAAGTGAATGAAGACGCAACAAGAAGCTCAGTCATAATTCCAGTTATGCCTCAAGTGAATGAAGACGCAACAGGAAGCTCAAGTAGAATCAGCAGCAGAAAGATGGACTCAATATTTGATCGTTTAAGAAGGAAAACCCGGAACTTGCCAATCATGAACAAATCAGAAACAACGCAAATCAAATATGATCCTCTGATAACAGATCACTCTCCTGATAACAAGTTTGAGACAAGCAATCTCGGTTCTCGCAAAGTAAATGCAGCAGCTCCGTCAAACAAAACCCCTAGTGACACAGTGACCATTTTAGACCTTGAACCAAGTGAAACAGAGGATGGCGCATCTGTGTCCCTGGATGGTTATACAGAGAACCACAGTTTGTCTTCCAGGCGATCAACTGGCGTTCGACGGACATTGGATCTTCCTTTCCTAAGCAATGCATCTGATTCTTTGCCCCATCACAAGTCTGTTCCCACTCTATCGCCGACGAAAGATATCCCTTCAAAACCTGCTGAACAATCTGTGGAGCCTAGAAGCGCAATTCATGATCAGAGTTTAAGCGGTGGAGTAATAGGGCAAAGCAGTGCGCCTACAAAAACTGCCGATGAAAGCAACAAGAAAGTCGACTCGTTCCTTGGGTTTAAGAGTATCTTCTCGTTTTTGTGATTGGCTTATTCTCTGATCAAATTCAAACCATAAATAGCTAAAGCTAGTGGCGGAGACTCTTTCCATTACTCTTTCAAGGGACATCTATTTCAATCTGTCCTCTCAGAATAAATAAATGTCTTGGTTTCTTTAGGTACACAGTAAGCACGGAGAAACAGAGTGGGAACGGAGACACAGAAATAAAGAAAAATACAAATGTTATTTTTTTAAAATTTAGAAAATAAAAATAATAAAATATATTATATTTTCTAAAATTAAAAATTAAAAATATTATCTATATTAATTAATTTAAATTATTGATAATTTTTTATTAAAAATATTAATTAAATAATTTTAATATAAATTTTAACATTAAATTATTTTTAAAAAAGACTAAATATCTTTGAAAGCAAGACGTTTCGGGGACTGAGGACGCTGGGTGCCGTCCCCATGCATGACAGCTGAGAGCAGTGAGCACTGAGCACTGCATTAGAACTTTTGATCGCTTGTTTCCTCTTCTCACAACGTTGAGAATTGCAGAGCATCGGAAATCGAGTCCTAATTGCTCGTTTCTGAAAAATTAAAAAATAAGGTGAGAAAGAGCAGAGGGGCAGACATCTGCCGACTGCCGCAAATAATATGCGTATTGTTTTTGCATCCCTAGAAAAAAATCGTGATTCAGTTGAGTTGTTGCACTCAATTCTTTGTCAGTCTCGTGCTCTTTTATTCTTCACTCTTGCACTGGGATTTCTCTCCTAAGTTTTCTTTGGTCTTTCTTCGATCAAATTTTAGTTCTGAAGCTTTGTTGTTTTAGTTTAGCCGTTGGGGCTCATTGTAGGGGATCGTACTGAATTTTTCGATCGTTTTTAGGTTTGTGTTTGTTGACTTTTTGAGGCATGCCATCTTACTTTTTGTTGAATTTTGATTGTGTGCTCATATTAAATTTCAATTGAATATAATATTTAGTATAATATGTAGCTTTTAGAAGTTATTTTAATTTTGATAAGTGAAAGACAATGCTAGTAAGATTTTATTGAAAAAGTAGTATCATTACGTTAGAATATTCGTAAGGTTATATTGTAGTTCTTTAGCATAATGATGTTGAAATATGAAAAAAAAAAGTTTGTTAAAATGTTAGTGGCACTACTTTGAAATATTAACATGATTATATTAGAATATTAGTAGGGTGATGTAGAATTATTAAGAGAATTATATTGAACTTTTATTATCATTTTGTAGAAATCCATTGTCTTGACATACTTGGAACTTTTTTTTTTATTCCTATATTTATGTGATGGTTTTTTCTTGTATTTAGTGGAAGAGGAAGATGATCTTGTGTTGGAGATTGATGAAGGATAGGAGACTAAGTTGTTGGGGAGGATGATGGGTAATGAGGAAAAATCTTTTGACTTATATAATTGATATGCTTGCAAAATTAGTTTTGGCATTAGAAAGTATAATAAAAAAATACCAAATTGATAGGAAATACATTACATGAGCAATATTGTTATTGTAAAGTTGGTATGAAACTAAAGGGATTGAAGTTAAGGTTTATAACAAGGTTGATGTCAGAACTAATTATATGGTGAAGGTCCAATTTAATATTGATAAAGATGGTAGTTTAATATTGATAAGGATGGATTGTGGATTGCATCTAGCATGGTATGGTCTAGGGCCATTACTTAGTTCTTAACAATCAAATACATTTAACTAGGTCTGAAAGGAACCTAATTATCCTTCATTAAAAATCTTACAAATAGCAATGGTTATGTTGTTGGGACTATAGGAGCAATTCATATTAAGGAAGGTAGATCTCCTATGTTGAGTTTTATGTGTAGATATGCTTATAATACATTACAAAAAAGAAAAGACAAAGAAGATTCATGGTTCAAATGATGAGGCTCTTGTTGGTAGTTTGAGGAATATAATTGTTAATGAGAGTAACTTTCATTTTGATTTTTATTTGGATGATGAAAGTAGGTTATGTGATTTTATTTTTCATGATGAGACGATGAGGGATGATTATAAGATGTTTGCTTATATGGTTGTTCAAGAAACTATTTATAAGACCAATAAGAACAATATGATATGTGGTCCATTTATTGGGATGAGCTATCAATATTATAATATATAAGCTTTGACTGGGTATTTGATGTACAATATAATATTATTTTAGGTTGTGCAATTGTTGGAGTAGTTTGAGGTTGAATTGTGAATTGTGTGAGAAGCACCAGGGGTATGTTTCTCAACATGAATTGTGTTTTATCACATAACACTTTGATGTGAGTTTTTAATTAAAAAATTGAGAGTAAGGAAATAAACACAATTTTTTTCTTACTTTATGAAACATGTTATTTTGCTCGGTATGATTTTATCGGATATAAAAGAGATATGATAAAACACTAGTCGTCAAGTTGTGCGAGCCAATGTCTTCTTTTCTATAGAATTATCTATCATTAGAGAATTAGATTTGTGCAATTGGTTGATTAATTCATTGAATCATCTTATAATTATACAAGTGCACGAAGAAAAATCTCTATTTTTTCCTTAATTGTTTAATCTTAGAATTGAATTATTAATTGTTAAATTGTCTTATCAATTTTGATTTTAGTTTGGATCCATTCAATCCACATTATTCCGCAACATAATATCATGTTTGGTGTGATTTTTATATTTTTCTTCGCTTTTCAAAACTTTCTTGAAATCTATGGATGATTTCCCTATAATTACTATATGACAAGTTAAGTAATTGTAATGTAAACAACTATTTCTAAATTATTCCCACATTCAAAGCATGGACTATGTGTATGAAACATCTGAAAGAATTAAAAGAATCACATCAAAGGGTTGAGAAAGAAGAAAAGCTTTAGTGACTACTTTAGTTATGTGTTGAAGTATGTTGAAACTGAAGCAAAGTTTTATTTTCATTGGTCCAAGTAAGTATTTCTAACCTTTTTGCTTCTTTAATTCTGCTAAAAGATATCTCATATTGTAGTGAAAGATATATGCTGATATGTTGAAAGATAATGGTTATTTGCCGGAAGTTGTATTTTTTAAAAAGATATGTCTCAATTTGATTTAAAATATGTTTAATTGTGCTAAAATACATGGTGTACTATGCTGTGAAGTATTTTTATAGCATATTAAAGAATAAATATTTTCTACTTTGTTAAACATTATGTTATCATGATTTAGGTGAAATACTAATGTGATTTTGTTGAAAACTCAGTATTATTTGTTTGAAATGTTAGTATACTAATGATAAAATATGATGATTTTTTTGTAATTTTTAGCATGATGTTATTGAACCATTATATGCATTATGTTGCAATATTAGCATTATACTGTTGAAATGTTTATTTTTACATTGTTTTCCCCTATCTTTAGTGGAAGAAGAAGATGATGTAATTTTTTTTGAAGATGTTGATCATGTTAAGATATGTGTTTCAAGATGTTAAAAATATATAATTGTGCATATACTCCTTGGTTGAACAATATTTTTATAGTTAGTGAAAAATGGTATAAATCTTTTTCTAAAGTGTTTTTGTTTCTATAGAAATATTATTGTCTCAATGAAGTGAGAGGACTCTATGTCACATAGATTAAATAAAAATGTCACTCTATGTGATTTCTATGGATGTTTTTTTTATGTTGTAGATGAGTGGAGAAAGGAAAATAGTGAGGATTTTAGATGTTTAGAAGGCGATTATATAATGACACTTTTTTGAGATAGGTTTATTTATACATGTGATGGATATATATATCATTCAAATTCATAATTTTTTTTAAGAACAATACCAAAAAGGTCTTGCATACCACCTAAAAAAAATAAAGTTGTAATACTCCCATATTCTTAAACCTTTCTACAATTTTCTCATAAGACTATTTAAGTTAAATTTAGATATCAAAAATTTTACAATTTTAACTGTAAATATTATCTTATGTCTTATTATATTTGTTAAAGAGAAGCAAATTGGTCTCCACAATAAGTTTCTTGATTAGTAGTTAAGCATGCTTTTCTTATAATTTCACCTCCGGAAAATGTTTTTATCTAACAAAAAATCAAAAAATTTATTCAATATTTTTATAATGACATTTTGAGTATTAAATATATAAAAATAATTATTTTGAATTTTTGATAACTTTTTAATTTTCTTAAGTTTTTATTTTGAATTTTATCATCTAATCTAGATTTTGTGCATGTTAGCTCAAAAAAACATTTTATGCTTATAAAACTTTACTATTTTTATACTTTTGGGTTATAAATATTTATTTGGGAGTTTTACTAGATTTTTATAACTTTTTAAATTTACTTGATATTTGTGTAAATATATATTCAATTAGATTTTTTCAATAAATTATGATTAAATCATACTACAAATTCCCACAGAACTTTATGCCTTGTTTACCAACTTGGGCATGATATTTATGAGCATAAATTAGATCTCCCACTTAATCCCTTCCTTTAATAAAATAAAAAAAAATAAAAAAAATATATAATAATCTAAAAGCCTATTATACACATATACCCCACATGCTTTGTCAACTCACTAGTTATGCAACTTAAGCATTTTAGTAGTTATCTAGTGACTAAAAGTAACATCTTCTTGTGTCTTTGGAGAAACTTTGACTATTTAGTTTGATTATCTTTATTAAGTCATATTTACACTTCAGTGAACACATATTTCCCATGCAAAAAAAATGACTAAGTGTTAAGATAGTTATTTCCTCTCTTTTTCTCCTTAATCTTAACTCGACTATATTTTCTCTTGTTCTCCGATGTTTCTTCATCATTCAACTTATACAATCATTTTTTTAACTCATCTTTATTTTTCTTAAGTAAAGGACAGATAGAGTTTGTTGATCACTGAAGAAATTCCTTGCGTATCTCTCATTATTCATCCTACTTCAGAATGGCTAAAACTTACTTGTCTCTAAGTCTTTTATATTTTATTTTGATACTTTATTTTTTAAAAGAACATTCCACTAACATTTTTCTCTCAAATTTTGAAAGATGTTCGAGTAGATTTGAAATCATAAGCTTTGAAAGGGTGTTATTAATTCTTACATTTTTAACTAACTTGAATTTTTGGTAAATTATCACCAACTCCTTAATATGTTAAAATAATGTGAAATCAAGATAAACTCTTTTTCATTATTAGAGTATGTATTATTATGAGCCCCAAGTGTATTAGTTGATTTAAGCACATGTTAAATGAAAATTTCATTTTCTAAGTGGAAGCATTATATAGACAAAATCTGGTCATTTTACTTAGTTCAAAAAATTGAGGCCTAAAGACCTTATGCATGCTAGACAACCTAAGGTTTTGCAATAATCCCTCCTTTAATGCTAACTGAATCATCCCACATAGTGGCATCACATATGAACATTACAACATTAATGTTTGGTAGTATTTATTCAAAAAAAGTCATGCTCCACTTCATTTGAAAGTGGCCCAACTTTTCCTTGATTTTTTAGCATTGGCTGCCTCTAATGAGGGATTATCCTACTTACACATGGGAATGTTACAACTTACAAGTTGCAGCTCCTATGAGTAGGGAAACCAAAAGGATCCCAAAGAGGAGAATAATCTGAAATACACTTGAGCAATCTATCAATTATATATTACTCACTTCAATTAGTTTATTATAATATTATCTGTTGGGAAATATCCTTGATTAACTTAGTTTTGGGATCTAAAATAAAATCTTCAAAACCAAGAACACAAGCACTATGCAGAATAATAACAAATCAAAGAAGAATATATCAAACTTGAATCTTTATTGCTATTCTTTCAAGCTATAAAAGAATCAAGAACACTCTCCCCGTATTTTTATTCTTACCAATTAATCAAGAACAACACTCTTGATTAATTCATTCAATTCCGAAACCCCGTTTCCAATTGAGAATTTCTTAGATCTACTATCTAGATCTATCGCACACCCCCGGGTTGTATTGTGTATATGCCTCACTTTGCATATCTCTCGACTCTATACAAAAGATCCTTTAAATAGGCTTTAGACAAAACCTAGAACTAAATGTGAAGCGTTACAAACCTAAGGATGAAAAACAACCATAAAGTTTGGTAAAAGTAACGGACAAAAACAATCAATACCTTTGGTAAACGGCCTTAAATGTCAATTAATACTCTAATTGACTATACCATCCGTTTACTAATGACCAATTAAACATTTTTCATAAATGTATTAATTGACCATAAACCCTCCTTAAGTTACGCACACCATCCTCCACTCTAGGTCCTTCCTAACCTCTATCACATTGGCTTGAACCCCGGTTTGAAAACCAACATTATCAATCTTTTTTACGCCCTAAATGACATATCTACAAACACCTCCAACCAAGAACCATGATCCCCCCCACTATTTGCGGTTCCATCTACATGGATACACAACTAAGTCACTTATATTCTCTTATTTCTATGACTTTTCATTTGTAACCCATATTATTGACTAGAGAATTGGAGTGTCCTTAGGCTAACATCACAATAGTCCTTCTCTAATTTTCTAAAGATTCTGTTTTTTATTTCTCGCAATTGAATTATTAGCGCCCCACCCACGTTTAATCCACAACTTTATTGTAGATTTTGAGGGAATACAATTTGGTTCCTAATTTGAGGCCTTGGTATTTTGATTATCACAGGGTATAAGAATTCAATACACTTTCGATCATAATGAAAACTTTCTTCTCTTCCATTGAAGATGGATTTTTTTTTTGCATTAACCCCTCTTGGGATAACCCACCTTAAATAAACAAGCCTTCGACTATTGTAAGAGTCACTAAGTACTGATTGGAGTTCTTAGCCCGACAAATGGAAGAATACATAAAATGAATCCAAGATTTGGAAAAGGACAACCAGATCCTATGAAGCCAAAGAATAATGTACCCAACTTGAATTCCACAAGTTTTCCTACCACCACTACCTCCACCGTTATTATCAAGCATGTAATTGTCATATTTTAATACGATGACCTCTTCTCAAGTGCCATTTGGTAAGCAAACCACCACCCGATGTGATGGATTTTGGATAACTAGGCATCTAGCTCCATCATATCCCTCTAGCCCTTGAAATTACAAGCCATCCCTATGTGACCGAACCATATGAGATTTGGGAAAAGGATATTGTAAACCCTCTTGATCCATCTTATGGGCCTTAGCCTTGTCCCATATTTGGTGTTGATGTGGAAACTAAGGTACCCTTCAATATGATGACTACTAATATCAATTAGTATTACCTTTATATATAGTTTACCCATCCTTGGTTATGCAGCAGTACTTTTAAGAAGATCTTACTCAAAGAATGCTTGACTTGAGCAAATGATATACCGAATTCCAGGTATATCATCGCTAATCAAAAGAAGCCTCCCCAACAACATTTCAGACTCTCCATTCATGGATGCCATCATAATGGTGGAAATGCCGTAAAAGCTCGTGCTTCCCCCTTTTAGGATGTATGATGGGACAACTGACCCCCAATGACCACATCATCTAGTATAATCAGCATAAATTCACGTTGTCAATACCAAAATAAATTATAGAGACTTACATGTGTAAGGGGTTTGGACCAGTCTTGTTAGACCAACCTTTCAGTGGTACACTTCTTTACCAAATAATTTAGTTTCCTCTTTTTCTCAACTAATAGAAACTTTTATCTAATAATCAAATAGTTAAAAACTCAAAAAGTTTTCAAACAATCTTTATAAGGTTAAATAGAGTATTGATGAGAGTATATTGCTAATTTTTTTAATTTGATTTTAGGTTGTACTTGGTAGTGCTCTTTCCTTATTAAACCTATGAGTTAGCGAATGGGGTACAAGATTGTATGGGCTATGAACAACCTTATTGTGTGCATTTTCATGGTCATAAATGTTTTTATTATTTCAAAAGATACTTAGACGGCATTCAATCTATAATTGGCATGAACCCTTTAACCAGAAATATTACCTTGGTCGTATTTGCTATAATTAAGTTTCCTCTTGGTGTAAGTTATATTTTCCTTCTAGTTAGATTTTACTTTCGGTGTTATGGAGAAATTCATAATCATTGATTTAACCTTATCTAAAATGAAGATAACATGAAGTGTACCATATTAAGTCACAGTAAAGGTAGTTGCTAACTTAGGAGGTGGCCAAGGTTTGTGACGACGGTTCTCTTGCTTGATCTACTTTCACCCATTCTTAATTTGATTAATTTTAGGTTCTAAAATTTGTTTGTAGGATTAACAATTAGATTTTTGAATCTTCTAATTTTTGATCTACTTTCACCTTTTTCTTCGAGTTTTTGCATCAGCATAGCGATTTACTCATCCTTCTCTTTCACAGCTTTGGAGAGGATGTCAACAGCCTGTTTCAATTCTGCGAGTTGTTCATCAATGATTCCAGTTGTCATCACTGGAGCGATTGAGTATGCAGAGTTGTCTGAATCTTCATCTTGGTTTAATAGAGCATGTTCTAAGGTAGCTCCTACAATGGGTGGCATTGATCGTTCAACAACGGGGCCTTCAAGAAACATATCTTTGTTGCTTGAGGCAATGATTTTTGCCTTGCTTCGTGTTAATGGCCCGGTGTGATTACTGTCACCACTGAGTGTTGTAGAGTTGTTGAGGATGCTCTTGTTAGTATTTGAAGCCATCAAGATGCGTAGTTGGAGATTGAGATGAGAGGCAGAGATTGCGTCCCACCGGGTGCACCAAATTTGTTAACGACAAAATTTCTACAAAAAAGAAAATTGAAGAACAAAATATACTTTTATTGATTATTAATTATCAGATCGAATGTGGATATAATCTCTGTATAAATCCGGTATAAGATTTAATATCCTCTTATTCAATCTCCTAGACAATTGACGGCGTTGTGATTCGCGATGTTGAATTTTGGGCTCAACTTGTTCTGGGCTCATCTTGAGTGTAATGAACTTGATCCAAACCTATTGATGAAAATTTATTTACCTGGTAAAGAGGGCACAATTTGGTGGTGCTTGATCCCTTCGAACGAGTTCAATGATGTTGAAGTTGCAACACTTCAACGTTTTCGACTTTGATAATCTGTAAAGCTTCGTTCTTCGATCTTCGTTCTTCGATCCTTGGATCTTACTTCTTCAATCTTCGGGTCTTCGATCTTTATCTTCAGAGTGCTTGGGAGCGTTTTCTCTATAAACTCTTGATCTCGGGACTTCAGTGTGTCTCCAATGAGGAGGGGGAGTCCTCTATTTATAGAGAAAAGGGCCTCATTGGCTTTCGGGCTTAGACGTGTCTTGCATTATAGACTTAAAAGTCATGCTTCATTTAACTTAATTTTACGAACTCGTAGCCCTTCGTGAAGTAAATTAGGCCCGTATTTAATTAAACTAAGCCCAATTGAAATATTTTGACCCAATTTAATAAAATACGAACGGGACGTAAACAATTAAAATATTTTATTTTAACATATAAATCCCAAATAATTTTAGGAATATTTAATTATCCCTAATTTAGGTTGATTGACCATATAACAATTAAATATTATTTTTCTTGTTATTATATATCTTTTTTTGGTGTCAACAAATGCCCCCACTACAAGTCACTGGCTTGGTACATTTAACTGACCATTCGACTGTGACTTGTAGTACTTGGTTGTAATTTATCAAAAATATCAACTTCTATACTTTTTTATGATTTATTTTAACTGAAATACTAGAATTTTACTAGAGTTGTTGAAAAGATATTATCCGCGGTTAATATCTTGATAGTGAGACATATCTAGAGAATTATACAAAAGATATTTTTCCAACGGGATTACTATCTTTTAGGAGTTTTGTGTCTTGAATCTTATCACAAAAGCTTATCTTTTAACCGACGACTCCATCCTTAAAGATTTACAGCCGAATAATCTGAGTATAAATACACGAGGTGTTAGTTGCCCAGGTAATCTAAGAAAAAAAAAGGAAACCAAAACATCCAGAGATAGAAGCATCATTGTTAAAAAAAACAAGAGGAAAGAAAATTGAAGAGATGCATGCTGAATAATCATCTCTAGATACTGTCTAGTTCATTGCAAAACATTAAAGGGAAAATAATATTCATTCTTTAATTTTCTTTAATTTTAGTGATATTCATATAATATTAGACCAAACACTTGAAAAGATACAGCCAAGAGATACTAACAATGATACAAAAATGCATAATCATTGAAATAATTAAATTATACAGAAAAAATGAAAGCAAAAGATAATTTTTAACAAACATATAATTTGTGGCACCATGTTTTAAAGTGATTTTTGTAACAATTTGAAATATCTATCGGTTGCACATTGTGTGTTGAAAGATATATTTTAAAGCCTAAGAAAATCATATGGCTTACTATTATTAATTAAAAAGGCCACCAATAAATGTAGCACATCATCCCTTTACCTCATATTTCCATTTACAAAGAATAAACCTCTCGTCCCTTAAGATTTTGTATTATTCACTTGCTAGCAATTACCATCATATGAGCAAATTGCACATATGCCATAAAATAAGATCCTCTAAGGAAGGAATATGCCATGTCCAAAACTTCCCCATTTTGCTACTAATAACTTAGATTTTCCTATCATCCAAGTAACCTTGTATCATATTGGTTTGTTCATTCGTTTTATCATACTCCCCAAACTAGGATAATACGTTTAATAGTCATGTGTTTTGACATCATAGCCAACAAATGCAAACCTATACAAAGATAATTCTCAAGAATCACTGTTTGTTTATTCTTGATATCAAGAATCACATATGCTTGTAACATGAAAATTAGGGATGAATTTTGGCATAGCTTGGGATACCAAAATCAGTTGTATAAAAATTCACTAACATGTTATTACTTACTTCTATATATGTGTACAAGTAGGTTAGCGATGCACCTAGTTGTCAATCAGTTATTGCACTTCCCCATTTTCAAAAGAATAAATACCATAAAACACTCACAAAATATAGAAAACTAACTATAAAAGTAATAGAATACAAAATGACTAATATATTTACTTATGCAAGCAAATAATTAACCCAAACTGCTTATTGTCCCAAAAATTTAGAAGCATTGCAATACCCTTTCCAATTACATTCATTTGTTCTACAACATACGAGGTCTTTGTCTTCTCATAACATAGAGAAAATCAAACTAATTTCAAAACATAATTTCAGGGTATTACATGCATTGCCATCATGGACTAAAAATATGGGACATTGTTCTTCTTACAACTAGAAGAAAATCAAACTAAAAGGAAGCCTTTGAGTAGCATCAACAATTCTATATGCGAATTTAACTAAGACGTACAGTAAGTGTCATAATTTTGATTAAGTTAATCAAATAAATGCTGGATAATGAATTCCCATAAGAAATAGACATTGATGCCATATGATCATATAAGGGAAAGAATGATCTCGAATATAAAAATTCAAGAACCTATTTCCCGATTCGTTAGCTAATTTTAAAATTCGTGCAACACCCTCTCAAAATGAAATACATAGGACACTCGAGCATCCATCCATGCATATAGCAGTGTGCATTGAATAACATACTACAATTCACAAATGGACAATCATAATAGACTACCCTTTTGTATCAAGTATAACAAAAAAAAATTAAACACAAATGCAAACAAATCATACTAGTTAGGTGAAGCAAAATAACATTGGGTATCCATTTCTAAAATTTCATAGCCAACTATCATTTTCTCCACTACAATGCACTTCATAGCTACCTAAAACATCCAAGTTATATCTCATTTACCTACAAACTATTTATTGAAATCCAATTTGTTGCTGAAAGGATAAACTAATTCACAACATACACTAACTTTTTCTCGAGAATCAAGCCACTACAATGGATTGCTAACTAGTTTCAAAATTGAGATTCACAAACAAATGTTCTAAAGTTGCATCAAGATCTTTGATAGAAAAAATATTGAATTTTATTGGGACATATCACTTTGATCAAGCCTTCCTTTGGACTTTCCTATGTTATATTTAGGCTTATCAACTATCATAATGGTAGGCGAGTCAAGACATTAATGATTTTGGTGGCTACCTTGGGATAAGAACTCTGAGTTTGACAAGGAAATAAAGGCAAGAACTAACCGTTTTATTGCCACTAAATGATAACCTTTGTCTATGCTCACTTTGTGGGTTATTCCATGATTGTTCTTAAGCATAAACTTTTTCGGTAAAGCTATAAATATTGAAACATATTGTTATCATTTAGTAACATTGCAAACTGATTCAAGCCCTATATCATTCAATATCCAAATAGTGTGCTCCAAAATGCAATTACAAGGAGCTAATATTGAAAATTGGTTCCTATTTTCTATTTTACTATAATATTATGTTTTTATGATTTTAAAATTTGTAACTTTATTTATTTTTGTAATATAAACTTTTATAATAATATTTTAGTACCATTTTTAGTTAAAACAAGATACTTATATAAATATAGATATGAATATTAATTAATATATGATATTTGATAAATTTAAATTCGGTTCGTATTTTTTGAATATCTAAAATTTAAATATCTGATCTAAGTGACTTTTGCACACCTCTACTAAGTGGGGTGTGATAAAAAGGCTATTTTTAGTAGAGCTTTAGCTATATCAAATATCTAATTTTTGTTAAAAAAAGTTTTTTATATAAGTAGTTTGGAATAATAAAAAAAATCCTTTAAAAAAAATCAAAATAGAAGCGTTTTGAATTAATTTTTTTATAATTATTTTTTTATTTTTTAATATATTTGTATTTTTAATCTGCTAATAACTACTATTATTAAGACTTATTACTAAATTAGATATCTTTATTTGTTTGGATATTTACTCCGTATTATTTAGATGTCATATCTAAATTATGGATAATATAAAAATGCCGATTGAATTCAAATATATCAAACATTCATGTAAATATACTATTTTATTAATTTTAATAATTTTTTTAAGAATAATTTTAAAATAAAATATTATATATTAATTAATAGTCATATCTGTATTCATATACATATCTTATTTTATCTAAAAAATTATTAAAATATTATTATAAAAGTTTAAATTATTAAAATAAATAAATTTTTAAAGTTTAAAATTATACCAATAAAATATTATGATATATTATTAAGATAATTCAAATTTTTAGAATCGAATAATTAAATAAAAAAATAAGTATTTTAAATGTTGGATATATTTTAAACTAAAATTAGATATCGAATTCTAAATGCCCGATCCAATTTTCGGATCCATTAGCGTCGGACTCCCATTTTGTGCGGCTTAATCAGCCGCCCCGCGGATCTGGTGAAAGGGAAGTTGAGGGAAAACGATCGCAGGTTCATCACCCTAGGGCGTTCGTGCAAACACACGAAGATTGAGAGGGAGAAAGAGGAAAGCAGGGATGGATGAAGACGAGATAGAGAAAGCAGTGATAGCGTATCTGAAGAAAAAAGGATTCAAGCAAACGGAGCTAGCTTTCCAAGAAGAACAGCAGAAGCAGCAGCCATCAAAGAACTCTTCTGCGAATTCTCAAACTGATCCTGAAGTTGCCAAACTCATTGTCTCCTTCACCGCCGAGTACTCTTTCTTTCTTTCTTTATATCTTCATCTTCCTTGCTGGTCAATTTGTGACCGGCGATTTGCCTCAGTTATGAACGTAATTGTTTTTTTTTGGGGATAAACTAGAGTGTTGAATTGTTGATTTTGCTACAAATTATTAGGAAAATAAAGTAAGTATTTCTTCTCTGGAAAACATCGTCAAATCTTTGCGAATTGGTCACTTTCTGGATTAAATGGTGATCGAATATTCGTTTCTAGTTATAATTTGGCTTAATTCAGCCGCCCAGGGTTCCTGGGTTATGCGTCTAGTCTTCTGCTAAAAAATTGGTGGGTTCTGATAGTTTCTTATAATTTCGATCATCTGCTACTAGTTCATTGGGATATGCGGGCGGGCAGCGATGCTCTTACTGTTGGCTTGAGTTTATGTGGTCATCTAAATGTCAAAGCAGTAAAAGCAAGACAACCTAGTGAGCAGTGATTTAAAGTGAACCAATTATTGTGTCCAGTTGACTTCCTAGCTTTTTTGAAGTGTTTATGTTAACAAAAGTAAAATTTCCAGTGAGGCAATTAGGTGGACGATGAATGATGCAAGATAATGGGAGTGGGCAGGCAAACTACGAAAACCCTTTGCAGGAACGCTTAAAATCTTTATGAGGTCAAGATGAGTGTTCGAAGTTGTTATCAACTCGCCATTGATCTCAAAGTAATTGTATTTCTCAACATTTTATGGTAGGTTCAGCAGCAATAATTCATCTACCCTAATGTTGGTTCCACAGTGGGCAGACTGAGCCATCAAAATAAGTGTTCTCGATTAAACAATCATCATCTTGGTTTGAAATTTAAGAAAGATCAAAAATGAAATTTGTTGGGGTCAACGATCAGGTCCTATGTGCATAAGTTACAATGGATCTAGATCAAAGGAATATGCAGCGGAGAAGGGTGTTTTCACGTGGAACATGGCTAAGGGGTGCTGTGGGACACAACCGTGTCGAAGTGGACTCATAATCAGAGTCAGAGGAGAAAATTATGCTACAGGTGACCTGTGTCTTGGGGCATGACTTTCTTAGACGGCATAGGGTGGTCATCCCCAAGAGCATGCCCGGATCTTGGTCCAACCTAACTTTTCCTGAAAAAAGGTGGACAATCTCCCGGGACACGGTTGTGCTTCAGATATTTTCCACCTCTGCTTTTCTGTTTCTTTTTTGGCTCTAGGTTTTATGTTTGCTTATAAAAGGTAGATATAAGGTCAAGCATCTTGTGATAGCAGTTAGCTATTGAGATTTGACTTAAGCTGTTGGTTAGGATCACTTAAGTCTTAAGGAAGACACAATTGATGAGAACTATTGTGTTCTTTGTATTGCTAATTTATTGATTGAAATCATACTATATATAAACAAAGTGCAAAGGAACATTTTTTCTTGTTTAAATGTGTCACGTCATATCTAATTGAATTATGCATCTGATATTTGTAACATTTTCTTTGCATATTAAATTATTATTAAAGTTTTTTTAATTGTTATCAATATTAGAAAATTGTTTGCATATTATATTTCTAGACCAAACCATTGGGAGTCTAGCCACTAATGGGAGGAAAATCAGAAGCATGGAATGATACCATACTATACTATATATAAAAACGGAGTATCACAACAAAAATTCCTACTTAGAAATATACAAATAAAAATAAAGCTTACAAAATAAGCTTATTTTTTTCCTTAGGAAAAGCAATTTATTGTCAAAGAAAGTAATTTTAACAAGGATAATAGATATGCGTGAATACTATTGTCAAGTGGGGGGAAAAGCTTACAACATAAGCATCTTACTTTCGTGATCAAAATTATATTAGATTGTTAATATCTCTCGCTTCTTGTCAAATAGGATAAGCAACTTTTCATATAACAGAGAAAGGTAAATAATACAAACTACAAAAGAAATGAAAAGATGAAGCTGATGGATTCTAAGCTTATAGAAGTAGCTAAGTTGTTCTATTTCTTTTAGGTGATATTCATTCACAATTTTCATACATTCATTTGCAATTTTCATAAATGCATAAGTTTTCTTTCGGAACTTAAGATATTTACTTGCACCTATTCCCTCCTCAATATTTGTGACTATTACATTGAAACCTTTGTATATTCCATCTTCATGTCAAACTTAATTTTCCAAAATTAAAAGATATTTAGTTATTTGAATTAAGAAACATTTAAGATATAATATATAAAATTTAATTGGTATCTAGAATTATCAATATATATCAAATATCATTATGATCTATTCTCAAAACAAAGATACTATTTTTTTATATTTATTTATTAGTAAAGACTCATGCATCACACGGACTACAAAACTAGTAAAAGTTCAGTCTCACTTTTGTTTCTTGATTACTTTGCTTTTGTTTGGTTGCTCAAGTTCAGTTTTGCTACCCCCAATCCTTATAGCAAAAGATGTAGGTGCGGCATACGTTGGACGGAGGATAAGTATTTGGCAATGGAGATGCTCTAAATTATGAAGGAACTAACAAATAAATGAGGTCAAAATTTCTGTTGGATATAGTTGATTGTGGGACTTAAATGACAATAGACAAATTGGTGGAGCTGTACATTAATATTATCGTGTCTTCCTCTTTCCATTTCCTTGGTGCAAGATATATATATAGTTATCAACTATCTTTTCAGTGATATGCTTGTACAAACTGACATTCAGCCATCTAATTATTTTCACATCAAATTGAACCCAATTTAGAGCTGACGTGTATGGAAAGTGGATTGTATTCTGTCTAGCTTGTATGTCATAATGCTTTGGCAAAAATATTAAGAGATGCTATTGCTAGTTAAAGCTTAATGCTGGTGAGGTATTTGGTGCTTTTCATACATCTATCTGGAAGATTTTGTTGATCTACCTCTTGTCCTTTCCCAGGTCGGAAAACCTTCCATCACAGTATCATGATGGGTACAGTAAACTCAGGTCTTGGGCTTACGGTTCCCTGGATTTGTACAAGGTGATTTTTCTAGCCCAATCTCTAGTTTATGAAAAATCTGCATCATATTCTTACTTCATGTAGCTTATGGGTATTTAATTCGATATGAGTATCATATAAAAATCTTTGGCTCCGATGGCAACAATCATACTGGGTTTATATTGATTGTTGTCCCCAGTCAAAAACTGTAGAGTAAGTTTCTTCGGTAGTATCTATAATTTCTTGTATAATAAATTGTCACATTTCTTTTCCTGCCATGCAACCTTTTTATAGTTTCCTTAGCTTTTAAGTAGTCTCATTAAGCATGTTTTTGGCTTATATGCAGCATGAGTTGCTACGTATGCTTTATCCAGTGTTTGTGCACTGTTTCATGGACCTTGTTGCAAAGGGCTACTTACAAGAAGGTAAATGTAAACATTTTTAGTCTTTTGTAGGGACGATGTTTAGCGTAATTGTAAAAGTGGAACCTCATCCATATATCATTGGTCCTGCATATCCTGGACATAGATCCGAGTCCCTTCTCATTTCTTTGTGGTTGTACTTCATTGGAATTAACCGCCCCTCAATAGTAAAGAAAAAAGGGAATTTTTTTTGCCAGTTGATATTGTCTTTAATTTTATAGGACTCGAAGATGCCCAATGGCTGATAATGTAATGCTGTTTAAATATCTTTGTATAACATAATTCTCTTTACCCTTTTTCTCTTCCTATTTGCAGCCCGTATCTTTTTCAATACTTTCCATGAAGATCATGAAACAATGCATTTACGTGATCTTCGAAAGCTGGAAGGAGTTCTTTCTCCATCTCATTTGGAGGTTAGTTGATTATTTATAACTTTACATATCTTCCATGAATTGGCCAATTTTTAAGCTCTTCATGATGCTGTGTTTTGGATATCGTGCAGGAGATGGAATTTGCTCACTCCTTAAGGCAGAGTAAAGTGAATGTCAGTATGTGTCAGGTGCTTTTTAAAACTCTTATTTAAACTTCTTTCCCTCTAGCTAACAAAGATATTCTTAAAGCAAACCTGTCAAGTACCATGTTTTTTGCATGCTTGATACAGTGTATCTACTTTCTTTGATCTTTTTCCCTTCCTTAGAGTTGTTCAGCTGTTAATGTTTGTTTTTATGTGGGAAACACAGTTTACTGATTTTTTTTTTGTTAATTAATTTGCTGAATTTTCATTTTCTTATCTTGACATACTTTTGTGTATTTCCCTCGGACATATTTTCTCACTTTGAATTCTCATGATCATGTGAGAACCTTTCTAGTTTTGATACCTTCTGTACTTCCACTTTTCTCTGCCCTGTATAAGTGCAAGAACACGTGCTTGTGTCAAGATTAAGGTAGATACTGCTCGTGTGTATGGTGCTTTATTTTCTGATAGATTTGGGTAATATTCTTTCATTTTCCCATCTTCTATCTGTGCTATGAGGTTGTGAATTGTGATTTGAGGCTGATATTACATTAGGGTTCTTATGCAAACAGCAATCCTCACAGTCCCCCCCCCCCTTTTTCAATTCAATTTAAATCTGAGAAGAGGGTACAAGTTTCACATATTCAGGTCAAAATACTTCCAAAATCTTACACTATATATAATCATATTTTAATAAAACGAAGTTATAATGAGATTAACTAACATCCTAACACTCCCAATTCCTAGGAGGTGTATCCATGTGGACATTAACCTCTCCAACAGGCCACTATATGTTCTTTGGTGAGGTGGAATGTAGACTATATCATTCTCTCTTTCCTATGGGAAAGTTCAGCCTTGAAGTAAGATAGTGGAGCGCTTATTTGGACCTTTTTGTTGTGCTCTTGGTGTATCAAATTTCAAACATGAGACTATGCTCATACTCCTTTCTTCGGGACCCAAAAGTATGCTAAGCATTCATTTGGGACCCATCAGTATGTTGAACCAAACAAACTTGTGCATGAAATTCAAGTTTGTGCCAATTCTTATGGTAATGATTAGTCTGGTCCTGGTTACTAAGCTTAGGAATAGGTATAAAATCATAGTCACAGTGTAGTGAACGATACTTTATGTCACGATTGTCACAATTTTAAATTTTTTTTTCACAACATATATTAACAAATATCGGTAAATACCAGCATATGAACTGATATATGACTAATAAATACGTAAAATTCTAAAACTATGTATTGCCTATTTGACGTATCGGCTGACCCAAAAACCAATAAATATCGGTCGTTATTGCATATTAGAGTTGATATTTAATTGTATGTGTAGGAATTGTCATGCTTGGAAATAGACTTTAGTGGGCTATTTGTTTGACCATAATAACTTCTTAAGCATTGCTCGCAAACACTGGATTTATTTTTGTGTCATGAGTAAAACAAGTGATGGTCACTATGAAAGCTTCCATCGATTTTCTGTATGGATACACTAAAGTTGGATAATCTACTTACTCGATTCTCTTTAAGGGGGGATTTTGACAATCCTAAGTATAAGCCCTGACATTACAAGTCTTTGTTGACAGCTTATTGAATTTGGATTATAGGTCTTGCTCATAGTTAGCGGAGGTGAACTTGTCAATCACTAGCTGATGTAGCCAAGTCCTCTCAACCTATGGCTCAAATATGTGAAAGTCGCACTAGTTGTTATGGTCAATGTGGCACGGAAACTGGGACGGAAATGGGAGTCGGAAACAAGGAAATGACAATTTTTGAAAATATAACATACATTCATGTAAATTTCGGGGTGGGGGGGGAAGAGATGAGAGGAAAAAAAACATTTTCAAAATGAGGAAATACTAGGTCAATGAAGTTTCCTTGCAATGTTATGGTTGCCCCACCATATACTTGCATACCAAATGAGCTGCACAACTACTATTGAACTTTTAACTTGATCTAAACCTAGGCATTTTGATCATGGAAGCCATTCCATCTTCTCTCTATCAAAGTTTGGTAGGAGATCTTGACACCATAATTAGAAGAAAATGAACTCTTGAAGAGGATGAATTGGAGCACTCTAAGTATGGATGACCATAGCTGTAGCAATGGGCCTAGGCTCCTTGAGTCCTTTTGCTTATTTCACTTGCAAACAAGGCTAGGTTGAGCTCATTAATCGTATTCTATGAGTTGTTTGATCTAGTCTTATTAGCCTCCGAGCCTCAATTAATTCATCAACCTTAGGTTGCAACATATGAACATATTGGAAAGAATAATATATTACTAATCACTATAAACATTCCCCCCCTACAAAGTTGTCAGTTTTTCCTAGGTCAAACCTTTTTTTGGTCACGTTAGAATTGAAATATTCATATCTTTAGAACAAAAAAGTAAAGACTTGGGTACATGTCGGATGCTTTCTTCCTTTTGTGCAAGCTGGTGTGGTGAATGGTTTCAGATAGTTGAAGACTTTTGGCAAGTATTGGTACCGTTGATGACAACCAAGAAGACGTAAAGGCCATGAAGGATGAAGATGGTATTGGCATGGCATGTGGTTGCGACAAACACAAGGTGAAGTTGATGCAATATTTGTCAATGATTAAAGACAAGAAAGCAACTTTAAGATGGGTGCAACTTGTATCCAAGCTTTGATTTATGCTTTTCTTTTACTTGAATGTAGGTGATCAAGATTGGATGAGAGTAAATGAAAAGATGGCTGGACCGCAAAATGCATATGGTGGGAGCAAGCAATAAAATTGTGATTGCGGTTGTGGTTGTGGTATCAGGGTGTTGTGGAGGATATTTCGTATATCATAGTTGTCGTGGTGTGAATATTCATTTTTTTTTACAACAAATATCGGTTAATCTCGATGATATATTTGTGAATTTTTTTCTGTCTCATTTCGTCAAGATAGCATATTGGGACCCTTATCCGAGATGTCTTTTGTTTGGGTGGGAGGCGACGTAGCATTGGGCACTTTAACTTCAAGCCAGTGTTTGAGAAGGCACAAGGAGATGGGTGTGGGGGCCTTTTCTGTGCTAAGTGAGATGAGGACAGTGAGGTGCAAGTAAGGAGACTAAGGCGCCCTAAAGCGTTGAGACACGCAAAGACATTGATGAAAGTAATGAATGGTTAACTGAGGATGAGGATTTGAACTAGGGATCATTGCTACTACTACTGGAGTTGATGAAGAGAGTTTAACCTAAAATCTAGAGGCCATAAGCCTGATGCAAGTGGTGGCAATAGCAGTAGTTCACAAAGATATATGCCTAGAGAAGAAATAGAGGAAGAAGAAGTGGATGATGATGATGATGATGATGATGAAGGCTATGGGTTAGAATCAGATGCATTAGAGGATGAAGACACACTTATAGAAGATGATGACTTTTGAGTAGTTGCTAGTATTGGTTGTATTAAACCCAAAGGTTGCTATTTTTCTAATTAATTTCATGTTATGGTATAATTTTTTGAAAACTTTAGTTATTTAATCATTTTTTTTGTAAGTTTTTTGAGTAATTTTGGCACTTAGGCTCAAGGATCGCTATCATTTAGGTACCTCTTAGGCTTTTTCAAACAGTGCTTTGAATGTGACAAGCGTGAGTGGTTAAGGAGCATAAAAGTGGTGTGGTAGTGAGGTCAACACATAGGTTTGTAAATGAGCTAGGTCCGCTCTTTTGTATAGTTAAATAACATGAGCGTAGAAAAGTTCGGCTCAGCTCATTTATAGCTGAGGTTCATGTGTTTTACTTGGTTTGACTCATTAAAAGTTTGATTCAACTTGTTTGTTTAACTAAACAAGTCGTGCCCAAGACTGGAGAAGTTTGGCTCAGGTTATTTACACCCTAACGAAGTATAATTGATGAAAGGGGTTTGGCGATGAATCTATGATTATTTGCTAGCGGTGGTATGAGTATGTTAGGGTGAGGGTTCTCGTGGTTACTAGGGTTTCCATTGATGGTTTTGGTTGAGCAACTACAGTTCTGGGGTGTTGGCTGCTTTTATGTCTTGGTGGTTGTGTTGGTGGAGTCTGAAAAATACTGCAACATACATAACAATTTGCAGCGGTGAAATAAGTTTGGCTCTTGTACCAAGTACATCCACAGCTATGTGTCACACAACGAGTTCTTCATCAAGCGTAAGTGCGTGTAGCCTTAGTTTTTTCTCACTCCTTGAGAGACTAAGTCAACCTTCCTCCTTTAAGTGTGCTCAACACTTAGGCAAAAGAGGCCTTCGAGGCCACAACTTCAAACCCTTCGTAAGAGAACCCAAGAGAGAGCTTTTAGAGAGAGAGAATATTATATTATAGAGAGATAAGCTTTGAATACAACTCTTATTGGATGATTCTCAAATGCCTCTACCCCTCTCTATTTATAAGTGAAGCTTCACCCCCTCTTTTCCTCTAGAAAGATTCTAGAGACAGGCCTAATGGATCCCTCTAGAGTGTTCCAGTAGGTCCATTACGGTTTCTAGAGTGCTTCTTTAGGGTTTCTATAATACTCCATACTTATTTATACAATTGTAGAAGAATCTAGAGACATCCCCCTCTAGAACCATCTAGAATCATTTAGGAGAGTGTAGAATCCTATATATCTCTCTACACTTATCTAGATCATACAAGGACATTCTAGATTATTCTGGGCCCGTGGAATGTCATTGCAAGCCTCTCGATGCAGCCTGTGACATATGGCTGCTCTTATTCAATTCAATTTCAATACAAAGAAAGAGTACGAGTGTAGGGCTATATATATGTGTGCCGAAGTGCTGTCAAAATCTTACAGAATAAATAAAATCATAATAAATTGACTGAAGTTCTAACACAGTAAAACTCCTGAAAATCCTAGTTGCATGGGACCTACAGAAAAGAGACACATCCATGCTAACCAGGACTTCCTTTCTGACAAGTCGGCAGAGTATTTGGGCTATAAGACCACAAGCACTTTGGTGGGGTGGCATATAGCTTGCATATCCATAGCTCCAGCATTGACCAGGATATGGCCTTGTTAATTTTAATTGAATCAAAGTTCATTGGTGTTGTGGTGGTGTTAGACAATGTCTGAATATCATACTTTAACTTATGTTGCAGTATTCTTATGAACTCCTGCTGCAATATCTGCACAACACAAAAGCTATCCCCATGCTTGGAGTTATCAACGAGCACATCAATTTCCAAGGTGTGTATTTTTTTAATTTTATTTTATTTTATTTTTACTTCCCTGCTTGTCGAAATACTTTAAAATGCATGCATCATCTTTTGCTTTCATCTGCAAGTTTTTCTTTCATTTTGATGTATAGGTCACTATGATGCAAATATCCTCTTTCTTTTTTTTTTATTTTTTTTTATTGCAGTTTCTCCTGGTCAGCCTAATACTATATCTGATGATGCTGAAGCTGTAACACTGGTTGCAAGTGGGCAGGATGCCGCTAACCTGATAAATCAAAAGGAAATTCATTGGGGGGTTAGTACATTTTTTTTGGGGGCCTGCTTATTGTTGATCTGAATTCCTGGGTTCTTGATTCTTAACCCTAATGAAGGAAATAAGGTGAAATAGTTGATATATTTTCCGGGTGGATACAACTTATATCTGCTTTTGGAACCCAAGAAATTCATTGCCATTGGAAAGTAACAATTATGCTAATACTATAGAATGTAAGAAACTGACACTTTGTGAGGATGAAAGCCGCTTGTTTACATTTGTACATATGAGAGAGAGATTGTATTGCATAGTGCATCTCTTATGCTTCCTGTGGTAATTTGTTCTGTTAGTAAACCAGAAGAACACTCTAGCTATGTAGTGTATTCAGCTTCCTCAAAGGGACGTTGTAGGGATTTGAAACAGAATTCTTGCCTTCACTGGGCATCAGAATCTGTATGGCACGTAGAATCCCTGTCCCTGGTGTTTCTGTTGCATTTAATCATGTAAGTGATACCTTCCTTCTCCCAGTAAGAAATAGGAATAAAATGTGGACAAGATGGATGTGACAAAATAATACTAGGCCTGTAAAATGAATTATATGTTCTGACAAGGCCAAACTTTAATGATATGGAGCATGTTTACTGGATTCGTGCAGTTATTGGAAGATTCTATTGAAGATCGCGTGGAAAAGCCAGGCAACTTGCTGTCTGATTCTGAGAAGGCTGATGGAGATAATAGAGATGTAGAAGCAGAAGAAACTAAGGTTGTTCTATAACCTGCTCTTCCCCAATCTGTATTATCGGATTTTTGAGATGGAGCTTTACCCTTTCATGTGATGTAGGGTTTTGTTATTTTTATTTTTATTTTTTTGAGATCTATTAACAACTGTATTTCTGATTTGTTGTATAGAGAAAGCTGGTGGATGGTGGAAAGCAAGGTGCAGCTATCAAAAAAGTGAAGAAGGATAAAGTTGCTGGTGCTACGGGTAAATCCTCGCGTCCTGAGGCAACCACAGCAAGTGTAGCACCACGTGTGAAACCAGAGCTTCCTTTACCAGTAATGTATTATGTCTGCTTCATGGTTTCTGATTTGAATTGATTGCCTGTGGGATTAGCATAGCCCTTTTTTCTTAAGATAGAAAAATGATAAATGCTCAAAATGGATGTTATTATACCGTTCTTATATTTTTCAGGCCAATTGAAGTGGAACATTCTATTCTTGAAGACTTGCGAAATCGTGTGCAGTTGAGTAGTGCAGCATTGCCATCTGTCAGTTTCTACACATTTCTCAATACACACAATGGGTAATATTTCTCATTTATTTCTTCCCCTATCCAATTCCGTATATTTCCCCTTCTTCTGGCTTACATTCATATTTAACATCTTCCGGGTCCACAACAAATTTCTGGTTCAGCTTAAACTGTGCATCAATATCGCATGATGGATCCCTGGTTGCTGGTGGATTCTCTGATTCTTCTCTGAAGGTTGCATTTTTGCCGCAAAAACTCATTGATATTATGTGCGATTATCATTTTGTTTCTGATGTAGTCTATTTCCATTGTAGGTGTGGGATATGGCAAAACTAGGGCAAGAAGCAGGTGAGACCTGGCATTTCAGTTGGTTTACACAATAATATATCTCTAATTGATTTGTACTTCCGGAAGAGGTTTTTTTTTCTCTTTTTTTTTTTCCTTAGACTGTCTTGGTGTCAGCTGCTCTGCAGGGAGAGAATGAAGCCACTCCAGATGAAAATATGCTTGGTGCACAGGGTGCTAAAAGATCCTACACACTATTTCAGGGTCATGCAGGGCCAGTCTATTCTGCCTCTTTTAGCCCTCTAGCAGATTTTATCCTGTCCTCTTCATCAGATTCAACTGGTAAGTTGATTATTTATTTATGGCCTTTTCTTTTTAGTTGACCTGTCTCACAAGGTGGAATTGCTTTACTTGCACTTTGATGAGTAAAAATTCATATATGCTGCAGTGCGGTTATGGAGCACAAAATTGAATGCAAATCTTGTTTGCTACAAGGGCCATAATTATCCTGTGTGGGATGTTCAGGTACCACATTATGGTGCATTTTCATTTATTTGCCATGATCTATGTTGATTTGTCTGCATATATGAAGTATTTTTTCTGTTGGTTTGCATTACCCTTGATTTTGCATCTCATGATCCTTCTGCTTGCATCCCTGTTGGTTATGTGCATGCGTGACCTACTGATAGTATTTTCATTTAAATGATTTTTTCATGCAGTTCAGTCCTTTTGGCCATTACTTTGCCAGTTGTTCGCATGATAGAACAGCAAGGGTATGGTCCATGGACAGGATACAGCCACTGCGGATAATGGCAGGACATTTATCTGATGTTGATGTGAGTACATACCTGTTACCCAGATCGACTTTATCGTGCATATGCATACTTGACATACATGTATAATTTTTTATTTAGGGTTGTGGTGCAAATGGTGTACGATTTTTTGGTGTTGGCATGATATTCTTTTTAATACATTAATAGTATAAACTTTGGGTAAAATGAGAGAATGGATATGTGAAGAGATAATGGATTGAACTTTCCACGTTAGTGTTAGCTGTTGTTTAGCAGTGCTGATTAGAGATCTGATTACAAATTAAGCAGATCTATGTCAAAAAATGTCAGCAAATGGGTTTATGTATAGAGGTTTACCATAAGGCTCCATTTGTTTTAAAGAAAAAAATGAGGAAAGGAAAGAAAATTAGAAGGAAAATAATTTCTGTCCGTTTGGTTGCTAGAAAAATCTCAAAGAAAGAAAATAAAAAGAAAAATGACGTAGAAAGTTATATAGTTGGACTTTCCTAAGCTGAAGTCATGGAAATTTGGAAAGTAATGAGGAAAGTAAATAAACGTGGCATGGTAATTTTATTAAAAAAAAAAGTCGTTTATATCGTTTGTAATGGTAATACCGTAATTTGTAATTAAAGTTGTTCAGTTGGAGCTCGGCAAATGCTTTTTTACGAGTTCGGAGACCAAACTTTTGATGTATCTTTATCAACCAGCTCATCACTATTTATTACTACTCTTTTTTTCTTTCTTTTCTAATTCCCCTGTAGCTTTATTAGCTTTCTAGTTTTGAATATTTTTTTCTTTTTCACTTTTGTGATGGATAAATATTAACCTAATGAAAGATAATTATCAAATAAAATACTTGGAACATCAATTTTTTTTATAACAAATGACAAAATAGGCCAATTTTTAATAGTATTTTTCTATTAATACTTGGAACATCTATTCAAATTTTTATCTTTCAATTATGTGCATTTTACATCTAATATATATATATAACCTTAAATGCATTTACATACCTAAACTATGTAATTGTCTTTCAGTTTTCATTCTAATAAAACCACTTATTCTTTCCACAAAGCCTTTAAATAACTAATGTTCTCTTAATTTATTAAGTAATGCTATCATTGTTGAAAGAAGAAAATAAAGATAACTAATAGTATAAATTTTATTTAGGTACCTTGACATTTGATATAATATTTTTCTGGTACCCTATGTTTTTCATAATTTTATTTAGGTAACTCCACATTTTAATTTTATTTCATTTGGGTATCCAAATAGTAAAAATAGGCCACATTTTTAATTCCATTTAGTGAAGTAAAACTGAAATGTGGAGGTACCTAAGTGAAATTATTAAAAATACAGGACTGAAAAATATTAAGCTAAATGTCAAGGTATCTAACTAAAAGTTATCCTAACTAATATATTATAAGTATTGAATAATAATTGTATTGTAATTTATCAGATATAACCTTACATGAGTATACTTTTTATATTAAATAGTGATAACATGATATATCATGGAATTTTTTATGTACTAATGTAATATTTTGACTTTTGTATTTTTTATTGAATATATAAGGGTATTTAAATAATAATAACAATAATAATGAGGAGGAGGAAGATGATGATGATCAACTTTCCTTAGAAATTTCTTTCTAGAAAACCAAACATAAAAAATACTTTCTAAGAATTAATTTTTCACAAAACTTTTCCAACAACCATACAAAGGAAAGAAAGTTGATTTCTTTCATTTTATTTCCTTCATTTTTCTTTCCTTTTCATTCTCCTATCCATACCATTTTCTAAAAATCAAATAGAGCCTAACGGTTAGACTATCTCATAGAGTTGCTTGTTGCACCTAGACTACATTGTAACACTCTTCTGGAGTACTGCCTCCGTATCAAAAGGAAGTCACTCTAGGTGTCATAAAGAAAGTTATTTTGGAAAAGTTGGAAGTATACTTTCCACTTTTATCCTTAATTTTTTTTCTTACATTATCAATGTATGAAATATTTTGTTATTTTTTAATGGCAGGTATATATGAAATTTTGAGGCTGCTTTTATTTGGCTTAAAAAATAATGTGTAAATTACCAAAATGAGTTCCTTTTTGATATGGAAGGAGTACCAGTTACTACTAAAAAAAGAAAAAAAAAACACCCCCTTCCCCCAAAAAAACAGTTCAGGGAATGTGTACGGAAGATAATTTAGGTGGAATACGTTGCAATATTCCTTCTAATGCTATTGCTTGCTAATTTTCTTGACTTGCGAAATTCGATTGTTCATTCGGTGGAAATAGAATGGGTTGGATTGGGACATGCACCTGGGGTGTATTAAAATAATATATTATGTTTTCTTCTTCGTTATTTTCAGCAGAGTTGGCTCTCAATTTTCCACGTCACGATGGACCCAAATCTTTACGTTTATACATGCCCCTGCAAAAGCTTATGTTTTGAAATTGATCTTGTTTGCAGTGTGTCCAGTGGCATGTGAACTGCAATTACATAGCGACTGGATCAAGTGATAAAACTGTTAGGTTGTGGGATGTTCTAAGCGGGGAGAGTGTGAGAATATTTATCGGCCACAGGAGTATGATACTTTCTCTTGCGATGTCACCTGATGGCCGATACATGGCATCCGGCGATGAAGATGGGACAATCATGTTGTGGGACCTAGCTAGTGGTCGTTGTGTTACCCCTTGGGTGGGGCATACCTCATGCGTATGGTCTCTTGCTTTCAGGTAGCCTTGTTTCCCCCGTGGGTGGATTAATTATGATCTCTGTTACGAGGAACTCATAATTGTAACTGCAAAGTTATTTCATAATGTCTACTTTGGCTTGTCAGTGGTGAAGGTTCACTTCTTGCTTCTGGTTCTGCTGATTGCACTGTGAAATTATGGGACGTAACTGCAAGTACAAAGGTGCCAAAGGCAGAAGAAAAGTAAGTCAAATCAATTTTAAAGATTGCTCATCACTAGAACTGAAAACTAATGCAAGATACTGTATTTTTCTACCCTGTAGAAGCGGAAACCCGAACAGGCTTAGGTCAGTGAAGGCACTTCACACCAAGTCAACTCCTGTCTACTCTTTGAGGGTAAGATAGAACTACATATTGTCAAAGCCGGCTCTGTGTTTATTTATTCATCCAATGTTTGGGTTAACCTGATGCAGTTCTCCAGACGGAATCTGCTATTTGCTGCCGGACCTCTCTCAAAAGGTGCATAACTAGTTTAGTCACAGGCTGGAGATCATCTGGCTTCAACAGAGTCACTGTTTTTGACGTCTTTTCTACCCTGTTCTCCTAGTTTAGATGTTAAAGCTTAGGCTGTGCTTGACTCGTGGCAGTTGGATGTCTTCTCTATGTACTCGTTCTGTTTTCTTCACCGAGAGTGTGGAACTACAAACTAGTTTTAGTGGGCAGCAAAAGGAAATTATATTTTGACGATGCAAGCGTGAATCGATTTGTTGTAGTTGTGTTATGCAATCAGTAGTATGAGGAAAATAGTAATCCCTTATATCCTAGTCTACAACCTGCAGCTATGCCAACTTTTCCCCCCTCTCAAAATAAATACTTATTATAATTTTATTGATTATATTAATTAATTTGTTACGGAAAAAAATATACTTTGCAATCTGTCGCATGGTCCTACATTGTGCGACATGTAATACATCAACAATTTAAAGGAAGAATACACAGAAATTGTGAAATACTAACAAGCTCAAATGCCGTCTTCTCTTCATGCATGTCTCTCTTTGTAATCAAACTCAGTCAATATTTAAATGTAGGAGTGTTTGTCTGACAATTTGGTAGCTGGGATTTGGAACTTGATGCCACTATGAAGTCTGTACTTCTTCGTCTCCGAATTTGAAGTCGATTTGGTTTAGATTGACATTGAAGACTAACTTCTCCCTCAAGGTCACTGATAGTCTGAATGGTTGAATTTTTGCGGATAATGGAACTAGCAATTGGATAATAAGTGATGGATGGGCTTCGTTAGTATGCCAATTCACTTAACGACTTGAAATTTGAGGAGTGTGAACCTACAGATTGTGATATTGAGGGTCTTAAAAATATTTGTACCTTCTGGATCTTTGTCTTCATGATGTACAGATAGGGGCATATTTGCTGAAAAGTATCCGCCCATGTCGAAATTTAATTTTCACAAGGTTGAAGTTTCTAGGAATGATGGGATTTCTAATCTAGATGTAGAGAAGCGTGAGTCATTTTTATGATCATTGGAGATTAAAAGCACACCAATTGATTTCATAGAAAAATTTTGGTGAAGACATTAGTAAAATATATATGTAAAAGTAGTGGTAAAAAATCAATTTGAAGTAGAATAATAGTAAAAGATTAACTCATTAGTAAAAAATAAATACATTAGGGGTGAAAGATCAATACTATAATTATAAAATATAAGTACACTAGTGATAAAATATTAGCTTTAAGTAGAATTACTATATGGTTATGTCACATCACATAGGGTACAGCTACTTGATAGAAGGTATAGCCGCCTGACTCAGGGTATAACCGCCCATTGCAACAACAAACAACACCTATCCTACTTGCACGTTTTGTACATTATAAATACCCCTTGGGGATAAAGACTAGAGAGTTTGAGGAGAAGAGGGGAGAAGAAGAAAAATACCAATGGAAGATTAGGAGAGAAAGGAAGAAGAAGAAGAATACCATGACATTAGTGGTGAAAGATTTATACATTAGTAGTAAAAAATTAATTTAAAGTAAAATAATGGTAAGAAATTGACTCAATAGTGAATAATTAGTACATACATTAGATGTGAAAGATTAGTGTATTAGTGGTGAAAGATTAGTGTATTAGTGGTGAAAGATTGGTTTATGTACTAATTTTTTATTAGTAGTATATTAATGGTAAAAAATCAGTTCAATAATAGTAAAAGATACTTAGACACATGGTAAAATATATATGGTGAAAGTTATTTAAGTATATGGTAAAATATATGCTGAAAAATTCAAAAAATGATGGTGAAATGTGTTTAATATTGGTGAAATTTCAAATAAACAATGGTGAAAGATGTGTAATTATAGTAAAAGATGAATTATTAAATTTTAGTATTCATCGTGTGAAATGTCGTGTATGATTGATGAAAGTTTTTCTATAGTTTATGGTAAAAACTCACATATATGTTGATGAATTATAATGAAAGAACAATTTAAGTATACTCAAACATAAATATGTTCTACTCGACGAACTATTTAATCAATAGTAATTATGCTCACCATATTATATGGTAAAAAAAACAACTTAAATGTGATTTTAATAACGTTGAAATATTAAGTTAAGATTGATAAAAATCACTATTAAAACTGTAAAATAAAAGTTTAATGTTGGTAAAATATTACTTAAATACTTTCGAAAATTTATTTGAAAGAGAAGAAAAAATAAAACAAGAATAAAAATTTAATAAAATATTAATATGACCCCTATCATATGGTGTTGCACTGAACAATAAATTGTATAATATAAGAATTGTTAGTTTAAGGTCAAAGCATGGGGAATTGTAACTAGAAATCTACGTTGTATTAACTTGTCATTGTAGTTCACTCATCCTTTACGTAATCAAAAGGATGAGGAGGGGCATGAAGAAATCAAATCTACAAAATCAAGAAGAAACAAACAGAGAAAGAGAGAATCTCTTTAAGCTATACCAAAAGTCATCCTTAACTTTGCGGTCCACAACAAGCAGGCTAACTTGTATTTATGACAAGCTTCCTTCTTCCCCGTACAAATCCGATTCAAACATACTCACCAAAATCAATGTCTTACACCAACAGACCCCGAATTGTGATAGATGGTATCAGAAGAACGCGAACATATCGTTTCTTTTTATGTCGTCAATGCAGGCGAACAATTCGAACCACAACTTCGGACTCATACGACACATTACTATGCCCCTATTGCCGCAGCCAACATGGTGAAGAGCTGAGTCCATCGACACCAGGTTTCACCTCGCAGCACAACTCAACATCTGGATTTCCAGCCGCAGAGCTCCTGGAGACGATGGTTGATCTCATTTTACACCCACCACCTCCTAGAACACATCTAACTGGCCCCGAAATCCATGAAAACACCGAAGATTTGACCCAAGATCAAGTCCTACTTGACCCACCATCAGTCCCCGCAGACTCCATAGAATCCACGATACCAGTAAGAAAAGCCCTGGCTGAAGACATCAAGAGGGAAACAATATGTCCAGTGTGCAAGGAAGAGTTTATGGTGGATGAAGAAATCAGAGAAATGCCATGCAAGCATTTCTATCATGCTGATTGCATTATGCCTTGGCTACAGCATCACAATACCTGTCCAGTATGTCGGTACAAGCTGCCATTACCGGATTCCCCAGCTGTCAATAGCTTGCATGATGATGCTGCAGCGAATTTCCGATTTGAAGAGGTCACGAACTTAAGTTGGAGTTGGAATCAAGTGTTAGGTATATGGCCGTTCAATATGTTAATAGACTGGATCAACCAAGAACATTACCATCCAGGTGATGCTCATACTTCTACTGCAGGAGCTGGAGGTTTGTTCCTAAACACCATGATCAATTGCATCAATCGATATTAAACAACTAATTTTCAAAACAATAATCTGCCATGATATACCAGATACCAGTTACGATTTGATCATTACCTGCAGCTATAATTGCCTCCTGGTGGCGGTCTCTCTTCATTCTGCCATGAATTACTTGACAAGTATTTTAGATATAGTCACTAGGTCAGCAACTAGAAAAAAAGAAGGGAAAAAAAGAAAGAAAAGGAAAGACATAAGAAATAAAATTCATGGAAACAAGAGGAAGATGATGACAGGAAGCAAGAACATCGCAGGTATGCTGTATTTGCATTTCTCTACCCCTCTATTTCTCCAGAAACTAATGCCCACTCTCCCTGTTTGCTCAACTGATCTCCCCATAGGTCTAATCAGTGTGAAGACAATAATTAAATGGTGCACCAAAAGCGTTTCTCTCGCAGCACGAAACACTCTAGATGAGGACCAGAGCAGTAAGATCGAATGCAAGCTAAGGACCCCTGTAAACATATATAGCAGTCGCACAGCATCATTCCTTAGTCGACAAAATATCAAACATCGTCTAAAACTGTAATACTGTTCGCAATTTGATATGATAATTCCCTGCTAAAAGATCTTGTCTCATATTTACGGCTCAAAAGTCGAAATTCATCATTGGTATGTTCGAGCACGGTACAACATAAGCTGGATGTAAATAGTAGAGCTCTTTCTACAAGTGTAATATGAAGCACCTGAACTACTTACTTTTCAAGAGTTTGTCGCACAGGGCGAGAACAAAGAACACTGAACCACAGCTATATATAACCAACAAAAGCAAATGTGATTCAGCCTTAAACATCTCTTCCTTGAATCTAATTTCCCACGACCTAACCTTAGCCATAAGAGTAAACTTTCAGCAACCAATCTAGTTCTCTACCAAGGGACTAGATGGGGCAAACAAGGACTGAATTTCATGTCAGCTATCAGACAAAGGCAGCTCAGCAATCCTGCACTTCAAAATGAACTGGAATCAATGATGACATGCAGATATATTCAGAAAGGGAGAATATGTTTATGTTTTGTAACAGACATACACAGGAATTGCACATTTAACATATGAATGAAGAAAAACACTTGCAAAGATATGCCACTTGGCCATAATCATTCCCCTTGGAATTCTTAGCACATCTGTTGTCTGTCTACAATCACTTAATTGTAATTTGCGTTTTACATTTTCGTTCAAGACTCATATTCCCTGCCTCAATGGCCTACATCAAGAAAAGGTTCAGTACTTAATAAACATAATGGCATAACCGCAGAAGACTAAAACATATGCATACCACAACCCATTTAACTGGGCATAAAACACACCAGCAATGAGATTATTTGCTGCCACTTGTAACCGACCTAGCATAAGGAAAGAGCACATTGGGAGCTTATTGCACATCATAGTAAATTAGTAAAGGCAGATACAGTCGATAGTTTCTATATACCTTCCTCCCTTAGTAGTTATTTGAAACTTAGGCATAATGGTCGCACAGAAGGCATGCTCGAGCATGCTTCTCATCTAGCTTAAGGACCCTAGCTAGCATATATATGTTTAATGTAATCTTCAAAACACTAGTGCTTTTATCAAACACGAAAATGCAAGGGAGAAGATAATAACACGAGGCCTGCAAGTAATCGGCTGTGCTCCATCAGAAACAATTGAATCATATAAATGTCAGACTATGATATAAGTGTCAAATAATCACAAATTCACAATTGAGTAAACCAGTTCCTTATTAACCAGTGTGCATTTCCTTCTGTTCAACAGTGTATGACATGTCAAAGTACCAAATGAAGAGGGCCATGACGTAAGAAAAAGGATAAACCATCTATTTGTTTAATGTAATCTTCAAAACACTAGTGCTTTTATCAAACACGAAAATGCAAGGGAGAAGATAATAACACGAGGCCTGCAAGTAATCGGCTGTGCTCCATCAGAAACAATTGAATCATATAAATGTCGGACTATGATATAAGTGTCAAATAATCACAAATTCACAATTGAGCAAACCAGTTCCTTATCAACCAGTGTGCATTTCCTTCTGTTCAACAGTGTATGACATGTCAAAGTACCAAATGAAGAGGGCCATGACGTAAGAAAAAGGATAAACCATCTATATTATCCATCCATCAAAACCTCTGTAAAGGACTTTCTTAGCCAAACACCTAAAACAAAAAAATCAAATGTCATTTTATTTTTTTAAGGCTGTCAAAACATGCTTCTGCCTCCTGCGTTTCGTCTCTATTTGTAAATTTACAACAAACAATCTACAAAGTAAACCCCATCGCTACCCTCAAAATTTTCAATGTTGCCCTAATTGTGCCTTCACGTGTAAACTGCAGGACAGCAGTAGAATGGCAACAGCCAAGATGATAATGCAGCATTGTCAATCGACCTGACAATTCATTGTGTTTTAGATATCTCTCGTGTCATAGCATGCCTCTTCTTTCCTTCAGTTCAGTCTGCATGATGGCCATCTCAATTCATGCCACAATTCTCAGACAACCCCAACCTCATGAAGCTATTCATCTTTCACCAAAGTCATGATTGGAACTCCCTTGTCACTAAAACTTGAGCACTGCACCCTCAACTCATCACCCACTTCAAAGTCTTCCTCGCTATCATTCTGCATACATGAACAAAGAAAATATGAATAAGCTTCAACATGTCCATCCTTTCAGATTTTGCAAATAGGAGTTAATTTGGGTGCAGGAACTCATAGGCCTCATTGTGCCAGCAAAAATGCTTGCTGCACAACTAGACACCAAAGAGATACTCCCATGATCCAAAGTCCAAACTATACAATTTCCATCTATAAGCAACAATGAACTATAAATGGGTAAAACGCAAAGCAATAAAAAACAACCATAAACCCACAGTACATTGGGACAAGAGGATACATGCAGCCACTCCAAACTAATGTAATCAGCAACACATCATACCATTTATCAACAGCTGCATGCAAATGTCTTTCCTAAGATGAGACAGAACCTAAAATACATTGCAGGGTCATTAATAGCAAAAACTGAAATGAATGCAGCATACCTCAAAACGGTACATCCCTTTGAGGCCAGCACCCAAATCAAGAACCAACCCACGTGCACGAATTTGATGAACTTTGGCAGTCACTTCAGTTCCAAGCTTAAGGTCCTTTGCACGGACACTATCCGTTCCTACGGACCGTTTATCATTTCGAGGTCGTAAAGATTTTGTCATGCGGTCAGTTTTGGAAGTTCTGAGCTTCAGAGCATGACCAGAAGAATTTTCAGTCAAACAAGCAGACTTTTCTTCTTCATCACACTCATCGACACTCCTAATTAAAAATGCTGCACCAGAAGGCTTCTGCTTCACATCACTGACGTTAGAATTATTTACAGTTGGCTCCTCATGATCCACGCTCCGTTTTCCATCAGCCTCTAAGATCTCCTTAAATGATGCCCATATCTCAGGCGTTCGTTTTGGAGGATGAACAAATCCATCACCCATCTTAATGGATGGTGTTGCTGGTTGAGGTATGGTTGCTTTGAGGGATAATTTAATGTTACCACGGACATCAATCCCTATACACCTCACAGAAAGTTGCTGACCAACCTGAACAACATCCGAGACTCGGGGGACCTGTAAAACAGCAAACTGAAGGTCAATACTAAAAAAGCACCTGACAGTACCATATGTGATACATATAACTTCAAAGTGGTTTTTTCCCCCCTAATCAAGATGCCTCATTCTTTTCCTCCTTCCTAATGATTCTGCCTCTCAGTTTATTCCAGTATCCAACATTTGATATCTTGCCATTAGCTGGGCCATGAAACTTGTTTCCATTTTATACCACAGGATACAATACCCATACACAATAGGAAACTTTTCAGTACCACATGAAAATCTGAAACTTAAGATACTGGACCCAAAAAATGAACTTAAGTTCAATACACCAATTAATAGGATACTGAGGGTAAATTGTGACATGGTTAGAGTGATGTTGAATTCTGTCAAAAACTAGCAAATGGTAATAGTTTGCAAACAATTTAATTACCAAACAGGAGAGTACCATATTCAGAAGCATTAATGATGTGAAACAGTAGATAAAGAGAATTAGGGAGAAGGAGGGTGATGGGATAGGAGGAAAGGAGGCAGAGGAAGATGGGAATCAAGAGAGAATTAAAAATACCGAGGATAAAGGGGATTTCACTCAATAATTCAGTTCATTTAAAATCTGAGCACTAATCTATGCCTAACATCCTATCAAGCAATAAAACCGCAGTTGCGGTCGCGATTATGGTCGCGGCATCTTGAATGATATTTTATATGTCGCGGTGTGATTTTTTAATTCTTTTCACAACAAATACAGGCAAATATTGGTAAGCATCGGCCAATATCGGCAAAATATCGGCCGATATCCAAAATTTCGCCGATATTGCGGCGATAAATATGTGATTTTCTGACACGGCCGCAAATTGCGTCGCGGCTTACCCAAAAACCGCAAAATTGCAGCCGATACGCAATTGCGGTACCGATATTGCATTGTATGCATCCTATATATAGGCGGACTACAAAGATACACATCATAATAAAAAATAAAAACCAAGACATAAGATAATAGCTGTATTCCTAATAGATAATAATCATATTCCTAATTAATTATATTATAACTAAATAATATCTAAACTCAATAATAACTTTATCTGCATCAATGAAAGATAAAAGATCCCTATTAACTTTATCTGCATCAATTAACTTAGCAACTGTGACACTAAAAATATTAGGACATGCCTGATAGACTGATAGATGCTCAGTTCATATAACTACATTAAAAGGTTCAAATGATGGAGAAAAGAACTAGAAAGAGAACCTTTTCCCCAACAGATAATTTAAGACCTGGAGAAATAATCAAAACTCATACTTTTAGTACTGCACAAAGTGTATTCATGGTTAAGTATTCCAAGGCCACAAGTCCACATATAATGAGAAAATGAACCAGAAAACAACCGTGCATAATTACGCCGGCATTTGTCAGTTCCAACTAACCACATCATGTGACAGCTCAGATATGTGAAGTAGACCCTGTTGACCACCATTGAACTCCACAAAAGCACCATACTCTTTGACTGAAGTTACAACACCTTTATAAACCCCTCCAACTTCAATCTCACGGCCAATTATGAAATCAATCTGAGCAAAGAAAATGTATCAGAAGTGCTAAAATATTAAAAGCATAGACAAAATAGAAAAAACTTCTGTTGAATACATTGGCGGAGCTAAGACATTTCAATGGTGTCACGGGACACCATTGAAATTTAAGATATGTACGTAGAAAAGATAATAAAAAAGAAGGGGTTATGGTAGTGCAATAGATCATGCAACTCTGTGCACCCATGCCCTTAAAGGCAAAGAGGCTCAAATCAAGTCCCTATGACCGTAAGTTTTTATTTCCATTTTGCTCCAATAGAAAAGAGACCAACAAGCAAGAAGAGTAAATGCGACTCATTGCTACATTAAAGTTAATGATGTATACTTTCTGGCTATAAAACTATCATACTCCCCCCCCCCCCCACAAAACAAAATAAAATTATAAAAAGAACTGAATTACCAACACTATATCATGTTTGTTTGGCCTATAATATATCATAGGTTAGAATTCTAGTTGTATTAATACACTTTCTATTAGTATTATTTTTAAGATACATATTTTTAAATCTGATCATATTTTCACATAAATTTCTATTAAAAAAATATTAAAATATTCAAAAAAATTATCATAAGATATGTCATTTCATCATACAATTTATCAAATATGGTTGATCTAGTAATGACAAACATTATTTTTATGTTGCAATGATCATTGACCAATAATTTTTTTTAAATGTTTAAATTTTATTTTATTTTATCAAATGTAAGTATATATTGCTATTAAAAAATAATTAAAATATTCAAGAAATATTCATATACGCTACTTGATTTTCTCATATAATTTATTGCATCAGGCTAATACAATTTATGAAGCAGTGACACCATGGATTTAATATACTGGTTCTGCCACTGGTTGCATACTCATAACAGTCCACAAGATGGAGCTGTACAACATTAATGCCAAATTTTGGTTGTAATTCTTCTTGAAAACCAAAAGCTAAAACTAATTTCTGAAACTAAGTCTGAAGGCTCTTTTCTCGAGCTCTTCTCAGAATTAATCCGATCAACGATATTCTCTGATGATATCAAATCCATGACTGCACCTCAGTAAAAGTAATGAAATTCACCTTGTCCTGAGCTTTATCCATTATAGACTGATTCTTTGCAATAACAGTCAGCGTGCCATCACCAACAGATATCCGAGCCCCTATAAACAAAATGGTCATTGTTAGGCACAATAAACATGTCAATAGTTTGATTGTTCACTATGCTAGTTAAGTCCTAGCACAACTTGCACTAATTCAGTTTTTGTGCTGCAGAAACAGCATCAAGCCTGATAAAGAGGATAGGAAACGGGGTTGCTCTAGTGTTGACAGCCCACATAAAATTTGTTGAATGTCACATGACATGTAACCATTAAGCCATTGTATTATTGATAACAGTACAATGGATCCAAAGATTTGGGTAATGAACCCATCTGGTGGGATAAATGTCGGTCTTCCTTGGTAGTCAAGCCTCATATGCTGCCGAGCAAAACCAATGAACAGAAAAACTAAGCAAAACATAGAATGCAAGCAATTGGTAGTTCTTTACACAAGCTTCTTAAGTATAAAGCGAATAAGAAATAAGAGATTCATCATCAGTGCATGTGTGCTTGAATTATTGTACATAGTGAGGACATTGATAATGGACCCAAGTCCAACAATGGGCAAATCATAAAAAGAAGATATTAACCTAAAGGGAAGTTGATAAAATAATGTGCTAACATACATGTTTGGTGTATTCAACAATGGGAAAGCTCCACAGCAAATTTTAACACCCACTCTTGCCCCGAGAAGAAAAAGAAAAATAAAGAAAAAACCCCAGAAAAAAACAAGGCAAGAAAAGACAATATAACAGCATTTAATAAGCCTAGCATTAAGCATCCATCAAAGAACAAATAGGAACTCTGAGCCCAAGATATACATTTTGGAAACATCAGACAAAAAAGTCAAGAAAAAATAGGCTGCCATCTGCTGGTCGAATTCAAATGGAATGAGGGGAACTTTATTGCCGAGTGAAAAGCTGACATCAAATGATAGCTTTCTACCTCAAGTGCACATGACCACGTAAATGCGTAATTTGAGAACAAAACTAGGTACAGCTTAGGATAAATAAACTTGCCTCACCTAGAATGTCTTCCATTATGCAATTAAATGCTTTAAGATCTGCTCTGCAATAAGGTTGAACTCTAGATGCCCTATATGCTATGTAGCAGGACTGTTGTGTGAAATTGGTTAAAGCATGCAGAACTGTGATGAATTAGAGAATGAGATTTCACATGAAAACAGTGGGAGAGAGCAGCCCAGAATCCACTATGAAAGAACATAATTAGAGTTTACGATTACAACTCTCAACCTTCAACCCCAAGGGTCAAAGCCTAAATTCCGAAAAACCATGAATGTATCACCTTCACACAATTCTAATTAGTTAGTCAATAATCCATCACCAGCCCTACAACCCTGTTCCCAGGAGATTTGGTCTTAAATGATGGGCCGTATTCAAAAAGAGATGGGGGTACATGAACGTGAATTATTCTTTCAGTTCTTTCTCTGCAACAAAAGATTTTCTTGTTGTAAAGGTGCCAATGAGTAATGTTGTTTCTTTGTGGATGGTGGTCCATAAAAGCCAGAATGAGTAAAATGTTCATGAAGCTCTTATAGACTGAACAAAATTTCCACCAAGAAGAATACAAAAAAATAGATAATTCACACTATACCAGTGATCTGTCAGGTATGAAGAAACAGATAATCTTGAATTACATAGTAAATCAGAAGAGATTTTATGGAGAACTGTGAAAAATATGGTCAAACAGAAACCATCCTAGCAATAAATCTATTTCTCAATTAAGCACATCATACAACTGCATTACAACTATACTGATTTGCCCCCAATATATCTCTTCTGACCTCATAGGTTAATCAACCTTGATTCCCTAGCTTTGATGACAACAAAATTTAGTGTGGTTTTAACTTGTCTGCTTGATAAGTATGGATACCATAACAGGTAAAAGTAATATTGGAAGATCAAGCACAACGACAAGCAGCGCATCAAAGTTTTTTAAGACTCAAGATTAAGGATAATATATTTTAGGGCCTGTTCTACTCACGTTATTTTTCAGATTAAATCCTATGCGCAAAATTTTGATAATAAAAAAAATAACATAAAATGAATAACAATAATAATAATAATTAAAATAATCATAGTAATGATGATGAAGATAGCAATAATAGTGCTAAGAAATATTAATTATGGCAATAATAACACAAATTTTTTTAATCAAGTCATATCAGCAAAGATCATACAAAGAGAATGGGCCCTTAGTCTTAGGCATTTTCTTATAATGCGATAAGCATAGAGCTTTTCAAACCAAGCATTTAAATTATTGTGAAAATGATTTTAAGTTGGTTTTGATATCAAAAACATCCTTTTACCTGTTTCATTCAAAAGCATTTTTTCAAGGAAAATAGTCGGACACTATATATCAGTCAACACTTGTTTCTTCCAGAAACATAAATTTTCCCCAGGACAAATCAGTCAACAGATGCAACACCCCTCATTTAGTCAAATTCAAAATCTACAGAAGTTGAAATGGCTATATATTTAAAGACTGTAGTCGACTGATGACATGTATAGCTAAGGATTTTAATGACAGATTTCAGTCAAGATAAGCTAAAACAGCCGACTAATTTTTATGAGATTTGAGGTTGAGCATCCAAAATCTATATAAAAGAGTGGAAGGATTGCAATCAATCGACTGATTTGCAGTCAATAAATAGTACACTTCACAACCCGACACAAATGGCTTTTAAACATCAAGAATCCAGTCCACTGATATAGCATCACTCGACTGATGTTCTTCAAATCAGGACACTTTGTTTAAAAGATGTGTCGACAAATTATTTTGGCACAGGACAGATCAACCCATTTATTGCCCATGTAAACTAATTGTTTGCCAGATTTTAAAAATTGTTGGGTCCTGACACATCTAATGCAACAACGGTTTTGTTGAGCCTTTTTGGTATAAAACTATAAATATGACAAGGGAAGGTAATGAGAGAGAACTTTTGCACACTTGAATACTCATTATTCTCTCAAAGGAATTTAATACGCTCACACATCAAAATTCTTAGAAAAATAGGTATTCATCATCTTGCAAAAAAATTGAAGTGCTATACACTTATAATTCTAAGCAGACCTACATCTGCATATTTTTTCTATTAAATCATAATTTCCATCACTGTAATCACACAAAAACTCAAACTCTCAATGATTCAAGTAAAAGAGTGTATGTGCCTAAATTTCTAAGAGAAATGCAAGTATAAGTTTTATCTTGAATTTGAGAGAGAAATGGTAGTCTAAGGTATAATCACATCAACAAAGGTTTGAGAAGAATCTTGAATCTAGTCAGAGCGATCATCATCAACATTCATCAATAGAAGTGAGAATAAAAATCCAAAAGGAGATACCTTTTGGCAGTGGACTAAAGGTTTTTTAGGCCCTTGATGAGCAAATTTTCATAGTGATTATTTTCCATTTAACCCTGTTCACCCTTTAGGACATAATTCAATTCTTTCAATCTCAATGGGGCATAATAAAATAGTTCTTCTACTAAAACCTAAGTAGAGATGAAATTGAATATCTGGAGTATTAGTCTCAACCCAAACCTGTTTCTTCCTCAATTTTTCTCTTCAAGGCACCCAGAGGTCCAATCAATTGGCGAATGGATTCATTGGGATACTTCAAGATTGCTGCAACAAAGGATAATAGTTGTGAGCCCATAACTTGTCAAAGAAGCACCATACAAAGTGCCATAATCCATAGCATCAATCACTAAAAGCTACCAACCAATTCGAAGGGAATTTCTATCATCTTCAGCACGTGGTGCATGTATCTCACGTTCCATTTGATCAAGGATATGAAGGCGTCCTTTACGAGCAGGCTCCAAGCATTCACATATTATATCTAATGGAATTCCAGCAGGTTTAATATCTAACTGGATTGCAGTTACTCCTTTCCGTGTTCCAGCAACTTTAAAGTCCATATCACCCAGATGATCTTCTAAACCCTTTTGAATTAAGCAATACAATGAGCAACATATTAGACAATCTTGGGAAAGTGAGTGCCAAAAGCTAACAAGAGAGGATATTAAATTGAACAAAAAATAGCATCAACAACCCAATTCAAATTCTACCATTGACCGGGTCTATGGAGGACAAAAAATTTAACAAGAAAATTATGAAAAAATAAGAATTACTCTTAGCTATTACCAATCCTGCATTACATTACCAAAACAAAGACAATATAAAAGATGTGTGCTAGATCAAACATAATGGCTGGAAATTAAAACACAATGGTTCATGTATGGCTCACCAAGATATCAGTCAGTATACGATAGTCCACAATTTCACCGCTTACTGGATCAATCTTACTCACAAGGCCCACAGAAATGCCTGCTACATGCTTCTGTAGTGGAATTCCAGCATCCATAAGAGCCATACTACCTGCAAGAAAGAAACTGCAATCGTAAAGCCAGGAAAGAAAAGAATGCAGTAGTAGGGGTTGATCTGAAAGAGTAGTAAAATGGATAATGAAGTTGGCCTTGATACTATAATAGAAGCTGCATTCCAAGGGGGTCTTAAACAATTACCTGCGCAGACACTAGCCATTGATGTCGAACCATCAGATGCCATAACTTCTGAATTGATGCGCACTGTGTATGGAAAATCATCTTCGGGAGGCAGTACAGCCAGCAATGCTTTTTCTGCAAGGGTGCCTACAGAAAGAGTAAAAAAATAAATAAATAAATAAAATCAGAGAGAAGTAGTAACTGCATATAACAATACAAACACACAACTGTATATAACCTGTTCAAAAGTAGTAACTGTATGTAACGTGTTCAAAAGTAGTAAAGCTGTTGATCTCAACTTACAAATTAAAGAAAATTGACCAGCAATTTGAAATCAGATTCAAGAATTGTATTACCCTTGGGAGCCTTTGAGCAGGCATATTCATTTAACAATAAAAAATCATGAAGGTATTGCCATATCACTTGGCACGAGCACGGCATATAAGAGCACTGAAAAGCAACCAATTACTCACGTGTGATTACTAGTCCAGGGAAAAATTGACTGGAATATCTAACAATACTAATGTTTACCCTTGTTATAAGCAACCATTGGTGCTGCAGCAAAATAAGTGTTTCCAATAAATGATTGGCAACTTGCAATATCAAAGAAACTATATGTGACATAGTCAACACACTGCTCCTATAACAGGCATGGTTTTCCTACACATCTTATTACTATTCAACCATCTCTAGTTTTCAAGATGCCATGTATCACTTTAGCATCCAAAATCAACAAAGAAAATATTATCCGTAGCATGAGAGAAGATTGTAATGAGTAAACAAAATGTCAAAATACCATTTCATCATAAAAAACATAACACAAGCCAAAAAACACAAAAGCATGCATCAGTTGATAACTTTGAGTGAGATTTCATTGTGGTACTAGACAAGTAGACAGCTTAAACCATATAGCAGCTTACCATGTCCAACCTCACGCCGATTAAGGCCACCCCGTTTAGCAACCTCATTAATTGAGAAAGGTGGAAAGCTGTAGTGAAGCATGAACCTTTTTGTTGAAGGACCCACCAGGGAATCAAGACGTTGAGCATCCCCAGGTGCTCCAATAGTTACAGTACAAAGGACCTAGAGGTTAAATTTATATCAACAAGCTGTATACAGAAGATATTAATGATGCGTATCAATAAAAAATCCAAAAGCATTTTCTACTTTCTTTAGTTACATAACCTTAGATACAAGAAAAAATTCTTCCCCATTATTCAATCCACAGTTTGAGCACCATACCTGAGTTTCTCCACGTGAAAAGATTGATGATCCGTGCAGGGCGCGTGAAAAGCCTGCTTCACAATATACAGCCCTAACTTCATCAAGAGACCTCCCATCAAGCCGAATTCCTTCATTAAGAATCCGTCTTCTAACAACCTGTCCAATGTCATTCAAATTGAGTATTCTGTTCCAAGAAGCCAGTATGTAAAGCCTTTGGGGGAAAATCCACACCAGATATTCTAGATAGAAGAACATCAATTGGGAAAAAACTTGAATTAGATACATGCCAAGATAGTTTTTCTTTTCTTCCCTTTCACACCTCACAGAGATACCTCCACCATACCAACTAACAGACAAATCAGTCATACTTCAATCCTTGAATCAAAGAGATGCAACACTGGAAAATCATACCTGTTTTCTCACACTGTCTACTGCCTTGGGTAGCACTTGTAAGCTTTCTTCATCACAATCTTCCTCAAGAGCCTTTTTCACATCTTGCACAATATTCTCTAAGGCTTCTCCGCGCTCGAACTGAGTGCAAAAATATCAGCTTAAATACACCAATATAAAACTAAACCATGCCCATTTATGCAAAATGATAATAAGGGTGAAAACTAAACAAATAAATGAGAACCTTGCAACTGAAAAAACAATTTTCGCATAAGGAAATTAAGCACCTTGCCATATGAGGAATCGGTAAATACAGCTTCAATAGGGGCTTCAGCCATACTTCTTATCTTCTCCATTGTACTCTCTGACATCATAGACAATTTATATTCCTTCTTTGGTTTACCAACTTTGGCAGCCAATCGAATTTGAGGTTCAAGATATTTAACTGCCTACAAAATGAAACCCTTGCATATCAAAATAAACTCACCATAAGCTATATGCACATTTATTAAGTGCTTAGAAACTAACCTCGGGATGAGCAAGCCTCAAACCAGCCTCCAAATCTTTTTCTGAAATCTCCCGAGCTTGGACATCTATCATCAAGGTTTTATCCCTGGTGCAGGCATACACCAAGTTAAGATCACTTTCGCCGAGCTGCATTATAGTCAATACACCATGAAAGAATTAAAACAAAGCAAAAGTCTAAGCATAATATATACATAAAATGCTAAGGAGTTTAATGCAAGATGGGAAGCTCCGTAACCAATTCCAAAGCATTGACCTTACTACCCAGAATGTCACAAGAAGCAAATAGAAAATAAAATATAGACAGTTCCACATCCAACAATAGGAGAAACTTGGCATAGATTTTCTTCAACTCATACGAAACAAAAGTCATATTCAAGGTCAATAGTGAGGAATAAAGCGATAAATAACATTACCTCGTCCATGCTCGGGTTGATAATAAATTGCCCACATATCCTCCCTATACGTATTACTCCAATAGGACCACCCCATGGTATATCTGATAACATTAGAGCAGCAGATGTTGCATTAGCCGCCATTATATCTGGATCTTGTTTCCCATCAGATGAAAGAACACTAGCCATTACCTATCAAGAAGACATTATTATCCCAGTTATAGAATTATTACAATCATAGAACTTATATTGAAAATAAATATACTCTTCTCAGGGTTCTCCAAGAGCAGACATCATACCTGAACCTCATGATAGAAACCTACAGGAAACAATGGTCTTACAGGTCTATCAATTAGACGACCACATAAAAGTTCACGCTCTTTAGGAGCACCCTCCCTGCGCATAAATGTGGTTGGTATCATGCCTTGAGCATATTGCTTCTCTTGATAATCAACCTTGAAAAGGAATCAGCAAGATGCACTCCTGAGTCAGCAGAATAAACCACTGAAAAGAAAAATAGGTTGCACACAATAATGTCTCCCACCAACCCCCTAACTTTGGCAACAAAGACAGAGAACATATAGAGAAACAAATTAACAATTTTGCATAAAACTTTAAAGATATTGAAAATATTAATGTCTTCAACTCATCAAGGCTATAACAGAATTTAAAAAATTATAACCAAAATCATGATATGCAGTTTAGCTTATTGTCTACAAAGCATGTTCATACATCTTAAATGGTTATCATGCAACAGGCATTAAAGACAGCATCATTTATCAGGTTCCACAGACCATTATGTGAGGCATTCAAACCAGGGATGTAACTTTAAAGGATTTAGAATGTTGAGATGATATAGCATCAATGCAATCTATTTGTTGGAAGTTGTGCATGGGAATGTGCAGAAAAATCCATAATATATGCAAATCTAACTCCCAAGTGAATCCATACTTTTTAGAAGATAATAGACAACTTGATTCATCTTAGCCTATCAGCCATGCAATGAAATATCGGTACCGCAATGGCGTATCAGCCGCAATTTTGTGGTTTTTGGGTCAGATGCGAGGCGAAATTTCAGAAATGTGGCTGTTTCAGAAAATTACATATTTATCGCCGCGATATTGGCAAATTTTCGAATATCGACCGATATTTGCCAATATTTGTTGTGAAAAAGAATTAAAAAATCACGCCGTGACAACCGCAACATATAAATTATTGTTCGTGACACCGCGACCATGGCCGCGGTTTTATTGCTTGCTATCAGCATGAATGCTGCAGACCATGTCTCTGCTGATGATTATTTGTTCAACCATAATGTCGGTGCTTAGGATGGTTTCTTTGGCCCTGTGATGTCGCATGTGAATGGTACCAATCAGACACAAGTGAGATATCTATTTTATACTCATTTTACTATGCCTCAAGCAAATCGACCACTACCACTTACCCAATCATCACCAAATGCATGAGTTCGTATGCTATTACTAAGTCCCATTCTATAGCATAATCAAGACCAATTCCATTCTACGACCACCGAAATTGATCCATCAAATGAACTTTGAAGCATTCATAACTTGCATACCTAGCCCCAGTCAACCATAAGTTGAACACCAAAAAACTAGACTTCCATACATACATAAAGAGTATAATTAAACTTTTGCAATTTCAATATATATATGAATTAAACAATTCTAAACATACAGTCAGAGGAAGAAAATCGCGACCACCATCTCCTTTAGCAGCAACAACAGTAGACAGTATTTTCGTGTCATCCATGCCCATGACAACCGACCCATTAGCAAACCGAGCAATTTTACCGCTTTCGAACGAAATCAGACGGTCCCCAATCTCAAATTCTTCTCTAAAAGCTTCTAGAAATTTCGTCCCGGGCGTAGGCAAAACCGGTTCAGACGGAAGCTCCGGAGATTCCGGCAGTTCGGAAGCTTTCAGGCCGGCGGACAATCCTAACCGACTGCTGCAAAGGCTACGATAATCAAATCTCCTGCATTTCAGGTGGCGAGGAAGCACGGTCTTGATTGATAGGTACATTCTGGGGACGGCGTAAGAGTTGTGGAAAGAGTGGCTGTCCAGAGGTTTAGGGTTTAAGAAAAAGGCGGCACTTCTACAGAGCCAAACCAAGAACCAGCGTGATCGCAAATTAATTGTTGTTTTGAATCGAGAGAGTTGGAGTACGCGTAAACATTCAAAATTGTTTTGGGAACGAAAGTAAATTAGATAGATATTTTAAAATATTAATTATATAAAGTTAATGTAATTTAGATGGTTGGAAATTAATATTTTTTAATTTATTTTAGATTAAGATAAATAAAAGTTTTAAAAAAATTATGTTTAAAGTTTCTTCTATAATACATATATTAAAAAAGTGTATTATCGTCTAATTAGATAAAAGTTTATTTACTTTTTTCCTTTACCAATTATTTCAAAGTAGAAGTTAATAAAAAAAATGGAGGTGAATAAAAGAAAAAAAAAGTAACCTTCATTAATATAGGTAGTCTTTCTATATTTATAATAAAATAGATGGAATGGAAGTAAATCTACTAATTCACCCCAATTTATTCAAATTAAGGAGTCCAACGATGTGGAATGAGCTAATGTTAGCACTAAGCATTTCTTCCTCTTTTTATGATGTAAGCATTTGTTGAATATCTCATCTTGGCAATTAACTTAGAGCCTGTTTGTTTTAACTTAACAAAAGTAGTTTTTTGTATAATTAATTATAAAAAGTTATTTTAGATTAATATTACTGTTTGGCTTTACTTTATAAAAGTTATTTTTAAAATTAATTTCTTAAAACTACTTATAAGCTAAAATCAATAAGTAACTTTAACCTACTTTTACTAATTACTTTTAAGGGAGTGCGCGGCACGGTAATGTTTTTAATAAAATTTTCGTTTAAAACATATGACGCCGTTCTGGGACAACAAGAGGGACCGAGATATGACGTGTTTGATTAACCTAGCTTGTTTCAGTTGGTTTACGTCAATTACGGAAAAAATAACTTTATTTTATACATAGATAAGCGTGGATGGATTTCAAATATTCTGGCGGTACGTACGCGAGTGGAAACAAAGTCCAAGGAGCCCCAGCCTGCAGGTGTACTAATTTGACACGAGGACGAGGAGTAGTCTATTGTTGCTGGGTAGTAGTATTATTGTTGAGTGCTTGTTTGACGGGAGAATAGTGAGAGTGAGAAAAAGTATTTATTTATATATTTTAAATTTATTATATAGTATATTTAAAATTTAAAAAAAGTAAAAAATATTTATTGTAGATTTTAATTTAATTTAAAATAAATAATTTAATAAAAATATTATTATTATTAAATATTTAATATAAAAAATGTAAATTAAAAAGAAATTTTTTTCTTCCTCTATTTCCCGTTAACAAGTTGCCTCATCTCATCCTTAATAATCCGATCCTACTTTGAACTTCTTCCATTGATTTTTTCAACTACGTACTTGTCCTCTTTGTCCAAAAGCGCAATTAATGAATTAATTCATGAATGTGTGTGTGTGTGTGTGTGTGTGTGTGTGTGTGTGTGTGTGTGTGTGTGTGTGTGTGTGTGTGTGTGTGTGTGTGTGTGTGTGTGTGTGTGTGTGTGTGTGTGTGTGTGTGTGTGTGTGTGTGTGTGTGTGTGTGTGTGTGTGTGTGTGTGTGTGTGTGAGAGAGAGAGAGAGAGAGAGAGAGAGATGTGTGTCTGTTGCAGCTCATCAGTCCATCAGTCATCTCGGTTTTTCGTTGCGGCTCGTCATTGAACTATTTGATCTCATGATACTTATTATAAATGTAAGAATGTTTGTTGTATAATTTAAAATTTGATCATTGTCACTATTTGAGTTTTAGATTTTTGTAAATTTTATAAAGTTTGTTTAGTGATTGTTTATAATTTTTTTTAATAAGTTTATAATTTTTATTTTATAATTTTTAGTACTTTGTAATATTTTTATATTTTTTATACTTGTTAATGTTTCATATACTTTTTAATATTTAATATTATATAATTTATATAGTAATTATTAATAAAATATATATATATAGGAAGATAAAAACTAAAGATGGAAAAGAAAAAGTAATTTTGTAGGAAAATGAAAACCAAACACTAATAAGGAACAATTAGTAGTTTTTTAGTATTAATAACTTATATAATAAAAGTTAAAACAAACATACATTTTACTTATAAAATTACTTTTTTAAAAGTAGATTTATAAAAGCAGTTTTTATCTAAAAGTAATTAATAATAATAAGTAATATCAAACGACACCTTAGATATATAACTTTTGGGTATGGATGAATACATGTTGTTGGATAGATATTCTATTTTATATGATCGTTCTCATTAATTAAGTACATGTTTGAAATTATTTATTAAAAGTAATTATCAATTATAATTATTTTTTTAATATTTTACATTAATTTTTTTAAATTAAATAATTACTTTTAATAAGCTGTTTCAAAATGTAGAAAAAAAATTATCATTTGGGTAAAATAGTATCAACAAGCGGACACAATTAACGAGGGTTTGATTCATGCTTGATTCCTCCTAAATGTAAGACTACTTTAAAAAAATCTAGAAACACATATGATAAAAATATTAAAAATTAAGGATTAAAAGTTTGATAGTATCTATATTAATTTTTATATGAGTATTTTATATTATTCAAAAAAGCATTAAAATATATTTTAGAAATAAAAATTACCTATAGTCTAGTAAATGTCACCCTATTAGGTGTCCTACGTCTATTTTCATAGAGTGCATAGATAGTTTTCTTTATTCCATCTCCTCTTCTCCATGTGTACTCATTGTGTGTATAAAATTATATATATGTACTAGAAAAAAAACACTAAATACTAAATTAAGTGGTATACTGTAATACCCCCAAAAATTACAGTTGAAAATTTTTGTTTAAACAAAACCATACACCAAGACGGGGGATGCTACCGCCGTGATCAGCACAAGCCTGACCCCCGGCCAATCTCGTACCAACCACAAGGCTAGAAACTTCACAAGCTAAGAAATTGATTAGGACATAAAATCATAATGATTCATAGTTGAAAAGGGAAATTAGAGTGTGCATTTAACGAGTCATTACGGACAAGAAAACAGTCACATAGTCAAAGTGTCCCAAGGGGAAATAACAATACAAATAGGAAGATTGGATAAAAATTGAAAAGGATGAGTCTGGACTACACTCGCTTTTGGACCCCCATGCCAATTCCAATAGATCAACACTCATCCCTGCCAGATGCCTTGAATGTGTCATAGGCATCGAACACATCATCTCCTACCTACACCAGCTTAGAAGGGACCTATGCTCACGGAAATATGCAGCACCCATGAAATGGGTGATCGGTATACTACATAATGAGTAAGATAACCATACAGCTAAGGCCATACATGAAAGATAGATAATACAAGCAGGTAACCATGCATGAAAGACAGATAATATAAGCGGTGATTCAGTCTGGTTAAATATAATCATTAGATCTCTAGTCAATATTCTCATCTCACACCATTCTTATTATAAAGTTCATGCGAGTACGGGAACCCCACTATTATAGTCAGTGGATCGGAAACATCTAAAGCAGAACGCTTTTGGCCACTATTATTCGCCAATGGATTGGTCTCCAAGGCAAAATGCTCCTGGCCACTATTATGCCGGTGGATCGATCTGGCCCCGACTCTCATAGTGTTCCATTGTAAGCAATTAGTATATTTCTCATGACTTATCATAAATTAATGTTTGGTTTATTGAGCTTGGGATCCCCGCTATTATAGCCGGTTGGTCGAAAACTTCCAGGGCAACACGCACCTGGCCGCTATTATTCACCGGTAAATCGATCTCCAAGCCACTTGGGCACTATTATGGGTGTGCATTGATCTGGGACTATCTCTTCTACTTTAAATGGTGTCTTATATGTGTCTTATTCAATAGATACTTTCACCCTAGACATACAAGCCCCTTAGACTACCTGCTCACACAACCCCTCTACTCCTATTCTCATGAAAGGCTTGTCCCATATATTAGGACTTCTACGCCTCCCAGTACATCTATATGTCATTTCCCCCTCTCCCTTACTTACCATGAATACCCAACTCCCATGTGCGTGGGTCGAGACCCACTTTTCCATATCTCTGGGTTAACTCACCATCGCCCTCTAGAGTTTTCCTTGAAAAACCCTAAGCTGGCCTATATGGCCCAACCTCCCTCTATCTCACATAACCCACGATCCCTTTACCCCCAACTCATCATCTCACTCAATGCACCCCAAACATCCCACTTTACTTCCCATTTTGCACATATGGCCACAAAATCTTAATTGGTCATCCCAAACCCTAACACCTCTCTTTTCTCATATGTTGTCCCTCCGGCACTCTCACTTACTGTTCCCTCTTCCACATGACACACATTCATCCTCTATGTGACATCCTTCCATTCCCACTCCATACTCTAATACTTCCCATTATTTCTCCCTTCTATAATTTCCTCCACTTAGGGTTTTCCTCCCAAACCCTAGCCAAGTCCCCCATGCACCCTTATACCAACCCACGTACTAATTTTTACCTACAGGCTCCAATCACCCTAACAACTTTTTCTTCACCTTACTTAACCCTCAAGTCAACTTTTCCTACGTAAAGATCATCCTCATGCAACCTCTATACTCCCCGTGCAAGATTTATTTCACCCTCTTATTTTATTCATATTATTCTTTTATTTGTCCACCCATAAGTCGTGAGATGCTTAAACCATTCTTACTTCCCTCTAGTCATCTCACTTCCTTTACCCCTTTCATCTTTTTCTCCACCACCTTATATCATTTAAAGCCTCCAGCATGCATGTCATAAAGGGTCATACTACACAAGCACCACAAAGTACAAGACACATTTTCATATTTCACATGCCATAAAGAGAACACATACTTAGCTGCACACTTAGCAAGCTGCACTACAAGGACATAGTTCATAACCACATAAGGTACACACATATATCCATCAAACATGACACATAATATATATATTAGGTCTTAACCGCATCCTTATCTAAAACGACACCGGACTTGAAGCACACTCCTACGCCTCCTTAGGGGTTGGAATTGGGTCACCTATAAAAGGAAAATACTAGGGTTAACTTCCCTCTTATTAACTTCATTATCTCCTACTTTACCTCTAGCATGAACTAGTATTAGTGATAATGATAATAATAATAGCTTTAGTAGTAATAATAATGGGGTTATCCTTAAAGTGGCTAATAAATACATTAGGGATAATATTGACTAAAATAGGGTTAGGCAGTTATATTAGTCATGGCAGGATGTTATTAACAATATCAGTAATAATAATGCTAATAACTCTAATAATAGTAATAATAATAAGGATAATAATAAAGTTATAATAATAATTATACCAAATAATTTATACTTAAGGGCTAGGAAGGGTTCGGGAACAACCCAGTGAAGGTGGAAGCTAGGTGGCAGTGCACAACGGGTACGACAACGGTTGTGGTGGAAGTGGTGGTTTTAGGGGAAGGTGGGTCTTTTAAGGTTGGAAGAGAGAAAGAGAGATGGTTGTTGTGTGGTGGCAAACTCTCTAGGCTGAGGGAGTTGCAGTGGTGGTGGTGGCATAGGTAGTGGTGGTTATGGTGGCCGAGAGTGGTGGAGAAGGAGGGAGGAGAAAGGAGATGGAGAAAAGGAGAAGGAAAGGTAGGGGAAGGTAGAGGAAGTTATGCTGGGTCAAGTGGGTGGCAGGGGAGGTCGTGACTGTGGCAGAAGGGGCAGCGCACGGTGGTGGGAAGGGAGGCAACTTTGCACAATTGGGTTAGTTTATGTAGGGGGATTCAGGGGAGGCGAGTGGCTCGGCTTGGTCGAGGGTAATGCAGGGAAGGGATTGGGTGGAGTTTTGGGTGGTCGTGTTGCACGACGACGGTTGGGGCAGTGTATGAAGTAGTGGTGGCGAAATGGATGGAATTTCTAGACATAGCAAAGGAGGGCAAATGGGGGTTGTTATGGGATATTTATAGGCCAAATGAGGGCGGAGAAGACAAAGGGGGAAGAGGACAAGGAGGTAGGTGTGGCAGGAGCTCGCCAACCGGTGGTGGCAGGCTAGTACAAGATTGCAAAGTTGTAGGGTGCAGGCGGTAGGTGGGGAAAAAGGAAGGGAAGGGGAGCAAGCGAGGGAGGCAGGTGAAGGGGTTTTGGCTCAAATTGGAAAGGAAAAGGAGGGGGGAAAGAGGGGAAGCTGGTCGGGGCGGTACAATGGCAATGCAGGTTGGTTGGTGGCAGATTTGTAGGCTCAACCTTCAGCGCGAGGGGGGAGAAGGGAGGAAGAAGAAGAAGGGGTTGGGTTAGCCGGTCGGGGGAAAAGAAAAGAAAGAAAATAAGAAGACCGGGCGAGCGAGGGGAGAAAGGAAAAGAAGAGAGGCGGGCTGGGCCACGTGGGGGAGAGAAGAGAGGAGGGGGAAGTTGGGCCGCATGGGGGAGGCCCAATTAGGGGAAGAATAGGAGAAAAAGAAAAGGAGAAAGGATAAAAAGAAAGAAGAAAAGGGAAAATGGAAAAAGAAAAAGAAAAAGAAAAAATGGGGTAGTTGGGGTATTGAGGGCATTTTAGTATTTTTGAATAATTAAAAATAATAAAATTAAGAAATAATAATTAAATTCCTTTTTATATTAATTTAAAAAATTTTGGGTAAATCTTCCTAAATTCTATTTTAATTAAAAAATTACCCTAATCTTTCCTAATTAAATTCTTTATTATTTTTCTCCATTTTTGTCTTAATTAATCCTATTATTTTATTAAAATATTATATTTAATTAATTTCACAAATAAATTCCTATTTTATCATAATTTTCTAAATTAGAGTTTATGGGGTATTGCATATATTGTAATGAACATCAAAGAACTATGTAATAAGTGGAATGCCTATAAAATAAATTTTAAATTGTATATAATATTTTATTATTTGATATGATCATCAAAGGATTGGTGAATGTAATTTTATATAAAATACCTGTAATTCTACAAAGTAAGTTTCGTTTGTATTTGTTGAATATAATATCTAATTTATTTGAGTTTTATTAAACCGATTAATTATTTCATTTTTTTTAAAATTGGATCAAGTTAGATATCATATATATTCACCAAATATTAAATCTCATCAAGACCCATATTTTTTTTAGTATTGTGATTTTAATACCAATTTGTTATTTGTTGAAACACATTATATTATATCATAATGAACTCTAGTAAAAGATAGCATAAAGATAATTTTAACTTTTGTAATAGTTGACTCTACATAATTTAAATAGTAATTTAATATTATTAGACTAAAATATCCCTTTGACCACGCTTCACCTACCTATTTTTTGTTTTCTTCATTACTTAAAAATTGATAGATTAGATAAACCAAAATGAATGACCAACTAGTTTGATAGAGGGAGGAGAGTGAAAATCACGCAAACAAACCTAGGATAGGTTACTTAATTCATGATAAAATTTTCTAATATAGATTCCTTATTTTATTTTAAATGAGATTATATTAAAAAATTGTTAAATTTTGAACAATATATATATATATATCTTAGAGTGAACTACTTTTAGGTTTTTTTATAAAAAAAAATCATCCATTTTTCCCCTAATAAAGCCTTCACATAATAGGTTTAGTTGGATAACTAATTGTTAAAAAATAATAATAAGCAAAGTGTTGAGAATAAAAACAAGTTTTTTATAAATTATAAAGTAGCTTTTTATGATTTCTCCATTGTGGAACTCAAAATAAATATTTATTTTTTTACCTATTAATATAATTATACTCTTGTATGTTATTTTCTATTTTTAGTTGATTAAATAAATACTTCATCCATATTGAAAAGATCATTGTCACATGTTTTAAAAGTAAAGTTTGATCATTAATATATTTTAACATATATTTAAAAAAATGTAAAAAAAACTAATGTTACAAAATTATTTTTTAAGATAAATATAATAATTATATTTTTATATTTTAATATATTACACTTTAAAAAATTTATAAGTCAAATTTAATTATCGAATTACATTCTAAAATTATTTCAATACAAAGAAATTATTAACTTTAGAGTTATAAATCAACTTATTTCTTAATGAAACAACTAAACCAAACTAAAATAATTTAAGGCGTCTATGTCTGGTCAAATCTCTCTCTCTTTCATCTTCGTGAATCGATAGGCGTGTGTAATTTGATTAATATATTTGGAATATCTTATTGCATCTAAAAGTTATTATGTGAATTTAATTATTATAAAATCAAGTTTTGTGCCTACTTTTTCATTTCTATTTTCATATAAATTGTCTTTAACTTTTAGAACTTTTGGTTATTAATTTTGTAATTCAACGCAATCTTTCTTGAACAAAGTTTAAACTATTTGACTTCAATGGTACCTTTAAATAATTTTAACATTTTGTGTTATACTTGATTATCACATATTATTATTATTATGTAAAGCCTAACCCTCCATTTTATAAATAGTTATTGTAAGGAGTTAAATCATATTAAAGGTATAAATATTTAAGGATTATTCTCATTAAATTATGAATATTTAAAGGCCAACGAAGAGAAATGTACAAGGTTAGATGATCATGTTGGTGAGAAACGCAGAGAGTGGAGCGTTACGCATCCATCCGTCTAAGAATTTGGATGAATTTGAAGGGGTACATACACATATCTTTCATATATTTGTATGGCGAAATTCTAATTCATCCTTTGGGGCGTGTGTGCGTGTGTTTATATATATTTGTGTTTGAAATATAAGAGAGGAGCATTTGTGCCAACTGCCAACTACAAAACGAGAGAAGGGATGTTGCGACACTCACTACTAACCAGATCAAGCACCCACTGCTTCACAACCATCCATCGCTCCTAGCCAAGTGTAGCGTAGGCCAAAATCTTCTAGCTATAGTCTATAGAGGATGATATAGGCTGGCTCAGCTGGTGAATGGATGAAAGTTCGTGTTAGAAATATTAAAATTTTGGTACACGAAATTAAACTTTTCATTTGTTTTATTACTTTATACATTTATTATTAACTAAATAGTTATATATTATTGACTACAAATTCAAGGAGCAACCGAAGTCCTTAAGGATTATCCAGTCATCCATGTACACCTTAGATTGATGCATATTATGAGGTAATTGATCAACTTAAATATTAAAATTAAAATATTAGGTGTACCTGATGTACGTACACCTAATTTATACTTTTAGTATTTTATTAGTATACCTGTATAATTATAAATATGATTAATGTATCTATAATTAATTGTATTATAATTATACAAATATATATAATATCCATATTTATACTTATAATTATATAGGCATACTAAAAAAATATTAAAAATACATCTAAATTATACCGAAGGTGTATATTAAGTACACACACACCAAGTCCACTTACAATACCTCTAGCCCGAAAATAAAGTGATTAGATAGATGTCCTAACTTTTTACTTGAAATAACCTTAAATTTATTAAATCGGTTACAATTCTAAGACAATGGTATATAAATGTCCAAATTCAAAGACACATTGGTGATTATATATATAAAATGATAATTTTAATGTTATTTTATTTGAGCATTACTTTATTATCATTAATGATATAATTTTTATTTCCATTTTTTTAATGTATAAGAAATGACCAAAGCATAATTTTGTTACAACTTTCTAACTCTAAAAGTACTATGTGAGTCATTGCCTAAATCAAAGCAAAGACTCAGGTAAACTGGATGCATTGTTGACTGATCCTAAGGCTTGGGGTAAATATTCTTTACTCCTAATCTTTTGTAAACACTAATTTATTTGATAAGCTTGATAATTTATCTAATTGATTATTCACTATATAGTCCCATATATATATATATATATATATATATATATATATATATATATAATTTATCAATTAAATTTCTCAACACACACAACATATTAGAGGCAGAATTTTGTGCTAGCTTACATAATATATGCACATTATATTGATACACAATAGTAGGAGAAAAATGTATCAAAACTGCACATGTTTTGGTAGCTAAAAACAATTCCACCATAAAAAAATTTCTTTTTTTCTTTCTTTTTTTCATGCCTAGTTTGCATATAATTAAATAATAATAATGAATTAGCAAAAAATTATAAAAATGTAAAAAGCTAGATTATTTCTCTAGAAAGAATATCAAGTTCTCTAAAACCTACATATTTTAAGTATATATATATTTTATCATGTTTTGATTTTCCAGGTACAATTTATTTTAGAATGTAATCCGTTTGATTAAAAAAATATGTATATTGTAATTTTAAATACCTTTATTAATTGATTTGAAAATACTCTAATATATTATTATAATAATGATGATGATGATGATGATGATGATGATGATGATGATGATGATGATGATGATGATGATGATGATGATGATGATGATAATAATAATAATAATAATAATAATAATAATAATAAGAAGAAGTATTCAAAAACTAGTAGGCAAAATCATTATAAATCTATAATATAATTTGAGAAAAAAAGCCTAGATGTTAGTATGCCAAATAATTTATTTATTTTTCCCTTAAATCATTTTGTTTCTCTCTTTTTTTTACCCTTTTTATATACTACCATCAATGTTCTTTTAGGTCTACCATGGATGAATTTTTCTCAACTTATTAGTTAGATAGTCCAAAATCATTCATTTATTTTATTCATACATCCATTATAAGATTAAAATAATATATAAATATGTTATCTAATGATTAACATCCAATTAATAATTCATATTAGTATTTATAAGAATGTATACCACCCCAATTTTCACACCCAATTTTTTTTATTCAATACCATTATTTTTTTGGAATTGAAAGATAAAAACATAGGTATTGCCACCGCTCTTATTATAATTTCGACAGTGTACACCATGCTCATGTAGATGACAAGACTAGAGCTTTTAACAAAAAAAAAACATGAGATGAAAATAAATAGAAATAGAAATAGAAATAGTAAGATGGATAGATAAATAGATAAATATTAAAGGAGATCAATGCTTACAATACATCACCCGAAGGTGGAACAAAAAAAAAGGATATGGGACACTAGAATCCAAAATATCCAGATCAACAAGATATCCACAATGACGGACACCAGATATCCCTTACTTTAAGTCTCAACCCAAGGTCATCACTCAATATCGAACATGTCATCATAGAGATTAGAATCATCATTGGTCACCTATGATAGGTCATCTACAAAGTCTATCATTAATACACTAATATATTAAGTAAATAAAGTCTCCCCTAAAGTGACATCATGCAACACACAGGCGTGATATAAAAGTAGTACAAAATGTGATATACATACAATAACATTCTATTATAGGTCATATATACCAACACTTAACACTAAGAATGATTGAGGGCATATATCATGCATCACTTTGAATATTTCACAATCACAATCATCGAGAGTACCATACAAATCTCAAACAAAGGAGGAGTATATACAGCCACCATCTGACCTAAATATATTGCTAACATAACTCAAAATCTCAAATAAACATGAGAGACTATACACAATCCTTACCTAACCCAAATATAGTTGCCAACACAACTCAACTACATTAGTTACCCAATCCTTAAGTATTGATATCCTATAATAAGTCTATAAATCCAAAAAGTATATATAGGGGCCTTAACTAGTGCATAAAGATAAACCAAGCAAATCACAAATTGGAAGGCATACAACACACAATCCTTACCTAAGGTGTCATCCTGAGGCTACATATAGTGGACTAACAAAGCACTTGCTATATATGTCAAAAATTAGAGTACATAGGGAGTGGATAATGGAGAGAGCTAATATAAGGAGAGTTGTTAAATAAGCCCATGTAGAGTGAGTTTTGCCCACTTTTGGCTCTAGCCAACTTTTGGTAGTATACTGTAAATTTTGATGATTAATTTTTACAATACTTTATTATTTTACTAGTTAGATTATAATATACAAAATTTTGCTTTATTTTTAGGTAAAAGATGAAGATAAGTGGAGCATAATAATTTATATTAGGTTGCTTATATTTTATTTTTTGTTGGAATTTTAGTAACCCATATTGTAATACCCCAGAACCCTATTTTAGAAATTAAAAATAAAATGTTATTGGGTAAGGTTTAATTAAATATACAATTTTTAATATAATAATGATATTATAATAATTATTATTATTATATCCATAAAAGGAGGAAAATGATGTAGGGATCTAATTAGTGGAGGCTAGAATTATTAACTAACCAAAAATAAATTTTAAGTAAATTATAATCATAATTTCTAAATTAATAAAAAATATTTTATTATTATCACTAATTTTTATTATTCCTAAAATTTAAAAAAAAATCCCAAACCACCCAACCAACTCACTTTTCTTGTTTCTTTTGTTCATTCCCCTTTTCTTCCTTTTTTTTCTTTCTTCCCCCTCCTTTACCTGATTGGGTCACACCCAACGCAGGCCCAACCCCTTTCCCCTCCTCTCATTTCCTTTCCTTCCCCATCCCACTCTTCCCTTCTTTTTCTTTTCCTTTGCATGACCTAGCACCCCCACCCATGCCCATTCTCCCCCTCTTTCCCCCTTTTCTCCCTTCTTTCATTTCCTTCTCCCCTTTCTGCCTCTGTATTCAACCTTCCCCCCCCCAATCGAAGCTGCAAGCATGGTCGCTTCGCAGCTCCGTCCCTCTCTCTCCCCTCGCCCTCTCCTTATTTAGACTTATAGGGCGTGCAACTAGCATTTCCCTACATTGGTCCCCTCCCTCCTGCAACCCCAACACCCTCACCTAACCCCTGCACCCTTGCAAAAAATCCTACCCTATCCCCCTGTTGTGCAAGCTGCACCAGTTTGCATGTTGGCCTGCAACCAACCACCCCCTCCCATTGTCTTCTTCCCTCATTTATCGACTTCCCCCAACCATCTCCCCCTATATATACCCCCATTTTCCCTCAATTCCCTCTTTTCTACCATTCAAAAACCACCCCTAACCTTACTCATACAACCTCTTCAGTCGATGCCGCCACCATTGTCGCTACACCCTCCCTTCCTCTTCCCTACATCACCCTCCATCCATTGAGACATTCCCCTACCCCTAACTCCCCTTCCTCTTCTTTCCCCACTTGTGTAAAGTGGGCAACTCTTTTACACCCATCACCGCCACCGCATCAACCACCGCCCTCACATCCTCCCTTCCTACCCAAAAAACCTTCCCCTACCTTCCCACACCACCATTTCCCCCTTCTTTCCCTTCATTCCTCCTCCTTTTCTCTTATTTCCTCTCGTCTACCACCATATTCGTCACTTGCACCACCATCGTTAGACACCACCACCACCCCTTCTGACCTAGAAACCCTACCACCTAAGAAAACCTAGCTCCTCTCCTCTTTCCCTAACCTAAAACCCTTCATTTTCAATCACCGCCGCCACCACCGTCGTGCGTTCCCCTTTCTGGTTGTTCCATTATCCCTTTTACTTACTTAGTATATTTTATTTTAAATATTTTGTTATTATTAACATTATTATTATTATTATTACTAATATTTACTTATGGAAATAAAGAAAAGGAAAAATGAGTAGGAAGAAGGTTAAATGACTAGCATTCCATTTCTTATAGGTTGTGAACAAAATCCTTTCCTTGAAGAGGCATAGGATTAGTAATTCAAGCCCCGTGTCCTATTAGGTAAGGATATGGTTAAGGCTTTAGGTTGTTATGAATTATGTGCTTATGGGTGTCATGGTATGTGTTGTGTACTTATATGTGAATGTGAACTAAATATGTGTGTAGTGCAGCTTGGCTTGCAAGGAGCTAAGGTATGTTGTGCGTGATTCATATTATGTATAACATGGGTGATATGACTCGTTATGTATGAAATGCTCTTATGTATGGTTATCATGGTATGACGTGCATGCTTAGAGGCCTTAGGTGGATTTGAGTGGTTGTAGGGATCTAAAAGAAATAAAGGGGGCAGAGTGAGTAAGAAGAAGTGGGAAAAAGCCTAAGTGTATTGTGACATATGGGTGATAAAATAAAGGAAGAAAGTAATAAAATGAAGGGTCAGGGTAAAAACTTGAATGGGGGAAAAGCTTACATGGGAAAAGTTAGTTTAAAGGTTAAACATGGGAGGAAAAAGTATTTTAGGTGATTGGAGTATTTGGGAAAGAGATAGTACGTGGGTTGGTGGAATTATGCATGGGAAAACTAGGATTTTTAGGGGAAAAGCCTAAGTATAGGGGTGTTAAGAGAAAGTTTATAGAGGTGGGTTGGATTTTGGGTTGTGATTAGGAGTGTGTCATATGAAGGGTGTGAGCCAAGTGAAAAGGAGGGTGGAGTTTGTGTGTGAAGGGAAGGCGTAAAAGAAAATAGGTGTATTAGGGTTTCGGAGTGACCAACTGGAGTTCTTTATCACATGGGGAAGTTGGAGAGTAGAGTTGTGATGTTTTAAGTGGTTTGAGTAGAGTAATGGTGTTGGAATCAAGGGAGAGTATGGGTTATATAGGAAGAGGAGAGGCTATGGCCATATAAGCCATATTAGGGTTTCAAGGGGAAACCCTAGTAGGCGATGGTGAGCCTAGGTGGAGAAATGGGAAATTGGGCATTGACCCACATGTATGGGGAATTTTGGATTCATGGTGAGTAGGGTGAAAGGAGAAAAGGGGTCCTGGATTCATAGGGAGTATAGAGGTCTCAAGTTACGAAACCGGGTCATTTAGGAAGTATATGGTGGAAGTGTGATAATGAGTCAGGAAGTCCATTGAGGGCATGCATGTCTGGTTGGGAGTTATTTATGAAATAAGACAAGAATAAAACACTAATTACTTTAAGTGAAAGAGTATTGAGTTGGGCTCAGGCTTAGGATGATTTCCATTCCATTGGCTATAATAGTGGCTAGGAGCATTCTTACCCTAAAGACTGGTCCACCAGCTATAATAGTGGTCAGGTGTGTTCTGCCCTGGAGTAATTATTTTTATTCTACCGGCCATAATAGGACGGTTCTTATACTTACATGGATATAATTTGAGAGATATATAAAGATGATATTAATGGCCTAAATTTTAATAATGGTGATTAACCTAATTGATTTACTAGTTGCATTATCTGCCTTTTATATGTTATGCCCTATCTTAGATATATGGTTACCTTACACAATATGTAACGTATTAATCACCCCTTTAATGGGTTTCGCTCATTCCCACAAACAATGGCCCCCTGAGTCTATGTAGGTAGGAGATGATGCCCTTGGTGATTTTGATGTGTATAATGCCTTGGGTAGGGTAAAGTGACAATCTAATGTACCTGGTGTGGGGTTCGAAAGGGTGTTCTCCGGACTTGTCGTTTTCTATTATTTCTACCCTTTTTATTTCCCTATAGTGAGAGTTGTTATATATTAACCCTGACATTTAGATACTCTGGTTTTATTTATGAATGCTGAACTATTATGGTTTTTATTGATCAATCGTGTTAATAATTTTTGTATCTTTAGCCTTGTGGTTAGCATGAGATTGGCCGAAGGTCAATCTTGTACTGATCACGACAGTTGCACCCCCCCAATTTTAGTGCATGGTTTTTCATAACAAAAGAAAATTTTTAATTATAAATTTTAGGGGTGTTACACACATACCTTACTAAAATGTTAACTATCACATTATAACATATTAGGGTTCAGATGTTTAAAGTTATAATTATTGTTTTAATCATGTATTGTTATGTTCTATTTATTTTTCTAAGTATGCTAGCATAAAACGTATAATGGATTATGTTGAATTGTTTATAGTATTTTGAGTGTGACAACATACTATAATAGGTCTAATATCATAGTTTAATTATGTATAATGTACGCATATAATATGATAGGTTGAGCAAGTTTAGACATAGTTTGCATGATTATTATCATTAAATGACATAGGGGTAATTTGGTATTTTAAGTGTACCATATTTAATTTGTTTCAACATAAATTCCTAATATGTATTATCTATTGTTGAGTATAAGTATGTAATTTATAATGAATTAGATATGTATGTTAGGGTTTTATGTGTTAAATCATGTGTAGGGGTGGATTGGGCATTTGCCATGTTTCTTAATTTACATATGTGCTAAAATATTTTAATTATTGTATTTTAACCTTCCATTACAAATTATTAAATAAAATAAATTTAGTATTTAAAATCGATGATAAAGTGGTAATTATGGTCTCAAAGACATTTTGGTCATTTATGACCTAATGTACCTAAGTGTGAATGATCGGGTGTAGGATAACCTTAGTGGACTTTTATGTTGATTTGAATAATTAGAAATGAGTGAAAATGGTTAAGCATAGAAATTAGATCTATTTGTGTATTATGTGTTCCCGTAATAGCCTTAAAAAATACTAATATTTAAAGTAAAAGATCTCAAGATCGAAAATGGTGGCTCTTTAAAGATAGCTACCCTAAAAACGTGACACTCCCTATACCTAGTCTATTTTGGGTGTAATATAAAGTTAACTCTGTACCTAGTATTCATGTATGGGAAGCACTTAATTCCATCACGACACACGATACAAAATAAATAAAAGGAAACACGTATAATAAAATAGAGGACTAAGAGTTCATAGAGAGATAGAGATATCCAAATGATCATACCTTATACATATTTGATCAAGCACTCACCAAAGGTAAACACATTAAAAGTATCAATCAAAAATCACATGCAAAACAAGGCGGTATATACTCTTGGGAATGAGTAACGCCCACGAGAATGATGATTAATACGCGATGTACTAAGTAAGGTAACAATACATTCATAATAGAGTTACACAAAATACATAAGGTCACATAAAAGAATAGGTATGTATGTTAATTAAACATAATATGATGCAAGAGGATAACTAAATTGTAGTTCAATTATTTTTCATAGTCACAATCTATTTTTTATTTGCATTGAGCTCGGGACCCCACTATTCTTAATCGGGCGGAGCATACTAAAACACCACCTAAGACAAAATGTGCCTAGCCACTATTATTAAATAGGTAAAATAGACTCAATACCTCCCACGACCACACCCTCCTGACCACTATTCTTAAATCATTGGAATGATTTAAAGCACCTCCCAAGGTAGAATAATTTTGACCATTATTGTTATTTGGATGGAACAAACTCAACACATCAGTCATGACTCACATGATTTTTCACTTTAAGTAATTAATGTCTTATTAAATTATTATTTATCTCAATGCCAACATCAAAACACATGAATGGTATATGATCCAAAATTACTATAATTATGTAAGATACATAATATATAACCACATGATGATCAGAACATCTCCCACCAAAAAAGACCATTATTCCCCTAAGAAACCCTAATCTCACAAGTTAATCATAACTCTTTCTATAATACTCATTTAACCACCAACTTGAATACACTTTACTAAACTATTATTATTCATGATATATTCAAAAATTAAGGTATAACTCTAATGTCTTACAAAAGCAAAAATAGTTTGCTTCTAGGATTACTATTCAAAATCCTTACGAAATTTTAATTTTAAAAACTAGGCATAAATTTTCCCATAAGACTCATATAACCACCACATTTAACAAATATTCCTAAAATTACATTCATGACATATATGAAAATCAAGGTCTAAATCCAATATTTTATACATGTGATAATGCCCTATCTTTAAGGTTATTATTCTCAATTAAAGTTATTTTTTCAATTTATTGAAATTAGGCCATTCTTAATTACTCTAAATATTACACACAATATATTTATCATATTTTTAATAATTCAACACATTAAAATAGTAGATATTCCTTAGTTTTTTTCCATTTTAACCAAATTGCCTTTAAGATAGCCCAAAATATCCATGTTTCGCAAAAACCCTACAAGTCTGATATTATCAATTTTCAAATTCCAATATATATCATCATGACATCACTTGAACACACTTAGTAACTACTTTCCATACCTAGTAAAACCATATTAAAATACCATAGATCATCCTAACACACTTAGGGTATCAAAAAAGATTTATCGCAACAATAACATATAAGTTCATGCTTTTTACATATTTTCACTTTCCATAGATCGATACTACATCATCATATAAAAACATAATCAAAATTTCATTATCATAATCATAATCATAATTCCAACCATGTGGTTTCATACAAAATATGCATATTATTTAAAATCCTAACCAAAATATGCATAGTATTTAATATCCTAACTATGGCATGTATCCTTACTTAAAACGTCTATGGTTTTTAAGAATGTATAATCCTAAAATGCCTCCTCTAAGAATACCTGAAAATACCTAAAAACCAAGAATTATACACCATTAGAAATTAATAATAAAAAAAGGAAAAGCTAAGGAAAAGGAGGGAAGAAAATGGAGCAAAATCAGAGCAAACAAAACTTGGCACAAAGGGAGCTACTTGCATGGAAATATGATGCAATCGGATAGGGGGATGCTACGTGAGGTACCTATATTGGTGGGGTGGTTGAGAATGAGTTGTTGGTGTTTCTAGGCAAGGAATAGATAGTCTAGGGAGAGGTTATGTCAAGTGAAAAGAGGAAGTGAGGAATGAAGATAATAAGGGGTATTTATGGGGATGGGGTAAGGATGTAAAATGGGGAATGAATGAAGGTGCAATGGTCAAGGATTTGAGGAGGTTTGGGTATGTTTTTTCTTTACTCGACACAAACCTTGGAAAGGAAAGGGACCAAGACATGATGGTGTTAGTAAGAAGCCAAGTTACAAGGTTAGAGGCCAAGAAGGGAAAGGGACACAAGAGAAGGAGTATTGGCTTGAAGAGGAAGAAAGGAGAAAAAACATTGGGAAAGAAGGAGAGAAAAAAGGAAGAAGAAAGGGGAAAAGGAAAAAAAAATGAGAAAAGACAAAGAAATTTAGGGTTATAATTAGAATTAGGTTTGAATTTAAGATTAACAAGATTATTATAAGATAAAAATGTTAATCATTTGAAGTTAAGGTTAGGTTAAAATATTATTTAACTAGAATTACGATTAGAAAAAAAAATTAAGGCATTAAAGGTAATGTGTAATATCTCAAAATATTATAATATTTTGATTTCAATTTATCAACATTTTAACCTAATTTCTAATATTCGACTACTTTTTATTTTATTTTAACCTAGCCCTAACCTTAAAAAAAACTATAGATAAAATTTTATACTTACTTATCCAAAAATTTAATCTTAAACCTAAACCTAAATTCTATACTCAAAAGATTTTTTCCCTTTTCCTTCCCTTTTATTTTTTCTCTTTTCTCTCCTTCTCCTTTAGGTTGCGCCTGCCAACCAACTCAGCCCAAATTTGTTTTTCTCTCCTCCCTTCCCTGGGTGGCATCTTTCCCAAAACCCCCCTCTCTCTTTCTTTTTTTTTCCTATTTTTCTTTTCTTTTCTTTTTTTCTTTCTCTCCCTCTTGTCATCTTCCTCACCCCCTTTCCCTTTTCTTTTCTGGACCAGACAATTATAATACCTCAAATTTTTTAAAACCAAAGTTTAAATATTCAACCCTTAATTAAGATAACTTAATATTAAATTATTAGTTTAATTATTTTGGGACTCTTGATTTACAAAATAGATGAAATTATTTAATAAATTAAATATGATTATTTTTATCATTTTACCTTACTCTTTTATCTAAATAAATCTCAAACCCATAATTTTTTACCAAAAGTATTATCTTAAATAAACACCTAAATTTGTGATAAATTAGTTTAATATTTTTTCCCAAAAAACTAACTGTATCCTAATTCCTAATTCAAAAAATATTTTTCCTTTTCCTTTTTCTCCTTTCCTTTCCTTTCCTTTCCTTTCCTTTCCTTTCCTTTTCTTCCTTTTTTCCTTTTTTCTCCCTTTCTTCTTTTCCTTCCTCCCTTCTTCCTTAGGCCAGCCCAACCCCCTCCCTTTTTCCTTTCCCCCTTATCCAATTGGGCCAGCCCATGCCCATGCCCACCTTCTCCTCCCCCCTTCCTTCTACTTTCTTTCCCTCCTCTCCCTCATTGGGCCATCCCACTTTCTTCTTTCCCCCTTTTCTTTTTCTGGCATAGAACGACCCGCTCTTCCCATTCTCCCCTTTCCCTGATGCAACCCTCTTCTTCCCCTAAATCCTCCAAACCAAACACCCCCTTACCTCGCCTACGTTTCCTCCCTGCACCCTACACCCTTACTTACGCCACCTCCGACCAACACATGCACCACATTCTCCCCCTGTCATCCTTCTTTCCATTTATGGCCTAGCAACCTTGGTCCCCTCCTTCCCATGTAGGCCTGCCTCCCCCTTTCACCCTTTTCACCCTATCATGCCTAATAGGTGACAACAAACCCCTCATGCACCCCTTACCCCGCACACTCCCCTCCCTCTCTTCTCTTTTTTTTTTCCTTCTTATTCTTCCCTCATCTCTACCTCACTTCCCTCTTGAGCCCTCCTTCTCCATGTTTATCCTCTCTTCCTTTTCTTTCCTTTTTTCCCTATATTTTTCCTTAATCAATCCCGCAACTCCCCTCCACCTCCTCTACCGCTAAACTAGCCACCATGCTGCCCTCCTTCTACACCCTACGCCCCTACACCACCCTGAACTGCTGTCACTAATCGCCATACAGCCTACCCCTCCCTTTTCCTCCTTCTTCCATTTGACCCCCTTTCATTGCCACCTAATCCACCTCTCCTCCTCCCTTTCGTAGCGGCCTCAACCTCCCCTCAACCGCCAGACACCACCCCAACATCCTTTCCACCACCTTACTTGAGCCACCTGCCCCTTCCCTTTCCTTTCTCTTCTTCTTTCCCTTCCTTCCTCTTCTCCCTCCTTTTACTACACATTGTTCCTATAGCCACCACCACTCTTGAGCCGCCACACTCTGACATACAACCACCCCTACAACCTATCTCACCCCTGTAACCAAAAACCACCCCAACACTTCTCCCTCAGCCTACCTAAGCCCTCCTCCTTCTTCCTTTTCTCCTCTCCTTTTTTTCTCAGTTGCACAACTCACGCTACATGGCAGCGTGAGTTAAGCCAAGTAAATTATGGGTACACTTAGCCCCTATTAAGGTATTAGAGAGTTAATAATATTGTATATATTTAATTAATAATTTTTAGTAAAAATAAATCATTTATTTGTCTAATATTAATGTTGCACTTGTGACATTATCTTAGGCACATAATTTCATTAATCAAGGCTTAAGCATCTTAAATCGAGATACTAGTTAAGGTTGGTTTTACTAGAAATAAGGTAGTTGTTATACTCACTAAAATATGTGGATTATTGTATTCTAGCACACTAGAATTTTTGCTATATGATTTATGTAAATATGTTATGTTACTTTCCAACTCCATGATTATTATGTTGTCTTACATATGGTGTGATATGTGTGAAAGGGGTGACTAAGAAAATGGGGTTGATGTTAATGATGAGTGTTATGTGCATATACATACCAAGCTAAGAGAGTATGGACACTTATAGTGAAATATAACTAATAGGAACCCCAGGGGTAATTTGGTCAGTTGGACACTTCTAGGTGTTTAAACCTAAGTAGGGTGCCTAATGTGTTAGGAATGTTGTTAAGAGTGGAGATGGGGGGTTTGGTGGGTTATAAATGTATGTGATAGTGGAAATATCAATATTTTAGGGTCTAAGGGCATTTTGGTAAATTTCAAGGTATGATGATGATCATTACAATAAATGTGATGGTTAAGGAATAAGTGGTGCTAGGAATAACAATATGGGTTTTGTAGCGCTGGTAGTGCATGTGGGGCACGACTATTAATATTTTAGATTCTAGGGGCATTTTAGTAACTTCGTATGCAAGGTGGAGTACGCATAAATAAACATACATGATAGGTGAAAATTAGTGCTAAGACTAATACCAAGGGTTTTGTAGTGTTGGTAGTACATGGTTGGGTATGATTATTAGTATTTTATGGCCTAAGGACATTTTAGTAATTTAGCATGTACAATGGAAGTCAACTTAATAAGTATGCATGATAAGTGGTAATGGGTGCTATGAATGAAAATAGGAGTTTTGAGGAGTTAACAATACGTGTTGGGTATATATGGTGATAATATATGGTATAGGAGTATTTTGGCAATTTTGGAGGTGTAAGGGCAAGCTAAGTGTTAAAGGGTGATTGTGTGTGGAGATAAGGATATGGTTAAGGCTTGGGTTATGTATAAATCTTGTATGTATGGATATATTAGTATGCCTTGTGTGAATGTATGTGAATATGAACTAAGTGTGTGTGTGGTGCAACTTGGCTTGCAAGGAGCTAAGGTATGTTAATTATGATTGGCATTATTTGTAATATATGTGATATAACTTGTATGGATGGCATGTTCTTATGTATGGTTAAGACGTTATGACTAGTATGCTTAGAGGCCTTAGTTGGGGTTGAGTGGTTGTAGGGAACTGAAGGAAATAAAGAGGGATGAGTGAGTAAGGAGAATTTGGAAAAATTCCCTAATGGTATTAAGAAGCATTGTTGAGAAAATAATAAAATGAAGGGTTAGGGTAAAATATTTCATGGTGTGTGTGAGCTTTGCATAGGGTGTATGGTCATTGTATGGGGAAAAAGCTTATGTGGAAAAATCTAGTTTGAGTGTTAACCATGGAGAGGAAAATGTATTTTGGATGATTGGTATGCTTGGGGAAGAGTTAGTATGTAGGTTGATGGAAATATGTGGGAGCATAACTAGGGTTTTTTGGAAAAAAAAACCCTAAGTGTATGGGTATTGTGGGAGAGGTTAAGGAGGTTGTTTGGACATTAGGTTGTGATGAGGGGTATGCCACATGGAGGATGTGATTCAAGTTAAATGGAGGACAGAGTTGTGTATGCGAAGAGGGTGTGGAAGAAAATAGGTGTATTAGGGTTTTCGAGGGTGACCAACTAGGGTATCATTATCACATGTGGGAGTTGCAGAGTCGGTTTGTGAGGTTTGGAGTGGGTTGAGTATGGTGATGGTGTTGGAAACAAGGGAAAATATGGGTTGTATAAGAAAAGGAGAGGCTAGGGTCACATAGGCAAGATTAGGGTTTCAAGGGGAAATCCTAGTAGGCGATGGTGAGCCTAGTTGGAGAAATGGGAAAGTGGGACTTGACCCACATATGTGGGGGTTTGAATTTATGGTGAGTATGGTGGAAGGTGAAAAGGGGTCCTGGAGTCTTGGGGAGTGTAAAGGTCCCAAGTTAAGAGATAAGGTTATTCAAGAAGTCTGGGGTGGAATAGTGATAATGAGTTTGGGAAGCCCATTGGGGCATGCATGTCTAGATGGGGATTACTTGTTGAATAAGACATGAATAAAATACTAATCACTTAAAGTGGAAGATCATTGAGTTGGGACCAAACTTAGGATGATTTCCGTTCCATCGACTATAATAGTGGTCAAGTGTGTTTTGCTCTAGAGTAGTATTTTTGTTCCACTGGCTATAATAGTGGGGTTCTGAGCTCAATAAGCTAAAACTCGGATGATCATAAATCATGTGAAAGACACTAATCACTTATAGTGGAACACCACGTGGGTCGGGGCCATACTTAGGATGATTTACGTTCCACCGGCTATAATAGTGGCTAAGTGTGTTATGCCCTGGAATAGTTATTTCTATTTCACTGGACATAATAGTTGGGTTTCCGTACTCACGTGGATATAACTCAAGAGATGGCTAATTAAGACAATAATGGCTTAAATACAATAACAATGAATGAACTAATATGTCCTACAGATGCATGTAGCTATCCAAATGATTATTGCATTTCAGATGATATATGTAACCTTCCATGATCACATGTTTGATGTATTGCATATGATGTGTTGCATACGAGCCTTATATGCTAGTCCCGTATAAAGGATTACTCAGTATCATAGTACTGAAAGGATTCCTTTCTTGGACCCCTGCCTACTCAATGGGCAGTGTCCTTTGTAGGTTAAACCGCATGTTCCCTTTGGGATTCATCTTCGGGATTGAGAGCGTAGGGTTATCCGGGGGCGCTGACCTATGTTTCAAACTAGGAAGTACTTATGTGTCTTTCATGAAACTCTTTGTATTTCTTTTCTACTAATAATTATTTGTAATTGCCATTAGTGGGTTTTCCTTGGAAGGAGAGTTAACCTTCCTAACTATTATGCTACTCTGATTTGTAAATGTATTCTTAGAATTTAATTAAAGTATGTTTTCTAACCTTACCACTTAGTGGCAGATCGGTGGAAGGAAGCTGGTCTAGTACTAAGTATGGCGGTAACACCCTAAAATTTACTACACTTGATTCCGTATAAAACTTTTAAAAATGAAAATTTTCAGTAATGGATTTTGGAAGTGTTACAATAATCCTTACCTAGCCTTCCTATACGTCACCCTCCTTCCCCTCTTCGACCATGCAGCTGCCCCTACTACCTACGCCGCCTACCTTTTGCTCCCCAACCCCCTTGTACCTCTGAGTCCTTTTTATCCTCACCCATCATCCCCCTTCCCTACCCTATTTGTCTTCTTCTCTTCATCCATGTTGACCCTATAACCATGCACCTTGCAAATGCGCACACACACCCCCTTGTAGGCTAGCTGTGACCTCTCCCCTCTCCTCCCCCCTTTCCTTCCTCTTTTTCTTAACCATTGACAAGGCTCAATCTCCCCTGCCCTATTTCCTATTCCTCACCACACCACCCCGATGCTACTAGAAAACCACCACCCCTGCCACTACCATCACCCTAGTTGACATCCTTGTCGCCTCCATTCCCTTACATGCACGTTGCCGATCACCCCCTCTCTGTCATGACATTTTCCTTCTCTCTTCCCTACGTCTGTAGCGTGGGCTAGCCACGCCAGCTATCACTAGCGTTGCACCATCACCACCAACCTCCTTCTTTCCCTTCTCCTTACCACCACCATCCCGACAACACCACCGTAGGCACCTCAACCCAACATCACAACCACACCAAGCCCTCTCTTTTCCCTCCTTTTCCCCCTCTCTCAGCCACCACCCTTACCTGAACCACCACAGGTCATCGCTTACAACCATGGTCACCACCTATAGGCCATCACCTTTGCCTTGTTTTCTCCCCACTAGCTCCACACCACTCCCTTGCGAGTAGCAACCCCTAACCGCTAACCAACCACCCCCAAGAAGCCATCATCACCATTTGCACCACCTTAGCCACTGGCCACCAACACCACCACTATTACCTACCATTGAATCCTGCTAGCCCCAACACCACCATAACCTCAACCCTTGCTGCTAACCATCACCCCATCCTTAAATTGTCGCCGACGTGACCGCTGTCGTGCACCACCCTGCCCAAGATTTCCTACTTCAGTTACCTCTGTTTCCTTCTGTCTCCTTTGCCTTAGTTTTCTTTTAGGTTGAAATTTTTAAGTCTAAACTTTGTATAATCTTATTTCTAGGCGATACTCTAGTGGTGGTGGAGGAAGAAGCATAGGTCTTGCATGCTTAGAGACCACAACCGCTTTAGTAAGGATACATTTTGTAGTTAGGGCTTTGATGTGTTAAAATGTGTATCTTCACTTGTTTTAATGTGTTTGATAGCATTATATGATATGTTACTTTGACATTTGTTACGTGGTATTACGTGTCAGAAGAAAAAGTAAGAAAGTCATGCAAGTATGAGTTGTGTTGAATACGAAATATTTATATATAATTGCGGCCTTGCATTTCATGATGAGGGTGTGTGTGAGAGGTCAAAAAATCATTCATGTTAGGTATCATGAGATTCGGATGGGAAGATAAGTATTTTAGTTATAGCAAGGGCATTTTGGTCAACATAGTTAAAAATGGTATATTGGGTACCTTGGAGTGTTATATGGTTCGAAATAGGTTAAGGGCACTATAGAAAATGTTTGGAGTGAAAATGAAAGGTTTATGACTAATAAATGAGGATAACGCCTTTAAGTGTGAATATCAAAACCTAGGGATGGAGTCGTGATCATATATACGAAAGGTTGAAGGTTGACCCTAAGACTTGAATATGATGTTAATGTTGGCATCTTAGGTATGCATACAAAATTTGAGAGCCGTATGAATTATAGGGAAAGAGCTATGGATAGATGGTGAAATTAGGGTTTTATAGGAGATATGAATAGTAATCCTAAAGGTAGGCTATTATCACATGTGTAAGACGAGAGAGTTGGACCACGATCATGGGATATGATGTCAATAATAGCACTTTAGGAAAGTATATTAGATTTGGAAGCTATACGGGGGATAAGGAAATTATTATGACTAAATGGAAAAATAGGGTTTTATAAAAAAATTATACATGAATAGTAATCCTAGGGGTAGGTTATTATTATATGCGTAAGACGTGAGAATTAAAATATGATTGATGAGTATGTTGTTAATAACAACATTTTAAGTATGGGTATGAAATTTGGTGACTAAATGAGTAATAGGCGAGGGATTATGCTAGGTTTGTGAAATTAGAGTTTATAAGGGAAACATAACATGTTTTGGGATATATTTTGGGATAGTGTCTTGCATGAGTATGTATATATAACTGTGTGATGACCTTGAAATAAATAAAGCACGAATAATATACTAATCACTTAATGTGAATGATCATATGAGTCGGAACTAGTTGTACCTATTCGTTTCACTAGACGAGAATAGAGCCTAGGAGCATTTTGTCATGGGTTGTATATTATTGGAATAGTTCCACTAGTTGAGAATAGCGACCAAGAGCATTTTTCCCTAGGGTTGTACTTATGTTATCGTTTTTCTAATTGAGAATAGTGGGTTCTCCAAACTCAAATTAAATAAATCATATGAATGATCGTAAACCTTGATTAGATATTAATCACTTAAAGTGAAACATAACATGAATCAAGACCAATTTTACCTGTCTGTTCCATCAAACAAGAATAGTAGCTAAGAGCGCCTTGCCATAGGGTTGTATATTATTAGAATTGTTCCACCAGTTGAGAATAATGGCTAGGAGCGTGTTGTCCTAGGGTTGTATTTATGTTGTCGTTCCATCAATTGAGAATAGTGGGGCCCCTGAACTCAACATGGATAAAATGATGAGCATCGATCATAACGTTATTGCTGTATGATTTGGAAAGAAATAAATAAGTTAGCATCGATGAGATTATCCTATGTGTATGTTATCTCTTGTTGTGATCTTATGAACTGGTGTGACCTTTCTTGACTGTATTATTACCTTACTCAGTACGTAGCGTACTTATCATCATTTTCATGGGTATTTGCTCATTCCCATGAGCAGAGATCTCTTTTAATCATGTACAAGTTAATGAGGACCCATTAGACGATTATGTTACTTATGATACTTTGATCAGGATGGAGTGACTATGTCTCCTGTTTGGGATTTGGGAATCGGAGAGCTATGTCATATGGCTATTGTTCTAAATTGGTTTCCCTTCTTTTTTCATTTTCTCTCATGATATTTACTTTATGTATTTTGTATTTCATTTTTGAAGTTATACTCCAAAACTCTTATGTTTATGAAGTATTCATATTCTATGTTCATTATGTCTACCATTCTATTTTTTTTGGCTTGTAATTTATGTGAGAATGGTACATAAGCTAAACTTATGTCAATTACGGTGGTAACACGTGTTCATGTTTAAATAACATTTCTGCTTAAATAAAAAATTTCAATTGTAAATTTTAAGGTGTTACATAATATGTTTCCATTGTTCGTCGGTATGACCAGAGTAAATTATTATCTCTAGGTTGATATGATCTCCCCTTGAATAAATAAAAATTGAAATAATTATAATTGGATTGAAATGATAATGGGTTGGTAGGTCGGTACTTACCTTCAAACCAACCTATGGGTTAGTAGTTGCTTTTGAGCCTAACTACGGATCAATAGTTGCCTTTGTGCCTACCTATGGGTCAGCAGTTGCCTTTGTGCCTATATGTAGTTTGGTAGTTACCTTTGTGCCCTAATTGTGGTTTAGTAGTTTCCTTTCTCCCTACCTATAGTTTAGCAGTTACCTTTGTGTCCTACCTTTGGTTGATAGATTCCTTCATGACCTACCGATAATCGATAGTTGCCTTCGTACCCTACCTGTGGTTGATAGTTACCTTCGTGCCTTGCCTGTGTAGTTTTGAAATTTATTATTATGGGCATTGAATTTATGAAATATAATATGAATGTTATGGGATTTGGTTAAGAATGGGTCGGTGTCCTCCCTTTAGGAAACACCTTTGGTATGCTTTGGTTGTTAAGTTTCATGTTATGGTTTAAGTGAAATGGTATGAGGAGCATATGGCCTTGGCGATAATTAATATCTCACATGGTTATCTTATTAATTAATATTCTTAACTCATATATTGTAAAAATTATTTTTGGATATTTTGGGAACATATCAATTTTTTTTTTTTAAAATAAAACTTTTTAATTGTCAATTTTTTAACAAAATAAAATTTTAGAATTTTATTTTATTATTTAAAAGTCCTCAGAATTATTAGAAAAAGAAAATGAAGTTTCCAAAAATTATGCCAATTTTTTTAAAGAAAAAAATTCAATTTTTTAATTAAATTTTTTTAGTAATTATTTTATATATATATATATAAAACAAAAATAAATTTATTTATTTGGACATTAGAAAATTAATGATTTTGAGAGATTTATAGCATTTTTCTATTTTAATTTTAAGTATTTTTTTAAAAAATATTATCATTAAAATTATCTTGATTACACAAAACATAATCTAAATTTATTAATATTTAAGGTACTTAAGTAATAATGATTTGAAATGTAGAGATAAATAAATAAGATTATTTAAAACACAAAGTACCTATAAAATAGTAGAATAAGTGATTGTTTGATATTGGGGTAATAGAGGTGGAAAAATTAACTTTATATTTTATATATCTTGTATAATTTATTTAAAATTAAATATTTTTTAAAGTAAATATCTATTTTAGATCTTAATTTAATCTAAAATAGGTATTTTATTAAAAATATATTTATTATTTTTAAATACTGAATATAAAAAGTACAAAATAAGTAAAATTATTTTCACTTCTATTACCTCATCCATACCAAATAAGCCATACATAAAATTTATCCTAACAGCAATATATATTTTCATTATTCTATGTATTCTTTTTAAAAAAAAAAAACAAATTGTTATTATTCTCAAACCTAGGATCACCGGTCAAAGGTACACACTATCCTTTCAGAGTGTTTGTTTAGTGAGAATAGAGAATTGGGAATGGGAATAGAGAATGAGATTTAAAATATCCTTTGTTTGTTTAGAGAGAATGGAAATTAGATGAAGAATGAGAATGATAATAAGGAACCTTCTATTTTCTAAAATTCATTACCAAGGGGGCAGGTAAGTGACGTTAGGGAATTGTAAGGAATTACATATGAAAATTAAAAATAAACAAATAACCTTTAAAATAAATCTCAACAACTTTCAGCCTATATAAAAAATATATATTTTAGTAAATTGATTATTTTATTTACAAATACATTCCTTTATACCAAACATAAGATATTTTTATTTTCAAGTTATTCCCAATATATAACAAGCATATAAATTATAATAAATAAATAAATTCTCATTTCAATTACTACCGTTTAGTTATCAAATGTTAATCCCGCCTACTTTATCTATCAACTACCCAATCACTAATTTTTCCTGATTTCACTATGCTAATCACTTGACCTCAAAGTATATATATATATATATATAAAGGAACCTCTCTCTCTATCTCCTCTATGAACTTCAGACGTGCTGAAGCTTATTCATACTCCTTTTTTGTCCTTTTGTCTTCTCTCAAAAATCAACAGCCCCAGATATTAGTGGCGTTAATCCTCAATTTCCAATGCGCACACACATTCAACTTAACCCCAACTCCAACAATCTCTAGCACTAGAGCAGCTCCATCAATTCAACACTCGTCTTTCCCCCCTATAAAATTCAGCCTTAGGGCTTCTTTGGTACGGAGGTAATAGGGGCGAAAAAATTCCTCCTCTATTTTATATCTTTTATATTAAGTATTTAATAATAATAAATATAATTTAATGAAATACTTATTTTAGATTAAATTAAGATCTAAAATGAATATTCATTAGAATAAAAATATTTGATTTTAAATAGATTATATAAGATATATAAAATATGAGAGTAATTTTTTCACCCATATTACCCCATACCAAAAGAGCACTTAGTGTTGGTTGGGTACGGGGATAATAGGGATAAAAAAAATTATATTTATATTTTATATATTTTGTATAATTTATTTAAATAAATATTTATTATAGATCTTAATTTATTCTAAAATAAATATTTTATTAAAATTATATTTATTATTATTAAATATTTAATATAAAAAATATAAAATAAAATGATTTTTTTTTACCTTAATTACTTCTATACCAAATAAGCCCAAATTAGCGTAGACTAACACGATGGTCTCCGAATTTATTGATGTTTTGTTGCAAATTCCTTCTCTGTTTGTTGTTTCATCATATTCTTGTGTGGGACTGCTCGTCAATTTTAGGTCTCTCTACCTAACAAGATTCCGAGTTAGCTCTCTTCAATCTCGCCACCGGTTCAGCATTTGTCCTTTTATGGGAACATTCCTTCAACAATTCGAACAATGAAGTAAACAATGTATACACCCATGTCAACCCTTCCGTCCATGTCGATCCCCCGGACAGCATTTCAATCCACAGTTTTGTTTAGACTCTTGCCAATGAATCTACTCTACTCAGCCGTTTGTGTAATGGGAATAACAGAATGGAGAATGAGAATAATAATCCTTAATTTCCGACCATTTATCACCATACGAGGATTAGTAATAGATTTTTTGTTATTAAAAATAGGATAACAAAAATAAATCAATTTTTAATTTTATTTCCACTCCTGTCCCTGATGCACAATAATCTTCTACATAAGAAAGACTTCGCTATTAATTTAGGACGAATAAGAAGGATAAAAGTGCGAAACTTAATTTTAATATATTTTCATCTAAAGTAAGTATCATTATAAAATTTCAATATGTAATTATATTTCTTAATTTATCTTCTATTATTAATCAAACTTTTATTTCTAATTTTTTATATTACAAATAACTCTAAAATTAAAGGTATACTCTTTATTTGGCTTTAGTCACAAATTAATTAGCACTTCCAATAAATTGGAAGCACAGCATTAGAAAAGTTCCTTCATTAATAAACATATAATTAACGATCAAGAACACATTAACCTGTTACTTAGATCTACGAGAGATACAGATGACTTCTGAATAAAAGATAATATGGAACAATCAAAACATACACACTTCTTTACTTTAGATTTAACTAACTATTTCAAAAATAAAATTATTTTTAAATAGTTGGAGTCTAGTTTTTTAGTTTTATTTATAGTTGAAATGTTTCTTATTTTTATCCAAGGACCGATTTGAACAAACTCATAATTTGAAAGTAGCAAAGTAATGTTTAAACTATTAATTCCAAAAAAACAAAGGGTTAAGCAAGACGATAATCAGTAGGCATTGTAACAATTAATCAAGTTAAAAATTAATCAAGTTCAAACAACTCCTCCCCGGTACATAATAACCACATCAATCAATATGCGTTTAGAAAACAAGAGTTGTTCAAAATTCACGACTAAACATATTCTCAGGGGCAATATGACACGGACGGAATCAAAACCCACGTCCCAACATTAAACCGTGATGTAAATGGTTGGGGGAGAGAGAGCCGTCTCCTTCTTAGTGGAAGTCTACCTCCCGGGGCTGCGACTGCGACTCCGGCTCCGACTGCGGCCCTGACTTTGATGGTAACTCCCACGATCAAATCTGATCCACAGACAAAAAGATAGTGTCATTCCTTCGGACAAAATATTTTTAAAATAAATACTTATCTTCAATAAATATGATCCACAGACAAAAAGATACTGTCATTCCTTGGGATAAAATATTCTAAAATAAATAATTATCTTAAATAACTAATTAATTTTGATCAGTATTCAAACAAGACATAGGTCATCAACTATCACTGGTTTCGAAGGTATTTCAGAGCATATCATTGTAAAACATCATATGATCTATATCATGACTTCGATAAGACACCTGACAATGATAGAGCTGATGATAATAGCTATCACCACCCCGTTAAAATAAAAAACTGGATAAATTTTACTATAGTACCTTAATATTTAACCTAATATTTTTTAAGTGCAATGTTTATTGAATAATCCTGCCTACCTACTTTTAAATTACAAAATTTCACATGAATACATAAATTAATCACTTCTTTTTTCCATTTAGATATCCCATGAAATTAAATTATCAAAAATAGGATACTCAAAAATATTAAGTCAAATTCAAGGCATCTGGATTATCAAAATCCATAGAAAATTCTCCTCGAACAAAACAATCCGCATACCTGTTTCGTGAATCAAAATTAGTTCCACGCCCTCCTCTACCCACTGCTGATGAGCTCCAACCACCCCTGCCCCCATAACCTGAATCATATCTCCCACCTCGACCACCGTCTCGTCCACCAGGGGGAGGCCCCCATCGTCTAGGCTTGCTCATTCCACCACCACGCCCAACCATGCCCCGAATTTCTGGAGGAACTTGTTGATTAGAGCCTTCTAAAATCTTAATGAGATCTGAAGCATATTTTGCATCCTGGTCCGAGAAGAAAGTGTAAGCCAATCCTGTGGCACCTGCCCTTCCAGTCCTTCCAATCCTGTGAACATAATCCTCGATTCCGGTAGGGAAATCATAATTGATTACCACCCTGCAAACAAGTAAAAATGGTTACCGCAGGAATCATCCATCGACTGATCGACTGCTTCATAGAACCAGTTCCACATGCTGAACAGCACCCGAGGAAAAATAGTTCACAGAAACAAGGTAAAATATCAAGCGATGGGAGGTGACATTACATGCATAACACCTAACAAGAAGAAATGCATAGAAATCAAACCCAAAAAATATTCAGATAGTAGATCGTCTTTCAAATCTATCCGCATGACAACAAAAGGCATTCAACATTAGAAATGAATATACAGTTTGACAATCGACAGCAACTTTTTCTTATACTTGTAAAAGATAATGATAAACGCGGAATGGCCAGCATAATAACCTGATGTCCTTGACGTCTAGTCCACGAGCAGCAACATCGGTTGCCACAAGCACTGGGGTCCTCCCATTACGGAACTGGTTCAATACATGGTCTCTCTCATTTTGAGATTTATCTCCGTGAATAGCAGCAGCCCCAAATTGACGGGTCATCCTATAGGATAGGTTATCACACATTTTTTTAGTAGCGCAGAAAATGATGATCTTAGATCCAGGCTCTTGAGAACGCAGTATCTGCTCCAACCGCCTCTGCTTATCCATAGGTGATACTACTTCAACATACTGCATCAACCGAATTTTCATGTAAGCCATTTATGGCAAGAATTACTACAGCGCAAGAGGTGTAAACCACTAGAGCTTTCTAATGGCATCAACAGGGGGGTTAAATGCAGCGAAAATATTAACATAATGGCAGATGATTAAAATATTGAACCGAGTACCTGTGTAATTGATTTGTTCGCAACAAGCTCATCCACGTTACCAATATTCACTTGAACAGGTTTTGCCAGCAAATCTGCAGCAATTCTGCGAACCTCCTTAGGCCATGTGGCAGTGAACATCAACGTCTGACGGCGAACAGGGACCTCCTTCACGATTTTTCTTATTTGTGGTTCAAACCCCATATCTAACATCCGGTCTGCCTCATCCAGCACCAAGTAGGATACCTGTTTGAGGCTGACTCTTCCCATTTCCAAGATATCATTCAAACGGCCAGGAGTAGCCACTACAATATCTGCACCTCTCTCCAAATCCCGGAGTTGGGGTCCCTTTGGTGCACCACCATACAAACACTGAGACAAAAAGCACACAACCATTAACTTCAGCAGATGAAACATTGACAAACAAAAGGTTGCAACTTTCTTAAAAAACGCAGAAATATTAAAACCAGAATAAAGCACCACATTAGAGCAATAAGAAGGCATATTTTAATATAACTGACAGATAAACCAGCAGTGTATCACTTTTGCTTATCTTTATTCCTACTCACGGGTGACAGCTGCTCAATCTCATAGCAATTCACTACAAGCTTGAATACATGCCTGCATGCTCACCCCTCCCTCATCCTCTTTGTTTTTATCTTTATTGTAGGGATCTTTATAGTAGGGAGGGAGCATAAAAGTAAGAAACACAGCTCATCCCTGCTTTGGTGGAAAGATGTTTCACACACACAACGAAATTGCAGTTGTGGTCGCAGTATCTGGGCGTAATGAACAATAAATTATGTGACACAGTCATCGTAGCATGAATTTTATTTTTATTTCACTTTATACTTTAATTATTATTAATTGATCATTTGAATATAAATATTCAATAAACTAGGGGTTTATATTATATTAGAAGTATTTAACTAAATTATTATATGCTAAATTGTCCTAACAACCCTGAATTTATCTTGGAATAAAAAATAGGACATGTAGTAACTTGGTTCAACATATATGTAGTAAATAAATAAATAAAACTATCATGCATTTTTTTCAATATATTTAAGAATTCTCAATAAAGATTTATTTCAATTTATCGCTGATATTTTTCAATTTATCAGTGATGCCGATTTATCAGAGATTTGCAGGCAATTTCGTAATTTTACATTGCAGCTGACCCATACAATAAAACCGCGGTTACGGTCACGATTGCGGTTTTTGGGTCAGCCAAAAACCGCTAAGTAGCAGCCGCTACGCTATAGTGGAGCCACTATTTAATTGGATGGTTTCATGGTGCACAATAGCATGAAACACATGCTACACAAGGGGAGAATCCTATAATAGGTCACACTCCATTTTGCAGGCTTCATAATGGTTTTAGAGGATCATAAATATCCATTTCAGCAAAATGTTAAAGCAAAATTTAAGCATAGACTAGATTATGTGTGATTCAACTGGCATCAAGTGCATTGACATACCGTACAAGAAATCCTAGATGAGCTTCCAAACTTGGCTACTTCTTTCACTATCTGTGTGGCCAGTTCCCTTGTTGGTGACAAAACCAGCACAGTTGGGCCAACTTGAGAATTATTTCGGGTCCGCTTAATATGCATAAATCCTGGAACCAAGTAACCCAAGGTCTTCCCAGAGCCTGTCTTAGCAATGGCTACAATATCACGACCTTGAAGAGCAATGGGCCATGACTGTGCCTGAATAGGCGTAGGAGCAGAAAAGCCAGCCTGCTGTGCCTGGAAAAGTAAAACCCAATAAACAATGTGACTGGTTTTTCTAGGATGGAATGGAGCGACCAATGTGAGAAGAAGCACTGTCCCCTCAGTCAAGTAGGGGATGCTTGCATATGCAAGCCAGCACAGGAGCCTCTTCAGTTTGGACCAAGTGACACACTGAATCATCACTGAAAGCAGCACGGCCGTGAACTATGATGATTCAAAAAGCCCTCTCAAAAATGGTCCATCATCAGAGGGCGCTCCAACCATCTTCACCCCCAGGAGAGGGCAGCACAGCGTACGACATAAGCTCCTCCCTGGAGCAAATATCGCACCTGCGACAAAGAGTAAACATGCAATCAAATGAACATGAGTCTGAACTTTGGACCTTCAACAATTGCAGAATTTTGCATATGAATCAAGGCACAAGTTCAGATAGCTTACAGACAACACCACATCAAAAGACCCGTACGAACAAAGCAGAATGAACCACAGTAATGAATACCTCTCTGAGGATCTCTGAGGGGAAACTAGAATCTTGAAAGGACATGAAAGGTGCAGGTACACCATCTCCCTGAAGTCAAGACAGTAACAAATATATTAGGGCCAAACTGACCTAGACGTTGTGTAGATGTAATCAACCCCTACTAGAGAAAAGGTATCAGTTTATGCAAAAACAGAATCAGTTCTACTCATCTACTTAACAACCCAACAAGCATATTACATAATGAACACGAGAAGAATACGAACTGAAACCATGCCTATGAGAGAAATACAACACACGTTTCCTGAGGCAACATGGTGGGAATCAAAAAAAATTAGATACTCACAGAAACAGTTATCTCATGTCGACGCCGATAATCCTCTGCAGCTCCCATGGATCCACCGATGGACTCATGAACTCCATTGATTCCAGCACCAAGTGATCCATCTGATCCACTTCTAGCACTCTTATACAAAATGAAAAGAGTCAAACAACTACAAGTGTCAATAATAACTAATACCCAAAATTTAATTAATAAAATACAAGACAGACGCTAGAACCAACATAAACTTAAATACACTATACGGTGACCAGAGAATAAAATATTCAACCATGCATTAACAAGTTCACAAAATATTTCAGGCATGTCTGATCATAATAAAAGTTAATTAACAGAAAGTATTCATCAAACTACTGGTTACAACGAATCAAAGACGCAAACAATACTGAAAAATCACCTGATGACTCATCCCTCCACTGCTAACTCTACCATAAGTATTGTCGATATCTTCAGTACGACTACTTTCTTTGTGCTGTTGAACATGTACGGAAGAACTGATGTAGGAGGAGGATTTGATAGGTGCAGAGCCCCCAAATGATGTAGCAATTGGCCTCTCGTACTGAGTAACATTAGTATCGGGGTTCCAGAAGTACAGATAACCAGTATTGCCATCAACTAACCCTTTCCATGGTTTGGGAAGAGTTGGATCCTCAGGTGCATAGCATGGTCCAGCAGCGGCAGCCATGGTTCACTGTTCCAATCAAAAAAATCTACTGAGGGATAAACAAATAACCAGAGAATCGACAAATCTGCTACCGGACGATCAAACGGAAGAGACGAAAAGGACACGCAGGATCATACATAAATATTTCGCATCGAGGCATCTCAAAAGGGGAGAAATATCGAGTTTTAACCCCCAACGAGGATTCTATCTAATACCTACGAACACCGTTGCTCATACAAAACAAGGTGGAACGACAAATTTTCGCTCAGATGAAGCACCAAAGGTGTGCTCAACTGAAAGCAAATATCCCAGATCTGAGGAAAAGCAAACTGTCGATTAAGTCCCCAGGCCCAGGCTAGGAAAATAATCAAGATCCAATATCTCAACGAATCTACCTAAATTCACAAGATGAAACCCTAGATGCACCGTTGTAACTCGGACTAGGGCAGCAGCGATCGATAAAAAAGTACAAATCTAACCAGAAAAAAATGATAAAACAAGCCGATCTTGAAAACTTAAACTCAGAGAAGAGAGAGACGGATACCTGAGACTAGTTTCTACGGCGGAGCTGAGGGTACGGAGATGGCGTAGAAAGAAGTGGTGGAGAGTCCTCCACTTCCGTCCGAAGACCTTGTTTCTCTCTCTTCCGTAAAACCGTCGGATGAGAAATATGAATGAACGAATGGAAATAAATTACGTCTTTAAGAAACGAATATTTATAGGGCGGTAAGGAGCCGTGGGCTAGAATAGGGTCGCGATCGCAGGGCGGTAGCGCAATTTAGACACTATCCAGGGTCGGTTTTGTTCTGACGGTATAGAATGTCCGGTCACTAAGTGGGACCTAATTTAGTTATTATTGGGCCGAATCAGGACGAGATTAGGAGAAAGTTGATATGCATTAATTGGACTTCGATCAGATCAATCCGTGTGCTCTATTTTTGCCTGCGGCCTAAATGAAAGAGGGATGATATATAACCTGTCTTTCATCGGTGTGATATGTAAAGGATCATAGTTGATTATTGTTGGGATGTTTCTATAAGCTAATGACTCACATTTCATGATATAGAAGATAATATTACTATGGCAACTATTTATGTCATTACGAATTTCAAAAGACTTCTTTATAGACCACATTTGTGGTCATGTTTGGTGATGTCTCATCTTTATTGTATTTTAATACATTTAGGCATATTAGATTTGTAACTCTTGAAACAACCGTATATAGCTTTCCATAGCGTAAAACCTATTTTCCTTATGAATATTCCGACATTAGAGAGTAATAGGCATTGGCTTTTGTTGATAGTTATGGTGTAGCATACAATCAACATGAATTTTCTTTTCTTGAATTTGAATGGAAAAATTGAATCTGATGGCATGACTAAAAATCTAAGGATTAATACCGTTTCTCTAACATGTGCCCCTTCCAAAATCTGTGCCTTTGTCATATGATTACCAAGTCAAGCCACCGACATTTTTCACCACTACTTTTCCATTATCTCGGTGCTTATATACTGGATAGCTATCATCATAAATTGTTTTATTCATAGCATATCTATTGGGGAAGTGTTTAGATCATCACCCATTTTGACCATGTAAAATGAATGCCTTCTTATGCTCCCATATGGTCCATGTGTTATAAAATCCCGCATTACTATATAATAAAGTGGATCTTCATTTTCTTTTGGGATATCAACCAAAATTATTTATAAATATTTATTGTTGTTAGGTGATCTTCACTTGATATGAAGTGTAATATGTTAGTGTGCGATAAGTCGCATTTTGTGTATATCATTGTGTGAGAATGAGTGTGCTTGTCAGTAGTTAATATTATATATGTTGTATGAAATCAAACAAAATTTGACATATCAAATAGTTTATTGTTTTGCAAGTCCTTCATTAGCATGCCCATCTTCGTATTGAACATTCTCCATACAACAGTTGGGTGATCTTCTAGTTTTAGCCAAATACTTTTCCAATGTTGAATTATTTATGGCCATTTGGGGGATGCATGTGAATATTAGGAATAAGTTAGGATATCCAACCCACCTGTATATTGTCATCATATTTTGGTAGTTTTGGACCATATATCGAACCCCACTCCTAAATGTTGATGGAAGTATAACTCGTCTACCTCTTCTTGATGGATCCATGTCTCCGCATAATAAAGCATCAACTAAGTCATTGTATATTTCACATATTTCTTATTTTCGATCGGTTTGAATATATGATAATCTTGATGATTCCACCATAGAATATGCATCTACCACAAATTTATTCATTAAATATTCGAGGAAAATATTGTAGTAGCATCACTTTATTTATAATGTAATCTATATGCAAAGAATTTTCTCATGCTTACTTGTTTCCTTTCTCTTTCATTATTTTGTAGGGTATCTCTCAATGCGATGTTTTTTATCCATCTTCACCATATGGAAACAATATTAGATATCTTAGAGACGAACGAGAAGTATGGAGTTTAGTTATCCCCTATAATGTTTGGGTCCATACTAATATATCGTGATTTCTCATATTTATTTTAAAGTCACCCAATAATAAACATACAACTTCACTAATTGATAGCATACTATATGCCTTAGTGTCTATATCTTTATGGCCTACCACTTTCAATTTAATATTCATTCTTGGAGCATATTTAATTTTATCCCTACCCATCCTAGACAACTCAACTAAAACATTATTTTTCATCTAGCATATTACAACGCAAATACTATGGTTAGGGTTGTAAACGAACATATTTAGCTTGCGAAATTTCTTGGCTCAACTCGCTAAGGGCTCGGATTGTTCATATAACTAAATGGGCTAAGTTTAAACTTTATTTTTATGTTTGCTTAATAAATTAGTTGAGTTTGAGCATGAATAATTAGTGATTGAGCTTATGATAATGCAAAATATTGTAAGCTCAACTTATTTACCATAGCTTGTGATCTGGCTTGGATCAGCTCCTTAAAAGAGAAGAACATGAGCCTTATTTTTAGTCTCATTTATTAGATGATTTGTGCCCATGCCGACCCTGAATTGGCTCATTTACAACCCAAATATTATAGCACATAGCTAGGGTGTTGCCATAATTCTCTTACCTATGAACACGTGTAAAGGTTATTATTATTAGTAGGAGGAGGATGAGCAATAACAGCAGCAGCAATAGTAGTAGGAGGAGGAGGAGTGAGAGTAGCAGTAGTAGAAGGAGGAGTGGTAGTAGTAGTAGCAGGAGGAGGAGGAGGAGTCGTAGTCATGGCAGTCGTAGTCGTAGTAGTAGTAGCAGTCATGGTAGTAGTGGTGGTTGTGGTGGTAGTGGTTGTAGTAGTAGTATCAACTATTAGCTATCATATATTGTTATACATTTAATATCTAAATCATACGTAACTCAATGATTCAATTCTACTTTGCACTTCATTTTTGGCATCATGTGTGTGTGTGTGTGTGCATGCATGCATGCAAAATTTAGATTTTCTCTTTGAAGTGGTACAAATATTCCATTTCAATGGTAATTTGTCGATGTAGCTTAAAGAATGATGGCTTTGAATCGGTGTATAAATGAACATCTATTCTCCTACCCATAAATGTAAATGAGAATATAGTATTATATGCTTAAATATGATTCTGAAAATGTTTGATTCTTTCATCATATCCATGTAATAAATAATGTACCATTATTAGAATATGTTTCATCAATAGCAGTTATATTTTCCCTTCCAAGAAACATATATTATCTTATTTTGTATGTGCAGGCCTAAATTTGAGAGCCCTTTCATTAAACTAGAGAAATGCACCGCAATATTGGCATTGATATTTGGTGTTGCCAATATCTAAATAATCTACACATAAAATGGAGGAAGAAAATGACATTGTATTTTGTTTTTGATATGTGTGTGTGTGTGTCTACATATTAAGAGCATATGTAGTGAGAACTGAGTCATGTAGATTATGAATGCATGGATGTGATCTAATCTAATTAAAAAATAATATAAAAGCCAAACCTACTACCTCCACCATCAGCCTTCTCTTCCTCTTCGCCCTTATGTGAGTTTTCATTCATCTCCCTCCTCTCTCCTTCACCAACCTCCTTGTTGTTTTCATATCATCATCATCGCCGCCACTTGATTGCCTAATCCCCCTCATCGCCACCACCTAATGTCATCGACGCGTTTAACAATGGTAGAAAATGCCAACGAACAAATCTTAACCGACAACAACGAGCCTTATTTCACAATCATGGATTAGCTTGTTGAATCTATTAATTTTTATTCAATTTTGGTTATTATCTATCTTATTGGTTCACTTTTTTCCATTTTCTTTATTTTTGTTTGATTTATTTATTCTTTGTTCGTCTTCTTGTCTCTTTGTTCGATTTGGGTCATGCTTGCTCTGATCTACCCACTCTAACTATAATAGTTTTTTTTTCTAAGGATTTTTTTGTTTGATCTAATCAACAGTTTTTATCCAATTTGTTGGTTCTCACTTTGAATTCTTCCCTTTTCATTTGATATGTTCAATTTGGACTTGGATTGTTCATTATTGTTTGATTTGTTCAATTTCTTTATTTTTTGTTGTGTTATTTGTGCATATATGTATTAATTATGTTTAGTGAATTTTATGCTGTGAAAATTTTAAGTTGAAAAGTTAAAGTCGGGGGAAAATTTTACCATGACAAGTGTCGATTATATATGAGCATATGAAGCTAGCATGTTTGAGTGTTTTGATTTTTTTATCTTTTAGAATTAGGTGTTTTCAATTTTCATCGTCGGAGAGTAATTTGAGATATTTATTTTTTATAATTTTGTTTTCTATGGAATTATTTGGTTCAATTTTTTCTAGATCTTGCTTTATACTTCAAGCGTTTCTATTTTTTTCTATATTGCTTTTTTTTTTCATGGAAACCAACTTATGGATCGGAAGGATATTAAGCATTTTTATATTGGATAATTGATTAACTATGGCCCTTCAACTTAAACCTGGATTACTATCAATTCTCTAGTTTTTGTTTATGCGGTTTTAGCTTTTTGGTTTGGTTTTGTCTTTTTTCTCAATTCTTCACCTTTACTTCCTTGTTGTTGTCATGGGTCTTTTTTTTAATTACACTTCAGTTTATTTATCTCACCCTCTTATTATTTGTTTTCATTTGTGTTTTTTTTTGTTATTGTTTGTGTTTGTATTTGCTTGTATCTTTTAGGAGCTAGCTTTGTTCATTTGTATTTGTCTTAGGCTCTAGTTACATTTTTCATTTTTTTTCCCTTTTGCAACTAGGTTGCTTAAGTTTAGATGATGTTGAGAATATGGACAAGAAAAGTAAAGTTTGTTCAAGTGATGTGGATTCTTTTGTTAGGATGTTTAATAAGTGTAAATTATTTATGTATTTCTTACCATACGACTCATCTTGGGTGTTTTAGGAAGGTTTAAGTGAAGTGCTTTTTTCTTCATATCTACAAGTTTGGTTTGAAATATGAAGTAGTAAATTGTATTCTCTAAATATACATAATTTGGTTGTTAGTATAGTTTTTTGTTTATAGTTTGGGAAGGTTTAGCTAAAATTCATTTCGTAGTCAATGGTCTCCTTTGTATATATGATTAATGTTCAAGGTTCTCTTACAAAAAATTTTAATTATATGGTTTAATATTTTAGTTACCCTAAAGTGTTTCACATCTATTCTTTTTGATAAAGAAGGAAATATATAAATATCTCCTATTTACTTTCAATTTCCTTTTTCCAAATTCCATTATTTGCATTACTTTGGCCTATTTTACTTTGCATATTTCATAGCTGAGCAATAATTCAACTCTTTATCATATGCAGATAGGTTATTCTTATTTTATGAAAATTTCTCTGGTGCTACTCAAGCTATCGATCGAATGTGTTTAAAAAAATGTAAGTTTTGGAATTCTTGGTTATTTTCATTTCTTATTTTGCATTAACCCATGTGGTGATCTAACACTAACTAATACATTTGACATCATTTATGCTTCTATATTGCAATTTGGAATTCTTATATAACACCATTAACCTCCATTAATAATGGTGACAAAAATAAATATAAGTTATCTCTATAATTTTATTAATGGTAGGGTAATCGTAGTTAAAAGGGGTTACTAATGGTGATAATAATTATTGGTGAAGAAAGGTCGTTATGATTAGGGTATCAAGACGAAGATGATGAGTTGAGGTTAAAGGTAGGGGTGTTTGTGATCAATTAGGGAGGATTATTATAGAGGGATGTGAATGTGCTAAATTAATACAAATTCTCTCTAAACAAATCATATAGAAAATGGGTAAAGAAAACTTGATTATGAATCACATAGAAATCATAATAAAGAATAACTCATAATAGGTTTAATTTGAGATTCAAACTTAATTTGATTCCATTACATGAATGTGTGTCAATTTACATTGTGAATATATAGCTTTATTGGCACCTCCTCATTCATGAATCTTCCACACAAGATAAAGTAAAATTTTAGAAGATAAAACACACCCAAAAATTCATGCATAATCCACGTTGCTAAGGAAAGGAAGTAAAAGATAAAGTTTAACTAGCAAAATAAAACTTCTAACAATATCTAACTAATACCTAACATATGTCCTATATATGGCTAGTTATATGAGCTTGTGGATTTCACCTTCATGTTCCTTGCATGTGTCTTTATTAAAATTTGCACAATGACCATCAAGTTATCCTTTAATTCATGCTTAAACAAGTAATCTCTTTAATAGATCCAATGTTGTTCGCTTGACCCAATTCTTCAAACATGTGTAAATAATGTGATCTATCATAAATAAGCCAACATTTCACATGTAGGACTTATAAAATTTATAGGGCATGCCCTTGCATCAAATGAGTAAGCAACTAGCTGTTGTCATACAAAAGAATTTATCTCTTAAATGCAAGTATCATGGAAGCTTCACTATTCCATGCGTCATTGGTAACAATAGATTTGAAAATGTCATGCTAGACATAGGTGCATCTATTAATAGCATACCATACATATATATACATCCATAGGTTTAGGAGAGCTTAAGAAAGATAATGTTATCATAATACTTAATGATAGTTCTAATGCATTTCGCAAGGGGCTTGTAGAAGATGTTATTGTATAAGTCAATACACATATATTTTTGATCATCTTATATCTTTTGGATATGGATGAAAATAGCATGAGTCCAATTTGGTTGCTCGTAGGAAGACCTTTCATAAGAAAAACTCACATAAAGATAAACATTCCTACTAGAACTATCACAATGGAATTTGATGGGGAATTCATAAGCTTCAACATCTTTGATATCATGAGGTTTAAGGACTCTCAATGTATTATAATATTAACACCATTTATATTTTGGTAAAAGATCACTCTAAGGAGGACGAATATGATCCTATGGATACATCTAAGAACCAAAACATTAAGATGGATTGGTTATGTTAGAAGGATGTATTAAAAGAAGTGGTATAGGATAATACGTTATTCCTTTCAATGAGAGAACAATATGTTTTGATGATTAAGTATCTCATGTGAAAAATGTTGATATCAGGAAAAATAGTCTCTCAATTCATTCAAACCCCAACTCCATCCTAAGTAGACTAGGTTCCTATTGGGTAAAATATTTTGTTTAAACGGGTATCTCACTTTATATGCTGGTGGATCAGTCTCTAGGGCAAAACGCTACTAGCCACTATTATTCGCCGGTGGACCAGTTTGGCCCCGACTCACATGGTGTTCCACTATAAGTGATTAGTATTTTTCCATAACTTTATTCACATACATGACTGATTTTATTGAGTTCGGGACCCCCACTATTATTGTTGGTAGATCGGAATATATATATTAACATCATCTAGGGCGACACGCTCCTGGGCCACTATTATGTCCGGTGGATCGGTACTCATAATCACTTGCCAAGGAAACACGCTCCTGGGCCACTATTATATCTAGTGGATTGGTACTCATAATCACTTGCAAGGGCACCACACTCCTGGGACACTATTATAATCGGTGGATCGGTAATCAATATCATAATCTAATTGGACCCGACTCATAATCTTTCACTTTCATGATTAGTATTTTTCCTTTCTTTATTTAGCACAACAAATCCATTTATTTGCCTCGGATGGGAGATCAAGAACTCGGGACACAAAGGTACACCGGTCGTACCGATGCATACCAGCTACCTAGTACCCTTCAACCACGAACCCAAGGATGCAAAGGTACCCTGGTCGTACTGGTGCATAAAGCTACTCAGTACCCTACCGACAAAGACACCTAATCCATAAGTATGAATACCCCCTAACTAGGTCCGTAGAGCTAGATAGAGTAAGATATAGGGCCTGGTTGGGCACAAAAGCACACCAGCAAATACTAGAATAATCATGGACTAAACCGCATCTTTAGGGTAGCGACCCCTAAAGAGTCACCATTCCAGATCTCGAGGTCTTTCAGTTTAAGTATTATTGTCTTAATTAAGGTGATCATGAAAAGCACACTAATTAGATAATTATTCACTTTCGATTGTTCTGATATCATTAGTCGTTTCTTATTCAGGTAGTTATCCAAGATAACACAAAGAATCATTAAGGCCATCATAATCTCATCTAATTTCGAATTAGGATTTATTCTTGTGATACTTACTAGTTATTAAATACTCTTACATTGCTAATCAACGTTATTTAAATCATATTATGAAATTCCACAATCACAACTACACGTTAGGTACAAATTACTCATTTACCCCTTACTTATATAATTGCTAATGTAATATCCCAAAATCCTAATTTCCGAAATTATGGCCAAATAAGGAATTATTAGGAAATCTAATTATATAAATTTATTTATTAAAATTTAGAGAGTTAATTAAGGTATATTAAGAGGAAAATAATAAAGAATTTAATTGGAAGAAAATTTGGGTATTTCTCTAATTAGCATGAAGGTTAAGGGAATTTATCTAAAATAGTCTAAAATAAGCAAAAAGGAATTTATTTAATATTTCATAAATATTAATATTATAAACAACCCAAAAATACCCCAATTTACCCATAAGTTATTTTATTTAATTTCCCCATCCTATTTATTACCTATTTTCCCCTCTTTTTTTTCCCTTTTTCTCCCTCCTCTTCCTTTTTTTCTTTCTTCTCCCCCGGCTGGGCCAGCCCACCGGCCCAAACCCCTCTCCTCTCCCCCGTCTCGCGCACGAGCCCAGGCCCCTGGCCTCTCCTTCCTTCTTCCCGCCCGCGGCCCAGCGTCGCGCGACGCCAACTGTTGCGCGCCCCATACGCCGCGTTTTACCCTCATAACTGTCGAAACGCCGCGCCTCAATTAATGGCCTTATAGCCGTTGCCAAATGGGCAACGCGATGCGGCGCTTTGTCGCCCATAACGTCGAAAAGTCGCGTTTGACTTGCGGATTTAATAAAGCACGCCGAACCGGCCGGTTCCCCTCCTCTTTTCTTTTCCCTGGACCACCGGTCCACCCTGCCATCTTCTTCTTCTTCGACCTCCCCCCCCCCCCCCCGACCTGCAAATCGACCTGCAAGTCGATTTCGCCGGCAGCCACCAACCCGATCGTCCTTCCCTGCCTCTCTCCCGTCGCTTTCTTTCTTTTTTCGACCCGACCAAGTCCTTCTCTCCCTTTTCCGCGTGCCCTTCTCCTTCCTTTCTTCTTCCCTGTCCCCGACCCAGCCTGCCATGGCAGAACCTGCACCGCCTGCCATTGGCCGGCCACCTGCACCCCTGCCCCGCGTGCCACCTCCCTCCCTTCGTCGTTTTCCTTCCCCCTGGCCTATAAATACCCCCTCCCGAACGGCCACAGCAAGTCCTCCCGTTGGACCTTGCTGAAACTCTGTTCCGCCGCCGCCGGAACAGACACCATTTCTACCGCCTCCAGCCACCGCCGAAACCACCTCTCCCCACCGTTATCATCATTGCAACTCCCTCTACGAAACCAGACCACCAGCACCCTTTCCCTTGCCCTGCACGTGCCGCCATAGCCGTGCAAAAGTCCTAACCCGAAACCACCACCTCCAGCCTTCGCCGCCCTTGCGCCGCCTCCCACCGCCAGCCCGGCCGCCATCAGGGCCTCTTCCACCCTCCAAAATTCCCAGCAGACCTCCCTCTACCCTCCCCTGCCTTCGATTTCCCTTGCCTCCCTCTCCTCCTTCCTCCCCCATCTTCCACCTCTCTCCACCACCCTCGGCCGTCGCCGCCGCCGCCGCGCGCCGCCGCCCCTTGCCACGCCACCACCCTCATTCCACTCCCCTTCACCTGCTGATTCTTCCCCCACCTCAAACTTCCTCTTTTCTCCTCCCATCTAACCACCACCTTGATCTTTTCCCTTCTCTTCCTCCTCCACCGCCGCCGTCTTTGCCGCCACGCGCCGCCGCCGGACCACCACCGACCCTAGGTGGTTCTCCACCCATCCAAACCCTAATACCCCTTTTATATAATTGCTAATATTTTCTACTAATATTAATACTAATATACTTATAATTATTACTATTATCCTTATTATTATTCTTTTATTATTATTATTATTATTATTATTATTATTATTATTACTTTTATTATTATTATCATTTCTAATATTGTGACTTATGATATTAAAGTTATCATTTTTACCATACAAACATCTCTTGGAACCCTAACTCCTATTATGCTCAACTTTGGTTTATTTTATAAGTGTTAATATTAACAACCCTACTATTATTATTATTATTATCTCTATTACCTTACTAAGGTTATTATTATTAATACTTAACCATACTAGGTTATTGTTATTATTATTGCTAGGGTTATTATTACTATTATTATCATTATTATTAGCATTATTACTATTATCATTATCACCCTTAAGAATAGTTTACTTGTAATATGGTGACCTTATAATATTATTATTTCAAACCCAACACCATTGTTAGACTTAATCTTAAAAATGCTAGAGTTCTATTACTTGAAACATAAGTGTCACTATTAGTGGTCTTATTATAATTATTATTATTATCACTATTTTACGATGACTAGTGAACGCTAGTATTATAAGAATGGAACTAATGGGCTTAATAAAATAAGTGTAACAATAAGTATCATAAATAAACATATTTTTAACTACTAATATTTAGTATACTGATTCTAAAGTAAAAACCCTAGTTTTTGTATAAAACCCTTTTTAGTAATAAAAACCCTAACCTTAAACTAAAATGAGGTTTGATAGTAATTATAAGGGAAACTAATACTTAGCATTTTCCCCTTTTATAGGTAACCCCGACCAAATCCCTAAGGAGTTAGAGGAGCGTGCTCCAAGCCCGACGTCGCCTTAGGTAAGGACGAAGCTAATGGCCCTGTACTATGTGTGACATGGATGTGTTGAATGTTATGTATGTCATGCTATGCCATGTGTTATATGATCGTGTATAACTTGTCTTATGTGTAGCGCAGCTTGGAGATTGAGGTATGTGTGGATGTGTTTCTTATGACGTGAGCATGATATGTATATGCATGATGTTTATGATGTAATATGCTATGGCCCGCTAGGACGTGCATGTTAGGGTAAATGGTAATATGAGCTGGGGACCATCATGGGGGTCTTGAAGTTTGTATGGTGGGATTAGGGTTTGAATGGCGGCATCAATGTTCGCATGTTGGTACTAATGATTTCATAGTGGTATTAATGGCTTATGGCGGTATTCGGGTTCGTATGGTGGTATTGTGACTTCATGGAGGTATTAATGTTGGATGGGGGTATTTGTGGTTTTATGGGGGTATTAATGTGGTACGATGTTATTTGTGATTTTATGGAGGTATTAATGTTTTATGGTGGTAATTGTGATTTTATGGAGGTATTAATGTTGTATGGCGGTAATTGTGATTTTATGGAGGTATTAATGTTGTATGATGTTATTTGTGATTTTATGGAGGTGTTAGTGTTGTATGGTGGTATTAGGGTTTGTATGGTGGTATTAATGATTGCATGGTGGCATTAATGGCCTATGGTGATATTAGGGTTCGCATGGTGGTGTTATGGGTTGTATAGTGGTATTAATGTTATATGGTGGAATTGGGGTTTGCATGGTGGAGTTAGGGTACTGCATGGGAGTAAATGATTGTATGAGAATTAGGGTTTGTGTGTAGGTAGGTGTTGGAGAGCCTACATGGAGTGTTTAAATTATGCATGGAAATGGATCTTACGTGAGGAAAGTTGATTTAGGAAGTGAGTACAATAATGTCAAAGTTATGGACCCGTTGGAGGCTTGGGTGCAAATTTTTACGTGGGTCGGTGTAAGGATGTCTAAGGGTTCCAACTAGAGTTTTGGGAGGAAATGAGCAATTTGAAGAGTACAAGGGTAAAAATGACCAAGGAGGGATGGAGTATGGGGTTGAGAGTGAGAATTCACTTATATAAAGGATGAGTATGGGTCTTCTAAAGGAGAGAGATATTTGGGGTGAAAGAAGGGAGGTTACTTGAAGAGGAAGTAAAGTGCTAGGGTTGGTGTGGCCAACTAGGGTTTGGCAGTCACATGCGGAGTTGGGGAACAAAGAGATATATTTTGGGAATTTCTTAGTAGAAACGGGATGCGAGGCAAGAAACAAAGTAAAGTCAGGATGAGTAAGAAAGAGTTGGGCCATGTAGGCCCAAAATTTGGGTTTTCCAAGGAGGAGCCCTAGAGAGGTGAGGACCTGCGGGACCGATATTGTTGTGTTAGGATTAGCCCGCATTCTCGGGAGAGTATACCCTTACTACGCTCCCTTATGTATGAGAGTGAGAGGGGATGGATATCGGGCGTGAGGAAGGGATAACAGTCTCAAGATATGGGACGGGCCTCCTCGAGGGGAAGGAGTAGAGGGTAGTGATATGCATGTCAAGGGTGGAACCTTATTCAATAAGACATGAATAAGATATTAATTACTTAAAGAGTAAGATTGTTGAGCCGGGCCCAGACCGATCCACCGGCATAATAGTGGCCAGGTGCCGGGGTGCCCTGGAGACCGATCCACCGGCGTATAATAGTGGTTAGGTGCGTTCTGCCCTATACGTGACCGATCCACCGGCTATAATAGTGGGGGATCCCGAGCTCAACAAACCAAACAGTATGTTGTAATTAAATCACGGGAAAGATACTATATACTTACAGTGGAACACCATGAGAGTCGGGGCCAGACCGATCCACCGGCATAATAGTGGCCAGGAGCGTCGTGCCCTGGAGACCGATCCACCGGCATATAATAGTGGTTAGGTGCGTTCTGCCCTATAAGTGACCGATCCACCGGCTATAATAGTGGGGTTCCCGTACTCGTATGGATTAACAAAGATTATGGTGTGAAATGACTTATAAACAAATTATGGAAAGGTACGTTATAATCACAGTGAGACACCATGAGAATCGGGGCCAGACCGATCCACCGGCATAATAGTGGCCAGGAGCGTTCTGCCCTGGAGACCGATCCACCGGCATAAAATAGTGGTTAGGTGCGTTCTGCCCTATAAGTGACCGATCCACCGGCTATAATAGTGGGGTTCCCGCATTCTCATGGGTTCATAGCGATTATGATGTGAATCGACTATAATTATTGGAGTTATGAAAAGAAGAAGTTGGGATGGACCATAACCGACCTGTATCATCCATAATATTACGTTTTACTTATATGATTGTGTTGTGTGTGTCATGTTGTATGAGAATATGCTTGGCCTTAGCGCACCTGCGCCCTTACTCAGTATTGGACCCATACTGATACTACCTTGATTAAATGGGTCATGTGATGATCCACCAATGGTGGGGAGCAGACCTCCTATGCAGGTTTGATCGGTTACAATTGTGGGGTGGAAGGCTTGGCTTGAGTGATGTAGGCGGTCCGGATATTGGTCCCTTGGGATCTGTTTTATTTGGCTATATTTTGTACTACGCTTATTGTTTTGAAACCGCACTCGAGGTTGTATTCCTAAACGATATTTTAACTGTTGTTGATTCGTGGTTTTCGTGAATGGTCTATGTTAACTATGGACCTATGTTTTGATGACTCTTACTTGATGATGGTTTGGCTTAGCCTTAGCACTTAGTATCGGAACGGTAGGAGCAAACCGGTCTGGTACTAAGTGTGGCGGTAATACCCCCAAGTTTATGGTTTTAATTCTTTCGCTTCCGCTAAAATCTGTCTTAAACGAAATTTTTCAGTAGTAAATTTGGGGGTGTTACAGCTAAGTCATCCCTTCCTTACTTGACAAATTACTATATTACCCTTAAGGTTGCATAATTATCAAATTACCCATTGCTTGGTTTATGTTACTAAGTTATCTCCTAAGCTTTTTAGATCACCATTCACCCTTCATAATTGTTAACCTTAACATATTTCCCTTTTTGGCGGGTTACCAAATTTCCCTTCTCCTTTATTATAATTAATAAATTGCCCTTGAGTTGGATAAATTACCAAATTATGCTCCTTCATTGTCAGGATTACTATTTTGCCCTTTAGTTGGTTAAATAATTACCACTTTACCCTTTAATCGGTTAAATTACCAAATTGCTCCTTTAGTTGGATAAATTACCAAATTGTCCTTCTCCTTTATCATAATTACCATTTTACCCTTCTCCATAATTATAAATAACCAATTTACCCTTCTCTATATTTATAATTATTAATGTACCCTTCTCCATATTTATAATTGTTAATTTACCCTTCTCCATATTTATAATTGTTAATTTACCCTTCTCCATATTTATAATTGTTAATTTACCCTTCTCCATTCTTATAATTACTATATTGCCCTTCTTCATTATTAAAATTACCATAATGCCCTTTTATTGGTTAATTTACCAGATTACCCTTCTCTATTATCATAATTATTCAATTACCCTTTTATAATCATAATTTAATTATCCATTTATCCTTCGTTGTTATCATTATTACCAAGTTACCCCTTACTCCCAAGTTTGCCATAAATATCCTTTTAACTTACAAAATTTACCATTCTACCCCTTACTTCCAAATTATCATAATATCCTTTTATTTACAAAATTAGCACAATACCCTTTTACTTATAAAATTACCATAACACCCCTTTTACCTTACAAATTACTATTTTACCCTTTTACGTCCAAAATTACCCTTTTTATCTTTCCTTATAAAATTTCCATTTTGCCCTTCTTTTCCAAAATTACCATATTACCCTTTACTCCCAAAATTACCATAATACCCCCTTTACTTATAAAATTAACATTTTGCCACTTGCTTATAAAATTACCATATTGCCCTTTTTACTCCCAAAATTATCACTTTGCCCTTTACTCCCAAAATTACCTTAATACCCATTTTCTTATAAAATTACCATTTTTCCATTTAATCATAAAATTACCATATTACCCTTTTACCTCCTAGATTACCACTTTACCCCCTTTATTACTCCACTTTTATTAACTTATCGGTACCACATGGAATAATAATATTAATACTCCATTAACAATATCCAACTCCACCAACTATTATCTTTTAACATAAAACATATTAGCACCTACACATATTAGGCCATAATCTAACAAAAGGAATATTACAAAAATTCCCCTAGGGCTCACAATAATATTATTCATGCATAAATAGTCGCAATAACATAAAATAACAAAGATAGGTACTTAATGCTTCCATTAATAGCCAAACTCTTTCTTAAGCAACATTTCCACACATAACACATAAAGGGCATACTTTCATTTTTATTAAACAATACAAGCCAACACATACTTTATATTAACCACCATATATCAACATAATAACATATTAAAATTCCTAATGTGTAAACATACGTTTATCATGCATTTAAGTGGGGTTTGACGATTACCTTAGATCCCACAAAAATCGAATCTTACCGGTATCCTAGTTAAAGATTCAAGATTTAAATAGCAAAATCAACACCTAAAAATAATATCAACAATAATTATATTAGAAATAAGGAAATCAAAGTATAATACCTTATAAAATTTACTTAATAAAATAATTAACTTAAGTATTATTTTACCTTAAAATTTTTAATAAAAATGGTCCAATAATTGCAACAACTTATACTGCATATGCAGCATGAGATACACGCAAAAATAATTAGAGGAGGCTCGAAGGGGAGGGTGAAAAGAAGAATAGTGGTTATGTTCGCGGTCTTTAGGCTAAAAAAGAAGATGGATGGGGGAGGTTTCAAGGCAAGGGAATGGTGTAGGAGTGAAGAGGGGGTGTAGGTGGATGCTGGGGATGGGTTGTTAGCGGCTAAGAGCGGCGGATGCGGCGACGACGAGGTGGCGAAGGTGGCTGTTGAAGTGGGCCGAGGTGGAAGGGCTGAGAAGAAAGGAAAAGAGGAGGGAAAAATGGAGGGGGTGCAAGGGTTGTTTTCGACCAACTAAAGCATGTGGGTGGCAGAGGGGGTTGCAGGGAGGAGATTGGTGGTCTGGGTGGCGGTAGAGGCGGCCAGACGGTGGTGTAAGGAGGGGTTGCAGGTGGGCTGTTGAGAATGGTGAAAAATAGGGAGAAAAAGAAGAGGGGAGGAAGAGGGAGTTGCGGGGTGACTTGGATGGTGTTGGGGCGGTGTAGGGCGGCAGTAGAAGGGTACAGGAGGCGGTGTAGGGGCTGGGTGCGGCGGTTGGAGCAACGGAGGGCGGCGACTCACGAAATAAAGGGGAAAAGATGGAGGGGAGAAAATGAAAGAGAAGGAGATATTGGGGGTAAGGTTCGACAATAATGGGGCAGGAAAAATGGCTGAAGGGGAGAAGAAAAACAAGAGGAAGGGTAGGGGGGATAGGTGGCAGTCGGTGGCAGCGTTTAGGGTGGCAGGGAGAGGAAGGGGGAGAAGGGGAAGGGTGGCCATGTGGGATGGGTATGCATGGCCTTCCAGATTCCAAAATAATGAAAGAAAAAGAGGTATAGAGGAGAAAGAGAGAGAGAGGGAGGGAGAGAGGCAGGTGGTGGTAGAAGGTGGCAGCAGGCGGTGGCTGACGTCTCGATGGTCGGGCATGGCATTCGGGGTGGCAGTCATGGCCGACGAAGACAATTCGGGCTGCTGGGTCGAGGCATAGAGAAGGGACAAGAAAGAAGGGAGGGGAGGTGTAGGCCGACGCACAAGGGGGGAAAACGAGCGGGCTAGCCCGGTCTGGGGAGAAAAGATAAAAAAAGGCTGGTCTGGTTGGGTCAACTGTGCGTGTGGGTGGGGGGAAGAATGGGTCGTCGGCCCAGGCGCAAGGAGGAGAGGCAAGCCTGGCAGCCCGAGCCAGGAAAAGAAAAAAAAAGAAAAAGAAAGGAAGGAGGAAAAGGAGAAAAGGAGAAAGAAAAGAAAAGGAAAGGAAAATGGAAAATGGAAAATGGAAAATTTTTAAATAATTGAATTTATAAAATAATAGGATGTAATATTTTTGATAATAAATTTACTTAATAATTTAATTTAATATAATTGAGTATATGGGCTTAAAAGGATAATTATAGTAAAATACTAGTTTGAAAATTTGTTTAAGTAAAAATAATATGGTAAAATAACAAATATTTATTTTTAATTTATTAAATCTTCCTATCTAAGTTTTTATACTCAAAAATCCATAAAATAATTAAACTAAATAATTTTAAAAGCTAATTTATTTCAAATAAAATTTATTTATTAAATTATAGGTTTTCTAAAATTTTGGGGGATTACATCTCACTCATAGGCTCATCAACCTCCTAACTTAGCCTACTATCCTTTTCCCTTTACCAGACGTTAGAGTCCATTTCCCCCACTTGTGGCCCAATCCCACTACTTTTTCACCACCTAACCATTCACTTACTCGCTAACACACTTTACTTCATCACACACATACACCCCAAAAAGTCATACCAAACCCTAACCACCACACCAAACCCTAGATCGGTCCACCATATGCCCTTATACTATCCCACTTACTATTTTTCATTCAACACATTTAAATGCCCGAACAACACTTCCATAACCTTCCTCATACCTCAAAATAACTATTTATACATAAAGTTTACTTCCATGCGACCTTATTATCCCCTATACAACCCTTCGTACTATTTCATGCAAATCCTACTCTCCCACATAAAAACCTAGATTCCCACATGCATGGTCATATATCACTTAGATCAAACCCACATTACTTCACTCTATACCAACATATTACACAACCTAACATGCATCTCTTATGGGATGCACCATATTACAATAAAAACACAACTTTACATACTTTACACAAACATACCTCAACTCCACGTCATACTGCATATATAATAGTTATAAAAATACACATGAAATACATCACATTTCATATCACATGGCATGTAAAGCATGTAAAACACATTACATACAAACGACCTTAGTTATACCCTTACCTAAAACGTCACCGATCTTGTAGCACGCTCATAAGCCTCTTTAAGGCTTTGACTAGTCTCACCTATATAAGAAAAAACTAGATTTAAGTTCCCTCCTACTAAAAATACTATTACTTACTAACTTATTCTAAGACTAGGTTTTTAATAAAATAATACTATACTAATAATAACTATACGAAATAATACCAAAATGCTGATAATAATATTAATATGATTCAAAACATAAGGTGATATAAGGGCTTCTACCCTCCACCCAAAATAATGCTAATAATAACATTAAGACTATATTAATAAAAATAGTACTAATAATAGTAATGAAATAATAATCGAATTATAAAATAATAATAATAATAATAATAATAATAATGGTAATAGTAATAATAATAATAATGAAATGACTTAAATCGAAAGTAATATAAAGTAGGGTTTTCGACCCTACTTCAAAATAGTGAAAGTACCATTAGTAGTAGTAGTAATAATAATAATACATATGCTTATAATAATAATAATAATAATAATAATAATAATAATAATAATAATAATATGAATAACAAGGTAGTAGTAATATTCGTATTATATAATAAAGTAGGGCTTTGGCCCTCTAAATAAATATTAGTAGTAGTAGTAGTAGTAGTAATACACTTATAATAATACTAATAATATTAATAATTCTAACTTAATAACCTAAATAATTTATATATACTCTCAACCCTGATAAGAAATGATAACATTAATATTGAACCTAATAATTGTAATCCCTCGAATTTTTAAAAGCCTAAATTTTAATAAATAAATTTTATTTGGAATAAATTAGCCTTTAAATCTATTTAATTTAATTATTTTACGGATTTTTAGTCAATAAAAATGGGTATAAATACTTAGTAAATTAAAATAAATATTTTGTTATTTTATCACACTCCTATTATTAAAATAAATTTTCAAACCCTTATTTTACTAAAATTATCCTTTTTAACCCTTATATTTTAATTATACTAAATTAAATTATTAAATCAATTTATTACCTAAAATATATTATATTGTATTATTTTATAAAATAAATTATTTTATTTAATACTATTTTTCCTTTTTTCCTTTTTCATTCTCCTTTTTTTTTCTTCTTTTTCTCTTTTCCTTCTTTTTCTTTTTCTTCTTTGGGTCGTTGGCCTGCTTCGGCCTGCCCTTTTCCCTTCCTGCGTTGGGCCGCTAGCCCATTCTTCCTCCTCCCCCGCCTTTCCCGCGTCACCCGACCTGCCTCTTTTTTTTCTTTCCCTTCTGCCTCGACCTTGTCGGCCCGTTCCTTTTTCCTTCGATCGCCCGTCGTATGCACCAGCCCCTCCTCGATTCTCCTTCTTTCTTATTCCCTTCTTCTTCTTCCTCTTTCCCCGGCAATAATCCCGACCATCCTCCACCATTTTCGCCACCCAACCTGCAACTCCCTCTCCCCCGTTGACCTCCCTGATCTCCTTCCCTCTCCTTCTCGTCGTTTTCCTGCCTCCATCTCCAATTACCACATTAATTATCATAGCATGCATGTCTCTAGGGGACACATCACATCACATCACATCATAAAATACAACATATCCATATCAACACATACCAAAAGGGGCACATGAATACACCTTGGTTCCAAGCCATGCCACACGTGAAACAGTTAAGATAACAGCTTATAGAATACGACATATAATTGTATAGGGCACCCAAGGCATGCAGGACACATAGCACACATTCGGCTTTAACTACACCCTTACTCAGTTTAGATTACCGAGCTATCTTTCACATATATTAGGCCACTAAACGCCATTTATAATCGTTACACTTAATATAATTCCCATTTAGTTGGGTAGATTACCAATCTACCCATTCCCTTTATTATAATTAATAAATTACCCTTTAGTTGATCAAATTACCAAATTACCCTTTCTCATTATCCTAATTACCAAATTACCCCTCACATTTATCATGTTTACCATTTTCCCCTTCTATTTTATTAAATTATCATTTTACCCTTCTCTTTTATTGAATTATTATTCTACCCTTCTCAATTATTATAAATACTAAGTTAGTGCTTTTTAATTTCCACTTTTACCCCTTTTAATCTACAAAATTACCATTTTGCCCTTTTGTTATAAAATTACCAAATTGCCCCTTTTATTACAAAATTACCAAATTGCCCTTTTATTACAAAATTACTACCCTTTTATTACAAAATTACCAGTTAATCCTTCTACTTACAAATTTACCATCTTACCCCTTATTACTCCTCTTATATTAAATTATTATTATTACTACATAAAATATTAATATTAACACCTTATCCATAACTCTTATAATCAATACAATACTTATTAGCACCCATATATACATTAGGTCATAATCTTGTACAAGATATATTAATAAAATACCCCTAAGGCCCACAAAATATGGATTATGCATTAATTACAATATCATAATACAACATGAATAATACTTAACATTTCCATTAATAACCAACTCCTACATTAAACAATATCTCCAAACATAGCACATAATCTATCATACTTCCTTTTCATCAATAAACGCTAGAAACCATATATAATATATTAAACAACCTATATCAAGCATAATACACATTAAAAATGCCTAATGTGCTAACATATGTTAATCCATGCGTTTAAGTGGGATTTAACGGTTACCTCGATTTCCGCAAAAACGAACCTTATCGGTATTCTGGTTTAAGGTTCAAGCTTTGATTATCAAAACCATTACCTAAAAATAATATCAAGACTTATTACATTAGAAAAGATAAAAACCAAATTATAAGGCTTTATAACACTTAATTAATCAAATAATTAAACTAAAAAATTATTATACCTTAAAAATTATTATTTTCAACTAAATTAAACAGGGAAGCAGCTCATGCTGCTCATGCAGCATGAGCTGCGTGTAAGGAAAGAAAAAGGAGGTGCTCGAAGGTGGTGGAAATAGGGAAGGATAGGCATTTTTCGGGTTGGTAGTTTGGGGCTAAGAAAAGGACATGGCGGGGAAGGATTTGGGGCAAGGGAATGGTGTAGAAGTGTAGAGGGGGTGTAGGTGGTGGTCGGTGATGGGTTGAAGGTGGCTAAGGGCGGCGGAGGCGGCGACAGCGAGGCTGCAAAGGTGGCAACCTAAGTGGGTGTCGAGATAGGGACTGGTGAGGAAGGAAAATGGGGAGGGAAATGGAGGCATTCGGGTGACTTTTTCGACCAAAGGAGGATTGGGGTGGTAGAGGGGGTTGCAGGGAGTAATGCGGTGGCTCAGGTGGCGGCAGAAGCGGGGGGGAAGGAGGCGGAATATGGCGGTGTAGGGTGGATGCCGAGAAGGGAGGGAGAGAAGTGAAAAAGAGGAGAGGAGGAAGAAGGGACTGCGGGGTGGCTCGATGGGGGTTGTGATTGGTCGGGGTGAGGTAGAGGGTAGAAGGAGGTGGTGCAGGTGGTGGTTGAGGCGGTGTAAGCGGCAAATATCGATGGTGAAACAAAAATAGGGGAGAGAAGGGAGGAGAATAAAGGGAGAAAAGGAGGGTCGGGGCATGCAAGGCTTCGAAAAAAATGGTCGAATGGGACAGGAAGGAAAGAATAAAAAGAAGAAGGAGAGAGAGGAGGGGATAGGTAAGCTCGAGGGTAGCGGTAGGCAGTAGGGGGATGGGAGTTGCAGGGAGAGGGAGAGGAAGGTGTGGCAATGGCAGGGAGAGGGAGAGAGAGAGATGGTGGGGTCGGTATAGCAGGAAAACGACGAGAAGGAGAGGGAGGGAGACCGGGGAGGTCAACGGGGGAGAGGGAGTTGCAGATTGGGAGGGAAAAATGGTGGAGGATGGCCGGGATTATTGCCGGGGAAAGAGGAAGAAGAAGAAGGGAAGAAGAAAGAAAGAGAATCGGGGAGGGGCTGGTGCGTGTGACAGGCAGTCGAAGGAAAAAAGGAACGGGTCGGCCCAGTCGAGGTAGAAGGGAAAGAAAAAAAAGAGGTAGGGGAGGAGGAAGAATGGGCTAGCGGCCTAGCGTAGGAGGGGAAAAGGGCAGGCCGAAGCAGGCCGGCGACCCAAAGAAGAAAAAGAAAAAGAAGGAAAAGAGAAAAAGAAGAAAAAAAGGAGAAGGAAAAAGGAAAAAAGGAAAAAGAAAAGGAAAAATGGTATTAAATAAAATAATCTAATTTATAAAATAATACAATACAATATATTTTGGGTAATAAATTGATTTAATAACTTAATTTAGTATAATTAAAATATAAGGGTTAAAAAGGATAATTTTAGTAAAATAAGGGTTTGAAAATTTATTTAAATAATAGGAGTGTGATAAAATAAAAAAAAATTATTTTAATTTACTAAGTATTTATACCCAGTTTTATTGACTCAAAAATCCATAAAATAATTAAATTAAATAGATTTAAAGGCTAATTTATTCCAAATAAAATTTATTTATTAAAATATAGGCTTTTAAAAATTCGAGGGATTACATCACTACCCCTTTAAAGAAAAACCCCGTCCCCGAGGTTTACACTTAGCACTAGGGGTTACAAAGAGGGATTCTAAGCTACCTGGGGGTAACTACCCCTTAAAGAAAAACTTACTTAACTAAGGGAAACAACTACACACATAATTCAACAATACAACCATTACGCAGGTGATCTAAGCTACGACCACTTAATCTACCCATACTCAACTCTCAAGACTAATCCAGATTTTCCAAAATGAGGGAGGAAGAGGAGGGAAAACCTTACAAGAATCATTTAAACTTGGAGACTTACGTAAGATACTTTGATACTAACTTGGATTATCAGCTTAAAATATTTAAAACCGAGGAATACTTTCTAAAAGTACCTAATACCAACTCATAGTACCAGCTTAAAAGATAGAAATTACAAGAGCAATTAGAAATCGGCTTAGATACCAGCTGTGGTATCTGCTTAAAAAGCTTTAAAACTAAAAGAGCGGTCGAAACCAATTTTGACACCCCCTTGTAGTATTAGGTTAAAAGGTTAAAATTGAAAGAGCATGGTCGAAACACACTTCAAAATCCAATAAAAATTTTCGTAAACTGAATTTATTTTTGAAAAGAGCGTGGTCAAAAGGACAAATTGTTCGGATACCAACTTGTGGTATGAACTAAAACATTTCAAATGGAAACAAGTTTTTGAAACTACCCTAAGTGTAAATGTTTTTAAATCAAGAAAAACTTTGTTAAACCAAAAATTTTCAAACAAAAGCGTGGTTATTGGAACCAACGCTCTAATACCAACTTGTAACACCCCTAAAATTCACTACTGAAAAATTTCGTTAATTAAAAGAAAATTAGCGGAAGCAAATCAATAAACCGTGAACTTTAGGGATTTTACCACCACACTTAGTACCAGACCGGTTCACTCCTACCGTCCCAATACCAAGCGCTAAGGCTAAAAGAGTATAACACAATTTATGAGAAATTAAAACATATTTAAATCAGAGTAGCACAAGTAAACATTGTATAAGAATATAATCCACCAAGTGGTGGTTACAAAACAACGTATATATTAAAATTGCGAAATTCAAGGAGACAAAGTAAAACTCTAACAGTTTTGGATAGATCATTATGCTCTTTTCCAAGGCCCACTTGAAAAACACCGAAAAAACCTATAAGGGGATTCTGCCCATTGAATAGGCAGGAGCCTTACGGATGGAACTCTTCAGTACTACGGTACCGAGTAACCCTTTAAATACACACTTAAAAATAGGTTTTGGATAGATCATTATGCTCTTTTCCAAGGCCCACTTGAAAAACACCGAAAAAACCTGTAAGGGGATTCTGCCCATTGAATAGGCAGGAGCCTTACGGATGGAACTCTTCAGTACTACGGTACCGAGTAATCCTTTAAATACACACTTAAAAATAGGTTTGCAATGTCACACACATGATATACTAGGATATCCATACATAATGACAGGTATAAACATGACATTTAGATCCATACATTCACTTCTTCAACAGGTCAATCAGATATTAATGGTGTATACATAACATTCACTTTTGTCCATTCACATACTCAACAAGTTAACTGAATATTAATAGGCCATAGTGAATAATCAATACTTTAGGGCCTTAAGGCGTGGTTTTTGGAACCAATGCTCTGATACCAATTTGTAACACCCTCAAAATTCACTACTGAAAAATTTCATTAATTAAAAGAAAATTAGCGAAAGCAAATCAATAAACCGTGAACTTTGGGGATATTACCACCACACTTAGTACCAGACCGGTTCACTCCTACCGTTCCCGTACCAAGTGCTAAGACTAAAAGAGCAAAACACAATTTATAAGAAATTCAAACATATTTAAATCAGAGTAGCACAAGTAAACATTGTATAAGAATATAATCCACCAAGTGGTGGTTACAAAACATCGTATACATTAAAATTGTGAAATTCAAGGAGGCAGAGTAAAACCCTAACAGTTCCAGATAGATCCTTACGCTCTTTCCCGAGGCCCACTTGAATAACACCGAAAACAACCTACAAGGAGATTCTGCCCATTAAATAGGTAGGGGCCCCACAAATGGAACCCTTCAGTACTACGGTACTGAGTAACCCTTTAAATACATACTTAAAAATAAGTCTGCAATGTGACACGTGATACACTAGTGAATCCATACATAACAATACGTGTAAATATAACATTCAGGTCCATACATTCACATATTCAATGAGTGAATCTGATATCAATGGTGTATATGTAACATTTGCTTTCGTACATTTGCATACTTATCAAGTCAACTGAATGTTAATAGGCCATAATGAATAATCAATACTTTAGGGCCTTACAGCCATTAGCCCATCATTAATTAATCATCTCGGATTTTAAATGTCCATGTGAGTGCAGGAACCCCACTATTATAGCCGGTGGACCGAAAATACATATAGGGCACAATGCTCCTGACCACTATTATTCGTTGGTGGATCGGTCTCCATGGCAGAATGCTCCTGGCCACTATTATTCGCCGGTGGATCGATCTGACCCCGACTCACAAGGTATTCCACTATAAGTGATTAGTATATTCCCCATGTCTTATCAATTTTACGTTTGGTTTGCTGAGCACGAAATCCCCCACTATTATAGCCGGTAGGCCGAAAATACATACAGGGCAAAACGCTCCTAACCATTATTATTCGTCGGTGGATCAGTCTCCAGGGCACCCCCGGCCTACTTCTCCTCCTCTCCTTGGCGCGTTGGGCCACAGGCTCAGTCCCCACTCCCCTGCCTTCTCCTATGTCGAGCCTGGCAGCCTCTTTTTCTTCTTTCTTTCCTTTCTTCCTTGATCGGGCCGGCCCGCTCCTTTTTTTTCCTTCGGTCGGTCTGCTCGCCCGTCGCAACCCCTCCCCCAACCCTTCTTTCTTCTTCCCTTCTTCTTCTTCTTCTTCTTCTTCTTATTTCCTTGGCGATAACCCGACCATCCTCCACCATTTTTTCCACCCAACCTGCAACTCCCTCTCCCTTGTTGACCTTCCCTATCTCCCTCCCTCTCCTTCTCGTCATTTTTTTGCCATACCGGTCCCACCATCCCTGTCTCCATCTCCCTCTCCCTCTCCCTACCGTCGCCATCCCTTCTCCCTCTCCTTGTAACTCCCATTTCCACCACCTTCGATCTCCTCCTTTTTCTTTCCTTGCATGCAGCTCATGCTGCATGAGCAGGATGAGTTGTAGCCTTCTTTGATTCATTGAATATTAAATTTTAAGGTATAATAATATTTTAATTTAATTATTTGATTAATAAGTGTTATAAAGCCTTATAATTTGGTTTTTATCTTTTATAATGTAATAAGCCTCCATATTATTTTTAGGTATTGGTTTTGATAATCAAAGTTTGGACCTTTAACCGGGATACTGGTAAGGTTTATTTTTGCGGGAATCGAGGTAATTGTTAAATCCTACTTAAACGCATGGATTAACGTATGTTAGCACATTAGGATTTTTAATATATTATTATTCTTGGTTTATGTTGTTTAATTTGATATATGTGGTTCTTGTGTTGATTGATGAAAAGGAATCATTATAGATTATTGCTATGTATGGAAATATTATTTAGGATAAGAGCTTGGTTGTAAATGAAGATGTTAAGTATTAACCATGTTATATTATGCTACTGTGATCCTTAATGCATGATTAATATTTTGGAAGCCTTGGGGGATTTTAGTAAGGTATCTTGTACAAGAATATGGCCTAATATATATATATATATGGGAGCTAATAATGTTATATTAATTATAAGAGTGGTGGATGAGGAGTTAGTATTAATATTTTAAGCAGTAATAATAATAATTTAATATAAGTGGTGTACTATGGGAAAAAATGTAATTCTTAATTAAAAGGGATATTATGGTAATTTTGGATGCAAGGGTAAAATAGTGAATTTGTTAACAAAAGGATAAAATGGTAATTTTAGAAGTAAGGGATAAATTGGTCATTTTGGAAGTAAGGGGGTAAAATGGTAATTTTGTAATTAAAGGGGCAAAATGGTAATTTTCTGAATAAAGGGTAAAATAGTAATTTTGTGATTAAATGGCAAATTGGTAATTTTGCAATAAAATGGTGATTTGGTAATTTTGTAATAAAAGGGTAAAATGGTAATTTTATAATAAAAGGGCAATTTGGTAATTTTATAATAAAAGGGTAATTTGGTAATTTTGTAATAAAGGGGCAAATTGGTAATTTTATAACAAAAGGACAAAATAGTAATTTTTGTAAATAAAAGGGATAAAAGTGGAAATTGAATAGGAGTAACTTGGTAATTGTAATAATTGAGAAGGGTAAAATGATAATTTAATAAAAGAGAGGGGTAAAATGATAATTTAATAATGGGGAAGGGTAAAATAGTAAATATGATAAATGTGAAGGGCAATTTGGTAATTTAACCAACTAAAGGGGTAAATTGGTAATTAGGATGTTGGCCAGGGGTAATTTGGTCATTTGACCAACCAAAGAGCAATTTATTGATTATAATAAAGGAAATGGGAAAATTGGTAATCTAAGCAACCAAATGGGAATTATATTAAGTGTAATGATTATGAAGGGTGATTAGTGGCCTAACAAATGTGGGAAATAACTCAGTAATCTAAACCGAGTAAGGGTGTAGCTAAGATCAAATGTGTGCTATATGTCCCACATGCCTTGGATGCCCTATATAATTTTTATGTCGAGTTCTACATGCTATTATTTTAATTGTTTCATGTGTGGCGTGGCTTGGAACCGAGATGTGTTCATGTGTCCACTTTTGGTATGTGATAATACGGATATGCCGTATGTTATGACGTGATGTGATGTGGCCCTCTAGAACATGCATGCCAAGGGTGAAATACTTTCGAATAAGATAAATTTAAGAATCACTTAAAGAGAAAGATGTTGAGTAGGACCCAGACCGATCCACCGATAAATAATAGTAGCAGGGTATGTTACCCTCGTGACCGGTCCACCAACTATAATAGTGGCAGGGCATGTACCCTCGTGAGTGTTCCACCGGCTATAATAGTGGGGATTTCGTGCTCAACAAACTAAACGTAAAAATGATAAGACATGTGGAAGATACTAATTACTTACAGTGGAACACCTTGTGAGTTGGGGCCAGACCAGTCCACAGGCAAATAATAGTGGCAGGGTATGTTACCCTCGCGACCGTTCCACCAGCTAAAATAGTGGCAGGGCATGTACCATCGCAACTGTTCCACCGACTATAATAGTGGGGTTCTCTCACTCACACAGACATTTATAATATGAGATGACTGATTAATGATGGACTAATGGCCTTAAGGCCCTAAAAGTACCGAGTATTCATTATGGCCTATTAACATTTGGTTGACTTATCAAGTATGCGAATGGACGAAAGTGAATGTTATGTATACACCGTTAATATCTGATTGACTCATTGAATATGCGAATGTATGGACCTAAATGTTATATTTACACGTGTCGTTATTTATGGATTCAGTAGTGTATCATGTGTTACATTGCGGACCTATTTTTAAGTGTGTATTTAAAGGGTTACTCAGTACCGTAGTACTGAAGGGTTCCCTTTGTGGGGCCCCAACCTATTCAATGGGCAGTGCCCCTTGCAGGTCGTGTTCAGCGCTTTCAGGTGGGCCTCGGGAAAGAGTGTAAGGAACTATCTGGAATTGTTAGGATTTTAATGTCTCTTTTAAACTCATAAATTCAATGTATTTGATGTTTTGTAACCATTGTAGGTGGATATTACTCTGGTAAATTGTTACTGTGCTACTCTGATTTATATATACTTGAATTTCTTGTAAAATTTATATTTTCCTCTTTTAGCTTTAGCACTTGGTACTGGAACGGTAGGAGTGAACAGTTTGGTACTAAGTGTGGCGGTAATACCCCTAATGTTCACGGTTTATTAATTTGCTTCCGCTAATTTTCTTTTAATTAAACAAAAAATTTCAGTTGTGAATTTTGGGTGTGTTACTTGTAATAAAAGGGCAAATTGGTAATTTTATAATAAAAGGGCAAATTGGTAATTTTGTAATAAAAGGGAAAATTAGTAATTTTGTAATAAAAGGGAAATTTGGTAATTTTGTAATAAAAGGACAAATTGGTAATTTTATAATAAAAGGGCAAATTGGTAATTTTGTAATAAAAGGGCAATTTGGTAATTTTTTATAAAAGGGTAATTTGATAATTTTGTAATAAAAGGAAAATTTGGTAATTTTGTATATTAAAAGGGGTAAAAGTGGAAATTAAAAAGGACTAACTTAGTATTTATAATAATTGAGAAGGGTAGAATAATAATTTAATAAAAGAGAAGGGTAAAATGATAATTTAATAAAATAGAAGGAGAAAACGGTAAACATGATAAATGTGAAGGGTAATTTGGTAATTTAACCGACTAAAGGGGTAATTTGGTAATTAGGGTAATGAGAAAGGGTAATTTGGTAATTTGATAAACTAAAGGGCAATTTATTAATTATACTAAAGGGAATTGGTAGATTGGTAATCTACCAAACTAAATGAGAATTATATTAAGTGTAACAATTATAAAGGGCGTTTAGTGGCCTAATATATGTGAAAGGTAGCTCGGTAACCTAAACCGAGTAAGGATGTAGCTAAAGACGAATGTGTGCTATGTGTCCTACATGCCTTGGGTGCCCTATAGAACTATATGTTGTATTCTATAAGCTGTTATCTTAACTATTTCACGTGTGGCATGGCTTGGAACCAAGGTGTATTCATGTGCCCCTTTTGGTATGTGTTGATATGGATATGCTGTATTTTATGATGTGATGTGATGTAGCCCCTAGGGACATGCATGCTAGGATAATTAATGTGGTAATTGGAGATGGAGGCAGGAAAAAGAGTAATGAGAGAGAAAGATAACCAAGGGGAAGTAAGTTGGCTAATGTAGGTATAAGAAGAACTAGGGTTTGCATGGGATGGTTAGAGTCCACATAGGGGCAAACTTTACATATGAAAAGTTGCCCCGGGACGTGAGGAAGGTAGAAGAAGTGTCGTTTGGGTGTCTGGGGGCTTCGGGAAAAAAATAGTACATGAGACAGTATAAGGGTGCGAAGGAGACTAATTTAGGGTTGGGAGGAAACCCTAATGTGAGAAGGTGGAAAAAGAAAAAGAAAATAATAAAAGTAAAAGAGAATGAGTGGGGTAGAAAGTGAGGGTTAGATTTAAGGGTCATGACGTGTAGGGTGTTAAATAGTTTGGGGATGTGTAAGGTAGAGAAGGATGGGCCACATAGGCCCAGATTAGGGTTTTTGGTGAAGCCCTAGGGTAAGGGAGGATGAGTTAGGATGCACACAAGTCTCAAGATATGGGACATTCCCTTCTGGGAGGATAAGTATATTTAGCCATGCATGTCAAGGGTGAAATACTTTAAAATAAGATACGTTTAAGACACTAATCACTTAAAGAGGAATATGCCGAGCCGAACCCAGACCGATCCACCGGTGAATTATAGTGGCCAGGAGCGTTTTGCCTTGTATGTATTTCGGTCCACCGGCTATAATAGTGGGGGATTCCATGCTCAGCAAACAAAACGTAAAATCGATAAGACATGGGGAAGATACTAATCACTTATAGTGGAACACCTTGTGGGTCGAGGCCAGACCGGTCCACCGGCGAATAATAGTGGCCTGGAGCGTTCTACCTTGGAGACTGGTCCACCGACGAATAATAGTGGTCAAGAGTGTTATGCCTTGTATGTCTTTCTGGTCCACCGGCTATAATAGTGGGTTTCCCGCACTCACATGGACATTTAAAATTTGAGATGATTGATTAATGATGGACTAATGGCTATAAGGCCCTAAATTATCGATTATTCATTATGGCCTATTAACATTCGGTTGACTTGTTAAGTAAGCAAATGTACGAAAGCGAATGTTACGTATACACCATTGATATCAGATTGACTCATTGAATATGAGAATGTATGGACCCGAATGTTATATTTACACGTATAATTATGTATGGATTCATTAGTGTATCACGGGTTACATTGCAGACCTGTTTTTAAGTGTGTATTTAAAGGGTTACTCAGTACCGTAGTACTGAAGGGTTCTATTCATGGGGCCCTTTCCTAGTCAATAGGCAGAATTCCCTTGCAGGTCGTTTTCGGTGTTATTCAAGTGGGCCTTGGGAAAGAGCATAAGGATCTATCCGAAACTGTTATGGTTTTACTCTATCTCCTTGAATTCCGCAATTTTAATGTATACGCTGTTTTGTAACCACCACTTGGTAGATTATATTCTTATAAAATGTTTACTTGTGCTACTCTGATTTAAATATGTTTGAATTTCTCATAAATTTTATTTTACTCTTTTAACCTTAGCACTTGGTACTGGGACGGTAGGAGTGAACTGGTCTGATACTAAGCGTGGCGGTAATATCCCCTAAGTTCACGGTTTATTGATTTGCTTCCACTAATTTTCTTTTAATTAATGAAATTTTTCAGTAGTGAATTTTGGAGGTGTTACAATAATAATAATAATAATAATAATAATAATAATAATCAAATGTTAGTAAAAAATTGAAATAAAATAAAACAAGCTTAAATAAATAGGCGAGAAGGGCTGAAAGGGTTTAGGGTTTTACCTTGGGTCGGTAGAGATAGGTGGCACCGACGGTGGTGCACGGTGGTGGCGGCGGTAGGCGAAAAAGAGGATAGAGAAGGAAAAAGTTGAGATTTGAGAAGAAGAGACGGAGAATAAGGGTGGAGGTTGAGGTGTTGGTGGTAGCCTAGATTGAGAGGAGTAAAGTGAGGGTGGTGGCGTAGAAAGGGGCGGCGGTGCACAACGGCAGAGGTGGCGGATGAAATGAAAAGAAAAATAAAAATAGAGGAGGAGAAGGAGGAAGGGAAAAAGAAAGGTAGAGGAGGGTTGGTAGCTATTTTTGGGTGGTGCAGAAGACAGTTATAGTGGCGGATGTGGTGGCGGACGATGGTGTGAAGGAGGACAAGTGTAAAGATTTGGTTGGTTGAGCAAGGAATTTTGCATGACTGTGGTGGCTTGTGCAAGAAAAATTGAGGGAGATGGGTGGTTCAGTTTGTTAGAGGGCAGTGCTGGGAAGACTTAGGTGGGTAGAGCAGGCAACGTAGTTGGCTGACGGCGGAGAAAAGAGTGTCTGAAGTTGCGGTGGTGCGCGGGGTAGGTTCTTAGGGTTTCAGAGAAAAAAGCTTAAGATCAAACAATAGGGGGATATTTATAGAATTTGGAGGAGAATGTAGGGTTCTAAGGGTTAGCTAGGGGGTAATGCAGGTAGGGTTTTGGTCGCTGATAGGGATGGTTAGCCGGTGGAAGTCAATTTCGGGGCAGGGTATGCGCAGGAAAAAGGGGGGAAACTGCACGAGAAATGGGAGAAGTAGGTTGGGCGACAGGGTCGACGGATCAACAGGGACAAATAAGAGGGAAATGGTCGGTCAAAGGGGCGTAACTGGCGGAAAAAAACTAGGGGAGTTATGGCGGGGTTATAGGTCGTCAATGGGAGGAAGAGGAAGAAGAAAGAAGGAAGAAAGGTGGGGGCGGACCAACAGTCTGGGAAAAAGAAAAGAAAATAAAAGAAAGGGAAGATGGCTGAACTGGGTGGCGATTAAAAACACGTGTCGAAACACTACATTTTGGGGGAAAAAGGGAAAAAGTACAATGCCGGGTGCTAGGCCGTCGAAGGGAGAAGAAAAGAAAAGGGGAATGGACTGCGGAACGCAGGCCCAATCGGAGAAGAAGATGAAAATAAAAGGAAAAAGGAAGAAAAGAAAGAAAAGAAAAAAAGGAAAGAAAAAAAGGAAGAAAGAAAAATAAAGAGGAAAAAGGGAAAAAGAAAAATAGGTCGCTTGGGGTCAATTAAATTAATTAGAATATTTTGGGTATTTAAAATAAAAATAATTTAAAGAAAATAATATTAAATTTTCTTTTTAGTCTAATTTAGGATTTTTAAAAGATTTTTCCTAAATTCCTTTTTAATTAGCAAAATACCCAAATTTTCCCCTATAAAAATATTTGTAAATTTCTTCTTAATTTTCTCTAAATAATATTTCCCTATTCCTATACAAATAATTAATTTAAATTAATTCCCTAATAAATCCTTATTTAATTACACTTCTTAAAATAAATATTTTTGGGGCATTTCAAATTATGTGTAGGGGACATAATCTACGGAGAAATAAAGTAAATAAAGGAAAAATAAAAGAGAGAGAGAGAAAAAAAAGAAGACTTATGGTACTAATGTGAAAAATATGGAGTACATTGATTGACCATTGTATCTCTATGTCACGTAGGATGGATCATAAAATGCACCGACTTTAGTAAAACATGACTCAAGAAAAAAAGGGGGGGGGGGAACTAAAGAAGAATTCTAATTTGTCTCCTTTAATATGTTTTGTAGAGAAGGGGTGATAATTATATGAAGGTCCAACATGATAATATGTGTTCTATGATGATGTTATGTGATATATAATGAAAATAGTTTTTAAGGATATTTTATTGAATCCTCCTTTTCCCCTTTATTTATTAACCCGTTAACCTAGCCTTATTACAACCCTTTATGAAGTTCTATTTGATTCTTGAGATGGGAAACCTTGATCTAATAGAGGTTAGTCACATAATCCAATCATGTGATTTAGTTCATTCAAAAAGTAATTGATATCATTCATGATTTTATATGTATATTAATATTATCCTTTCTTCATGTTATATGCGAGCTACTTATTGTACAATTATCTTATCTCCCACATACTTAAGTGGACGTGTTTTTATGATTTAACCTTGATTTTTAGAGAAGAAAAGAGAGTGTAACCCTTGTTAGAATGAATCAAAACTAGCTGAGAATGCTCATCTTCTATGCATCATTATTTTTTCCTCCATATCTTCCATATTCATGTGTATACCGTATGTTTAAATTAATGCCTGAAAAAAAATTCATATAATGGAGCCTTGTTTGAGTGTTAATCTTGAATGTAATGAAAGTAAATGATTCTTAAGACAAATGGTTAAGGTCTTAAGATCTACTTGCATTAGAGTTTCTGTTTTATTTGAGTCATTTGTTTTGGTTTTGCTAAGGGATTAGCAAAAACTAAGTGTAGGGAATTTGATAATTGCATTTTATGTCATATTTTCATGAGTTTAATCCTCTCATTTACACACACACACACACACACACACACACACCCACGCATATTATAAAAAAATGTCAATTTAACCTCTCTTTAGCCATAGGTACTCATTTGAAATCAGTAATAAAGATAACAAGGTGTTCTAAAGATATATAAGAGCAAAAATGGATTGATAATGTGTGATTTGATAAGAACGACACTGTATAACTATGAAGAATAAAAAAAATTACCATGGTCTAATCATAATTTGGAAAAATGTCAAAGATAAAAGTTATGAAATTTTTTGTTAGATTCTAAAAAAATTTGAATTACTTAACTATGAATTTATAGGAGAAATTCATGTCCAAAACACTGAAAGATGTTAAAGTGGGTGAGAAGTATGAAAGCCAAGACACATACGACTAAACCATGTTGATCAACACGACCATAAGATTTTTGGTTTCAACTTTTTTCCAAACTTATATTTATCTTACGAAAAAACATATAACATGATATAAAGGGATCAAACCCTCATCCAACACCTATAAATACATCATAAACTCTAGAGACCCAAACATACATACATATTAAGCCTCCATCATAAAATTCACCTCTAGAGAGTTTTTCATTTTCAACCTTCATCCATCTTTACAATTCAATTTAATCCTCCATCAAGATTCACTATTTCTTTTACAAAATCATCAGTCCGTCCATTAGATTGATTTTTGTGCCCCATAATACACAACACCGTCAAAATTAAAGTTTTCATCGGAGGAGTTCATGGAGGAGAAGACTTCCAGTTTTTATTTTTTTAATTCTTTCTTTTCCCACCCTTAGATATGTTTTGTGTAATTTATTTTTCCATGATGTGTGGATAAAATCCTATTTTTTAGGGCAGAAATTGAAACCTTATACTATGGTTTGAGATATTAATAATATTTTCTTTTTTGATTTCCTAATTGTCATGAGATTATCCGTTGACTTAGATTTAACTTTTGTCTTTTATATATGTGATTTGATCAAGTGTGATTTATATGATATGTGTCTCATTCTAACTTCCTCATATTGACACTATACACGGATATATGCTTGCTAGGTAGCTGCATAAATATGATAGAATTCCTATATATATATATATATATTATCTATGTTATATAACAATTCATCTAATAGATTTATGACTTTAACCATAGTGGTGAAACATTTATATCTATGTGAGCCAAAGGTAAGAAACACTTAGATTAAAATCCTTCTATTTGTGCTTAATACTATGACTATAGTTAAATATGTAAGCCAATTGTTGTGATTATACTATTAGAATTCTATATGATTTAATATTAGCACTTTGTCGTATTAATCACCTTAGGAATTTAATATAAGGTGTATAAACTTTCTTTCGGATGATAACGTGGTTAATCTCTTTATTATGATTATATAGTGATTTATGAGTTATTTAGCTTATCTTAACCTAATCCAGTGGTATATATTGACTTCCCTAAAACTTTTTATGCGAGTTTTCATCCATATTTGATTTTGCTTTCTTATTTGCTTTGTATTGTTTTCTATTTCAAAACCCTCCATGTTAGTGTTTTACTTATTACATGTGTTTTCACGAGTTTAGTGCCCTAGTCAGTGTTTTATTTTATTTTTGTGTTAGAAAAATAAAGGCGAGCCATCTCAGTTTCCGTCTTATAATGATACCCTTATTCACTAATACTATAATCATACAATATGAGTGTTTAAATTATGTATTGGCTTAGGTCACACCATGCATTGAGTTATATTATGTCAATCATTTTCTAATGTCTATACTTTTAAAGATTTAAATTATTTGTTATAAGCAGGGAAAACTCGGTTGTCATTCACACACAAAAAAAAGGAAAAAAAGAGTAATAACATAATCAAAATAACTATATCATTTAAGAAAGTTAAAAACATATAAGGATATCAGGGAAAAATCATAAAAACTCCATAAGTGCTTTTAATGGAAAAAAAACACACAATACCGCTACAAGTATGCATCATTTACAATCAAATAAATTAAAGTTTAATAAATTTCAAGGATGAAACATCATTAGATGGATGTGCAAGATATCCACTAGGTTGAATCAGAATTGCTTTAACTATAACTTACATAGATGATTTTGATTGCATCAACATTGGTCCTCCTTACCTTTACAACATTAATTTTCTTCTCTCTTACACTCGTAATTCAAATAATAAAATATTAGATGTTATAGCCATATCCAATAAATAAAATGTACTCCCTATACCCAATCTATGATGGATAAGGATAAAAAGAATAACTTACAACTAAGGATTAGGTATGGAAAACACATGATCTCATGTTACAAGATTACAAAACATATATGATAAATAGATAATAAATAGAAGAATTACGCGCGCGCATACACACAATAAGAGAAAAGGAGTTTAGGATAACTACAACATTAAGCCCATAAATTAATTTACCATGTCATCATATTAAGATAATAATATCAACACCACTTACAACAAGGTAACATATGCTCGTGGGAATGAGAAAGTGTCCATAAAATGGACACACTAGTACTTGTGTATGGAGTAATATGATTAAGTTAAAGACATATAATATGATGCACTCAACACACATATTACACGGTGATCACATAAGAATACATGTATGATAGTGATAAGGATAACATGTGATACTAAGTAATATGATTTATTCTAGAAACCTATCATGACAAACACAAATCATGTTACACTTAAAGTTGATAATGCTATAACACACGTTGCGATTACTTTCATAACACGTGATAAACCTTGGAGTATAAGTTATATTAGTATCTTTACTTGGTTATCATATTACTGAATTCTTAGTCACGATAAATGCTAGGAACGATTGATGACATAAATCTCCTTCCGGGGCATGACACTTTTAAGGACGACTATTTTATGTTCAATGGAATGAATTTATGGCATAAAGCTCATTCTAAGGAAATAAATTCCTTAGGCCCAAAAAACTATACACTTTTTCATTAAATACACATACCCTCTATAGCCCAATGGAATAGATTGATATAGAGTATATATAAGGACACTTTGGTTCCGATAATTGGTTCTGATAAGAGCATGATAAACAACATATAACTTCTCCTAGGGTAAAATACACATGGAGAGTGCTATTATTTTCAGTATAACAAATAAAATTCCTCAAACTTGACACAAGTGATCTTTCACTTTGATAATAATATTTTATTCACTCATAATACTGCCCTCACCACTTCATGCAATATCACTCATTTGACCACTTCTCTTAAAATGCTATTCATAGAATTAAATTAAAACATACCAATTTCAATTACTCATACCATATCAAATTTCAATAACTCATATCATATCATTTATGGTATAAATTCATACCAACAATTTTGAATTTTACATGTGTTTATAGATACATTAAGGTCAGTTAGACATAATATGCTATCCATAATATAAAGATTAAAGCCTTGAGAAACCCTATTCTAACTATTGAATTATACCCATCCAACTCATAATTACATTTTTAAATCTTTTAGGTTTATCTTGAAGCCAATAAATAACAAAGAAAATTATATTAAAGGTGAAAAGACCAAATGTAACACCTAAAATTTATGACTGCAGATTTTTATTTTTAAAGCTAAAACATTAACATAATTTAATAGGTGTTATCGCCACACCTAGCGTAAGTCCATACCATACATTTCTCACATTGAATTCAAGGCCAAAAAAAGAGGAGAAAGATATTAATAATTTTAAGATGGCAATAACTTGGAAAAAATAGGGTAGTTAGTGTGTGTGCGTGCGCGCGTACATGTGTGTATAAAAGGGCACTAAAAGGAGGATATATCGTAACTTAATAGAAAAAATAAAGATAGATGACATTAGGTAACAAATAAAATGTATATGATAAATATAAATTATTGACTAAGTACTTGAGTAAGAGGTAAATTAACTAGAAATTTTAAGTTACCTAAGTAAATTATCTCTATTTAATTCTACCTCCTAAACCACTGTAGAGAGGCATAATTGAAGAAATCATATAGCAAGAATACATATAGTTTCTCATATTCATTAGTCTTTTGCACTCTTGGCAAAGAAGTAGTAGTAGAATAAGAAGAATATGAATGAGTGTAGCAAGATACTTATTGAGCATAATAATGTATACAATACTCCACACTATTATCATAGTAAACTCTTATATTTGTCAACTAGTCATACTATCATAACATTTTTGTTGATAGTCATACCAATGATTTAAATAAGTCTAATTGAGTTATTGTTTGTTTCATTTAATTAATATAATTTGACATTAAAGGTTTACCAAATTAGTAAATAGAGGTTTACTAACATGTTTAATTTTTGAATCTATATTGTGAATGGCTGTTATCGACAACTTGCATTGCTAGAGGTTGTTACTTGGTATATGCCACCAATAGTCTTGCAATCTTGGAAGGGTGAGAGAAAAAAAAAATAACAACAAAGAGTAGAGTTATGTTGCTTGAATCTTGTTTCTTTGCTTTATGGCTTGTATGGAACTATTGGATAAATACTTTTATTACAAGGCATCGTAAACCTCATATGAGTCCATCTAGTTAATTATTTTGGGTTGGTGGTGGATGGTAGAATAAGAAGGAATTATTTTAGTAGATTATATCACAAAGTAATAGTGGATCTTGTAAAGTAATGAGACCAAAGAAAAAGAAACACGAGAAAAAAAAAAGATGAAAATAAAATAAATATTTTATGCCCATGACACAAAACTAGGTATTACTAGTAGTAGGGGTGTAAGATTCTTGCTACCCATATGACTTTGCCTTGTACCACACACAAAGCTTTTGGTTGTTGTCATATATTGCTTAAATTTATTAGCATTATAATAATATATGGCACTAAGTCTTGGTTATGCACGAGGTACATGTACAAGGTGTATTTAATAATAGGGTCATAATGCTATTATAAATAATTAAAATTTAAGTAAAAAATTTGAAACATTCGAATAGTAAATTAATTAGTATATAAAATACAAGTATTATTATGATTAATTAGTACTTGTAATTAATATTAATAGTATAGTGATTTATATTATAGGATCATCCAACTAGTAAACTAGTTCAATTGGATTGTGTATTTAGTTAAGTAACTTGCCCATTGACCTTTCTGTAATTAAAGGTATGTTCATTACAATTGTTTCTCATTCTTTAATTTTCATAAAATAATATTTTATAAACTATTTCTATTTTAAGTCATGAAATATCCGAATTTCACACTTTCTATTTTGAAAGGAAGTGAGATCACGATTTTATTGATATTTGATTATTCTAATGTGATCATTTATTATTTGATAAATTGTATGTCACCTGTTACTAGGACAAATTATGAAATATTTTGTGTTGGGGTAAACCCTTTCCCAGCCATTCAGTAGTGTGGGGTAACTAATTGATATTGCTTCTATTTGTAGTGCACTACTTTAGACATTATTCTAGTCTTTGTTAACGATTAGGGAACCCATCAATTAGTCTGTCATTTCTGGATCTAGCCACATGAGACATTTGCTATGGCATTGTTATAGCCATGCACAACAGTCACAATCATCCTAAAACTTTTATTATGATTGGTATTAAGTGTTATCGTTTTGATGGAATTGATTGTCGGGTCCTACCAACTATTTAATATTTATTTGATATAGTAGTCAATTGATAGCCTTTTATGTTTGTTATTGATATAGTGTTCTCAAATTTATTTATTTATTCAAAAGTGTAATCATTCATTTTTTTAATTTTCTTAAGGTATCTTTATGATTTTCAAAAAAGATATATTGTTACTAAAATGTTTTGTATGTATTATCATTTTTATATTGTGGCTTGATCTCTGTTTTGGCTAGTGGGTCGGTTACTTGCAGAATTATGGCTTTTCTCATTATTTTTTATTCTATTAGAAATTATCATGTTGGCGCCATGGTTAAGTAAAGTTTGAATCTTTTGACTAATTGTTTTCACCATAGATTTGATTTTTGGATAATTATCTCAAGTCCATAATAAAGTTGATTATTATTATTATTATTATTATTATTATTATTATTATTATTATCATAATATTTATTCCATTAGAATTGCTATGCTTCAACCTTGATAGCTATGTGAGTTACCTCATGTGGATAACGACATTTAACATCTTCTAACTAGGGGTGGTTCGGGGGTGTTACAAAAACATTTGTGACAATTAAACCAAAACTTATAGAAATAAATAGAAATAACTGAATACTTTAATAAATTAAACATAAGCAAAGAGTATGAAGTACATGCTCCAGATAATTTAATACATAAAAATAGAGAGAAACAAGAAATAAAATGAGCAAAGAGTCCATAATGTGTGACCTCGTGTAGCTATAATTTCGTAACCTAATTCTAGGTATGTCAAATCACTTTTTTTGAGGGACATCCTTAAATTCAATTGAATCTTCACAAAATACTTACAACATAATGTCTAAACATGTGTAGAATTAACATAAATTATCTTGTACTAAGTAACACAACTATTCTAAAGCGACAATATTATGCACAATACTCATATGATAAAATAATAGAACACGGAGTAACAATATAACACCATGATTTATACATATGTCACTTGTGAAGAAGTTAACTCAACCATCAAACATAAAATAATTTAATGTAAACGTATAGATAGACGAGATTAATTAATTATTATTATTCATTTTTGTGATCACAACTAGTAGATTATATGAACTTGTTCATAGAAATAATAGGTGGATAATATTTTCTATATGTGTTAATTATGCGTGTTTGAATTAGGGTGAAAGATGGATTAAGTTAACTAGGTAAAAAAATAAAATATTAGGGTTTTAGGCACTGGACAATTAATTAGAGCTTGTGGGTTGGATTAATTGAAATCAAGGAAGAAATGGGTAGCATCAAGGGGCTAGGAGGATGATTGATGATTAATTGGAGGTTATCCAAGCATTGTGTGAGGAGTTTTTTGTCATTTTTTTTTCATTTTGTGGGTCATTCCTTTTGTCTTTTTTGATGTTCTCCCACCTTATACCAGATCCTTGTTTATTCCCTTGTCTTTGTTTAATATCTTAACCATAATCACCTTACTTTATCCCCTTTACTCTCTTATACTCTAACTTACACTCAACCTTTCATTCAAGTGTTGGTAAAGTAAGGTTTTGGTCATCCCTCTCTTATTTCTTCCCTTGTTGATTTTAAACCCCCTCCTCTTTATGCCTCAATTTGTTTTTTTCTTCCATTATTCAAACCCTTATGTATTTTCTTTCACTCCTATCTTCTTCTCAAGTTTTACCTAAGTGTTGAAGAATACTTAGTAGCCTCTCCTTTTTCTCCTTGGTTAGTGCACTTCCCATATAGTTGGGGATGACTATATTTTCTTTTAAATTATTATTATTTTTTCATTGTATCAGAGTATACATATTTGGTTTGGTTTAGTTTTTATGTTTTAAGAAGAAGGACAAATTGTTCAAAGATAAGATTTGTGGTACCTTTATTTTTATTTTTTGCATGGAAAAAGGCAACCCATATCCTCCTACTAAATGCATAAAAATCACGTGATAACATGTTTAGAGTTTTCTATGTTGTGCTTAAGTGTAATTTATGCTTCTTTATAATCTCATGAAAATATGCATGCATCATGTATTATTATTATTATTTTCTCTAAGTATGTGGCCGTGCAGATTTATGTCAGATCATGCTAGTTATGTATTTTTAATATATGCATAATATCATACTATAATAATGTTGAATGTTGAAGAGAGTTTATGCATGTTTTGTGAGGTTGAATAAAATAAGGGAATTATTGTCCTTGTAAGAACGTTCTCTTGTATTTTTAAAATTACCATTAGATTTGTCACATGTTTTACTTATAGTTTGATATACGATGTGTTGAGATTTGAACATGTGCATGCATATTTTTTATACCGTAAGTTTAGTATGATTTAGGGGTATTTTGCTATTTTCACTTAAATATATTATTTTACAACATGTATGTCTAGTATGTGTTATATTATGTGGATCATGAAAGTATGTGCAATATGGTATGCTAGATATGCATGATTGAGGTTTTATGTGTTAAATGAGTGTGTTATAGGGGAAAAATAATAATTTTTTCACTTCTAAAATTTTTCAAAATTGTAAATTTATGCTAAAGTATTTATTTTAATGTTATTTAAATATTCCAAGAGCTTCATTCAATTCTAATAAATTTTGGTATATAAATGGGAATTTAATGAGTTAATAACTTTTAAGTGTATTTTGGTAATTTTCATCTAAGATGTGTCTAATTATGAATAACTGAAATATGATGGCCTTATTGGATTCTTATTTTGACCTTATAGTTGACTTTAACTTTGTCTTGGACATTTAACCATTGGGTTAACTTAAATAATAAAAAAAAGGTTAAGTATGAATTGGTTGTTATATGTGTATTATATGATATTGTGATAATCTTATTAATATATAAATATTTAAATTTGAATACCATGATATTTTAGAATTATTACTTTTTAGGGTTAGCTACCCTAGAGATGAAGTAAGAGCCCTAGATTTAGTCTGAAGGTTTCGTCAGATACCTCAAAACTCTGGCTAAGGCCGTAGTCTAGTCTACAATCTACATGCGACCCATGAGCCTTGTAGAGAGTATTGATACTTAAGTATTATTTGTTCTAAGATGGAAAGGTATTGTGTTTCCTTATTGCACAATTATTATAGGAGTACTTATACGTGTCTAGATTAAAGTTGGGAGAATTGTGTGTTGCCTTAGTATTCTAGTATAACTGGTGTATTTTATACACCTCCAAGTTATTGTTTCATCCCCTCAAGTAATTAAAAATAAAAGTAGATATTGTACAAGGGTTTAATTTTATTGTTTTGGTTTGTTGGTTTGTAAGTTCCCTCTATGCACTACTTAGTTTTGGTATATTGGTTTGATAATTGCCTTCATGCATTATTTGAATTTGGTATATAGGTTAGTAATTGTCTTTGTTCTTTCCTTCTTATGTTTATGAGTGTTATAGAGGTGATTATTGTAAAGGACTGCCTAAGGTTAGTCATCCCCTTTCATCAGAAACCCTTGGTAAATTAGACTAATGAATGAATGTAATATAGTTGAGTTTGATGCGATGAGTATGTGGTGTCACACACCCCAAATTTTGAACCCTTTTTTTAATACAATATGAAAGCATAATAAAGAAAAATTGAAGAGTGTTAACACTAAATCAAATATAGGAGAGGTGTGATTATCACCTAACACATGCTCGAAGCATAGCAAAATGAAACAATGAATAATGATTCAAGCACTAATAGTATAACAATAATAAAAACAAGGATGAGAATGATGTAGAAGGAAGAGAGAGATTTACAAAATCCAAATACATGGATAAAAACCAAGAGTTTAAGTAATCCTAAAAAAGTAAAAACATCCCAAAAAAGTGGGAAAACAATCTAAGTTGCCTAGCCTAACTCTTAACTAATCAGAATATAACTCTTGATCTCCAAGCAATAACCAGCTATTGGCCCACGACATTAGCCTAATATACTCTTATTGAGAATCATATCCAAGGATTTTGAAGGATTTTAGGGAGGGGGTATTACATATGGTCTATGGTATCATATGAATTATGGTATTCAACTAGTGTGTACTAGTTAACACATTATACCATGAATTTTTGTGTTACCTTATGTGTCCTCCACATGATAGATGTATATTTTGTGTTGTGTTGTGGTTTACTCAGTACCGTTGTGCTAATGGATTCCATTTTATATTCCTCTATCTATTAAATGGGTTGTCTTATTATTATGAGTTATGTTGATAGCGGTAACAACTTAGGTTGGGTCAGAGCATCGGTTTATGGTTATTCGGTGTCCTTGTTATGTTTGAATTGGTATTGTGCTTGTTGATCCTCTTCAGGATATCAAGTGTTGTAACCTCTTGACTTAATGTATTCAAAATATATATTTCACTCTTACTTGTTTCTACTATCTTTGTCTCAACCCTTATATTAGGTGTTGACCCCACCTAATCTTCATGTTTGAGTTATTTTGTTCTTTCAACTAGCATGGGTTATGTATTGATCATACTTTCCTCTGTGTTAGTTGTTAAGTAACACCGAATACTTTATATATTTTCTTCCACTAAAACAAAATTTTTAAGTACTAAATTTTGGGGTCAAACAATCCCTTCATCTATAACATTTTTATCTAGTATACGATGACACTAGCCTACTTGGCCCACCCATACACATAACTAGAAACCCTAATAATAGGTCACCTAATCATTTCAGTATGCATATCCCCTATAGGGACCATGTCTCCTATAGAGTATAAAAGGGTATATTGAACCTCACATAAGGCTCCTGACATTACAGAAGAGAAAATATCATAATGGTACCAAGTGGATACCAAACCTATGCTCAAGTAGCTACCCTAGGTACTAATTAAGATCTTACTCTTTAAGTAACTAATGTTTTATTAAAGACTTAGGACAAAAACAATCAAGACCAACAGAATAACACTTAATCAATTCTATTAACACACCACCACTTATTTATTAAGCTATGATAATATTCACGCATTTGATCTATAGAAGAATTAATGACCAACCATTTAGAGCACAAAGGCCCAACAACATAACATTAAGTTCCAAATTAATAAACAAGGCATTAAATCCCAATCTATATTATTGAAGTATTAAAGCCTACGCTCCATGTTATGAAAGACCTATTTTAATTTAAATTTCAACACTTATTAATTATATTTATTCACCATAAGGGTGAATACTCAAATACTATGTCAAAGGTCGACAAAAAGTCAAAGGTTAACTACAAGTTCACTAAATGTCAAAGATCACACTAGAATTCACATATAAGGTCAAAGTCATTTAATTGATTCAAACATACATAAGATAACTAATATGCTCCTAAGGTCTAACTTATTTAATATTAAGAGAAGTATGTTCCATGCTAAAAGACTCACACTTAACCAATTATTTTTCTATAATGGGTGTTAAATATAGATACCAAACCAAAAACTACTAAAATTACTCAATGTATTTAAAATAACTTTTATAAGCTCAATTAACCATTTTAATTGAGGTTTTTATGTCTACTCATCAGTCACCAACCGGCTGTCACACTTGTCTATTCGAACCTATTGTCACAACCTAATATTCACTCAGTTCTTAAAATTTTTAGAATTAAAGTATAATAATCAAAAGACCCTTATTCACTTGAATTCGCCTTAAAACTTCTGAAATTCTTAACTTACCTTATAAAACTTAAAACCCTAGCATATTATATATCTAATTATATGTAAAATACCCTAGGAACATAATCGTACACTTAAAACTTTCAAAAAAAAGTTTGTAATGCCTAAAATCCAAATAAATTCTCATCGTAGCTTCTATACTCTATTACACATACAATGATGTACTTAGATAAAATTAAAACAACCAAAACCCACATAAATTAATGAGACTGATAGATAAACCACTTAGGTCAAGGCATATTCGTAACATATCTACAACATATTCATCATAGACCAACATGATATTCATCAGGCATCAACAACATGTTCATCAAAGTTTTAACACATATAGAAACATGTTAAAATCATGTAAATCATTATCTTATAAATATGCCATAAATATGTCATACAAGATTACCCAAGCTATTATTTCATTTTTATAATCAAAATAAAGCTAATCATACATAAATAATATATAGTACACCTAACACAATATTATATTTCTAAAGGTTAGTTTAGTTACCAAAATCTTAAGCTCCTAAGTACAAATGTACTAAGCTAATAAACACCTAATGAGCCTCTTGATCACCTTCACATAGATATACGATAAAATAGTATGATAGGTATAATAAACATAGATAAAGAAGGGGAAAGGAAAAGAAGTAAAAAGTTGTGAATGATCACTAGAATTATGGAATCTTATGATCTAACACCAAGGGAAGTGAAATGATGGGGGAATTTGACTTAAGATGGTATAATTTAATACCAATACGAGGGAAAGAGGGATGAAGAAGGTTAGATAAAAACAACTAGCATGCATGTTAGCAAAAAAAAATGCAGCTAATAGTAATGGTGTAAGGCTGATCGACAAGAAGGAAATAAGAGATAAATAAAGGTGATAAAGGCCACAATACTAGGGACAATATATGTCGTAAATGTAGTTAAGCATACAAGGAAAATACCCGGTAGAATGCATAAGAATAATTGAAGAGGAGTTTACCCAAACATAAGCACAAACTCAGCTAAAATTCATTCGCAGCAACAACCAAAAGCTGCTCGATAGAGGGGGAAAACAAGGGGAGAAAAAGGAGGATGGAGCCTGACTTTAGAGGAAGAAAAGGTGGATACTTGAAGTATTCATTTAAATATTTAAATGAAAAAAAAAGGGATACGATGGATAACTGGTGTAACACCTCAAAATTTATTAGTAAAATTTTTCATTTTTAGTAGAAGTATAATATTAAAATAACTATGTATTACCATTGTAATTGACATAATTCTGACTTACTATACCATTCTTATGTCAACAACAAGGTAAAAGAATTAAAATGTAAACATGATGATTAGAAAATGAGGTAAACTTCATAATATGAATAGAGTTGGAGATTAACTCCAAGTAAAATATTATAAAATAGAGATAAAGGGTTACTATCGATATAAGAGTCTAAAAATATCTTTGGGTCAACTATCTTTAGGATAACATGACTCTATGCCCCAAAACCCTAATACAAAAAATCACTCAGCCCCATACAAATCATCATAGGCTACAAAATCATCTAGTGGGTCATCATTGACCTGCACATAGACATTCGGATCATCTGCTCGTGGGAATAAACAACACCTATGAAAAGGATGGTCAATATGCTATATACTAAGGAAGGTGAAAATATAGTCAAGTAAGGGATATGGACTAATACATGCATTCATAATGGAAAGTAAGCACATATGCGAGATACATAAAAAATATAAGGTAATTACTAATCTAGGTCTTATTATTAGATATAACACGATCCATTCTTTTATTTACGTTGAGTTTAGGGACCTTACTATTCTTAAACTAATGGAATTAACCCAACACCTCTCAGGAAAAAACAAACCTGAGTCACTATTATTAAATAAGTGGAATGGTTTGGGCCACCTCTCAATGATAACATACCTGAGCTACTATTATAGTATGGTGGAACAGACTCAACACCTTGGTCCTGCCTCATGCAATCTTCCACTTTAAATCATTACTATCTTATCCATTACTTACTTATCTCAAATCATATTATCATTCTTATTGAGTTTATGTAATCCCCTAAAATTTTTAAAACCCTATATTTTAATAAATAAATTTTATTTTGGATAAATTAGCTTTTAAATATTTTATTTTAATTATTTTATGGATTTTTGAGTGTATGAAATTTGGTATAAATATTTTAATAAATTAAAATAAATATTTTGTTATTTATCATACTCTTTTTATTTAAATAATTTTACAAATTATTATTTTGCTAAAACTTTCCCTTTTAAATCCTTATATTTTAACTATATTAAATTAAATTATTACCCAAAATTATTCTATTTTATTATTTTATCAATTAAATTATTTATTCCTTTTCTTTTTCCTTTCCCCCTTTTTCCTTCTCCTTTTCTTCTTTTTCTCTTTTCTTTCTTTTTCTTTTTCTTCTTTGGGCTGCCAGCCTCCTCGCCTGCCCTCATCCGCTCCTGCGCCGGGCCGTTGGCCCATTCTCTCCCCCTCCTCCCTCATTTCCTTTTTCCTTTCCCGACCCGGCTCCCCCTCCTTCTCCCGCGTGAGCCGACCGACTCCCTTTCCTTTCTCTTCTTTCTTCCTCAACCGGGCCTGCCTGATCGTTTCTTTTCTTTGGCCGCCCGTCGCTCGCGCATCAGCCCCTCCCCCGACCGTTTCTTCTTCTTCTTCTTTCTTTCTTCTTCCACCATCACCGGCAATAATCCCGGCCAACCTCCACCATTTTTGCCACCCAACCTGTAACACCCTCTCCCCCATTGACCTTCCTAAATCTCTCTCTTTCTATCTCTCGCCATTCTCTGCCCCTTCCCGGCCCCACCATTTCTCCCCGCCATTGCCCGACCACACCTTCCTTCTCCCTCTCCCTACCACCTACCGCCACCCTCAAGCCTACATATCCCCCTCTCTCTCCCCCTTAATTTTCTTCTTCCCTTCCTATCTTGTTCGGCCATTTTTCGAAACCCATATGCCCTGCCCGAGCCTCCTCTTTCTCCTTTTCTTCTCCTCCCCTCTCTCCCCCTGTTTTTGTTTCGCCGCCAAAATCTGCCACTTCCGCCGCCTCAACCACCACCTGCACCACCCTCTGCCACCCTCTACCTCACCCTCGAACCGTCATAGTCCCCATTGAGCGACCCCGTAACCATATTCTTCCTCCTCTCTTCTTTTTCTCTCCCTTCCATCCCTTCTCGGCAACCATCCTGTGCAGCTCTGATCCGCCGCCTTTGCCGCCACCTGAGCCACCACAATAATCCTTGCAACCCCCTCTACCACCCCAATACTCCTTTGGCCGAAAACACCATCTGCAGGCCCTTGTTTTCCCCCTCCATTTTCCTTCCTCACCAACCTTCCATTTCAACCCCTCCTTGGCGCCACCTTCGCAGCCCCACTATCGCCGTCTCCGCTGCCCTTAGCCGCCTTCAACCCTTCCCCTACCACCACTTACACCCTCTTTACACTTTTACACCATTCCCTTGCCCCAAATCCTTCTCCATCATGTCCTTTTCTTAGCCCCAAACTACCAACCCGAAATACCCATTTTCCCTATTTCCACCACCTTTGAGCCCCCTCCTTTTCAATTCTTTGCATGCAGTTCATGCTGCATTAGTAGCATGAGTTTCTACATTTCCTAATCTATTTGTTTAATAATTTTAAGGTGTTGTTTTTGATAATCAAATCTTGAACCTTAAACCAGAAGATCGGTAAGGTTTGTTTTTAGCGAGAATTGAGGTAATCATTAAATCCCGTTTAAACTCATGGATTAACGTATGTTAGCACATTAGACATTTTTAATGTGTAGTATGCTTGATATATGTTGTTAATACATTATATATGTTTTCTTGTGTTGGTTGATGAAAAGGATATATGATAGATTATGTGTTATGTTTGAAGATATCGTTTAATGTAGGAGTTGATTACTAATGGAAATGTTAAGTATTATCCGTGCTATTGTGATCTTAATGCATGATTAATATTTTGTGGGCCTTAGGGGTATTTTCGTAATGTATCTTGTATAAGAATATGGTCATATATATATATGGGTGCTAATAATGTTATATTAATTATAAGAGTGGTGGATGAGGAGTTAATATTAATATTTTATGTAGTAATAATAATAATTAATATATATGGTGTCCTAAGGGCAAAAAGGTAATTCTTAATTAAAAAGGGTATTATGGTAATTTTGGAGACAAGGGTAAAATAGTAAATTTGTTAATGAAAGGATAAAATGGCAATTTCAAGAATAAAGGGTAAAATAGTAATTTTGTGATTAAATGGTAAATTGGTAATTTTGTAAGAAGAGGAAAAATGGTAATTATAAAAAAAGGGTAAAGTTGTGATTTTGTAAAATAAAAGGGCAAATTGGTAATTTTGTAATAAATAGGGCAATTTGGAAATTTTGTAACAAAAGGGCAAATTGGTAATTTTGTATTGAAAGGGCAAATTGGTAATTTTGAAATAAAAGGGCAATTTGATAATTTTGTAATAAAAAGGGTAATTTGGTAATTTTGTAATAAAAAGGGCAATTTGGTAATTTTGTAATATAAGGGAAAAATGGTAATTTTATAATAAATGGGCAAGATGGTAGTTATATAATACAATGACAAAACGGTAATTCTCAAATAAAAGGGAAAAATGATGATTTTATAATAAAAGGGAAAAATGGTAATATTGTAATAAAGGGGTGAAATAGTAATTTGGTAATTAGAGGGCAAATGGAAATTTTGGGATTAAGAGTGGTCAAATGGTAATTCCGTAATCCAGAATAAAATGATAAGTTTATAAGTGAAAGGGGTGTTATGGTAATTTTTGAAAGTTAAGGGGATAAAATGGTAAATTTAGAAGTAAAGGGGTAAAATAGTAATTTTGTGAATAAGAGGGATAAAAGCGGAAAATGGAAAGGAGTAACTTAGTAGTTATAATAATTTAGAAGGGAAAAATAATAATTTAAATAACTAAAGGGTAATTTGATAATTTAATAATGGAGAAGGGTAAAATGGTAAATATGATAAATGTGAGGGGTAATTTGGTAATTTAACCGACTAGAGGGTATTTTGGTAATTTTAATTATCGAGTAGGGTAGTTTGGTAATCATGACAATTAAGAAGGGCAATTTGGTAATCTAAATAACCAAGGGGTAATTTGGTAAATTTGATGATGGAGGAGGGTATGGTAATTTAACCAACCAGGGGTAATCTGGTAATTTTGATAATAGAGAAGGGGAGTTGGTCATTGATAATAGAGGACGGTAATTGGGTAATTAACTAAATAAAGGGTTAATTTGGTAGTTAGGATAAGGAGGAATGGTAATTTGGTAATTTGACCAACTCAAGAATAATTTATTAATTATAATAAAGGAAAAAGGGTGAAGCGGTAACCTAAACAACTAAATGGAAAGTATATTAAGTGTATGAAGGGAGATTAGTGGCCTAATAAGTATGAGAAATAATTTAATAACCTAAATCGAGTAAGGGTGTAGCTAAGGCCGCCTATGTGTTACCCGTTTTACTTGCCTTGGATGCCTTGTACAATTTTATACTGTGCTCTGCATGCTATTATCTTATAGCTGGAGTTATCCATGCATGTTTAGGGCGGAATCTGTTGAATAAGATACGATAAAATATTAATCATGTAAAGTGGACGATTATTGAGCCAGTCTAGCTAATCCACCGGTTAGTAATAGTGGTTAGGTGCGTTCTGCCCTATAAGTGACCGATCCACCGACGAATAATAGTGGTGTGGACTTTGTCTCGTAAGTGACCGGCCCACCGGCTAAAATAGTGGGGTGTTCCTGTGCTTACACGGATTCGATAAAAGGCATGGTGTGCATTGACTAATTAAATAATTAATCTGGTATAAGTATATACTTTATGTGTGGCGGTGATAGAATTTCTTCATGACTTTATGTACTAAATGTGTGGGTTTGAATACTATGTTTACACCTATCGTTATGTACGAATATAATAGTATTTCATGTGTTACATGCGGACCTGTTTTTTAAGTGAGAATTTAAAGGGTTACTCAGTACCGTAGTACTGAAGGGTTCCCTTCGTGGCGCTCCTGCCTATTCAATGGGCAGTGCCCCTTGCAGGTCGTGTTCGGTGCTATTCAAGTAAGCCTCGGGAAAGAACGTAAGGAACTATCCGGAACTACTAGGGTTTTAATTTATCTCTTTAAATTCAATGTATTTGTTATTTTTTAACCACCGTTGTTGGATTTTACTCTCCTAAATTGTTATTGTGCTTCTCTGATTTATATATGCTTAAGTTTCTCATAAAATTTTTATTCACCTTTTAGCCTTAACACTTGGTACTAAGTATGACGGTAATATCCCCAGAATTCACGGTTTAGTATTTTGCTTTCACTAATTTTCTTTTAATTAAAAATTTTTTTTTAGTAGTGAATGTTGGGGGTGTTACAGTTTAGGTCCCAACTATTCTTAATTTGGTGGAGCAGATTGATGCATCTTTCAGGAAAAAATACACTTGAGCCACTATTATTGTCTAATGGAACGAACCCATAAAGCACTTAGCCCAACTCATGTGATATTTTACTTTAAATGATTGATGTATTCTTCAGGATTGATTTGATAGGTACACAACATAATTAAAGCAAGTAAAGCACAATTACGTAGATAACAAGGCCATTCTCAAGGTTTAAGATCCACATACTTTCTAAGAAACCCTGATTTCACTATTTAGGCATAACTTCTTCTCTGTTGTTCTTTTATCCACCAAATTTAGTATCTCTTCCTCAATAATAATAATAATAATGATAATAATAATAATGATAATAATGATAACAACAACAACAACAACAACAACAACAACAACAACAACAACAACAACAATAATAATAATAATAATAATAATAATAATAATAATAATAATAATAATAATTATTGTTATGATAATGATAATAATAATAATAATAATTATAATAATAATAATAATAATTATTATTATTATTAACATACCCAAAATTCAAGGGCTAACTCTAATATCTTACACATGCGATAATAATCCTACCTTATATGCTATTATTCACGAGGCTTACAAAATCCTAATCATAAGTACGCTATAAATTTTCCTACAAGGCTCATATGACTACTAAATTTAATAGAAGTTCCTAAAACACCAATATTAAAAACATATGCAAAATTTTTGGTCTAACTCTAATATTTCACATATGTGATAATAACATCCCCATTTTAGGGTTATTATTCCCAAATTTAGCCATTTATTATTTTGTGCGACTTATGTCATTCATGATTACTCTAAACTTTTCATATGATATTATTATAATATAGTAAATCATCTAACACATTAAAATAGTAGGGTTATCTTATTATACACATATTGACTGAAATGCCCTTAAAGATAGCTAAATACCCTTATTTCACGAAAACTTTATATGTTCAGTATCATTATTTTCAAATTCTTCATTTATCACTATATATATTATGTCTAATCATTTCCCCACTAATAATACTTTATTAAGCCCATATTACAACCTCATATCATGTCAATCCTCTTTAGGTTCTCCACATAGTAATTATTGTAACAATATCGCATGATTCTCAACTTGCTCATTTCCATAACATAATATCATATTCTCATATCATCATATTAAAACATGCATTTATCAACATTATAATAACATGATAATACATATAGTCAAACATAACATTAGCACAAAAACCCTAGACTGTGACTAATATCCCTACAGATTAAGGCTCCAATCTCTAAGTACATATCCTATCCCAATCCCTGAAAAACCTCCATAGAATCACCTAAAAACCATAATAAAAAACATTAGGATTCAATGACATAATTAGTGAAATTATAAATAAATGGAAGAGTTAAAGAATGAAGGAAAGATTGAACCAAGAACGAAGGAAAGATTGAACCAAACCAAGGTGGGTGTTTCGGTGGAGACATGTGCAATGAAGGGAGGGGATTGGTGGGATGTGGTGAGGATATGGGTGGAGCAATGCAGCTTGTGCCATTGCTAAGGGGTGTGCATCGGTAGGGGAGGCCAAAAGAGGGTGGTGGGATACGCGGGATATGGTTGAATGGAGGTGGTGGGCTACAGTGGTCTTTGTCGAAGGCTGTAAGAGTGTTATGGCAATTATATGCTAAAGGAAAGGGGTAGGGAATGATGGGGTTTGTGAGTGAAATGGGTTTTTGTGGTGATATTGGCCAGTGGTATGGGTGTGGGAATGGTGAAAGCTACTAGTGTCTAGGGGTGGTATTTTGTATTTGGTAGGGGTTGTCGATGGAGATGCTGGTAGGCTGCTTTGGTGACGGTGTGGAGGAGGGAAAGGGAAAGAGTAAGGTTGTGTTGGTGGTGTTAACCTTGACAAAAAAGTTAGAGGGAGGGAGGAGGTAGTTTGGGGAATTTCATTTGTAGGGTGGAGATGTGTGTGTGTGTGTACATGCATGAGAGGGAGGTGGGCAGAGAGGAAGGCAAGTCGAGCAAACTTTGTCAACCCTAACCCACAAACATAGGAGGCGGAGGTGGTAGTTGATGGGAGTATGGTGTAGGTCATGGCAGGGGGTATGGTAAAGTGTATGGCCAAGGAAGATCTCACACGGGATGAAGGGGAGAAGAAAGGAAAAAGGGACCGACAGGTAGGGTAGAAAAAGGAAGAGAAAAAGAAGAGTGAGAAAGGAAAAGTAAAAAGAAAGTAATTAAGTTTGGTTTTAGAATTAGAATTAGGTTAAAATAATTTAGGTTAGGGTATTAGGATGATTTAGCTAAAAATTTCCTAAGATTAGAATTAAATTATGATATTAAATACTTAGTATTAGGTTTAACTAAAATTTAGGGTATTACAACTAGAGAGAAGGAAGTGCTTAAAGTTGGAAAGAAATCAATTAAGGGCTGGGGAGAGAAAGGCTTATTTTTGTGTTGAAGTTTTGAAATGGAAAATGTAAGGTTGGGGGCTTTGATCAACAACATTACCGTCTCCCCTACCTAGGTGATGTGAAAACAAATGGGGTAGCCAGTCTTGCTTGGTGAGCGTCAAGGAAACAAAACAAAGAGGAAGGGGTTGTAAGTAGAGCTAATGACGAGCCAAATCAAGCAGAATACCCTTGGTTTGAGCTTGGCTCATTTAAAAATTTTAGGCTCTAGCTCATTTTGGGGTTGAGATGAGCTAAACAAGCCCAACTCTAGGTTATCTCGACTCATTTTTTTAAATTAACAAACTAATTGACTTGTTTATCATGAATCGGTTCGTTGCTCGGCTCATTTAAATATTTTACTCATTTAGTTAGTGGTCAAAATAACATAAAGCCATGTTAGACTTGCTCATGTTAGACTTATTTAATAAATATGCATACTGCTCAATATAAAAAAACTATTCATCATAATATCATAAAACCTACAACGAGTCCATATAGAATTATGGACCTCTCTCATAAATGTTATCCTAATGATAATCATCATATCAAAAACATCAAGATCCATCCACATAAAATATCCAAAACATATCTAAACTGTAATTTTTATTACCTTTAGAGAAATTATCATGCATTAAAAACAAAATATAAGCTGACCATTGACTCATAGTCTTATGCCAATTCCTAATCCAACATTATCACGAACAGAAAATAAGCATATAACTTTTAGTCCAAACTCTAAATAACCTAGCAACATTTATCAATCTTTAAAACCGGCCAAAAAAAAGAGAAAGATAATTATATAATTAATAAAGTATTCCAAATCAAGAAAAAAAAAGATATATACCTACTGCTATAATGCAAAAAATCCCTTTATTATTAGCATATTAAACAATCATTGATTCATTATCAATGAATAACATAAATAAAAAAGATACATCATGCTATGTCGACCAAGTTTTTCCCTAAATTAATACCAAATAGGACAAATAAATAAATCATAATATGTAATTGAGAAATTTAATTGGATGAATACCTAAATTTTTTATCAAAAAATAGCATGCTATGGAAGATCTATGATCTTCACATTCAAAATATCTCTAGTGGCCTATTTTTATTGGTAAAGCCATCAATATAACCTTATGATTAGAATTCAATTCATGAAGTATCAAATGAATCAACAAGTAAATATATTTAAATAATATAAATAAAGGAGTATCAATTCCTTCTTCTTCAACCCTTTCTTTAAACAAAATCAATCTCTTGCACAAAGGAGAACTTCAACAGTGGTTTAGCTAATAACACTCTATATGGATCAATAACCCTCGTCCCAAAAATAAAAGTGGATTATGAAGCAATAGTGGTGATATAGATTGACAAAATATCTCCATCCATTTGAAATATAAAAAAAACTTAAGAGTATTTGGTTTCCACCATTCCAAAGCACTGAAAGAAGATTCAAAATCATCATCACAAATAAATACACTCTCTTCTAATTAAATATCCAACTTTGATTTTAGCTGTAGTTGCATGTTGAATTTTCTACAAAATTGCTCGAATCCCTTCCTTTCAAAACTAATACCTTTCTTTTCCCCACTAATAATAGAATGACCTTTCACTTTTGTCATAATCCACTATAGACTTATCCAAGCTACTTGTATACCCTCGAGCATAATCATCATATACTACTTGTAAAGTATCTCAAACAAGCTTAATATTCTTCTCAACTTCATCATGACTAAAAATATTAGGAAATACATATTCAACCAAAGACATCTTACATCGGGGGTTATAAAACAACTACAATAACCATCATCAAGTTACACCCCAAATATTTATCAAAATTTTCTTCCATGATTGCCATCCTTTGAATATATGGCTTCTATGAGCATGCTTTGTCATCCAAAATCGCTTTGATCCTCCATACCTCAGAAAGGTATAAATTATTTGTTAGATATATACTTCCTAAAACTATATTTATCACCTCACTACAAACTCTAAGAAATTCACACACTAATTAGGCTTCTCTCCATTATTTAGGGGAATGTGACCATTTATATGATGGATCCTACTGTGCATATCTAAAGACCTACTTGAACTCTAATGAGACAGATAAGATAACATATATAGAACTCAAATGGGTACAAACATCAAGAACTAACTTCTTTGTAGGAAATTAAAAAAAATGTATCAATCTCACTAAATTTTGTCAAACAAGCTTTTGAATCCAAAAAATATTTCACACTTATCCAAACATTAGTGATGAAACTACTAATCTATTTATATACATTTTGAAATAACAAATTAATAATGTGAGCATAACATCTAATATAGAAGATTTCACTGACAAACAATAACTTTTGTTTGAAGCTAAAGTTATCTTTCAACAACTTGAGACAAACATCATTCACCGAATAATTATCAATAGTAATAGTGCTCACTTTATCCTTAATTCCCCAATCCACCAAACACCCATATAAGGCATTATATATATTTAATCCACTACTAGGAGAAGGTAAGTGAAAAAAATTAATGACATGCCTTTGGAAATTCCAATCATTATCTGTCAAGTGAACAATTACAACCATATACTAAATTTTTTGGGCATCAAATTTCCAAAGGTATGTTGTTATGCTAATCCTATTAGCATCATTCATAATTTTCATGAACACCTTTTTTTTTCAAATTTATACACATTAAAACAATCATCTCTAGTAGTATGACAAGTGATTCATTGATATTTAGTAGAGTATGAATAAATTCATTAAGCCCCAAATGTTCCGTCATATTAAATGGATACTCATGCATGATTATTATATAATCAGATATTTCAATTACCCTTTCATGATCATACATGAGTATAGGTGCAACACTAATGCTACTTGACTTCAAAATAGACAATATCCTATGTTTTTTTCATGGTCCACAAGGATATTGCTCCAAATACCTAATAAAATGACTTGTCACATTGATTAGGGAAATCAAAAGCTTCTTACAATAATTCTTGCATTTAGATTTTTTCGTCCCATCTTTTAAAGTCATCACTTAATATTCTTCCCAAACATGAGAAGTTTTCTTATGAGCATCATTATTACTGATTGCACACTCATCATCCTCTTCTTTATCTTTTGATGTAGGAGCAAACACTCAAGAATTAGCTTTCATAATTATTGAATAAATTATTCTTCATTTGGAAAGTATCTCCCACAAATTTGAAGACCAACGGATGGTTACGTTACTAGAAACGTACTAAACAAGCAACTGAGTGTCTGCGTGCATGTGCATAACATGCATGGCATGCATGGAATGATGACCACGTGCATGGGGATTTTATTTTCAGCATTGGGCAAGCACTATTATTAATTTCATTAATTAATTGATTTAGTAGAGTTGGATAATAGATAAAGCATAAAGGTAGCATAATATCTTTTAGCTTTGAATCTTTTGAATTATGCTTTTAGCTATGTGGTAGAATATCCACAAGCAGCTATAGATGTAATCCCCCAAATTTTTAAAACCCTATATTTTAATAAATAAATTTTATTTTGAATAAATTAGCTTTTAAATATTTTTAATTTAATTATTTTATGGATTTTAGAGTGTATGAAATTTGGTGTAAATATTTTAATAAATTAAAATAAATATTTTATTATTTTATCATACTCTTATTATTTAAATAATTTTCCAAATTATTATTTTACTAAAATTATCCCTTTTAAATCCTTGTATTTTAATTAAATTGTTAAATAAATTTATTACTCAAAAATATTGCAATTTATTATTTATAAATTAAATTATTTTAATTAAAACCAATTTTCCTTTTCTTTTTCCCTTTTTCCTTCTTTCCCCTTTTCTTTCTTTCTCTTTTTCCTTCTTTGGGCCGCCGGCCAGCCAGCCAGCCCTCTCCTTCTCCTGCGCGCTGGGCCGTAGGCCCGTTCCCTTGCCTTTCCCCTCATCGCCCGACCGCCCACCTTTCTCTCCTCTCTTGCCCGACCGGGCCAGCTCCTTCTTTCTTTGGCCGGTCCGCTCGTCTCGCACACACAACCCCAAGCCCGACCACCCTTTCTTCTTCCCTTCGTCTTCTTCCTCCATCACCGACGAGATTTTCGCCGCCTGACCTGTTGCTCCCCCTCCCCCGTTGACCTCCCCTGTCTCCCTCCCTCTCCTTCTCGTTGTTTTCCGGCCATACCGGTCCCACCACCCTTGTCTCCCTCTCTTCTCCCTCTCCCTGCCGCCCCTCTTTTTCTCCCTCTCCCTGCAACCCCCATTCCCCTACCACCCTGCCTACACCCCTCGAGCCGCCCTATCCCTTCCCTTCTCTTCCTCTTCTATTTATTACTCCTTACATGCCCTTTCTGCATTTTTTTTCGAGTCTCCCCCATGCCCCGAGCCTCTCCTTTTCTCCCATTATTCTCCTCCCTTCTCTCCCCCTGTTTTGTTTCGCCGCCGCAACTCCGCCGCTTCCGCCACCTCAACCACCACCTGCACCACCTCCTGCCACCCTCTGCCTCGCCCTCGGGCCACCACAGTCCCCATTGAGCCACCTAACAGCCCATTCTTCCTCCTCTCTTTTTTTTCTCTCCCCTTTCACCTCTTCTCGGCAAGCACCCTGTGCTGCCCCGATCCGTCGCCGTTCCGCCGCCTCTGCCGCCACCTGAACCACCAAAATAATCCCTGCAACCCCCTCTACCACCCCCAATGCTCCTTTGGCCGAGAACATCACCTTCAAGCCCTCGTTCTTCCCCTCTCTTTTCCTTCCTCGCCAGCCTACACCTCGACACCCCACTTCGACCGCCACCTTCGCAGCCTTGCTGCCGCCGCCTCCGCCACCATTAGCCACCATCAACACGTCCCCGACCATCTCTTACACCCCCTCTCCACCTCTGCATCCTTCCCTTGCCTTGAATCCACCCCCACATGTCTCTTTTCCTAGCCTAAAAATCCTAACCCAAAATTGTCTTTATTTCTTTCTATTACCGTCCTTTGATCCCTCCTCCCCATAAATTTTCATGTAGCTCATGATGCATTAGCAGCATGATTTTTTGGACTTTTTAATCTATTTTTTTTTATTAATTTTAAGGTATAATTATATTTTAAGTTAATTATCCTATTAATTGTTATAAAGCCTTATGTCTTGATTTTTATGATTTCTAACATAATAAACCTTGATATTATTTTTAGGTGTTGGTTTTGATAATTGAATCTTAAACCTTAAACCGGAATACCAGTGAGGTCTGTTTTTGGCAGGAATCGAGGTAACCGTTAAATCCCGCTTAAATATATGGATTATCGCATGTTATCACGTTAGGCATTTTTTATGTGTATTATGCTTGATTTAGGTTGTTTAGTGTTTAATATGTGGTGCTTGTGTTGATTGATGAAAAGGAAGCATGATAGATTGTTTTTATGTATGGAGATATTATTAAGGTAATAATTTGGTTGTTAAGGAAAATATTATGTATTACCCATGTTGTTTTATGCTAATGTAATGTTTAATATATGTTTAATATTTTGTGAGCCTTAGGGGATTTTATTAATGTATACTGTACAAGAATATGGCCTAATTTATATATGGGTGTTAATGAGTATTGCATTAACTTTAAAAGTGGTGGATGATGCATTAATACTAATATTTTATGTAGTAATAATAATAATTCAATATAAGTGGTGTACTAAGGGTAAAAAGGTAATGCTTAATTAAAAGGGGTATTTTGGTAATTTTGGAGGTAAGGGTAAAATGGTAAATTTGTTGATAAAAGGAAAAATGGTAATTTTATGATGGAAGGGTAAAATTGTAATTTTGTAATTAAAGGGTAAAATAGTAATTTTGTGACTAAAGGATAAAATGGTAATTTGTGATTAAAGGGTAGAATGGTAATTTGGAAATTAAAAAAAGGGGGGGTAAGATAGTAATCGCATGATTAAGTATAATTGGAAACTTTGTAAGTAAAAGAGCGATATGGTAATTTTTGGGAGTTAAGGGGGTAAAATGGTAAATTTGAAAGTAAAGGAGTAAAACGGTAATTGTGTAAATCAAAGGGGTAAAAGTGGAAATTGGAAAGGAGTAAATTGGTCATTATAATACTGGAGAAGGGTAAAATGGTAAATATGATAAATGTGATAAATGTGAGGGGTAAATTGGTAATTTAACTAACCAAGGGTAATTTGGTAATTTTGATAATGGAGAAGGGTAGTTGGTCATTAATAATAGAGGACGAAAATTTGGCAATTAACTAAATAAATGGTTAATTTGGTAATTAGGATAAGGAGGAAGTGTAATTTGGTAATTTGACCAACTCAAGGATAATTTATTAATTATAATAAGGGAGAAAGGACAAAGTGGTAATCTAACCAATTAAATAGAAAGCATATTAAGTGTAATAATTATTAAAGGGAATTAGTGACCTAATAAGTGTTAGTAATAACTTGGTAACCTAATTTGAATAAGGGGAACCTGGTAATTTGTAACAAGGACGGTAATATGGTAACTTATCAAATAAGGAAGGGATGACTTAATGATTTTATAAGTAAGGAGTAAATGAGTAGTTTGTGTCTAATATATCATTGTGACTGTGGAATTCGTAATATGACTCTAATAATGGATTAACGAGGTATGAGTATTTGATGATTAGTAAGTATCACTAGAACGAATTCTAATTTGAGATTAGATGAGTTAGGGTGGCCTTAATGATTCATTCATGTTACCTTGGACGACCATTTGAATAAGAAATGTCTAATGATATCCGAGCAATTAAAAGTGGATAATTATCTGATTGTTGTGCTTTTGTGATCACCATTAATTAAGACACTAATACTTAAAGTGAAAGACCTCGAGATCGGGAATGGTGGCTCTTTAGGGGTCGCTACCCTAAAGACGTAGTTTAGCCCACGATTATTTGGTATTTGCCGGTGTGCCTTTGTGCCCCAGCCAGGCCCTATATCTACTCTATCTAGCTCTACGGACCTAGTTAGGGGGTATGCTTAGGTGTCCTTGTCGGTAGGGTACTGACTTAGCTTTATGCACTAGTACGACCAGGGTACCTTTGCGTCCCTGGGTTACTAGTTGAAGGGTACTGGGTTGCTTTTACACACCAGTGCGACCGGTGTACCTTTGTGTCCCGGGTTCTTGATCTCCCTATCGAGGCAAATAAATGGAACTGTTGTGCTGAATAAAAAGGGAAAATATTAATTGTTAAAGTGAAATATTGATGAGCCGGGACCAGTTGATTTATATGATGAGTACCAATCCACTGGAAATAATAGTGGCCTAGGATGTTTTGCCCTGGTTGATGTTCATGAGTATTGATCCACCAGATATAATGGTGGCCCAGGATGTTTTTACCCTGGATGATATATATATATATATATATATGTATATGTATATGTATATATATATATGTATATGTATTCCGACCCACCGGCCAGAATAGTGGAGGTCCCGAGCTCAATAAAATTTATTTTGGATGTGAATAAATTATGGAAAAATACTATTAAGATGATTGATTAAGGATGGACTAATGGCCTCAAGGCCCAAAAAATATATCGATTACTCATCATGGCCTATTGATATTGGTTGACTGGTTAAACGAATATATGAAAGTGAATGTTAAGTATACACTATTAATGTATGATTGAATTATTGGATGTACAAATAAATGGAGCTGAATACCATGTTTATACCTACGGTTATATGTGAATGCAGTAGTATTTCATGTGCTACCTTGCGTACCTATTTTTAAGTCCGTTTTTAAAGGGTTACTCAGTACCGTAGTACTAAAGGGTTCCCTTCGTGGGGCCCCTACCTATTCAATGGGTAGTACCCCTTGCAGGTAGTATTCAGGTGCTATTCAAGTGGGCTCTTGGGAAGAGCGTAAGGTACTATCCGGAAATTTTAGGGTTTTTAATTTGTCTTCTTTAAATTCAACATATTTGTTATTGTGTAATCACCGTTGTTGAATGTTTCTCTTGTAAAGTATTTACTGTGCTACTCTGATCTTCAAATGCTTAAGTTTTTGGTAAGGTTGTGTTTTTACTCTTTTAGCCTTAGCACTTGGTACTGGAACGGTATGAGTAAACCGGTCTCGTACTAAGTGTGGTGGTAATACCCCCAAGTTCACAGTTTATTAAATTAATTCCGCTAACTTTCTCTTAATTAAACAAAATTTTTCAGGAGTGAATTTTGGGGGTGTTACAATAGAAGGCATTGAATATTGAAGATCAATATTGAAGTTGAATACAAGTTGAGTTCTGTGTGAGTTCAATTCAAGTTAAATGAATCTGTGTGAACGATTTAGCTTGAAAGTTTTAATCTCTTTGTCTGTATGAATTAGAGATTAATTCATATCTTTTCTAATCTCCATAATAAATATTTTTCCATCCATAATTATCATACAAACCTCACTCTAATTTAAAGCTAAGTGAAGCTTAATTTGGTTTACACATTAGAAACCTTAAACTACCATTCGAAACCCTACTCCCTTCCATCCGAACCAAACATCAACTTAATCCTTCTATTTGAATTAAACCTTAACCCTAAACCATGACCTCATCCTCCATCTAAACCCTAACATTCAAAGCCCATCATCATCAACAAACCATTGTCGAGTGCATATACTAATTAATTCACACCATTTGAACCATCATCATTAATAAACCATCATCACCGAAATCACCATTACTTGGTTCGACTTAAATTCAGCCTTAATTTACCCTATTCAAAAGTTCTTACCACATATCCATCATTATCAAGCCTTATTCCAAATATTATCAACACAACCAAGCCATATTCACATCAATTTGAGAATCCCATCCTCCCACACACATCATCTTCATTATTCACCTATGCTCCTCATTAGCGTGCTCATCAACCTCTTTATTAGGCTCCTTATCACCATGTTTAACATCAATGAAAGCATATATAAGAACTTCAAATAAATTAGAATCATCTGCTGTTGGAGCTTATTGTTGAAGAAGTAGATAGTGAAGATATTAGATATGTAGATCCTTGTTTAGAAGAAGAGATGTGAGTTACCAATTTTAACACAATTAAAAGATTGGATTAAGTACAAAAAAAACATAGGGTAGTAGTAGCTAGCAACAAAAACAACACCTAAGACTAAAAAAACTAAAGAATAAGACCATTTCTCACAATTAATTTTTATTCAAAATAAAACTTCATAATAAGATAAAGAATACATAATTTTTTTTTCTATAAAAGTTTAACATTACAAGTAAACCTAAAAACAAAAATAAAAAGTCACAAGTGTGATGTATTGATATCTACAAATAAAATAACATAATAATTAATAACATGATAAAATTATTATCGATGAAAACACCCAAGAAGAAAAGGAAAAAAATCAAGTTAAAAAGATAGGGAATGACTCACGTGGGAAATGAGAGGGGTAAAGGTGGTCATTTTGACTTCCTTTTTTGAAGTAAAAATGTGTACAATAGAGATAATTAGGAATTTATTTGGAAAATATCAAATAAATCCTAAAAGTTATAAAAATTTATGAGAAGATGTAGAATAATTTTAGGAATCTAAATATATAAAAATATTGGACATTAGAGTTATTTTGAAGCTTAACGGATAAAAAATGAGCAAAAATGATAAAATTTGATAATGCAAAAAAATCATTTTTTTTAGCAAATGTGTGAAAATAATAACAAAGGGTCTAAATAGGTATGGATTGATGCAGAAATATTTTAAAATTAGATTTTATTTGGATCCCAAATAGATTAAATCGAATGAAATAAACTAAAATCATTTAATTGAGTAAATCAAAATTTTCTAACTTAATGATTCAAAAGGCACATGTGAATAAAAATTAGATTGAATGAATTAAAAATATCATAAATAATTTTATAATGAATTATGAATTTTATATGATTTGAAAATATATGAAAATGAATAAATTGAAAGAATCATGGAAAATGCATATTTCTACAAATGAATAAAATGAACTATGGAAGGATCAAATTTCATACAAATAGTCTGGTAATCAATGTTAAAAATGGATTATAAGTTTAATTATGTGGTGATTACAATTAGGGAAAATAGAATGTTACAATTCATTCCCCCTTATAACCCTAGAGTATTAAAAAAAAAACATTATATTCTCTTCTACTTACCTTATTATCAATCGATCCTTGAACACCTAGTTCTTTCAAAATAGAATCATTTGACTCCTTATAAGACTCCTCACATAGTTTCTTGGCATTGTTGTTGTAATCAATATATTAAACTAGAGAAACACAATATATTAAATAAGTTATAAAAAAACAAATATTGGCATATTTGTGTAGCATTCTAGAAATTGAATTCTTTATCACTTACTCTTTTGAGATGAGAGGACACCCCCTTGAAAAATAATATTTGAAAAAAGATGGAAACCCATTTCTCTTAATATTATAAAGTCTTATCAACCAACCATGATCATGACAATTGTACTTAGTCATCAAGTTTTAGCAAATAGCAAATAAAAATAGAAAATTAATTATGAACTTACAAAATGGGAAAATAGATAAAGTACAAAATAAGAAGAACATATACATACATCTACATTTTCCAACAAAAGATTCAGCCTTAGAGTACCTTGTAATGTAGTGAACCAATTAAAAAAAACCACTTTGATTCTCATAAAATTGTTGTGTGTGTGTGTGTGTTTTATTTAAAGTTTTCACTAATAAGCCAAACACACAACCTATGTCTAGACCAAGGAAACATTGATATGTCATTATATTCTTTGATTAATCTCCACCCATAAATCTCAAAAATGACTTAAAAACCCAAGTAAAAGAATTAGTTCTTTCATTCGACCAAAATCCACATTCAAACATAATATTCTTACAATTATGTTTCATCACCACAAATGGACCAAAAATCATATCATATTCATTAATCCTAAGTGTAGCATCATGAACCACCAAATACCCAAATAACTCATAGTCTTCTTTAATTCTTCGATCCTTTCAAAATAAATTATAAAGTTTGTGATCATCATCAACTTCAAAATCAAAACAAGTCTTCATGTTGATTTCTTATCTTGAATATCCCAATCAATGCGTTTAAATAAGTTCCTTCAAAACGATAACGTTTATAAATCCCTAACATTAAATCCCAAACAAGGAGATCCACATATCTCCTTTCTTAATACCCATAATGACAACTAACAAGGATACCGATATGCCACTATGCTTTATATTTTGTATAAAAATTTACAACCTAATTTGTAGTTTTCCTCTAAGATCTCAAATGATGCGCCTTCCTTGGATTACATAACTTATGATTATGTTCTGTCAAGTTATGAGAAACAATCCATTCCTTTCCACCACTAATATTTAACCTAATCATAGATCCAAAACCAATGCAAATATCCCTCTTTGTGTAAATCTTTCCCTCTTTGGATTTAGTAAATTTCATTAAAATTTTAAACTAAACATATTGATTCTTGGAAAGACTACCACTATCCCTATATATTTGATTATGCTTTCCTCAAACCAAAGGTCATGGGATATGCATAGTCATTATGTAATACCTACAATTTAGCTAAAATTAATCCCGAGTAATTAATACCTTAATCCAATTCTAATATCAAGAAATTGATCTTCTTGTCTTACCCTAATTCCTCAATCCAAAATTTTAACTTAATCCTAATATTTATTCCAAGTAAATTATATTTCTTTAACTTAACCTTAATTCCAAATTATTTATATCCTAATATTACTTAATCTAGCTAATCACCACAATTACAATCTAATATTAACCATTAACACACTTATATTTTTCCTTTTCCTTTCTTCTCCCCTTCCTCCTATGTTAAGCTCTTCCCCGACCATACCTTCTTCCCTCTACCATGCCATCACCTACACCTTACCCCCATCAACACATCTACTCCCACTTGCATGATGCGTTGTTGACAACCCATGCCTCAATCGTGCACCCGCTTCCCTTCCTATTTCTCCCCTTGTTCGTGCCTTCTTCTCTACCTTCACCATACTCTCACCAGCATACATACATACATACACACACATACATACATAAATATATACATATATATACACACTCTTCCAATTTCTCTCTATCTCATTTAATTCTCAACCCTCCACACTCTCCATTTTCTATCAAGAAAAAAACACCCCGATCACCTCCCTCTTTGTTCTTCTTCCTCCTACTATATTCGATGCTGAGGCAACCATCACAGCCCCACACACCACCATCAACCACCAATCACCACTATTTCATTGTGAAATCAACCGCCACTACCACCCCATCTTCTCCCTTATCATTTACAACTATTGCCACCCCAATCCCTTCTTTCTCCTTCCTTCTGTTGCACTATGTTTCTATTTTTCATTTAGCAGTGCACTTCTCTTGCACCCCAACTATGCCCTCTCATAGAAGTTAGACATGCAACCATCCCTATTCGTGAGCGCTCATGCACGGGTTTACACACAACCATGCACACATCATTCTTGCATGTAAAAATTTTGCATACCCCGCCCATGAGCCTTCCTAGCTATTGGCTCATGTATGCATTGCATGCCACGGTCATGCCCTTCCTCTAACATAATCATGCTCCCATACCAACTTGTAACACCCCAAAATTCACTATTTTTTAAAAAAAACGGAAGTAATTAAAATACTTAGTTTAAAACTCGTGAATTTTGGGGATGTTACCGCCACACTTATTACTAAACTGGTTCTCTCCGACCGTTTCAATACCAAGTGTTAAGGCTAAAAAGAGATTACTATTAAACTCAAAAAATGAATTAAAAGATTATGACAAAGAAATCAGAGCGCACATGAAGAATTATAATTCATTTAGAAAGAGAAATAAACTTACAACCGATAAAATAATCATTTGAAATACTCAATACAAGGTAATAGATCCAAATGGATAAATCTGATACAAAGGAACTAATAAAAAGGAAATACATAGCATAAAAATATGGTCACAACTCTCGAACCTTGAGATAAAACAAGATCAACCCATAGCCCTGACTGATGTCTCGCCCACCTGCACAAAGTCAGAAAGGGCCTTCTGCTCATGGGAATGAGTAGCACTCATGAAACGGGTGGTCAGTATGCTACGTATTGAGTAAGGTAACCGAGTACTAAGGCCGACACATAACACATCAAATCATGTAGGATAATGATCAACATACATTTACAAACCCACACATGTTATATATAGAAGCATATAATGAAATCCATAGCCAATAATCAACAAGCCTACACATAAGGCCCAAAAGGTCCAGATTAATTATTTAATCTTTCTTTCATCGCAAGCCGATACATACCATGCCTTTTATCAAATTCGTACGAGTACAGGAACACCCCACTATTATAAATGGTGGGCTGGTCACAAATAGAGCATCATGCCCTAACCACTATTATTGTCGGTGGATCGGTCACATATAGGGTAAAACCCTAACCACTATTCCTGACTGGTGGATCGGTCTGGTTCCTGCTCGCATGGTGTTTCACTGTAAGTTATTAATGTCTTTTAAGAGCTTTAACAATTCCAGTTTGTGTTTATTGAGCTCGAGTCACCCCATTATTATTGCTGGTGGGCCGGTCACATATAGAACCTCATGTCCTAACCACTATTATAACCGATGGATCGGTCGCACATAGGGTAAAACCCTAACCAATATTCCTAACCAGTGGATCGGTCTGGACCCAGCTCAATAATCTTCCAATTTAAGGGATTAGTGTCTTAAATATTTTATTCAAAAACATTTTCCATTCACAAACATTTGCACAGACATGCGTGACTAACTCCATGCAACCCTAGTTCCCATGTAAACCCTAACTCCACGTAAACCACACTTCCATGCAAACCCTAGCTCCCAAGAAAACCCTAACTCCAAGTAAAACACACTTCCATGCAAACCCTAGCTCCCATACAAACCCTAGCTCCACGTAAAACACACTTCCATGCAAACCCTAATCCATATACAAACCCTAGCTTCACGTAAAACACACTTCCATGCAAACCCTAGCACCACGTAGACATGCTTCCATACAAACCATAACACCATACCATTTCATGTAAAACTCTAACCCATACCATTTCATGCAAAACCCTAACACCATGCCCTTTCATGCTAAACCCTAACACCATGCCATTTCATGCAAAACCCTAACTCCACATTGTTGCACTTCCCACCATTATTTCACAACCCTAAAATGCATGTCTTAAGGCCACATCATATAATAATGGTATCATAAATATACACATACTTCTCATGCCACAATTTATTCATACCAACATACTTCAACTCCACTTTATACCACATACGAAATAATTAATAATGATAAACATAGCATACATGGCATATGAAGCACATAATGCATATAAACACACAAATGACCTTAGTAACACCCTTACCTAAAACGACACCGGTCTTGGAGCACGCTCATACGCCTCCTTAGGGCTTTGACTAATTTTACCTATTATGAGGGAAAAGCTAAAATTAGACTCCCTCCTAAAAATATTATTATTCAGTAACTTATCCTAATATCTGGTTTTTAATTAAAATAATATTATAATATAATTGATTATACAAAATACTACTAACCTACTAATAAAATACTATTGTAGTTTAAATGAAAGGTGGTATAAGGGTTTCTACCCTTCACCCAAAATGATATTGGTAAAGATAATAATAATAATGATGATAATATTACTAAAATAAAATATTATTAATAGTACTAACATTAGTAAAATAATAATAATAATAATAATAATAATAATAATAATAATAATATCAATCTTAAAATCATAAAGCAGGCTTTCGAAACCACCTCATTTAATAATAATACTATTCAATAATGGTAATAATGATATTAATACCATATATATACTTATAATATAAAAGTTAATAAAGATAATAATAATAATAATATGATTAATAATAATGTTAAAAATGATAATAATAGTAATAAAAAGCAAGGGTGCGAGACCTAATTAAAATTTTAGGTTTCTACCCCTCCTGAAATAATTACAATATTAAATAAATAATTATATTAATATTAATATTATTATTAATAATAATAGTAAACATGTAATAATTCCATTAAATAACCAAAATTTGAGAATAATAATTTATCTAACTCAAGAATACTCCCAAACCTGTCAACAAAATTTAGCAATTAGGACATAATTGATAACCACAATAATCATAATTATAATAATAATAATTAAAATTGAATTAACATTAAAAATTAGGATATAAGTAGAATAATTTTCAATAAATCGAAGGAAAGTGTTGAAAAGGTTTAGGGTTTTACCTTGAGTTGGCGGGGATGGGTGGCACCAGCGGTGGTGCCGGGAAAAGTGATCTAAGAGGGGGGGAAAATGAAGAAAAAGAGGGAAGGGGGAGGAGAAAAATAAAATAAGTTTATGGGTCGGTGGAGGAAAATTATCAGGAGATTTTGAGTGGTTCAGAGGGTGGTAGAAGCAGCAGATGTGGTGGTGGGCGGTGGTTTACAGGTTTTGGGGTTAAAAATTTTGAGAGAGGAGTAGAGGACTTTACATGGCTGTGGTAGTCTGTGCGAGGAGAATCGAAGGATGTGGATGGTTTAGTTAGTAAGATGGTGTTGCAGGGAATAGTTTGGGAGCTAGAGACGGTGGTGATGTTGTCTAACGGCGAAGGAAGGTGAGTCTAAAGTGGCGGTGGCGGACATATTTAAACTTAGGGTTTCGGGGGAAAAAAGCTCGATTGCAGGCCAAACGAGGGGTATTTATAGTGGTGGAGGGTAGGCTCAAGTTTTGGAGGTTACTAGGAGGTCAAAGCCGGTGAGAAATGGGATGGTTATGGTGTTGATCGGCCGACACAAATTTCAAAATTTGCCCAACCTTCACGAGGGAATTTTGGGGCAAACGTGGGGAAGAAAAGGAGAGTGGGGCAATTCAAATTGAAGTGTACGTCAAGGGGAAGAGAATGGGTGGGAGAAATGCTGGTCACGACACGTGTGGCTGGTGATGCCATTTTTGGGGGAGGTGGAAGGTTGCAGTTATGGCATCGGGAAGAAGAAGGAAGGAGGAGGAAGAAAGGTGGCTAGGTCGGTGGTTCGAGGAAAAAGAAAAGAAAGGAAAGGGAGGAAACCAGGCGGTTTGGCGTGGGGTTAAGTGAATTAAGTCAAACAACGCATTGCGATGGTTAAAACAAATAAAACACAGCACTGGGACGGAAATGAGAAGGTGAGAAACGGAGCGGGTTGGGCTGGGCAAAGGAAAGGAAAATAAGGATTCGGCCGCGGGGAGGCAAGCCCAATTGGGGGAGGGAAAAAAGAAAAAGGAAGAAGAGGAAGAAAAAGAAAGAAAAAGAAAGGAAAAAGGAAAAAGGAGAAGAGAAAATAGGAAGGTTGGGTTAAATTAATTAATTAAAATATTTGGGATATTTAAAAATAATAATATTTAAATAAAATAATATTTAAATTCTTTTTTAGGCTAAATTAGGATTTTTAAATTTCCATTTTAAATTAGTAAATCACTCTAATTTTAATCAATTAAATTATTTATAACATTAACATTAATTTAAAACAATTTTCTCTTTCTTAATTTAAATAAAATAATTTATTGAAATAAATTTCCAAATTAAAATATTTAATTATTTAATATACCCAAATTTCCTCTAATTAACATATTTATAAAATTTCTTATTAATTTACCCTAATAAAATTTCTTTTATTTTAGTAAAAATAATTTACTTAATTAATTTTCATAATAAAATCTTATTTAATAATAAATAATAAAGTTAGAATTTTTGGGGTATTTCATAGGCACACTTGTGAACCACTCAAACACCACCTTAGCACCACCGTAACATCCACCACACTTCCACGAACCCAAGCTTTCCACTTATTTCGGTTATTTCCATTTACAACTCCTTTACCTTAACTTAACTTTTCCCTAGATTCTTATTCTTAAGTTATAATTATGAAATATTCTTATTTTTGTGGGTAATCTTTTGGTCATCTAGAAGGAGGGAGTTTAGGATTTCATGCTTAGAGCCTGGTGTTCATGTTGGTAAGGATATATGTCATAGTTAGGCGTGTATGTATAACATGTGTGGTAAGTATATCATGTTTGTAATGTTATGTGGATACTATTGATTATGAGCATGCTATATTATGATGTCTTGAAAGAGAGGAAGATGTAAAAGTATTTATTTGGGGTATAATATTGATACATGGTATTTATGTATATACTATGGATTTGCATATCTCATATAAATATCAAGGATTGATAAGTATTGATATTAGAATTCATGAGGCCTTTGAGAAATGTGATTATCGTGAGGAAATTATAGTCATTTGATGGTAATATGTGAAATAATCTTGGCTTGAAAGTTTCAAGGATGTTATCTAATATTTCATAAGTAATGTGATTAAATGATTGGATTGAGAAAAATAGAAGTTACCTACTATTATGTTTTGAGGTTTTGATAAAAAAAAGAGGTATTTTGGTCCATCAAGGTTAAATTTAGAATTTTGGTGATTTTTGGAAGGGGAATAGATCAAAATAAGATAATAATTATACTTAGAATATTATGGTCATATTACTTGAGACTGGCTTGATAATTTTTTGGTTGTATTTACGTGTTAATCAATTTTATAACATGCATATGTGTATGATTCTTGTAATATGACATCATATAATAACCACTGAATAAGATACTAACCATTTAAAGTGAAATATCACATGCGTTGGGCAGAGGTGCTTGTATTAAGCCATTCTATCAGACGATAATAGTGGCTCAAGTGTATTTTTTCCTGAGAGGTGTATTAATTTGTGCCACTAAATTAATAATAGTGGGACCCTATATTCAACATGAATGAGAATATGATTCAGAGATAAGTAATAATTGATAATACATTAATCATTTAAAGTGGAAGATTATGTGGGTCAGGACCGAGGTGTTGTGTCAACTTCAACAGATGATAATGGTAGCTAGGGTGTGTTTTCCTTAAGAGGTGCTCCAGACCATTTCATCGGTTTAAAAATAGTGGCTTAGGTGTATCTTGCTTTGAGAGGTGTTGGGTCCATTCCACCATACGATAATAGTGACTCTGATGTGTTGTCCTTGAGAGGTGGTTCAAAATGTTCCACCAATTTAAGACTACCAGAGTCCTTGAACTCAATGTAAATGAAATAATGGATCATGCTATATCTAATAATGAAACCTAAATCTTTAATTACCTTGTATTGTTTTATGTTTCTTACATATATGCTTATTTTCTTTATACTTCCCTTAATCAAATGTATGACCACCTTACTCAGTGTGTAATGTAATGGTTATCCTTTTCATAGGTGTTACTCATTTCCATGAACAAACGACCTAGATGTTTATGTGCAAGTTGATGAGGACCTGCCGGATGATTTTATAACTTATGATGTTTTGTATGGGGTGAAATGGTTTTTTGTATTAGGGTTTTTGTATGTATAGTTATATCATGTTATCCGGATGATAGTTTACCTAAATACCTTTTTAGACTCTTAGATCCATGGTATTTCTTTATCTATATTTTGGATATTGTAATCGGGGTTAATCTCCAACTCGTATTCGCATTTTTAAAGTTCCTCTCATTTCATATTTATCATGTTTTACATTATAACTATTTTTCCTTGTGATTGACATAAGGATGGTTTCGTAAGCCAGATTTTTATTAATTGTGGTGGTAATACCCAACTATTTTGGTAATATGCTTCTACTATAAAATAAAAAAAATTCAGTAGTAAAATTTAGGGTGTTACAAATTATGCCAATTAAAAGCTTCATCTTTAGACTGGACATTTAATCCAACCAATTCTAAATTATCAACCTCTTTTATAAGAATTACAATTTTAATAGGACAAACACTACATAAGATTTTAGACCCCCATATTATAACAAGTGTGTACAAGTTTAACTAGGGATACCAACATGGTAAGGTGGGGAGAAGGACCCCATCATCCATAAAATCAATATTAATCTCTAAACCTACCTTGATTTCCTTTTTTATCACCAGGGAACTCTTACCTCAATCCCCATGGAGGGTCGATCACCATACCTAGCCTAATTCCTATCTAAAATGCCCATCCCCAAACCTTATCTCTTAACCATAACAATGGAGTGTTATTTTTCACCAAAATTTTAGACATTGAATGCTAGTAATGAAGTTTAATATATAAAATCTATATATTTGAAATGTATCTGATATTAGACATAGAGCTCATTACATTATTGTCTAAAATCAAAAATTAAATGATGAAAAGGTGTGCTCTATAAGTCTTCCATATTATAATTCACATAAGAGGCAAGCTAATGAATTCATCAAACATGTTACAAGATGTATGGTTGAAGAATTAAATTAAAAAGAATGCATATGGGCCTAATTATATTAAAAGGGGATAATGAGGTCATCATGAGAAGTTTAATGAAGGCCATATGCGTAACATCCCAAAATTTAGTACTGATTTTTTTTTTGTATAAGAAATCATAATAAAATATTGGGTGTTATGTCACATCAAATATGGAAAATATATTCCCTATACTTATTCTATAATAGATGTAAGACTAAAAAGTAACTCATACCTAGAGATCTAGTGTGGGAAGTATTTGATTATATGATAATACAAGATTAGGAAACAATAAGATAATAGAATATATTCAATAGAAAATAGATGACTAAAAGTCTAGAAAATGATAAGTATCCAGATAACCAAACACTTTTGCCAATCCAAATACACATGCACCGCAAGCAATCATATCAAGGCATTAAATAAGCATATACCTACAAAAAAGGTGGTATTTGCTTGTGGGAATGAGTAAAACCCATAAAAATAATGGTTACTATATGTTTTTTGAGTAAGGTAACAATACACATCAATAGTAAAGTGCATTCATAACACATACACAACATACAATCAAGTAGATATTATACATGAGTGTGGGATCATAATACGAGATAACTCAAGGGAAAATAGTCTAGGGTGCCTTATTAAGTGATCACCCATTTCCAATTACTTAGTTACTTGATTTTAGGGACCTCACGATTCATAAGTGGTAGAATGATATCAATATAATGACCCTTTTAGGGTAAAACACACAAGACCCACTATTAATAGTTAGTAGGACATAATCATGACCCTTTTAAGGCAACACACTTCTGAAAATTACTATCAATATCCTTTTGATTGATAAAAAGTATAAAACCACTACTATGTCATAACACTCCTGACCACTATTATCGTCTAGTAGAATAAACTAGGAAAACAATTTCGACTCAATGATCTTCCACTTTTTTATTAATGTCTTACCAAATAGATAATTGCTTATCATAAATACATAAAATACCAAGTATTTTCAAATTCATTCCAACAATTATATTTATTTAGAATAATTATAAATGCATTATGGTTAATTAAATCAAACATTTTATAATTACATGAAGTAAATATAAAACATAAGGAAAGGCAACAAGCACCAAAAGAAACCTTAATCCACCCTCAAATATTAACTTCATAAAATAAAATAAAAAACTCACCGACTCATGAAAATTGACACAATACTCCACTATAAAATTCTTGATAACATATCCAAAAATTAGGAATAAACGCTAATATTTTTTTTATACTCTTATGGTTTCTAATCCTACTTTAAGCCATTATCAAAAAGGATTAACACTTGCAATACTTATAATTAACACAAAATACTCTTAAAATATTCAACCCTAAATAACACTTACATAACCTAAATTCCCCATATTTAAACCTAAATGTCCATTATACCCCTACTTTCCCAAACACCTTAAAAATCTTACTATCATAACTTGATCCAAACCCAACCAAATCCTATCATATTATATATTATATTTAATTTAAAAACCTTAAGAATTACAATGAAATACTTATTTCCCCATAAAAATCATAAATTAACTCCAAATCCGTTAAGGTTGAGAACACCCAAACTCACAAAAGCTCCATGTGTTTTAAATATTACCAAAATTCTAACCTCCACATATTTCACATCCATAATGTAATTAATCATATTTGAATCTAATCAACTAAAAACTTATTAGAGTGAAAATTTACACCATCATGCTTGGGATTTAACAAATCTTGGAAAAATATATGATTATCAATAGAACATAAAATCACAATTATACAAAAATCATATTTCCATAATGAGATACAAGAACATAAATTAAGTAACACCAAACATGATATTTAGCAGTGGAAACAAGCTAACATGATATTTACACAAAGAACATAGATCCAAAAAAGGATATAGTCTAAATATGTATATCCTTTCCCAATATAACTCCAATCTTTAAGTAAGTAATTTAAATAACCTCTTCCACACTTATAGGATAACCCAAGGCTAGGACAAGAAGAGGATATGATAAAGGTTGCATGTATAATGACTAAAGGATATGGATATTTGGGAGGTTAGTTGAGTGAAGAAGGAACATTGCTAAGTGTCATTTCCATGAGACTTTAACACGGATGTGGTATCTCAATGTGAAGCTGCAACACTCCCAAGACTGATAATGTGAGGATGCAACATTGCAAGGGGAGTTTGGCATGAGTTATACACACAAGGTATGGGGTATCAAGTGAGTTGTTGGCATAATTTAGGGTGTATAATGTCATCCATTAATATAGGTTATGGTGGTGCAATGTAAGGCTCCAACATTGGTGGTGGTGGTGTAATATGAAATACAATTGTAAAGAGAAAACCATGATGTTGGTTGTGTATGGTGATCAAGGGTAAGGCTAAGAAACATTCGATGGAGCACAAAAAAAATGGAAATGTAGAAATAGGAGGAAGAAGAATAACATCGACATTGAAGGAAAAAGAAGCTCAGGATAAAGGAATAGGAGAGCATGGATTGGGGTTGGAAGAAAAATGATAGAAAAGGGAGAGAGGGAAGGAATATATATGAGCATATAATTATTATGTGAAGAGGACAAAATGTGAGGGGGTGATTGGGGTTGATTTGATGTAACAAGGGTCAGGGAATATAGAGGTTGGCAAGAATAAGAAGGCACGAGTGAGGTTGAGTGCTCTTCACTTGAATGGGGAGTGGTGAAGTGAGAGGTTGGGGTTGAGTGTGTAGTTAGGTATGATTAGGATTTAGTTTTGGTAACCAAAGTATGAAAACCATTTGGCATAGAAGAGGTTAAGATAAGATGATTAAACTTAGATTAAGGGTTAGATAAGGATTAAAGATTGAACACATCATTAGCATGGGGATTATGGTATATTAATTCCTAATAAGTCATTATTAGATTTTTTAATATTTAAGTATCATATTAGTAGATTAGGGTTTGTTAGATATATTTCTATCTTGTTAGAGCATGATTTATCTTTTATGTGTGCTATGAGTGTGGCGTGATTTAGTTTAGATTTTTTTTGGGTTTAGATTTTATATTATTTTATGTGTGGGGGAATTCAGCTAATTATTGTATTTTAACCTTTGTAAATAATGTTATTTTTTGCATAGTTGATCGCGAATTGAAAGTTAAATCTTCAAATTGAAGCTTGTGTGAGTTCTCTACGTTTTTATCAATTACGTGTGAGTGACAAATTTAAAAACATTATATATATATATATATTATATGTGGGATAATATTGAGTTATATCCCAAATTTATATAATAAAATCATCATATCCACAATTCCATCATACATCCATAACCATTAACATTTATCATATAATAACAACTTTTATTACCTTCCACCTTTGAAACCCTAACCCTAACCCTAGCCTATCAACGTCCATTAATCCCACCATTCACTATAGTTTTCATCCTATAAATAATTCTTTAATAACTTCATTAAACCTCTAAATAACCTCATCCAATTTTCCATAACCATCCATACTCAAAACCAACCCTAAAACCCTAAACCAACTTGCATTTTATCATTGTTCTTTCACCTAATGTTGGTTTGATTTCTATTTTCTTATTCTCAATTGATTTATTTTGTGCATTTTCTTATTCCATGCATCAAATTGGTATTAAATATTTGTATCTACCCACCATAACGCGTTCCACCAAGGAGGTCACACAAAGTTGAAGTTTTTCATTCACATTCATCAAATTCTTCCAAGAATCTATTAAGAACTCATCAACATTCAACCAAGAAGCCACTAATTTTGATTATATATCTTGATCATGAAGTGAAGAGGAAGGATCATTTGTTGTCAAAAAACCCCATTTGACATAATGCACACAGAACTATGGAGAAATAAGACAATTTTAAAGTTTTGATGAATTAATTTCAGCAACTCACCTCTCAAATTGTGAAACAAAATGAGACTCATCAAGCCACTCAAGCCCAATTGTCTAAGGCAAAAAAGGATTTATCAATTAATGAAGAAGCATTTAGGGATATAATAGTAGAAATGATTCATCATAAACCCTAAGGAAGAGGTCATCATATGCCACCACCAAAACATAATTGATTGGATATTAATGAATAAAATAGTGTGGGGAACAATTATAGAGGTGGATCGGTTCCTAGAAGATCATTTGATGATGAAGAGAAAGGATTATGCTTTAATATTCCTAATTTTGATGAAAATATGGATCTAGAATCTTATCTGGATTGGAAAAAAGTTATGGTAGCAAATTTTGATTACAGGGAATTAGATGATGAGAAGATATGTCAAGTAGTTGTTTTGAAGCTTAATAAATTTGCTAAGACTTGGTACTAAAATTTGAAGAGGGCGAGTAGGGAAGGGAAGGAGAATATTAGATTGTAAGAGATATTAAAGAAGTATCTCAAGAGAACTTTTGTGCCAAGGGATTTTGAATAAGAGAATTATATTAAGATAACTACACTTAGGCAAGGTTCTCTTGGAGTTGATGAGCATTTTAGGGAGTTTGAAAGAATACCATTGGTTTGTGATGTGCAAGAGAGGAAAGAGCAAATGTCTTCTATATTATTTGGAGGAATCAATTTGAATATAAAGGATAAAGTGGAGTTTTGCATGTATGATGCTATTGAGCATTTGGTTAAGCTAGCTATCAAGGTCGAGAAGCACAACAAATATAGTAAGATGAGTACCAAACTAAGTGAATCCACTTTTGAGGATCCTTATAGAGATGATGAAATTGATGAGAAGAAATAAGGAGAATAATTAATGGTTAAAGGGAATAATAAGTTGGTAGAAAAGGTTGGAAGATAATGCTTTAAGTGTATATGCTATATGCACTATGCTTGATATTTCTTAAATTAAAAGGCTTTAACTTTGATGGAGATCGCGAGCATGGATCCTTGTGAGGAAATTGATGAAGAGGAAGAGGAGACCATAAGTGATGATGTAGAGAGTGTTTATGGAGAATAATTTCAAGAGTGCATTGTTTTACAAAGAATCCTACAAGTGAAACAAGAGGATTAAAGTCATCAACGTGACAAGATTTTTAAGACCAAATGTAAATTTGGTGATAACATATGCAAGGTAATAACTAATAGTGGATCTTAAAATAATGTATCCAGTGAATACATGGTGAATACTCTGCAATTTTCCACTATAAATCATCCTAAGCCTTACACGCTTCAATGAATTTGAAAGGATAAAGGAGTGAAGGTAAAGAAGCAAGTGCTTGTGTCATTCAAGATTGGTAATTATGTGGAGGACGTGCTATGTGATGTGTAAATAATGAATGTATGCCATATGCTACTTGGAAGACCATGTCAATTCAATATACATGTTACTCATGATGGCATCCTTAATGAGTACATGGTTTGCAAGGATCATAAGATGTGCAAGTTGAAGCCATTATATAAAGATGCACCTAAGGAAGGAGGATCTTATACTTCGATTACCAAAGAGATTCAATAAGAAAAATATATAAATGCTTTTTAGAGAATTGGGAATGTATTTATAATGATACTACTAAAGAATATGATACTCAAGAAGATTTCAAAGAGCTTCATGACCAAGCATGGAAATTTAAGGGCAAATTCTTCTAAAAAATGGGAGAGTTACGTAGAGGTATGTCCTACAAGTTTTCCAAATTCTCCTGCACATGGTTCATAAGCTAATGGTATCATAAAACCCATTATAATAGGGTTAGTTGAAAAACCTAATAAAAAGAATGCATATGAGCCTAGTTGGATTAAAAGGGGACAATGTGATCATTAGAATGGGGAGGAATGTTATATTTATTCCTAAGTATTCATTATTATATTTTTACTTAATATTATAGTGGCTTATTAAAAGATTAGGGTTTTCTAGATATAGTTTTATATTGTTAGAGTGTGATTTATCTTTTAAGTGTGCTATGAGTGGCATGATTTAGTATAGATTTAATGTGGATTTTCTTTTTAGTTTTTAACTTATCTTATGTGTGGAAGTTTTAACTTAATTATGATATTTAAGCTTATGTAAATCACATTAGTTTTGCATAAGTGAATGAGAATTAAAAGTTGAATTTTCAAATTGAATCCTAAGTGAATTCTTCTCTAATTTTGTCGATTATATGTGAGTAACTAGTTTAGAAACCCTTTATATTTTTTTGTATGGGCTAATATATAGTTTTATCCCAAAATTATACAATCAAATCTGTCACCATAGCCATACTACTACTATACATTCACAACCATCATCATTTATAAGATATAATAACATTTTTTTACCATCCACTACCTTGGAAACTCTAACCTTAACCCTATCCTATCAATGTCCATTAATCCCACTATTAAGCCATGATGTTCACCCTCTAATTAATTCTCCAATCACATAATTAAACCCTTAATTAACCATCCCAATCATCATAACTATCCATAGTAAAAATCGATTGCGGAACCTCAAAACTCTAACCCTAACTCATGTATCATTATTCTTTCAAGTATTATTGGTTCAATTGCTATTGTCTTGTTTTCAATTGATTTATTTTGGGTATTTGTGCTTCTTCTATGCTTCATCATAGGAAAATAAAAAAGAAATAAGTAAATTTTAAAATAGAAAATAAATGTACTTGTGTTAAAGCTAATGAATGGAGGAAGCTCATTTGGTTGATATTGAAGCTAAGAAATGAAGGGTTGAAAGGTGAAACCCATGAACAAGCATACTCAAGAGTCCAAACAACAAAGCAATGAATTGAACAAAGAAGGTAGAGTTGTAGAGGTGGATTGAGGAATCGAAGATGGAATCACTAGTGTTGTGCTGCACTACGGCTAGAACAACATGCTTCACTTATGTTGAGACCAAGTTGGTGGCCGAAGTTGGGTTTTGCCAAAGATAAAGGGTGTTGAGACATGAGCGACATAGACCAAAAGAGAATAGGAAAAATGAGGATTGTTATGTCTCGCGGTTAGATTTTAGGAGTGAAATAAATATACAATATTAATTATATATATGTAATTCGAGGTTGGTTCAAAATAATAACCTCAAATCCTTTAGAAAAACTACCCAAGAAAGTTCCCAAGCTCAAACCCCCAAACCCTCCTTGAATACCAATCCAGCGGACGTCCTTAACTTCAATGCATATTAGAGGATGTTTATAGCAGAAAACATTCATATTAAGGATAATTTAAAATAATAAAATAAAATAGGATACTTTTTACATTGAAAAACAAAAATTGATATTTACTTTTTTTTGTTGCTAAAACCACATTGAATATGAATAGGAGGTAATATATTATTGTGATATAGTATTATTTATTAAAATTATTAGAGGGCTTGTCTCAGCCAAATCTGCCGGATCCACCCGAAACAATTGTTAGCCAATTGTAAATGAACGAGTACGCCGCCAAACAACATGGGCACCAAGAGTAGTTGAGAAATCACACAGATTTTAACCAGTACCCGAGAAGATCACAAATTACATCGGATCATTGTTTCTTGACTTTCATCTCCATTATAAGCTTGACCGAGTGCAAAATACGAAAATAATCATAGAAAAGTGCGGACTCTTTGCCTTCAAGACCATCCCTACTAACTCTATTGCCACCAGCGAGATTATTGCAGGGGCTTCCCCCAACAACCAAGTCAAATCCACCGAAGGCATCGATCAACTCCTCCAATCGATCTTCGGTTAATTGTTGCACGTCGGGAAGGTCTATTAAAGTTCCCTTCTGGTTCGTCTGCTCCCACCAGCTTCTTACAATATTTCGGTTAACTTCGGAAATTTCAACGGAGACTACAACTTTCAGCCGGACACCGAGCCGATGGAGAGCAACTTCAGCTCCTCCAATCCCAGAAAAGAGAGAGAGGAGGTTGAGACCATCAGGAAACATTCCTTTCAAGACAGAGAGATGATAGGCAACAGTATCAACCTGAAAGAAAAAGAACATGTTGATATATGAATTTGATTGAAAATGGTAGGAAAATATTTAGCAAAGTAATGTAATTAATGAATCAAACAGCATTGCTTAGAAGAATGCAGAATCACGATATTCAGGAACCCCAGAATCCAAACATGCAATGTAGAACAAACATCTTGATACAATACAGGCAAACCAGAACTCATTGCAGCAAAACATTCTCAAAGCAATTAGCGGCTAACTTATTTGTCTTCGAGAAAAGTTCAACAAAAGCACAAAGTCAGTTGTTTAACCCAGCAAGCATCCTCATGATCTCCACTCGTATGATAGGGAACTATCAGCTTCAAATGCCATGTATCACCCCAACATTCCAGGACGGTAGGATCTAATATCTGATGCTAAGTCCAGATGAACTGAAAGCCTCCTACTCAAACACATATCCCTATAAACCACTCCCCCCCCACCCCATCCAACAGAACAATACAATAAAATGATGAATTGACACACACCACTGACACCCAAGAAAAGGGAAAATCTCAAGGACCCTGGGCCATGGTGCAGTTGACAAAAGACGGACTTCTGAAATGCATGAGAACTTGGTCTTGCTAGAGTGTCACAAGAACAATTCATGGCGATTGCATCCTCCGCGATTCGTCTCCCTCATGAGAAGCCCAGGTAGGGGTGGTGCGGGCACCCATGACGGACATCATCCAAATAAGAAAGAAAATCTTGAGGTAGATCCAAACTGTTGTCCAACTATTTAATCTCACTCCACATTCAAAAGTTCTTTCGTAAAACACAACAATCTCCATTTCCATTCATCCATAAAAAGAAATCAAGCCCACGCCTGAAAACATGTTGAGATTTTGAAATATCTGCATTGCACTGCAGGATTTTTTTTTGTTTACCTTGACATGATAATGAGAGCACTACTACCACTTCCAAAGCTACCAATTCCAAAATCATAAACTCCATGCAAAAGATTAGAGCATGAGAAACCATACAACTAAAATATATTACACTTTCTGTAAAGCTCTACTTCACAAATATTTTTGCCCAGCAACCAATGGGAAGTTTCTCAATCATATCAAAACTGCTAAAGTGTTGAATTATAGAGCGGACATTTCTAACTGTTTCCTATATTGCCACAAATTTATTTCAAAGGATCTATGCATCCAAACGTAAGAAACTTGTTCTCCATTCTCCAAGTCTGAGGCTTACTTTGGTTACTCAGATTATTCACATCATATTGTTCAGCTAGATCAAGGTTCCCTTGGGTATGTCAGATTATTCTCATCATATTGTTCTACAAGATCAATCAATCATCTCATGGACCCATGACTTTTTCCCAAAACACCCTTCCCTTTTACTACAATTTTTACATCTATATTTAGTGACTATTTATTGGTAATCAAATAATTATTTATATAATTATCTATCATTTAAATAATTGCTCAATTTATGTACAAAAATGTTACAAAATTATTGAACACAAGACAATTCATTATTTAAAAAATATAACTGTTAAATGAAAAAATCCTTGTTTGCTAATGAACAATTGCATAGTTATAGACAACAATTTTTAAATTATTAATACTTACCTTCAAAATAAATAATTACAATTTTTTTAAATAACTGATTGTTTAGGCACCTAAAAATACTGAAAAGGATTTAAAGTGGCAAAGGTTTGCCACATTTTATTCAAACTAAAAATATTCACTTTTTACAAATGAATTAAATAAATTAAATAAGAACTTGAAATAGCTTTTTAATTCAATACAATATCTGGTATCTTAGATTCTTAATAATTAAACATATATTAAATGACTTATTTTAATTTGAAATGAAGGAATGTAGAAGGCAGGACCAGAAGTTTGATAAAGCGAAAGAACAAGAAATCTTTATTAGCCATGTAAAGATGAAAGAAAACAAAAGGAGTATTTTACCGCAAACTTCAGAAAGAAGTGAAAGCATAATCCAGGTAACATCTAGGATACTCCGAAACAATAGAATAGAAGTGAACAACAGAAATTGGAATAACGAATCACTGAACAAAGATGAAGACATCGAAAAAAGAAAAAGAAAAAACAGCAACCAATATATTAAGTATTTTGATTGACACGTGAAGTAGGTAAGGGTGGAACAAATAAATCACGAGCAATCCTCTTTCAATCAGTCTAATACTATGATTAGGTGCCTATATGGAGCTAATAAAACATACGTGGTTTGCTTGATTATTATTCATTCCATAATAAAGATTTTTAGCCTAAAAATGATGTGATCATATAATTAATTACTATTAGTATTATTTTACTTAAAATGGGCTATAAATCACCCAACTTTCACACATTTTGATTGCAAAATCAGGATATAAAAACTGCCAACATCACCAACGCCAACATTCAACTCCACATCAGGTACCAAACAATAATAAAATTATCACAAGAAAACAACACTAGAAAATGAAAAACACAGTGAAAAGGAAATGAAGTATTCTAGATCGCTGAGTTATTTTTTTACCACATAAATTGATCTAAATCACAGACGTCATAACATCTACAAGTGGCTATCGCAAGATTGGCACCCATTGCTTGTCATATCAGCAACAAAGATATATAAGAAAAAATGAAAAATGTTTAATTCAAAAGAATATGGAGGGAAATTGCTTTTCTCCTTAACCTTAGAATCATTTCATCATTTTCAGTACATTGTACCAACATACTAAAGCATTGCTCAAATTGACTAATCACTGTGCCAAGGATTTTAGAATCTTAATTCCAAGCAATTGCAGTTGTTCAGTTCTGAAACAGAAAAGGCAAAATAAACACTGACCTGAAATGAGTTCCCAAGTGACTTGAATCTATCAGTCCTACTTATTCCACCGCCTCTAGTGTGGTTCTTGGGAAACCCCAAAAGCATTTCCACTTCATCAGGCTCAAGAGGTGCAGCTTTGTTTCTTCCAACCCACACGAGATTCCATTTGCGGCATTGTTCAAGCACAAACTTTTGTACATGGAGAGGAGGATCTGCCTCCCACTCTTCAAGGGCTTTGCGAATCCTGTCAGTTAATTTTGCACTGGCAATAGAAGTCTGCAAGCAGTTTAACTTGGTCCGTTCATCCCATGAAGGCCACCACCTCCTGGTTAGGGGTAATGCTTCGTGTATAGTACGAGGAGGAAATGGAAGTAGAGGAAACCGTTTATCAATGGGAAGGTTATGGACATATCCTCTCTTTCTTGCAGCAGCACAAAAGTGTTTAGAATCCACAAACTCTGGTTCAACTTCATAAAGGAAGCGAGAGATAGTGTCCCAAACTCCTTTGGGAGCGAGGGCGACATTCTCATAATAGAAGTACGGAGGACCAATGGCAGCCTCTGGAAGTTTTCTATGGACAGCAGGGCAATGGCCAGTAGGTATGCCAAATCCTATCATTGGCTTTGGGAGACGAATTGATTCATCCTCAGTACTCAAGCTTCCCTGTCTTTTTACCCGGGATGATTCAAAATCCAGCCTTCTCTTCTTATGCTTACCATATAAGTGCTTCTGCAATATGAAGAGGCGCTTCCAGAAGTTGATCAAAGTGAACCAGCCATTTACAGTAAAGACTTCAATGATAGCATACAGCAATGACCAGATATGAGATCTTAGAGCAGTAGAAACATGCAGCAAGATGTTTGAGATCACCTTTTCGTTTGTAGGTGGATCAACATAAGCGAAATCAGCAGCTCTTGCCATCTGTGCAGCACATATATAATCTGCCAGCTCTTCAATGGAGGCTTCCGGTCCTGCAATACAAAAATAAATTCACATAACATAAGCTATACATAAACATAATGATAAGCTCATCTCCATGAAAGGCACATCCAGCTTACTTTTCATTCATAATTAGACAGAAAAGTATAACTATCATAGTTCATTCCAACATAAGACAGCATAAAGCAGGGAGAACATAGCAAAGGCAAAAAAGTTTCACATTCTGAAATATCTTCAGACACTCATACATAATAGTCTAAACTTTATACCACCAGATGTCAATAGCACATCAGATGGAGGTCATATAGTACTCTTGCTTCAACACGTGATGAAAACAATTTCAAAAGGAGCATCTGTGCAGAGCCCATGCTGTTTAATTAAGTCATAAATCATGAACAATGGGAGTGATTTATTGGAATGGTTTGGCCAAATGGACAGAAGAATCACCCACAGTTAAGTAAAACAGAAGATCAGAACTCAGAACAAATGTTCTGGAACATGTTCTTTTTCATTTCCTTTAACGTATTTATTTAGCACGATGTAGGTTTAAAAGCTAAAAATTTACAACATTTCTTAGAATTCAGAAAAATGAACAAATATTTGAAAAATTGCTAAAATGTAGAATATTGATGCGGCATTCAACAAAATTACATGAAAAGTGGTGATTTAGACTGATTCTAATCAGCATCAAGAAAAACATACTACTTCTTGCTATTGCTATGGCAACTTCTTCCGTGGGATAGCCCATGTCTTCCAAAAACGATACTCTCTGATCCTTGTCAGGCAGAGGTGTTGGTTTCATCTGCAACAAGAAAGGATGTGGTAAGGCAAAAGACTGGATAACCCACATGCCAACAATTAGGTACTTCATTTTAGCTAATTTGGAAAAATTAAAAATTCTGCATACTTTTTTGCAATTTACTATTAAGGGGTTTCATACAAATAAAAAAGGTTAAAGTCATGTCCAAAACATCAATATACATCACTTCATCTTATCTTTGGTTTGTCATCCTTAATTCAGCATATTTTTCCCAAACAGAGCTTAGGAATGCACTAACAGTCACGATCAAGCCACTCAGGAAAGATATAATCGCAAGACTCCAGTGTGCAGACACAAAATCTAGTCATCCAAAGGTGGGGCTTAAAAAAAGAAAGTTATCAGGCAAAAAACTTTCTGTGCAAGTGCAACAGAAGGTACAAAGCAAGAAATTTCACCTCAATTCCAGAACAGCTATCTGGATCTGATAAATCTTCCAGCAGGTTCTCCTGATAATCAGAGGACCCAGCACCAGAGTCAGCATCAATCTGCAGATCAGAATCATCATCTTGCTCTATCATAGGAGGGGTTTCGGTACTGTTCTCTCTTTGTGAAAACCTCTCCAGGACCTACAAAGTACAATGCTAATATGAGGCTAACACACACAAGGACTGGAGAAAAAAAAAACAATAATTACAACACAAAATCAAACCATCATCCACAACTACGTAATGGAAACAAAATAATTTGTATGACGCTTTTTCAACTTTTGGAAAGTCGATGAGGTATAATCAACAAGAAATATATATATATATATTGCACAATTACAGAGTGAAATCACTGGCTCAAATAAGGGCAACACAATGTTATCAAACAAGTTGATAATTTTTTATCCTCCTTGGTGACAAGGATCTGCTCAAGACAAGAATTCACACGCATTTGAATATGTTTCCTTAGTAGATGATAATGAGTTTCAGTCTTTCCCATCAATGATTGTGAATATTTCTTGATGATCATGTACTTTGCCCATAGAATCAGTATGATTCACCCCCACACAAAAAAGAAGGAAAAATGAAGATGAGGGAAGCTGCCAAAGAACAGGCATTCCTTTCTTGATGCTCCTAATACATGCTATTCTACCATACATACCAAAAATTCAGTGGTTTCCATTTTTCCTAATCATGGATAGATGTGAATGTGTAACGTCATTGCACAAAAGTCATGTTTGACTAGCCCTTAAGTACAGCTGGCGGGGTAATGAAAGCGATTTATAATGTTCATTTTTCATTAATTAAAAAAAGGGCCAACTTAGAGATATGAGGCCTGGTTTGGTATGAATATGATTGTCACTATACAAGTAAAGGTTTTGATAATCATGCAAAATTGAATTTGTGGAAAAATTATCAGAGACAAGAGGGAAACAAAATGTACAGATAACATAGTGACTCACCCCATATGTAAGAAGAGTCTCCAATATAGACTCCGCATTCCCTTCCCCTGCATATTTCATGAGAAAAAACAACTTGTTTACCTACCAGCAAAGGAACATCTATCGAAAAATTAACAGAAAGAGATATACCATTTTCTTCAATAGCTTTGGCAACCAAGTTCCTAGAAAAGCCCATCGCTTCAAAATGACGAAAAAGATTTGTATTGGATGGATCGGCAGAAGTGCTTGCCTGTGAACAAGAAATAAGGATATCACACACACAAGACATCCTTGATTATTTTTCTTATGTTATGTCAGAAAGCAATCATAATTATTTCTTGCTGGACTTCATCTCCTTTCTATAATGTACAAAAGAGAAACTCATAAATCCCTTGCTAAACATGGACGTTTTAGGAATCTGAAACGTGATAGAAACCATGTCATGTATCACAAGAGGGGGGAAATGGAAAGGAGTGGCATGAAGCCAATGGGAACCTGCAGCAACTCCAGCTCTAATACTAAGGCAACATATAATTTTCTGGGGCTCCTCTCTTCCTTCCAAAACTGGTCTCTAGCCCTTGATAAACCCGCGATTGCATATACAGACACAGTAGCCCTTATTGTTTGGTGCTACAGCTCGAAATTGCAAGGATATACCAACATGAAACAGACCACAAGAAACTTACCTCACAAAAACGATGATGGTTCTCTACATCACCACCAGTCAAAGCTCGTGTAGCATCGAAAGTTGATCCATCAATCTCCTGCTCGTCGTCGGTATTCCAACTAAAGTTGTCGCTCCCATCATCAGAAGCGTTACCAGCCTAACAGTTTTGGGCCACAAAAAAAAAAGAATAATGATAAAGCCTTGTTGTAGAAGCACTTTTTCCCTCCATAATGACAATAGTTAAAAATTAAAGTAGTGGTGGTCGATAACGTAGAAAAAGCAAGCTCGGCAGAAGAGAATAAAGAGAGGGGGGTAAAAAGAGTGCATCCGAGAGCAGGAATCAGTTTGGAAAAAATACCATCTCTCTGAGCTGTAATTGGGTTCCAAATCAAGGACGACAAAGTCAGCGCTATGGACGGCCAAGGCAAAAACAGGCTGCTGCAAGAGAAATATTACAGCTTCGATTGAGAACTTGAAACTAAATACATCAATCTAGCACCATAGGAAAAGAAAAAAGAAATTGAAGACAAGAAACCCACAACTTATACAGAAAATGTAGTGAATTTGCTATCAGGGTTACAGAACAACAATTCTAATGAAATCCAGAAGATCGAATGATCGACGAATTCCACACAGACGACCAGGGAATCAGCAAAATAGCCACACTGGAGAATGAATGAGTTCAAACATGAGAAGTTAAACACCCATGCATCCCGGCAGATGCTGAATAAATAGAACAGTTCTAAACGCGCATGAAATTTGTGGTTCATATGTCCGGCGGATACCATCAATTAAGCCAGATTTATAACTTTAAGCAAACTGGGCTCAAAATAATAATAAATAAAAAAAATCAAAGCAATTGAAACCGCAAGAGGGTGGGGGGGGGGGGGGGGGGAACAAACACTCTAGCTTGGCCTTAACTACGGAACAACCCAACAACCTCCCCCCCCCCTTCCTAAAAAACGTCTTCAGCATGGAAAAATAAATAAGAAATCATATACCTATTAAATTAAATTCAAACATAAAAATTCAACCTCAATTTCAAAATTGACATTCTCCAACAATAACAAAAAACAACTACGCAGACACGGACAATTTGCATACACGGAATGTTTGCGAATCATGAACCCGATTACCGCAACAGAAATGAAGAAATTAGTCATTTCTTCAGTCGAATTACTAATCGGAACAAACAACTTACCCCAAAGAAATCGATTAGGTGACACTAATTGTCGAGTCAGAACTGAAAAGAAAAAAAAGCAGAAGAACCCAAAATGCACTTTGATTTGGGGACGAAAACAAAAGAAAGAGGTCAAATTCCGCAGTTTCAACTATCATAACCCTTCCCCACGCCGCCCAGCGAAGATAGATTAAACCTCAAAAGACGAATTTCAATTCAGGTTAGCCACAGTTGAGGTAAATGTTTGATCCCGGTGGGTTTATAGAAGCTAAAGGAGAAAAGACAAAGAAGGACAGCTCGTGAACAGAATCGGAGTCTATAAATTTTATGAGGACGAGGTGGAGGGTGGGAGGAAGGAAAGAAGTGATAGAATTATGTGATTTCTGATCAGAATCCATTACAATTCGAGGTCTGCTCTCAAAGACTACTAGTACTATTAACTGATCATATATGGTAAGTGATCGAGCAAAAATATGAAGAACAACACACGCCAAGCAAAAACTTTGATCATACGCGCTAATTTATAAAATAATAATTTACTTATTTTTTATTTCTGAAGTAATAAGACCCAGAGAAGTTATAGTGCAAGATTACATGGTGCCAGCCTTTAATTGGGATAACAAAAAAAGGAACTCATTTATGTGGGCGGATTCATATATTTATGTGGGTGTGGTCATTTATTGTTAGGATGAGCCGTGGTTTGCACGGGCGAGTACAAATTACTTAACAGTTTAGGAAGGTGGTAGTGTATTTACTTTTTATATTATATTATATTTTAATTATTTATTCTTTTGAATAAATAATTTTTATATTTATAGTGGTAGACAGCTAGAGTATTAATTGAATTAATTTCTAATATCAATAAAAAATAACACTAGCTATAATAAAATAAAAATAACTATAGTAAAATACAAAAATAATAATATTAAAATACAAATATATCAATAATATAATATAATATAATAATAGTAAAATATGAAAATAATTATGGTAAAATATAATATATCAGTTTTTTCAAAAAAATTCACAATGAGCATCAGTAAAATATAATAATAATAGGGATAAAATACAAACATAATAATGGTGAAGTATAGGTATAATGGTAATAAAACTAATTTTACCATAAAACATCACTACAAAACAACAATGGTAAGGCATAATTATATTCGAGCCGAAACATATGACTCTATTTTATATGATATAATTTTTAACATTAAAAGTATATCAAAATTTATCTCTAATTATAAAGAAAGTTCTCAGAAATATAATTGCATAATTTTATTATAATTTTAATTATCATAATTAGAGATAACTTAACTTAAACAAAAAGTAAATAAAAAATACGTGTCACTTAGATACATCATGAGCATACTATCTCTAATAACACCGTATATCAATTAATTACTCTACCTATGTCAAAAAAAATATTCTAGCCACATTTTTTTAATAAAAAAGAGTTAATTTAAAAAAATTAAGATATATTTTTCACTTTTATCCTCACATTTTTCCTTTTATTGTCTATACATTAAATATTTTGTTATTTTTCAATAAAAGATATAAGTATAATTTTAAAACTATATTTATTAATTCATAAAAAAATATGTAAATTATTAAAATATTTTTTCTTCATATAGAAAGTGTATGTGATTTATATTTTTATTGGTAAAGGTGTAAGTCCATTATAATAATATAGCTTTTCTAAGGAGTGACGTTAGGCAATGGTTAAGGTTTAATTTATCCGCATAAAATAGCATAACTAATACATTTATTACAAAAATATAAGTGAATTGTTGATATTAAATAATAGTTTTCTTTCTAATTTTGGGAGTATTAACAAGTGTCAACAAACACTCATTAAAAAATCGGATAATAATGCAGTAATGTAATACTTCTTTAGTATCAAAGAGAGTATTATTGTAGCTGTAAATATTTATATAAAAAAGAAAGACACTATTGCAAAAGTCAAAATCTAGCTATTTTTATTTATTTATTCTATTCTCACTTTTTTTCTTCCATTATATGTATATTAAAAAAATTATTTTAATAAAAGATGCAGGTGTAAATTTAAAGTTATTTTTTTTGGTTTCTAAAAAAAAATCTATAAATTACTAAAATGACTTTTTTTAACACATATGGAGTGATATAATATTGTAACAATGTCATTTTGACATAGTATCTTGTTTTTTATGGAGTTTTGTATTTTTTATTTAATGATTTATTACTTTTGAGATTTTTCATTACCATTTTGTCTAACAATAAAAGTTATTTAAAGTTATAACGCTTAAATCAAGAATGATTAAATTTTGAAATAAGTGATAATCGAATTGAATACAATATTCTTATTGAAATTTGAATAATTTCTTTATTATAATAGCCATAATATGATAAAGGTAGATAACAAAGTAATGAGATAATAAAGCAGAAAGAAGGAAAAATTGAAAATGTAGTATTTAATTCTATTATATCTTTCTATAAAATGACTTATAATGTGAATTACTGTAATCTTTTACTTTATTGTCATAAATGATGTTTGCGATGCAAATTTTAATATTTGATTTTACACTATATATTATTGAATACTTATTATTTAATTAATTTCACATTTCTCTATCTATATTATTATTATTATATACAAGTAAGTTGAATATATATTTACTAGTATAAATTTCACCAGGGTACAATTATATTTGGCATGTTTACATTAAAATATCCAATGTGTTTGAATAATTTAAAAAAAAATACCACGAAATTTTTAGTGTATTTTTAATATAATAGCATGCATCTTATTGCTATTTTTAGCCTTAAATTACGAGAATAAAGAAAATTTTAATATCACACATTTTCCTAAGCAACATTGGAAGCATTGAATTATTCTAGAAAATTTTTCTAAGTTTTCCTTCAAAATTTTTTTGGCTCTATAAGATTTTAATATTTTTATTTTATAAAATAACTAACTCTTGATGGAATTTAAATATACAAATGGTTACTCCAATATTAACTAAATATATGTGCCATAATTTTTTTAGTAGTATAAGAAGATTAACACTAATAAAACAACACTCAATTAAAAAATAAACTTGCAATGTCATTGTACCTTGATAAAAGTATTCAAAACACATAATATGTTCAAGGAATTACGTAAAATATCATAGTAACCAAGTATAATTTATCATATTACTTAATGGTAGTTATTATCCACTTTAACAAATTATCTAGAAAAAATATATATTAATTTTCAAATTTCATTAAAAAGTTACTTAAAATTACTTATGCATTGCATGAAAATATTAAAAAAATTCTCATACTTGAAATTTTAATAATCTGACATATATTTTTTTCTTTGTGTTTTACTTTCTTTAAATAAACTTTGCTTTGATAGTTATCAAACTAGTATGAACAAAAACATGCTATTGTTTAAATTTATTACTTACTTTGTATTAGAAAGAAAATATTTTTAACAATATGCACATTTTTTAAAAACTAATAAAAGTAACATTAAAATTTCATTTAAACTCTTCGTAAAAAAATAATAATAAGGCATTTAAGGTATAGATAATGACAAAAAATGTGAGGGTATAAATAAAACTTATTAAATTTTTTTTTAGTTTTTTAAAGTAACTTATTTTTATATGAATAAAGTAATATTTTATTGAGGTCATCTTTCAAAAGTTTGAGAACTAAATACTTATTTCTCAACCATTATTATTTGTTTTTATATAGACTGCTATCTTTATATTATTGTATTGTTCTATGTTCTCATCATAAGAGGGAAATCGAATGTAATAATAATGTAATTATTAATTTTACTAATTATATTATTACATACTTTTAAATTTAAGATTTGAAAATGACACAACAAACTTGAATTCTATAATTTACATCGTATTTGGTTTTAAAGATGAGATAGTATTTAATTCACACCTTCATATGTAAAAGTGTGAATTCATTATTTTTGTTTCTAGGGGTCGAGCTTTACTCTTTTTATTTTTTAGTCTTTTTAGTGTAGGAGTTGCTATTTTTCATATTTATTTAGGTTGCATCTTTTGCATCCTGTGCCAATAATTTTGTTGTTCAAGTCAACCTATTGTTGCACCACCTCCTATTGAATGAGCTATCAAAAGGGGGTAAATGGTGTGAGACTTATTATAATAATATAGCAGAACATCTTCAATCAGATGCCCTCTTTATTATTATTATTAGTAGTAGAAGCATAAACTACCAAATAGTTCACAATTTTCAAGATATTTCAATACAAAAATGACTATATAGTTTTTTTTCTTCTAACTTTTGTCAAAAATGTTAACATGCATGTAAAAATCTACCAAATTGTATAAATTTCACAAATGCTCTTTTAAAATTTCCAAGTTGATAAAATGTCCTCATTTATACATATTGATTTCTTCATTGAGTTATGCTTGAGAATGTAAATAAGACGAATATATAACATCCTAAAATTTACTATTAAAAAAATCATTTTGAGAAAGTATAATAACAAGATAATTGAGTGTACCCATCATATTTGGTGTAAGTTCGACTTATCATACCATTTACACATTGAATACTAGATAAAAAATTTATAACTTTAAATAGGAGAATGAGATAAATTTTTATTAAACTTAAATAATAGTTTGAAGATAAAATTCCAAATACAATACAAGCAAAATACAATAAAAGGGATCCAATTGAACTAGTGTTCATAATGTATCCAAAAAAAAGTTGGCTATTGGATAACATTGACTCTATGTTCAACCCAAACAAATAAATGTATCCCCCATAGATAGTGCATTGCAATCAATAAAATCATCAATGAGGTATCCATAAACCTACACATCAATAGATGGGTTATATACTCGTGAGAATGAACAACATCAATAAAAATGATGATTAATACTTGCATATTACGTAAGGTAACAACGCATGCCATAAGAAAAAGGATATACATAACATATAAGGTTACATGGAATAATTGTGTATGATTATTATTTATGATAAGAAGAACTATATATGCTTATTATTTATGACAAGAGATGAATATGGAGGAAAACTGAAGTGGAGTTCCATATTAAGTACGTATACATTCCATTTACTTAATTACATTGAGTTTAAAAACCCCATTATTATTGTTAGGTGAAACATTTTGTTACAACTCCCAAGGTAGAACTCTTATGACTACTAATCTTGTTCGGTGGAATTGACAAGTACAAATCCTAAGGTAGAATACTCTTAGAAACTATTATGCTTGGTGGAATGGATAGATATAACTCCCAGAACATGACGCTCTAAGCCACTATTCATATCCTGTGAAACGGATAGGTATAGCTCAATATTGATTCCCGTGATATTTTATTTTAAATATTAACGTCTTATTAAAATATTTTATTATATTATTATCTTCATGCATACTTAACATAAATAAATAAGACACATAAAACATAACTAAAGGTAAATTTGGTCTTTCCTCAAGGGAAAGGACCACAACACCCTAATGAAATCCTAATTTTATAAGAAAATCATAATCACTTCATATAACTTAGAAAACCACCAAAAATTATCCCAATATCATAAAATATCATTATTAATAACATATATGAAAATCAAAGCCTAGCTATAACATTTTACACATACGATAACACTCGTCTCCCTAGGATTACCATTCCCAAATTAAGTCATTTTCTTATTTTATCATACTTATACTACTCATAATTACCATAAGTATTTCACATAACATAATTAGATTATTTTATCCTAATAACTCTTTAGAAAATCCAAATTCCCATATTTAACCTAAATTAACCAAAATACCCTTGCCTCACTTAAACATCTCAAAACCTCTTATTATGTTACTTGTGCCATACTCAAACTACACTCTATCATGTCACACATGAAATTAATTATACAATCCTTAATTTTTACCATGCCACATTTATTTCCTAATAAATTTATTAAATAACCTAGTTGCCCTTAATATTGAGAACTACCCAAATATTTCATAAAACCCTACATGTCCCAACGTTACTAGCTTCAAACCTTAAACATATTTCATCATATGCTATGAGAAAAAAGTATTAACACCAATGATCTTAACATCAACGGTATTAGATCAGAGGATGAATATATTTATATTTAGAAAAAAGGAAGAAATATACTTAATATCGATGATACCTATCATCAGTGTTAAATGGCGCTAAAATTTTCCTCCAAATAATTTTATTAAAATATCAAGGATATAAATACCGATGATTTATTTCTTAATACTGGTGATACTAATTGTTAGTAATAAGGAATATATTTCATCAAAATACCATGGAGGAAAAATTATAGGAAAAAAAACCAGCATAAATAAAAATCTTATTACCGACGATATATCATTAATATTAATTGATCGATATTTAGTCGAAAGAAATAGGAGGAAAATATGTTACCAAGAAATGGAGTAATACTGAATTTATTATTACAAATGATACTCGTGTAATACCGATGACTATTTGTTGGTAATAAGTGTTTGATTTTGTTTTTTTGTATGACAAAAACAACACCGTCCAATTTAGTTGTCCTTAATACCGATGATTATAACTGTTGATATTAAGGGTCTGTTATATCACAGCCGGCGAACCCTAGCTTCTCATTTGTCCTCTTCTTCTCAACTCTTGTTTTTCTCTCTATTTCTCTCTCATCACCGATAACTTCCATCATTTTTTCTTCTTATCTTTCATCCTTCTTCATTTATTTCCTTTTTGAAGGTTTTTTTTTTTTAAATCTAGTTTCTAACTCTTATGTATTTTTTGGTTTAAGCTTATCTAATTATGATGGTTAGGTGTAATCCCATGGGCCACCATTGTGTTGATGCCGAGCACCACCGCACCACCACCGAGCATTGCTAAGCACCCCTACACTATTAATTTGGTATAATTATTAAGTACTTGTTTGTTTCATGTTAATTATTGTATATTATTTAAGTTGAAATAATTTCTGAATTAGATTATTGTAGTTAGAGTTTGATTATTACATATTTTAATTAGATTTTATATAATTAGATTATTAGATTATTGTAGTTTGGTTTTGTATAATTGATTAATTAGATTTTGTATAATTGAGTTATTAGACTATTATAGTTAGATTATGTGTATTGTATGTAGAAATTACTATGCATGTTAGATTATAAGAAAATTTTAGTATGTTAGAGTATAATAAATGTTTTCGTTAATTTTGTTATTAATAAATTGTTTGGGCATTATCTTAGTATGTGTATATGTTTTTAAAAGTAGCATGTTAGTGGAAATTAAAATTAGTGATATATAATTTTATTTTTTGGTGAGCTTGTTAGATTTAATTAACATTTGTTACTAAAAATAAGATAAATAATAAAAATAAGATGTGAGATAAATAGTTATAAAGTTTTATTTTCATTTGTTATTGTATAATAATAATAATTAATGATGCCAATACTTCAAACAAATATGAAAACATAGAAACATTCATAACCTTAGATGGCATGTTTGTTTTGGGGTGAAAGAAAGTGAATGGAGGTGAATTAATTATTTTACCCCATTTGGGAATTAATTTTATTAACCTTGACGAGGTGAATTGGTGTTAAAGTTTAACGTCCATTCACCCTGATTAACCTCATTTTTGTTAACCCCCGATTTTAGGGTAACGAAGGTAAAGGTTAACATATAAGTAATATTTTGACTTAACTGGACAAGAATGACCCTAATTTATATCAATTGAATCACCATCCTCTTCTCGTCCACTCTCTCCCATTTTATGTCCCATCCTTCATTTTTTTTAAACCTTCATTCACCTTAATCCAATTGGATTTTTTAAAACATTCACCCCAATTAACCTAGGTTAGGTTAATATCAACCAAATAACATTTTAAAATATTCACCTCGATTCACCTCCATTCTCTTTACCTAGGTTAATTTTTTATGTTTACCCTCACCTTAATTCATCCCAATCCAAACGAACCAGGAGAGTAATTAATGAAGATAAATAAAATTATTTACAATTTTTCATATTAATGAATTGATGCAAGAGCAAACACTCAATAATTGACTTTCATAACTATGAAACCAATTATTCTTCATGTGGAAAGTATATCCCATAAATTTTGAAGACGAACGGATGTTTACGTTGCTAGAAATGTACCAAAAAAGCTACTAAGTGTCTACGTGCATGTGCATGGCCTGCATGGAATGAATGACCACATACATGAGGATATTATTTGTAGCTTGGTCTTACACAATTATTAATTTAGCCAATTTATGAATTTAGTAGTAAAGTTGGATAATAAATTTAGCATAAAGTGGCATAATATTAGCATAAAGGTAGCATAATATCTTTTAGTTTGGAATATTTTGAATTATGCTTTTAGCTAATGGTAGAAAGGTTATTGTAACACCCCCCAAAATTTACTACCAAAAAAGTTTGTGTTATTTCAAATGATTAGTGGAAGTAAAATAACAAACTATGAATTTCGGGGATATTACTACCACACTTAGTACTAAAATGGTTCATTCATACCGTTCTAGTACCAAGTGCTAAGGCTAAAAGAGTAAAACACAATTTACAAACCATATTTAAATCATAGTAGTGTAATAAACCATTTACAAGAATAAAATCTACCAGTTGTGGTTAAAGAACAAGGACCACGTTTAAATCGGGGTTTAAAATAGAACGAGTACAACCTTAGGACCTTTCAGATAGTCCCTTACGCTCTTACTAATTGCCCACTTGAATAACATCTGAAAAAGGACATACAAGGGACACTGCCCATTGAATAGGCAGGGGTCCCACGAATGGAACCCTTCAGTACTATGGTATTGAGTAGCCCTTTAAAACACACTTAAAAGCAAGCCCATAATGTAACACATGATATAGAACTATATACATATATAATGAGAGGTGTATACATAACATTCACATATACAATAAGTTTGTCATATATAAATGGGTCAAAATGTACAATCAATACTTATAGGCCTTAAGCCATTAGTGCATCATTAATCAATCATCTCGAATTATAAGTATCTATATGAGTGCGGAAATCCCACTATTATAGCAGGTGGACTAGAATACATACAGGAAAGAATGCTCTTGACAACTATTATTACTGGTCGACCGGTCTCCAAGGTAGAACTCTCATGCCACTATTATTCACTGGTGGACCGGTCTGGCCCCGACTCATATGGTGATCCATTATAATTACTTAGTGTTTTTACCATGCCTTATCATCATTAAGTTCAGTTTGTTGAGTGCGGAATCCTCCACTATTATCGTTGGTGGACCGAAAATCATGTAGGGCAAAACACTCCTAGCCACTATTATTTGCCGGTGGATGGGTCTCCAGGGCACCTCGACTCCTGGCTACTATTATTTGTCGGTAGACCGATGTGGGTCCAGCTTAACAATCTTCCTCTTTAAATGATTAGTATCTTATTCGTATCTTATTTGAAAGTATTTCACCCTTGACATGCATGTCACCGACCTCTACTTCTATCATCCCGAGAGGGCCCATCCCATATCTTGAGACTTTTGTACCTCTTATCATACCCCAACATCCATTCCTCCTTTCATTTACTCAAAACGAAAACCAAACTCCTAAAGGTGTGGGTTAAGGCTCATCACCTTATGACATCCAAATTCTCTCACTACCACTCTCTAGGGTTTTCCCTTGAAACCTTAATTGGACCTATATGGCCCAACCTTTCTTTTATCTTCCAATACCTCATCTCATTTATATTCAACCCAAACCCTATCACTCTACTCACTAATTATACATATGACCGTAAAACCCTAGTTGGCTACTTAAACCCTAGCAACTCTCTTACTTAAGGATCATCCCTTGCAGACCTCATCTATCCCATGCAAACCCTAGAAATTTCCTATACAAGATTCACATTACTTGCTCATTTTGACCATAACCTCCTTTTATTCTCCCCCTCATTGATCATGAGATAATTAGGTCAACCTCATATCCCCAAAATCAACTCACTTACCCTCTTTCCCTTTTTAACCTTTCACCTTATATCATATTATTAAATTTTATAGCATGCATGTCCTAGAGGATCTCATCATGTAGCGCCATACGCAAAACATATATAATCATCATCCACATGCCATAAGGAAGTCACATAAGCATACCTCCACTACAATCTGCACTACAAATGATTAGTCATTAAGCATAAAGTATATAACATGGCATAACACATGGCACACAAGGCACATAACACACACATAATTTTTCTTAGCCGCATCTTTACTTGGTTTAGGTTACCAAGTTATCTCCCACACTTATTAGGTCACCAATCACCCTTCATAATTGTTACACTTATCATATTTTCCATTTTGTTGGTTAGATTACCAAATTGCCTTTCTCTTTTGTTATAATTACCAAATTTCCCTTTAGTTGGTTAGATTACCAATTTCCCTTCTTTATTATCCTAATTACCAATTTGTCCTTTAGTTAGTTAAATTACCAAATTATCTTCTCCATTATCATAATTACCAAATTACCCTTTAGTTGGTTAAATTACCAAATTACCATTCTCCATTATCATAGTTACCAATTTACCTTTCCTTCACACAAAATTACCATTTTACCCTTCTCTTTTATTACATTATCATTTTACCCTTCCTTTACACCAAATTTGTAACACCCCCCAAATTTACAACTAAAAAATTTCGTTTTAATAAAAGGATTTACGAACGTGAAATGATAAAACCGTAAACTCAGGGGCATTACCGCCACACTTAGTACCAGATTGGTTCACTCCTACCGTTCCAGTACTAAGTGCTAAGGCTAAACAAGGTTAACATCAACCATAAGTTATTAATAAAAAAACAAGTCATACAGAAATTAGAGTGCGGTTTAGGATTACAACCCAAAGAGTAGTTAAATAAAGTTTTTGAATACATCAACACAGTATGACAAAGTAAAATAATACATTGCAAAAGTAAGATAAATTCTGGCCAATCACTCTCGACCCCTAAGCCAAGTTCAGGTTCAACTTTTGGCCTGACCCGATGCCTCGTAGGTGTCGTAGGCATCAAAGACGTCATCCCCTACTTGCAAAAACTCAAATGGGTCTTCTACTCGTGGGAATGAGCAGCACCCATGAAACGGGCAATCAGTACGCCACGTACTGAGTAAGGTAACAGATGCGCTAAGGCCAAACATACAAATTATACACATATCATACATGGCATAATCACATAAGTAGCATGCGGTAATACAGGTGATAAAAGCTAGCAATGGGCCGAGTAAACTCATTCTTTAGACCTTTAGTAAATATAGTCGATTCACATCATAGTCTTTATGAATCCATGTGAGTGAGGGAACACCACTATTATAGTCGGTGGACCGGTCATGCAGGGCAAAATGCTCCTGGCCACTATTATTCGCCGGTGGATCGGTCTGGCCCCGACTCACATGATGTTTCACTGTAATTACTTCGTATTTTTTCCATGTCTTATCATCATTACGTTTGGTTTGTTGAGCACAAAACCCCCACTATTATAGCTAGTGGAATGGTCATGCAGAGTAAAATGCGCCTGACCACTATTATTTACCGATGGACCGGTCATGCAAAGCACCCCGGCTCTTGGCCACTATTATTCGTCAGTGGACCTGTCTGGACTCGGCTAAACAATCTTTCTCTTTAAATGGATAATTTCTTAATTCGTGTATTATTCAATAAGCATTTTACCCCTAACATGCATGCCTCCAACATTCTACCCCTATCCTCTCAAGGGGGCCCGTTCCATATCTTAAGACTTCTATGCCCCTTATAACGCCCCGACATCCATTCCTCCTAACACTTACATATAATGAAAAACCTGACTTCTACATGTGTGGGTTAGGGCCAAAAACCTTATGAAATAAACCCCACCTACTATCACCCTCTAGGGTTTTCCCTTGAAAACCCTAATTGGACCTATGTGTCCCACTTTCTCTCACTTACACTACCGTTATTTCCTTTATCATCCCACACCTTATCTTATTTAGATCCAATCCCAAATCATATCATTTTACTCCCTTGATTCCACACGTGACCGAAAAACCCTAGTTGGCCACTTAGTACCTTTCTTCTACCACAAGTAACATCTTTATTTTTCACCCAAAGTCTCTTCTCTCCCATTGAACTCATACTCACCCAAAATAAATCTCCACTCTTTAACCCGTACTCCACTCTCCCTTAATCATTTTTACTTCCACATTTTCCAGATTACCGCTTCCTCCCAAAACCCTAATCGAGTCCCTTACACACCCTTACACCAACCTACGTACTATTTTTCATCCCAAGTCTCCAGTTACTCCACAACTCTCCCCTTAGCTTATTTACACCCTAAATCAATTTGTCTCACGTAAAGATCACCCCCATGCAAGTTTTATTCATCCCATGCAAACACTCAAAGTCCCCATACAAATTTTAAGATTCCCATGTATGGTTCCCATCTCTCATTTATTTTGATCATTCCTTCCTCTTTAATTTCCTCTCATGGACCATGAGGTATTTTGGTCAACCTCATATCCCCCTTAGTAAACTCACTTCCCATTTTCTCTCTTTTTATCCTTTCATTCCCATATCATATTGATAATCATCCTAGCATGCATGTCCTAGAGGGTCATATCATATCACATCATAATCGCCATATATACAACTCATGCTCATGCTATAAGGAACACACAACATACCTAAACTCCAAGCTGCGCTACACATAAGACAAGTTAATGGCAATCATACGATACACGACATAGCATGATATATAAATATAACATCCAAGGCATACAAGTCACACAACATACAAGGGCCTTAGCTACATCTTTACCTGAAACGATGTCGGGCTTGGAGCACGCTCCTATGCCACCTTAGAGTTTTGGCTTGGTTCACCTATAAGAGGGTAAAACTAATGATTAGTTTCCCCCTACCAAAAATACTATTATTCCTTATTTTAGTCTAAGATTAGGGTTGTTATTATTAAAGGTAGTTTTATAAGTGAAAACTAGGGTTTTTACCATCAAGTTAGCCTACTAGATATTTCTAGTCAAAATATACTTATGTTATTATTCATAACTATATTTATATCATTAAACCTAATAACTTTATTTCTTCTAATAATAGTACTAATACTTGTAAAAAAATAGTAATAATAATGATAATAGTAATACTAATGCTCCTAGAAATAGAAGCCCTATTATTTTTTTAGGCTAAGGCTAATAATGGTTTTAGGGATAAGATAATAATATAATATTAGTATTAATAACAAAGTACTAATATTATTAAAGATAATAATGATATTAGTTATATTTGGAATAATAATAATATAAGGGTTCAAATGTTAATTCATAATAATATATTAAAATAATAACAATAGTACTAGTAATAACTAATAATGATACCATAATAATAATGTTAGTAACAAGGGCATTAGGAATAATATTAGCAATGTTTGAATAATAATAATAGTAATAATACTAAGGTTGGGTATTCTTTTTCTAAAGTAACAAAATGGTAACATGCCAATTTTCGTTTCAATAACATTAATAATAATAAAAATAATAGTAATATTATTAACAATAGCAGCAGTAGCAACAACAGCAGTAGCAGCAGCAACAACAACAACAACAACAATAATAATACATAATAAAGTAATAATAGTAATAAAAAAATAATGATAATAATAATAATGTTAAGCATAGTAATAATAATGAAAATAACAATAATATAGTAACCAAAATGATAATAATAATATAAGGGTCCAAATATTTATATTAATAATAAAAGTGATAATGGATAAAGTTAGTATTAACAATATTAACAAGATAATAATAATAATAATAATAATAATAATAATAATAATAATAATATAGATAATACCATTAATATTATTAAATAACTAGTATTTGTATAAAGTGAGTTTAAGGGTTGTGAAGGTTAGAGAACCACCTAAGGCAGTGGTGGCACCGGCGACGGCGGTAGCGGCGGTTGTGGAAATTTGAGGTGGTGGAAGGAGGAGAAAGGGAGGTGTGGGGAGGTAGAGGAGGCTCCCCTGGTTGTTTTGGAGGGTAGAGGTGGCATTGGTGGCGGCGGAATCGACGGCGAGTGGTGGTGCGAAGGGTAGCAGGGGCTGAAGTTGGTTGTTTGGGGAGGGCAACTTTACACGACCGGGGTGGCTCCTGCAGGGGAAATCAAGAGACAAGGAGGGTTTGGTTAGGTAGAGGGTGGTGCAAGGAGCAGTTTTGGGGGTGTTTTAGCTGGCGGTGATGGGCATTGGTTGTGGGTTACTCGTCTAAAGGGGCGGCGGCGAGAGGGGTTGTTTATGAATTTTCGAGATCAAAATTCAAATTGAGGCAGGCTATGGGGTATTTATAAATCGATTGGCTGGGCAAAGACAAGGGAGGTGCATATGCCAGGCATGCCGCCCAGTGGTGGCAGTCGAGGTAGTTTTTCCATGGTAGGGGCGGCAGAGTCGAGGGAAGAGGGATAGGGAAAGGGGCAGGGTGCTTGGGAGAGGGGAATAGGTTGTTTGGGGTAAAAAAATGTGAAAGAAAGCGACACGAGAGGGAGGGAAGGACGGTGGCAGTGATAGTGGCCGATAGAGTGTTGGGTTGCAGCTCCTCGATCGCCGCCCACACCTTGGGGAAGAAGAAGAGGTTGGGACCAGGTAGCTCAAGGAGAAAAAGAAGAAAGAAAAAAAAAAGAATCAGACTGGCTGGGATGGAAGAAAAAAAAATAAAGAAGAAAAAGGAGAAAAAGGAAAAGAAAAAGGAAAAAAGGAAAATGGGAAAATAAGGAAAATAATTTAATTTAATTTAGAAACTAATAAAATGTAATATTTTTGATAAATTATTTAATTTAATAATTTAATTCAATATAATTTAATATATTGGTTCAAAAAGGATAATTTTGGTAAAAATATTAGTTTGAAAAATTATTTAAAGAAAAATAACATGATAAAATAACATAATATTTATTTTTAATTTATTAAATTCTCCTATCTAAATTTATATACTCAAAATCCATAAAACAATTAAACTAAATAATTTTTAAAAGATAATTTATTTCAAATAAAAGTTATTTATTAAACTATAGGTTTTCTAAAATTTTAGAGGATTATATCTTACCCCTTCCTTCACTCTAAATTACCATATTACCCATCTACTTTGTTAAATTTCTATTTTACCCTTCTCCTTTATTAAATTATCATTTTCCCTTCCTTTACACCAATCATTTTACCCTTCTCCTTTTTAAATTATCATTTTACCCTTCATTTACACCAAATTACCATTTTACTCTTCTACTTTGTTAAATTTCCATTTTACCCTTCTCCTTTATTAAATTATCATTTTACCTTTCATTTACACCAAATTACCATTTTACCCTTCTCATTTATTATAATTACCAATTTAATTTTCTCCATTATCATAATTACCATATTACCCTTCTCCATTATCATAATTACCATGTTGTTCCTTTACTTCCAAAATTACCATTTTAGCCATTTACTTCTAAAATTACCATAATACTCTTTTACTTATAAAATTATCATTTTTTCCTTTATTTCCAAATTACAATTTTACTCTTTACTTCCAAAATTACCCTAATACTCTTTTACTTAAAAAATTACCATTTTTCCATTTACTTCCACAATTACCATTTTACTATACCACTTTTATCAAATTATCACCACTACATGAATATTAATATTAATACTCCATTCTCATCATCCAATTCCACCAACTATTATATTTCACATAATACTCCTCAACACCCACACATACTAGGCCACATTCTTGCACAAGACATATTACAAAAATGCCCTTAGGGATCACAGTAATATTATTCATACATTAATGCTTACAATAACATAATATAGCATGGATAAGTACTTAACATATTATTGAATAAAAAATCTCCTTCCTTAAGTATTTCTTCCATACATGGCATATAAACTACCACAATTTCCTTTCTATTAATCAATACAAGAAACTACATATATTATACTAAACAACATGTATTAAGCATAATAACATATTAAAAATCCTAATGTGCTAACATACGTTCATCCATGTGTTTAAGTGGGGTTTAACGATTACCTTAATTCCCACAAAAATAGGTCTTTACCGGTATCCCGTTTAAATATTCAAGCTTTGATTAGCAAAACTAATACCTAAAAATAATGTCAGTAATTATCATATTAGAAATGAGAAAAATAAAGCATAAGACTTTACAAAACTTAATTAATGAAATACTTAAATTAAATATTATTATACCTTTAAACTTATTAACCAAATTATACCAAGGAATGTAACAATTCATACTACTCATGCAACATGAGCTGCATGCAAAACAAAAGAGATAAGGGGCTCAAAATGGCATAAAAGGGAGGAGGAAGTGGTGTTTTTGGGTTATAGTTTTGGGGCTAGGAAAGAAGGAAGGTGGGGGAGGATTTAGGGCAAGGGAATGGTGCATAGGTGAAGAGGGGATGTAGGTGGTGGTCGGGGATAGGTTGTTAGCGGCCAAGGGAGATGACAGTGAGGCTACGAAGGTGGCTGAGAAGGAAGGAAAAGGGAGGGGAAAATAAGGGGCTGCAAGGATTGGTTTTGACCAGAGGAGATGAGGGGGTGGTAGGGGAGGTTGTAGGTAGTAGGTTGGTGGCTTAGGAGGCAGCAGAGGTGGCGAGATGGTGGTGGACGAAGGAGATGCAGGGCAGCTGTTGAGAAGGGAGGAAGAAGAAGAGAAAAGGAAGAGGGGAGGATGAAGGGGATGTAGGGTGGCTCGAGGGGGTGGTGTGGTGCTGTAGGGTGGTAACGGGGGATGCAAAAGGTGGCTCAGGCAGTTGGTGAGATGGAGGAAGTGGTGGAGGAGGCGGTGGTGCAAAAATAGGGATGGAAATGGAAGGAGAAGAAAGGGAGAAGAAGGATGTCAGGGAAGAGAGAAGGCTCGAAGAAAATGGGGTAGGAAGGGTTGTTGAGGATAAGAAAAAGTAGAGGGAGGGATAGGGGGAGTAGGTGGCCAGTCGGGGCGATAGTAGGGTGGAAAGGAGAAGGAAGGGAAGGAGAGTAAATAAAAGGGGGCATGCGTGGCTAAGGTGTAGGGTTGGTTTGGTTCTGAAGAGGGAAGAGAAGGACGGGGGAGAGAGAGGGAGTGGCAGGGAGGCAGGTGGTGGCAGTCTTGGGTGGTCTCTGGGCATGGTGGAGGTAGTCAGGTATGACATTGAGAGAAGGAAGAAGGAGAATAGGGAGGTGCAGGCTGAGCGAAGGAAAGAAAGGGGGAGTGGGCATGAACCGACCTAGTTGGGGGAAAGTGAGAAAAGAAAAGAAGGAATTAGGCAGGTTAATGTGCTTGGGAGGAAGAAGGAAGGAAGGAAATCTGGGCTAGTTGCGGCATAGGAGAAGAAGGAGAGGAGGGGAAGGATGGGATGCGGCCCAAGCGCGAAGAGGAAGAGAGGTAGGCTGGGGTCTAGCGGCTCGAAGGAAGAAAATGGAAAAAGAAAGAAAGGAGAAAAAGGATAAAGAAAAGAAAAATAGGGAACATTAAAATAATTTGATTTATAAAATAATAGAATGTAATATTTTTGAGAAATAAATTTATTTAATAATTTAATTTAATATAATTAAATATATGGGTTTAAAAGGATAATTTTAGTAAAATATTGGTTTGAAAAATTATTTAAATAAAATGAGTATGGTAAAATGAAAAAATATTTATTTTAATTGATTAAATATTCATATCCAATTTTATATACTAAAAAATCCATAAAATAATTAAATTAAATAATTTTAAAAGCTAATTTATCCCAAATGAAAACTATTTATTAAATTATAGGTTTTTAAAATTTTGAGGGATTATAGTTATAAGCTGCTATGAATGTTGAATTTGGATATTGAGAATTGAATCAAAGTTGAAGATCAACATTGAAGTTGAAAACAAGTGAATTCTGTGTGAGTTCAAACTCAAGCAAATCGAATATGTATGAACGATTTAGCTTGAAAGTTTTAATTTATTTATCTGTGTGAATTAGATATTAGTTTATATCTTTTCTACTATTCTTAATCCATATTTTCCTGCAATAATTACCATCAAAATCCTATTTGAATTCAAAGTAAAACCAAGCCATAAATCGGTATACAAAACAGAAGCCCTAAACCCTCCATTCAAAACCCTAACCCTTCCATACCAACCAAATGCAACTTTATTCATTCTTTTCGAACCAAAACCTAAACCAAGACTCTAACATTCATCCAAACCCTAACTTTTGAAACCAAACATCATCATCAATCCATCGTTGAATGCATAAGCTAAGTAGTATATTCCATTCAAACCATCATAATTATTAAACTATCATAAACAAATCCTACCTTTCTTATTTGAATCATCACCATCAACTTTCCATCCCATTGAAGCACTTTAAAATGTAACACATCATCACCGAATCATCTTATACTCAAGACTAGCATAATCAAACCATATTCACACCAATTTGAGAATTACACCCTCCCACACAAATAATGAATTTTACATAGTTAGGTACAATTGTGAAATTATAAAACTAATATATTTGTGGTCATTGGATATAAAAGAGTTTATGCATAAGGTCTTGACCATAGAAGATAAGTAATAGGTATGCCTGAACCTAGTTATTAAAAAATTAAAGGAAATTTTTTAATATTAATAAGTTTGGGAATACATGAATATATTTAATGATTAATCTATGATAGTTAAATTAGGTAAAAAAAATTAATCTTTAACTTTATAAAGTAATTAATGAAATGATATAAAAAAACTAAAATATTTGATACAGTTTAATTTTACATAGTTAAACCCTTATGAAATTAAAAGAAATTAAATAAAGTCTATGTTAACTTTAAAAAAAACATCTTTTTACTAAGGTTTACTGTAATTTTGTGTCATTTTTTGTAGGCGGTAGGATGCTACTTGATACATACCCTCTATTCTACTTTAGAATGTCTCTGAATAGGGATATTAGATATCATGTGAGATGGGTACGTGATGTGATAGATCACATGGTAGAGAAGGGTTTGTATTTAGAATTATACAAGTTTAGGTCATATTATCTTTTGCTTACCTTGACACTTATACAACCATGGATAGGAATGATGACTAGAGATCTATATTTTTTTTATCACTAATGTTCCACTATCTAGATTTATTGAGGGTGAATATTTTATGATACACTATGATCAAATTGCTAGAGAGTTGATAGTGATTGATGATAAATGGAAGTCTTTCCATGGAATGCCGGTAAGTGTATACCCTAATTATCTAAGTGAATCATTGGCTATAAACGGACCTTCTTCTAAAGAAGTGGAAGATCAAATGATTCTATGAGAATTTTAGACTCATTGGGTAATTAAGATTTGGTAATTAGATGTTACCATGGGCTTTGGTAGGTGATTAAGAGCATAAAAGTGTATACTCTAAAGGTTGTACCAGCATGGTGAATAATATTTTTTGGTTTTAGGGTTCCTTATTAAATATGTACCCATTTTTTGTCTTGTTGTTGTACATTGTATTTATAATTTAGTTAAAATTTGTATAAAGTATCCTTTTAGTTAATATTGTAGTATTATTTTTTCCTAAATTTAATTATTGATAATATAAGTGAAAATTGTTTACTTGAAAAAAATTAATAGATAAGATAACCATTGATAAGAGCTGGATGATGTTACATAATCATAGGTCTAATGAGTTTTGGAATGGGCTTCAAGCTTTTATTGAAATGGTAGAAATTTGTTTGAATTCGGATGGGTCTATTTTTATTTTATCTTTGTAGGAATTGTAACAATTATATTTAGCACCTTCCTAATGTAATTAAAAGTCACATACTATGCTTTAGGTTTATGCCAACTTATAAGAAATGGGTGTACCAAGTAAAATAGTGTCAATGTCAACTGAGGAGGAGAGATGAGATGATATGGTGTATATTTTGGGTGATTTGTTAGGTGGTACTCACGAGCCTCGTGCAGATGACATGGTTGATAATGAACCCTTAAGTGGTGATAGTTTTATTAATAGAGATGATAAAAGAACTTTAGGCAGTGATTTAGAAAATGATAGGGATCAATATTATGAAGAATTATTTGAGGGGATGGAGATAGAATTATATCTCAAATGTAAGAATTTATCTTATTTAAACTTTTTAGTAAAGTTGTTACATCATAAGGTGTTGAACAAGTGGATTAATATGTCATTTCATGGACTACTAAAGTTGTTTAAAGAAGCTCTTCCGGAGGGAAATATGTTGTTCGGATTGTATTATGATGCTAAGAAGATGATGAGTAAATAAGGTATAGGGTACGAATTGATTCATATGTGTAGGTTTGATTATGCACTTTTTTGGAAGAAAAATGTTGAAAGAAATAGTTTTCTAGTGTATGGTACCTCTCAATGGGTTGATGATGGTACGGAGGGAAAAAAATAACTCATAAAGTTTTGCAATACTTTCCTTTGACACCGAGATTAAAGAGGTTATATGCTTACAGACACACTGCTAAAAACATGAGATGACGTTTGATTGGGCATTCTAGGGATCTAGGGGTGCTATGACATATTGTTGATGGACAAGCATGAAAATATTTTGATTTGAGGTATTCAAATTTTACTGTTGATCCTCATAATGATTGTTTAGGGTTAGCATATGATGGGCTCAATCCATTTATCATGGGACTTGGACCTGTGGAGATGCATGAAAGACCCATTTTTTTATGCTGACTTTGTTAATCCCCAGTTGTCATGGGCCTTCGATGGATATTGATGTGTTTTTTAGACGGTTGGTTGATGAATTGAAAGATTTGTGGATGGAAGGATTTGATACACCATATGTTTTTGATAATAAAGTGTTTGAAATGCGTGTAATGTTGCTATTGACTATTAATAATTTTCCTCCTCGATCATATCTCTTAGGATGGATTGGTTAAGGATATTTTACGTGTCATAGTTGCAATAAAGGCACTTCATTGGTTATATTGAGAGGTAAGATAGGATATATTGGAAATAGATAATTTCTTCCAAACATCGATGTAGAAAAGCAAATTATTTAATGGTAAGGTTGAGAAAATAAGTCTTCCTCAAAAGTTGTTACCCATTTATATCTTGATGTAGTTGATTCGAGTACAAGATCACCCACTGGGGAAATATTTTAGCAAGAGAAATAGAGGTGTTGATGAATTGAATTAAAAGAATAAAATCATCTTCTATGAGCTACCATATTGGTCTATGCTTATGCTAAACTAATTTAGATGTCATGCATATTGAGAAGAAAATTTATTCTAATTTGATCGAGACATTACTTTGTACTGCTAATTTATATAACACTGATAATGTGAGACATGACTTACAAGATATGAACATTAGACATGAGTTGTATATTTATTATGATGGGAATAAGTTAATGAAGCATGTTGTTGAATATGCACTTTCATCACATGATAAAGCAACATTCCTTAACTTCTTAAGAGATATGAAGTTTCCTGATGGTTGTGCTAGTAATTTGAGGAATAATGTTTATGATACTGTATTGAGCGGGTTGTCATAATGTTTATTATGACATGACAGTCATTTGCTAGTGGGTGTGCGTTATTTTATAAACAAGAAAATAAGCAACTCTATTATTGAGCTAAGTAACTTCTTCACTCAGATATGTGCAAGGAAACTTCACATGACACATTTGGAGAAAGAAAAAGAGCATATCGTTCTTATCTTGTGTAAGATGGAACACATATTTCCTCCATCCCTTTTTAATGTCATGGTTAACTTACTAATCCACTCTCCTGAAAAATCATGACTCAATGGACTTGTTCATAGGAGATGGATGTATCTGATTGAGAGGAAGTTAAAGGATTTGAAGGACTATATACAGAATCATGCTTAGCCAGAAGGTTCTATTATTGAAGGTTTCGTAACAAATGAAAATTTGAATTTTTTTCCTATATACCCAAAAGGTGTTGAGACTAAGTTCAAAAAGCTAGCTAGAAATGTAGATACGGTTGTGGAGAAGTGTCAGTTAATAGTTTTCTAATCTCAAGCTCGCTCTATTAGTAAGAAGACACATATGAGTATAACATATAAAGTTGAGAAATATGCTCAGTGATATGTTTTGAACAATTGCCCAGGAATACATAAATATTTTTAGTAGGTGTATTATAATATTCTCTATATCTATCATAGTATTATATATATGTAAATAATAAAAATCCATTATTTTTTATAGTAAACACATGGATGATATTCAATGACATGGGGGTGGTGCCAATTTGAAAAAAGTACAAATGAAATAATTTTTGTGTTGGTTCTATTCAAAGGTAATTATTTTTAGTAATAATAATTGAAACCTTAATATAATTATTTGTTAGGGTTTATTATATCATTAATTATTGACAACACACAATAATTATATATGTATGAGTTGCATGAATTAAGATCACTTAAATGCATTGATGAGTTGTTTTCCTTGGTATTCGGAGCATTTTATATGGTTCTTTCTTATTCAAGTTGCATAATTAATGGAGTTAAATTCTCAATTCATGATATAGATATCAAGAGAAAAACATAGAATAGTGGCATATGTGTATTAGACGAGGGCGGTGATAAGTTCTATGAATAATTGATTGATATCATAAAATTATATTACTTGTCCAAGTATTCTATAGTTTTATTTAAATGTAAGTGGTTTGATACTAATTCAAGAAAGAAAAAAATTGTGTGAATTAACCATATTACAACTGTGTATACTATGATTGAGTGGTACAAGGATGACTAATATATTCTTGGAACTCAGGTAAAGCAAGTCTGGTACGTAAATGATTTTTACATTGACTCAAATTGGAAAGTTGTATGAGTAGTTAATCATCACAATATTTGGGATTTAGATGATGACACTCTTGACAACCTACATTTGGTAGATGAAGTTGAATCGAGTGGCGTTGACTTCAATGTTGATATCAAAGACCTTTATAACTTAAATATTGCATGTGTTGGTGCTAGTAGTGTTGTGGTCCAAAAAGTGATCAAGATGACAACGTGGAACAATAGTTTTTAGATGGAGATAATAAAGGAGAATTTATTAATAGCGATAACATTTATGGCTTTGATTATTAATTGTTTAATAAGTTTAATTTTTGAACTAAATCTAAAATTAAACTTACTCACAATTTTAGAGTTGGATATCACCTTGTCTTTTTTCCTACAAAATTGACATGTTCGACACTTTTATTTGTTCATTTATGTGTATCATCATAATGTATAACTTCTATATATCAAAATATTTGATAGGTTCTATAGTTTCGATATGGATGATATTGTCTCTTGAGGTCATGGTGGCGATGGCAATGCGTGATCCATTGCATCCTCGTAGACTGTGATCTGGGTATTAGAACTCAAAAGGTATAAAATTTGGTCTATTACATTTATTTCATCACTGCTACTTTTGTTATTTTATTATTTCAATGATAAAATTTGTATATGCATTTTTTAGTTCCTAGGAGTAGAGCCAAAGAAAGAAATAGAGATAGGATGATGTTCAAGGAATTTGAAAGAAGAGGTAGAAAGAAGCTTGAGGTGAACTTCGATTTTCTAGTAAACACTTTAAATGCTTTAGATCCATATGGTAAATGGTTTATCAGATGTATTGTAAATAAGATTGAGACAAAAATACCATTGTATTATAAGAGGTGGCTTCATGTCCCTCTATATAATAAGGTAAAGATCCTCCCCGAAGTTGAGGTAAAGTTTATTTATTGTCTTTTTTAATTAAGTATTCAAATGAAAATTATATAATGTCTAACTTATGACTGTGTAATATTTTGATTTATCTCTATGGAATTAAAATTATTCATGGCCTATGATTGAATTAGGCTTTTATCAAATGATGGTTGATCGATACAAAGATCATAAATATAATCATAAAAAGGATCGGCAAGAAGATAATAATTATAGGCCTTCTGTTTCCGAGCTAGATGTGTGCCAATGATGCATCAATCTGTGGAATTAAAAGGATGTAAAGGTAGTATTAAATTTTGGTATATAAATTGAATAAAATTACATATAAAGAACATGAACAAATTACTATTTTGTTGGTAAAGGCTTTGATAGACAAAAATGCTGCTAATAGAGCAAAACAAACCACTCTTTATTGTCACGGTACACAGTCCTTGTGACAATATCGCTACAAAAAGGTATTTTTTGGTTTTTGATTCTTATTTTTATTTATCATGTATTGTATTGCAATGTATCAAATTTTTTCTTATATATAGGTTAATAATGAGACAAACAAAATTTTACCTGTCATCAAGGCCTATAGAGAAATGCATATTAAGAATAAAAAATGGGTTACTCCCCAAGTTAAGGAGAATTTTATTAGTTAGTTATAAATTAATTATAATATATATTATTAACATTTCTTATAATATGTATAACTTTTACTTATATGTACATAACAAAATGTTAAGAAAACGAGAAGAAACCTTGTCACAAATGGCTTCTTGTAGTGCTAATGAGCCTACACTTCATGACATTGATGAAGAACCAATACTCAAGGATGTCTTAGGTAGTCGTCCAGGGCATAGAAAATGTGTGTGATGAAGGCTTGTATGGGAGGGATTAAGTTATATTGCTTCTCGCATACATTGGATGCACACTAATCTAATACAAGAACAACAATGAAAATCTCAAATAGAGAAAAACCAAAAATAAATGAGTGATATTATAGCCTAATAACAAGAAAAATTTTAAAACCCCTTATTATTGATTATTTAGATTATCTCTATTTTTCCCTATTCTTGTAGTGATAATAATACTTACCCATATTTTAAAACCATTTATTCATAACTTAATTAAAATGATAGACCATGCCAACATGCTAGGGTTATAATACAAATCTGAATAAAGTAATATCCAATAAAATCATATTTTCACATAACAATCATACTTTCATAATACCATAAAACAAGATCATGGTATACATCACCACCATAATTTTTACAAATAGACTATACCAACAAGATTTCAAGTAAAGGAAGCATGTTAACATCAGATTGCATGTAATAAACACCTATCAACAAACCCCTTAATTTAGGACATGTATCCTTACCCAAATTTCAACAATCTCTAAGCAAGAAAAATACCCTAACTTCCCTCCTCTAAAAACAATGAAAACTCACATAAAATACAATAAAAACCCATTGATATAGAAACATTCTAAGATTTTGAAGATTAACTTACGAATAGCTACAGAAGGAATCAAGAGTCATAGTTAAAGATAATAATTTATGCTACTATATAGATATCACTGGAAATATTTTTAAATCAGGAATGCAACACATCTTTCAGATCTCAAATCTAAGTTTTCTACACAAAGTTATAACTATTTTAGCATATGTGTGTTAAGCTAAATTTTTACATACAAATTGATAAAGTGTCGTAATTAGCATTGTGGACATCATTATATTTTATATTTATTAATGAGGTTTTGATTTTCTTATTTGATAATTATATTAAGATATTATTTAGTTAATTTATTTCTTTAATCATTCATAAATTAGATAGGGTTTATCTTTTTAAGATTTTGTTAGGATTTAATTATTAGTATCATAGGATTCAGAGGGGGACTATTCATATGAATAGTGTTGTAAATACTGATTTCATTAATAGTATCTATCTTATTTTGATTTAATTTATTTTATTATTGAGGAGGTTACATGAGGAGGTAAATATTACCCTTTAAATACCTCATATAAGCTCATTATTTGAGGAGAATAGTTGAATTGAGTTATTAAATTAAGTTTTCTCTTGTTGAAACTTTGTGTGAGTTTCTTTGTTCTATTTTTATATTATTCATGTGAGTCATAAACTAAATTTCTCTCTATAACTTTTCTATATGGTTTTGTATAGATTTATCTAGTGAAGTTTACTGTGTATTTCTTTATTAGAGATCCTTTGAGAGCTATATGTGCGAGTCTTTCAAAGCTAGTTTGAAAAATTACTTTATATAATCCTTCATCCATATCCTTAGGTTAGAATTCATCATTCATTTATCATTATAAAATTCCATAAATAGGGTATCTTTTGAAACCATTTTTTCCGTTATGCATCACCCTTGGTTACAAGTGTAGGAAAAATAAGCTAGGAAATTTAAGGCACATGAGGAAGTAAAAGATAAAAGAACCAAAGAGAAAGAAGGTTTCTAGTTAAAATACCATGATATTTTAGGTAACCTAATTTATTTAGGATTGGTATTGGTAGATTTTAAGTTGCCTTAATTTTGTTATCACATATTTTTAGAGCTTTGAAACCATAGTAGTGTTCTCAGAATGGTTTATTCAAGATTCCTTGACTTTTTTTACGGTCTTGTGTTTCATGAGACTTGTAAGCTAATTTTGGCCTCTAAAATATTTCTAAATTCTTATTTTGTGTGTATATTTTATATACTCTTATTTTTGAGACTAATATATATATAATAAAACCAATTTGTTGGCAAAAATATTATTTATGTCTCGATTAGCCTTATTTTATTATTTTGATCATCGTTAAACCCCTTTTTGGTTATCTAAAAATTAAGAAACTTCAGGAATAATCTGTTTTTATTATTCTTGAGCTAAATATTATCAAAAAAATATTCCAAGATAATTCATATCATTTTTGATAATTTTAGACCGTAAAAGTCACCAAATCACATTTATTGAAATATCCTAAAAATCTAATTTAATAAAATATGGCCAAATAAGGATTTATTAAGAAAACTAATTAAATAAATTATTTATTAATATAAGATGAAGAAATTAAGGAAAAATAAAGAGTAAAATAATAAATAATTTAATTAGGAAAAATTATTTTTGCTAATTAAAATGGAATTAAGGAATAATTATTGAAAATATCCTAAATTAATCTAAAGAGGGAATTTATTTATTATTTTATTAAAATATTATTATTTTGAATATTCAAAAATACTAAACTATTCTAAATACCCCCAACCCATCTCTTTTTATTTTTCTCTTCTTTTTCCTTTTTTCTTTCCTTTCTCCTTTTCTTTTTTTTTCCTCCTTCTTCCCCGATTTGGGCCAGCCCTTATGGCCCAAAACCCTCCCTCCTTTCCTCTCGCATGGCCCAGGCCCAGACCCCCTTTTTTTTCCTCCGCTCGTCGCCCAGCCACTAGTCTCCCTCTTTTTTTTCTTTCTTTTCTTTTCTTTTTAGATTGGTCAGTCCACCTTCCTTCTTCCCCAACCCCGACCTGCAAATCGTGAGATTTGCAGCCTGCCACCAACAACTAACCACCACTGCATCGTCTGCCTATGTTCCTCCTCTATTGCCCGTTGTTTTCTTTCCCTTTTTGACCCAACCAGCCCTTCTCTCTCATCACGTGTGCCTTCCCCCTTTCCTTTTCTTCTCTCCTAACCAAACACTCCCCTGCCACGGTAGACCTGTGTTGTCTGCCACCGCCTGCCTGTGGTCTTGCCTCACCTGCCCCCTCTTGTCTTCTTCCCCCTATGTCATTTCCCCCCTTCGATGGCCTATAAATACCCCATAATTGACTCCTTAATCAGATTCTTTCTCCCTACCTAGAAAATCACCCCTTTGCATCGTCGCCCCTTTAGACGACCACCCTATCGTCGTCGCCCGAACCACCTACCAAACCACCCTCCACTGAACTATGCCACTCACCACCCTCGATTCTCCCTACCCGAGATGCCTTAGCCGTGCAAGGTTCGCCCCTCGATCAACCTATACTCACCCACCGCCGCCCTTCGAGCAGCCATCCACCATCGTTTCCTCCGCAACTAGCACTCCCTTTACTCTCTAAAACAACCAGCAGAACCTCCTCTACCTTCCTTCCCCCTGCCTCCCTCTCCTTCTCCCTTCCTCCCTCTTCATCACCTTCGACCACCACACTAACTACTGCTTGCACCACCCCTTTAGCAATACCACCACCACCATTCAAGCCCTCTCAGCCTAGGGTATCCACCACCACCTCAACCATCCTCTCATTCCCCCTCTTCTAACCTAAGCAACTACCTTTCCACCTTCTCTTCTTCCTCCACCGTTGTCGTCATGCACTGCCACTAGTGCCGCCTGGTCACCACCATCCATAGGTGGTACCCTAACCTCCACAACCCTTAAACCATATTTATACAAGTTTTATCATTTTTATTAGTAACAATAATAATAATAATAATAATATTATTATTATTATTATTATTATTATTTTATTATTATTATTATTATTATTATTATTATTATTATTATCATCATTATTATTAAATCTAACTTCGGAATATTACTACTAATATTTTTATTATTAATAGTCAAAAACTTATTATTATTAATGCTAACTTCGACATATTATCACTATTATTATTGTAAATATTTGAACCCTTATATTATTATTACTATTACGATTATTACTATTATTAGTATTATTCTTAACATTATTATTATTATTATTATTATTATTATTATTATTATTATTATTATTATTATTATTACTATCACTATTATTAACCTTGACCTTATTATCGCTAATATTACTATTATTATGATTATTAGAACCCTTATTATTATTATTCTTAAGATTAGAATTACTACTACTACTACTACTACTACTACTACTACTACTACTACTACTTTATCATTATTGTTAATATTATCTATATCACTAATATTACTATCACTACTAGCATTATTATTATTATTATTAGTATCATTATTGTCACTACTTTAGTATTTCTAATATCATTATTACTATTACTAAGATTTGGGTTGTTATTATTATTATCACTACTACTACAACAACGACTACTACTATTATTAGTAATATTAAAGCTATTATCTTTAATAATATAAATATTGCTATAAATACTTTAACATGAACTAGTATATCTACTAAGACCTATTTTGATTAGTAGTAACATGATTAGCTACCTTAAGAATAATAACCCTACTTTTACTTATAAAACCACTATTATCATTATTAGCCCTAATAGTAGGCTATGATAAGGGTGAGGTAAGAAATAATGGTAATTTTGGTAATAGGGAAGTTAACCCTTAGTATTTTCCTCTTATAGGTGAATCAAGTCAAAACCCTAAGGAGGCATATGAGCATGCTCGAAGATCGATGTCGTATTAGGTAAGGATGTAGTTAAGACCAACTATGTGTGTGTTATGTACCTTGTATGCCATGTGCTATGTTATGTTTGTGTACTTTATGATTATTATGACTGCTTACTTGTAGCGCAGCTTGGAGTTGAGATATTTTTATATGACTTCCTTATGACATGTGTATAATGATATATATGTTTTACTTGGGGTGTTATATGATGTGACCCTCTAGGACATGCATGCTAGGATGTTTAATAATATGATATGGGGTGAAAGGATGAAAAAGAAAAAAGGGGAAGTGAGTTTGACTAAAAGGATATGTGATTGACCTAATTATCTTAGGATCTATGAGGAGACAAATAAAAGGAGAATGTGTACAAAATGAAAGAGTGGAGTGAATCTGGCATAGGAAAAATTCTAGGGTTTGTATGAAATGGACGGAGTTTATATGGGGATGATCCTTATGTGGGAAATGTTGTCTTGGGATGTAAGTAAGGTAAGGGAAGAGTTCTTGGGGTGTTGGAGTCCTTGGGTGAGAAATAATATGTGAGTTGGTATAAGGGTGCATAGGAGATCTGACTAGGGTTTGGGAGGAAACCCTAATTAGAGGAGATTGTGAAAGTAAAAATAATTAAGGGTGAGTGGAATAAGTGAAAAGAGTGGAAGAATATCATATTTAGGGTGAGTATAGGTGCCATGGGAAAGAGAGGATGGTCGGTGAGTAATGGAGAGGTGATATATAGAAAAAGGAAAATGTTAGGGTTTGGGGTGACCAACTAGGTTTTCTTGGTTACATGTGTAATTGGGAAGTAAAGTGAAATGTTTGAGGTTGAATCTAAGTGAGATGATGTGTTGGGTGGTAAAGGAACTTTGGTCATGTGAGATAGAGGAAGGATGAGCCATATAAGTCCAATTAGGGTTCCAGGGGAAAACCCTAGAGGATGATAATGAGTGGACTTAGATTGTATAAGGTGGTATGCCTTAACCCACACACTTAGGAGTTGGGTATTTATGATGAGTAAGTGGAAGAGGGTAAGGATGTCGAGGTGTGTTAGGAGGTGCAAAAGTCCCAACATATGGGATGGGCCCTCTTGGGAGAATAAAAGTAGACGGATTGTGGCATGCATGTCCATGGTGGAAATATTTATCGAATAAGACATGAATAAGATACTAACCATTTAAAGAGGAAGATTGTTGAGTTGGGCCCAGACAGGTCCACCAGAGAATAATAGTGCTTTGGAGATCGATCCACCAGCGAATAATAGTGGCTAGAAGCATTTTGTCCTATATGTTTTCAGTCCACTAGCTATAATAGTGGGGGATTCCGTGCTAAAAAAATCGAATATAAAGATGATAAGACATGAAAAATATACTAAGTAATTATAGTGAAACACTATGAGATTCGGGGCTAGACCGGTCCACCGGCGAATAATAGTGGCTAGGAGCACTTTGCCCTGGAGATTGATCCATTGGTAATAATAGTGGTCAGGAGTATTATGCTCTGTACGTTTTTCGATCCACCTGCTATAATAGTGGGGTTCCCACACTTGCATGGATTGATAATAAGCATGGTGTGAAATGATTATATTGATCAGAGATTTAAAGAATAAGTTTATCTAGACTACAACTCAACTTTTATTATCTGTATTGTGTGTATGTTATCTATATGATCATGCTTGTGTTATATGTTTTGGTATGTTGGCCTTAGATGCATAGTTACCTTGCTCAATATGTAGCGTACTGACCACCCGTTTTATGGGTGTTGCTCATTCTCATGAGTAGATGGCCCGCTTGAGTTTGTAAAGGTAGGAGATGCTATTTTCTATGCCTACGATACTTACGAGGCATCGAGCAGGGCTAAGAGTTGAGCTTGGACTTAGTCTGGATACCAAGAGTGACTTGGCCAGATTCTCTTCTACTATTTATTTATCTTGTATTGGTTTCCTTCAATTCTATTTTATCATATTGTACCTTTTTATCCCTTTGGAAACTTTAATTATGTACTCGTTTTGATTGTAAACTCTTTTACACGTACTCTGATTTTTTCATTATGAACCTTTCAGTTCTTCAACAAATTCTTGTTTTAAGTTTGATAAATGGTTATCAATAATGCTTCTTTAGCCTTGTGGTTAGGACGTGATTGGCTAGGGGCCAAGCTTGTACCAATCACGACGGTAATATCCTCAAAATTCATGGATTTATTTTCTTTGCTTCTATTGTATTTTTTAATAAAATAAAATTTTTCAGTAGTGAATTTTGGAGGTGTTACATTTATATTCCTCAATTCTTATCCAAAATTTATGAGAATGCATATGAGCCTCCAATTATTGATTAAAAAAATCATGTTACAAACTTATTTACTCTTTATGAGCCTTCAATTTAGTTTCCCCCTTAGTTGTTGTAGCAAAGTTAGTTTTTTTTCCTTGTAAACATGAATTTACTCTTTTACCCTTAACACATATTTCTTCTTTCTTTCCTGACCATTGCTTTATGTTGTGAGTGGATGATGGAAATTATGGGATAATTTTGTGGTTAAAAATAAGAACATATATTATTAGGTGCTTGTTTAGATATTTTTCCCACATAAAATTACTCTTTTAACCTTCCAACCTAACATTAGCAATTAAGTCCTATAACTTAACTAACATGTGGTCATCTTTCTTCCTCTCCTTATAAACCTCACACCACATTTCTCATTCCTTTATCCATCCAATTTTGTAGCCCTCCCATCCATTAACCACCAAGTTTGAAGGCTTGAATCCTTCTAAACTTTGAGGATACGTTCATTTATCATTCATCTTCAATTCTTTCTTCTTTGATTATGCTTTATGAGCTTGATTTCTCTGATATATTATATGGTATTTATAGGTTGGTTTTTCATAGTGACAAAGCTTGGGATTCAAGGTAAACTTCTAAAACCTTAAGTAAATAAATTTGAGAGTGTTATGTAATTTATTTCAAGTTAAGCATGTTTTAGTGTATTTTGGAGTGATTTGTGCCATGTATGGTAGTTGTGTATTTTTGGTTTATTTGTGGGGTTTTTTAATATATATATATATTAAAAAAAATGATGATACCATGTTGTAGATCTTGAATTATAGATCAACTTTGATATTAAAACATGCGTTGATTTAAGTATATTTTTATGCTCTAAATTATATTTGAATATTTGATGAGTTTAGATGATTATGAATGTTACCTAATATTATTGAATGTTCATGATTAATATTTGGATTTTGATTTATTGGATAATACCATTTTAATCCTTGTAATCTATAGGTAAACTTTGGTATATATAATGTCTATCAATAATCATGTTTAAAGTGTTTTAATTTTGAAAGAAAATTTTAAAACTTAAGCTATGCAAATTATTTTCTTGATGTTATCAATTATATTGAAAGTGTTACTGGCTAATGACACCTTACTTACTTTAAATAGGATTTAATATTAATATATCATATTTATGAGAAACATTTTAATAAAATAAATTATTAATCTAAAATGACCTGTTTAACATAATTAGGGGTCAATGCTCAACCTTTTATCATTTACCATTGACTTTGATCTTGTGAATAGTAAATTAGCATAAATAGTAATTTTTAGAGAAAAACGATTTTTGATAATAAAATATTTTTAGATTTTTATTTTTAAGCTTCTCGGTATAAAATAATATTTTATGTTAAAAAATAAATAGTATTTTTTATGAATTGTAAAAAAATTAAATTTGATGTAGGACCTTATTTTGATGTGGTTAAGTTATTTATATACACACTCTTTTATACTAATTTTAGTTCTAACAACAAAAATTATTTTTTGGTCATTTTTACATTAGTTTTGTGATATATAAATTTGTGGACCGGGTTTTAGATCTTTAAAGGATATTTTGGTCTTTTACGGCATCAAATGTGAGTCTTTGTGTCTTAAAGTATTTCTGGTTCTCATTTTGGCTTGTATGTCATCAAAATGTTTTTGTTTAGTTTAGCATATGATCTAGTTTAATCTTGTGATGATTACTCCCCTTCTTTTTTTTTTTGATTTATTTTGGGGCTTCATACCTTAGGTCAATTTTGGAACCTTAAGATTCTTTTAAGTGGGTTTGTTAGTCGGTGATCTATGGTTCATCTTATGCTAATGTGTTGTGGAGGTTATGGATGGATGCCTAACCTTAACCTTGTATGGCTAGATGCTATTTTGTGAATGTTATGGCTTGATTCCTAACCTTATCCTTATTGGGCTAGTTTTTTGTGACCCTAAGTGGTCAAATTTATTTGAGACCTTGCTAGGTTGTTTTGTGTGGACATTTTGTGTTCATTGCTGAATAATAAGGTATTCATGAATAAAATATTAATTGTTAAAGTGAAAGATTCTTGAAGTTGGACAAGCATCTTGAGTGCTAAAGGTCTTCAGATCGAAGGATCATTTCTACCTTCATAGTTAAAATCACCAACCTTATGGGGATATGCATATTAAAAAAAATCGAATACTTAGATTTGGTGTGCAGCTTGTCCGTCACAATATCTTCCTTGATAAGTGTATTAGAAGTACAAGTTATGTAGACTTGGCTTATGTTTCATGAATAAGATCGTAATCCATTTTAAGTTTAATTATATATCTTTTCCAAGATGCACATGACTATGTGGTTGTGTGGTTTCCTTGACTAGCTTGTCTTGGAAGAGAGTGAGTTAATTTTGATTGCATGTTATTGGTTTGGTAGAAGGCATTTAGTGCACTACCCTTATGCATTGAGATAATTATTGGTATTATATGTTAGTAGTTGGTCTTTGTGTTATCTTAGGCTTATGTATGACTTCATGTTATTGCATGTGAATTGTTAGTTATTCACATGAGCATGTTTTGGTGAGTATGTTATTTGCTAAAGGTTTGGTGTGTTAACTCGATATTTTTATTCTGAACAAATTATTTTTCAATGATTGTGATGCAAGTGATATGGATATTGTTAGAGCTTGTGTTGGTGTCAAAGAGTAAGATATTTGGTATTTTGTCCTGTATTGGGAGTTTCAAGTTTTAGTTCTAGTCGGTGTGATTTGACTTTATAACCATGTATTAGAATTTTTTCATGTAAAGACTTTTACCTTACAACATTGTTCTTGTTGTTTAATATTTTTTCATACCTAGCCTTGCATCTTCCGTGGGCTAGAACACCTCTCCTCATGATAGATGTGATGGTAACATCCCTCATTTTTTTTGTTTTTCTTCCATATTATAATTTTAAAATAAAACTTCAGAGTGGAAAAATATGGGGTTGTTACACGAGTTGTGTGGATAGTGTGTATTGAGGGACAATTCTTGCATAACTTCATCACACTAGTGGTAGGATGCAACATAAGGGGTTGATGTTGTGGCTTGGTGGTTGTGTGAAGGGGTTGTGGAGCTAAGGTGGTGTAGCATGGGAAATGGACAAAGGTGGGGGTTGTTGTGTGAGGTTTGAGTGATGAAATGGAGGTGTTTGTGTGAGCTATTCATGCTGCCAAAGACGTGCAACATGAGTGGTAGATGTTGTTGGAGTGTTGTCATGTAAGGATGTCCTAAGATGGGGTGTTAGTGGGATGGTTGCGTGTGTAGCTCAAATTGGTGGAGGTTAGTAATGTGAGGTATGTTAGAAAAAGACGGTGGTACAATGTGAGGCGCATTGTGTTGGTGTGGGGCTTGCTGCGAAAATGGTAGAGCTAGGAGGACAAAGTGTAGAAAAAAAAAGGTAGAAGAATTTAACCCTTGGCTTGGTGGAGCAATAAATGATGGAAAAGGGGAGGAATGAAGGTATGTGACCAATGGTTGGCATGCAAAAAGGATAGTGTGAGGGAGATAGAGAAGTGATGTTGGGATTAGATATGGCGTGGAAAACAAGCGGGGGCATAGGACTTGGCATGATCAACAATTGAATAAAAGGAGGTGATGATGATTGAGTGAAGGTTTGGGTATAGTTGGGAGGATTTGGTTTGTTTAACCAAACTAAAACACATTATGTTGGGGCAAGGAGAAGTGTCCCATGGGAAGAAGGGGCTAGGGAAAAAGAAAGAAGGGAAAGAAAAAGTAACAAGGGAAAAAAAGAAAAAGAAAATAGTTAGGGTCAGAGTTAGGGTTAAAGGCAAGGAAATAAGTTAAAATGCTAATCACCCAAAATTAGGATTAGGATAAATTTAGGATATTACATAACACCTCCGAGCTTGGGTTTGATTCGTTTAATAAATGAGCCTAAAATAAGACTCAAACTTAGCTCAATTAACTAAACAAATGAGCCAAATCGAACTTTTAATGAGTTGAGCTCACAAGTTAAATATATAAATGAGTAAAGATAAAAAAAAAATCTTGGTCTTGACTCGTTTAATAGATGAGCCTAAAATCAAGGCTCATGCTTGATTCATTTGACTAGACAAATGAGCTAAATTGAGCTTTTAACAAGTTAAACCGAGTCGAATGCAGAGTTGACTCAACTCATTTACTACCATACTTATATTGGGAGACACATCTCTATTAGACCATCTTATTAAGCTAAAATAAATAAATAAATAAATAAATTATAGAAATAAAATCATTTTAATGTCTTCTACCAACTCAACTTACTTAAATTTGTTTTGTCCCCCCTTATAATACAACTATATCATTTTAGTTAATCATGAATTCCTTTTCAAAAATCAATTAGAAATCTATTTCTAGAAGGAATTTTTTTATGTAAATAATTTAATTAAAAAAAAGTCATCTTTAAAAAGTGAAAGTTTTTTTATCCTTTTTTTTTCTTCTCTTTATCTTGTATACACTAATCATTATGTCATTTGTAATAAAGGGTGTAGTTGTAATATGATTGATAAATTTAGAAAAAAATGCATAATATAACATTGAGTTTAGGTGACATAATGATATAATCCTAAATTTTGAGGGTTTGTATAATCTGTTATCTTGCTACTAAGTTTTAATAAATATAAATATAAAGGTGTGAAAAGATCAATTTATCCTTATCTAAATTATTTATTATTTTCTTCATTTTCTTCATCCATTTTTCTCTTCTTGCCTAATGTTAAATGCCTAAAATGTTCCAAAAAGTAAAATTACTTCAACCATTTTCATAGTTTTCTCATTGGTTACTTTCCTTTTTTCTTTTCACATTTTTCTCATCAATTACTTCAGTTTCTTTTCTTTTTATTTAGTTTACTTATTTCTCTAACCTAAACTCAATAGAGACCGGAGAAACTATGGAGATACAATATGAATGGAATCCAAGCAACATAAATTGAGACACCTAACAAGGGAGGGATATCAAAAAAAGAAAAATAAAAAGGAAGCGTATAAAATTTAGAAGCATAAGTGCATTTGCAATGGGCAAAAAGAATGGGATCCCAAACCTAAATTTGGGGACCTTAAATTTGAGGATATGAATGTCAGGAAAAAAAATTTACCTCAAAAATTAGGTAACCTAAAAAATTTGAGGTATGCTAAAGTCAAATAAAGTAACAAAAAAGCAACAAAAAAGTCTATTAGTATGCATGCAGCAGCAGCAGTTGCCGTTGTTGAGCCACGAGCTAGTCTAACGCCTGGCGCGCCAGGCAGTGTGAACTGCTGCTGCTATTCTCGTACTAACGAGACTTATTTTTGATATTTTTTTTATGTATTTTTAGCCTAAATATTATCGTTAGAATCAATTTTTTTTAATATATTAAAAAAATTATGACCATCAATAATAATGGCAAACAATGTTTTTTGCTGTAATTACATTATTTTTTACCCATATTTTTATATCACCTATTCTACCTCTCTTTTTCATATTCATTTCTTTACATAATTAATCTTATTCATTTCTCTAGTTATTTATATTTTATAAAATTCTCTTGTCATATTTATTTTATTAATTATTAATTTCTCTACCTATATTTATTTTATTCATTTATCTTCAATATTTCACAAGTCATATTTATTTGGTTAATTTTTCCAGTTATATTAATTTTAATTTTATTTGTTTCTCTGTTTACTTTTATTCTATTAATTGTTATACTTATATGTGTTTTATTAATTTCTTACGTTATACTTATTTTATTATTTTCTCTACTTATATTTTTTTTTTTTTTTAAAATAGATCCTACTAAATTTAATTTTTTGAATCTTTTGGATAATCCAAATGATTTAAAATCAAAAGAACTTCCAAATTAAAATATATAGCTTAATATAAATTAAAAGTAAAATAATATAAAGTAAAAATGATTGATAATGTGATTGATAAAAGTAATTGGGTGTTGTAAATTTGAAGTTGGTGATCATAGAGCATCAAATTAAATTTGAAGCAAATTAATAAAAGTAGGAGAAATAAGAGAAAAAAATGATTAGATAGTAAAATTGAGACCTCAAATTTAAGTTCGGACTTGTGGGCACAAAGTAGCACTCAAGCTACACATCCAAAGGTTAAAATCACATCTAACTTGAGAAAGTTTGACATGTAGGGCTAACTCTTCTTCTTCAAAATTACAACTTGTGCCCAACAACCAATCTTTTTTTTTAAGGCTAAAGCCCTCCATTTAATGTTCCATTCACTAAGATCTAACCTAAAATTTCTAGTTTGTTTCAATTGCAAACGAAGCAAGGGATTTGTGAAGATAAGTGGTTGTTACTCAAATTTGAATGTATGGTATGTTTTATATCTGAATGTTTAATACGTTTGGTTTTATGCTTTGGTTCTCTTGTTATAGATCTAATTTGGAATTGTTGAGGTCCCTTTCTTATCAGATCTAGGAGGTATTTTTTTATTTCAGTGTTGAATGTTAGATTCTTCATGTTCGAAGAAGGAGCTAGTTGTTGAGTTGGTTGCTCCTTTGATGTGTGTCATTGGAGATTTGTTGTGCAGTTGCTAGTTGCCACCACTTTATTGTTGTACGTTGCCAGTCGCACTGCCTGAGTTGTGTTTTTTGAAGTCGAAAATTGAGCATAGAGGTAAGGATAGTGGTGCTCACTAGTTATTGCTACAAGGGAAGGGCAAGTCGGGGTCGAAGAAGAGAACAAACCAGGTTGTGGCTTCGATGACAGAAATCATGGTGAGTTCAAGGTGGTTGTTGGTGGACAGAGGTGTTGCTGGTGGTGTTGGCTATGGAGTTGCGCAGTGAAGTAGGTCGAGGATGGGGATGGGAGCTATGAATATTCGTTCTTTACTGCAGAATGACAATGAACGTTCTTGCGTCTTCTTCATTTAGGGACATAGCTTAGTGCCACAAGCGGAGCATGGAATTGGTTACTTTAGTGACTGTTTGGAATTACTTATCAAAAGTAATTATACATGATAATTACTTATATTAGAAATTTTTTTGCCTAAATAATTTATAAAATTAGTAGTTATCGTGGATAACTACTTTTCATAAGTAGCTCCAAACATGCTTTTAGTTTATCAACGAGAAGACTTTGGTTCTAATGTAAAGGTTAGCAATAAAATTTGGTTTAATCAGTTACTTAACTAGAATAAAATTGATGGATGTTCTTTTAAAGAAGGATATATATTTTTTAATTAGTTAAGGGTATCTTAGACAATTTATCTTACAAAATAGAGTAAAAGGTCAACAATAGAAACTGGTTGTGGAATAATTGAATGGGTATTTTAGGTATTTAACATTAAATAAGAAGAGGAAAATAGGCAAAAAAATTGAAGGAAATGATGAATAATTTAGGTAAGGGTAAATTGGTTATTTTACACCCTCATATAATTTTTTTAAAACTTAGACAAGCTAGCAAATTATATGGGAAGAGGGTTACCTAATGCGTAACCTTCAAAATTCAGGGTTATTTAGTACGTTTTGAAAAATTCATAATTAAAGGTTATATCACATATTTTACCCAAAGTGAAGACTATATCATATATTTTTTCATAAGTTTATTCTTTACTAAAGCAAAGTGTAAATTGCTAAAAATATGTTCATTTAAAGATAAAGAGTACCTATTGTTTAAATGATCTTAAACCTATAGAGACAACTCATAAACAACCAAATTATACTTGTCTCGACTCAAGATTTACTCATTCAATAAACAAACCCAAAATTTATGCTTAATATCAAATTATTAAACTAAATGAACAAATTATCTAAGCCTTTGTAAATCAATTTAACTCATTTGCAATCTTATTAGTTACTTAAACATGCCCTCACATAGATCATGTACATGTATACTTTTGATCCATTAGCCCATATAATGTATAATATAAATTCATCACAAAATTCCTTCCTACTCACATTAAGTCTACTCTCACATATATCATTGTTCGCACACAAAGTAGTTTTTTCTTATGTTGGTCCACTTGTGATAATCAATATGTATACTATGCAACAAGTTAAATTATGCATGATTTCTTTAAAATAAAGTAGTATGTAGTGGTACTCGGCATGAGCCATGTATAAATAAGGATAACTTTTTTTTATATGTTTAGATTTTATAAACTAGACTATCTTTAATTTAGACTATTAAAAAATTAAATGATAATATTTAAAATATTTATATATATATAAATATTCACATATACCGTTATACTTTTAATTCTGTAGAAAAGAGTTATCACCTTCGACTCTGACTCAAAAAAAGTGTCATCTCAACTTCATGCATCAAAGAGAAAGGGGGCACATGACTAATATATCCCTATAAGTTATTGAGTATTTAATTAAAAGTTTTGGGGAATATAAAAACCTAGAAATAAATATTTAATGATTATAAAAGATACATTCAGAGAACTGATTAATATTTTACATTCTTATCCCAAAATAACACTTATTTTGGATAAAAATAAAGTTGCTAAAATAACACGTATTATGAATTGGATGTAGTATTTAAAATATTATCATATATTATATGTTCACCATTATTGGACTAATATTCACTATATTTGTGTTTTTATGCTTATATTTAATTCCTATTATGTTATATTTTAATATATTTATGCTGATATTTTTGCATTATTTTATTTTCATTCTTCCGCTGTTATATTTATCTTTTACTGCCATTGGCATATGTCAAAGATAATTAAAATTAGGAAAATCAATAAAGCTTTTTTTTTCTAAATTTAAAATCAATCCCCCAAGTTATTCATAACTACATCCCTCCATTATGGAATGTATTTTTTAATAATTAAAAATAAAATAAACTCCCTAAGATACACATTTGGCTTAAAATATTCAATAAGTATACACATTTGGCTTATGTTTCACCCCTATTATACTTATCTTTTACCAAAATTTACCATTATTGTACACACCTTTTCATCAATTTTTTATAATGTAAGTATAGTAATGAGTGCTTAATTATATAAAAAATTCACATAAACATTTTGATCTAATTATTTTAATTATCCAAATAAAAGATAATTTGTTTTGAAGAATAAAAATAAATAGATTAAAAAGTTAGCCTTATTTATTAGATTATTACCACATAACACTACCGTTTACCAATATATTTTTTTAAATAGTTGATATATTTACAAAACAACTCTCAAATACACCATGAACATGATGTATAAAATTATATGATAGAATTTGTGTGAAACAATCTCATTGTTCAAGAAGAACTCCTTTCGAACATGAAAGGAATGATTGATAATCAATTGATCCAGAATAAGTCTTGATTAGTTGTTTTAAAACTTCACCAAATATATCCTTATTGCACCCACTTACTCACAAATATTTAGTTCCTTATTGTATAATGTATCACCATCCCAAGGATAAGGGTGATATGGAATGGAAATGTCTAAATATCATATACTCTCTCCTGACATTTGTTGTCGACACCATATTACTCTAGGCTTCATTTGAATAGAGTGTTTTTAAAAGAAAATTTATAAACTTCCTTATTTGTTTTTGAGGTTCAAAACTTCCTTAATTTAAAACAATTAAAAAACTTATTAAATATAATTACTTATTAAAATAATTAAACCTACTTAATACCCTACTTCAATAATATAAAATAAAATTAAAAAACTTCTTAAAAAATTTTAAATCATTATTTTAAAATTTCTTTATTTAAATTCATTATCTTTATTATTATCCAACATGAAATATATTTTACAAGTAATTCCTTTTAATAATTTCATTAATTTTTTTCTTCTAAAAATCAAGATTTTATTAAGCAATAGAATCATTACAACTTAGTTCCCAAAACTTATCTAAACAATGCTTAATATAGAGACTACTCATTCTCACATGGGGAGGCGAATACCTAGCTAAGACAATAGAAATAAATTTTTTAATGAAATCCCTCCATCTACAATTGATTTGTGAATTTTTTTATGTTTCTCGCATGCGAAAATTCATATATGCCCACAACACATAAGGTGCGGGCCAATTAGATCTTCCTTTTAGACACCCTTGATATCTTTGAGCTAGAGTAACCATCATATCAGGCCATCTCTAGATTAGACCTCTCAAGCCAAGAGCAGCATAAGCATTCTTTAATAGCTTCTTTATTCTTAGACATACAAATAGGAGATGGGAAAGAGATTCATTGGTATCACAAAAGCAGCAGGTTGGATCCTCCACATTTGAATACTGACTGAGAATATCCTTAGTAGGGAGTCTGTTATGAGTAGTAATCCATAGTAATAGCTCGTGTTTAGGACTAGCATTATTCAACCAAACAAATCCCCACCAAGACACTTGAGTGCCTCTATGTCTAAGATGTTTATAAACAACAATGATTTTATAGGACTGGGTGGGATTGATGGTATCAAACACAGGCTGAAGGGTTTCTCTAATCTTGAAGATCTTTTTAATAATCTAGGATGAAGTGGTAGGAATTTTAGCACTACAAATAGAGCCACCTTTTATATAAAACCTATGAATCCATTTTACTCACAAGCTATTTTTATTCTAAAATATATGTCGTAGATGTTTTCCCACTACTTCTATATTCCAAACTTGAAGATCCATCAGCCCAAGACCTCTCTCCTATTGTGGAAGACAAACTGTGGACCAATGCACATTTGGATGGCCCATCTTTTCCAGTCCACAAGAAGTTCCTGCATAAACTAATAATCTTAAGGGGGGTTTTTTTTTGGGAAGAATGAGGATTTGACTCTAATACATCTGGATGCCATATATAACTGATCTAAGGAGCTACAATCTTACAACATAAGACAATAATCTTGTAGACCAGTGTTGAATTTTGCTTGTTATTTTTCCAATCAACTCCATCATCTGATTAGAGTGCAACCTAGTAAAAGAAAGAGGGATTCCCAGATATTTAAAAGGCATATTTCCCTCAGGGAAGGAAATAAAATTTGTTATTTGATGCTTCACCATCTCTGGTACCCCTCCAAAATAAATGGAACCTTTCCCTGGGTTAATGTGAAGGCCTAATGTACTACTGAAGCTTTGGAACTAATTCATAAGCAAGGTTAAAGAGTTTAAATCACCCCTACAAAAGAGCAATAGGTCATCAGCAAAATATAAATTAATGATGTGTGACATTTTTCATTTTAGGTGCCCTTCAAAACCTTCCATTTTCCATAACTATTGTAGCATCCTAGATAGGTACTCTAAAATACCCCAAAACCCTAATTTGGGGAATTATGGTGAAATAAGAATTTACTAGGAAAATTAAGCAAATAAATCATTTTATCAAAATAAAGGGGAATAAACTAAGGTAAATCAAGGAGAAAATAATAAATAAATTATTTAGGAAAAATTTGGGCATTTTACTAATTAATATGGTAGTCAATAAAATTGTCCAAAATAGCCAAATTAAGCTAAAAATTAATTTAATTATTATTATTTTAAATATTATTATTTTTAAATATTCAAGGATACCAAATTACCCTAAACACCCCAACCAACCTATTTTTCTCCTTTTCCTTTTTTTCCTTTATTCCTGTTTCCCTTCTTTTACTTATTTTCTTCCTTCCTCCCCTTCCTCCTTTTTCTTTTTCTTCTTCCTCCCCGAAATGGGCCAGCTTGCCAGCCTAATTCCCTTTCTACTCCCTTCTCCCTATGCGCGGCCCAAAGCCTGTGTCGTCCCCCTGGCTAGCCGACCAGTCGGTTCCCCCTTTTATTTTTATTTTCCTCCCCCTGGATAGTCATTCCACCCCTTTCCCTTTCCTTCTTCTTCCCCATGCGGACTGCACCTCGACATGCATCCCTTCTTTTGCCGGTAACCACCTGCTTTGTCCGGTTGTCCTTCCTTTCTTAGCTCTATAATTTTCTTTCTAATTTTGACCCCAACCAACCCCGCAACCCCTTCACGCATGCCTCCCTTTCCTTTTCTTCTCTCCCCAACTCCACCTACCCTGCCATGGTAAGACTACACTGCTTGCCACTGCCGGTAGGTAATCCTGCCTCACCTACCCCACTTTCATCATTTTCCCTCAAATTAGCCTATAAATACTCCATTGGCAGCCTGGGCCAAGCTTCTATTTTCGCAACCTAGAAAATCCCGGCCTTACACCACCACCCAATCAGATCTTTATTTTGCTGTCATTGATGACCGCTACTACCTATGTCGCCCACCAAATCCTTCCCTACAGCACCCTCTACAGAATTGAGCCGCCCTCTTCCCTTGCCTTGCCCTACACGAGCCACCTCGACTATACAAAATCACCCTCCAGATCAGCCCACTTCGACCTCTCGCCACCGCCCGCCACCAATTCCGCCGCCAATAACACCACCTCCATCCTCCAAAACAACTAGGGGACCTCACTCTACCTCCTCATACCTCCATCTCTCCCTACCTGCCTCTCCTTCTCCCTTCTCCACCTTCCACCATCTTCGGCCACCGGACCTATCGTCTTGCGTTGCTACTTTTGGCTGCACCACCACCTCTATTCCACCCCTCTCCATCTGAGACACCTTCTACCACCTCAAACACCCCCTCGTTCCCTCTCCTCTAGCCTATACTCATATCTCTCCACCTCTCTTCCTCCTCCACTACCGCAGCCGCCGATTCCGCCACCAACCTTAGGTGGTATTCTAATTTTCCTAACCCTTAAACTTTTTTTATATAAATGTTAATAATTTTTAGTAACATTAATAGTATTACTCTTATTATTATTATTATTATTATTATTATGTTATCACTATTATTATTTAACCCAACTTTAGAAATATTTCTAACTAATGTTATTATTATTATTAGGGCTAAAATTTTGGTATTATTATGATTATCCTTATTATTATTATTATCATTATTTTCTTACTAATACTAGTAATACTAACTTTAGCCATTACCACTTTTATTATTAGTGTAAATATTGAGACCCTTACATTACTATTACCCTTTTATACTCTTATTATTATTATGCTTGACATTATTATTATTAGTATTACTACCATTACTACTATAACTATTATTATTATTATTATTATCATCATCATCATCATCATCATCATCATCATCATCATTATTATCATTATCATTATCATTATTATCATTATTATTATTATTATACTTGATCATATTATCACTAAGGCTACTACTATTATGATTTTTAGGACCTTTAATAGTATTATTCTTGATATGGGAATTATTATTAATATTATCACTATCATCATCATCATCATCATCATCATCATCATCATCATCATCATCATCATCATCATCATCATCATCATCATTATTATTATTATTATTATTATTATTATTATTATTATTATTATTATTACTAGTATTATTATTATCATTACTACTACTACTACTACTACTACTACTACTATGAATACTATTATTTTTAACTTGTCTTTTTGTTTAATATGTCATAATCACTAATATATTATCACTATTAGCATTATTAATATAAGTATCATCATGGTCACTAATTTTATATTAAGTATATCATTATTATTATTGTTACTAGGGTTTGGGTTGATATTAGTATTATCATTAAACTAATAGTATTATTATTATTAGTAATATTGAAACTATTACCTTTAATATTATGAATATCACTATGACTATTTTAACATAAACCTACTTATTTTGGTTAATAGTAGCATGATTAAGTATTTTGAGGATAATAACCCTATTTTTAATTATAAAACTACTATTATCATCATTAGTCCTAATAGTGGATTATAATAAGGGTAGGGTAGGAATAATGGTAATTTTGGTAAGAAAGAGATTAATCCATAATATTTCCCTCTTATAGGTGAATTAAGTCAAAACCTTAAGGAGGCGTAGGATCGTGCTCCAAGTCCAATGTCATTTTAGGTAAAGATGTAGCTAAGGCCCATGTGTGTCGTGTGACTTGTATGCCTTGGATGTTATATATCTTGCTATGTCGTGTATCGTATGATTGTCATTAACTTGTCTTAAGTGTAGCACAGCTTGGAGTTGAGGTATGTTTATGTGTTTCCTTATGGCATGAGTATGATATGTATATATGGTGATTATGATGTGATATAAGATGACCCTCTAAGACATGCATGCTATGATGATTGATAATATGATATGGTGATGAAAGGATAAAAAGAAAGAAAATGGGAAGTGAGTTCATAAAAAGGGATATGAGGTTGACCAAACTACCTCATGATCTACGAGAGGAAAATAAAGAAGAAGAGGTGATCAAAATGAATGGGAGATAGGAACCATGCATGGGAATTCTGAGGTTGTATGGGAATTCTAAGGCTTGCATAGGGACTTCAAGAGATTGCATGGGGTGGATGAAGCTTGTGTGGGGATGATATTTATGTGAGAAAAAGTTATTTTAGGGTGTAAGTAAGCTAAGGGAAGAGTTGTGGAGTGATTGGAGACTTGTGATGAAAAATAGTATGTAGGTTGGTGTAAGAGTGTATAGGAGACCTAATTAGGGTTTTGGAAGGAGGCACTAATCTGGGGGGGGGGGAATGTGGAAGTAAAAATAATTAAGGGAGAGTTACATGAAGGGTGAGTACGGGTGCCATAGGAGAGACGAGATATTAGGTAAAACATAGAGAGGTTACTTGTGGGGGAAGAAAGGTACTAGGGTTCGAAGTGGCCAACTAGGGTTTTTTGATCACATGTAAAATCGAGGAGTAAAGTGATATGATTTGGGATTGAATCCATATGAGATAAACTATGGGGTGATGAATGAAATAATGGTAGTGTAAGTGAGAGGATGTTAGGCTACACAGGTCTAATTAGGGTTTTTAAGGGAAAACCCTAGAGGGTGATAGTAGGTAGAGTTTGAGGTCATGAGGTGTTAGGCCTTAACCCACACCTTAGGAGTTTGGATTTCATTATGGGTAAGTGTAAGGGAGAAAGGATGTCGGGGCGTGATAAGGGGCATAGAAGTCCCAAGATATGGGACGAGCTCCCTTGAGAGGATAGAAGTAGAAGGTTGGTGACATGCATGTCAAGGGTGAAATGCTTATTGAATAATATATGAATAATATACTAATTATTTAAAGAGAAAGATTATTGAGCTGGGCCCAGACCAGTCCACTAGCGAATAATAGTGGCTAGGAGCCGGGTTGCCCTACATGACTGGTCCACCGACGAATAATAGTGGCCAGGAGCATTTTGTCCTGCATGATTTTTGGTCCACCGACTATAATAGTGGGGATTTCCATGCTTAACGAACCAAATATAATGATAATAAGGCATGGGAAAGACACGAAGTTATTATAGTGAAACACCATATGAGTCGGGGCTAGACCGGTCCACCGATAAATAATAGTGGCTAGGAGCATTTTGTCCTGCATGATTTCTGGTCCACCGGCTATAATAGTTATCAAGAGCATTCTACCCTATATGTATTTTAGTCCACTAGCTATAATAGTTGGGTTCCTGCACTCGTATGGATTGATAAAGATTATGATGTGAAACGATTATACTTACCATATATCTAAAGAATAAATCTACCTGGACCATAGTTGTCCTTCATTATCTATATTATTGTATGCTACCTATATGATCATATTATGTTGTATGCCTTGCATGTTTGGCCTTAGTGCATGGTTACCTTACTCAATACATAGCGTACTGATCACCCGTTTCATGGGTGATCCTCATTCCTACGAGTAAAAGATCCATCCGAGTTTGTGCAGCTAGGGGATAACGTCTTTGATGCCTACAACACTTACGAAGCATCGGGCGGGGCTGAGTGTTTAGCCTAGATCTGACCTAGGGATCGATACTGACTCAGTTGGACTTTGTTTTTCCTTTGATTTGACCGTATATGGTTTTTTTTATTCTAGTTATATCATATCGTATGGTATTTTATGTTTGGAAAACTTTAGTCACTTACTCTTTGGGCTGTAATTCTTAAATCGCACTCTGATTTATGTACGACTATAAGGGAGTCATATCATGGATTCTCATTGTTTTATTAATGACTTTTGTTTGACGTTAACCATGTTTATGCTTATCACTTAGTACTGGAACTGTGGGAGTGAACTGGTTAGGTATTAAGTGTGACAGTAATATCCTCAGAATTTACAGTTTTGGTTATTTCACTTCTATTAAACCTTTTTATTAAAATGAAATTTTTCAGTAGTAAATTTTGGAGGTGTTACATACTCAATGGAAATGACAAAGAGATAAGGAGAGAGGGGGTCTCCTTGTCTCAGCCCCCTTTGTGCTTGAAAGGAAGGGATACGATCATTATTAATAGTGAGAGTATACTTGACTTGGGTCACACATGACATAATTAGTTTAACCAAATAGGGGGAAGGAGGAACATAAGACCCAAAAGAACCTTCTCCAAGAATTTCCAATTGATGGAATCATAAGCCTTCATCACATCAACCTTCATCATGCATCTTGGGGAGGCATGTTTTCTTCCATACAACCTAATGATTTCATGAGCCATTAATATATTATCTTTAGTCATCCTACCTTTGACAAAAGTTGATTGTGAAATACTAATAATGTAAGGTAAAAGAGGTTGAATCCTTGTTGTTAAAATTTTGAATAGAATCTTGTAGAGAATTGAGCAACATGCTATGTGCCTGAAATCTATGACTTTGCTAGGGTTGTCATTATTAGGAATAAGAACCAATACAATGGGAGTGATAAAAGAAGGGATTGTACTTGAGAAGAAAATTTATTTGACAAAAACCTAGATATCTTCCCCTATAATGTCGTAGGAAGCTTTAAAAAATCTTACAGTGAATCCATCTAAGCCTAGGACCTTTGTATTGCCAATGGAGAACAATGCATTTTTGACTTCTAATAAGGTGATTGGCTTGAGGAGTTCATGCTGATGATCAGGACTAAGAGTGGATCCATGCTAAAGAAGAGTCATATCTACCTACTTTGCATTGGAATTAGTTGACCCAGTTCCAAGGAGATCTTTATAATACTCAACAAAAGCTTCTTTGATTGCCTCAGTGTCAAAGGCCCATTCTCCATTCATTTTTTGAATCTTTGAGATAATTCTTTTATTCTATCTAGCCTTCATAATGGCAAAAAAGAACTGATTGTTAGAATTATCTAGCTAAATCCACTTGATGCCTGATTTTTTTAGGAAACTCTCCTCACATTTTGCATAATGCTCACATTGTTTAAGACATTCCTTTTCATAGGTAGGATTAGGTTTTACTATTTTTTGAATTACAGCAAGCCTTTGTCTCTGATCACCAACCCTCTACATGATGCTACCATATTTAGCTTTGTTTAAATTTGTGCACTGATATTTTAGTTGGTGCAAGGCATTTTTTATCTTGGTAAATACTGAGCAATGATGATGAATATGCCAAACCTTAGTCACAATATTATGAAAATTCTCACCATCGGTCCACATGTCAAAGAATTTGAATCTCCCCTTTGGATGAGGCCTGGTATGATTTAGGCATACAATAGTAGGGTAATGATCTGAGAAGAGGGAAGATTGAAACTACATAGTTGAATTAGTGTAGCTATCAAACCATTTGATGTTTCCTAGAACCCTATCAAGCTTGCACATTTTTTTAAGATCCCCAAGCTGTCTATTAGTCCAAGTGTAAGTGTGGCCAGTATAGTGTAGATCTTCTATCATAATATTCTGCAGACATTGTTTAAACTCCTCCACATCCCCAACATCAATTCCTACACCTTGAAATTTCTCATTATCATTCAACACCACATTAAAGTCCCTTAATACCAACCAAGGAACATCTGTGATGGTAGTGGATTCTAACCAGTGCCATAGGTCTCTTTTGTCACTTCCCAGATTGTGTACATGAATGAAGGAGACACAAATGATTCTCCTAGTAGATATGCAAGTAGCCTTAACTTAGATACCTTGAGCATGAGCACTTAGCAGATGCACATGCCAATTATTTTTTTCCCATAGTCACCAGACTCTCCCATTATGATGATGGTTATAGTTATCGATTGCATCAAACTGACTTCCTAACTTCCTCCTAATAGAATCAGCTTTGGAGGATTTTATTCTAGTTTCTAATAAACCAATTAAAGAGACACCATTAACTTTGATCCAATGCCTTAATTCCCTCTATTTGAAAGGTTTATTAAGACCTCAAATATTCTAAGCACTAATCATATTAATAATGAATCATGTAAGGTGTACTCGACACCTTGTTTATCCTTTTCTTTCATCCATCCTAGATAAATATCCAAAGAACCAAATCTGTTGTTGAGAGGTATATTTGAGATCGGGCCCTCTTTTGTTTAGTCTTGCATTGTAAGGTGTTGTGAGGATTACCCAGACTCTTGTTGAGTTTTTTTAGGTCTTCACACATATTACTTATGGTATGTTGTAGGAAAAGGCATGTTAGTCCCCAGATTAGATTGTGTCTTCTATTGAGGGTCCCTAGATTGTTTGTGCTCATCACCTTGATGGTCTGCATACACTTGGTCCTTTGTAGGGTTATTTCTCTGAGGGAAAGACCTTTGGTTATGTCCAAATGAATTACACCAAATACAAAAGGATGGTCTCCATTCAAAGATTATTGGTTGTGTAATAATTCCTCCATCCGGGTCTTCTATATCAACATATTCAACATATTTTTTTGTAACATCCACCTTTACAAGAGCACGGGCACAGGAAATCCTTTCCCTTGAAGTTGTTATGCCATCCAAAACAAGAGGTCGTCCAACATCACTGGTTATCCTGCTAATGGAATCTACATCCCAATAATCAAGTGGAAGGTTTGGTAACTTGATCCATAATGGCATATATTGGAATAATTCCTTGATAAACTAAAATTACCTGTGCCATTTTTTTAGAATGAAGGTCGATTCATAAAAGTCCAATATGGGCATTGAAGAACCCAATATTTATCATGTTTTGACTTGAACTTAAAAACCACAAACCCTTCATTATGTATCCATACTTGGGGAGTTTGTATTGAGGACTAGTTGGTTCAAATGAAAGCCATAATCTATCACATACTAGGACGTATTCCAATAACATACCCAACAATAGAACTCTGCCAATTCTTGCAATTCTCCTCAACCTTTTCCTTCAATATAGACACCTTCCACAGATCACCAGATAAAGTAGGAGGAAAATATGAAATATTGGTGAAAGCATTAAGAGAATGGTTACCAATCACCAGATCCTTCCAAGATTTCTTCCCCATAATATCTTGAAGGGTTTCTTTTGAAAGTTCAACATTAGAGGGGGTAGGATGCAATCATAGGATCAATATTATTAACATGCCCTAACTCAATTCTTGCTCAATTCAATTCATTGGATATTCGATTAGAATTATCTCCCGATTGATCATTCATCGTATCATTAGATTCTAAGTCACATATGATTGGAAAATTATTTTGAAACTTCAAATTTTTTTATTTCAAATTTTGCGTAACACCAGATTAAAGAGGCAAAGATAATTCCTTCGCCAAATCCAATGATGCAAATTTTTGAGCGTTGATCAAAGATTGATTACCCTTCAAATTTATTGATCCTTTCCCAGGTGATTGTCCCAACCTGACCGAATTGGCATTTTTCCTTGTCTTGGCCATGTCAAGGAGAAAGGAGAGAGCTCAAATGGAAAACTTTATAATTCCATTAGTTTTATAATCCATTCATTTCTAAATTTTTTCATCCAAATAAACCCTTATATTTTCATTATTATTAGTATTAAATGGTTATCTCATATGATTAATAACCTTGTGACCTTTCCAGTAAAAGTTTATCGCAATCTCTAGGGGTGAAAAACTCATTAGATTGCATTGCTTCAAGCAACAATACTTTCAAGGCGTAAACAATTGCCTTTGATCTAGGCACAAGCATGTAAAATTTTCAATTTAAGGAATAAACATACTTTGTTGTGTTCATTAAGAGTAATTACTGAATTATGACAATTTTTGGTGGCATGTGACACCATACTATAATTTAAAATGATTTGTATAATTTCTATAATTACCCAAATATTAAAATAAACACTAACCCAATAATAATTCCGAGTCAGCGATTGATTGCTGAGCTAATCCACCTAATCTAATGTGTAATGAGCTGGAAACTGACGTAGGATTTTTTAATAAGCTGGAAGCTAACGTGTAATAGCTTTGTTAGTTAATTGTAATCTAATAAGAGTAATTGTTATCCTCAATAGATATATAGACAAGAGTTATGAAAGAAATAAGCATAGAGAAATATATACACACCATTTTCCTATCATCTACCTCTCTTCATCTTGTTTTCTTGAATATATGTAGTTATCGAATTCTATTCCCTCCATCAGAGTTCCTTATCTGTATATGCTAGTACTCTCTTACCAACTTGGGTGAGTGAGGATAACATTGGTATCAAAGCTTTGAATCATGGTAAACCCTAAGGTTCAATCGCAGGAAGCCATTGACAGAATAGATGAAACCTTGAAGAACTTCATGTCCGAAACATCACACAAACATGAATCGCTAGAAGTAAGATATAAAAGAATAGAATAAATGTTGTTAGGAATGCAGAGAGTTCATATCCCTGTAGAAAATTCCAATCAGGCAATTCCCACGATTCAACAAGAAGAATTTCCTTAACAACAAAATTCATTCAGCCAGAGCAGAGGAGGAGGATTTCATTACACTTGACTCTCCAAGGTGGAGTTTCCTCGTTTTGTTGGAGAAAATTTTGAGGAATGGGTGTATCGTTGTGATTAGTTCTTCGACATTGATCAAACACCATCGGATGAGAAGGTCAAGATAGCAGCTATACATCTTGAAGGGAAGTCTTTACAGTGGCATCAAGCCAATCAAGAATCAACAGAGATGTGCCAAGATGGGAAGAATACATCGTGGAGATGAGTGTTCGATTTGGTCCCTCCCTGTTCGATGATCCAATGTCGGAACTCAAACAATTGAAGCAAATAGGAATGGTCAAGGAATACAATGACGCCTTTGATGCCTTACTCACCAGGATAAATTTGAGCCCTGATCTTGCACTCAGCTGCTATTTGAGTGGTTTAAACCTAGTTATCCAAACCCTAGTACGGATGTTTAAACAAGCTTCTATTTCGAAGGCTCAAGGAGTGGCTAAATTGCAAGAAAGTTATCATCATTCCTTGAAGGATACCCAATCAAAGCCTGTCTTACTCCCAAAGCCTAGCACACTGGGAACATTCTGGAAACCAAGTCAGCTTTCAAAACCCTTAAATGCTGCCCCATGTCAACAGAAATTAACTTTACAGCCCATAAACATGGCAGGTGGGAAGTAGTCGGGAATGTTGTCTGATGTAGAACTAGAAGAGAAATGAGCAAAAGGCTTGTGTTTCTGGTGTAATGACAAATATACACCAGGACATAGATGTGGGAATAGGAAGAAAATTTTTGTAATTGAAACAGAAGCAATAGAAGAAGCTGAGGGTATACAAGAAATGGAAGATACTTAGTTGGAGGAATTTCAGGAAGAAACACCAACTATTTTAGTTCATGCCTTAGTTGGGTCATCACCTTACCAAACTATGCGTGTAATCAGTTATTCCCATAATAAACCTTTACACATCCTTATTGTCAGTGGGAGTAATCATAATTTTATAGATGAGTCCACTGTTAAAAGTTTAGGGTGTTTAATTCAGCCGATGAAACCTCACTCGGTGGTAGTAGCAGATGGTAGCACCATGGATAGTAAAGGAATCTATAAGGATTTGGCTTGGAAATTTAGAATACTTGGTTCAAGGCCAATATGATGGTCATTACCTTGGGATCCTATGATATGGTACTAGGAATTGAGTGGTTATCCACACTTGGACCTATTTTACGGGATTTCCAGCAGCTTAAAATGGAGTTCAATTTTAAGGGAGTTAAACATGTAGTAAGGGGTTCTCAACATCCACTCAAACTCAAGCAGATTAAGGAGCAGCAATTGAACAAATTACTAGTCAAACAACCTCAATTAACCATGATACAATTACTCTCCCTAGAAACATACACACCTGAATTGTTGATAGTATCAAGGACTGATCAATCTCCACCAATAACTAAGGTAATGCAGCTATCCCTTGATACCTTATTGTTAGAATTCAGCACTATATTTGAAGAACCAAAATCATTGCCTCCAACACGACCTGAATTCGATCATAGAATTAACCTCAAGGAGGGGACCAAGCATGTGGTTTTGTGACCTTATAGATATCCTACCCCTCAAAAAGATGCCATAGAGAAAATGACAAAAGAATTGTTGGAAAGTGGGATCATTCAACACGGCCACAATTCATTTTCTTCTCCTGTAGTCTTAGTAAGGAAGAATGACAACTATTAGCAGATGTGTATTGATTATAGGGAGCTAAATAAAAATACTATTAAGGACTAGTTTCCTATCTAGTTATTGAAGAGCTACTTGACGAACTGCATGGTTCTAAATTCTATTTGAAGATGGATCTTAGATCTGGATACCACCAAATCAGAATGTGGCCTCAGGATATTCATAAGATTGCTTTTAGAACTCATGAAGGGTTATATGAATTTTTAGTAATGCCATTTGGCCTTACTAATGCACCCTCTACTTTTCAATACTTGATGAATGCCACTTTTAAACCCTTCCTTCGCAAATTTGTATTGGTCTTTTTTGATGACATATTAGTGTACAACTCATCCTAGGAACTGCACTTAAGTCATTTGAGGCAATTCTTAGAAATTCTACAACTCAATACTCTCTTTGCCAAAAGGAGCAAATGTACTTTTGGGTGTAATCTCTTATGATGGGGTTACTACTGATCCTAAGAAAATAGAAGCAGCCCTTAAGTGGCCCCAACCTCAAACTGTGAAACAATTAAGGGGTTTTTTGGGTCTAGCTGGATATTATAGGTGATTCATCAAGAACTTTACCACCATTAGCTCTCCATTAACTAATCTGCTCAAGAAGGAAAAGTTCTAGTGGGATTCTCATTCTTTCACAGCTTTTAATACACTGAAATAGGCTTTATGTAGTGCACCAGTTCTGGCACTACCAGACTTTTCTCAATAATTTTTTTTGGAAACAAATGCGAGTGGGGTGGGGTTAGGGGCTGTTCTCACTCAAAACGGACACCCTATTGCCTACATCGGTAAGAAGTTGTCTCCTAGAAGTCAAGCACTTTCGCCCTATGAGAAGGAACTATTGGCCATTGTCCATGCAGTCCACAAGTGGCAGCAATATTTGCAAGGTAGACACTTCATCATTTGAACTGATCATAAGAGTTTGAAATATCTTTTGGAACAAAAATTACATACTACTAGTCAACAAACGTGGTTGGCTAAACTTTTGGGGCATGATTAGTCTATTGTATATAAGAAAGGGATTGATAATGTAGCTGTTGATGCCCTTTCTTGAGTCACTGGACATGAAATTCAACTGATGGCTATCTCTTCCATTTCCCCTGCATTATTTCCTAAGGTGCAATGTATATGGGAAACTCACCTAAATATTAAACATCTAATTGCTACACTGCAAACAAACCCCTCTGTAATCAAACACTACTGCTGGAGTCAGGGAAAACTAAGAAGAAAAGGGCATTTGGTTGTTGGTAATGATAATTCCTTAAGACAGGAAATTATTCAATTATTTCATGACTCACCTTCAGGAAGACATTCAAGGGTAGAGATAACAACCCAGAGAATACGGATTGTTTTTTTATTAAAAGGTAATTAAAAAGGAAGTAAAACATTATGTGAGACATTGTCTTATATGCCAACAATGCAAAGGGGAAACCATAGCTTACCCAGGACTATTACAGCCTTTACCTATTCCAAAAGGTATTTGGATAGACATTTCCATGGATTTCATTGATGCTTTACCTCCTTCTCAAGGTAAATCATCTATTTTTGTAGTGGTGGATCGATTTAGTAAAGCAACTCACTTTGTAGCTCTCAAACATCCTTATACTGTTGCAGTAGTAGCTCAGTCCTTCCTTGAACATATTTACAAACATCATGGCCTTCCTCAAAGTGTTGTTACAGATAGAGATTCTATTTTCATGGGACAATTTTGGCAGGAATTATTCATATTGCTTTAGATAAAATATCACCCCTCTACTGCATATCACCCTCAAAGTGATGGACAAACTGAAGCTGTCAATAAGTGTTTGGAAGGGTATTTGAGGTGCCTTTGTATTGATGCTCCTTCCCTCTGGGTAGAAATGCTTCCTATGGCAAAATGGTGGTACAATACACACTACCATACTGCCACTCATACAACACCTTATGAGCTGCTCTATGGTGTACCACCTCCTCTTCACATTCCTTATATTCTAAGAGATTCAAAAGTAATGGCAGTTGATCAATTGATGAAGGATAGGGAAGCAACAATGCAGCTAGCCAAGTATCATCTCTCTAAAGCTCAGAACCGAATGCAACAACAAGCTAATAAGAAAAGAAGTGACAAACAATTCCAAATAGATGACTGGGTATATTTAAAGCTGCAACCATATAGACAGAGAAGCGTCAGAAGGAGTAACAACACAAGTTATCCCCTAAATACTTTGGCCCATTTCAAATCATTGGGAAGAGAGGTGCAGTGGCCTATCAACTTGCGTTACCAGCAGAATCTAAAATTCATAATGTGTTCCATGTTTCTCAACTTAAGAAACATGTGAGGAATGCTCCAATGGTTACCCAACTACCTAAATTCATGCTGTATACTGACAATCATCGCCAACCAGAGAAGATTCTAGGAAGCAGGATGGTCAAGAGGCATAATCGGGCTGCTACCCAAGTCTTAGTCAAGTGGCAAGGACAATCGGATAAAGAAATGACCTGGGAATACTTACATGATCTACATCAGAAATTTCCTAATTTTGATCTTTCAAATTACATAGCAGATCCTTCCACATCTCATCCTTAAGGACAAGGATATTTTGAAGAAGGGAGGAATTTGTAATGAGTTGGAAACTGACGTAGGATTTTTTTTAATAAGCTAGAAGCTGACGTGTAATAGCTTTGTTAGTTAATTGTAATCTTTTAAGAGTAATTGTTGTCCTTAACAGATATATGGACAAGAGTCGTGAAAGAAAGAAGCATTGAATAAATATATACACAGCATTTTTCCGTCATCTACCTTTCTTCATCTTATTTTCTTAAATATATGCGGTTATCGAATTCTATTTTCTCTATTAAAGTTCATTATCTGTATATACTAATATTCTCTCACCAACTTGGGTGACCGAGTATAATATACTCAGAATGGAAAGAATGATAATAATAACTTCTGATTTGCAAACTCTACGCTTGGATATACGACCATAGCTGCTTTTGTAGTCGACCATCGCGTGCTTCTATCACCCACGGGCCGCGACCACCATTGTCGTCCACCGAAGGCTTACATCTTCAAAGACCACCGCTGCACTTCATCTCCGTTCTCCAGCAACCCAATTCCTCGTTATCTTTGATCTATGAAAGGTATAATCTTCAACCTTAATATCTTCTTATTTTCTAATCTTCAATTTTATTCCTGAATTGAATTCGCTTTGTCGTCGCTTAATTTATTTCCTAAATCCATTCTTCAATTTCTCTTTCTTCTTCAAGTTCTTAAACCCTATTGTGTTATATATATATATATATATATATATATATATATATATATATATATATATATATATATATATATATAACATATGGTATCTGATACCATATGGTATCAGAGCCTAGCGGGATTATTTCGTGAGGGGTAAGTGTATCTGGTCAACTTTCTTCTTTTGCATAGGCCGTGAGGTAAGCACCTAATTTGGGTGATAAGTCCGTAAGACCTAAGGAGGGGCAGGGAGTAATTTCCTATTTTTAGGTGGTACCATATACCCCTCACGAAATAATCACGAAATAATCCCACTAGGCTCAGATACACTTACCTCACGGCCTATGCAAAAGAAGAAAGTTGACCAGATATATGGTATCAAAGCCTAGCGGGATTATTTCGTGAGGGGTAAGTGTATCTGATACCATATGTCTCTGATACCCATATATATATATATATATATATATATATATATATATATATATATATATATATATATATATATATTATTTTCTATCCTACATTAAGAGTTATTTTCTTTCTGGAATTTACATTTTTCATGAAACAAATCTGCTTCAAACTTCAAATTCTTAGATTTCATTCTTTAATTCTGTTCTTCATGTTTTTCAATATCCTAACCCTTAAATTGTTCACAGATAGTACATTTAATTTTACATGTCTTTCCCGCAAGTCTTTTCTATTTCCTCATAATCTACTTAATTTATTCAATTGATCATATGCTTTTTACAATTTTTAAAAAATGATATGCAGCAACTGTGATCCTAATATGTACTTTTCTTTGGAACATGTATAGTTGCACTAACTAGGGCTTGTTTGGTAGGGGAGTAATAGTGGAGCCTTGGACATTCTTGTAGAACTAGGAGAACACCTCAAAAATGTCTTGTGTGGTCTCCTTAATGCATCCCTGAGTATCCTTCACAGATATAATTACGTTTTTATGAATTCTGCACTTAACCAGTGCATGAAATTAGTTGGTATTTGCATCTTCACCTTTCATCCGCTGAATTCTAGTTATTTTGATGATAAAAACCCTCCTCACATTTGGATAGGTGCTCTAAGAGTTTAATATGTTGTTGCTCCTAATTTAGAAGATTAATATCCTGTGGCCTATCGGCCAGATCTGTTTGGATTTTTGCTGGTACAGTAAACAAGACTATATATAGAGATTTGCTACTATTTTTTTATACTAGCTGCTGCTATTCAATCAGAATCCGAAAGGGAACAACTCTCTGTGTTTTAAATAGTTGAGCAACAATGAGTTTGTGATGAGAAGCTGTGAAGTTATTTGGTTACATGTATGCATTTACATTGCTATTCAGCAGTTGAGTTGTGCTTGATGATATTGGCTGGCTAATGAATGCTCATCTTCCTTTAAGCATAATTTGTTGCCGTGGAGATTGATTGAAAGAAGTACATCCATATCAGTAATTCAGCATCCCAATCTTCTCTGGTTTTCTGCACCACTATTCCTTGCAAATTCCTTTCATAAACGTCACTTCTAAATTAGTTGTATCAAGTCGTTATCTAAATACTGAAACATCACACCATTTGTATGAATTATCATTATTTGTTTCTGTTTCTAAATAGTACTACCAGCACATAATTGAAGTAAACTAGTATGTCGAGGTGAAGCATCTGTTGATTTGCTGGGAGATTCGTGTCCACCATAATTTTTTTAAATTTTATGATCGTTGTGATTTATCAAAATTCCAACGTACCATAAAAGTTGTACCTCACTTTGTTGGCTTCTTCAACTTCCCGCACCGTACTTGCGACTGCCTTCGTCGACGCATTGTCTTCTTGTCCGCCAAATATTTCTGACCAGCTTTTCGTCTGCTTCTTCACTCGTGGAGCTGCTCCTGTTTGTACTCTCCTTGCTGCATGTGCGAGAGATTGAGCGTTTTGCAGCTCTCGAGATTATCTTCTCATCTAAAATTAGGTGAATTTCTTTAATTATTTGTTTTATTTTCAATTCATTTTTATTCTAAGTTTAATATAACTTGGATATGTATTCAATTTAATGTTAAAGTATCGATTTATTCTCAGGTTAATATGTTTCTGCCCAATTTCTAATTTTCTTGTCATATTGGATTTTGTGTCAATATTCTTAATTAGGGTGATTTTTCTGGTAATTAAGGATATGTGGGTTCAGGGCTATTCGTTGACGACTGTGTAGGGTCATTGAGGATTTGAATATGGGTCTTTCTTTCCTTGTGGTCATGATTGCGGCTAATATTTTGGGGCATCAATGTCCTGTCACTTTTGCTTTTTGGTGCGACTAGTGTAGGGTCATTGAGGATTTGATTATGGGTCTCTTGTAGGGTCATTGAACAAGATTAAGTGGATAAGGTTACCGGTGATCTTAGTTGATTGTATGACTATTGGTTAGTGAAGACGCGTGCTGATGTCGGCTTCGGAATTGGGGGTGAGGATGGTGTCAATTTTATTACAGTGCCAGTGGCAGCAGCCATTGTTATTTATCTGCCGGCTGCTACTGCTACTTCTAGGGTTTAGTTAATAAATGGCTGGATACCTAGAGGAGCAATTAATCAATTCAAATGGTTAATCCTGCTAATTTGACTCATTTGTTTTGCAGATACCTAGATGATCCATTAATAAATTTGACTAGTTAATCAAGGCGGTTTGGCTCATTTATAAATTGACCAAGCCGCATAGTTAAATATGCTATGTATAAACAAGCCAATTAAGCTCAGTTTGCTTAAACAAATTCAGCCTAGCTGAGAAACCGGAGCCATTCTCTAGCCGAGCTCAACCCTTACAAATATGTGAACAACTTGAGCTCAAGTTAGGCAATGAAATTGCAATCATGGTCGCATTGTCACGGTATCAAAGTGTTGCGAACGATAACTTATGTGCCGCTGTTCTCGCACGTGAATTTTTATTTTTCTTTCACCATATGCTCTAATTATTATATATTGATAATTCGAATATAAATATTTAATAAACTAGTATTTTATATTATATCAGAAGAATTTAAGTGAGTCACCATATGTTAAATTGTCTTAATAATCCTAAAGTTGTCTTAAAATGAAAAAAATACATGTTATTTGGTAGTACATGTGAAGATAATAAATAACAATACATTATTATAATTCAATACTAATTGGTTTTCTCATAAACATTCATTGAACTACCAACATGTGGTATGTGGCATTGATTCTAATTTTGTTAATTGGTCTGCATTCTATTTCTGGTAAAATATTTTTCCAACTTGTTCATTCATGGCATATGGTAACACCATGGACTGAAAATCCTAGACCTATGTTCACCACCAGGTCTTGCTATCATATTTCATCACTGTCAATAGAAGATTTGTTGTAATACCCCGTATTTTTAAAATCCAGATTTATTGAGTTTAATGATTTTATTAGCGTAATTTGATGTAAATAATTAATTATTCTAATTTCGTTTCGCTTTGCGGATTTATTGATGATTTCGAATTCATAATTGAATGTAATTAATTATTGTCGTTGCGAATCATTCTAGACAAATTCGTTCACGACAATGATTTTATTATATTCTTATGATTTCGATCTTCGGTTAAAAATATATTTTCCCGTTCTTTCCCGTATTTTGATTTTTAATATTTTTAATTCGTTTTCGATTATATCTTCGTCATGTGATTACCGCTTTGTTTTGAAGTTATATTTCGTTAACGAAATATATTATTTAAATTATAGAATTTCTATTTAAATAGTTAAATTTATTATAATGATTTTATCCGTAGAAAATATTTCCGACTTTAAATTATTCGTTTTCGGAAATCATTATGATTTCGGGAAGTTTTAAATTAAAAAGGTTTTCAGAACTTATTTATGAATTTATTTTCGAAATTGATTTTCCTCCATTTATCCTTTTGGATTTACGGAAAACTGATTTTAGAAATTATTAAAATTAGTCTCGGTTTATTAGAATCCGACTTAAATATTTTCTTATATGTTTTTAAATATTATTTTGAGGTCTTATAATGTATTTCCGTAAATAATATAAATTTTTACGTACGTTGATAAGTTTTTCCGAAAATGTTTCCGAAATTCTTTATGTAGCTTTTATATCGATTTTAAGCCTTCGGAACCTTACGAAATAATTTTCATTTACTGAATTTTAGATAAAATTCCCCAATAATAATTTTTAAATTTTTAGTAGTTTATTTTATGTGTATTTGTAAAAAAAAAAAAAAAAAACCCGTCGGTACCCGACCCCCCATCCCTTTCTTTTTCTTTCTCTCTTCTCTTTCCCTGCCTGTGCTCCCCGACCCCCTGCGCCTTGCGTTGTCCCGCAACCCTAGCCAGCCACCACCTTCCCTTCAGCTCCTCCCCGCTCCGGCCAACCTCGCCAGCACCCGTCGACAACCGCCGCAGCAGCAGCGCGCAAGGGCAGCAGCCACCACCGTAGTGGGCGACAGCAGCAACAGCATCAAACGGCAGCAACGCGCAACCACGAGCCGCAGCGGCGAGCCACCGTCCGGCCATGGCGAGTTCGGGCGACGACCGGCGAGCAACCCCCGGGCCCCAACGAAGCTTCTCCGGCCTTCCCGTGCGCTGATTTGTTGAGTTTCGTTCGGTATAAATTTCCGAAAACCCTAACCCTTGTTTTGGTTAATTGGGTATGAATTAGCTTATAAAAAAGCTAAATTGGTTGTTTGATTATGTATATATATGCTGTAAGAATGATTTGGACGAGTTAATTGAATGGTTATGTTGAGATTTTGGAAAAATTGGATTTTTAGCCGGGTTATGCCCAAATTTTTCGGATCCGGCCGTTTTTGCGATTTCGGACAAATTGATTATACAATATGTTTTAGAATGTATCCAATTTTATTTTGGAACCGTCAATTTGAGAAATTTATGCACAATTTATTGGAATTTGACTTCTAGGTCAAATTTTGGGTGTAATGAAATTGGGTCGTATAATTGAGCCATTCCGCTCAATTGATTTTATAGTATCGTTTAAAATGTATTTAATTTTATATTAGAAGTGTCGAATTGGGAAAATTGTACGTATTTGACCGGAATTGGATTTTTAGGTCAAAACCCCCGCGGGTTTAAATTGAATTGTATAATCGGGTTATTTTATTCAATTAACTATATAAATTACATTATAATATGTTTAATTTCATTTTCAAACCGTCAATTGATATGTTTTGGCAAGAATTAATCGGATTTGCGTTCCGGGGTCAAAAACCCTAATTGTGCTAAATTGGGTATTTCCTTTATTGATTTTGATCAATTGATTATTTGATATGTTATAAAATGAGTTTAATTGTATTTCTAAACATTCAATTTGATTAAATTTATAGAATTTTACCGAATCATATTTTCGGGCCTAAAACCCTAGATTTTAAGTAAGATTACGAGATTGGTTATTTGTATAATTGTTTTTCTAAAGTTAGATTTATAGAAGTAGTTGAAATGATCCTAATTGCTTTCTAATACCTTTAATTGTAATTAATTGATTTGAATTACTTGGGTTGTGTCATGGGCTTTAAAACCTTAATTTTAAAAATGGATTGTTTGGAATTGGTTAATCGGAAGATTGTTTTGTTGAAATTGATTATCTGGATTTATCTAAAATTAGTTTAATTGTATTTTAAAACTATCAATTTGAGGTAATCAAAGTAATTTGGTCGATTCGTAGTTAGGCATTTAAAACCCATGTTTTAACCTAATCGGTTGGGATTTGATTCTATGTAAATTGGTTGGATTACTTATTTAGTTGTAAAACCTAATAAATAAGTTATTTTCGATAAATTAACCTATGATTGCTTATTCTTCTCGGGTTTCCAAACTAATTTGAAATGTCCTAAGTGTGTTTGTATTAATCTGTTTTGATTTATATTTAATCTTAAATCTTAATAGAGCTATGCTTTTAAGTCCTAAGTTTTGGACACATTTTCCAAGAAAAATAGTTTGTGTCTCTTTGTATCGATTAAATTATAATAATTGAAATTATTGATTGATAGGATAGTTTCTAATTTAGTTTTCGATTTCTATCGGGTCTAGGAAAGCTTTCTCGTGGACCCACAAACTAGGGATCTCTTTCCCTCTTTTAGGTGAACCGGGTCAAACCCCAGGAGGTGTAGGAGCGTGCTCCAAGCCCGGCGCCGATTTAGGTAAGGACGTAACTAAGGCCACTTGTGTGCTCTGCATGTGTTAAGTGCCTTATATGCTTTGTATGGTTGTATGCTATAACCTGTATTTTATGTGTTTATTTGTGAAGCGCAGCATGGATCCGAGGTACGTCCCCGTATCCTAGTCTTCGTGTACTAATATGCTGTGGTGCAAGTGTGATGTGTTGTGATGTGGTAAGGTGACGTGATTCTTATGACATGTAGGTTGGGTTATGAGAGGGAGTGTGGTGAAGTGGGAGACTTGAAAAAGAAAAATAAGAGGTTAGGATGACCAGAGGGGAGTATGCTGGCTAAGCCAGGTATGGACGACCTAAGGAATGGGAGTGTGGTGAAGTGGGGGACTTGAAAAAGAAGAATAAGAGGTTAGAATGACCAAAGGGGAGTATGTTGGCTAAACAAGGTAAGGACGACCTAAGGAATTCACCATTTGTGAGATAATGAGGAGCAGGTGGAATTAAGTAAACAAAAAGGTGGGTATAAATTAAGGTTGCATGGGAAGTCTGTTGCTTGGAGATATGATGGGTAGTATTGGAGTTTATATAGTGGTTTTAATGAGTATTTGGTGGTATTAATGACCTATGGTGGTATTAGGGTTTGTAAGGTGACATTAGGGTTTATATAGTTGTTTTAATAATTACTTGGTGGTATTAATGACTTATGGTGGTATTAGGGTTTGTAAGATGGTATTGTGGTTTATATAGTGGTTTTAATGATTTCTTGATGGTATTAATGACTTATTGTGGTATTAGGGTTTGCAAAATGGTATTGTGGTTTATATAGTGGTATTAATGAATACTTGGGTGGTGTAAATGGCTTATGGTGGTATTAGGGTTTTCGTGATGGTATTATGGTTGTTATAGACAAATGAGGTTAAGAAGGGTTAACCATGGCTCGGTGTGGACAATCATGGTCCGTATGGCTGTTTAGAGTTGTTTAGTGTTACTATGTGTACTATTGAGTAAAGTATAGTTATGAATGTGGAATTTTACCGTATGTGATGTGTAATGAATGTAGTGAATGACTTATGCATGTCAAGGACCTGATGTGATTCAATAAGATACGAATAAGACATTAACTACTTAAAGTGAAAGACTGATGAGCCCGACCCAGTCCGTTCCACCGGTTATTAATAGTGGTCAGAGGCGTTTTGCCCTGTGATTATATTTCCGGACCACCGGCTACAATAGTGGAGGGATTCGGGCTCGACAGACCCAAACGAATAAGTTAAACCACGGGAAAGATACTAATCACTTACAGTGGAATACCATGTAAGTGCGGGGCCCGTCCGTTCCACCGGTTATGAATAGTGGTCAGAGGCGTTCTGCCCTGTGTTTTATTTTCGGGCCACCGGCTATAATAGTGGTGGTCACCGTGCTTACAGGTTAAATAAAGAATGTGTGAAAAGAGATTATTATAACACCATGTAAGTGCGGGGCCCGTCCGTTCCACCGGTTATGAATAGTGGTCAGAGGCGTTCTGCCCTGTGTTTTATTTCCGGGCCACCGGCTATAATAGTGGTGGTCACCGTGCTTACAGGTTAAATGAAGATTGTTGGTAAAAGAGATTATCATCATAATAAGAAATAACGGACATTGTATGAGCATGTTTCAGCTTTCTGTTTACTCATCCTGATGTATGGCTGACGTATTGAGCATGTATCTTGTGTATTAATGCATGTTGCTTTTATGATTGTGTGTGGTTGTATGCTTGACCATTAGCGTCTACGCCTTACTCAGTACTGGACCCGTACTGATACTGCCTTGATTAACCGGGTCCTGTGATGATCCACCAATGGTGGGGAGCAGACCTTTGATGTAGGTCTTGATCAGTTACTAAGTTGGGGTGGAAGGCTAGATATGAGTGAGTAAGTGGTCCGGACAATTACCTTCGAAAATCGTATGGTTTAATCATAATTGTCTTTAGAGGATACAAATGTCGTATTTAACTTTTTAAGGGTCTTATCGTATCTTGCGATTTCGTTATTTTAAGTATTCTGATATATGGATCTTTTAAATTGTATTTCGGAATGTAACTTCTTACCTTCGCACTCTGATTGTAGAATTCGTGTTTTATGAATGATTCGTTTCCCGTTTTATTCTCTTTAGCCTTAGCACTTAGTATCGGGTCGGTAGTTATGGATCGATCTGGTACTAAGTGTGGCGGTAATGCCCCCGGATTTACGGTTTTAATTTTCCTGCTTCCGCTAAAACTTTGATTTAAACGAAATTTTTCAGTAGTAAATTTGGGGGTGTTACATTTGTAGACTTTGAAACATATAAAATAAGAAGAAACGCTAAAACCAAGGTTACTGAAAGCACTAGATGGCCATGATAAGGTGCTCAAACGACAACAGCCCGCAAGCCGTTAAGACTGGTTCACTTATCCAAAACTTGATAATATTGATCATAGAAATTTCTTGTTGTTTCTTAGTATTTACTTTTAACTTTTTGCTTACAACTACTTGGGATGGTTAATGCAGCTTCTGATATGCTTTTATTGTTAAATTGTCTCGGTTTCAGATTTGTTCAGTGGAAAGTGCTTTGGCCTTCAGAATGGACAACAACGCTTTTGATAGGTCTGAGAAGAAGAAGACGAAGAAGAAGGAGAAGGAGAAAAAGAAACAAAAAACATGCCATTCTGATGCATTGCAACAAGGGAAATGTGCTATTACACCGGTTGAGGTAGGCAAGAAAAGGCATAAGATAGTTAAACACTTGTTAAGCAGTGGAACATATCTCACTTGCAGCAAGACTGCTAATCTAGATGCTTTGGGTGGGGATGCTATTCATGTAAATGAGGACATTGACAGCGGCCCCCCACAGCCAAGTGGTGCCACCAAGTTAAGGTCCACAAAGAAGAGAAAAAGATCCAGGGAGAACATAGATTATGTGGGAAATGGCAAGCAGGTTAAGGTGGCTGTCAGTGGTGTTGAGGCTGAAAAAAAGTTAAAAAGGAAGAGGAAACATAAATTAGGGAGGATTGGGGCTGATGATATAATTGAATTAACGAGATCTGAGCATGTTGAGGGCCATGAGATTCACTCTGATGAGGATATCATGGAGAAATCACTGGTTGTTAAGGGGGAAGAGAATAAGAAGAAAAATGAGGATTGTACAACAAATGTGCATGATAAGAAAGTGATTAAGGAAAATACAGATATGTACAAGGAGAATAAAAAGAGAATAAAATCAGAGGCCAGAGTGGGAATTTCTTGTGAGGGTAAAGTGGCTGAGGTTGATGGTGATGTGAGGAAGAAGAAGAAGAAAAAGAACAAGAGAAAGGAGGTAGCCAGTGTTGGCATTTTTTGTGAGGATAAAATGATTGAGGATGATACTGATGCGTACTTGCTCAATAACAATAGGAAAGAGAGAGGTGGCAAAGGTAAGAAGGTCAAATCACTTGGGAGTGATGGAGTCCTCAAGTCCAAAGGGATGGCTGAAGCTGGTGAACCTTCCAATAATCCTGCATCTGCAAGGAATTCTAAGAAAGTCAGATTTTCTGGTCATGTAGAGATTTTCTCGTCAAGTAGTGCAGGTGCTGGGGATCAGAATCCAAATGATGGCTTAGTGAGAGGTAAGCGGTTTTCACCAGAAGAAGATGAGCTAATTAGAGCAGCAGTGTTTAACTATATAGAGGAACGTGACCTTGGTGAAATGGGGGTAGAGATGATTCTCAACTGTCGTGATTATAAAGAAGTAAAAGGTTGTTGGAAAGAAATCACAACTGCCCTGCCCTGGAGGCCTCTAGAGAGTGTTTACAGCCGTGCTCATGTTTTGTTTGAAAGGGGTGAAGGTAGAAAGTGGTCTGAGGAGGAGTGTCAGCTTCTTCTAAAGCTTCATGAACAATATGGATCAAAGTGGAAAGCTATAGCTGATGAACTTGGAAAACATAGAAAAGATGTGAAAGATGCATATCGTAGATATAAGAGGGCCACAAAAAAAGGCCATTGGTCACAGGATGAGTATCAAAATTTGTTCGATCTTGTGAGCGAGGATTTGCGTTTGAAGGCTCTTACGTGCAAGGTGAAGAAGAAAAAGCATGGCATGTTGCGGGACAATATAAGTTGGGGTGTAATTAGTGACAAGCTTGCCACTCGAATACATACTGAGTGTTGTTTGAAATGGTATGGTCAGTTGCAATCAGCAATGGTCCAAGCAGGCAGTTGGGCTGATGTTGATGATTATCGGATGCTATGTGCACTTGATGAAATTGATGCGAGCTGTGAGGAAGAGGCAGATTGGGACAATCTTTTGGATAATAGATCTGGGGAGGTGTGCCTTGAGCGATGGAATCAGATGGTGCGATACATTGGTGAGCATGGGATCAAAACTTTTCCCGAGCAAGTTGAAATTCTTTCACAAAGATATTGCCCAGAATTACAAGAAGTAAGAGAGCAATACGATAGCTTACCTGTGGTGAATTAATCAGGCTACAAATGCTTGGAAATTAGGCTATCGTCATTGGTCAGTAGGGAGGTGAGGTATCTCTATCAAACTTCTCGTCTGAAGATGGGCTCAACTTCCAGTCGTTAGAAAAGCCCCTGTTAATTAATGTAGTTGATTTTGTTAGTATATGGGGTTAACTTTTCATCCAAATAACGATCGAGCAGTAAATGTTAAAAATTAATGTAGTAGATGGGAACAAAGGTGAATTAGGATGAATATTTAAAAATATTATTTGGATAATATTAATTTAATAGTGAATAATGATGAATATTGTTTTAATTCTGGTTGAATTGAGGTAAATAAAGGTTAAAAATAAAATAAATGAAACTTATATCTGAATTTTATTCTGTAACATATATTTGGGAAGAACATTTTTTACCAATTAGGTAAAAATTTATTTACTTTTTTCTTTCACCTCATTACTCCCACATTGGAAGTCAATGAAACTAAGAAAAGTTGTGGTGACTGGGAGGGGAAAATTTAACCTTCATTAATCTCGAAAAACTTTTTAGTTTTGTATCTAAATAGGGTGAATGGAGGAAAATTAATTAATTTATCCCTATTTTCTCTTAACCAAACAAACTATAATTATTGTGTTTTGTTAATAGCAATGACGGCACCCATTTGGCAACTTATTTTTGAACTTAATCTAGGCCGGGTTAAAAATTAATCACCTTTGACCTTCATTTACCTCTAAAATATCAAGCACTAAATTGATGCCTCAAAAAGTTAGAGTTAACTTATGTCTTGCTTGAAATTGGTCGTTAAAAATAGTTATCTAAGATATTATTTATTTTAAAAACTTTTTAGGTTAATTTTGTCCTTCAAAATAAGTAATTATATTATATAATTATTTGTGGTTAGTAACAAAAAAAAGGATTTATTTATAAAATTTGATTATTCACAACATTCACCTCAAAATAAGTAAGGTTAAAACTTATTCACCTAGGTTAACCTAATAAATACATAAATAGTATTTTAAAACATTTGCGTCTATGCACCTAACATAAGTTCACCAATTCCATTTAACCTAATCTAGGTTAATCTTAGCCCAAATGATTGTTAGAGTGTGGTTGGATGAAAGTTAAATAAGGTGAATTTTTAAGTTAATTTTATTTGGCAACTTTCTTTGAAATTTAATCTAGGATAGTTTAGATTAAAAAGTAATATTATTTAATTTTCATTCACCCCCAAAATATTATCTTTTAAATCGGTGGTTAAAGAAGATTAAGATTAACTTGTTAAAAATACTTGGTTATCCGGCTAAACAATTTGGGCTATGCTATTGATGTATGGTGCAGGATTATAAAATCGGTGCCACATCAACAATTAAAAAAAATGTGCTGCTATTAGTTTTGCAAATAGGACACAAAAAAGTTATGCGTCCTCCTCCTCTTCACATTTCCTTGTGATTTTTAATTTTTTAATATTGTTTAATCAAATTCAAGAATTTTCATCTTAGTAAAATTCTAGTGATCGAATTTTATTAACTAGCAATTTTTATTATTATTATTTATTCCAGCAATATTAACCTTAGTTTTTTCATCCTAGAAGTCGAAATTCTAACCCACAAGAAGCGAGACCTAATAGAGTTCTTAGGGAAAAGCATAATATTCCTCTGAGCAAGCAGAAGTCAATAAAAAAGGTGGCAAAAAAAGATCTTACCAGAGTTTTAGAAGAAAAAGGGTTGGAGAACAACATCAATTGGTGACAATGCTTGAAGTAATTGCTATATACTATATTTGCATATTTGAAAGTTGTACACGTATATTCTATGTTGTAATTTTTTTCATTACAAATTAGGTAAAAGATATATAGAAGTTCGGCGAAATAGACGTATAAATATAGTAAAAGATATGTACATAACTAATAAAATATAATTATATCGATATTAATTTTTTCGAGAAAATTATTGCTACACCCCTAGTATTAAAAATCGGACCAAACTAGCAGGTCCGACCGGCAAACCGGTCGGGTCATCGATCAGATTTTATGTGCCGGTTTTTAAGATCTCGGAACCGATAAAAACCAGTCGGACCAGTGAAAACCGGTGAACCGATCAAGAAACATGTCTTAGAATCGGTCAAAAAATCGGTTGGAAGCCGGTTAAATTTATGTATAGTTTAATTTCCTATGTATTTCATATTTTTTGACTTAAAATGTACCACTGGTTCGACCAGTCCAACCACAAAACTAGTGAACTAGTTATGATATCGGTCCGATTTTTAAAACTATGGCTACACCTCTAAAATTTACAGGCTCTCTTTCTATTTTACCTCTGCATTCTGACAGCCTCCTTGAAATGCCCCGAAAAGTTCTAATTTTAAATAGTATATTTAAATGAAATTTATTATGATAGTTAATTAAATATAGATTATTTGATTAAAATAAAAGGAAATTAATTAGGATAAATTAAGAAGAAACTTGTTACTATTTTTTTTATTTAGGAGAAATTTTGGGTATTTTAGCGAGTTAAGGATTTTATTTTATAAATTAACAAAATAAAGTATTTTATTGAAAATAATGAGGATAAAATAGTTCCAAATTAATATTAAATTTATAAATAATTTAATGGAAGAAAATTAAGGTGTTTTACTAATTAAAATGGAATTTACGGAAAATATTTTAAAAATCCGAAACTAGCTTGAAAAGGGAATTTAATATTTTTGTTAAATAAATATTTTATATTAAATATCCAAAATATTCTAATTAATTTATTTAAACCCAAAATCTTATTTCCTTCCTTTTTCCTTTTTTCCTCTTTCTTTTTCTTTTCTCCTTTTCTTTCTTTTCTTTCTTCCTCCTTCTTCCGCCGAATGGGCCAGGCGCGACCCAATCCTCTTTCCTTTTTCCTCCTTTCTTCTCCCGTGGCCCAGCGGCGCTGGCCTTCTCCCTGTGAGCGCCCAGACGTGGCGTTTTGGTTGATTTTATGTCGAGACGCTGCGTCTCGTTAAGTGAGGGATCAACCGGCGCACGAACCGCCCGGTTCCCCCCTTTTCTTTTCCTTCCTCGGCCGACCGGCCCATCTTCTTTCTTCTTCCTTCTCCCTCCGTCTTCCCCGACGCTGCAACGAAACCTTTGACCCCATCAATGGCCTCTTCAGATACGGTGAATAATACCGGACGTTTCTTGTCGCATTGCCGTCCTCTTAACTCCAGGAGTGAATTGGCATAATTATTGGATGTTAAATCTCGCCCGTTTTGTCTCTACCGGTGTGCGAAATTCGAACCATCCCAAAACGGAAGTCGAGCCATTACTGCCACCGGCCACCCAAATTCTTGCATTTAACACTTCCATGTCGACCTCCAGCTCCTCATTATCCATTCCAACACCTATAAATAGCCTGGTTATAGGAGTTTTTAGAGCTTCTTCCTCGAGACCCTAAGCCCGAGTTGCCGGCCACCGCAACTTCAGATACGTATTCCACCGCCGTTAGCCAACCTCAACGCCACCGCCATGTCCCAAATTCTTCCCTGCAACTCCCTCTAGTTAACTAAACCAATTTAAACCTTCGATTCTTCTTGCACGGGCCTCTATAGCCGTGCCAAGTTTGCTGCTCGTCTCACCAGAATAATCACTCTGAAACCCTTAAGCCGCCGTCCTCCACCGTTTCCGCCACTTCTACTGCCCTCTGAACCGCCCAAAAACTCCCTATAATCCTTATCCATCGAACCATAACCTTATTTTAATTTTTCCCCTGCTCCTTCTCTCTTTTTCTTCATCTTTTTCCTTTTAGATCATTTTTCCGGCCACCTCCGTGAACCACCGTCGGTGCCGCCCATTCCTGCCGACTAAAGGTGAAATTCTAGACCTCATTAGACATTATTTACTATTTATTGTAAATTATTCCATTTTTACTTTATTTATTGGTAACTATTTGAATATAATAATAATTTCCTTGCTAATAATATTATTACTATTTGATATAAAATTTATGCTGAGTTGCACTTGTAGGATGGAGAATTCTAATAAAATAATTTTATTGTTATTTCTGAATTCTAAGATATTAATTGATATATTATATGATTATTATCATTTTACTTATTATTGTTAATATTATAATTATTAGAATAATTATTATTAACATTTTATTAATTATTCTGGAAAATCTTAGGCCCTAATTTTGTATTAACATTCGCACTTATGTATTTTAGTATTATTATTCCTATTGTTCTTATAACCATTAATAATAATATTATCATTATCTTTATTATTTGAATATTATTATATATGTTATTAATTTTATTATTAATATTAATAAATAGTAGGTCATTAGTTATAAGTAGGGTCGAAACCCCACTTTAAATTTTAAAGCTAATATATTATTGTTATTATTATTATTATTATTATTATTATTATTATTATTATTATTCTTGATATTATCTTTATTTATAATATTTAGTTATTATAGAATTATTATTATTATCTTTACTCATATTATTTTGGTAAAGGGAAGAAACCCTTATATCACTTTTTATTTTGAAATGCCTTGGTTTTATTATTAATATTCTACTAGTATTTGGTAGAGTCAATTCTAATATAATATTTTTTTTAATTAAAAATAAGGTCTTGGGATAAGTTAGAAATGATAGCATTCTTAAGAGAAAACCTAATCCTAGTATTTTTTTTCCCATAGTAGGTGAGCACAACCAAAGTCCTCAAGTGGTATAGGAGCGTGCTCCAAGACAGGTGACGTTTTAGGTAAGAGGTGCTAAGGCCATATTTGTATTATGTGATTTGATGCTATGCATGGCACGTGATGTTAGCTATAGTGTATTTCGTGTGAATGTTGTATAATTGTTATTAATACAGAATGATTATGGGATTGAAGTATGTTGGTGTGGATAAATGGTGGCAGGAGAATCATATGTACATTGATGTTGTATTGTTGTATAATGTGGTTTCAAGACCTGCATGATGTGATTGTAAAATAATGATGGAGTTGTAAATTATTGATGAGGTTGCTTGGTGATTAAGTTTTTACATGAGGTTTAGGGTTTGCATAAAAGTAGGGTTTTCATGGAAAATGGGTTGCATGGGAGAATAGGGTTTGCATGGAAATATATTTTTACGTGGAGTCAGGGTTTGCATGAGAAGATAGGGTTTGCATGGAAATATATTTTTACGTGGAGTTAGGGTTTGCATGAGAAAATAGGGTTTACATGGAAATATGTTTTTACGTGGAGTTAGGGTTACATGGGAGCGAGGGGTGCATAAGAGTTAGGGTTTTGCATGGAGTTGCATGATGCTAGGGTTTGGCATAAAATGGTATGGTGTTAGTAGTTTGCATGAAATAGTAGGGTGATAGGGTTTTACACGAAAGGGCATGGTGTTAGGGTTTTGTGTGAAATGGTACGGTATTAGAGGTTTGCATGAAATGGTATGATGTTAGGGTTTGCATGGAAGCATGGTCTACGTGGAGTTAGGGTTTTGCATGGAAGTTAGGGTTTTGCATGGGTGTTAGAGTGTGTCTTAACTAACTAAGGTTGGATGACGTGCACATCTTGATGATTTCTAAATAAGATACATAAAAATATTAATTACGTAAAGTGGAAGATGTTGAGTCGGGCCCAGACCGATCCACCGGCATAATAGTGGCAGGGAATGTTTTCCCTCGCGACCGATCCACCGGCTATAATAGTGGCAGGGCATGTACCCTCGCGACCGATCCACCGGCTATAATAGTGGGGGATCCCGAGCTCAACAAAACAAAACGTTATGTGTTGAAAGATATGGGAAGACACTAATCACTTAAAGTGGAACACCGTACGAGAAGGGGCCAGACCGATCCACCGGCTATAATAGTGGCAGGGTATATTACCCTCGCGACCGATCCACCGGCTAAAATAGTGGCAGGGAATGTTTCCCTCACAACCGATCCACAGGCAAAAATAGTGGGGTTCCCGTAATCGTATGGATTTGAATAAAAGCATGGTGTGACATGATTCCTGAAAAGAGATAAACTAAGTAATTGAATCAGATTATATACATATGGGCCTTTATACTTTTACTTGGATGATCACATGGATTATGTTATCATGTTTATGATCTTTTATTCTTATGCATGGATTATGTGCTTATGTGTCGGCCTTAGTACTCGGTTACCTTACTCAGTACGTAGCGTACTGATCACCCTTTTCATGGGTGTTGCTCATTCCAACGAGTAGAAGGCCCATCTGATTTCCTGCAGGTAGGAGATATGTATCATGATGCCATTGATGTCTATGGGACATCAGGAGGGATCGAGTGATGATGGGCTGGGATCTATTCTTAGAGTGTCGTGGCCGGCTTTCCTTGGGATTTTATTTCTATGTCGTTTGACTATGAAGCGTGCTTTGGAAACAATTTTATTATTCTATTTTTCCTTTCCTAAATGAACTAATCCTCGTACTTTGCATTATGTAAGGACTATTGCATATTGGATCTAAATAAACATGAATTTGAATTATTATTAATGTTCTTCAAGCTTTCATCTTAGCCTTAGCACTTAATACTGGACTGGTAGAAGTGAACCGGTCTAGTATTAAGTGTGGCGGTAACATCTCCAAAATGTACAGTTTTAAGTTATATAATGTTTTTTTTTTTTAAATTGGGGGTGTTACAAGTTGGTATCAGAGCGGTCGATCTTGTTAACCATGCTCGTTTTCAGAAAAAAAAAATTATTATTTTGGAAGTTGCTATTGAATTTCGAAAAGAATTTTCCACCTTAACGGAATACCATTCTATTTTCTAAAATTTTTGGATCCCAGCCACGGTGAGGGGTAAAAGAGTAGATTAGGGTTTCCTAAGTAGTAGAAAACCTTGCTAAATATTCTTGAACCAATGAGTTGTCTCTAAGTGTTTATTTTCCTACAGCGAAATGGTGAAAAACGGGAGGATTAACCGTTTAGAGGATGTCGTTACTGCTTTTCTTGAGTTCACTCAGCAAAACCATAGTGCTGGAGAGGATTGGCTTCGGAGGGTTACGGGACATCATCCTCCAACATACTCTGGGGAGGAGAATCCAGTGATTTTAGAGGGGTGGATCCGCGATCTGGATCGCACCTTTGAGGCTGTGGATTGCCCAGCTGACCGGCGACCCAACATTACAGCTTTCTTCCTCCGAGGCGTAGCAGATGCTTGGTGGGAAGAGTTTCGTGCTAGAGAAGGTTCCCCGGCTACTTGGGAAGAATTTAAGACCTCCCTACGCACCATATTCTATCCCGAGAGCCTAAAGAGGGATAAGCTTTGGGAGTTTATGCAGCTGACACAGGGGCCGATGACCATCCGCCAATACTATGTCCGCTTCGTAGAACTACTCCGGTTTGCTCCAGGAATTGCCGCCAACGAGTCCACAGTGGTGTTTCAATTTGAGCAGGGATTGAACTTCAGCATCCGTCGTATGATGGGTGCAGTGCCTTTCACCGACTTAGCATCCCTTTATGAGCGTGCTTGCATTGCAGACACGTTGGTACATGAGCAGGCTGCCATCCTTGGGAAGAGGAAGTTCGAGGTACAGAGTTCGGGAAGTAGAACTCAGCCTAGGTTTGGAGATTCCAAGAGGCCCCCACCGAGAGATCGCAACAGAGATCAAGGACCCCCAAGAGGAATAGTTTGTAGGAGGTGTAGTCGTAATCATCCAGGTAGAGATTGTAATGGCAGGTTGGTAACTTGCCAGAATTGTGGGAAGCGGGGACATAGGACGATTGAGTGTTGGAGGCCCCCGCGTTTTCAACAGAGTCAGCCCCGATCATTTCAGCAAGGGGGAGCTCTTATACCTCAACAGCAAGCCTATCAGCAGCACCGACAGAACTCATCCCAGCAGTACCTGCTCCATCTGGTGCCCTAGTTCGAGAGACAGGGGGAAGACCACAGGGACCTAAGCCTCATCCTCAGAAAGCAGGCCAGTCAGGAGGGCACTTGAACGTTATCAGTCAGGCCGAGGTAGACCGACAGTTGGATGTTGTTACTGGTATGTTTACCATTTACTCATTGCCAGCTTATGTGCTATTTGATTCGGGAGCCACATTATCTTTCATTTCCTGTGATTTTGCTGCTAAGGCTGGTTTGTCACCATCTGCTAGAATAGAACTATCTGTTATGCTTCCATCGGGTGACAGGATGGAGTGTAGTCGGAGGTTTTCCGACGTGGCCTTAGATATAGGAGGGGTAGACTTCCTAGTGGATCTGGTCGGGATGGATCTAAAAGAATTCGACGTAATTCTAGGCATGGATATGTTGGGAAAGTACAAAGCGGTTATCGATTGTGCCCAGGAACGGGTGATTCTGCGAGGCCCGAAGGGTACTAGGGTTTCATATCGGAAGACTCAACCCGAGCCGACTACTAAGGTTGTATCAGCGGTTGCATTGAATGCTTTAATCCGGAAGGGGTGTCCTCTATATTTATGTAGTGTGAAGGAGCTGAAGAAGGATCTAACATCTTTGGACAATATTCCGGTAGTTAAGGAATTTTTGGATGTTTTCCCAGAAGAAATACCAGGCATGCCTCCGGTCCGAGAAATTGATTTCAAGATTGAGCTAGTGTCGGGAGCTGAGCCTGTTTCCAAGGCACCTTACAGAATGGCGCCGGCAGAGTTGAAAGAATTGAAGGTTCAGTTGGAGGAACTATTGGAGCATGGGTATATCCGACCAAGCGTATCACCATGGGGAGCACCGGTATTGTTTGTAAAGAAGAAGGATGGTAGTCTTCGACTCTGCATTGACTACCGGGGATTGAACCATTTAACGGTGAAGAATCGATATCCACTCCCGAGAATTGATGATTTATTTGACCAGCTGAAAGGAGCTACGGTGTTTTCCAAGATAGATTTGAGGTCCGGGTACCATCAATTGAGGATCGTTGATGCGGACATCATGAAGACTGCATTTCGAACACGATATGGGCATTACGAATTTACGGTGATGCCTTTTGGATTTACAAATGCCCCGGCAGTGTTCATGGACTTGATGACAAGGATATTCAGACCCTTCCTCGACCAGTTTTTGGTGGTTTTTATTGATGATATTCTGATATATTCCCGGGGAGATGGGGAGCACGAGCAACATCTATGCACCATTTTGAGCACATTAAGAGAGCATCATTTGTATGCGAAACTATCAAAGTGCGGGTTTTGGCTCCAAGAGGTTGCCTTCCTTGGTCACATTGTATCTGCAGAAGGAGTGGTTGTGGACCCTGCTAAGATTGCAGCAGTCACAGAGTGGAAGCCCCCTACGAACATATCGGAGATTAGGAGTTTTCTAGGTTTGCCTGGATACTACAGACGATTTGTGCAGAACTTTTCTAAGATAGCCAGACCTTTGACTAATCTCTTGAAGAAGACTACAAAGTTCCAATGGGATGAGGCTTGTGAAGAGGCTTTCTGAGAACTGAAGAAGAGGTTGACCACTGCACCAGTGTTGATTTTACCTGAGGAGACCGAGGAGTTCGAAGTTTATAGCGATGCATCCAAGCATGGTTTAGGATGTGTGCTGATGCAGAAGGGTAAAGTGGTAGCTTATGCCTCACGACAGTTGAAGAAACATGAGCAGAATTATCTTGCGCATGATCTTGAGTTAGCTGCTGTTGTGTTCGCTTTGAAGATTTGGAGGCATTATCTCTACGAGGCGAAGTGTAAATTCTTTACAGATCACAAGAGTCTTAAGTATATCTTCACACAGAAGGAGATCAACCTGAGGCGAAGAAGATGGTTGGAGCTGGTAAAGGATTATGACATTGAGTTGACCTAACATGAGGGTAAGGCCAATGTGGTTGCTGATGCTCTCAGTAGGAAGATTGTGCATTCTATGCCATGTCGTGTGATTGATGATCAGACAATAAAGGAGTTAGCAGACCTAGAGATTGAGATGATTCAGCAGGGAGATCTCGAAACTTGTATGAATGCCTTGACACTCACTCCGACTATATTTGAAGAGATCCGAGCCGGCCAGGTTGGAGATGTCAAGTTGGAAAGGATTCGACAGAAGATGCAGGAAGGCAAAGCCGAGGGGTTCAGAGTCCATGAGGACGGCAGTATTCGATTCAAGGGCCGTTGGTGTGTGCCCCAAAGATGTCCAGACCTTAAGCATCGTATTATGGAGGAGGGACATCATACTCCCTATTCGGTTCACCCAGGAGGATCGAAGTTATACAAGGATCTCAAAAAGGTGTACTGGTGGCCACGTATGAAAAGAGAGGTAGCCGAGTTTGTATCTCGGTGTCTTGTGTGTCAGAAGGTTAAGATCGAGTATCGAAGACCAGCAGGATTACTTCAGTCTTTGGAGGTGCCGGGGTGGAAATGGGACTCCATTTCTATGGACTTTGTGAGTGGATTACCAAGGACCCGAAGCGGTTGTGATACCATTTGGGTTATTGTTGATAGATTGACCAAGTCAGCAATATTCATTCCTATGAAGTCCACCTGGTGTATGGAGCAGTTAGCCAGCGCATATATGAAATTTGTGGTCAGCCGTCATGGGGTCCCTAAGGATATTGTTTCCGATCGAGATTCGAGGTTCTTATCTCACTTTTGGCAAAAGTTACAAGAAGTTTTAGGTACCAAACTGAAGATGAGTACAGCTTTTCACCCTGCCACAGACGGGCAGACAGAACGGACCATTCAGACCTTGGAGGATATGTTGAGAGCGTGTGTGTTGGATTTCCAGGGGGTTGGGAGGAACGCTTGCATCTGGTGGAGTTTTCATATAATAACAATTATCATGCCAGTATTGGGATGGCTCCCTTCGAAGCATTGTATGGACGGAAGTGTAGGACGCCCTTGTGTTGGAGCGACATTAGTGAGACGATCGTGTTGGGACCAGAATTAATCGAGGATATGACTCGTCAGGTTAGACAAATCCAGGATCGGATGAAAGAAGCTCAAAGCAGACAAAAGAGTTATGCTGATCAGGCACGTAGGGATGGAGAATTTGAACCTGGAGACAAGGTGTTATTAAGGGTTTCACCTACGAAAGGAGTGCAGAGGTTCGGAAGGAAGGGTAAATTGAGCCCTAGATATATCGGTCCCTATGAGATATTAGAGCGAGTGGGCGAAGTTGCCTACAGATTGGCTCTTCCTCCAGAGTTGGCACGAGTGCATAATGTGTTCCACATTTCTCAGCTAAGGAAGTATGTTGTCGATCCGTCGCACGTAATTCAACCAGATGAGGTGGAACTGGATAATTCGATGACTTACGAGGAACGACCAGTGAGGATTCTCGACACTGAGTTGAGGAGGACTCGTACGAGTTCGGTGCCTCTGGTTAAGATCTTATGGAGTCGCCATGGAACCGAAGAAGCTACTTGGGAGATAGAGAAAGAGATGCAAGAAGCATACTCGGAGCTTTTTGTGGAAGGTTAGATTTTTTTTTTATTTGGTTTGTCCCTAAGGGGGTAGTTGATTTAAGTTTAGTTAATAAATTGTTATTCCAGATTCATAGAGTTTCCTAGCCTTTCTTAGGATAACCGCACGAGACTTCAGGGGCGAAGTCTGTTTTCAAGGGGGTAGTAATGAAATGCCCCGAAAAGTTCTAATTTTAAATAGTATATTTAAATGAAATTTATTATGATAGTTAATTAAATATAGATTATTTGATTAAAATAAAAGGAAATTAATTAGGATAAATTAAGAAGAAACTTATTACTATTTTTTTTATTTAGGAGAAATTTGGGTATTTTAGCGAGTTAAGGATTTTATTTTAGAAATTAACAAAATAAAGTATTTTATTGAAAATAATGAGGATAAAATAGTTAGAAATTAATATTAAATTTATAAATAATTTAATGGAAGAAAATTAAGGTGTTTTACTAATTAAAATGGAATTTACGGAAAATATTTTAAAAATCCGAAACTAGCCTGAAAAGGGAATTTAATATTTTTGTTAAATAAATATTTGATATTAAATATCCAAAATATTCTAATTAATTTATTTAAACCCAAAACCTTATTTCCTTCCTTTTTCCTTTTTTCCTCTTTCTTTTTCTTTTCTCCTTTTCTTTCTTTTCTTTCTTCCTCCTTCTTCCGCCGAATGGGCCAGGCGCGGCCCAATCCTCTTTCCTTTTTCCTCCTTTCTTCTCCTGTGGCCCAGCGGCGCTGGCCTTCTCCATGTGAGCGCCCAGACGCGGCGTTTTGGTTGATTTTATGTCGAGACGCTGCATCTCGTTAAGTGAGGGATCAACCGGCGCACGAACCGCCCGGTTCCCCCCCTTTTCTTTTCCTTCCTCGGCCGACCGGCCCATCTTCTTTCTTCTTCCTTCTCCTTCCGTCTTCCCCGACGCTACAACGAAACCTTCGACCCCATCAATGGCCTCTTCAGATACGGTGAATAATACCAGACGTTTCTTGTCGCATTGCCTTCCTATTAACTCCAAGAGTAAATTGGCATAATTATTGGATGTTAAATCTCGCCCGTTTTGTCTCTACCGGTGTGTGAAATTCGAACCATCCCAAAACGGAAGTCGAGCCATTACTGCCACCGACCACCCAAATTCTTGCATTTAACACTTCCATGTCGACCTCCAGCTCCTCATTATCCATTCCAACACCTATAAATAGCCTGGTTATAGGAGTTTTTAGAGCTTCTTCCTCGAGACCCTAAGCCCGAGTTGCCGGCCACCGCAACTTCAGATACGTATTCCACCGCCGTTAGCCAACCTCAACGCCACCGCCATGTCCCAAATTCTTCCCTGCAACTCCCTCTAGTTAACTAAACCAATTTAAACCTTCGATTCTTCTTGCACGGGCCTCTATAGCCGTGCCAAGTTTGCTGCTCGTCTCACCAGAATTTTCACTCCGAAACCCTTAAGCCGCCGTCCTCCGCCGTTTCCGCCACTTCTACTACCCTCTGAACCGCCCAAAAACTCCCTATAATCCTTATCCATCGAACCATAACCTTATTTTAATTTTCCCCCTGCTCCTTCTCTCTTTTTCTTCATCTTTTTCCTTTTAGATCATTTTTCCGGCCACCTCCGTGAACCACCGTCGGTGCCGCCCATTCCTGCCGACTAAAGGTGAAATTCTAGACCTCCTTAGACATTATTTACTATTTATTGTAAATTATTCCATTTTTACTTTATTTATTGGTAATTATTTGAATATAATAATAATTTCCTTGCTAGTAATATTATTACTATTTGATATAAAATTTATGCTGAATTGCACTTGCAGGATGGAGAATTCTAATAAAATAATTTTATTGTTATTTCTGAATTATAAGATATTAATTGAAATATTATATGATTATTATCATTTTTCTTATTATTGTTAATATTATAATTATTAGAATAATTATTATTAACATTTTATTAATTATTCTGGAAAATCTTAGGCCCTAATTTTGTATTAACATTCGCACTTATGTATTTTAGTATTATTATTCCTATTGTTCTTATAACCATTAATAATAATATTATCATTATCTTTATTATTTGAATATTATTATATATGTTATTAATTTTATTATTAATATTAATAAATAGTAGGTCATTAGTTATAAGTAGGGTCGAAACCCCACTTTAAATTTTAAAGCTTATATATTATTGTTATTATTATTATTATTATTATTATTATTATTATTATTATTATTATTATTCTTGATATTATCTTTATTTATAATATTTAGTTATTATAGAATTATTATTATTATCTTTACTCATATTATTTTGGTAAAGGGAAGAAACCCTTATATCACTTTTTATTTTGAAATGCCTTGGTTTTATTATTAATATTCTACTAGTATTTGGTAGAGTCAATTCTACGCTCCATGCTTTTCTTTATTTTCTTTTTTCTTCTTCTACAGCATCCTGCTTTCTCTTCTTTCTACTGCTGGCATCCCTTTTTGATTTTTCGTGCGGCTTTTATGCCGTTGCCGACTCTCCTTCACGTTCTACATTGCTAGCTTTCTTTTAGTTCATCCTCTACCTTCTGGGCCTCTGGCAGCCTCCTTCCTCTTCTTTCTATTGCTAACGACCCTTTTTTATTTTTCGTTCGACTTTTATGCTGCTATTAGGAATCACAATGGGTCTCAGATCTAATTCAAACTTGCTAGACCCATCTTATTTTTAGTAAATTTGGGTCTGGATCTAATAATTCTAGACCTATACCCAACCTGCCAGATCGTATAGTATATATATGAGTGTATGTTTATATATACATATATAAATACATACTAATATTATATTTATTATTATTGTCATAATTTTATTTAAGCTCCTTATTTATTTATTTTTATTTTTATTTTTGTATAATTACTTTATAAGTAATATTCACAATATTATATTCTGAAAGCATTGATACACCATTTGAAAAATTAATGTAACTATTTTAATATATTTATTTTTTCACTTGGATGATTTTTTTATAACAAAAAATACATATTAAGTTATATAAAACATAAATATATTTGCATTTACATAGATTATTAATTATTTTTTTCATAAATAGTCAGACTCATTTGGGATCCGTTTACCTGCTAACCTGGTAGGTCTGGGTCTGAACTTTTGAGACTCGATAGTCTGGGTCTGGTCTGGATTTAGATAATATAAACAGGTTTGGACTTAGATATAATTGGACCCGATCCGGCCCCGACCCATTGCTATCCTTAGCTGCTACCAACTCTCCTTCTCGTTCTGCGATGCTGGCTTTCTTCTTAATGCTATCATTTTCTTGTGTGCCCTTTGTTTCCAAGCCTTTCGACCTTCGATCATTGGGTCGTTGGTCCAAAGGCCTAATATTATTATTTTTTTCCTATAAAATAAAATTAGAAATGATAAATAAATAATCTTATAATCTAAAATTATTTAATTTATATTAGTTTAGATCAAATAATAAAATATATGATCTTATTATTACTTAAGTATAAAATTATAACTATTTACATATATTATTTAAGTAAAATACCAAAAACTAAGATTATACGGGCATAAAATATATTAAAGTATGCACTCATCATCAACACCAACAGTTCTTCACAACTTTTCTCTTTTTCTCTATAGTTAACGCTCGCAACCTAAGTAGGTTCTTCACAACTTTTTCTCTTTTTCTCTATAGTTAACGCTCGCAACCTAAGTAGGTCTTGTATATGTTTGCCTTGTCTGTGTAGTTTGTTTCTATCGTTAGAACCTTGATCATCATTTTTTTTCTTTTCTCTTTTTCTTCTTCTTCATCATCCCTTTTTGTTTTTAGGATATGAGTTACTTGGGGACAAGCAACATTTTAAGCATGGGGGAATTGATAAACTCATCATTTTTCACTTTGCCTCTTGTTCTAGCTACTTCTCTTTTGGTATTTAGTTTGTAAGATCTGCACAAAAGTATACAAAACCAAGGAAGAGAAGAATGAAATCAGAGCAAGGAATTTTTATTAAAGGCTTTAAAGGATGGAAAACAATGCTTGTGTGCAAGCAAAAAGAGGAGAAAATGCTAAGGAGTTGAAAAGTAGGCAAAATTAACCATTTATTTAGCTAAAGAACACTTGTGCATATGCGCAACACATCTATGACGACCTGTGCACAACCGTGTGTATATTTTTTTATGCAAATGAGTATGCAAGGACTAGTTATGCACTATCAGCACAACTTTACAAAGTAGGGCCAAGAGTAATGAAGATGCACAATCTGGCTGTGTGTAATTAGCAAAGCCATGCGATGCATGCCGAGGGTAATGAAGAAGCAAGACCTGGATGTGCACAATTAGCATAGTCTTGTGATGCATGCTGATAGTAATGAACATAAATGGCTTGGCTATGCACGATCAACACAACCATGCACTCAAAAATGCCGAGAGAAAAGATGCCACACCTTCTAGTTGTGCAAGACAAGCACAACCATGTGAGAGTTATTCTATCCATGAACACGTACAATATATCAAACATGAGTGTTTATTTTTCATGGAAAAAGAAATTGAGAGAAAAAGGAGAGGATTAATGGAGAATTATTTTTATTTTAATTTCCCTCTTTTCTCTAAGAGAAAAACAAAAAAGACTCCATGGCTTTAATTAAAGATTTTCCTCATTAACTCTTAGATTCACTTATACTTTTAGAATTTTCTTTGTACGCAACATCGAATTTCAACATTTATCTATGCGTTCTATCTTTGCATCTTTTTTTTTAAATTTATTATATTTAATATTATTTATATTCCTTCATTTTATTTCTCATATTTGACCGCAATTATGAGTGAGTAGATTTATTTTTCAGGATTGGATCTAGTCTAAATTGGTAATTAATGATAGATTGGTTTAATTTTTATTTTGATTGTTTGAATTTGTAGATTCAATTGATAGTTCAATAATTTTGGTTGAGTTGCTTTATCACCAACTTGATTAGACATAGGTTTTAATTGAATGACTAAAAGGTGAAGATTAATAGCCAAAAAAATAACAATTAAGTGAGAGAATCAAACAACAAAAATAAGCTAGAATTTCTTGGGGATTCTATTGATTTATCACAAAATATAACGAATTCAATTCGATTTAATACCATAAAAATATGTTATTAAATCAGATTAAGTATGACTTTTAGACCTTAAAAGAGGCTATTAGTTAATTTATGCTATTTCACCCACTTAGATTTAGGTAATTATTTGCCAATTGAATTAATTTTTCATTAATTAATGATTTATGATGAAAAATACAATCCTAGGCTTTTAATTAGAGTTTTGTTACTATTGCCAATTGATTTTATTCTTCTAGTCATTACTTACTCTTTGAATTTGATTTATCTAGATAGCTAAAATAGTAAAGATTCAGTACTCAACAACAAAATTCCTGGGAGATACAAGTTTGACAAGCTATAACAAACTCATGTGCTTGCGGATTTAGCCCATCACACTACTGAAAGATCTAAATTGTGAGACAAGTAGTTTTTCTATTACTACTTTAATCAGTAAGAAGCATAAGCCACTACCCTCCCATGCTATATCAACACACAACCAAACCATGCTTCTAAGAATACAAGAAAAGCAATATGATCTAGCTAAAACTCATTGTGACTTAAAAACGATCCCTCAATATCACGCGTACAAGAAAATTTTTCTAATCCAGCCAAAACTCATAGTTTAAGAGCTTGGCATATAATCGATGCATTCTTAAGAGTGCCAAAGTCTATCTTAGGTGTTACTCATACTCCTCTCGATTAATAAAGTAGACAAGAATGTTATTGATGAACACTAAGATGAAATGGTACAAGAAATTCCTAAATATCTAATTCATGAGATGCATGAATTTTTTCAGTCCATTAGTATGTCCTAGTAACATGGTTGTAAAATCATAATAGCCGTATATGTTTCAAAAATCTATATTTGGAATGTTATACTCGATGATCCTCAATTGATGATAACCAAACTAAGTATCAATCTTTCAAAACATTATAGCCTCTTTGAGTTGATTGAACATGCCATTAATATAAGAAAAATGGTAATAATTCTTTGTCATGACCTAATTCAATCCCTAGTAATTGATGCAAAAGCTCAAACTCCTATTTTTTTTCCTTACAAAGAGGATTGGTACTCCCTAAGGTGATACACTTGGTCCAATTTAGCATTTCTCTAGAAATTGATCTAGTTAAGCCTTAAGCTTCTTCATCTCTACAAGATCCATAGGTTACAAAGCCTTAGACTCTAGCTCGATCACTATAATATCCTATATTTTGATAACCCTAATTTCTATGTGATTAGCCTTGTAATACCTTATCTAATGTAAACCTTATTTGGACACCTTACATATACCTTTCAAACTCTCATTTTACCTTTTTACCTTTCATAACCTTAGTTTTCAATTCAGTTGGTTAGTGATTGACTGATCCATACCTTTGGTTTATTGGCCAACAATACTACCAACCTCTTTCAATTATCCAATGATCATATTCCACATGATACTTATTCAACCAAAAATCTAACCGATCACCATCCACCAAATATCTTATACTCTCTTCTCCATTCTAATCACTCCCATCACTCCTCTTGCTTATAAGAAAACTTCTATATTATTTTTATCGCTCTTTCCTGCCCATTTTTGACAGCCATAAGGGAGTGCCATTTGGTAGATTTTTTCACACTTAGTCAGTTCTCTATATTCAACCTTGCTCTCTCCTCTCCTCTTACTCTTGTTTTCTTTGTTCTTGTCCCTTGTGTTCTAATTGAGCCCTTCTCTCCCATTTCTCTTCATTTTACTTCATTTTCAACATCTAAAATCTTGAGCATTAACTCTTTGGTGCTTATTCTAAGCAAAATATAGTTAATTTCATAGATTGGTAAAGGATTGATCAGTGTATTTAATAATTATTCTTATTCCTTGACTTTAATCATGTAACATGTCCAATGTATTTTTAGTGATACACTCTAAGTGTTGGGTGTCATCAATTATTGGAATAAATTTATAATAATTTTGAATCATGATAAAAACTTTATTTTGTAATAAGCTAATGATCATAGAAGTGGAAGTACAATGAATTAAGTATAATACCCCAAATTTTATCTAGCCTTAACCCCTATGAATTAATATCTTAACCTAAAACTAATCTTAAGTAATTGATATTTTTATTTTACCCTAATTCCTTAATATTAAATATAATACTAATATTAATCCTAATTCTAAGACATTAATATTTTAACCTAACCCTAACCCCAAATGATTGATAAATTAATTTTTCCTGTAATTCCCTAATCATAAATTTAAACCTAAGTCTAATATTAATCCCAAAATTTCTTTTTCCCCTTTTCCTTTTCTTTTTCCTTTTTTCTCTTTTATTTTTTTTTCTTTCCTTTCTCCCTACCCTAATCAACCTTTTCCCATTTAATCCATACACCACCACCTCGTATGGATGCCCTACACCACTAGCTATGCTAGTCACCTTTCTTCCCTAAAATTTTGTCAAGATAAATTCATGCCAAAAACTCCCCTGACCTTGCACCATCTAGCATGTACCTCACCCCCATTCTTCCTATAAATACTCTGTCTCCCTTCTTACTTCTTTCTTTTCAACTCCTACAAACTCTCCTCGATTCCCTCTTTTACTTCCATCATCATCCCTATCAAGCTTTTTCATTTTTCCTTTAAAAAAATCTATAAATTTCCCTCACCTCATGTTGTGAACTAGCCACAACATGAGCCACCCATGCTTCTCGATCCTTATTGCATGAAAAAATTATGCTTAATATCCCCTAGCTACATGGCCAACTCAAGCAAAGCACCCCTGATTTCACCATAATCTCACATTGTAATTACCCCAAAGATACCAACACCTCATGCCACTACACCCCACCAACATGGAAATTACATGTTGCCTCCACCCCCACAAAATGAGGATCTCAAACCATCCCCTTGTTGTGTGAGTCACTCACATTTCACTCTCCTTGTTGCGCCAACTTCTGCTGCAACAAGCTCGAGCCTTGAGTGACTTAGTTTGCTTTAGTTTTTGCTCCATTTTCCACCCTCCTCTACCTTAGATTTTACTTTGTTGTTTTCTTGAGTTCTAATAATTTATTATTATTGATTCTTAGGTATTTTTTGGTGTTCATGAAGGAGGCATCTTATGTTATACATGCTTAGAGACCAAAGATGTTTTTGATAAGGATGCATGTCGTAACAAGGGTTTTGTATGCAATGTGTGTAATTATATGAAATCTCATTTTTGGAATTTTTATATGGATAATTTTTTATGATAAAATTTTTGTATGTTATGTTGTTCCATATGATAAAAAAAAAGGAGTAAAATGTGAAAGCATGCGATTACATATATTGTTGGCAAATGTGGGTTTTGTAAGTCAAGAAAGTTGGCATGAATCATTGTCTAAATTGAGATATGATCTTTGCTTTGTATACATATATATGTGATTAAATATTTTTCATCATATATTGTTGGAGATTGAATACCATTCATATTGAGATTCGTAGTTATATATATATATATATATATATATATATATATATATATATATATATATATAATTATGGTTGTTTTGGCTATCTAAAGGGTATTTTTGTCAATATGGATTAAAAATGAAATACTGGATATTTGAATGTTTTAAATGGTTTAAAATATTTTAATTATATCATTTTAAATTTTTGGATTAATTATGAATGACCTAGGTTTAATAGAATGAGAAAATAAATTAAATTAAGAATAGTAACCCTAGAGGCAGGTTCATTATCGAATGTGTAAATCGTTAGAGTTACACTATGATTTTTGGATATATTGTTGATATTGGAATTTTAGTAATTTTTATTAAATTTGGTGGTTATATGAGTCTTATGGGAAGTGTTATGCATAAATTGTGAAAATAGGGTTTCAAAGGGATCTGTGAATGGTAACCCAAGAGGTAGACTATTATCACATGTGTAATACATTATATTTATACCTTTATTTTTTTATATGTTTTCAATAATAATATTTTATGGATGTGTGCCAAATTTGGTGGTAAAATGAGTATTATGGGAGGAGTTATGCATAAATTGTGAACTTAGGGTTTCTTATAGAAAATATGGTATTTTTCCTGGGGGAATATCCCAATATGCATGTAGTTGTATCTTATGTGTTTCAAACCCTTATGTTAAGTTAGATTATGTGCCTTACATATCTACATATGTGTCTATATGATGATCTTGAGATAAAATAATATTAATCACTTGAAGTGAAAGATCACGTGAGTCAGGACTGAGGTGTTGAGTTTGTTCCACTTATTAATAATAGTAGACAGGAGCATGTTTCCTTAAAAAGTGTTGAGTTGGTTCCACCGGCTTAATAATAGTGACTATTTGAATTTTTCCTGGGAGGTGCTTCAGATTGTTTCACTAGTTTAACAATAATGGACGAGAGTGTCTTGCCTTGAGAGGTGTCAAGTTCATTCCACTGGCTTAATAATAGTAGCTTGGTACATTTTTCCCTAGGAAGTGTGTTAGTCTGCTCTATTGGATTAAGAAAAGTGGGATATTGTTCTAATAGATTAAGAACAGTGGGATCCTGAACTCAATGTAAATAAGAAATGGATTGTGGTTATACCTAACAACGGGATTTGAGTTAGTTTTCCCTTGCATAATATCACATTAAATCTATATGCATGCATATTCTTCTATATGGCTTTTGTATTCTGTGTAGCTTTGTTATAACTACATTGGAACACTCTTAAAATTTCATAACCTTTGTTTTCGGGTGTGTAGCCATTTTATTCAAAACTAACATTTGAGCCTTAGCCTAATTATTTTATTAATAAATTTTGACCCGTAATCCAAATAAATTCTTAAATACTTTTCCTGATTATTTTACCTTTTTAATTTTTATTAATACTATCCTAAACCTAATTATATATCCCCTGATATATTTTCTACTAGGTAATCATATCTATCTAAACTAAACCTAAAACTAAAATAATACATATATTTCTACCATGCCCTATGATTTTTACATCCTTGTTACCCTTTGTGTGTCCCTATTTTTCTGCCCTGATCACTCTCCATATATTTTCATTATCTCACGCAACATACCCATACCTCTCACCTATCAAACTATCCTTCGGAATCATCCAGATCACCCTACCCTTCTCTTTTAGACCATGCTTGATCACCATCACCTCCCTCACCAAACAACTCACTCTGTATGTATACACACACACACCCACACCCCCTGGTGCACCTCTCTCTCTCTCTCTCTTCCTTGTTTGAGATAGCTCACCCTTCCTCGGCCCTAATAGGATTTTCCCCTCTAGCCACCATTCCAACCAAACACAACCCTCTCAACTTCCCTTGCTCCCTTCTATTTTCATTCCACCCACACTTGTGCATGCACCCTTCCTCTCCAACCCCACCAAACACACCCTCATAGAACCACACCCAGCTCCTTTGATTCCATTTCCTTTCGAATCACCACCATTTTCACTGCCCCTATCTTACCCTTCCTCCTCAGCCAAACCACTGCTAGCCTCTGTACCCAACTTAGCCCCTTCTTTGTGTATGGCTCACACTACACATGTAGCATGAGAAATTCTCCTTCAAAACTTTGTTACCTATTTTAAAATGTATGGGTATTTTGGTAATTTTAAAAAATAAATATTTTATTATTATAATAATTATTTTATTTATTAAATATTAATTTGGTAATTTTGGTATTATATTTAGATACAAAAGTTTGATTAGTAGGACCTTGTAATATTTAGGAGGATATCGCTAATTTACATTTTTTCCAAAATTCATATAACTTTTATACTCTCCTAAAATGTCAAACATTGCATAATAGCACATTAAGGATTTTGTGTATGATATATGTTAAATATGATTCATTATTCTATAATTATGTGCTTATTATTTTTATTATGGAAATTGGTAAAAATATCATATTATCATATGCAAAATATTTCGAGTATAAAAGTATAGCAAAATAAATTTTATGATAATGTTTGACATGTACGTGGAAAATAATAAGATGAACATACTTAGATAAATCTATGGGATGATAAATATGAAGTGCTCAATGGGCAATTTGGTCATTTTATGTGTAATATGATATTTATCCTAACATGCATGTCCAATGTGTATTATATATTGTTAAGCATAAGATTATGTGATCATGGATGTATTAGATTTATATACAAAATCTTAAATATGGATAAAATGTTCATTTGATTTGTCTCGTAATTTAATCGCATGATAAATTAATTTAATTATTATATTTTATCCTTTTCACAAAAATTTAATAAATAAAATGGATTTAATAATTAAAGAGGATATTACTGTAGTAATTTTTACCTCAAGGACATTTTAGTTATTTTTGGCCTAATGCGGCCAAGAGAGACTAATTGAGTCTAGAATAGCCTTGGTATATTTTTATGATTAACATTGGTAATGATCTTATTTATGGTTGTCTTGAAATAATTAAAATGAACAAAAAAGTTAAATATGGAAACCAAATATACGTGATTTGTATGCAATTCTGTGGTCACCTTAATAAAGTATTAATACTTAAAGTAAAAGACTTCAAGATCGAGAATGGTGGCTCTTTAGAGGTTGATACCCTAAATACATGGATTATCCCATGGTTGATTCTAGATTTTTTCTAGTGTGCCTTAGTGTCCCATTCAGGCCATATATCTTAGTCTATTTAGTTTTGCTAACTGATAAAGAGTATGCATACTTATATATTAGGTGTTCTTATTGGTAGGGTATTATATTACCTTTGTGTACCAATGCGACCAGGGTACCTTTATATCCTTGGGTTGACAGTCAGTAGGATACAATGTCACCTTGGTGCACTAGTATAACTAGGGTACCTTAGTTTTTCCAGGTTAATTTATCTCCCCTTGAGTAAATAAAAATAGAATTGATTAATGGATTATTATATTTAGATTTAGTCGTTAGTAGTCTCTGTGCCTACCTGTGTTTTGGTAGTAGCATTTATATGTACATGTGGTTCAGTAGTAGCCTTCATACCTACATGTGATGCTATGGATTGTTATTGTATTATGCTTATGATCCTATTTGTGTTATGAGATTTATTAATATTGATAGTGAGATATGTGATATGTTCTGAATGTCTTTGTTTTGGGTTGATGATGTTTCTAACTATGCTTCAAAGAGCATCTCTTGGATTTTCAGTTGGTAAGTTTTAATTTGTTCCAAAAGAATGAGTATGAATAGTGTATGGCCTCGGTGGTTATATGAATGATTATTGTATTTCAATTCTCTTATGTATATTTAAATGTCTTGTACCATGTTTGATTATATGCCTTATATTTTGTTCTTGTTGCTTTTCATTTTGGTTTAGTATAAAGGGTTTCTTAGTACCATTATGCTAAATAGTTCCGTTTGTGGGTCTGTATTTATTCAATAGGTAGTGGTCTTCGTAAGTCGGTTTATGAGTTCAGTCGAAAGCTAGTAGTTCAAATTAAGAGCCTAGGATTTTCTAGTGTCTTTTTGGGTCTTTTGATTTCGATTGTATTTGGACATTGTGTCCTCCTGTTCTTTCTCCCTTTTGAGTTGCTGCTTTTATTTAGTACGACACTTATATATTTGTCCTGTCTATTTTTTTCTTGTAATCATGTTATTAATCTATGTGGATTAATGATTTTATCCTTAGCACTTGGTATGAGAATGGTAGAGGAAAACTGGACTTGTACTATGTGTGGTGGTAACTCCCTTCATTTTTATTGTTTTAGCTTGCATGATTGACTCTTAAAAATAAAATTTTCAAGTCTTAAAAATAGGGGTATTAAATATGTAGTTCACTTACTCAGTATGTAGTATACCAATCATCCTTTTCATGGGTGCTAGTCATTCCTATGAGTACATAATCCATATGTTCTTGTGCAAGTCAATGAGGACCCCTTGGATGATTTTACTACCTATGATGCCTTTCTTGGGAAAAAGTTACCTTTCTTTTTATACTTAGGTTTTAGGGATGTAAAGTTATGTTATCCAAATCTTAGCTTTGGCCTAGATATGTTTTGGGACTCTTAGCTTTAGTGTATCCCTTTTATGCATTTTTAGGTATTGTACTCAGAGTTAATCTCTAAACACTTGTTTAAATTCATGAATCTATCTCATTCTCTATTTTACTATATTTTAAGTTGTTGACTATTTTGCCTTGTATTTGACATAAAGATGGTATAAGAAGCCAGACTTATGTCAAGTACGACAATAATACCCACTTATAATGTTATTATGCTACAGCTAAAAATAAAAAATTTCAATAGTAGAATTTATGGTGTTACATTAAGTAACTCATAAAATGCTTATATGCTAAGTGTTGGTTCATGTACTAATACGATATTAATACTTAAAGTAGAGGAACGCATGAGTCAAGACCAAGTAATTTGGAATTATTGAAATTAATTATTTGGCCTTAACGAAACCAGAGGACCCTAGTCTACGCTATCTAACCAATCAACTAGCCTATAAGGGTATCCATACTTAAGGATTGAAGGTTACTAGTGGATCGAGTGTGTTTTACTCTAGATGTGAAACTATTGGTGAGGTTGGCTATCTTTCTCCCATTTGTGGGGGAAAGGGAAGATTATTGTTACTATTGGTTCTTTGACCTCAATGTGTTAATGAGATAGTTTCATTAATTAAAAATATTTCATATAAATACATTTGAGGTAGTTCTCAATCATGAGTAGTGTGCTTGTGAATTTTCTATTAAGGTGATATTATGTGTTGTATGCCTTACTTTAGTGATATATATTTGTTTCCTTATTCAATACACAAGTATTGATTATCGTTTTTATGGGTGTTTCTTATTCCCATAAGTAGATGACCCCGTTGTTCATGTATAGGTATTTGATGACCGTCTCGGAGACACAGTATGGACTCTTAGTTCTATAGGTTCTCTTTCATTGTATTTTTATTAGCATTGTACTCAAATTTTATCTTCAAACTTTATATATGTTTTATGGAATTCATCTTATTATCTCTTTATCTTATTTAAATTATCATAACATTTTGCCTTATACTTGGTACGAGAAATGTATGGTAAACCAGACTCATACTAGGTATAGCAATAACATCCACTTAGTTTATATTTAGCTTTAGTAAAAATTAAAAAAAAATAGTAAATTTTGGGGTGCTACATTAACAACTAGTCAATAGTGAACTCAACATCTCAAACTAGCAGCATACCTAGGATCTCCTCTAAGAACACATCTAGGAACTCCCAAATCACTAGAATCTGCTCCAATTACATCTCATAAACCTCAATATTACAACTAATAGACAAGAAAAATAGATACCCCTTCTGAACAAGGGAACCAAGAGTGATAACTAACACAACAATCACTAAGGGCTTAGTGATGCAACTGCAATAAGAAACCCTATCACCCTTTGTTTCTTAAAGAACCATATGCTCTTGTTCATATCTTATCACTATATGATGCCTTCAAAAAATATAGATGCCAATGATCACATCGAAATTAGGCATCTCCCAAATAACTAGAATCAACTCTATGAGGTCTAAAGGAAACTCCAAACCACTAGAAACCAAGGTCACATCTCTTTAGAGCCTATAACAAGCAATCATATCCCCTAAAGGTAACACAACAGAGGTAGAAACACTTACAGATGATGACAGATCAACTCTAGCAATGAATGCAAAAAACACAAAAGAAAGAGATGCACTAGAATTGAAAATAACATAAGTTAGCAAAGATGAAATGATGAGCATAGTTGTCAACACTTATGTCTAATGCTTAGCCTCACATTTACTAATCACATTCAAGCGACTGCCTAAAAAACCACTAAAAACACTAATCAAACTAAAGAGTGTGGGGCTTCTGAGCCATCAACTAATTCACCTTAGTGGTCACACTAATTGGACCTCTTAGGACATTGTCACCCAAAGCATTACACTTGAAGGATCTATTTCCCCTATTACCATGGTCATGGCATTGTACCTTATTGCTAAATAAATCCACCCTCGGATGGCTTACCCCATGATGATGGCAATGATAGTGCCTCTTTAAGGAACAACCTTTATAATAACCACCTAAGTAACCCTCCCCCTAATTAGGATGTTGATCATTTATACCCTACATGCCTTAATGACATAGCCCCTTGAATGGGAATTTTCCCCTCCTCTATAGAATTGATTTCCCTCAAACTTTCTCTTGCCACCAAACCAAGAATTCTGAGCCTCAATCATACAAGAGGCCTCAAAAGCCTACTCATACTTGTTAACCATGTCTTGAAGGGCAAGTCCACTAAAAACTCCTTGTACTTGATTCTGAGGCCAAGCTTGAGATGGTAAACTTGTATCGCTTTGCTAGCCTTCACCTTTAGGGGGAACTAAAAAAAATTAAGAATCACGTGTAATACTCCACTATTATACCACCTTAACAAAGGGTAATAAAAGCATCATATTTCACCATGTGAAGATGAATGGGGCAAAAATAAATTCCCTCAAGACCTCTGAAAATGGCTCCCAAGTAGTTATATCTTCACCTCTCCATTGGGCACTCCTTCACCATGTGTTTGCCCAACCACTCAAGTAGTATACTGCGACATCCATCCTCTTATTATTTGGACACCCACAAGTAATAAAGGTATTCTCCTTGTCCCTTATCCATCTCTCCATGATTTTAGGATCCTCCTAACCTTCAAAAATATAAGGATAGTGATGTCTGACTCTCATGAACCAATTCTCTAGAGCTAGTGTGGGTGCCAACATTGATGGTTGTGGTGGTGGTTGTGGATCCTAAATATAGCCCTCCATATAAGTACCTATCATATCCATGAAAGTCTTTGAGTGATTGAAGTCGCAGTTGGAAACCATCAACCTTCTTAAAGATAAATTTAATAAGAGGCACAAGATATACGAGCACAAAGACTCACTTAACACAACATATATGTAAGGAAATTAATAGTTACTCTTAATCCTACACATTCTCTCATGAGTTAATCTGGGTTTTAAATAATTTACTCAAGGTTAATTCAAAATCATTTAAATTCTTGGATTTAAAACATTTTAGTGTTCAAAATCAAAATTCTCTAATACCAATTTGTAATACCTCCATTTTTTACTATTGAAATTTTTTGTTTTATTGAAAGTCTTGAAGCGAAATGCAAACTAGGAAAAATTAGGGTGTTATCGTTTTACCTAGTATAAGATAGATGATTTGTTGTCGATATTATGCTATATACAAGGATGTGATACCAACCAAAACTAACATATATAAAAAGAAAATTCATAAATAACATAAGAGATATATGTAGTATATTTTACATATCCAACAACAAGATAGAAAAATACAAGTCAACCAAAAGCAAAAATAGGCAAATAGAGTTTAAATATCCAAAGGGGAGTCCAAAACATGATACAAATATGGATTCTTCACCAAATAACCTAACTCTCTTTGATCACCCGAAAACTCCCACAAAAGGGTCATTTATTGGCTTAAAAATTCTACCGACACAAAATCCTCTACTTATGAGATTGAAAAGGTTACTGAATAAATGGATATAATACATAATGAGTAAACTAAGTTTCCCTAACATATAGATTATAATATTAAATAATATGCATCAATAAAAATCAAGTTATCATTAACAAGTAGGGTATATTCTCATTTTCACACTATAACGTACTATAGACATGGCATGCAACTAGTTACATATGTGTATGTTAACACTAGATGCATACTTATGCCATATACATAGGATTCATGAATAATTCAAAATATTATATCTTACAAATATTGTTAATTACACACAATTCAAGGAGTTATTATGGATATTATTAGCAATACAAAGAATAATTAGGGTTACCAATTATCATCTTAAAGTATAGGTGGTCACATAATAATATTTGTTTAAGAGTACTAAAGGAGAATGCTAAATTCTCCACCATGAAACTAGTCCTAGTAGTACCATAGGAAACAAAGTCCCAACCAATAAGATAGGAAACATACTCCCAACCATTGCATCATTAGGCATCCTAACCCATAAGTATTGAAACTCCCTAAGTACACTCATAATGTAACATAGAGTAGGAGAGGTACTAGAACCAATGAGGATTTCCCTACCCATAGGTGAATCATAAAACAAGTTATCCCCTACTTAGGTAATTCGAGAGTTAAAGAAACATAGACTTGAAACTCTTTCTCCTTTATGTGTTTAATATTTTATTAAGAAGAATACTCACATCATAGGGTAATATATATGATATCCATAAATTTATAACATATGAGGGCCTCGTGTTTTCCATTACTTTCCCATTTATAGTATCTAAGTTGATATCTCAATCACTTAACTAATCAATTTAAACCATTAATTAATCCATTTTTGCATCATCTATCTATAACTAGAAGTTTAGTTAAAAACTTAAAACTAAGTTAAAAATTAGTCAAACTCTCAATAATATATCAAAAAATAGCACATAATGTCCTTGCACTAACTAGTTACAAAGCTAGTGGACTTGTTTGAGACCATAATATAAACAAAATGCATTTGGGAAAAATAACCAGTTGGCTTGTTTTGGGGCTAACCAATCGATCGGTCTCTTCCCAAACCAATAAACCAGTGGCTTGCCAAACAAAACACATAAGGCTCTTGAACTAGCTAACTAGTGGCTTAAACTAGCTCGTTGGTAGACGAATCAATTAGTCTTTTCCCAAACTATTTGATTGATTCTTGCAAACACATCACACAAGAAATGTTGAGGTTAAGGCATGCATTTCTACTTTATTCTAGGTATCCATCTCATGCATACAAAATATTCCACAACTCTAGATCTCATATCTAATATGCTATACACCTAGTCATGCTCATATTTACACAAACATCCAGAATCGTGTTTATCATCAAACCAAAGACATGGACCTTATAACATGCTTCAAATTTTATGTAAAATGTTTCACACATTAAGTAATTAATGCTAGAAACTTGTCAAAATCATCAATACACTTAAATACAACCTAGATCATAAAACCCTAAGATAAATCTTACTAACATGAATAAAAGGTATTAAAATCATGCTCATCTACTCATGTTTGCATACTTTCAAAACATTATACCAAATATGACATTTTCTAGCAAATATTCATGCTGACACATAAATCACATTAAGCACACCCTTTTCATTCCATTCATTGCACAAGGAACAATAATAATTTACTTCAATATCTAGAAAGAATCATACAAAAGAAGAAAAGAAGGGTATTCTTTCAACTAGACGGCTTGAAACTCCAAACCACTTGAGTACCTTTTCCAAAAATAAGGAAACTAAGAGGAAGGCACAAATCCTCACCTTTTCCTAAATCTAACCCTCTATTATACAAAGAGAAAACATAAGAGATATAGGAGAATGAAAGAAGAGGAAAAAAATGGAAGAGTAGAGGAAAGAAATCAATGATGCAGAGAAGATGAGAAGTGAGCTAAAAAGAAAATGTAAACATTTAGAAAAAGAGATAATATGCAAATGAGAGGAAATAAGCTAACATAGTGGTGTAGGGAGTTTAGAATCCATAAAATTTCATTAAGTAGATCAATATAGGTAATTGGATGGAAATAATTTTTTTTTATTTGAAATAGAGCTAACCTAAAAATGGTGGGTACAAGAAGTTTCTTGATGCCAAATGGCAACTCCACCTATCAAGAATTAGGGAAAGGAGGACAAAAGAAATTAAGAACAAGTTAGGTAGCTTTGTAGATGATTTTGCTATCAAATTGCATGGAAAATTTAGCAATTCACAAAGGAGAGAAATAGGAAAGAAGAAGAAAAAGATAAGGAGGAATAAGGTTAGCCAGCTACCTTTTGGTAAATATGTCCCCTAAATTGATATTGGTCAAATAATGTTTGAATCAAGGTTGATAAAATCCTAAAAATGATTTTTGAACATCTCAAAGCATAATTAACAAGTTATAAGATCATTTGGAAAATATCTAAATCAAATCGAGCGCGAAAACTTGCAAGTCAAACAAACCAGTTAACTAGTAAAATAAAACCAATCAACTAGTTTCACCTATTAGCTAGTCCATTAAAACTAATAATCTAGCTTTTCCATACCCAAAAAACAATGAACATGTAAATCTATCAACTAGCATATTCCCAAATTAGTTGACTAGTTTTTGCAGAAACTAAGTCTCCCCTTTTAGCTCAAATATCAAGAAACTAATATTAAAACACACATCCAATCTAAAATTACACAAATTTAAATCACAATTAGTCATACATATTAACACACATTAAATGGACTAAAAAGTGGGACAATACACTAGGGGATCCTGTACATATTGATGAGACTAGACCCGCTAATATTTTAGTTACTATGGCAGACATTCTTTAGGGATCAGGTGTAGAGGTTGGATGCATGAGTGGAATACATAGATGGTCATTTGGAACATAAATAGGCATCATTACATATTAGGAAGCACACTAACTCTTATTGGATACCACCATTTAAGAGGATGTTGTATTACTTTCTAAGAACGGTATTATTTTCTCATGTTGAATTAGATGTTGATATGATGTCTCAAGATTCGTATGGGATCAATAATAATCTCTCAATGAACATCATGCACTTTGGAGTGGATAATTTTAAGAACTAGATTCTCACATGTGTGATGCATGAGATCTTTTCTTTAATATGACAACATAGACATTAGACTAGATGAAAGTCATTTTATGATTTATATTATTCATATAAATGTAAAAATTTTAGGCATGACTAATGCTGACTATTTGAGAGTGAAGGTGAAAAGATAAATGATGCTCATTTATTTATTTATTTATAATATTTATATGATAAGAGCATAATGTTGACGCAAAATTGTGATATTTGTGGCCACTCCTCTCTTTCTTATGATGTAATTAAAATAAGCTCAACGATCTTCATCTTTTCTTTTATTACTATAGTATTAATTAATTAAAAGTGTCAGTATTTGATGTTGTTGACCATCGAGTATCGTGTAGATAAGTGTCTTTTTAATGCTTGGTTTAAATTTTCTAAGGAAAAAATATTATACATGCATGTTTGTTTCTCTTGTAACTTTATATTGTGTATACATGCATGCTTTTAATATTTATTAGTCCATTTAATTATTAGTATTTCATAACGTTTTCTAAAGTACTATTTAATAAAAAGAATACAAAGAAATGAACTAATAGTAATGAACATTTACGAGTAGTTAGGGGTATATGAATAGTTGATTAACATAGGCAAAACTCTACATTTATACTTTTGGCAAGAATTATTTTTGTTCCTAGGTTTCAATATTATATATAAATAAATAGATAGATACAGCGTAGATGGCGAGTCACTCGTTTTAGGTTATGACTCTCTTATCATTAAAGATGGCAATGAATTGAGTCTAGCCAGACCCAAACCTGGACTCGTTTATATTACCTAGACCCAGACCCTACCAAATTCGTTGGGTTTCAAAAGTTTAGACCCAGACCCAAATCTATCTACCAGGTCTAGTGAGTAAACGGATCGTAAATGAGTTCGGCTATTTTTGAAAAAATAATTAATAATCTATGAAAATATAAATACATTTATGTTTTATATAACTTAATATGTATTTTTTGTTAACAAAATCCTCTAAGTGAAAAAATAAATATATTAAAATAGTTACGTTAATTTTTCAAATGGTATTTTTATGCTTTTAGAATATAATATTGTACATAGTGCTTATAAAGTAAATATACAAAAATAAAATAAAATAAAAATAAATAAGGAGCTCAAATAAGATTACGACAATAATAACAAACATAATATTAGTATGTATTTATATATGTACACACACACACACACACACACACACACACACACACACATATATATATATATATATACTAAACTAGTCTAGCAGGTTGGTTCTAGGTCTAGAACTACTAAATCTAGACCCAAACCCGACCCAGACCTGTCAAGTCCAAAATCATGGATCAAGACATGCTAAAAATAAGATGGATCTCGTTGGTCTGAATCGGGTCTGAGACCCATTATCATCCCTACTTATCACACGGATTTTAGGAGACTTCCAAATTCCTTTAGCAAACTTTCCTACTACTATACTCTATTTGATCAATGATTTATATATTTTTTATGAGACAATGCTTACAAGGATGGGTAATGAGTAGTGATTTAAAAATAGGTCAAGATCGGTCGATTCAGTTAGTCCAATGAGGTATTGATATGTCTACCGGTATGAAACTATCAAGTTTTAAAATTAGCATACTTATAAGAAAAAGTCGAATTGGACCGAAAAAATTATGTTGGACCGGTTGAACTAATTTCACTTATAGAGGAAAAAATCAATGGTGAATGAACCAGTAGGACCTGTTGAATTAAGATCAGATCGGGTCATACTGAATAATTTTTTGAATAAAAGTATTTTTCTATCAAATCGTGGTTAGACTAGTTGGATCATATTCACCGAGCTAATTTTTAGTTTGATTTTTAAAACACCAAATGTGAGTTAACAATGATGTTAAAGTATTGTGCTCACTGGAAACTTATAAATTTAGCTTTTTTTTTAAACCACACCTTCATCTCTTCTTCTAATGATTTAAAAACATCCGTACAACTAATGTCAAAAGTATCTTTATAAGCTTAAAAAAGTGGCCTTATTTAGAATAAATTTATACAATCACCCTAACATATAATTTGTATAAAATACAATATTAAAAAAATATTAATTAAAGATAAATATTACCAATAAAGTCTTATTTTGATGGTTACTTAAATCCAATACCTTAAGTTGCAGTACCAAATATACCCTAGGCACTCAAATTTTCATTTACTTCTAGAGTTGTAAACGAACGATCGGTTTAAAAATTAATTTAGCTTGATTTATTTATTTATTTAAATAAAAATAGTACAAATCTCATTTTTAGACTTACTAAACAAATCAAGTTTGAACTAAAATCAACTCAACGCATTTATTCACAAATTGATTATAGACTCATTTATTTATAGGCTTATGTATACAACAATTTACCTTAAACAAGCCAAATTGTTAAGCAACCCTACAAACAAAGCAATTTGAGCTTAAATTTAAACAGGTTAATTTAACATATTTAACTTAAGTGAACCAAACCACTCGCAAACCTTATATGAGTTGAGTTGTGAAAAGCTTAGTTTCATCAACGAACAAAACTCAAAACTTTAAAGAACTTATACGAACCAAACTCAAACCAGAAATAATTCAGTTTATTTGTAGCCCTATCTACTTCAATATCACCTAATGGCTATCAACCGTAACTGTATGATGACAAAGAGGGGTAGAATAATTCGGGACTATTTATCTTCTATCATTACATGTGTAATGATAAATTACAACCACATCAAACAAATATAAATTCAGAAAAGTTGAGTGGCTGTCGGGGACATCATTGTAAAACTGCAGCACAATTTAAGGGGAAGTGGACCTGCAAGGCTTGAAGAAACATCCATCCCAGTTCCATTTAACAAGTCATAAGCTAAAACAGCAGTATCATGAGTTCGATGAAATTTAAACATATCTGACGTTGCAAAGGTGTTATAAAAGGCAGTAAGTTTCCTCGCATAGTCGCCTGGAGTTTATGCAAAACTTGATTGTAATTCTGCTTAATGGATGATAGTCCATCTACAGCCTCTCGACTTGTCAACTCAGCCCTTGTTGGCAATGTTGTTGGAAAGCCAATCCAAACCCTCGTAAAGACCCTCTCCAGATGTTGCGCATGTGCTCTGTATGTACCAGTGACGTTGACGAAGAGAATGGAGGCCAAGCTTATCAGTAATTTCAGCAGCATTCATGGCATTAGGCAGATCTTGCTTGTTAGCAAATACAAGCAAAACAGCATCCCTTAGCTCATCCTGCAACCCAATAAAAGTATAAATTTAAACACTGATCATAACTAAGAGATAATGGTGCGGTGTAGAAACAAATTAAACCAGGCAAAGGTAGGATGATGATCAATAAGCGTAAAACCAATGTCAGGACAACTCAGCCCAATTTAGAGATGTTATAGTAATAGAAGTGTGGAAAGCAAGAATAATAATCACAAATGCTCAGTCGTGGGAACTCAAATACACCAACAAACAGTGATGTGGAACGAACTCAATAACAAACTGACATAGCCTACAAGGCAAAAGTCAGTGGCAGCACTTCTGTTAATACCAGGATGCTCCTAGATAGAGTAGTTATAAGATCATTCCCAATGGAAAATGTGCAAAACAAAGAGACAATATAGAAACAAAACAAAACAAACAACCAAACAAACAAATTGGCATGCCTTATAGCAACAGCACAGGAAAAAGAGCAACAAATGATTATCAGTCTGCTAGGCAAATTATGGAACTTAGAGAAAGGGCATAAACAAATTTAGAAGCCTCATAACCATCAAGTTACCTCATTCAACATCCTATGCAGCTCATCCCTTGCCTCAACAACACGATCCCTGTCATTGCTATCAACCACAAAAATAAGACCTTGTGTGTTCTGAAAGTAATGCCTCCACAAGGGGCGGATCTGGATTTCAAGGAAATTAGTAAGACAAAACATCAGGAAATGTTTCCATCATGCATCTTAATCATACTCCAAAGTCATTAACAATTGTAGAACCATATGCAAGAATTTTAGAGAGAAAGTACTGCAACAAAACAACGCCTCATATAATAAACAATTAAATTAAGGCCCTTTTAACTCTTCAGCTCTCATAAAAGAAAAGTCCTAGGAATCACGTTTGTTCTAATGGATCATGAACAGAACCAATTAGCTTTAGGTTCAAAATCGACCTGTATATAAAAATAGTCCTAAACACCACAGTTTCCCCCCTATTTAGGAGAAAGAAAGCGCAACATTGTTATCCTCTCTCTTTTTTTTTAGTTTTTTTTTTTCTAATTTTTAACAAAAATGAGCAAACCATTATTTAAAAAAGAGAAATGCCCAACACAAGCTTTTTTCTTAGCCTAAACCCGTGTGCTACGGTCTCACTCTTTTGTTAGATATGTACTGTCGTCGGTACCATAATCAGATCAATGGATTGCTTCAAGAAGTTTTGGGAAACTTTGTCCAAGACAGCCATAGAATCTGCATTTATGTTGCTTAGAATCAAAGAGATAGTGCAGGCTCCTGGAGCAAGTCAAGGTCCATCAAAACCGAAGATTGAACAAGCAGATGATGCTGACAAGGAGCAAATGATCGTGAAGTGAGGAAGGAAGAGACTGGATAGGTGATGGGTGGGCAAGACCGGTTCACGTATTTGAAGGATCCACAGCATGCCTTGTCCAATCGAGCTGCTGCTAATTTGAACTATTTCGTGCTGTCCGAACAGTAAGTTTCTGAAAGCTTTGATTTTTAATTTCTTTTTTTGTGTGCTTGGTTTTTGTAACCAGATAGAACTATAGTTCACATACAGTAATCAGTACTCAAATGAATATACACAAGCTCATCTTAAGCAAACCCTCGTTCTTTGACTAGATCACTGCAAGCACTCAGAAGCAGCAAACAATGACCTGGGGTGATTCATGGGACAGACACTACAGGAATATGATTGCGAACTACAACACATCTTCAATTAGATTCAAATGGTTGATATTTAGCAGTTTTTCTCTTTAAGATGATGAGACAACTACAGCTGAGATTTGTAATCTGATGTCATTTTTAACTCCAACAGTGAACTTACACAAGCAGCTGACTGGCAGAAAAGAGAAGCATTGAACAACGTAACAGTAGGGTTGAGTAGGAGATTACTTGATTATGCTGTTCAATTTTTAGAGTTTAGTGCTTTGATGACTCAGCAATCAACAAGTCAGTGTAATATATTATCATTTTTGTGATGTTAGCTTACAGTCTGTTTTCTAGGTCTTATGTTTTTTTTTTTTAAATCTACATAGAACCGCTCTGATAATCTAAAAAGTTCAAGGCATTATTTTATTATTAATATCATAACTAATATCTTTCTATTACTACTGCTGGTATTCTTATAATTATTATCATTATAATTTTATACTATTTTTGCTACTATCAAAACCCTACAGATCTCACATATTAAACCCCCAAAATTATCATGTCCTTATCAATTGCAAGATTCAAGTCCATTTCACGTCTTCTCTCAACAAGTCATGCAAATTCAGTTTCATACTAAACAGTAAGTTTCAGGAATTTTTTATTTCTTTTTTGTGTGGTTTTTGTGATAATTCAAAGGAACCAGAGCATGCTTTGTCCAATCATACATCATAATGTTCTTTTGTTGAGGTTCATAGAGGTGGGATTGAATTGCAGGCATTGAAAGAGTCTCATAAGTCTGAATCTATTTTATGCTGTGTCTGCTGACAAACAAGCATATGAATATAATGGAGGCATGAAGAGAAGAGGTGATTTTGCGTTGCTATCTCCTTAGTTTGGAATCCCAAGTCATCACACTCTAAATGTTGCCCTATTATTGCCTTCATTTTTGAATATTCACTTGTTGTCTTTAGAGTAAAAGTAGATCAGAAATTGTTTGCTTTCATATGCACATTCTCATCAGTGTCTTGCTGTTGAAATAACATGGGAAATCTGAGTTGATTAGATTGTACACATGGATGAGTCTAGCACAGATTTGGATCCCGCTGCCAGAAATAACATGACAACTATTTTGTAAGCTACTGAAACTGGCTTTCTTTTTTTCCAATCTATAAGCCCAAAGGAGGTGAATTTGTTTGCTAATATTTTTTCAATTTCCATGTAGTTGATATTTTTTGTTTTGGTGCAATGCTATTTTGCTATGGGGCTGCTTTATGAATTTCGGAATATATTTCTTAGATAATCCTAATTGTCTTAGAAGTGAATCATTAATTGAGCAGGAATTATGTCTTGAACTAGAATAAGTCGGATGGTCATTATAATTAGTAAACACTTCTAACTCAATATATGTTTTTCAACAATTGATGAGCAATTTGCATGACATTAGGAAAAAAACCCTCGTTAAATAGAAAATAGTGAAGACTGAAGAGTGATGATAAACTAATTCAATGCATCAATTTATATGACTAAGAGATACATGTACACAAGCTCTTCATTTAATTTGTTATATATTTATAAATGATATATTTCTTTCCTTCTCAGTAATCTCTGATTTCTGTATTTCATTGCATGACTATGAATTCCAGCGCTTTTTTTTTTCTTTGGTTTGTTACAGGTCAACAAGAAATTGTGCTTCTTTGTGCTGACGAAGTTCATAAAGAGTTAAGAATAAGTTATCATCTAAAATAATTAGCAACATGTGATTTTCCTATTCTATGTTTTCTATGTTTAATTTGTAGCATAATTTAAAAGTAGAACCTGATTTAAGGGTATATTTTTTTTATTCTACACTACAATAGCTCCTGTGAATAGAAAGGACAGTTGGTTCTGAAAGAAACAAGCTATGTAATCATGTTTTTGTTAGAAGACCAAAAAAAAACAAAAAAAAGATAGGAATAATGTCTGACGTTCTGCTTTGATTTAAACGTGTATCTTTGACTCTGTCATTAAAGAAAATTCTATATTTTGGCATTCTCTTGATAAAAGTTAGTTTCTATGAAGTAGACTGGAACAAAAAATGTTATTGTGATAATAATAGTTATACATTATTGACATAGTGGTCCTAAAGTGAAGAAACGATTTCTAAACTTACAAATTGTGATATTTTACTTTCATCATTTTTCGAATTAAAAGCTGCCTTCACTGATATTTCATATCAATACATCATGATGATTCTTTCTCAGTCCATTCATCATTCAAACTCAATTTCTTATCATCCATTACCTCTACTCCTTTAATAATTTTATCAACTATATATTATCACATGCATTGTTGTATTTTTTGGATGTGAGTGGAGGTGCAAAATACAAGGAGATGGAGAATTTTGCTTAAGGCTAACAGATCCTTTAACTTTTGAGTATATATATCCAGTCATTTAACATTGGAGGAGGTCAGAGAATTTGACTTTAGAATACTCTGATATTATTCTTTGATTACATTTTCTTGGTATTTTGGTGTTTTGAACGTTGGCTTAGCACTCATAGTCATTTTGGGTTCTGTTGCCTGATATAATTTAGCTATTTCTGATTTTATGGCACATATTTCTGATTTACCTCTTACATTTTTTCCTTTCACTTGGAATTGTTCATCTAGCTCAAAGGAATCTAAAGCTGCTGTTATTGCTGGTGTGTCCAAAGTGTAGTCTTGCGCTCTTCAATAGCAGCCTGATGTTGCTTTAGGAGTTAATTTAATTAATTTATAATATAAGAAGTCAGAGTATATCTTTGTATATTTGACTTCACAATGCCATGTGATGATGCATCAAGTCCAATCATCAGGAAGACGCAACATATATTTTCCTCTTATGATCCTCCAAATTTCTTGAGGTGGAAAATGAGGAAGAAGGTGGCGAAAGAGGGTAGTAATGCGAGAGGAAAGGGTCTGCAGTGTTGTTGGTTAAGAAGATAAAGGAAAGAGAACAGAGATGCATGACTTAATAAAATCAGTTTAGTTCCATTCTAGCAGTGCAACAGGACTATTTTTAATCACGGAAAGACATCTCGGCAGCTATGAGGACTTTCCATTACATCCCCCAGGTTTTAAAAAGCTTGATATGGAGCCCCAGAAACAAAACAGGATCAGCCCAATGTTTCTTCTACATATGGGCAAACCTGGGAACCACCTCGAGCAAATGTTATAAAAATTAATATTGATGGAGCAAGCAAAGACATTGGGTATGGCATGGCAACAATTTGCAAGGATCAAGATTTTCAGCTTCTCTGTTGTTTAGCTACACATGAGCTGCAGATAAGAGACTTCCAACTCACCCTTAAGGGTAGACACACATACTTGCTTTATAATGTGATAGGATCCTACCCTCAATATCAGCAACAGTAATACCAAGAGATAGTTGAAACAGAATTACAGCTAAAGGGAGCTCAATAGATAAAAACGAGAGAAATAAAATGTGCACTATCGATACTGAGAGAACAAGAAGTTACAGCCAGGGATTCGAGGTCCTGGCACCTCCCACAACTTACTTAATTCCTGCCCTTCCCTTCTCTCCTCTCCTCCCCTTAATACCCGAGCTAGCAGCTAACCGAATAACAGAAAAAAGGTGACTCACGCCTAGCTAACAGATCATCCCTCGACGCATAAAATAAAATAGCAAAAGTAAGACATCAATACACTGGACACCTCAGCAATTAGACACCTCAGCAATTAGCTAATCAGTACACTTCTTTATTCTCCAGTTCCTCTTTTGCCCTTCCTCACATATGTGTATCGAATTAAGGGTCTATCATTACCCCCTTCTCGGACTTTCACCTTGTCCTCAAGGTGGAATTCAGGAAATTGTCCATTCATGAGTTCAAAATCTTCCCAGGAGGCCTCAAATTCTGGGAGGTTCTTCCATTTGATTAGTACTTCCAGTCTTCCCTTGGTATTATACTTCACATTCAGCAGTGCTTCCGGTTCAACCTTCCACTCTAAATCCGCAGTAAGGACAGGTGTAAAGGGCTGCCCTTGATGCTCTGCTCCTATGGCTGGCTTTAGCATTGATACATGGAATACCGGGTGGATGGGAACTGATTCCGGAAGCTTGAGACGATAGGCCACTGACCCAATCTTATCCTCCACCTGATATGGTCCAAAATACCTCGGGGAGAGCTTCTCGTTTAAGCGGCGAGCGAGAGAGCGGTGCCGATAGGGCTTGAGTTTGACATAAACCCAGCTTCCTATCTCAATCTCTAAATCTCTCCTCCTCTGGTCAGCTTGTACTTTCATTCTGCCCTGTGCTCGTAATAAGTGCTGCTTCAGTTCGTCTAGGACAGCGTCCCTGTGTTTCAGTTCAAAATCAACCTCGGCCACTGGGGAACCTTCTGCTATGTACCGTAGTAGCTTGGGTGGGTCTCGTCCATAGAGGGCAGTAAAGGGAGTGGTGCGAGTGGCTGTGTGGAAGGATGTGTTGTACCAAAATTCAGCCCACGGTATCCATTTCACCCACTGTTTGGGCTTGTCACTTACAAAACAGCGCAGGTATGTTTCTAAACTCCGATTGACTACCTCCGTTTGTCCGTCTGTTTGCGGATGATAGGCTGTGCTGAAACGAAGAGTAGTTCCCTGTATCTTGAACAGTTCCTTCCAGAAATTACTCATAAAAATTTTGTCACGATCGGACACGATTGAGTTAGGGACCCCATGCAGACGTATAACCTCCTTCACAAAGACAGCCGCAACTGATCGGGCTGTAAATGGGTGTCTTAGTGGAATAAAATGAGCATATTTGGTAAGGCGATCCACAACCACCAGGACACAATTGAAACCGTCCGTGGTAGGCAACCCCTCGATGAAGTCTAGGGATATATCTTCCCAAACCTGCTGTGGTATGGGCAGTGGCTGAAGTAACCCCGCAGGGCTGAGGGTGGAATACTTGTGTTGCTGACAAGTACCACATGATGCCACATAGTTCTGGACGTCTTTGCGCATTCCAGCCCAGTACACCTCCCTGGACAGCCTTTGGTAAGTCTTCAACACTCCAGAATGTCCCCCTATTCCACTGCTATGGAATTCAGCTAGTAGACGTGATTTCAGAGGTGAATTTGCGGGTAGGACCAGCCTATTTCGAAAAAAAAGATTGCCATTCCTGAGCTGGTAGCCCTCCTCCATTTCTGTTCCTAGCTGCAGCTTTATCTTTATCGCTCTCAGCTTGGGATCATTATCAATTTCGGATTGAAGGTCGCTCCAATTGTCTATCCTTGCTGCTGAATTAGCAGAAAGAGTAGTCAACTCCCCCAATCGAGAAAGAGCATCAGCAGCTCTATTCTCCTTCCCGGGCTTATATTCAATACTGAAATTAAAGCTCCAGAGTTTCGAGAGCCATTTAAGGTGTTCTTCCGGTAAAACCCGCTGCTCTAGCATAAACTTTAGGCTTTTCTGATCTGTTCTAATCGTAAATTTTCGCCCCATTAGATAATGTCGCCACCGCTGTACCGCCAACACTATTGCCATTAGTTCCCGCTCATACACTGATTTTAGTTGTGCCCGCTGTCCTAAGGCTTGGCTAAAAAAAGCAATAGGACGTCCCCCTTGCATTAACACGGCTCCTATTCCGATCCCGGATGCATCTGTTTCTATCTCAAAAGGTGATTTAAAGTCAGGTAACCCCAGAACTGGCACCCCAAGCATGGCGTCCTTGAGCAGATCAAATGCCTTTTGGGCTTCTTCATTCCACCCGAAACAATCTTTTTTTAACTGGGCAGTGAGAGGCGCTGCCAATTGTCCATAATGTCGCACAAACTTGCGATAGTATCCTGTTAGCCCCAGGAATCCTCTTAATTGTCGTAGGTTTCTGGGTACTGGCCATTCATTCATGCATTTCAGCTTAGCTGGATCTGTGGCTACCCCGTTGGCGGAGATAATGTGGCCCAAATATTCTATTTCCAGCTGGGCAAACACGCACTTCTTCATATTAATAGTCAGCGCATTCTCACTCAGCACCTTAAGTACCTTCCCCAAATGCCTGATATGATCTTCCATGTTTCTGCTATAAATTAAGATATCGTCAAAAAATACCAGAACAAACTTACGAAGGAAGGGTCGGAAAACCTCATTCATCAGGCCTTGAAAAGTAGCCGGAGCATTCGTTAAACCGAATGGCATTACTAGGAACTCGTAATGTCCCTCATGTGTACGGAATGCGGTTTTTGGAATATCCTCTTGGTGAACCCGGATTTGGTGGTACCCCGATTTCAAGTCGAGCTTGGTGAATATGGCTGCCCCATTCAACTCATCCAACAGCTCGTCAATGACTGGAATGGGGAACTTATCCGGAACCGTCACCTTGTTGAGAGCCCTATAGTCTACACAGAATCTCCAACTCCCATCTTTTTTTTTAACCAGTAAAACAGGGCTTGAGAAAGGGCTGTGACTGGGTCGGATTAATCCCGCGGCTAACATTTCTCCCACCAATCTTTCTATCTCATCCTTCTGTATCTGGGGGTAACGGTAAGGTCGTACATTTACTGGAGCAGCCCCTGGTAGCAATGGAATACGGTGGTCAAAGTTCCTGGGAGGCGGCAAACTGTCTGCTGTCTTCCGCACCTCCGGGAACTGATCCAGAACCCTTGAAATTGATTGGGGTATCTCAGCATGAGGGGATATCTCCTCCGTTTGTAAGAAGCAGCACTCCAATAGCATCCCATTTCCTTCCTTGCACAGAGTTCGCACTAAGGATTTCAGGGACACCTGCGTTTTACACAGGTCAGCCTCCCCCCTCAAGGTCACTTGCTTTTCCCCCATATGAAATGTCATCAACAGTAATTTCCAATTAATCTGCATCGTCCCCAGCTTCTCGAGCCACTGCATACCCAGAATCATGTCTGCACTTCCTAAGTCCAGTGGAAGGAAATCCTCATTTACCTCTATATTTGGGAGGGTAAGTGAAATTCCCCGACAAATGCCTTCTGTTTGCACTGAACTCCCGGTGCCCATTAGGACTCCATAAGAAGCCGTCGATGACAGGGGTAGTTTCAGTCGGTGGACTAATTCCCAAGCTACGAAGTTGTGGGTAGCACCACAGTCTACCAACACCACCACTGATTCCCCTTGAACCTTCCCTCGCAGCTTCATCGTTCTGGGAGTTGTGAACCCCACAACTGAATTAAGGGACAATTCGACCCGCCCTTCTACTCCTCCTTTCGCCCCCTCCGCCAGTGCTTCCAGCCTTTCCTCCTCTTCGTCAGTTTCTTGCGAGTCATCTACCAACAGCAGCTGGAGCGCTCGATTCTTACAAACATGCCCCGGGCCGAATTTCTCTTCGCACCTAAAACAAAGGCCCAGCTCTCGGCGGCGCAGAAGCTCAGCGTCGGTTAACCTCCGGTGCCCTGTTGTTCGTCGGGCGATCGCAGGTTCTCCCACGGGGTTCAGTGCAGTCGTCGGTGGTGACCCTGACTTTGCTACTGCGAATTGCGTTCTCACAGGCATCGTAGAAATGGATCCAGAATTTCCCCCTTTTGGGCTCGACGGGCCTTGAGCCAACTGGTCTATTTTGGGCCCAGACCCACCCCATCCTCCCCGACCGACTTGGATCACCCTGTTTTTATCCTCTACCAATCGAGCTGCCACCATGATCTCTGCCAGTCCACGCGGTCTCATCATCCTCACCTCGGCTCGGATGGCGGGTTTCAGGCCGTTGAGGAACGTACCTTCGAGGACTTCTTCCGAAATGCGCCCTTGCAGTGGCGCAGCTAGGAGCTCAAAATTCTCCAGAAATTCCTCTACCGTGTTCGTCTGCTTGATCGCAAGGAATTTCTCGCAGAGGCTCCCTTCATGCCTTGGGCGAAATCGAAGGAGAAAAGTCTCCTTAAACCCACGCCAGGATGCAAACTTCCTCCCTTCTTCCATGTACTGGAACCAGGCTAATGCCTTCCCCTCCATAGCTACAGCTACAGTTTCAAGTCTCTCTTCTTCGCCCATTTGGTTCCAGGTAAAGTATCGCTCTGCACGAAAAAGCCACCCATCGGGGTCGACCCCATTGAAGATGGGAAACTCCAGCTGTCTTGTTGGTCTATTTTCCGGTCGCCTGCCTTCGGACTCCGTATTTGCACGGAACTCCGGATGAGCAGGTGGCGCCATCCCCATAAATTCATCGGTCCTGAGTTCCCTTGGGGCAGGGGATGAAGAAACGCCCATCATCTGGTCCAACTTGCTGAGCACCTCGCTCATTGTTTTCTCTAGAGCAGGAATCCGTTTCGTGTCATCCCTCACCGATTCAATCTCCTTCTGCCACTCTTCCTGCACCACTGCTAGTTTTTCCTCCAGAGCATCCACCTTCTTCTGTGCCATTGTTGCCCGTCGAACTGCTTTGATACCAATTTGATAGGATCCTACCCTCAATATCAGCAACAGTAATACCAAGAGATAGTTGAAACAGAATTACAGCTAAAGGGAGCTCAATAGATAAAAACGAGAGAAATAAAATGTGCACTATCGATACTGAGAGAACAAGAAGTTACAGCCAGGGATTCGAGGTCCTGGCACCTCCCACAACTTACTTAATTCCTGCCCTTCCCTTCTCTCCTCTCCTCCCCTTAATACCCGAGCTAGCAGCTAACCGAATAACAGAAAAAAGGTGACTCACGCCTAGCTAACAGATCATCCCTCGACGCATAAAATAAAATAGCAAAAGTAAGACATCAATACACTGGACACCTCAGCAATTAGACACCTCAGCAATTAGCTAATCAGTACACTTCTTTATTCTCCAGTTCCTCTTTTGCCCTTCCTCACATATGTGTATCGAATTAAGGGTCTATCATAATGCTTCAGTTCTCAACCTGCAATATGTTATAATAGAAGCTGATTGTAGGCTACTCATTAAATTACTGAAGGATAGCAGACCTGCTCCTCCATGGTGCACACATGGCACTATCTTAAGGTGCTGAAACCTTATGGATAAATTTTAGTTTTTTAGACTCGTACATATCAATCGAGAATGTAATACCCTTGCCCACAATCTTGCTAATTGTGCAATAATTTTCTCTATTAATGCCATTTGGAATTTACCCCTCCCAAATGACATTCTTGATGGGTGTTCATGCTGTAAATGATAGAGCAGCACCTTTTTCCCTCAGTTATAAATAATAATTTAAAAAAAAAAAGACAGATAACAGATAGAAGATGATGAAGAAGAAGAAATAATATTCTTTCTAACTAAATGAAGGCTAAAACTAGTACTTCATTTGTTTCACAATATAGGATCCCCAGTATCTTAGCATACATAATAAAAAATAATATATTTTAGAAACTTTGACACCTAAATATATTAATATGCCTTACATTAATTGGATTCTTTTAATTAATACTCTTAACTTTATTTGTGATAAATGAAAAGAGAGACGTAAAGTGGGTAATAAAGCAGTTAATGCTTTATAATTTTTTGTAAAATGACTTATATTGTGAAATCAATTTTTAAAAATCTATAGGCTCTATATTGTTTGCTACTAGGGAGTTATTGTTTCTTAATAATATTATTTCTTAACCATAATTATTAATAATGTCAACTTATAATTTAGAATTTTTTTAATATTTACTTATACTCAATAAAAGATATTTTTTATCAGTATTCTTAATTAATAATATTATTTCGTAACAATAACTTGAATAACAAGATTAAAATTACTTACTTGAAAATATCAATATTATAAAAGAATAGTAAAGGTAAATAAATAATTATTATCGAAGAATTATGTGGAGTATAGTAATAATAATTTCTAACGGAAACATACAAAATAGGCGGCTGCATCAAGTGATGCTTATTTATGTTTTTACCGATGTCACTACAACATTAGAACCAAAAAGATAAATTCACTAATGTAGATGGTTTAAGGACTATCATTATCAAATAACATTACAAAGTTTCATACAAAGAATTGAATCTGCCATTTTATTAAGTTTAGTAGAATAACTATTCACTAACTTCTAAAGCATAGTACTGAGTACCGACTTTGTGTTATTTATGAATATGACTTTTATTAGATTAGTAAGAGTAACTTTAGTGGACTGAAAAATAGAAATTATAACACCTAATATCACTACATCTAAATTTTCTCTACTGAGATGGGGATTTTAGATGCAGAAGAGAGAGCATGGTTTTATTTCCATGCAATCAGATACTTCAAATAACAACAGTTAGGTTATCACTGTATTTAATTTCTAAATATCTATGCACATCACACTAGTAATAATCTAGTTTGAAATTACTTCACATGAAAAGTCAACAAAAAAAAAACAAGCTCTCATAATACTCTTTGTGGCTCCACACAGAATAATCTACGTCCCTTTTATAAATATTTAAGGAACAAAGATAGGGTTAAATGGAGGCAAGTATATTCACAGGGTAGCATCATTCATTACATTTAATCAGGCATCTGAAACTTCATATTTTTTATGTAAAAAACTCAATTTAGGCTAGCAGTAATTATTTATCGGTAGAGATTGAGAAATAAGGATAAAGTTAATAGCTTTAATAGAATCAAATAAAGTGTCACCTCACCCCTCCACTAAGTGGATTGATGTCATTTATTGCTAAAGCTAAAGAGTAAGCTTCTCTCTTAGTAGGCGAGGGTGGAATTGTCACTGATCCTTGAATAGACCTAGAAAAAAAAAAAGGTTCTCAGGATGTATTCATTTAATAATTCAGTAGATAACATAGACTGCTTTCGTCTATTTCCGGAGTTGGTGGAAACGACGATGAGTATGAATCATCTATAGAGTTTCAAATTTGCAACTAGGCGGAAAGACTTATGTTAGTCTTCCCCTGCAATGTATGGTGATAGGTCGATTATTTATTATAAAGCACTTGACACATGGCCTTTCCTTTTGACTATGTTAACCAAGTATGTTGACCAAGTAATCAGAATAACGAAGGCAGAAAGCCAGCGGTAGGGCAACAAAATATTAAGAAAAGGATAAAAGAAGAGAGAGAAAGTTCAGCCATAAAAGAAGAGAAGGGAGTCGTGGTGACGGTCGCAATGGTTGCTACAATGCCTGCTGGTGCCATTGTGACTGCCGGTGATTGTTGCTGCTAATGTCCAGGTGTTGGGTGCACCGAACAGGATTCAGTCTAGCCCTGTTGGTCCATTTTTTGGGGTATATGGTCAATTTATTACATACAGCCAATGCTATGTGGATCGCAGAGTATTGGTTTTAATTGCCAGAAAGGGACACTTGCTCTGTCAAAGTGGTGAGATAGTCTGTTTGGCTTTGCTAATGTAATGTATATCTTTATGATGAAATAGTCTTTGAATTGTACATGCAACTTAGACTCTCTTTAAATGTATTTGGAAAACGTTGCACTACAACCAACACTAACTTGGTGAAGCCTACATATTAGTAGTATTTTTGGAGAGGCTAAGGTTCATTTACATACCATGTGTGCACATTATATTTGACAGTGAACCTTGAGAGAGGTGATATGCCAACCATATGTTAGTGTGGGGCATGGGGTTGACGCACCCTATGCCATAAAATACTGTCCCAAGTATGAGGACTTCACCGATGGTGATGCAGTGAATATCAACAGTGAATCAATACTTCCCACCATTTCATTCATAAGCTTACTAAGACATGACTGCTTGGTGCATTTCTCTCACATGTATGTATGAAAACATGACTTTAAAGCTGGTGATTATGTTTGGTTTTTGGGCTTATATTGGTATGTAATACTTTCCTTCAAGTGGAAGAAAGAGGGCATATCCAATAAAGGGTATTTAAAATAAGAAATGAGAAGTGAATATGGGCAATCAAGTTCACAAAACATGACTTTAAATTTGGAGATTTTGTTTGTCTTTTAGGCTTATCTTGGTATGTAATGCTTTCTTTAAAGTGAAAGAAACAGGGCATATCCAATAAGGGGTGTTCAAAATAAGAAATGAGAAGTGAAATTGAGCAATCAAATCTGAAATGAACGACTAAGGTTAAAAAACTCATTAAAATGGAAATGAAAAACATATGTGCGTATATATTGAATAAGCTATTAAAATAGAGTGGAAAGGAAGGATTCTACTTCTTCATGAAGTGTTGCATTTAGACACATTCAAAAACATAATGATATGACCAATTTGAAAGTTGAAATCACATTTTATGTGGTTAAATCTATCTAGCAACGCTATGCTACTATACATGATTGCAATTTTGCAAATACCACACCACCCTCAGTCTAGAAACAAGAAAATTCACAACTAGACATGTCCGCTGTTCTGTTAAATGGATCAAGCAAACAATGATATCTTAAGTGCAAAAGGAAATCAGAGAACAGACTTTACAAGAAGAACCATTTGGGGCGAAAACCACAAGAGAGTGAGTGCATCCAAAATTAACTATGAGAGAATCATAATTATAGTTACAAAGTAGACATGCAGCTTCCAAACCATAAGCCCAAAGCTCAGCTCCCAAAAAGCACATTCACAGTCCAACTATGGCCCTGTGGCCTGACCCCTTTTTACCCTCGTATGATTGAATTATGAAACATACCCAACACCAATGCAATATAATATCCAAAATCCAAACAGAACATGGATAAATGATATTCCTAGAGGTCTAGGACTGTTGTATTGCAATTCGCATAATACTAACCATCCTGTAATTATAAATCAAACAAATAGCTTTCTGAAATTTTAGTCACTACTCTTAACATCAAGTTATAATAGTCAATGCAATACAGGAACCAAGAATGAAAAGCAGCTTTATGGAAGGGATGACAAGCTGGATCATACTGATGCAGAAAACTTCAAGATGCATATACATACACAACTTTGATAATCTAGATAACAAAAAACAGTGAAGTGAGTCACACCTTGTCCTGACCACCAACATCCCAAACAGTAAAGCTGATGTTCTTGTACTCCACAGTCTCCACATTAAACCCTGCAAATGATTTAACCATAGAAGAATAAAACTAACAATGTTATATCAGAAAGTGTATCAATGAACAGTCTCTTTCCATGAGAAGATGAAATGTTTGCATCTACATTTCTATATTTTAAGAAGCCTACTGGCATTTACATGTCATTACTCATTGAAAACCGCTTCTCTCTATCACCTAAGCTTCATGTTATTAGTCCTTTGGCATTTGATGTACAAAGTGATGAAGAGAATAAGATGAGTTTATTTCCAATCTTCTACAGGGTAGCTACTAGTAGGATGGAGGGAGGGAGGGGCGGTAGAGATACCAGATCCACATTACCAAGGAAAAAAAAATACAAACACCTCATATATCATCAATGTTGAAAAGGAAAATCTTGAAAGTCCATTTATAACCAACAAACAGCAATATGGAAGGCATAATGGCTTCACGGTTCACATAATGCTAGACAGCGCCTTAGTAAGAACCATAGAAACCAAAAGGCACTGAAAGGGAAGGCATATTTGCTTCACAGAGAAAAGGGTACACCGGAATTTGAACGGCACATAAGCTTCACACAAACCTAGACAGCACTTGCTAAGATTCACAAGGAGCCCTCACCCATGTAATTTGTCCATCTTTAGAAAATAAGTGGAATCATGGACAAACAAATAATGGAAGTAAAGGACAGCTTAAATCATATTGTCATTGGTAAATCATAAATAAGTACATAATAAAATGGATCAATATGCAATTCATTCTGATGTAAAAGTTTTGGGAAGCAAAAGGCTGGAAACAAACTCATATGACAATGAACTCACCGATTGTAGGGATGGTAGTCACAATTTCTCCAAGCTTGAGCTTGTACAAGATGGTGGTTTTACCAGCAGCGTCGAGACCCACCATCAGAATACGCATCTCTTTCTTGGCAAAAAGCCGACTAAAGAGCTTGGTAAAAGTGAGTCCCATGTCTTACCTCTCTTACTTCTCACAAACCACTTCACCCTGAACCAGTAAATATGATACTCAATCAGCAGGTAATTTCCAGCACATTGCCTAACCCATGGCTCCTATGAATGAAGATCAAATGCATAAGAGAGAATATAGTAGTTCACAGACCACTAGCTAGTAGCTACATTGGATCCAACTAAGTTTGGTTATAGCGAAGCACTGAGCCTGATTATGTATAAGATTCACATTTATCGTGGTATAATAAAATGTCATTACAAAAATCCATTACAAACCAGCACCACCACCGAATATTCCGCAAACTCTTAGTAATTTTGAAAATCAGATCCATGTTACAAAATATATTTTTAAATTCTAAGGAACCTACTTCTCAGACAGAAACAAGTGAGATTTCGAATATTATATTTATCTCAGCTGAAAAGTTTATACTCCAGCTGAGAGCACTATGGCAGTTTCTAATCAAATAGTGTCATCAATTCAGTAAAACGGCATAAATAAACCATTTCCCACGTAAAATAGTTTTACTCGCATAAAAGCGACACTAGTTATCCTGGTAACTATTTCCTTTTTCTGGTGTCAGATGAGAGAATATCGCTATCACAAAATTAAGCAACCAAACACGTTAATTTCATGCCGGAGATCCTTTCAATCACGCCTAGAAGCACGCAGGGATTCATGAATATGATAAAGAATGAGAAGCAATTCATTGGAGAAACATGAATCCGATAAAATCGATACATTAGAGATATAAGCTGTACGTTCGAATTGAGGTAAGCTTTGCAACCGAGAGATCGATAAAGATCTATGGAGAAGTTAGCAGATCCAGATATAATAGAACATAAAATAAGAAATTTCGTTCTTACCTCGAATAGCTTCCCGGAGATGATCAAATAATGATGAAGGGTGAGACAGGAGAGGTACAGAAAGAATGAGTTTGGGCTCGAAGCAATCCCTTTTTATTTTGGGTAAAGTATTTCAGGAATTTGCCCAGAAGACCGTATTTCGTGAATAACTCTCTGAGAATACTCGCCGAGCCTCCGTATACGTTTGGACGGTGATTTATGGTCTCTCCCGATGTATTTTTTATATTATCTGTTTATTATTATTTCAAGTTATTTATTTTGTATATTATTTTTATAATTCTATTATGTATATTGTTACTTTAAGAGTATATCTTAATATATTTTATTAAATATTTAAATTAATATATAATTTTATCTTTATACTTTTATTAATTAAACTCACATACTATATATTATGGATGACAAAAATCTTCACATATTCGGAAAAAAATTTAGGGATGAGAAATTTTTTTTTGTTATGAAAACGGAGATGAGTTTGATGTCCCTATTTCCGAACTTTCCCCAAATTATATATATATATATAGTTTTGTTCCTAAGTTGTAACTTATCAAAAAAAAAATTCTACTTCCCTAAACAAGTGCAATTTCCAAAACGTGAAAAGTTACTTTCACTATTATTAATTCGGAATTGAATCCTTTCTTACAGTGATATTAAGTTTTAAAATCAAATACCCACTCATTTTAAACTTTTTCATTCCTAAAAAAAAAAAGGGTAGTGCAATATACAACTGCCTCCATCTTTGACTTTCATTACACTTCATTCCTTAAATAAAATAAAAAAAAGGTAGTGATTTTAGTTCTCTCTCTCGTACTCTTTCCCATAGCTCATACATGCCACATTTCCATTTTCATTTCTCATTTTCTCTATTGTCTACAAGTACCCATTGGTGGAGCTATGACACAGTTACTCACTCACACTACTAAGTGTTTCCTACCTTTTGACTTTCAATCTGCACTCCCCAACTTCATTGCCAACCACCAACAACAGTGCACAGACTTCTCTAGAATCCTCTAGTTCTCCTATTAGGTTGATCATTGTCCACTGCTTCACTGCCCTTCATCTCCTTTGCTTTAGCAATCATTCTAGCCATTTGTTGTCGCACCTTAAAACTGATCATCTCACCCTCTGCCAACTTTCGTGAGTCGTTCTCTTCTCTTTGGGATTGTGCTTTAGGTCACCAGGTGAGTGCTCTTACTTCTTGTTAATGTCTTATTAAGTAATTCTTCATTGTTTAAATTGATATGTAGAGCCAAAATTCTTTGCCGTTGTGCTTTTTAACTTGTGAAATGTGGATTGCGCATGTTATTATTCATTTTAAATGAGGATGATTAGCTTGTTGTCTTGCTTAAATTTACCATTATATTGATTAATGGACATAAAGTATTTGATGTAGACAAAATTTAATTCACTCCTTGCATTCTCAACCAATATTTCCCTTTTAAGTATAAATAAGGAAATTTGGTGTTGTTTTATTATTATATTAATTGATACTTGGCACATCTATGAATTGTTACATATTGAGAAAAGTTTATTCTTCGTTAATAAGTTCAAGTATTTCCCTAGCCTAAATTAGCATAAACTTGGTAAGCTAGGATCCACTAATAGAGAATGCAATAAGTAGTTTTCTTTATGCTATAACTACTGATAACCAATTAAAAGTAATATCATATTACCTATCAAAAGAAAAGGAAAACAAAAAAGGAATTAGGTACATTAGCTTGTGTTTGTTAGATATATTGATCGAGTGTTGTTCTTTTTTACAAACGGGTTCAATCTAACTCTTTACTTGAATTATTGGCTATCAAAATTTCTTGAATTCTTTTATGTCAATATTACGTTTTAATTTATCTTTCTATTATTCGTATTAGAGGATATTTTTGTGTTAGACTAATGTAGTACCTAGACATGACCCATAGGTTTGTCATTATTAGTTTATTTTTACTATCTTTAATTCAGCTATTTCATTCTTAGTTTATAGGTCTAGACAAAAAAAAAATTATTCATTGATATATGTTGATTACTTTACATTATATTCATTTGGCTTCTATATAACTTACCTAATTAAATATAGATAGCTCAATATCATGATATAAGTACACACATGAGATACAACTGTTAACACATTGTTTGACAAGAACAATATAAATGATTTTCAATTTTCATTCTTATAGTTATAACTTAGGTGTCATTAAACATCATCGAAACAATGAAAAGTTCAGAAAGAATAAAGAAGATTATTGTACTAAATAAACAAGACAAAAGCTGAATAGGTAGGCCAAGTCAGAGATATGCCACCACTTCTAGCAATTATAGAAAACTAGACTTCAGCTGACATGAGCAGGTGTCATGTGATCAAAGGTTTCGGGCCCTGCAAATGCATCTACTACTATAGGTTTGAAAAATATTTTCTCATTAGGATTCATCACATTTGACCTCCTTAGTGTGCAACACCCTCCTAACCGTCAAGGATTATCCCACATCTTGTGGTGCATACTCTTCCCGTCCACTAAAGGCTGACTCATCCTCCTCTTCCTCACTGTCTTCCTATAGGTTGGCCTCCTCTAAATCCACCATGGTCATCACCCTCTTTTGTAGACACTCATTTTAATAGTGCCCCAAACCTTGACATTTAAAGCACCTCCAACTTTTGGTTCGATTATCAAATGCCAGTCCCTTACCCTTCATGTCTTTTTTCAAAGGTTTAGAAGGAGTTTTAAATGGTGGAGGAGTCTCTCTTAAGGTGCTAGCACCATTATTTAGACCCCTATAACTCACGACCCTATTCTATTTTTTATGTTTTTTGACCTTGATGGCTAAATGGTAGAGCTCATCTAAGGTGTAAAACCTATGCATTTCCACCTTCCTAGAGTTATCATGCCTAAGTCCACCAAGGAACCGAGACATGGTATACTCCTCCATCTTATCCAAACCAATCCTCATAGAGAATCTTTCAAACTCCTTAATGTGCTCCTATATACTTAGTGACCTTTACTTCAAAGAGGGCATTATATTGTATAAATCTTGAATGAAAAAGGAGGAAGGAATCTCCTTCATCAACTTCTTCATTTTCAACCAAGACTTAACTTTTGATTTTTTTTCCTACTATTATGAACCAAGTTCTCCCACCACAATGAGACATGGCCTTTAATATTAAGAACCACCACCTTAAAGGCTTTAGTGTCATAATATTTCTTAGCCTCAAATAATCTACTACACCTCAACTCCTACTCTAAAAATTCTTCAGGATTGTGATTGCCTTCAAACTCCAAGATCTCGGCTCTAACATCATGAAAATTCTCTCCTCTTTTTTTCCCTCCTCCTTAGATCCAAAGAAGAATCACTAAAGGATGAATATTCTCCATCTTCAATTTCTACATGCTCACCATCCCCATAATGATCTCGAGCTCGGGGTATTTATCGTGTGTGTTTCTATCCATATTAGGAAGGATGGTCTCCAAGATATCAAGCACTCTTCTCATATCATTTTGAAGAGACTAAATAGCTCAATCCCTCCTTAGATTACTTGTCTCCCCAAGGCTCAAACCTCTTGTTAAATGGAGGTCTTCCATTAAAGATAAAATAAAGTTTTAGAAGGTAAAAAATGGAAATTGATTTCGTTTAAGGGTGGGGAAATTGTGTTATGGATTGAATGCAATGGTGTTTGGTTTAAAAAAAATTTTGTTTATGGATTTAGGTTTTGAAAATGATGATGGAAGAAAACAAAAAAAGACCTAATTTTTTGCAACCTAAGCTTTGATACCAAGTTGATACAAAGAGAGCATACAATACTTTATAGAGAGTGCATTTGCTACTACATTTGTTTTTCCACTTTTATGTTTGGCTACAAAGGAAGAAGATTGTAAGAATTCTACCCATATTGCATGTATTGGCCATTAATGTACTTCAATGACTTATGATCTGTGAGTAGCACAAACTATTGGAATCGTAAATAGTGGGACCAATGATCTAAAGCTCTTAACAAAGCATATAACTCTTTTTCATATGTGCTATAATTCACCCTAGAGGTGTTAAGCTTTTCACTAAAGAAGACAATTGATTTCCCTTTTTATATGAGAACAACTCCAATGCCTACTCCACTAGCATCACATTCAACCTCAACTAATTTGTTGAAGTTGGGTAATTTTAGGATAAGTGGTTCACTTATCTTCCCCTTCATCAACTCAAAGGTGTCTTGTGTGGCCTTGATCCACTTGAATTCACCCTTCTCCATGCACTCAATTATAGGGGATAGTGGAGACCAAACTCCTATCCAGTACCAACTACCCTCCACAAACCAATGAGTAATTCAAGGTCACCAATAAGACCCTCTCCATGCTCCTCATAAGTTTGGTTTACAGATCCTTCAAGGATTAGGACACCAAACTATTTCATGTCGAGTTTGTCTATAACCAATCACCAACCTATGCTATAGGTCGCTCTCCTTTTGAAGTAGTATATGGGGTGGATTATAATACCCCAAAATGTACTATTTTTTTAACGCGGAAGTAATTAAAACAGAAATACTTAAATCAAAACCCGTGAATTATGGAAATGTTACCGCCACACTTAATACCAAATTAATTCTCTCAGACCGTTCCAGTACCAAGTGCTAAGGCTAAAGAAAATATTAACGATCAATTATGAGTCAAGACAAACTAAAATCGGTTGTAAAATAAAATCAGAGTACGCATAAAGAATTATAATTCATTTTCAAAAGAGAAATAAGCTTACAACTGATAAAATATTCATTTGAAATACTCAATACAAGGTAATAAATCAAAATGGATAAATCCAATACAAAAGAACTAAAAAAAATATGGCCACAACTCTTGAACCTTGAGCCAAAACAAGCTCAACACAAAAGCCTTGACTGATGTCTCACCCACCTGCATTGTAATCTCCCAACATTTTAAAATTTTATAATTTAATAAATCACTTTTATTTGGGATTACTTAGCTTATAAACTTACTTAATTTAATTATTTTGAGGATTTTACCTTTTTAATTTATTTAATTTAACTATTTTGTAGATTTTTGTGTATATAAAATTATATGTGAATATTTAATAAATTAAAATAAATAAATTGTTATTTTATCATACCCATTCTATTTAAATAACATTTCAAACCAATATTTTCTAAAATTTACCTTTTAAAATAATTTATTAAAATATATTAATTTAAATTATTAAAATTTATTCATCTACAAAAAAAATATTGCAACCTATTTTTCATAAATTATTTTATCTATTTTTCCCCCTAATTTCCCGTTTTTTCTTTCCTTTTTTTCCCTCCCTCCTCCTTTCTTCTTTCTTTCCCATTTCTCCTCCTTGTTTAGGCCAGCTCGCAGCCCAAACTCTCCTCCCTGGCCCGTCTCACGCAGCCCAAGCTGCGATCTTGACCCTGCGCCCAACCACCAACCAGTTCTTCTTTTTTTTTCTTTTCTCCCCTAGACCGACCAATCCTCCCCCTTTCCTTTTCCTTCTTCTTCCCTGACCTACAATGCATACATGTAACTCGACCTGCAGCCTCCCTTCTTTCAGTCATAACCGCACGTCATCCAGCCTCCCCTCTCTTCCCCTCCCCATCGTTTTCTTCCCTTTTTCAACCCCAACCAACCCCATCTCTCACCTCCCCGCGTGCCCATCTCCTTTCCTTTGTTGTCCCGACCCGACCTAACCTGTAATTGGCAAGACTGCACCTCCTGCCACCGCCGGCTGGTGGTCATGCCAAACCTGCCCCTAGTTGTCTTCTTCTCACTTTGTCATTTTTCCCTCAATTAGCCTATAAATATACCCCCAGGGTAGCCATAGTCGAGCTCCCTCTTTCGCAAGCCCAAAAGTTTTGCTTCTCACTGCCACCCAAATAGTTTTTTATTCTGCTGCCACCGTTTACCTCTACAACAAACGCCGCCCACCGAGACCATCCCTACACTTCCCTCTACGAAACTAAACCACCATCACCTCTTGCCTTGCCCTGCATGTGCCGCCTCGCCCATGTAAAGTTGCCAACCCGAGCACTCCAGCGCCTCGCTACCCCTCACGCCACCTTTCGCCGCCAATCCTACCGCTAACAGCACCTCCTCCACCCTCCAAAACACCCAGGGAACCTTCCCCTACCTTCCCATACCGTCATCTCCCCCTGCCTCCCTCTCCTCTTACCTCCACCACCTTCGGCCGCCGCACCAACTACCGTGTGCCGCCACTCCTAGCTACACCACCACCTTCATTCCACCCCTCTTCACCTCCTTCACCTTCCTCCACCTCAAACACCCCTACACTTCCTCTCTCTTAGCCTACATATCCACCTTTCCCCTCTTTTCCTCCTCCACCGCCGCCACCGTCACTGCCACGCGTCGCCACCGGTTCCACCACTAACCTTAGGTGGTTCTCCAACTTCCCCAGCCCCTAAACTATTTTCTACAAGTGTTAATAACTCTATTTAATATTACTAGTATTATCCTTAATATTACTATTATTATTATTCTTATTATTATTAGTGTTGTATTATAATGGTTATCATTATTATTATTACCATTACTAATATTATTATTATGTACCCCCTTATTTCCTAACTTGATTCCAAAAAATACTTATAACTAGGGTAAACTATTTAAAAGGCTATAACTTTAGCATTAAAATAGTTATCCTTATTATCCTTATTATTATTATTACTACTACTACTACTACTACTACTTAATTCCTATTATTGTGACAAAAACATTTAAAACCCTTATATTATTAATATTCAAAATATAACTTTTATCATTATTATCTTTAGGAATATTTGTACCTTATTAGTATTGTAATTATTATATTATTATTTTAACCCTAACACTATTATTAGACTTAGCCTTAAAAAAACACTAGGGTTTCTATCACTATAAGCATCAGCATTACTATTATTATTAGTAGTAGTAGTAGTATCACTATTTTTCTATAATTAGTATTAGTACTATTATTAGAAGAATAAAGCTATTAGGTTAATAATATAAGTATAGTAATAAATATGAAAATAAACGTTTTTTGATTAGAAGATAAAAACTCTAGTTTCACGTATCATGCTTCCTTTAATAATAATAATCCTAATCTTAGACTAAAATAAGGAGTAATGGTACTTTTGGTAGGAGGGAAACTAATCCTTGGTATTTTCCCTCTTATAGGTGAATCGAGCCAAAACTCCAAGGAGTTGTAGGAGCGTGCTTCAAGCCCAGTGTCGCTTTAGGTAAGGATGTAGCTAAGGCCCTTGTGTGTTGTGTGACTTGTATGCCTTGGATTCTATATATATCATGCTATTTAGTGTATCATATGATTGTCATTAACTTGTCTTATGTGTAGCGCAGCTTGGAGTTGAGGTATATTTGTATGTGTTTCTTATGACATGAGTATGATATGTATATGTGGTGTTTATGGTGTGATATGATATGGCCCTCTAGGACATGTATGCTAGGACAAATGATAATATGATATGGGAATGAAAGGACAAAAATAAAGAAATAGGAAGTGAGTTCATTAAGGGGGATATGAGGTTGACCAAAATACCTCATGATTCATGAGAGGAAATTAAAGAGGAAGGAATGACCAAAATGAATGAGAGATAGGAACCATGCATGAGAATCTTAAAATTTGCATGGGGACTTTGGGTGTTTGCATGGGATGGACAAATCTTGCATGAGGGTGATCCTTACGTGAGAAAAGTTAATTTAGGGTGTAATCAAGCTAATGGGAGAGTTGTGGAGTGATTAGAGACTTGGGATAAAAAATAGTACGTAGGTTGGTGTAAGGGTGTATAAGGGATCCGATTAGGGTTTTGGGAGGAAGTAGTAATCTGGAAAGTGCGAGAGTAAAAATGATTCAGGGAGAGTGGAGTACAGGTTGAGAGTGATAATTTACTTTATAAGGGATAACTATGGGTTCCATGAGAGAGAAGGGATTTTGGATGAAAAGAGAGAGGTTACTTGTGGGAGAAGAAAGGTATTAGGGTTTGAAGTGGCCAACTAGGGTTTTTCAGGTCACATGCGAAATCAAGAGGTAAAGTGATATATTTTGGGATTGGACCTAGTTGAGATAAGATGTGGGGCAGTGAATGAAGTAAAGGTAGTGTGAGTGAGAGAAAGTTAGGCTACATAGGTCTAACTAGGGTTTTCAAGGGAAACCCCTAGAGGATGATAGTAGGTGGAGTTGATGTCATAAGGTGTTGGGCCTTAACCCACACCCTTAGGAGCTGGTTTTTCATTATGTGTAAGCATAAGCGGGTATGGATGTCAAGGTGTGATAAGGGACGCAGGAGTGTCAAGATATGGGACGGGCCCCCTTAAGAGGATAGAAATAGCCATTGAGAACATGCATGTCAAGGGTGTAATGTTTACCGAATAAGGTACGAATAAGAAACTAATCACTTAAAGAGAAAGATTGTTGAGTCGGGCCCAAACCGGTCCATTGGCGAATAATAGTGGCTAGGAGCGTTTTGCCCTGCATGATTTCCGGTCCACCGGCTATAATAGTGGGAGATTCCGTGCTCAGCAAACCAAATGTAATGAATCTAAGTCATGGGAAATATACTAAACACTTATAGTGAAACACCATATGAGTCGGGGCCAAACCAGTCCACCGATGAATAATAGTGGCCAAGAGCGTTCTGCCCTGGAGACCGGTCCACCGGCGAATAATAGTGGTCAGGAGCGTTCTGCCATGTATGTATTCCAGTCCACTGGCTATAATAGTGGGGTTCCAGCACTCACATGGACTATTAAAAAGTATGTGTGGAATGAACATATTATTAAGAGGACTAAAGAATAAGTTACCTGAAAAGTAACCCGGCCTTATTACATGTATTATTGTATGTTGCCTATATGATTATTCTTATGTTATGTGCTCTATGTGTCGTCCTTAGCGCATATGTTACCTTACTCAGTACGTAGCCTACTAATCACCCATTTCATGGGTGTTGATCATTTTCACGAGCAGAAGACCCATCTAAGCTTGTGTGGGTAAGGGATGATGTCTTCGATGCCTATGACACCTACGAGTCATCGGGTGGGGTTGAGCATTAAGCCTAAACCTAACTTAGAGATTGAGAGCAACTCGGCCAGACTCTTTTTCTTTTATTGGAACTTGTATTATCTTACTTTAGTTGTGTTTTTGTACTATGCTTTATGTTTTGAAAAACTCTAGTCACGTACTATTTGGTTTGTAATCCTAAATTGCACTCTAATTTCTGTATGACTTGTGTTTTATTAATGATTCGCATTTAATGTTAACTTTATTTAGCCTTAGCACTTAGTACTGGAATGGTAGGAGTGAATCGATATGGTACTAAGTGTGGCGGTAATGCCCTCGAGTTTACGGTTTTATCTTTTCGCTTCTGCTAAACCCTTTTAATTAAATGAAATTTTTTAGGAGTAAATTTGGGGGTGTTACATGCACAAAGTTAGAAGGGTATACTACTCGTGGGAATGAGAAGCACCTATGAAAAGGGTGATCGGTACCCTACGTACTAAGAAAGGTAAACGAGCATTAAGGCCAACACATAAGCACATAAAATAATGTAAAAGACATAAAGGATCATTATCTATCATGATAATATAATAACAAACAATCATTCGGGTACATACATAAAAGGCCCAATTATAGTCCGGATTAATTACTTAATTAATCTCTTATCAGAAATCAATTCACACCATGCTTTTTATCAAATCCATGTGAGTATGGAAGCCCCCGCTATTATAGCCAGTGAATTGGAGACAAGCAGGGCACAATGCTCTTGCCCACTATTATTAGCCGGTGAATCAGTCACACATAGGGTATCATACCCTAACCACTATTCTTTACCGATGGATCAGTTGGCTCCGGCACACATGGTGTTCCACTGTAAGTAATTAGTGTATTTCCCAAGTCTTAGCAAACTGTTAGAGTTTTTGAGCTTGGAATTCGCCACTATTATAGCCGGTGGATTGGAGGCACATAGGGTAACATACCCTAACCACTATTATAGCCGGTGGATCGAAGACACACAGGACTACGCGTCCTAACCACTAGTTCTAACCGGTGGATCAGTTGGACCTAACTCAATAGTCTTTTACTTTAAGTGATTAATGTCTTAAGTATCTTATTAAAAAGCTTTCGCCCTGTGCATGCATGAATCATCGCACATCACAAATCACAATTACACTTTAATCACCAATTGGAAATTACACATGATACAACAAAAACCCTAAGCAGCCACACCAAACCCTAATTAACCACAATAAACCATAGTTAACCACTCCAACCCCTATTTAACCATAATAACCATAATTAGTCATTCGAAACCTTAGTTAACCACAACAACCACAATTAGCCACTCTAAACTCTAACTTAGTCTCCTACGTACCCATAGATGTTTTAATCCAAGTTTTTTTATGGATCATGTATTGTCTTATCGATAGGTAGGGTTGTACAAAATCGGATATCTGTATCCGGTCAAATTTTTTTTCAGGATATCTGATCCGATCGGATATTTAGTAACCTATATCCATATCTGTATCTATTAATAGCGAATATCCAACAATTCAGATATCCGAAAAATCGGATACGAATATCGGATATATCCGGTACATCCGATTATCCGAAAAATATATATTTTTCAACAAAAAATACTTGTTTATGACCGGATATCCAAAAATTTGATAATTTAAATTCGGATATCCGATATCCAATATCCAAACATCCGCATTGAAATATCTATATATTGATATTTTAACATGCTAGAGTTAAATTAAAATAAATTATAAAAATCCAAAGTCCATAACAAATACAATAAATCAACAATAATCCAAATATACGCATTGAAATATCCAAATGTGGATATTTTAACCTGCTAGAATTAAATTAAAATAAATTCTAAAAATCCAAAGTCCATAACAAATACATCAAATCAACAATAGTACAAAGTCCAAAGTCCATAGCACAAATACAACAATAATCTAAAGTCCATAAATCCATAATTTCTGGGTTAAATAATTATATATATAATTTATTTAATCAACAAATGTTTATATATTTTATTTTTAAAAAATATTTTTCTTATATACCTGATATTTTAATTGGATCAAATAATCCAGAAAAATATCAGATCGGATATCCGCTCCGAAAATTTTTAATTTTGACCGGATCGGATATCTGCTTCGATTTTTAAAACCAGGATCGGATATCCTAAAACTCGGATAAGATTTTTTTGCACAACCCTATCAATAGGTTTGTTTTGATGGACCGTGTATTATCTTATCTATAGGTTTTTTATCCAATTTTTTGACTATGGACGCCATTTAACATGTAGGTTTTCATGAATACAATGTTTTAAATTTGATGCTCTCATAATAACAGAATGTATGGGTTTAGTTTGAAATGGGAATTATGTATTATGTTGTGTGCTTATATATGCTTATGTTTTAGGTTTATGATTGCTAGAAATTTATATTTTTGGTATGCTCAGGTTTCAAGTGCGAGAGTTGGGTTTTAGGGATAGGGGACAAGGGATAGGGAACTAGTTTTGGGAATGGGGGTGGGAATAGGGGATTAACCTCTATGAGGATTGGGGAGGGGATTCCCTATTAATAGAAATTGGGGATAGGGTGGGTATGGGGATGGGTATACATTTTGGTTTTAAGGATTGGGATAATATCCCTGTCCTCACCCCGCCATGTTCCTTCCACATACCTATTCGTCTTATTAAAATAAATAGTGTCTAAAACTGTTAGCATACATCAATTTATTTTAAATCACATAAGTTTTCAAACATCATTATTACTTCAACAACTTTCATACATAAATAATATGTGTCTACTAAAAATCATTATTACTTCAATCATATTATTACTTACAACACATTATTAATTTAGATCATTTCATGTCAATAATGAATTTCCAAACAAGCACTAATCTATGTTTGGGAGAGCATATTGTTTTCAAATTGCAGTGTTTTTAATTACAATGTAATTTTTTTAAATATATTAATTTAAGTAAATATATCTTTTAAATGTAATAAATCAACAAATCGCAATAATAGATAACTAATGACAACAATTTTCCAAAACAAAAATTAAGCTAGCTTACACCTTATTTGAATTAAAAAAGGTATTGTTTGGTCATATTCAATTTCAATTGGATAATAAGTTTATGTGGTTATAACACTCATAGTAATATAAGGAGGACATGGTGTTTTAGCTAAAAAAAGATTTTTTTGTAAGCCTTTTAGCCTTTATTAAAGAAAAATGGTTGTTACTTACCACAAGTGATGCTATGCACCACATCATCTAAAAAACATAGTGGTGTTGAGATATAGAATTAGGAAAAATAGTGGGGTGCTTGGTTGTTGAATTGAAAAATACCAGCTACCGTCTTGTTCTACATTTTTAGGTATTTTTTATCATGAATTATTCTTCATTTTCTCCTTAATCTAGCATTATCTTTGTTTTTATTTTGCTTGTTGAATTCAATCAATTATGATTTGAAGAGACTAATTTGAAATCAATTGATTCTAATTTGAATTAGTATTGAAGAAATAATTTCAAAATCTCTTGATTTTACTTTGAATTAATATGGATAAAATGAATTTGAATTCAATAAATTCTACTTTAGATTATATAGTAAAAACTAATTTAATTTCCATGGAATAAGGATTCTAATAATAGGCTTTTGATGTTGCTATTGTAACACCCCCAAATTTACTACTGAAAAATTTTGTTTAATTTCAAAAAGTTTATCGGACATAAGAGATAACACTTGTAAATTCGGGGGCGTTACCGCCACACTTAATACCTGAACGGTTCACTCCTACAGTCCCGGTACTAAGTGCTAAGGCTAAAATAGATTAACCATCAAATACGATTCGTTAGCAAACACGTTCATAGATAAAACCCTAGTATTACAGAATCAGAGTGCGGAAGGTCAAAGTACAATTCAAAGATACGGTTTTAAGGTTTTCGAAAGCAGAAGCGTCATACACTTAAAATAATAAACTTAAATACATAAGAAGGTTAGATGACAACAGACTCCGGCCACGCCACTCTCGATCCCCAAGCTATGTCCGGACTCAGCTATCGGTCCCACCCGATGCCTCATAAGCGTCGTAGGCATCAAATATAGAGTCACCTACCTACACTAGCTCAGTGGAGCCTTCTGCTCGTGAGAATGAGAAGTACCCATGAAATGGATGGTTAGTACGCTTCGTACTGAGTAAGGTAACTAGATAACTAAGGCCGAACAGACAAAGTACACAATACAAGCATGATCATATAGGCACATAAGACAATACAAATAGTGAGGCCGATTATGTTCCAATTAGACTTATCCTTTAAATCTCTTAATACCATACTCAATTCCACATAATCTTTATTAATCCATGTAAGTGCGAGTGCCCCACTATTATAGCTGGTGGACCGAAGATATGTACAAGGCAGAACGCTCCTGACCACTATTATTTGCCGGTGGTTCGGTCTCCAGGGTAAAATGCTCCTGGCCACTATTATTTGCCAATGGACCGGTATGGCCTTGACTTACATGGTATTCCACTTTAAGTATTTAGTATATTCCCATGTCTTATAAATTTTACGTTTGGTTTGCTGAGCACGGAAACCCCCACTATTATAGCTGGTAGACCGGAGATATATATACAAGGCAAAATGCTCCTGGCCACTATTATTCGCCAGTGGATCGGTCTCTAGGGCACCCCGGCTCCTAGCCACTATTATTCGCCGGTGGACCGGTCTGGGCCCAACTCAGCATCTTCCTTTTTAAGTGATTAGTATTTTATTGTATCTTTATCAATGAATTTCCTCCCCAGACATTCATGGCTAACTTCGGCTATACTCATCCCCTCAAGAGGGCCCGTCTCATGTCTTGAGATCGCTGCGCCTCTTAACTCACCCTACATTCTTCCCTTAATCAGCTTACTCACTCCGGGAACCCATCTCCTAAGTATGTGGGTCTGGGCCCACCACCTTTTACCCTAAGGTCCACTCACTACCTTCCCTTAGGGTTTCCTCTAGAAACCCTAACTTGGGCCTATGTGGCCCACCTTTTTCCACCTCGTACAACTAGAACCATCCTAGCACCCCTACACCTGACGACCCTTCGGTTCAACCCTCACTTCATGTCACCCTCATCCTCGCTTATTATTTTTAATTCTCCCCTTTTTCTTCTTGTCACCCTCTAAACTCTTACCTAGTCTCCTGCGCACCCTTATTTTCGTCTACGCACTATTTTTCGCTCGAAGCCCCCAAATGCCCAAACAACACTTCTCTTACTGTCCACACATCCCGAAGCATCTTTCTGTACATAAGGTCCGCCCCCATGCAGACCTTAACCACCCCATGCAAACCCTAGTTCACCTATTCCTTCTCTAACAGACTCATTCCCCTTTTGTTATTTCTTTCCAAATCTTTTCTTCCATGTCCCCAAATTATGTCACCACAGCAATACCCTAGCATGCATGTCCTAAGGCCACAACAAATCACAAATTGTAGCACATTCACATTAAAACATAACAGAGGTGATCACACAGGCGTACTTGGATCCACACTGTGCTACACGTAAAGTAGATAAGATAATGACATTTAAAGCACAACACATAAGCATACGAGACATCCACAACAAGTAGTTCACATATCACACAAGTGGCCTTAGTTAGACCCTTGCCTAAATTGGCATCGGGCTTGGAGCATGCTCCTACGCCTCCCGAAAGTTCTCACTTGGTTCACCTATAAGAGGGAAATACAATAAGTTAATCTCCTTCTGTTAAAATGCCAAAACCCCTATCTTACCCTTATCATGGCCTAACACTAAGGCTAATATTAATAACTAGTAGTTTATAAATAGGAAGGTAGGGTTATTATTATTCCTAAGATAATTAATTAATTAATTTTTTTTACACTAATCGGAGTAGGCCTTATCATTTTCACCGCATTATAGTAAGGGTTCCAATAATGTTATTAAAAGTATTAATAATAATAAGAATGCCAATAATAATGATAGGAATAGTAATAGTAATCATAATGATAACATTAGTGACAATACAAATCATGATAAAGATACTAAAATGATAATATTAAATAATAATAATAATAACAACAACAACAACAACAACAATAGTGATAATAATAATAATAATGATAATAATAATAATAATAATAATAATAATAATAATAATAACAATAAGGATAATATGATGGTAAATACAGTTAGGGTATTAGATATGGTGAATATAATGATAGTGGTAGTAGCAGCAGCAGCAGAAGTAGTAGTAGTAGTAGTAGTAGTAATAATAATAATGATAATAATAGTAGTAGTAGTAGTAGTAGTAGTAGTAGTAGTGGTAGTAGTAATAATAATAATAATAATAATAATAATAATAATAATAATAATGACGATGAGGATGTTAATAATAATAGTAATAATAGTTATGATAATAACACAATGGTAATAATAATAGTAACAATAGTACTAATAGTAGTAGGAATACTATAATAATTATAATAATAGAGGTAATGACGGCATTAGTCATAGTTAGAGTAATAACACGATAATAATAATAATAATAATAATAATAATAACAATAATAATAATAATAATAATAATAATAATAACAACAACAATAATAATAATAGTAATAATGATAAGAGTGATAATAATAATAAGAATAATAATAGTAATACTAGCATTATTAATAATAATAATAACTTAATAAGGTTTTTGTGTTGCTTAATACCATTAATTAGAAGTTCTTAGAGGTAATGTTAGGACTTGTTAATAATAATAATAATAAGGGTAGTAAAAATAGTAATTATGGTAATAGTAATAATAATAATAATAATAATAATAATAATAATAATGTTAATAATTATTACAATAACATTAATAATAATAGTTATTAGTATTAAAATTATTAACCACTTCTATTATTCAAGCTCTAGGGTTTAGGGAGTTGGGCAACCTGGCTGGGGTGGTAGCACCGGCGGCGGTGGAGGAAGAAATGGAGGAGGTGGCTATGGAGGCTAAATGAGGGGAAACTAGAGGAAATTGGAGGTGTAGGGTGGTAGGGCAGGATCCCCTGGTCATTTTGGGGGGTGGTGACGGTACTGCAAGCGGCGGTATGCTGGAGGTGGCGGCACGAAGGTGGCGCAAGGGCTGGAAGGATTATTTTGGGGAGGAATTTTTGCATGGCCAAGGCGGCACGTGCGGCGCAAGGCAGGGAGGTTAAGGGGGTTAGTTGTGTAGAGGGAAGTGTAGGGAAGATTGTGGGGGCAAGGGTAGGCAGCAGGGGTGGCTAACAGCGGAGGAAATGGCAATTGAAGGCGGGGCGGCACACGGTTGTTCCTCTGAGGTTCTAGGTTTTTCGAACCTGATTCAGGCGGTGGTTAGGGCTATTTATAGGCCAAATGGGACGGGAAACGACAAGCTTCGAGGGAGGGTAGGGGGTTAGGGTTAGGGTAGGTTGTCCAGTGGAATTGGCCAACGCATGGTCTAAAATTTGCAGACCATGATTTGTTGAAAGAAGAGGGGTTTTACGTGCGGGGAGAGAGGCTCATTGAAGGGTCGTGTCTGCAGGGAGTACAATGAGGGAGAATGTGCGAAATGACCGGTGAGAATGGTGTGCCATTGAAGCTAAGTTTCCCGGTGAATTTTTTTCATGTTGCAGGCGGCGAAGGGAGGAAGACGACGCAGGGAAGAAGAAGAAGAAAGATGGACCGGCAGTCCAGGAGAAAAGAAAAGAAAGGAAAAGAATGGGGTCGAACCGGCCGGGAGAAAAAGAAGAAGAGGCGTTGGGCTGGGCCGCATGAGAGGGAGGGGAGAGAGTTGGGCCTAGCAGGCCGGCCCAGTCTGGGGAAAAAGAAGAGAAAGAATGGAAAGAAAAGGAAAAAGAGGGAAAAGAAGAAAAAAAAAAGAAAAATGAGGGAAATTAGTGGTTGGATTAATTAGCATGATTTGAAGTAATTTGGATTTTTAATAAAATAAATATATTAAAATAATAATTATATTCTCTTTTTAGGTTAATTCAGCGATTTTTGAAGAAATTTTATTGAATTCCATTTTAATTAGCAAAACACTCTAATTTTCTCCATTTAAATTATTTATAAAGTTTGTGTTAATTTGAAACCATGCTATCCTTCTTAATTTAAACAAAGTAATTTATTTAATTAATCTCCTAATAATCCCTTATTTGGCCATGATTTCCTAAATTAGGGTTTTGGAGTATTTCAACTATTACCATTGTTGTATCAGAACAAACCAGATCAATCAATGATTATTTGAATTTAGAGATTTAAGGAAAAGGAAAAGAGTCTAAGTTGATTGATGGAGTATGTACTATTCGTATGGGAGACGAAAGTACTTTGAAGGAGAAGACATCTAGTATTATTTATGATTTTTCTAACACCATTCTTATGTAAGGTAAATTCAAGGGACAAAATAATAGGTATTTTGATTGTAGTATAGTTTGGATCATAACTATTATGTTTTTATTGCAATTCTTACTGGGTTTTCTTTATCAAAGAAGTGGTATTGAATTTAGAGGTTCTAAAATTTTAGTGGTAGAAGGAAATTGTTCAATAGAAAATAAATTTGGTAGTATTATTTTGATGTTGTGAGCATGCCCTTTTCACTTATGCATACCCTCATGTAACATGGTGTTAATCTTTTTTAATGTGACTTATATCTTTTTATAATATTGGGTCTATCATCTTATAATACACTATGTATTATAATAATAACTATAGTTCCTTTCAAAGAGGCTAATGATTTAAAATTGGTTAGTTTAAGTAGTTGTTCTAAAGATGAAGTTGTTTAACTTATATAATGGTTATGCATATGTTATTCATATCCCATCAGTTTTAGTGGGAGGAAGAATAAACTAATAAAGAAGGTTAGTGATGGTATTTCCATGAAGTATTATGTTTTTTTAAAAGATGAGAAGAAAATTACTAAAGTTAAAGAGGGCATAGCTAACATAAAGAGATATATTTTTACTAGGTGTGGAGTTATGCCTTTGTTTAATATTAGTGTAGAAGGGGAATGGATTATTAATCACTTAATGGAACACAACAATGACGTTTGTCATATAGGGAAATGAAATACTCTAAAACCCTAATTTAGAAATTATGGCCAAATAAGGATTTATTAGGGAAATTAATTAAATAAATTATTTTATTAAAGTAAAGAGAGTTAATTAAGGTAAATCAAGAGGAAAATAATAAATAATTTAATTAGAAAAATTTAGGGTTTTTAACTAATTAAAATGGAAGTTAAGAAAAATTTATTCAAAATAGTCAAATTAATCTAAAAAGGAATTTAATTATTATTATTATTATTTTAAATATTATTAATTTTAAATATTCAAAAATACCAAATGCCCAAAATACCCCAACCCATCTATTTTCTCTTTCTTCCCTTTTTCCTTTTTCTTCTTTATTTTCCTTTTTGTTTCTTTCCCCTCTTTCTCCTTTCTTCTTTTTTCCCATCCTCCCCGACTGGGTCGGTCCGCGTTGCCCAAATCCCTTCCTTCTTCAGCGCGGCCCAGGCCCGCATGGCTATCCTTTCCCCTTTCCTTTACCCATCACCCAACCAGTCTTCCTCCCTCTTTTTTTTCTTCTTTTTTTCCTCTCGGACTGCCCAGTCCACTCCTTTTCCCCTTCTTTCTTCCCTAATCGACCTGCACCTTGACCTTGCGGCCATTATTTTGTCGACAACCAACCACCTCTGACCAACCCATCCTCCTCCTCTCTCCCCATCTCTTTACTTTCCTTTTTTGACCCAACCAACCCCACAACTCCCCTTCACGCATGCCCCTCCCTTTCCCTTCTCTCCCCCACCTAACCTACCCTACCATGGCAGGACTGCACCGCTTGCCACCGCTAGCCGGTGGTCTTGCCTCACCTACCCCCTCTTATTCCCTTCCTCCTTTGTTGTTTCACCCTCAATTTGGCCTATAAATTGTTATCGGGTACCCTCCAAAACACATAGGGGAACTTCCTCTACCCCCTAATACCTCCCTCTCTCCCTGCCTCCCTTCTCCTCCCTCCACCACCTTCAGCCACCACACTCGTAGCCATGCGCCGCCACCTTTGGCTGCACCACCACCTTCATTCCACCCCTCTCCACCTAAGGTACCCTTCACCACCTCAATCACCCCCTCATTCCCTATCCTCTAGCCTATATCACCATCTCTCCACCTCTCTTCTCCCTCCACCGCCACTGCCACTGGTGTTTCCACCATCCTTAGGTGGTACTCTAACATTCCCAACCCCTAAGCCCATTTTATACAAGTATTAGCTATTTTTAGTAGTATTAATAAGTACCTTCCTTAATAATAATAATAACATTACTACTACTACTACTACTACTACTACTACTACTACTGTTATGTTATCATTATTATTATTTAACCTAACTTCAGAAATATTTCTAACTAATGTTATTATTATTAAAAGTGTACAACTTTAGTATTATTATGATTATAGTTATTACTACTAATACTACTACTACTACTACTACTACTACTATTATTATCCTCGTTATTATTCTTAATATTATTATTAATTCTAGCTTTGGCCTATTATGACTACCTTTATTATTATGGTATATATTTGAACCCTTATATTACTATTATTATTTTAGTTATTATTATTATTAGCATTATTCTTAACATTATTATTGTTGTTGTTGTTATTATACTTGACAATATTATCACCAAGGCTACTACTATTATGATTACTGGGACCTTTATTAGCATTATTCTTAAGATTGGAACTACTACTACTACTACTACTACTACTACTATTTTTATTATTATTATTACTACCTTGTCATTATTGTTAATATTTCATAATCACCAACCTACTACCACTACTAGCATTATCAATATAAGTATCATTATGGTCACTACTTTTATGTTACTAATATTATTACTATTATTATCACTAGGGTTTAGGTTGATATTAGTACTATCACTACAACTACTATTATCATTATCATTAGCAAAATTGAAGTTATTACTTTTAATAATATGAATATTGCTATAATTACTTTAACATGAACCAGTGTACCTCCTAAGACCTATTTTGATTAATAGTAGCATGATTAGCTACTTAATAACCCTAATTTTATTTATAAAACGGCTATTACTATTATTAACCCTAATAGTAGGACATGATAAGGGTAAGATAGGAAACGATGGTAATTTTGGTAAGAGGGATATTAACCCATAGTATTTCTCTCTTATAGGTGAATCAATTCAAAACCCTAAGAAGGTGTAGGAGCATGTTCTAAGCCTAGTGTCGTATCAGGTAAGGATATGGTTAAGGCTTTTTATGTGTAAGAATGTGCTATGTGTGTTGGTTTGATGGGTGTGCTTTGTATTTTATACTATCATGATCTTGTGGCAGCTTGCTAAACATGGAGCTAAGGTAAGTTGCATGTGTTTATGATATGTGTAATATGATGTTATTACTTTTACTTGACTTGTGATTATGTAATACTGCCCCTTATGATATGCATGATAGGAGATCTTAAGTAGTATGATGTGGTTGTGAGAGAAATGGAGAAGAATGAGGAAAGCGAGTTGACTTGGAAATGGTAACGATTGCCTAATTATCTTATGACCTATGAGTGGATAGTAAGAGGAATAATAAGAATGAAATTAAGGAAATGGATTAAACATGCATGCGAAGTCTAGGGTTTTCATGGAATGGTTAGCCTTTGCATAGGGATGACATTTATGTGGGAAAAGTTGATTTCAAGATTAAATAATGTAACACCCCGAGTCGACACGACCATGCAGGGGCTACCTTGGAGCACTTTCGGATTGATCGACTGACCCCACAGATCAACACAAGTCCTTTCAGCACGCTTTGTCCTCACTCACGCACTTCCCGAGAATTTTTCAGAAAATTTCCGAAACTTCCCAGGAGGTCATGTAACACCCCCAAATTTACTACTGAAAAATTTCGTTTAAATCAAAGTTTTAGCGGAAGCAAGAAAATTAAAACCGTAAATTCGGGGGCATTACCGCCACACTTAGTACCAGATCGATCCATAACTACCGACCCGATACTAAGTGCTAAGGCTATAAAGAATAAAATTAGAAACGAATCATTCATAAAACACGAATTCTACAAATCAGAGTGCGAAGGTAAGAAGTTGCATTCCGAAATACAATTTAAAAGGTCTATATATCAGAATACTTAAAATAACGGAACAGCAAGATACGATAAAACCCTTGAAAAGTAAATACAACATGTGTATCTTCTAAAGACAAATACGATTAAACCACACGATTTTCGAAGGTAATTACCCGGACCACTTACTCACTCATATCCAGCCTTCCACCCCAATTTAGTAACTGATCAAGACCTGCATCAAAGGTCTGCTCCCCACCATCGGTGGATCATCACAGGACCCGGTTAATCAAGGCAGTATCAGTACGGGTCCAGTACTGAGTAAGGCGTAGACGCTAAGGCCAAGCATACAATCACACACAATCATAAAAGCAACATGCATATATACACAAGATACATGATCAATACGTCAGCCATACATCAGGATGAGTAAACGGAAAGCTGAATCATGCTCATACAATGTCCGTTATTTCTTATTATGATAATAATCTCTTTTCACACATTCTTTATTTAACCTGTAAGCACGGTGACCACCACTATTATAGCCGGTGGCCCGGAAATAAAACACAGGGCAGAACGCCTCTGACCACTATTCATAACCGGTGGAACGGACTGGCTCCGCACTTACATGGTGTTATAATAATCTCTTTTCACACATTCTTTATTAAACCTGTAAGCACGGTGACCACCACTATTATAGCCAGTGGCCCGGAAATAAAACACAGGGCAGAACGCCTCTGACCATTATTCATAACCGGTGGAACGGACGGGCCCCGCACTTACATGGTATTATAATAATCTCTTTTCACACATTCTTCATTTAACCTGTAAGCACGGCGACCACCACTATTATAGCCGGTGGCCCGGAAATAAAACACAAGGCAGAACGCCTCTGACCACTATTCATAACCGGTGGAACGGACTGGCCCCGCACTTACATGGTGTTCCACTGTAAGTGATTAGTATCTTTCCCGTGGTTTAACTTATTCGTTTGGGTCTGTCGAGCCCGAATCCCTCCACTATTATAGCCGGTGGTCCGGAAATATAATCACAGGGCAAAACGCCTCTGACCACTATTAATAAACGGTGGAACGGACTGGGTCGGGCTCATTAGTCTTTCTCTTTACGTAATTAATGTCTTATTCGTATCTTATTGAATCACATCAGGTCCTTGACATGCATAAATCATTCATTACATTCATTACACATAATAACACACAGTAAAATTCCACATTCATAGCTATACTTGACTCAATAATACACATAATAACGCCAAACAACTCTAAACAGCCATACAAACCATGATTGTCCACACCAAGCCATGGTTAACCACTCTTAACCTTCTTTTGTCTATAACAACCATAATACCATTGTATAAACCCCAATACCACCTTGCAAACCCTAATACCACCATAAGTCATTAATACCACCAAGTAATCATTAATACAACTATATAAACCACAATACCACCTTGCAAACCCTAATACCCCCATAAGCCATTATCACCATCAAGTATTCATTAATACAACTATATAAATCACAATACCACCTTGTAACCCTAATACCACCATAAGTCATTAATACCACCAAGAAATCATTAAAACCACTATATGAACCCCAATACCACCTTGTAAACCCTAATACCACCATAAGCCATTAATACCACCAAGTATTCATTAATGCCACTATATAAACCCCAATACCACCTTGTAGACCCTAATACCACCATAACCTTAATTTATACCCGCCCTTTTGTTTACTTAATTCCCTCTTCTCCTCATTATCTCACAAACGGTGAATTCCTTAGGTCGTCCTTACCTTGTTTAGCCAACATACTCCCCTTTGGTCATTCTAACCTCTTATTTTTCTTTTTCAAGTCTCCCACTTCACCACACTCCCATTCCTTAGGTCGTCCATACCTTGCTTAGCCAACATACTCCCCTCTGGTCGTTCTACCCTCTTATTTTTCTTTTTCAAGTCCCCCACTTCACCACACTCCCATTCCTTAGGTCGTCCATACCTTGCTTAGCCAACATACTCCCCTCTGGTCGTTCTACCCTCTTATTTTTCTTTTTCAAGTCCCCCACTTCACCACACTCCCATTCCTTAGGTCGTCCATACCTTGCTTAGCCAACATACTCCCCTCTGGTCATTCTACCCTCTTATTTTTCTTTTTCAAGTCCCCCACTTCACCACACACCCTCACATAACCCAACCTACATGTCATAGGATTCACGTCACATCACACCACATCACACTTGAACCACAACATATTAGTACACGAAGGCAAGGATACGGGGACGTACCTCGGATCCATGCCGCGCTTCACAATTATACAATTAATGTACAGGTTAGCATACAACCATATAAAGCATATAAGGCACTTAAAACAAGCAGAGCACACAAGTGGCCTTAGTTACGTCCTTACCTAAATCGGCGCCAGACTTGGAGCACGCTCCTACACCTCCTGGGGTTTGACCCGGTTACCTATAAGAAGGAAATACTTAGGGTTAATCTCCCTCTACCAGAATTATCAAAATTCCTATCTTACCCCTATCATGGCCTAATACCAAGGCTACTATTAGTGACGGGGTTTATAAATAAAGGGTGGGTTATTACTACTCTTACGATAACTTAAACGGATTATCGCTACTTAAGTAGATTTTAGCAAATCCAAATACTAAGGTGAGGGTTTTAATATCATTAATAATAATTACCAATAATACCTACCATAATAAGAATACCATTTATAATAATAGTGCTCCTAATAAAAATAATAATAGCTATAATGATAATAATGATGATAGTAATGATTGAAATCATATTAGCATTAGTGATAGTGTATTATCGATAATAATATTAATAATAATAAAGTACTAGTACAACCATAGTCACTTAGGTGACAAAATCAATAATAATGTTAATAATAATAATAGTGATAATAATAATAATAATGATAGGAATGAAGACAATAATAATACAAATAATAATAATAAATACAATGAAAGTATTAGTAATAACATCAACGATTATAATCATATTAATAAGAATAGTAAGAATAATAGTAATAATACGCAGGATAGTAAGAGTACTAGAAATAATACTAATAGGAATAATAGCAAGGATAATGATAATACTGAGAAAAATAAACATAATAACATTAGTGTTAATCATAGTAACGATAATAGTGATGATAGCAATAATGCTAGTAACAATAATAACAATAGTGAAAATAACAATAATAAATATAACAATAATAATAATTACGATAATAATAACACAATGGCTATGGCAATACTAAGCATAGCAAAATTAATTCTACAAAATCATCCCCGAATATTAGGGTTTTAAATTCATAATTATGAATCGACCAAATTACTTTTATTACCTCAAATTGATAGTTTTAAAACACAATTAAACTAATTTTAGATAAATCCAGATAATCAATTTCAACAAAATAATTTTCCGATTAACCAATTCCAAACAATCCATTTTTAAAATTAGGGTTTTAAAGCCCATGACACAACCCAAGTAATTCAAATCAATTAATTACAATTAAAGGTATTAAAAAGTAATTAGGATCATTTCAACTACTTCTATAAATCTAACTTTAGAAAAACAATTATACAAATAACCAATCTCGTAATCTTACTTAAAATCTAGGGTTATTATTCCTAAATAAAATAATTTTCACATTTTATTAGACATACTCCAAGTATTTTTCATAGTATGCTTAGCATATTTTAGCCCAATAACTCCTTAGAAATATCAAATTCCCATAGTTAACCCAAACTAACTAAATATAATACCTCAAATTTTTAGCTAACCCTAATCCTAATTAATTAATATTGTAACTAAATCCTAATCTCGAGAAATAAATATCTCCATCTTATCCTAAGTGGAACATTGTCCACAGATAATGCTCACACGTCCCTCATTCCCTACCACGTACAACACCGTCCCCTACTCTCATCAACTTCCACCTCCTACTCATGAGGGTTTAGGTTGAATTTTCCCTCACACTCCTCGCCATCTCTGCAGATGCATGGACGCATATATATATGCACATCCTTGACATTAAATGCACATACCACCATCTCTTCTCTCTCTTTTACTTATGGAAACAACACACCACCATTAGCCCTCCTTCACCACCTCCTTGTCGTCATAAAAGCAACCCAATATAACCCCCACCGGTGAGCCAAACAAAAGCCACCATGCCCCCACTAACAACCCTTGCCATTTCTCCCTCACCACCACAATCCACATTTACCATTACCTCACCCCAAGTATCGGCGAAAAAAATCCACTGAAGCTCCCCTACCTTTTGTCCATTTCCATAAAAAACTAAACCCAACACCTACGGGAACACTCACTATAGTTTCCCCTCTATTTTTTTCCTTGGCTACAACAGCTACCACCTATGCACCTCTCCATTTTTGGCATCTCCCACCACAACCAACACCACCTCTTTAGTAGCCTGCACTGAACACCCCCTCCACTTTTGACCAAAAACACTACAAACCTTACCCTTGGCTGTCACACCAACAACTTGCACTCACACCCTCCACTTTGGCAACTCTAACCGAAGCTTCTCCCTCTAATCTTCCAGAAACTCCACCATAGCCTCTTCTCCTCTTCTTCTTCCTTACTATGGTATCTTTTACCATAGCCTACCACCTCCACTTTAGTAGCCTTGACCAAATCCCTCCTTTATTCCTTTGGCAGCCACAACTAAAGCCATCCTCCATCCTTCAACACCTCCAACCACACCACATCACCACCCTTCAACTTCCACCACCCAACACTAGCCCCTTGATCAGCCTCCAAACCCATTTCACCTCCCTTAGCAATGGTATATTGTGTCATTTCTCATCCATCATCCATTTGGTTATGCAAGTTTTTCCCAAAGACCACCTTACTTGGTTCGGTTTTTCTCCATTCTTTCACCCTTCCATTTCCTTAAACATTTCCTTATTTATGTAGTTTAATACTAATAGATTTTTATTATTATTTCTTAGGCAATTTCCCCATGGTCCCAAAAGAGGCAAAATAAGTTTTGCAAGCTTAGAGATTGGAGCTATTTTAGTAAGGATACTTATCATAGTGTAGTGTTTTTTATTGCTAAATGCTATGCAAGATTTTACGTTGTACCTTTTTATTATGCTTATATGAAATAATATATGATTTTTGACTCTATGACATGTGGTTGGTACTATATGATAGGAAAAGATTAAATAAAGTTCATGTGATATTGTTACTTTATGTGGAAAAGCTTTCGGTGTGAACTATGGTTGTGTCATAGGTTTATTTATGGTATGATGAATGTGAAATTACTATGGCAAGGACCTTGGAGAAAAATGTGGATTATGGAAATGATATTACTAAACATGGGAGATTCACATGAAATCAGGATTATTTTACCAATAAGGGCATTTTGGTCATGTGAGTTAAATGTGGTAATCATGTTATTCTAAGGTGTTATATCATCTAAAATGCGATAATTAATTTATATGAAGAGTTTGGAGAATAATAGATTTACCTAAGTTTAATAAAATATGGAAATGGGTTGATTTGGGAATAATAACCCTAAACCAAGGAGGCTATTATCATCTATGTGAAATGTTAGAATTAGTCCATGAATTTTGAATATGTTGTTTATATTATAATTTTAGGAAGAATATTGATTTTGGTAAATTTATGAAATGATACATATTAGGCATGTTTATCAACATAAATATTTGGATATGCTTAAAAAGACCAATTTGCCCTAGGATACACCATGGTAATAATTATAACAAGAATACGCCTAAGCATGCTCATCCTATAATATTAGACATACATAATTTATTTCCAATGTTAAATCCATTTTGGCATGCTTTTTACACATAATATTTCACGCAAATCAGCATGCTCCATTTTACCAAATTTTATGCTAATGTTATTAGGAAAATAAATACAATGTAACGAAATGCTTAATAAAAATTTACACATCGAAACCCTAATATGCTATCATGTGATATTTAATATTTTAGTAAAGCATATGAGTTACCTTATTTCTAGCAAAAGCAAAAAATACAAGCAACCTACTAAAATTATCAATATCCACTAGTCAACCTCTTTTACATAAAAATAAAACTAATAAATTATATATTAATATTTAATTCCTATATAGAAAATAATATTAAAATATTTATTAAGTTGAAATTACCAAAATATCCTCAAATGGCAAGGAAGTAAAACCAAACTCGCACTACATTGGCATGCAATGTGAGTCATACAAGCAAGAGGGAGGGCTTCAATGTGGTAATGAGAAAAGGAAGGTGAGGGTGGAGTTGGTGGGGTGGAGAAGGGAAGGTTGGCTGGAGAAAAATAAAATGAAGGAGTTGGGTAATGTTTGTTCAAATGGGTGGGGGCCAGATGAGTGGAGAAGGGTGGCATTGGGTGGTGAAGGAAAGCGATGGAGCTAGGAGTGGTGGTTTTGCATGCAAGAGGGACATAAGGGTAGATGGGGTGGTAAAGTTAGATGCTTGAGGTGGCGATGGATGAGTAGTGATGCTCAATACAGTAGGGGACATGTTGTGGTGGAGGGAAATACTACATGGGAGGAGTAATGTGAAGGTGCTATGCTTGGAGGTTGGTGGTTGTAACAAAAGTTTACATAGTAGGGATTTGGGCAACATGAATGGTGAACATTGGGAGAATATAGGTTATGCAAAGAAAAAAGGTGGGGGCACTGAAATTAGTGGTTGTTAGAGGAAAAATTAGGGTTCTCATATAGTTGGGAAAGGTGGAGAATAGGGTTGTGCAAAGAAGAGATATGAGGGTGGTGGAGACAGTGGTTGCTATAGGAAAAAGAGGGTGCTCAAGTAGTTAGGTGAGGTAGAGAACAAGGATGTGAAAAGGGTGGTTGTGTGGGTAGTTGGCATATGGCAAGGGAAATATGATGGTTGTTAGAATTGCTAGTGATGGTTAACAATGAAGGAGATGATGCACAAGAAGAGAAATATTGTGCAAGGAGGGATGTACAGTTGTTCAACAAAGGGTTCACAATGGTGTGTGGAATGGTGCATAGTGAGGAAAAAGAATCCAAAAAAGATCTAGAGGGGAGCAATCCACATAAGGTGAAAAGAAAGGTGGTAGCTGGAAAGGGTGGTAGGTTAAGATATTTGGTGATGGTGGATGGTGGTGCTTGACAAGGAAGCTAGGGATGGGGTGTTGGTTCTAATGAATCTAGATACAGGGTTAGGAGGAGGAAGAAGGAGAAAGGAAAAAGATAGGTTGGTTGAGTGTTAGGATAGCTATAACAAAATGGAGGGGAGGAGTATAAGTATATAGGAAGTCGATTGAGGGGTGAATTTGATAGAGACATAAGGCTTGGGTATGCAGCATGAAAAAATAAAAGAAGGATACAAGGGGGAGTTTTTGATGGGAAAAAACTTTGGCACAACAAAGCTGTATCGACATGCTAGATGGAGTAGGCTAGGGTAGAATAGTAGTTTAGGAGTGTTTTATTTTAGATTTAGTTTTTACTAAGCTAGGATAACCAGTTAGGAAAAATACATCAGAGGAAAATGAATTGGCTTAGGGTGAGTTTAATAAAAATAAAATTTCATAAAATAATAAGAATAATTTATTTAAGAATTTATCTAAGTTATGGATCAAAGGTTAAAAAAATAATTAAGGCAATGTTTTAGGATTAAGTTTTGAATAAAAGGATAAACACTCAAAAATAAGGGTTATAAAATTTTGGGATATTACAATATGTATCCTACAAAAATTTGATATGACAAGTTAGATATATCCAAAAGTATAGTTCATAAATTACTTTTGGTTAGAAATAATTCATATTTACATAATGTATCAGGCTATTCAGTTCATAACCAACTTTTTTATTATTATTTATTGATTTATGACACATGACCATGAGTGTTAGGCTCACAACTGCATTACTTGAAATGTTATATGTTTTAATCCCTTTTTTTTTTTGTGAAACAAGGTTAAATTATTTTAATTCTTTGAGTAGCTTTTTGTTTGATTTGACGCATATGATAAAAAAATGATGTTATAATATCATAAAAAAGAGAAGAAAGACCATAAATGAGAAAATAGTATCCTAACACATAACAACAAATACATATGATATACATATAAGCTTCATAAAAGGATTTAAAGCTACAAATGCTATAAATACAACGAGGCTAAATTAGGGCCTGAAAACTAACATGAAACCTAAATAAAAAGCAACAATAAACATGACAAAAGATTACTACAAACCTGAACAACATACTAAGAGAAAATCCTAAAATTTCCTTTTAGATACTCCTAACAAGACCAAATACCTCAAATCTCAACAGTCACCCTCTAAGTTTACTCCTCTAGAAGAATCATATACTCCCTCACTTCATCATGAGACAGTCCATATATTCTAATTGGGTGTATACTAGCTAGTAACATATGACGAATCCTCCATAGGTTATTTACCATGATCAAATCCCTAGTTATATTATCATAATGTGTCATAAAAGACCCACCCTTAACAAAACTCAAGTGTGGAATGTCAACAAGGACCAAATCCATATACCTAATCCTAACCTTTATCCATAGCTTCATATAAGGCAAGGTGAGCAATAAGCAATATGGTTTGAACATATACGACTATAAGTACAAACTTCTCTCTATAATGTGACCTAACTCGTCATGTAACCAAACTATAAATCACCTAAGATCCCCATAAAACAACGTCCGTAACGATGGTGGAGAATATGAATAGGGTTAAAGTGACATCTTACTACCTATAAAAAGGGGAGCAATAACTCAGTTATTCTCTAACTCTTCTCAAATCCAAAAATTTGCAAACTCCCTAACCAAAATATGCACAATTATATTACATAATGTCCTAACCAATAATGAGGATAGGGAACTACCCCCTTAAAATGAAGCAAAATAGGTAAAACTAATAATGTGCTTTCATAAGGTAAATGTTAGAAACAATTGAGACATGATAAGCAACAAATGAAACATAAGATTAAACACATACCCATGAAAATAACTATAAAACACCTTCAAGGCTCTAAACAACCTTCACAATCTAGTTAGTGTACACATACCCTCCAAGGGTGACCTTGATTTTTTGAAGGTGCTAAGCAAGAAAAGTATACTGGAGTGCTATATATTACATACCACTAATAGCATTTAAGTTAATATAAAATTGTATAGTTATAGTTTTTAGGAAAAAATTTTTGATTATAAAAGTAAAAAATTTAATAGAAAAGTCAACTTTTATCTACAAGCAGCGGTAGAAACATAAATAAATAGTTGAATAATTCCAATGTGATAAAATTATGGATGAGTAATGTGTTTATCGTTCTTTTCTTTTTTCTTTAAAAAAATATCAATGTGTTGTGCTAATATCACAAAACAAACCAACATTAGGGGTTACACCCAATAGGTGTTTTACTATTATGTCCACTAGCCAACTAAAACATTTAACTTAAAAGCTTATATATAAATATATACATATATACATAAAATCCAAGGCTCAACCCTTACTCCTCCCACTTCCTTCATGTCTAAACAATAAATAACAATAACAACACACTAAAACAAAGAAACATAACAAGAAGTAGCAACAACAAAAAAATAACAACATAACAATGCTAAATTGAAAGTAAACTAATTGGAATCAAAGTTCCTCCCAACTACTAGTTGAACAAACTTCAAAATCAAGAGACTAAACCATGACCAAACCACCACCACCTAAAACATTAAGATGCAAGAAAACATAAAATTTTGAAAGATATAAAGACTAGATCAATCAAGTAGCACCAACATATTTAAAAAAATTAGAGGGGGTCTCAAGAATAACACACACTTAAAGAAGAAAAACACCAAATCAGCGGAAAAATCAAAAAACTTAACCAATAAAATGGTTGGAGTGAAGGATAGTATATGCAAATGGTCAGGGAAGAATGGCACTAAGAATGGTAGCATTTTCACACAACGAAGCATGTTAAGAATGATTTGGAGAGTTTTTTATGAATAGGGGAGAAGAACATAGAATAGATAAGAGTTTGCATATAATGAAAATTTTTGTTATATGCACATTGAATATATGAGAAAAAGTTCAAAATTTTTAAAACATACTTTTAATAACTATTTTAAAGAAAAAAATGTTATTAAAACTACCATCAATAATGATTCACTTGAAATTTGTTGTTAAAGACTGCCAATAAATGCACCAGGAAGAGGTTATAATGTGTGAATTTTAATAATGATTTTGATTAAACTATTGTTAAAGGGAAAGCTATAAAAAATTACACGGTTATTGATTTTCAATAATGATTATAGTGTATAACCAATATTATAACTGCCTCCTCAAACACATGTTTTTTTTGTTGCTTTTAGTAACATTATTGATAAAATTGTTGTCAAAGTGTCATTATTAACTCCCATATCTATAGTAGTGGATACTCACTGCACTTGGCATATGTGCCTAGGTTTGTGCCTCAAAATTAACCCATTTCTCTTTTTCTCTTCTCTTTTCTGAGTCGTCATATTCATCTTATTCCTCCATTGATATTCCATATCAAACTTCAAACAATAATTATATTTATCTCATTAGTGTTAGTTAGACAAAAAGGAGTTTAATTACAGCTTTTGTGTGAAGTTCATATAGCACATCCTCTTATGTTTCAAGATCTTAAGTTTTCCTTTAATCCTTCCCAAGGATATGGTTTAATCTATCTTTACCTTTGTTTAATATGACTTTATTTATTAAAAAAATTGGATAAGATGCTCAATTAAGTTTTTTGTAATCTATCATGGCATTCCAATGTGATTTTGTGGAGAGGGCTTAGTGTGGGCCCCCTCTCTTTTGGTTCATTTCATATTTTATAAAAAGAGGTAAAATCTAGTTCTCTTCTACTAAAACATTAATTTGGTTGTTCTCATATGTGTTTAAATGATTTTGATTATTTATGCTTTGTTTGGTATGTTCATCATGTTGTGTTTGTAAAGTGAGTTAAATCAATTTTTATGAAGTTGTTAGATTTATTTATCATATTATTATTTTGTTAAAAATCATGGAAATAATTGAGCATTGTTGTTTTATAGTTTTGAGACAAAAATGAGTTGCGAAAGTATGAAAAACTAGTGATTTTGAGACCACCAAATTTACAGTAACTTGTCACAAGAACTATACAATTTGGTTGTGATTTATTACAAAAACAAGGTACCAAATGAAATATTAGTATTTCTAGTTTATCAAAAATTTTATGGTTTTGAAAAAAGGTTAAATGTGTAAAAATTTATGGCTAAAATTGAGCGAAATGTTAAAGTTGTCAAATTCTAAAAATTTTATGCTAGGCGAGGCCTTTGTGATTGTGTGGGGGTGTGTTTAATTTTTATGATTCTATGATGTTTTTTGGTATTTTTAGGTGCAATGTGATATATAATATGTTGGATACTGGCTTCCTATTGCATAAGTTATAAAAGATTAAAGTCTAGTTAAGATTAAAGTCTGGTTAAGTATGGGCATAACTGTTATGTGTTCTTTATATATTCAACATGTTTTTTATGATATTAAAGTGTTATTCATTGATTACTTATTTATCACTATAATTAGGGTTAATAAAAAAATAATCATGATTTTTAGGGTTAGTAAATAATTGATTGTGATTTTATGGCATATTATGCTTAATATTTTTATTTAAGTGTTAAAATGAATTATAGTGCTTAATTTGGTTTTAAAATCTAAAGTAAGACATTTGATAGTTGATTTTGACTTTTTCTAATGAATATTAATTTTAGGTACTCAACTTTTGATGGTTATTAGATTTAAGTGTCTAAATATAATATAATATTCTTCATTGACTGTGAATAATATTTTGTGGACATAATGAATTTTTTTAAAGTGGTCATTTACCTTATTCTTCAATGTTTTACCTAAATATATCTAATATTTTCTCTTGCTATCCCTTATATGGACTTTCGGGATAAGAATAGTTTTCTTTGAGATTTTAATTAGTGCATTTTTATACTAAGATGTGTTAGTGTTAAACCCTTATGTTGTATGTGATTTGTCACATCTTTAAGCATACAATCTAAATGTGATTTAAAACATTATGTCACTATGTGTTATAGTATAAAAAACTTACAAATGTTATGGGTTAGCGTAATATAAAACCTATTTGTTTTAAGAGGTTTCATGTTATTACAATATAAAGCCCCTATGTTTTAAGATGTTACGAGTTAGAGTGATATAGAGTGATATTGAAACCCTCTATTTTAAAGGCATTATAAGTAATTGCAATATACATCCCCTTGAACACTTTTGGGTAATTAACAACATTGACAAGTCTGCAAACCATGTATTTCCAGGTAATCAATATAAACGAAGAGTTTATAAACTATGCATTTTCAAGTAATTGATAAAATTAAAGAGTCTATACTCTATGTGTTTATAGTTATCAATAAAACCAAGGGACTATGACAGTGTTTTAGGGTCTAGTACATTCTTTACTCTATAGGCTATTTAATGGCCCTATAAGGAGTGTATTCACTTAAGAATCAGAAAAATTAAGCAGGTAGTGCTACCAAGGATGAGTACATGATAGAAAAATGGTTCTAAAGTATTTAGCCACCTTGGATGATACCATATTTGGTGGGTGTTTATAGCCAAATGTTTTAAAGTGTTTAGTTGTCTTGGCAAAGACCTTAGTTGATGGATGTGTATAACCTAATGCTTTAAAATGTCTATTTGCCTTAGCAAAGGCCATGTGTGACAAGTGTGTATAGTCTAATGTTTTAAATTGTCTTTTTACCTTAACTATGACCTTCGTTGGCAGGTATATATAATCATTAGTTTCAAAATGCTTTCAGAACATTATCTTTTGGATGGGTGTAACATATTCCATGTCTGCCATATGTGCATGTGTATTTATGCAAGTGGGATATGTGTTATCGTATATTTATGTAAATTACGTCTTAAGTGCTCGTAGAAGATAGATTTCATTAAGTACCTCTCCGTACTAGCATCTTTTGTGGCACTTCATTAATCCTAGCTTATATGGGGGAATAGTTAGTGTTGGTTTTTTCAAAATGTATATTATTGTGAAGCCTTATATGATAAAGAGATGTTAGTCATGGCTTATTCTAATCCACATTTTTTCCTTTTACTATTTATCATATTGTTAGTTTTCACATTTTCAACCGTAAAGTCAATATTTAGCGCCACTCTATATTTATTTATGATACCTCCATTAAGGGTTGATTATTGTAAATGTATTTGCATTATGTTAGGTTTTGATCTTGTATTAGGCTTAAGTTAGGTATATTACTTCACCTCTCTTTATGGTCAATGCAATGGTTTCATCCATATTTCTTGTTTTACTTCCACATATTCCATTTTAATCAAAAAAATTATTGGTAAAAATAAGAGTATTATTAGTACTATGATACATATTTTTTAGGACAAGAATACACATCTTGGAATATGTGTAACTATATCCGTGAAGGTATGCATTTTGTGTGGAGCATGTGCATTCTTGTTGTGTATGACTTGGCATACAAATGTGCATATCCTAGGATATATGTATTTGGGGGGGGGGTTCCATTGTTATCTTAGAAGATATATACTTTTTTGTAATTTAAAATGTGTATTTATTTTCAAACATATGTATTCATAAATTATGTTTGTATAAATAAAAGTATTTGTATTTCTCTTTTAAAATACATTTATATCATTATTATAAGATGTGTATGTGTATTTATTTATTACACTTGTATTAAATAACGTATATGAATTTTTGTGTGGAAGATGTGTATTTTTATCTTGGTGAATGTATATTTTAATTTTATAAGATGTGTATTTCTCCTTTAACTTTATAAATAAAAAGTGTGTACTTATATTATGAAAAATATACACTTATATTGAATTAGATAAGTATTTTGTTAAAGAATATAGTTATTTTTTTTAAGATGTATATATCTTCCTACGTAAATGTGTATTTTTTTACATCTAAAATATATGAATATGTGTTTTTATTTATAGAGAAAGTTTTGAGAAAAATTTTGGTGTTATGGGTAATTAGGTAAATGTTCACCTCAATAAGTACCATATCCATTTAATATACACACACACACACTTACTCTTATTCTCAGATTTTTCAAATATGTGCATTTGTCGTATATACCATATAATGTATATAAATAGTTAGTAGATAAATATAAATTTTAACTCTAAGAAACGAATTACTACTACATTCACTAATTCAAGGTTTCATAAAACATCAAAGAATTACATATTTCTCATCATGTTATAAGCGTGAAGATTCTAAAAAAATATAAAATCCTAGTCCTTTAGCCCAAAAGTCATTCGGTAGGTATATCTTCAACTTAAAGACATATAATAATTTTTTAGAAAAATATTACAAATTACATACTTCATTTATTCTGTCAATTTTTTTATGTTCTTGAAAGTATTTTCTATGGTTGCCTAACAAAATTTGAATCCTCCACAATAGAAACAAAACAATTTTTTTAGATTTTTTCCTTCAAAATAGGTTTTTTTTATCTTGAGATTTCGACACAAAATTTGTTCTCTTTCTCCATCAACATAAACCATTTTTTTCATAAAAAAATGAAACAAATATAAAAAAAAAACTCAACTTTATATACATTTTTAAGACTAGATTAAAAAAAATTGAATAGATTTGAAAATTTTACTTGATCTAAAAATAAATGAATAAATTGCAACAAATCTAAAACAAATCAAACAAACCTAAACTAATAACAATAGATATAAGTGGTGTATACATAAATACATAAATACATACATACATACATACATATATATATATAGATTTAAAAAATCGAATAGATCTAGGGAAAAAATCTATCAAATTTGAAAACAAAAAAATAACAGAACAGATCTGAACAATTTGAAATAAAATCTAAACAAATCCGAACATATCAATACAAATCAAACCAAATATAACAAATCCCCAAGCTAGATTGAGGTAGATTAGCTACTTGATAGAAGATATTATAAAAAAAAAAACAAAGGAGAAAAATAAAACATAATTTATTTTCTAAAATCTAATACCTCTTAGAAAGTATTATTAATTCAAGGTAATTATAGAATGCCTCCTCCATCTTTATATGAATCGATTTTGTTTCTCTAGGTCTTAATTTTCTTTCTTCAATGGATTTATGCCTAATTGTTCACTTAAAAAAAAGAGAAGAAAAGACAGAGTGCATAAGACTGAGAGTGCTCTGGAATATAGTTTTGAATGAAATTGTATGTGTAGTGTTGTGGTTATAACATAGCACATGTGAACCTTCTTTTTATTTTATTTTCTTTTTTTTGTTTGTTTAAAGTGAATTTTTTAGAGTGAGTTTTAAAACCCATCTTAAAATGAGAATTTTTTTTCTTACTTTTCAATATAGTTTCTCTTCTAAAAGAAAGTTTATTAAACTTCAAATTTTTATTTCTTATAAACAAGATATTATAATATATGGATTTTTACCTCAAATAAATTTTATCTATATATGTGTGCATGTATATGCATTATAAAATATTTTACATGCCATCGGTACTCAACCTATAACTATCGCATAGAAAGCAAAAAGAACCACTAACATTATAGTTTTATAAACCCTTTTAAAAACATATCAACTGATCTAAATTCTCTTAAGTTGAACAAGAATGAGGCTATTAAAAGTAAAAGATAACATAAAATATAAGAAATTGGATCTGTCATTCTGTAAAAAAAAAAATTTTAAAAAAAAGGGAAAGGAAGAAGAATATAAGAAATATTTTGAGGAAAAAGTGAAGGAAGAAGATTGGGAAAATAGATGGGCAATAACAAGTCTTTTATAGACCAATCCAATGGAAAAAGAAAAAAAAAAAGATACTATTTACACGATAATTTTTTTTGTATTACTTAATTTAATTTAAATATCTTATACTAAAATTTAACTTGATCTTTTAAAACTAATATTATCTCTTTTTTTTTTAAATAGTACACTTCATGACAACTATTGAGAATACAACGTTCAATATCATTAACCTATCAGGTCAAAGATATATAGAATATAAAGTTATTGCACAAGCACATTTAAAGGCTAGAGGCCTTCATCATACTATTGTGCCAAATAATAATGCAACAGAGAAAGAAGAGGTAAGGGAAACAATATTTATTCCCCACCATCTACATAAAAGTATAGCAATTGAGTACTTATTAGAAGAATATCCCAAAAAATAATGGGATGGTTTAGGAGAGAGGTATGGACACCAAAATATGGCCCTCCTCCCAAAGGCTCAATATGATTGGATCTATTTTAAATTTTAGGATTATAAGAGTATAAGTGATTATAAATCACTTATGCATTGAATAACGTATTGACTAAAAATATGCAGACAAGCAATTGCCAATGAGCAAATGCTAGAAAAGATATTATCCACTTTTTATGCATCAAATGTCTTATTGCAAGAGCAATATAGAATGGGAAATTTTAATAAATATTTAGAACTAATAAAGGTTTTTCTTTTGGATAAACAAAATAGCAAATTGTTGATGAAAAAAAAATCATAACTTAAGATCCACTATTTCTACAACATTATCTGAAGCTAATGATACACAAAGGGTATACATGGACATTGCCACAAGCAATGACATGGTAATTATTGTGGTCAAGGATATGGTAGTGTTCTCCTTAATCAGTATAATCATGGAGGTATGTGTTTTAAAGAAATATAACTTTGAAACCAAATATATTAGAGGAAAAAAGATATTCCTTGTAAAGACAAAAATACTATGTTATATATATGGCATGATTGGACACTAGGCTCGTATTTGTAACATTGCCAAACACTTGGTAGATTTATATCAAAGTTCCATCAAGGATAAAGGGAAGAAATTTGAAGTTAAGTTCACTAATAATGTTACCAATTTTATGCCCACTCTAGAAATTGTTGATTACTTCATGGATAAAAATGAAAATGGTGATGAATTTGCTATAATGGGAAATACTACTAATTAAGAGAATATTATCTCTACTATGTTTATGTTTCTCTTTTAATATGTTTTATTATATTCTACATTAGTATGTTGCAACATGTTTTCTATTAACATATCATTTTATGATTTATGTAATCCTTATTCATTATTCTTAAAATTAAAGATATAGACACATTAGTAAACTATTCCAATGGTAAAGAAAAATATCTCATAGATTGTGCCACTACACAACCATTTTGAGAAGCAAAGAATATTTTTCTTGGCTATAATATATTAATGGTAGTGTAAACACCGTATATGGTACTATCAAGATCATATAAGGCTCCGAAAGAGCACATGTGTTGCTTCCTAAAGGGACAAAATTAGTAATTAATGACTCACTGTATTCAAGTAAATTTTAAAAAATATATATTCAATTTTAAAGGCATATGTCAAAATAGTTACCATATGGAAATCATGAATAAAAATGGTAAATAGTATTTGTGCATTACAATACATGAATCTATCAAGACATGAACTCTTGAGAAAATGCCAGCATATTTCTCAGAGTTATATTATATCGGTATAAGGTCAATTAAAATAAATACGGTCTCCAATAAGAAGTTAGAAGATAAAAAAATGTTCACTTCATGGCATGACCATTTGGGCCACCCAAGTACAGGAATAATTCATATAATTATTGAAAATTCAATTGGACACTCATTAAGGAACATTAAAGTCGTATAATTTATTATGTGCTTTCTGTTCACTTGGTAAGTTGATTATAAGACCCTCCATGAATAAGAATGCCACCGAGTGTCTAAAGTTTTTAGGAAGAATAAAATGAGATGTGTGTGGATCAATCATCTATCCATGTGGGCCATTTTGATATTTTATGGTGCTAATTGATGCATCAGCAAGTTGGTTACATGTAAGTCTTGTCTAGTAGAAATGCGGCATTCTCTAGACTTGTGGCTCAAATCATTCAATGGAGAGCTCAGTTCCCAAATTATATAATAAAGAAGATAAGGATTGATAATGCCCGTGAATTTACATCCCAAGCATTTAATGACTATTGTATGTCTATTAGGATTAATGTGAAGAATCTAGTGGCACATGTTCATATATAAAATGGTCTTGCTAAATCTTTAATTTAGTGATTGCAATTGATTGTTCATCCATTGCTGATGGGTTCCAAATTATCATCATCAGCTTGGGGACATGCAAAATTACATGCGGCAACCTTGATTCGATTAAGACCGACTGCTTATAATAAACACTCCCCATTATAATTGGTATATGGTAAAGAAACAGATGTATCACATATAAAAATATTTGGTTGTGTTGTGTATGTTTTTATTTTTCCAACATAAAGAACGGAAATGGGTATACAAAGAAGGCTAGGAATTTATCTTAGTTTTGAATCCCCATCAATTATTAAGTATATCAAATCAATGACTAGTGATATTTTCAAAGCATGATTCGTTGATTGTCATTTTAATAAAACAATATTCATAGCCTCATGAGGAGATAAGAGTAAGTGGACCCATATACAAAGGAGATTATGGAATGTAAAAAATTTATCTCATCTTGATCCATGATTAAACTTGTGTGGATAAGAAGTGTAAAAAATAATACATTTACAAAATTTAGCTAATCAACTGCCTGACGCATTCATCGACATCAAGAAAGTGACAAGGTCACATATTCCAGCGATGAATGGCCTATAAAAATTGTAGTTCCCACTCAAATTATAGATATGACTCCTACAAATAAACTGTGGTACATCGAAAGCATGGTATACCATTTGATTCAAAAGACTTGAGACCAAGAAGGATGAGAAAGCAAGACAATAGGCCAAATAATATCAAAATTATTCATTCAATTAAAGAAAAAGATAATCATACTTCAAAATTCGAGGACAATTCTTTAGAAGAGGTGCATGTTGATAGAAATACTAATGATCATGAGATATCAACAAATTATGTTTCCACATACGAACAATTTGATAGAAATAACTCCCTAGTAGATGAAGAATTTGCATTTTTAATTGTATGTGAAATGAAAATGATCTTGAACTAAGGATAATAAATGAATGTTGAAAAAAAATATATTAACTAAAATGGAAAGAAGCAATCTAATTAAAACTAAAATCTATAGAGAAACATGATGTATTTCGACACGTGATCCTTATTCCTAGAGACACAAAGCCATTAAGCTACAAATGGGTGTTCGTACACAAAAAAAAAAATAAAAAAAATTGTAAGATACAAGGTAAGACTTGTAGCCCAATATTTTTCTTAGATACCTAAGAAAGATTATGAGGAGACATACTATAACACTCGATTTTTACTACTAAAAAAATATCATTTTACAGTGGCAGTAATTAAGTAAAATATTTGGGATTACCACCGTAATCGACATAATTCTGGCTTATGCAACCCTCCTTACATCAATCACAAGGATAAACCATTTAAAGTAACAAAAAAAAATAGAAACAAAAGAAATATTTATAATACATTAATGATTTTGGAGCTTAACTTTGAGTTATAATAAAAGATACAAAAGAAGGGATACCTTGGATCAAGAGTCCAAAAAGGTATTCAATTAAATACATTGATTGGATAACAATTGCTCTCCATCCAACTCCTAATACATATGAAGTCACTCATCCCCACATAAGGCATCATAGGTAGTGCAATCAACTAGTAGATCCTATGAGACCTGCATATAAGCATCAAGGTCTCCTTATCATAGGAATGAGCAACACCCATAAAATAGGTGGTCGGTACACTACATACTGAGTAAGGGAACAATACTATTAAAATAGGAATACAATTAGTACATGCTTTCACATCAGATAAAACGTGCATAAAAATATTAATGAAAAATATCATAGGAAAGAAAATGATCTAGAACTCTTATTTAAGTATAATCCATTTTCATTCTTTTATATACGATGAGTGTAGGAATCCCACTACTCTTAAACCGGTAGAATAGTCTAAAGCACATTCTTAGAGACAACACACTTGAGGTACTATTATCATTTAGTGGAACAGATCTAAAAACATTACCTTCTTGGGGAAAAACTCTCTCGATCCACTATTCTCCCCGGTGGAACAAGTCATATGTATAAAAACAACACCTTGGTCCTGAATCACGTATTCTTCCACTTTAAATCATTAATGTCTTTTCTATAGGTTATACTGTTATATTTTTATTTCACAATAAGCAATGAGCCCACTATTCTTAATCCGGTGGAACGGACCGAAGCACCTTCTTAGGGAAAACCGCTCCCAAGCCACTATTCTTTTTGGTAAAATGAATATTAAAAATATCACCTTATCAAGGCAAAATGCTCCCCATCCACTATTCTCTCTAGTGGTGTGTGTGTGTGTAGATAGATAGATAGATAGATCATCTTGGCCCTACTCACGTGCTCTTTCACTTTAAGTGATTAGTTTCTTATTCAAAATTGATTCTTAAGAATCGAACACATTAAAGCAGATACATACATAACACAGATCAAAGTTCTTCATCCATTCAAACCCTAATTACGCACCCTTTAGCATTCTTTCTCCCATACTTATTATTCCTCCACACATTATATTATCTTATCCTCAAATCTCATCATTATTATCGCACCCATAATGTACGGTCTAGTTCCCATGTCATACACATGTATTAATAATCTTATCCCAAGGTACTACTCATATAAATCTCTAAAAACCCTAATTCTATATATTTGTCATAACACCTCCTATGAAATTCACATGATTACCAATTTCAATAGATAAAATGATAAGGCCAATCATTAAAAATGTATTTAGAATATGAAAAACTTCTAGATTTTACACATGGAATAATAATATTATCATTATAAGATATTTTGCCCCAAATTATCCATTAATTTATTTAAGAACCCCAAACAACAATAATACTTCCAAGCATTCCTCATAATATTATTATTATCATATTTTAATCCACCTAACACATAAGATACCGCAATTTTCTTATTATCCCATAATGACCAAATTACCTTTAACGACAAATAATAACCTTTATTTTATAAGATCTTTTACCTTCCACGCATATTATTTTCCAAGTCCACAAATTGTCATCATACTTAATGAGAATTCTTATGTCCACTTATCAAAGCTCATTTAGCTCATATTTCCTATCATAAGATATATTTTCACAATTATGACATTATCACAACAAAATCATAATGGTACCTCTTACCCATTCTCACTTATTGTCAACATAATATTCATATAATCACAAAATATAATGAACAACACATGTTACATCATATATCAACAATATCATGAAAAATACACATAACCATACAAGCAAATAACACAAAACCCCTAAAAATCACATAGTATCCTTACCAAATAGGACACCAGGCTATAAGCACGTATATTCTAGATGTCCTCCTCCAAGGCTATTGGAATACCACCTACGAAAACAACAAAAATCATGGTTAAACTAAAAGAGTGTAACCGAAGGAGAAATTAAGGTAAAGAGCGTAAAAATAGAAATAACCGTAGTTAAATAGAAGGTTGGGATGTATGAGTGTGTGGTGGAGCTATGGCAAAAAGTTAGTAGTGTTTGGATAAGGTTTGAGGACAAACATAGGGGTGTACGGCTGTGTTGTAGGCGGTGCATCCCTGGCTAAGAGAAAATATCATGCACGACCAAGCAATTATGGGTTGCATAGGTATGCGATAGAAAATATTAGTGTTGCATGACCGTGCACTGAGGAAAAAATACGACGGGCAAGGAGAAGAAGAAGGGAAAAGAGGCTACGGTCGACGATGGTGGCTGGCAAAGGTGTTGAGGAAGGTTGAGGTGACCTTAGTGGTCGACCCGTTGGCCAAAGGGCGGCGAGTGGTGGCTATGGTGGTGCACGGTGGTGGAGATGGTGGTACGCAAGTCAAAAACAGGGAAATGAAGGAGGAGGAAGAATAAAATAAGGAATACAGGAGAAAGAAGGGGGTTCTTAGGCAAGATTTTTGACACAAAGAATGGTTGAGTGGAGGCCAAAACAAGAGGAAGAGAGAAGAGTGTGGTATATATATATATATATATGCATGTTTTTGTGTGTGGCGTGAATTGGGAAAGAAAGAAAAAGTAGGGGAGGCATGTGACGAGTGATGGTGCAGGTCGGGCATGAGGGATGGTGCATGTGACAATGGTGTGTTATTCGGCCAGGAAGAAGAAGAAGAAGAAGAAGAAGAAGAAGAAGAAGAAGAAGAAGAAGAAGAAGAAGAAGAAGAAGAAGAAGAAGAAGAAGAAGAAGAAGAAAGATGATGGATGATGGATGATGATGGGGGTTGCGGTTGTGAGAGTGATGGGTGATGTAGGCGTAAGTTGCAAAACTAAAGTAAAGGTTTACGACAGCAAGAGACAGGAGAAAGGAGAAGAAAAATAAAATGAAAGAAAGAAAGGTTGGGAATGAGTTTAGATGATTTTAGATTAGTCTTAAAATATTAGGATTAGTGAAAATTTTAGCGGATTTTGATTTTGGTTTATGAATTATGATTTATCCGAATCAATTTTTCAGATTCGGTTAAAGTTTCAAGATTAAAAAATTGGGTTAAGGCTAAAATAAGATTTCTCAAGAGTAGAATCAAACTAGGGTGCTAATGACACAAGATTGGGCTAATAAATTTTCAGGTTGTTACACAGACTCCCTAGTTTTTGATACAACAACATTGAGATTCTCTATCTTTCAAAAATTAGAGATGCGCCTTATGGATGCTGTGACTGTATATCTATACGGATCACTTTACACGGACATTTAAAAGAAAGTTTTCAAAGGACTTAAACTATTTGAATCCCATAAATCAAAGCCTTGAGAAATGTTTTCCATAAAGTTATTAAATGCATTGTATAAATTAAAACAATTTGGACATATGTGGTATAATCGTCTCAATAAATATCTTCTTAAAAGAGGATTTAAAAAAGATTTAATTAGCCAGTGTGTTTTCATTAAGCGATCCAATTCGAGATTTATTATTGTTTCAGTTTATGTTAATTACCTTAATATCATTGGAACACATAATGAACTCAAAAGTACTGCAAGATATTTGATGAAAGAATTTGAGATGAAAGATATTGGAAAAGCAATGTTTTGTCTCAATTTACAAATTAAGCACATTAATAATGTTGTCTTTATCCACCAACCAACATACACTGAGAAGATTCTAAAGAGATTTTACAAAGATAAATAGATATAAAGGATGATACATTCCACCCTTATGAGAACAATGAAGAAATCATTGGCTCTAAAGTACCATATGTGAGCACAATTGGGGCATTAATGTATTTGGCCAACAATACATGCCTTTATATTGTTTTTTCTAGTTAACTTATTGTTAAGAAATAGTTCAAAACCAACAATAAGGCATTAGAAGGTAGTTAAATGTTTGTTTCACTACCTTAGAGGTACCCATGATCTCAGACTATTCTACCAAAGACATATAAATGTTACTCTCATTGGATATGCAAATATAGAGTACTTATCAAATCCACACAAGGTAAAATCTCAATACGGATATGTGTTTTCATTTGGAAACACTACAATATTGCAGATATCCAAAAAGCAAGCTGTAATTGCTACATTATCAAATGCAGAGTTAATTGCCCTATATGAAGCTAGACGAGAATGTATATGACTAAGATCAATTATTCAACACACACAAAATGAAAGCAGTATGAACGCAATCATGGATTATTCCGCTTTAATATACGAGGATAATAGAGTTTATATCACTCAAGTAAATGAAGGGTACATCAAATGAGAAGCATATAACACCAATGTTTTCTACTCATGATTTAGAGAAGAAAGTAATGGTCAATGTCCAACAAATTCAATCATCCAAGAATCTAGATGACTTATTCAAAAAATATTTGTACCGTGAAAGTGTTATACACACCGCACTCTTTTTTTTTTAGTTCAGTTTTTTTTCCGTTAAATTTTTTTTATAAATTTTTTAATGAGAAATATGACTGTTCGAGTACTTGGAGAAATATTAACGTTAATAAGTATCATAATTCTAGATTTCAAATTTATGCAATATTTTAACGAGGTTTCTCGTATATTTATTACTTATCTAATTTTAACATGGTATGATAATTTATAATATTTTAAACATTATCGTATAATTAATTTGTATATATTTGGACATTTCATTCTTCTTTTCCGAGAGGAGGAGCTGAAACTCACCCCGCCAAGCCACACCACAACCAGCAGTTCTATCCATTCGCCGCCCTAAATTTGTTTTTTCAGTCAGTCGTCACTGGAGCATACTTCTGCAGCTAGCGTCCATGTCTACCGCTACTTGGCTGCACCCAACCTTGTTATATCGAGCTCTAGTTCCTCCAGTTATATTTCCCAGGCCAAACGTAAGTCTCCTCCACTTCCACCGCCTTTCCTCCGCCGGAGAGCCTCCTATGTCCACCACCAATATCCATGCCGCTGCAAGGCGAGGGTTCCCAATCGAAGGCGAGAAATTCGCTTCCTGTATGTAAATTCTATGGAGTTATGTGGGAATCAATAAAATAGTACTTTCTGTTAGATTGTAGATGGATAATTCTGTAAATTTCATTAATGTATCGTCATTTGGGTTGATATTACATATTACTAATAAGGACCAAACTCATTTTTTTCCCTTCCACCTCCATGGATGCTCCGATCACTCAGTCGCTGCCTGATTTTCCGTCGTCTCTTCCGCCACCTGCAGTTCTCCTTATTGATTCAACTCCTCCGCTGCACACCTCCGTGCACAGTGCTCCCACCGTGCTGTCAGGTAATGGTGTCACGTCCCCCCTTTAGCGCACAACAGCGGAATCCACACCTGTTCTCCTTATCTCTTCTACGATGACCTCCCTGAATTACCAGCCATATTCCAGTTCGTTTTCATCGTTCCAGTCCAATCCTATCAATTTCTCTGTGCGACTTACTCATCCTTCGTCGCCCATCTGTCCAAATATCACCATATCGATGTCTCTGGATTAATTGTGGGTTTTGTTACCCCTCCTACATCTCCCTTGAATAATCTTAAACTTCTGAATTTTGGATTTAATGAGAATAATACTATTGTTAAGAGTTCTTGGTCACCGAATTCAATGTCAATGACCTACCTACTACCCGTTGGGTTGGTTTGGTTTTGAAAAACAATTTCTGAATAAATCCAGCTAGAAAGGACTCCAACTCAAAAATTTATTAGTACAAATATTGAATTTGTGTGTCATTTGATTGACAATTATTGCCTATGACTGTGTAGATGTTTTTAAATGGATTTTTGATGTATGCTTATTTTCCTCTCATATTTTAGATGCTGATTTGGACTTCGAGCCACCACTGAAAATTGTGGAGTATCCCGACCCAAAACTTAGAGCTAAGAACAAGAAGATTAATACTTTCGACCACAATTTGAAAGAGTTGGTTGATGAAATGTTCAATGTAATGTACAAGTAAGTGATATTACTGTCTCATTTTCTGTAACTTCAATTTTTGGCATCTTATGAAGGTCAAACTGCAAAATTGTCGTATCTTTCAAATTGTTGCTTGATCTTGTATTTAGTGGAATGAGAATAATAAGGGAAAGGACTATAGTAGGGACTTAATGAAATACATGTGCTGCCTCCTTCATGTTGATATTTAACTTCTTACTCCAAATGGATCCCTTTAATTTAATGTTGGCCTCATTTCGGTTCTCTGGTAATATTATGGTAAGTGGTCATGTATTTGTATCAATTGAGCTAATGCTTACTTCTATGGGGTAAACATGGGTGTCTAGGTGATAGACACATTTCAAACTTTCAACTTGTAATCCTCATCCTCAAAACTCTAGAGTATTATAGTTAATTAGAACTTGAGGCTTCTGATAGGATCAAAGGGGTGGAGGATGGTAGTAGCACCCAATCTTTGTTATAACAGAGGTTTAGGGTAGCAGAAATAGGTTTAGGATTTCTTATCATTTAGCCCCTTGTTGACTGTGAATGATAGTTCTTGGTTTCATGTTCTGCAGAACCAATGGCATTGGGCTATCTGCTCCACAAGTAGGAATCAGTGTTCAGCTCATGGTCTTCAATCCTGTTGGTGAACGTGGCGAAGGAGAGGAAATCGTCCTTATAAATCCGATAGTGATCAAGTACTCAAAAAAGACAACACTCTTCAATGAAGGATGTTTATCCTTTCCAGGCATATTTGGTGATGTTGTGGTCCGTGTTATATCTTATGTTGTACTTGCATTAGTTTTTTAACCTTATCTTTTATTTTAGGGGTTTGCATTCCATGTAAACATATTTACTATACCTTATGCCTGAAAAGTGTGGACCATTTGTGGCATATCAATTTTTTGTTGGCATTCTTCACAATCTAACACCTATTTCTTTTTGCATTAAAAATGATCTAATTATGATGTTCACAATTAAACTTTTGGTCATAAAGAGCCCAATAGGGATTATGCCATGGTCTCATTGCCTTTTCTTTAGTGCATGCATATGTGCTTTTTGATATTGGACATGATGATTCAGTAGCGGCAGAGTGAAATTCTTGGCTGGCCATTCCAGTCAATTATTTGGTTCTTTCTTGATCCCTCTCAGGCTTGGTTACTGATCTATTTTTTTGTTTTACTGAATGTTTACAGAGGCCAGAATCTGTGAAAATTGATGCATGTGACATCACTGGTGCAAAGTTTACAATAGATTTGTGTGGCCTCCCAGCTCGTGTGTTTCAGCATGAATTTGATCATTTGCAGGTACATATCTGTGTTTAGGTTCACATATCTGGCATATAATAACCATAAGTGATCTAACTTATTTGTTTGAATTATTCTATTTAGCATAACTGCTGCGTCATATCACAATAAGTAGGATTTGTTTGTCTGACTTAAACATTAAGATGCATAAAGATGCCTGCACCACCATGCATTATGTAGTTGCATATTTGCTGCCTTCCTTTGGCTTGTATGTAAACTGCTAGTTTCATAACAGTCTGGTTGTGCTACCTCACTTTATGCTTTATAGTCACAACTGTAAAGAGTCTCTCATGTTGCACAATGTATAAGAATGCATAGTGGTTTTGGTTGCATCAGTTCAGCTTTCTGGTGTTTGTATGGCTGAGGCCCAGCACTACAGGTACCAAATGATATTGGATGAGTTGGGATGGATTTTGCAGCTTTTATAAGTCTATTCCTTACTGTATGCTGAGTTTTAGAATGCTTGTTTTCTGATTTTCATCACAATAATATCTTTTAATATTTCAGGGTGTTCTTTTCTTCGAGAGGATGACTGGAGAAGTACTTGATAGTATTTGTGAGAGCCTGAAGGTAAATGGATCTCTATTGGATGCTTCAAAAAGTGGTGATTTTCTGTGTCCCATGCCCTGGCTGAAGGCCAAAGGGTATACCATTGGATGTGTTACGGAAGTCTGCTAGAGCCAACTTTCCTCTAAATCTAAATTGCAATTCTGCCCATCCATAACTGTGCTAGCCTGCTTGCTAAAGGGTACAATCTTTCTAAATAGGCCATGGAGCAGAATTATGAGGATTTATCTGGATCTCCTTCTCCTGAGAGGATTGATACTCGACCAAGGAGGAAGGTAGCTGCTGGCTTTGGGAAATCATGAGTCTCTACAGCCATGCCGAGGTATGTCAGATTTAGAATTGATGGACATGTAGCCAATGAGCATCAGATTTGTTCATGCACATGGGGGAACACAATGGATTGCCCCCTATCATCCACTATGCATACATTCTTATTTTATCTTTATTGCTGCATTTTTTAGTCTGAACATGATGCCCAAAGATATTATGAGAATTGATTCTGATCATATGTTGTGGCCTTGTGGGAAGCTTGTTGACTGATAGCAGATATCTCAACCTGATGATTGGTGGCTATTATTGGTTCAATATTCCAGATATTGTTATGGCCATTGTTTTTAGCTTATTATTATGCTTCTTACTAGGTAATACATCCATATTGCTGTGGTAGGTACATCTGTTGGTATTGTTGTTCAGAAGATTTATAATTTTCACCTTACATAATTATGTACAGCCTTGGAACCATGTACCAGTAGATGCTTGCTCTGCACCTATGCCTCAATAGCTTTTGTGGCATTTAAAGCACCATCTGGTTGAGGAGGATCCAGAGACCTATATCTTTTTTAAGTGGTTGCACTACCATGAGGGAATTTGGATATTTTCTTATGCAAATGGTTTTTTTTTTTTCTGACACTTTTCTTTTGTAAAAGCATGTATAGCTTTTATTAAGTATTGTGTCAAATGCCAAAGTATATTTTACCATCTGCTCTTAGTGCATACTGTGTCACAGAGGGGCAGTGAGGGAAGTCCAAAGACTGATCATAGCAATTTATTGTAATATGCAGACTCAGATATGAGACATTGCTTAATTTTGCACTTGGACGATCATTTAAACCTTGGTTTGTGACTTAACTTAGATGTATGAACTCTGAGTTATTTTTGCATGCTCTATTTGTTTGCATGTTCAAATAAATAGTCCTGACTCCTGAGAGTCCTTAACCGTAATAATTTGCAATGCACCAGTTTTTTTATTATATATGTATATATATTTATTTAAAGAATTTTAAATATGCATGTATAGAAATTTGAGCTACTTGGAGTCTTGGACATAGTTTCCTGATTTATGCTGTAAAGCTTCTAAAAGTGATGGAACTCTCTACTTTCTTCTGGAAGGCATTGGTGCTTCCAATCCCGTGAAATGTCATTCTGGCCTAATTTAGGCTTATTAAGCTATTATTTAAGGGAACTGAGATACGCCCACTATCAACATCTATAGTGTGTATGGATTTTTTTATTTTTTATTTTTTTGCACTTACATTATGTTAAACACAATATTATTTGCATGATTCAGCAAATGAGAAACGAAAAGGGTATGATATCCCAATGTTCATTATCTTGTAAGTGCTGTTGTGTAGGATATAAATCATCTTTTGATAGAGAGTATTATGTCCTATGCTGCTATTTCTCATGATTAATTGTTTGTAAGCGGTGTATTGGAGGGTTTGTAGCGATATATATGTTCTCCATAATCCATTTACATATGTTTGCCAGCAGGCGTCTTCTGACTTCTCCCCTTTTTATGGCTTTAAATCTATCCCATTGAGTTTATGTCTCTGCGAGCAAAGTACACAGGTCAATCAGTGGAGGTTACTTTTATATTCATGCATGTTATCCAGATATGACTACAACTGATGTTTTACTGTGACAAATTTTCTGTTCACAATAGTATTGATCAATCACAATCAGAGTTTTAACCTTAGGACTTGGATGTTTAGGAACATGAAAATTTGATCTGCAAGCCTTTTTTACCCTAAAGCAGTTTGCTTCATTAGTTTTGACACCAATTAGACAAGAGAAGACCAACTTTCTCGAGAGAAGATGGGAATCGTTTGTGCAATGTTAGAGCTTGAACAAATATAACGATACCTGCATCTTGTTGATTTTCTCTTGGACGTTCATGGATGTTTTTATCCTTACCGCAGTAATTGTGTCATGCATAGTCATATCATTTCCAGTGATGCTGGAATACCGAAGCTACAGAGTCATGCTCTCCTAGAACTCAGATATCAGTACCATGTCCAGGTCAACAATCCTTATCATCATGGATGTATTGTTTGAGCTGCCAGCTTGTCTAGACTCTAGACATGTAGTCATCTCCTGCAGCACAAGGTAATCTCATTCGTTGTTTATGTGGAATGCAAGCCAGCTTCGCTAGGCATTGCATGCATCTTCTTCTTGGCTGAACTTAAACACACTCTATATGATAGGTGATCATGGTGCTGCCTTTTGTTACTGTAGTTTCAAAAATGTCCAGACTTAATGGAGAGTTCGCAATTCTGAATGACTCGGCGATGCATGGTTCATGTTGTGATAAGAGAGAATGGGTGCTAATAAATTATTGCAGATAAGATGAACTCTGTATATTGTTACATTCGTGAAGCTTTGTAAGGTTTTATTTGAATGAGTGTATGGTTCAAGGAGATATTTTACTTTAATAAGGAGTTTGTTGAGTCTTTTTAATTTTTTGAAGTAATTTTTTTAGAACTATATTATCTTTACTTAGTTCTAAGAAAGTTGTAAGAAATAAAATAATATAAAAAAATATAAATATTTTTAAACTTTCTTTAAAAAAATTAGATGGCTAATTTTTAATAATTTTATTCCTTATTCTTTTTTTTTTATCTCATTATTTTATTTAAAAAGAAAAAACATGAAATTATTTTCATTTTCATTAGTGTTTTCTTTGATACTTTTTAAAGATCAAATGGAGCATAAGTAAATTTAAGGAGTTAGGATTGTTCTCTGGTCATGATTCATTGATGTAAGAAACTTGAACACCATTGCAGGTGGCTTACTTGAGGCGGGATATAGGACTACTTTTGATTGTCAAGGCTTCTATGATTATGCTTGTAGAATTTAGGACTACTCTGGCTGTCATTGTTCTATTAATATAATTAGTTCGATAAGATAATTGATCAATTTATATTACAAAGTATAATGTACGATTAGGGAGGTGGCTAGGTGGCCACTTAAAGTTATTCGCTGACAAACTCAAGTTTGACTAAATATGAAGCTTGTGTGACGATAGGGCTAAGTATTAAGACTTGAAGTTGAACTAAATTTGATTAATGAACGGATAAGGTTTAAGCCATGGGAGGTTTGAACCATTTGTTTCCTATTTAAGTTTATTTGTGTTCAAGAACTAATTCGTATGAATGCATTTTCTTGAATGAAAATATATATTCAATTCATGGTTCTTACAAAATAGTGTTCTACTTTACCATTTTTCTTTCTCTTCCAATGACTTTAGTTATAATTGAGTTCATATTTAAGTAATATAATTTTGTTTAAGCTATACTCATTTGACTTGGGAAACTATACTTTAGGTTTTTACAACTTATAGTAAAAAAGTTGAGGTAAACATAATGGATAGGTGGAATGAAATAATTAATGTTGTCCATTTAGGATCTACTTGAATCAAATCATAAAAGTTGTAAGAGAGTGTCTATATAGTCTTCAAAAGTTGTTGGATGTGCTAATAAGGTTATATTTCGTGTATCATTTAATTCTCTAATAAATTATATTTTTTAAAAGTTGACCTAAGACTTAGTATGAATATTTTTTTTAAATAAGTCAATCAATGTTTTTCAAATGACATAACTACAACATTTTGGCATTAAAATTGAAATTTGATCCCTACTAAAGGTGTGACCCTTTTAAAAAGTAAAATAAAATAAAAGGTTGGTTATAACAATCAATTGTTAAAGTTCATTCGAACATATTCTAATGTAATTAACTAATATTGATATTCTTTCAAATTCTAAAAATATTTTTATATCAGTAAACATAGTATTTAATTTCATTTTTCAATGAACATGTAAAGAGTTAAAATTAAAATAAAACCACAAATGGTAAAAGAACTTGCATAAATAATAGTAAAAAAATACCAATAAAACTATTATGGCAAAACTAAATGGATGCACTATATTCGTTTTAAACAATTGCAATAAATTTATTGAAGAAGCAAGAACATACCTTTTGAAAATTTATAATTTTGGAAAAAAAAATATCAATTTTAAGACACAAATAAATGTAGATTTTATTTATTTAACTACAATTATTGAATTTTGTAATGTATAGGTTAAAAAGAAAGCATATGAAAGATTAGGGTTATGCAAAAAAAAAATAGGGATCTAAAAATTTGATCCGACACTTAAAATAATTGAGCTAGTTTTTTGTTAAAAGGACATCTAGACTTTAGAATATTCTAGTTTTTACTAATTATCCAATTCAAGAAAATATTAAGTATTTTAATAATTATTTTAGCAATACATCATAATATTGTATTTTTGTAGAGTTATGTTTTTAAATTTTATTTATTTTTATAATTTAAACTTAAATTATAATATCTTAATACTTCTGTTAAATAAATTAAGGTACGAATATGAATATTAACTTATATACAATCTTTATTTTCTAAAATTTCTTGTAAAAGATACTAAATTTTTGTAAATGGTGTTTTTACATGGATATTGAATGTATTCATTATCTAGTCTGTATTTCTGGATATCCAAGAATTCATATATCAATTTAAATGACACAAAGTGGATATCTAATTCAATGGATATAAATATTAGATTATAAATACCCCTACAAATAACATACGTTTTTAATTATGTTGTGTATTGTAACACCCCCAAATTGACTACTGAAAAATTTCATTTAATTAAAAGGGTTTAACGAAAGCGAAAAGATAAAACCATAAACTTGGGGGCATTACTGCCACACTTAGTACCAGATCGGTTCACTCCTACCATTCCAATACTAAGTACTAAGGCTAAATAAGGTTAACATTAAATACGAGTCATTAATAAAAACACAAGTCGTTAGTAAATCACAAGTTATATAGAAATCAGAGTGCGGTTTAAGATTACAATCCAAAGAGTACGTGACTAGAGTTTTTTTTTATAAAAAAAACATAAGCATCGTACGATATAACGTAACTAAAATAAAATAATACATGATCCAAAGAGAAAACAGAGCCCAACTGGGTCACTTTCGATTCCCAGATTAGGTTTACGCTCCACGCTCAGCCCCACCCGATGTCTCGTAAGTGTCGTAGGCATCAAAGACGTCATCCCCTACCTACACAAACTCAGATGGGTCTTCTGCTCATGGGAATGAGCAGCACTCATGAAACGAGTGATTAATATACTACGTACTGAGTAAGGTAATAAATGCACTAAGACTAGCATACAAAACATACAACACAATATACATGGCATAATCACATGGACAACATGTAGTAAAATAGATGATAAAGGTCAGCTAAAATCCGGATAGACTTATTCTTTAGATTTCCGGTAAATATAGTTGATTCACATCATAGTCTTTATCAATCCAGGTGAGTGCGGGAACCCCACTATTATAGCCGGTGGACAAGTTATGCAGGGTAACATGCTCTTGGCCACTATTATTCGCCGATGGACTGGTTATGCAGGGAAAAATGCTCCTGGCCACTATTATTTGCCGGTGGACCGGTCTGGCCCCAACTCATATAGTGTTTCATTGTAATTATTTTGTATATTTCTCATGTCTTATCACAATTATGTTTTGTTTGTTGAGCACGAAAACCCCCACTATTATAGCTGGTGGAATAATCATGCAAGGCAAAATGCGCCTGGCCACTATTATTGGCCGATGGACTAGTCATGCAGGGCACCCCGGCTCCTGGCCACTATTATTCGTCGGTGGACCGGTCTGGGCTCGGCTCAACAATATTTCTCTTTAAATGGATAGTATATTATTTATGCCTTATTCAATATGCAATTCGCCCTTGACATGCATGTCACCAACATTTTACCTCTAACCTCTCAAAGGGGCCCATCCCATATCTTGAGAGTCCCGCGCCCCTTATCATGCCCCAACATCCATTCCCTCTTATGCTTACACGAAATGAAAAACCCCAACTCCCAAGGGTGTGGGTTAAGGCCCAACACCTCATGACATCAACCCCATTTACTATCACTTTCTAGGGCTTTCCCTTAAAAACCCTAATTGGACCTACGTGGCTTAACTTTCTCTCACTTACACTATCATTACTTCATTCCTCGCCTCACACCTTATCTCATTTAGATCCAATCCCAAATCATATCACTTTACCCCTCAATTAAACATGTGACCTAAAAAAACTCTAGTTGGCCACTTCAAACCCTAGTATCTTTCTTCTCCCACAAGTAACCTCTCTCTTTTTCACCCAATATCTCTTCTCTCTTATGGCACCCATGCTCACCCCTTATAAAATGATTTCTTACTCTTAACCCGTACTCCACTCTCCCTTAATCATTTTTTACTTCCACATTTTCTAGATTACTACTTCATACTAAAACCCTAATCATTTCCCTTATAAACCCTTACATTAACCTACGTACTATTTTTCATCCCAAGTCTCCAATCACTACACAACTCTCCCCTTAGCTTATTTACACCCTAAAACAACTTTTCTCATGTAAAGATCATCCCCATGCAAGTTTTATCCATCCCATGCAAACACCCAAAGTCCCCATGCAAATTTTAGGATTCCCATGTATGGTTCCCATCTCTCATTCATTTTGATCATTTCTTCCTCTTTAATTTCCTCTCATGGATCATAAGGTATTTTGGTCAACCTCATATCCCCTTTAATGAACTCACTTCCCATTTCTTTCTTTTTATCCTTTCATTCCCATATCATATTATCAATTGTCCTAGCATGCAAGTCCTAGAGGACCATATTATATCACATCATAATCGCCGTATATACATATCATACACATGTCGTAAGAAAACACATACAAACATACCTCAACTCCAAGCTGCGCTACATATAAGACAAGTTAATGACCACCATACAATACACGATGTAGCATGATATATAGCATCTAAGACATACAATTCACACAACACAGATAGGCCTTAGCTACATCCTTACCTAAAATGATGCTGGACTTAGAGCACGCTCTTACGCCTCCTTAGGATTTTGGCTTGATTCACCTATAAGAGGAAAAACTAAGGATTAGTTTTCCTCCTGCCAAAAGTACTATTACTCCTTATTTTAGTCTAAGATTTGGGTTATTATTATTAAAGAGAGCATTACACGTGAAAACTAGGGTTTTTATCTTCAAGTTAACCTACTAGATATTACTAGTCAAAATATGTTTATGTTAATATTTATTGCTATACTTATATTATTAAACCTAATAGCTTTATTCTTATAACAATAGTACTAATACTAATTATAGTAAAATAGTGATAATAATAATAATAATAATAATAATAATAATAATAGTAGTAGTAGTAGTAATAGTAATAGTAATAGTAATGCTAATGCTAATGCTTATAGTGATAGAAACCTTAACATTTTTAAGGCTAAGTCTAATAATAGTGTTAGGGTTAGAATAATAATATAATAATTGCAATACTAACAAAGTAGAAATATTCCTAATGATAATAGTTATATTTGAATGATAATAATATAAGGGTTCAATGGTTTTGTCACAATAATAGTAACAAAATAATAACAATAATAGTAGTAATAACTAATAATGATACCATAGTAATAGTGTTAGTGATAAATGCATTAGGAATAATATTAGCAATATTCTAATATTAAATAGTAAAATACCAAGGCTTAAGTATTCTTCTTCTTTAACGACAAAATGATAATACGCCAACTTTGATTTAAATAAAATTAATAATAATAAAAGTAGTGGTAGTAGTAGTAGCAACAACAATAATAACAGTAGCAGCAGTAGTAGTAATAATGATAATGATAAAAATTTTAAGTATAATAATAATAACAATAACAATGATAATAGTAACCGAAATGTTCATAATAATAATAATATAAGGGTCCAAATATTTATATTAAAAAATAAAAGTAATGATGGACAAAGTTAGTATCAACAATATTAGCAAGGAAATAATGATAATGATAATGGTAATAATAATAATAGTAATAATAACAATAAAAATAAAAATAAAGTTGGGTTAAGTAGTAATAATAATAATAGTAATGGCAATAATAATTAAGAATAATACTAATACTAATGATAATAAAAATGGTGATAGTAATATAAGGGTTCAAATATTTAACATAATAGTAAAGATAATGATAATAGGCCATAGCTAGCATTAGTAATGATAATAGGAATAATAGTGAGGTTAGTAATAATAATAATAGTAAACGAGGAAAAGTCCTAATCATAATAACACTAGATTTGTAGGCCATTAATAATGACAATATTATTATTGGTTAGGAAAATCATAAGTTAGGTTAAGTAGTAGTAGTAGTAGGCCATTAATAATGACAATATTATTATTGGTTAGGAAAATCATAAGTTAGGTTAAGTAGTAGTAGTAGTAGTAGTAGTAGTAGTAACAATAATGTTAAGCATAACAGAGGATAACAATCAAAAAGGATAATAGTAATATAAGAATCCCAACATTTACACTAATAATAAAAGTAATAATGGCCAAGTTAGATTTAGTAATAAATAATAATAATCATAATAATAGTAGTAGTAGTAGTAGTAGTAGTAGTAGTAGTAGTAGTAGTAGTATTAATAATAATGAAGATCACTTTATTAGTACTAAGGTTGTAACCCTTTTAAATAACATACCATAGTTATAAATATTTCTAAAATTAGGTTAGGTAATAACGGGGATACATACTAATAATATTAATAATGGTAATAGTAATAGTAATAATAATACAACACTAATAATAATAATAATAATAATAGTAGTAGTAATATTAATGATAATATTATTAATATTACTAAAAATTACTAACACTTATAGAAAATAGTTTAGGGGCTGGGAAAGTTGGAGTACCACCTAAGGTTGGTGGCGGAACCGGTGGCGGCGGCAGTGGGGGAGGAAGAGAGGTGGAATGATGGATATGTAGGCTAAAGGAGAGGAAGTGGAGGGGTGTTTGAGGTGGTGGAAGGTGCAGCAGGTGGAGAGGGGTGGAATGGAGGTAGTGTTGCAGCCGAGAGTGGCGGCGCACGACAGTTGGTGCGGTGGCCGAAGGTGGTAGAAGATGGAGAAAGTAGAAGAAATGCCCCGAAATGTTCTAATTTTAAAGATTATATTTAAATAAGGTTTATTTAAAAATTTAATTTAATAAATTATTTTTACTAAAATAAAAGGAAATTTATTAGGGAAAATTAATAAGAAGTTTTATAAATATATTAATTAGTGGAGATTTGGGTATATTAACTAATTAAAGATTTTAATTTGGGAATTTATTTAAATAAATCATCTTATTTAAATTAAGAAAGAGAAAATAGTTTCAAATTAATATGAATTTTTTAAATAATTTAATTTGAGAAAATTAGAGTACTTGATAATTCAAATGGAATTTATGAAAAATCCTTTAAAAATCCTATTAGCCTAAAAAGGGATTTAAATATTATTTTATTTAAATATTATTATTTCTAAATATCTTAAATATTTAGATTAATTTAATTGGCCCTAACCTAATTATCTTTCTTTTCCTTTTTCCCTTTTTCCTTTTTCTTTCTCTTCCTTTTTTTTTCTTACCTTCCCAATTTGGGCCTGGCGTGGCCCAATTTCCGCCTTCTTTTTCTTCCCCTGCTGTGGCCCACTCCCGTTGCTTCTTTTCTTACTCCGTCGACAACCAGCACGCTGCGTTTCTTTGATTTTATACCCAAACAGCACCGTTTCATTTAAACGGCCTTAGCCCTGTGCCGAACCGCCCGGTTCCCTCCCTTTTCTTTCTTTTCTTTTTCCTTGAATTGCAGGCTCGCCCCTTTCTTCTTTCTCCCTTCTCTGCCATTGTTGAACCTGCGAGCACCTTCCCCCGAAAATGGTGCCATCGGCGACACATGTCGTGACTAGCATTTCTCCCACCCATTCTCTTTCCCTCGACACAGAATTCAATTTGAATCGTCCCACTTTCCTTTTCCTTCCCCACGTTGCTCCTAATTTACCTCATGATGGTCGGGAAAATTTTGAAATTTATGCCACCCGATCAACCTCATAACCGTCCAATTTCTCACTGACTTTGACCTCCTGGTAACCTCCACAACTTGAGCCTACCCTTCACTACTATAAATACCCCTTGTATGGCTCGAAATCGAGCCTTCTTTTCTCGAAAACCCTAAGTGCAATCGGTGCACCACCACCAATTTAGACGCCCCATTCTCCACCGTTAGCCAACCTCACCACCTCTTCTTCCTCCCAAACTCTTCCCTGCAACACCCTTTAATTAACTAAACCATCCACATCATTTGATTCTTCTCGCACGGGCCTCCATAACTGTGCAAAGATTGTTAGTCCTCTCATCAGAATTATTACCCTGAAACCTTAAACCACCATCCACCACCACATCCATCACTTCAACCACCCTCTAAACCACCCAATATCTCCTGCTAAGTCTCCTCCATCGACATATAAACTTATTTTATTTTTATCCTTTCCCCTTCCCTCTTTTTCTTCATTTTCACCCCTCTTAGATCACTTTTCCGGCCACCTCCGGGAACCACCGTTGGTGCCACCCATCCCCTCCAACCCAAGGTGAAACCCTGGACCTTTTCAACACTCCCTTTCAATTTATTGAGAATTATTCCGCTTTTATCCTAATTCTTAATGTTAATTTGATTTTAATTATTATTATAATTACTATTAGTATTGTTATCAATTTTATCCTAATTGATAAATTTTGTTGACAGGTTTGGGAGTATTCTTGAGTTAGATAAATTATTATTCTTGAATTTTGGTTATTTAATAGAATTATTACATGTTTACTATTATTATTAATAATACTAATATTATTATTATTATTAGTGTAATTATTTATTTAATATTGTAATTATTTCAAGAGGGTTAGAAATCTAAAAATTTAATTAAGTCTCGCACCTTTGCTTTTTATTACTATTATTAACATTTTTAACATTATTACTAATTATATTATTATTATTATTATTATTATTATTATTATCTTTATTAACTTTTATATTATAAGTATATATATAATATTAATATCATTATTACATTTCCAAATAGTATTATTATTAAATGGGGTGGTTTTGAAAGCTACCTTGTAATTTTAAGATTTATGGTATTATTATTATTAATATTCTACTAATAAGAGTATTATTAATAATGTTTTACTTATTATTATTATTGCTGTTGTTGTTGTTGTTGTTGTTGTTGTTGTTACCATTATTATTACTATTACTAATACTATTTTGGTGAAGGGTAGAAACCCTTATATCACCACCCTTTTCGAATGAAAATAGTTATGTATTTGTATTTCTAAGTAATATTTTGTATAGTTAATTATTGTGTGATATTGTTTTAATTAAAAACCAAATCTTAGAATAAGTTAGAGAATAATAAAATTTTATAAGGGAGTCTAATTCTAGTATACTTTTATATAATAGGTGAACCCAATCAAACCCCTCAAGTGGAATAGGAGCGTGTACCAAGACCGGTGTCGTTTTAGGTAAGGGTTTACTAAGGCCATTTGTGTGTTTATATGCATTATTTGTTTCATATGCCATGTATTCTATGTTTATTATTATTAATTATTTCGTATGTAGCATGATTATAGAGTTGGAGTATGTTGGTGTGAATAAATTGTGGCATGAGAATTAAGTGTATGTTTATGTTATTATTGTATGATATGGCCTTAAGACATGCATGTTAGGATTGTAAAATCATGATGGGAAGTGTAACAATATGGTGTTAGGGTTTTACATGGAAAGGCATGATGTTAGGGTTTTGCATGAAATGGCACGGTGTTAGGGTTTTACATGGAATAGTATGGTGCTAGGGATTTGCATGAAATGACATGGTGTTAGGGTTTTACATGAAATAGTATGGTGTTAGGGTTTTGCATGAAAGGGGATGATGTTAGGGTTCGCATGGAAGCATATCTACGTGGAGTTAGGGTTGTTCATGAATTAGGGTTTGCATGGAAGTGTGGTCTACGTGGAGTTAGGGTTGCTCATGAATTAGGGTTTGCATGGAAGTGTGTCTACGTGGAGTTAGGGTTTGCATGGGAGCTAGGGTGGCATGGAAGTGTGGTTTACGATGAGTTAGGGTTTGCATGGGAGCTAGGGTTTCATGGAAGTGTAGTATGTGGAGTAGGGTTTGCATGGGAGCTAGGGTCGCATGGAGTTAGTCATGCATGTCTAGGAAAATGTTTGTGAGTGCCAAATGTTATTATTAAAATACTTAAGACATTAATATTTTAAAGTGGAAGATTATTGAGTCGAGTCCAGAGTGATCCACCGGTCATGAATAGTGGTTTGGGTTTTACCCTATGTGCGACCGATCCACCGGTTATAATAATGGTTAGGACATGAGGTCCTATATGTGACCGGCCCACCGGCAATAATAGTGGAGTGGATCAAGCTCAATAAACACATATGAGAATTATTAAAGCTCTTAAAAGACATTAATTACTCATAGTGAAATACCATGCGAGCAGGAACCAGACCGATCCACCGGTTAGGAATAGTGGTTAAGGTTTTACCCTATATGTGACTGATCCACCGGTAATAATAGTGGTTAGGACATAAGATCCTATGTGTGACCGACCCACTGGTTATAATAGTGAGGTGTTATTTTTTCTGCATGTATTTGATAAAATGCATGGTGTGTATCGACTTTTGATAAAAGAAAGGCTAAATGAGTAATCTGGACCGTTTTGGGCCTTATGTGTGGTCTGGTTGATTATAAGTTATGGATTTTATTTTATGCTTCTATGTATCATATGTGTGGGTTTGTAAATGTATGTTGATCATTATCTCGCATGAATTAATGTGTTATATGCCGGCCTTAGTACTCGGTTACCTTACTCAGTATGTAGCGTACTGATCACCCATTTCATGGGTGATGCTTATTCCTACGAGCAGAAGGCCCTTTCAGACTTTGTGCAGGTGGGCAAGACATCAGTCGGGGCTATAGGTTGAGTTTATTTTTGGCTCAAGGTTCGAGAGTTGTGGCCATATTTTTATGCTATGTACTTCCTTTATTAGTTCCTTTGTATTAGATTTATCCACTTGGATCTATTACCTTGTATTGAGTATTTCAAATGATTATTTTATGGGTTGTAAGTTTATTTCTCTTCCGAAATGAATTATAATTCTTCACTCGTACTCTGATTTCCTTGTTATGATTTTTTGATTCATTTTGTGAATGCTTCATTTGATTTTAATAGTAATCTCTTTTTAGCCTTAGCACTTGGTACTGGAACGATCGGAGAGAACCGATTTGGTACTAAGTGTGGCGGTAACATCCCCAGAATTCACGAGTTTTAATCTAAAATCTTTCCACTTTAAAAAAAGTAGTGAATTTTGGGGTGTTACAGTAGAAGGAGAGGGAGGCAGGGGGAGATGAAGGTATGGGAAGGTAGGGGAAGGTTCCCTGGATATTTGGGAGAGTGGAGGAGGTGTTGGTTGCGGCGGGATGGGCGATGAAAGGCGGCGTGAGGGGCGGCGAGAGGCTGGAGTGGGCTAGTCAAGTTAACAACTTTGCATGGCCGGGGTGGCTCGTGCAAGGAAAAATAGGGGATGATGGTCGCTCGGTTTTGTAGAGGGAGGTGCGTGGAAGGTTTTGGTGGGCGGAGTTTGCAGCGGCGATCGCTGACACCGGCCGAATAAGGAGCTGATAGGGCGGCAGCGAGTGGCTGGAGTTTCTAGGCTGTGAAAAGGGAGCTTGACCTAGGCTGATAATAGGGGTATTTATAGGCTAATTAAAGGGGGGAAACAAAGAAGGGGAAGAGGACAAGTGAGGCAGGTGTGGCAGGACCACCGACCGACAGTGGTAGGCAGTGTAGTCCTGCCATGGTAGGTTAGGCCGAGTCGGGGAGAAAAAGGAAAGGGGAGAGACATGCGGGGATGGTAGCTACGAGGCTTGTTGGGGTTGAAAAAGGGAAAGAAAATGATAGGGAGAAGGGAAGGGAAGGATGACCGACGGTGCAGGGGTGGCCGACGCGCGCAGAGGTGCAGGTCGGGTTGCAGCTACACGGGGAAGAAGAAGGAAAGGGAAAGGGGGAGAAAAGAAAAAGAGAGGGAGGTGCTTCGATCGGGTGGTTTGGGCGAAGGAGGAGGCTGGGGAGGGCCTGACATGCGCGGGACGGGGAGGAGAAAGTGATCTGGGCCGGTGGGCTGGCCCAGTCGGGGGAAAATGGGGGAAAGAAAGAAGAAAGGAGGAGGGAGAGAAAAAAAAAGAAAAGGGAAAAGGGAAAATAAGGTGGAAATAGATAAAATAACTTATGAGAAATAGGTTGTATTATTTTTGGTAGATAAACAAATTTTAATAATTTAACTAACTATATTTTAATATATTAGTTTAAAAGGTAAATTTTAGAAAATATTGGTTTGAAACATTATTTAAATAAAATAAGTATGATAGAATAAGAAATTAATTATTTTAATTTATTAAATATTCACATCTAACTTTATATACTCAAAAATCCACAAAATAATTAAATTAAATAAATTTAAAAGGCAAAATCCTCAAAATAATTAAATTAAATAAGTTTAAGAGGTAAGTTATTCCAAATAAAAGTGATTTATTAAATTATAGGCTTTTAAAATTTTTGGGGATTACATGTATGTTTAATATGTGTTTAATGAGTTGTTAAAGAAAACACATGGATGTAGGGATGGCAATTTTCTCTACACGTTCAAGTGCCCGTCAGGGATTCCCTGTTTGAGTTCAGGTTCAGGGAGAGAATTCGGAGATTGGGTTCGCGAATTCTTAATGGAAATGTTTTTGGAGATAAGGTGGGGACGAGTTTGGGGTCTCCATCTCCAAACACACCCAAATAAATTTTTAATACATTTTTTATATAATTATATATATTTAATATATATAATTTTTTATAGAATATAAATTAAAAGTATAATATAAAAAAGGCTTGAGAATTGGGGATGGGATCGGGGATAAGGAATCAGAAATCAGGTATAAAGTTGGGTTTCAAGGATCGTGTCGGATTTTAAGGTCACGAAATAAATTGGAGATGGAAAATAGATCGGAGATTGGGTCAGGTATGAGGATTTGATCCCTTCGGGGATTGGGTCAGGTTCGGGAATTATTTTTCTTATCGGACGCCATCCTCGACCCACCCCATTACAATCCCTACATGGATGTTTATGTGTTATAAAATTTGTTCATGTTACCTGTCAATTTCTTCCAAGAGGTTTATATGTTTTTAAAAATAGTTGTCTATGTGTTCCAAAATATTTATAACTACACATGATTGCGAGAACATCACATGCAAGCCTCCATAAATGCATCTTTAGACTACACATAGTATGCCAGACTTCATTATTATCACATGTATGACAAAAATGATGGTGAAAATTCAATGATAGTTACTTCATTATTTATTTTCTGATCAAGATGTCCAAATAAGTATTCATTATACTAAAAAATATTCACATTTCCAAAAAAGCCTTCATTACTGTGACAAGATTTCACATGCAATATAGCTTTTATAATCAATTTTACATGTGACAAGCCTTCACATGTCCAAAAAAGTGTTTATTATTGTGGCAAGCTTTTACTTGGTTCATTATTTATTTTCTGATGATTGTAAAAGCATTCCATGCCTTCACAACTTTTGCATTTCTAGAAAAGCATATTTTAGTCTATAAAATATCATAGTTTACACACTTTAACCAACCATTCCCAACACTTCCAAGAAGAACTAAATACATTCCTAACTACAATTATGTCTTTAAGTTCAAGTTTCAATTCTCACATACACAATGAAAATCAAAAATAATTTCAATGATGACATCAACTTAGATAGGGGAATTCAAAGAGAGTTTGACGAATATATGTTCTACCTCTTGGGTTATCGGCATCGCAAGAATCAAATAATGAGAGAACTACATAGAGAGAAAATAATAATTTCACATATCTGAATAAGTAGATAGAGGAGTCCATCAACATATACTTGGAAAGAAATCATGTTGATGGTCATGAATGATTGTATTTAGATTGCTTTGTGGAAGATCCAACATACACCGACCAACAATTTAACATCATATTTCATATGCAAATACATGTTCCTTTAAGTAATGGAAGCTCTTAGTGATCATACTCCATATTTTCAACAACAATTTTAAGCATATGGGCAACCTGGCTTATCACCACAATAAAAGTGCATTGCTGCTATAATAATGTTTGCTTAATGAATTCCTACTTATGCTTGTGATTACTATGTATGCATTTGAAAAAAAAACAACAATTGAATATGCAAAGAAATTTGATAAAAGTGTAGTCAGTGTTTTTCGAGACCAATATTTGAGAAAGCTAATAGAGGAGGAGCTCTAATGCTTGCTCTAGAAAATAACCTGGGCTATTATTTAATCAATGCTATATACCCTCTATGAGCTATATTCATTTCGTCCATTTGATCACCACAAAGTGATAAACAAAGTTCTTTGCTCAACATCAAAAGGCAACAAGAAAGAATGTAACACCCTAAATTTTACTACTAAAAATTTTCATTACTGCTTGATTAGGGGGAATTAATGCAGCACATGGATGATGGAATTAAAGTTGTTGTAGTTGCTGAGGTTTTGTTGCAGAAATTTATTTTTAAAGATATGAAATCCCATGTGAAGCATTCGCCGAAAAAGTTGGCTAATGGGGATTAAGTTGGCTGTATAACACGCCACTCGATCCATGGTTCATGGGTTAGTTGGACTATGGGTTAATCATCCCTTAGTAACCATAATCAGCTAAATTATTCTTAGCTGATATAATTATTTCTTTGTAATTTTGGGCTTGAAGTTGTAATTGTTTTGGACTGTTTCGATTGTTTTAGCCATCAACCCACCCTTTGTTTATTTGGGCTGATTGATTTAGGTTGATTATTGGCTGAGTATATATGGCATGCGTCGTGTATTTGTACGAGTCTTTTACGCCATATAAATATGGCTTATACAGAACTTACGAGACTTTTTGGTTGAATGAAAAGTTGATTCTGATTCTTCTCTCTCTCAAACTCTCTCTCGCGTTCTCTCTGGCGAACCTCTCACTCACATTCTTCTGCTTCTTCTCTTCAATCGATTCTTGATCATTCTTACTTCTCAAATTCAGTAGCCGTTCTAATACTGCGCTTTGAGTTCTTAGATCTTCCTTTGGAAAATTCCTTAGGCTGATCTCGGCGAATCGAACCCCGCGCTCGATTATACTTTGATCCTTTTTGAGAAACCCTAACAGGTTTCCATCAAAAATATTGGGTGTTACCACCATAGTTGACATAATTTTGGTCTACCAAACCATCCTTACATCAATCACAAAGTGAAAACCATTCATAGTAAAACAGGGTAATTAAAAATGAAAGAAGCTTTTATAAATACAAACATGAGTTTGGATATTAACTCCGAATTACAAAAAAAAAATATAACTAAGGAATACCATGGATCAAAGAGTCCAAAAAGGTATCCAATTAAATACATCAAACAAATAATATAACTCTTCACCCAAACACCTAGTATAAATAAAAGGTCAGTCATCTTCATATACTACATCAAAAATAGCAAAGTTATCTAACGGATCTTCAAAAACCTACACAAAAGCATTAGGGTCTCCTACTCGTGGGAATGAGCAGAACCTGTAAAAAGGGTGGTAAGTATGCTATGTAATAAGCAAGGTAATGATACTGTCGAATAAGGGATATAGATAAAAACATGCATTCACAATAGCTGATAATTACGCATACAATTATGAAAAGTCTCATAAGGTAAAATACTAATCCAAGCCTCTTTATTAAATATAAATATTTTTATTCATTTGTATATGTTGAGTTTAGGGACCCTACTATTCTTAAGTTGGTGGAATGGTTTGAAACACCTTCACAAAGACAACACAATTGAGTCACTATTATCATCAGGTGGAACATATCTAAAAACATCACCTCCTCAAAGCAAAATATTCCTGAACCACTATTATCATCCTCGAGCCACTACTATCATCTTGTGGAATGGATATAAATACATCACCTTGGTCCTGACTCACGTACTCTTCCACTTTAAACTATTAGTGTCTTGTATATTAGTAAATTCAGTTCATATTCTTATTCACGATGAGCATAGATCCAACTATTCATAATCCGATGCAACAGACTGAAATACCCCAAAATTCTAATTCTGGAAATTATGGTTAAATAAGGATTTATTAGGAAAATTAATTAAACAAATTATTTTATTAAAATATAGAGGAGTTATTTAGGGACAATCAAGAGGAAAATAATAAATAATTTAATTAGGAAAAAAATTAGGGAGTGTTGCCAATCAAAGTGGGATTTAAAAAATTAATTATTATTCAAAAATAGCCTAAATTAATATAAGAAGGAATTAATTATTATTTTCTAAATATTATTATTTTAAATAACCTAAAAATACCAAAATACCCAACCCACCTATTTTTCCTTTTTTCTCTATTCTTTTCTTTTCTTTTTCTCCCTCTTTTTCCCTTTTTCTTTTCTTCCTCTCTTTCCCTTGCGTGGCCCAGCTTCCTTCCCTCCCTATGCGGCCCAGGACCACACCACACTGCATACCTTCTTCCTTTTCTTCTTTCTTTCCCAGCTAGCCCATTTTGTTCCTTTTCTTTCCCCTAGACTGTCAGTCCACGCCTTTCCCTCTTCTTCTTCTTCCCACGTGACCTGCACCCAACCTTGTAACCCTACACCGTCCGACCATCCTCCCCTCCCTCTCTCATCGCTTTCTTTCACAAATTTGGCCCTAACCAACCTTTTCCCATCTCCTGAGCACCCTTCCCCTTTCCTTTTCCCTCTTCCCTCGACCTTGCTGCCCTGCCATGGCAACACAGCCTCGACTACCACTACCGTCGGCATGCCTAGCATCTGCGCCTCCCTTATCTTCTTCCCCTTGCCATTGCCCACCCAATCGACCTATAAATACCCCATATGATGCCTTAATTTGGTTTTTGATTTTGAAACCTAAAAATTGCCCTTCTCATCGCTGTCCCTTTAGACGAGTAATCCACCACTGCCGCCCATCGACACCAACTAAACCACCCCTTACACCACCCTCTACCTAAATAAACCCTCCTCATCCCTCGATTTTCCCTACATTAGCCACCTCACCTGTGCAAATTTTTCCTCCCAATCAACCCCTACCACCCTTCGCACCGCCGCCAATTCAACCACCACTAATGCCACCTCTACCCTCCAAAACAACCAGGGGAGCCTCCTCTACCTCCCCACACCTCCGTTTCTCCCTGCCTCCGTCCTTTCTCCTCCTTCCACCACCTCCAATCCCCACATCTTCCGTCGTTGCCCATGCCACCACTGTCCTTAGGTGGTTCTTTAACCTTCCCAACCCTTAAACCCATTTTATACAAGTATTATTTATTTTAATAATATTAATGGTATTATCTATAATAATAATAACAATAATAATAATAATAATAATAATAATAATATTATTATTATTATTATTATCATCATCATCATCATCATTATCATCATCATCATCCTCATCCTCATCATCATTATTATTAATGCCGTTATTATTATTATTATTACTTAGCCTAACCTTGGAAATATTTCTAACTAATGCTACTATTAATGGAGATCTAAAATTTTAGTATTATTATGTTAAAGCTTATTATTATTATTATTATTATTATTATTATTATTATCATTATCATTATCATTATTATTACTATTATTATTATTATTACCACCACTATCATTATTTTCTTGCTAATATTATTAATACTAACTTTATCCATTATCACTTTTTATTATTAATATAAATATTTGGAGCCTTATATTATTATTATCATTTCAATTACTATTATCATTGTTATTGTTACTATTATTATTATGCTTAACATTATCATCATCATCATCATTATCATTATTAGTAATGTTATTAAAACCGAAGTTGGCATATTATCATTTTATTATTATAGAAGAAGAATACTTAAGCCTTAATATTATAATTACTTAATATTCGAATATTGCTAATATTATTCCTAATGCCTTTATTATCAGCATTATTATTATAGTATTATTATTAGTTATTACTGTTATTATTGTTATTATTTTTGCTACTATTATTGTGGTAAAAATATTTGAACCCTTATATTATCATTATTTCAAATATGACTATTATAATTATTACCTTTAGTAATATTAGTACTTGGTTAGTATTAATAATATTATATTATTATTTTATCCCTAAAGCCATTATTAGCTTTAGCCTTAAAAATACTAAGGTTTCTATTACTAGGGGCATTAGTATTACTATTATTATTATCACTATTTTGATATAACTAGTATTAGTACTATTATTAGAAGAAATAAAGCTATTAGGTTAATAATATAAATATAATTAACATTAACATATTTTGACTAGTAATATCTAGTAGGATAACTAGAGGAAAAAACCCTAGTTTTCACTTGCAAAGCCCCTTTTAATAATAGTAACCCTAATGTTAGACTAAAATAAGAAATAATAGTATTTTTGGTAGTAGGGAAACTAATCCTTAGTTTTTCCCTCTTACAGGTGAATCAAGCCAAAATCCTAAGGAGGCATAGGAGCGTGCTCCAAGCCCTACATTATTTTAGGTAAGGATGTAGCTAAGGCCCATGTGTGTTGTGTGACTTGTATGCCTTAGATGTTATGTATCATGCTATGTCATGTATCGTATGATTGTCATTAACTTATTTTGTGTGTAGTGTGGCTTGGAGTTGAGGTATGTCTATGTGTTCCTTATGGCATGAGTATGATATGCATATATGGTAATTATGATGTAATATGATATGACCTTCTAGGAAATGTATGCTAGGATAATGGATAATGTGATATGAGAATGAAAGGATAAAAAGAAAGAAACTAGGAAGTGAGTTTACTAAGGGGGATATGAGGTTGACCAAAATACCTCATGATCCATGAAAGGAAAATAAACAGAAAGAGGTGACCAAAATGAAAAATAGATGGGAACCATGCATAGGAATTCTAGGGTTTGCATGGGGACTTCAAGAGTTACATGGGATGGATGAAACTTGCACAGGGATGATCTTTATGTGATGAAAGTTGTTTTAGGGTGTGAATAAGCTAAGGGGAGAGCTGCACAATTATTGGAGACTTGGGATAAAAAAAAATAATACATAGGTTGGTGTATTGATGTATACAGGACCTGATTAGGGTTTTGAGAGGAAGTAATAATCTAGAAAAAAAAATGTGGAAGTAAAAACAAATAAGGGAGAGTGGAGTATAGATTAATAAGGGAAATTTATCATATAAGGGGTGAGTATAGGTTCCATGGGAGAGAAGAGATTTTGGGTGAAAAGAGAGAGGTTACTTGTGGGAGAAGAAAGGTATTAGGATTGAAGTTGCGAACTAGGATTTTTCGGTCACATGTGAAATCGAGGGGGTAAAGTGATGTGATTTGGGATTGGATCTAAATGAGATAAGGTGTGGGGTGATAAATGTAGTAATGGTAGTGTAAGTGAGAGAAAGTTGGGCCACATAAGTCCAATTACCTGATTAGGGTTTTGAGAGGAAGTAATAATCTAGAAAAAAAATGTGGAAGTAAAAACAAATAAGGGAGAGTGGAGTATGGATTAATAATGGAAATTTATCATATAAGGGGTGAGTATAGGTTCCATGGGAGAGAAGAGATTTTGGGTGAAAAGAGAGAGGTTACTTGTGGGAGAAGAAAGGTATTAGGATTGAAGTTGCCAACTAGGGTTTTTCGGTCACATGTGAAATCGAGGGGGTAAAGTGATGTGATTTGGGATTGGATCTAAATTAGATAAGGTGTGGGGTGATAAATGTAGTAATGGTAGTGTAAGTGAGAGAAAGTTGGGCCACATAAATCCAATTACCTGATTAGGGTTTTGAGAGGAAGCAATAATCTAGAAAAAAAATGTGGAAGTAAAAACAAATAAGGGAGAGTGGAGTATGGATTAATAATGGAAATTTATCATATAAGGGGTGAGTATAGGTTCCATGGGAGAGAAGAGATTTTGGGTGAAAAGAGAGAGGTTACTTGTGGGAGAAGAAAGGTATTAGGATTGAAGTTGCCAACTAGGGTTTTTCGGTCACATGTGAAATCGAGGGGGTAAAGTGATGTGATTTGGGATTGGATCTAAATTAGATAAGGTGTGGGGTGATAAATGTAGTAATGGTAGTGTAAGTGAGAGAAAGTTGGGCCACATAAATCCAATTACCTGATTAGGGTTTTGAGAGGAAGCAATAATCTAGAAAAAAAATGTGGAAGTAAAAACAAATAAGGGAGAGTGGAGTATGGATTAATAATGGAAATTTATCATATAAGGGGTGAGTATAGGTTCCATGGGAGAGAAGAGATTTTGGGTGAAAAGAGAGAGGTTACTTGTGGGAGAAGAAAGGTATTAGGATTGAAGTTGCCAACTAGGGTTTTTCGGTCACATGTGAAATTGAGGGGGTAAAGTGATGTGATTTGGGATTGGATCTAAATGAGATAAGGTGTGGGGTGATAAATGTAGTAATGGTAGTGTAAGTGAGAGAAAGTTGGGCCATATAAGTCCAATTAGGGTTTTTAAGGGAAAATCCTAGAGGGTGATAGTATGTGGAGTTTGATGTCACAAGGTGTTGGGTCTTAACCCACACCCTTAGGAGTTGTTTTTCAATGTGTGTAAGTGTAAGGGGGAATGGATGTCAAGGCGTGAGAAGGGGCGTAGGAGTCTCAAGATATGGGATGGACCTCTCGAGAGGATAAAGGTAGAATGTTGGAGGCATGCATGTCAAGGGTGAAATGCTTATCGAATAATATATGAATAAGATACTATCCATTTAAAGAGAAAGATTGTTGAGCCAGGCCTAGACCGGTCCACTGGCAAATAATAGTGCCCAGGAGTTGGGGTGCCCTGCATGACCAATCCACCGGCAAATAATATTAGCCAGGCACATTTTTCCTTATATGACCATTCCACTGGCTATATTAGTGGGGGTTTTTGTGCTCAACAAACTAAACATAATGATGATAAGACATGGGAAAGACCTGAAGTAATTATAGTGAAAAACCATGTGAGTCGAGGCCAGACCGGTCCACCGACTAATAATAGTGGCTAGGAGCATTTTGCCTTACATGACCAGTCCATCGGCTATAATAGTGGGGTTCCCGCACTCAGATGGATTGATAAATACTATGATGTGAATCAACTATATTTACCATAGATCTAAAGAATAAGCCTATTTGAACCATATCTAGCCTTCATCCTCTGTATTACTGTAAGATGCCTATATGATCATGTAATGCATGTTATATCATATGTTGGCCTTAGCATATGGTTACCTTACTCAGCACGTAGCATACTGATAACCCATTTCATGGGTTCTACTCATTCCCACGAGTAGAAGATCCGTCTGAGTTTGTGTAGGTAGGGGACAACATCTTTAATGCCTACGACACCTACTAGGCATCGAGTGGGGCCGAGAGTTGAGCCTAAACTTGGCTTGGGGATCGAGAGTGACTGGCCAAACTCTATCTTACTTTCACTGTGTATCATTTTACTCTAGTCATATTCTGTCATACTGTGTTTGATGCATTCGAAAAACTTATTTAATTAATCCTCGGGTTGTAACTCTCTTTAACCGCACTCCGATTTCTTTATGGTACACACTATTGTTTCTTTTATGAAAGCTTATTTCAATTATTGACTTGTGTTTGAAGTTAATCCTATTTAGCCTTAGCACTTAAATTGGAACGGTAGGAGTGAACCAATCTAGTACTGTGTGTGGCGGTAATATCCCCAAAACTTACAATTTTATTATCTCACTTTTGTTAACCCTCTTATTAAAACAAAATTTTTTAGTATTAAATTTTGGAGGTGTTACACAGATTGAAAAAAATTCTCAAGGACAACATACCTAAGCCACTATTATCATCTAGTGGAATGGATATGAAAACATCACCTTCTTAAGGCAAAACGCTCCTAAGCCACTATTATCATTCGATAGAATTGATATAAAAAACATCACATTGGCCCTTTTCACATGATCTTTCACTTTAAATAATTAATGTCTTATTCATGATTGATTACAAGTACTGAATACATTAATACATATAGGCATATCACACATGTCATAAGGCTGTTCTCTAGAGTTAAGATCCTTGATTTTCTCAAAACCCTAATTTCACACTTTTGGCATAACTTTTTTCATATTAATTATTGAACCACCAAATTTATTATATCATTCTCAAATATTATCATTATTAACATACCCAAAATTAAAATTTTAACTCCCACGTCTTACATATTCAATAATAACCCTATATAAAAAAGTATTATTCATAAGACTTCCAAAGCCCTAATTTTACAGGTAAGTTACAAATTTTTCCATAAGGCTCATAAAATTATAAAATTTAATATACCTCCATAAAATGTCAATATTAACAACATATTTGAAATTTGTGGTCTAACTCCAACATTTTATACATGTGATAATAAGGTTACCGTTTAGGGTTACTATTCCTAATTTAGGTATTTTTCTTATTTTGGAGATATTACAACATTCATAAACACTCCAATAATTCCACATGATATCATTAACATATTTTAATCCATTTAACATGATAAAATACTACATTTTCGTTATTAACCCATATTAACCAAAATACCCCCATGGATGGCTAAAAGGCTTTATGCTATGAAAATCTTATGTCCTCAATATTATTATTTCTAAATCCTTCATTTATCATAATAAATATTAAACATACTTGTTTTACACTTATCCTACTCTATTAGGTCCATACTACCCTTTCACCAATTATACTCATCCACAAAATAAAATTTAGCGTAGCGATGTCATAACAACACATCTTGCATCATTCATACTCTCTTTCTATCACGTGAACCATATTATCATATTATATCATTAACAGCATATATTCAGTCATATAAAAACAATATCATGATAATACACATAGCCATGCAAGCATTTAACATAAAAATCCTAAAACATCGATTAATATCGTTACAAATATAATTTCGGTCTCTAAGCATGCATTCCTAAATTGCCTCCTATGAAATCACCAAAATATCAACTACAAAACCAAGATAATAAATGATTAGGATTGAAGATTATAATTGAGGGAAAAAGTTAAAGTAAAGGAGGATAAAAATGGAAATAACTAGAGTCAAAGGGAAGCTTGAGTTGCAGAGAAGTGTGGTGGAAGGTATAATGGTGCTATGGTGATTTTTGAGTGGAGAATGGGTATGCTAAAAGAAAGGCCTAGTTGTGTTAAGAAAGTGGCACACGCGTAGATCGAAGGAAATGGGCATGTATGGTCAGGATGTGCTTAAAATCATTGGCGTGTGTGGGTGAGAAGGCAAAGAAGGAGTATGTGCGAGAATTGCATGGGGTGTGAGAAGAAGGAATGGAGGGTGCACGACTGTGTGTGAGTTTGTGCGTTAGCTATGTGAGCGCGCACAAGCAGGGCATGCAAGGGAAGCATGGTTGTGCACCTAATAAAATGAAACAAAGCGAGAGGGAATAAGAGGAGAAAGAGGCAACGATGGGTGGCGATAATCAATGACGGTGAGGGAGATTAATAGGGTGGTTGAGGTGATTGATTTACCAAGCCATGGCGGTGCTTGGTGGTGGCAGTGGTGTGTGGTGATGGTTGAAGTGGTGCAGGTGAAAAAATAGAGCAAGGGAAGGATGAAAGAATAAAGAAGGAAGGTGGTGGCTTTGCCCGTGGTGGTGAGGGAGAAACAACAAGGGCTACTGGTGGGAGGTTTCATGGTGGTTTTTGTGGCCGCAAGGAAGGGAAATAAAGGAGGGAGGAAGGTTGTGTTGGGGTGCAAATTTTTTGATAGAAACAAAGGGGGAAGAAGAGTGGTTTGGTGCATTAAATGGGGTATATATATACAAACATGCACACATGAAGGGGAGGGTGATCTTTATCAAGGCAGCCCATCACATAGAAAAAGAGGGAGTCGATGGTTGATGGTGAGGGTAGTGTGTGCAGGTCATGGAAGGGGAGTATGGAAGGGGATATCATGCACGCAAGGGGAAAGAATGAGGGAAAAGAAAAATCAGCTGGGAGGGAAATGTAAGGATGAAGGAGAAAAAGAGAAAAATAGTCTTTAGATTTAGGTTTTGGTTAATATAAATTAGGTTAGTGTATTAGGTTAATTAAGTTAAACAATTATTTGGGATTAGTTTTAGGTTAGAAAAGATATTAATAACCTACAATAAAAATTTAGGGTTAGGCTAGGATTTATGATTAGGGAGTTAAAGTAAGATGGAAATATTAATTTTCCAAGATTAGAATTAGGTTACAATATTAATTACTCATAATTAGGGTTAACTAAAAATTTGGGGTAGTACAAAGAATATTAAGCATGCACTTGGGATGTTGTTGGCACAATTTGCAATTATATAAGCCCAACACTTATGTCAGAGGTTTCTACTTTGAGAAATATTATGATGTGTTGTATTTTATTACATAATATGATTGTCAAAGATGAAAAATATACTTACAATTGTGTCCCAAATGTTTTCGTATATGATCAAACCGGCGTTACAAATAGTAGCTTAGTATGTAATTATTTAAACGAGCATACTCTAGAGTATGAGGTGCATTTTCAAATAAAGAGTGTCATTAAAGATAGGAAAACAAATTATCACTTGATACATGATTGGATTGAATATATTTAAAGATTTTTTGATAACCAGTATATTGGAGTTTGGTTAATTACCATTATATTTTCCATAATTTTCATCATGTTTATTGAATTGTTGTCAGTTTTCCCTTTTAATCATTGTATTTATACTCAATATTCCACCTATTGTAGTTGCTTTAAATTAACATATGTTTTAGGGATTTATTGGAGGTTCAAATTAGTATTAAATTTATTAGTTAAAATTATAAATTTTGTAGTAAAATAATAAAAGAGTTTTTTCGTAATTAAGAAATAATATTTGAATTATAGTTAAGTAGTTAATAATATTAATTTAACTGATAAATTTAGCTATATAAATAGTAATTAAATAATAACACTAATTTGAGTTATGGGATTGGTTAACTAATTTAGCAGGGTAGATTAGCATACCCTGGTTGGCTATTGGGGACTTTAATGTGGTAGCTAAAACTCATGAAAAATTAGGAGGGAACGTTGATGTCCTGGATGTGCTTACTTTTACTCATTGTTTACAAATATGTGGTCTCGGGGACATTCCTATTGTTGGGACCAATTTTACTTGGACTAACATGCAAGAGCTAGGTTCCAAAGTGTATTGTCGATTAGATAGAGGTGTGGGAAATAGGGAATGGTTTGATATGTATCCTTTGACTAAGGTACATACTATGTAGAACCCAGTCTTAGATCATGTTGCACTTGTGGTACATTTGAGTGGTGCAAAAACTCTAGGGTCAAAGCCTTTCAAAATTTTGAATCTCTGGGTGGAGAAGGACAGATTCATGAACCTGGTGCTTAAGATCTAGAATACAGAGATTGTGGGAATAAAGACTTATCAATATGTGTGCAAGCTCAAAATACTACAGCAAGTATTGAAGAACTTTAATGAGGATCATTGTGGAAGTATTATCTAGCAAGTTTTGAAGGCTAAACAAATATGGCAGGATAAGGTAAATGCATTAACTGAGCACCCATTTGATCAAGATCTTATCACAGTTGAGAGGGTGGCTCGTTTGGAATGGGAAAAGAAGTTAAGAGATGAGGAGGCTTTTTTATAGCAAAAGGCACATATCAATTATGTCAAGCTGGATGATCATAATAATAAATATTTTTATGCTAGCTTGTAGGGTAGGAGAACACAAAATAGAATTATCTAACTACTAAATGATCAAAATAGAGTTCTCTTGGGAAACACTAAAATTAAAGATGAGATAGTGGGATTCTATAAAACATTGTTGGGATCTACTAGTGCTAAGCTAAACCATATCAATATGGCAATATGTAACTTGGGACCTACTTTAAATTTTGAACATTAGCAAGCCTTGATGATCAAGCCAACTAATGAAGAGGTAAGAAGGGCAGTATTTTCAATTGGAAACTTGAAATCCCCTGGTCTAGATGGATTTAACTCATTCTTTTACACGCCAACTTGGTATGTTACTGGAAAAGACATAATTGTAGTTGTAACTGAATTTTGGCATACAATAAAGCTCTTGAGGTAGCTTAACAACGCTGCTATTACTCTCATCCCTAAGGTTCCTGGTGCTAAAAGAGTTAAATTGTATAGACCAATTGCATGCTGTAATGTTCTATATAACTTTATCTCTGAGGTACTGACCAATAGAATACAAAATGTTCTACATTATCTTATTGGAGATTCTCAGATAGATTTTGTAGGGGGTAGGAATATAGGAGATAATGTCCTAATGGCCACAAAATTGGTGAAACTCTACCAAAGGAAATATGTATCTCCTCAGATAATGTTGAAAGTTGATATTTAAAAAGCATATGACTCTCTGGAATGGCCCTTTCTGCAAGAGGTATTACTTGCATTTGCATTCCCTTACCACTTCATCAATTGAAGTGTGCTACCTTAGTTATAGTTTCATTCAATGTATATGGCTCTTTAATAAATCCTTTTAAGTGCAAGAGGGGTTTGAGGCAAGGAGATCCACTCTCTCCCAACCTCTTTGTAGTAGCTATGGAATATCTACATAGAGATATGCATAAGCTTTGGTCTATTCCAGGTTTTATGGGGCACCATGGTTATCAAAATTCCAAGATAATAGATCTTTGCTTTGCTAATGACTTGATTCTATTTACTAGAGGAGATGTTCATTCGGCCACTCTTCTATAATAGAAGTTAGATGATTTTGCAAGTTGCTCAGGTTTAAAAGCTAATCTTACCAAGAGCTCAGTCTATATGGGAGGCATTTTTGTTGTTGTTCAAAGACAAATCTTGGAGATCCTCTAATGTGATAAAGGTACTTTTCCTTTTCGGTATCTTGGAGTGCCAGTTGAAACTGCTCGATTGGGGATAACTCATTTTAAACCTTTGATTGGTAAGCTCACAATTTGGATTATGCTTTGGACCAACAAAAACTTGAGATATGCAGGTAGAGTTCAACTTATCAATTCAGTGTTATTTGGTATCCAGAATTTCTAGTCTCAAATTTTCATTCTCCCCAAAGCTATAATTACTCATGTTGAGGGAGTTTGCATAAGTGTTTTATGGATTGGTCTCAGTTCTTCTTCTTAAAAAGCTTTAGTATCTTGGCATTAGGTCTGTTTACCTCATAAAGAAGGAGGTATGGGTTTGAAAAACATGTATTATTGGAATGTGTCAGCCATTGGAAATAGACTATGGCAGTTGGTGCATCATAAGGAGACTTTATGGATTTGATGGATTCATGGCTATTACATTAAAGGTGCAAATGTGAGTGAGGTTCAAAGTAAACCTCATCATTCATGGATTTTTAGACGAATATTGCATCTTGGACATGGATTACTTGATGTAGTCCTATAGGATGGGTATACAGTTGGAGGGGTCTACAAGACTAGAAAAATTTATGAAATGATCCGGTTGCGAGAAGATGTGAGACCTTGGCATAAGATGGTGTTGATGCATGCATGATTGCCCAAACACAATTTTATTTGTTTTCTTATGCATAGAAGAGCTCTTCTTACTCGAGCTAGGCTTAGGCAATGGGGTGTAACTACTCATTTGAATTGTGGCATTTGTTCCCAGGAACAAGAAGACTAGAACCATCTTTTTATGCAGTGCTCATTTGCTCAAGACCTTTTTATTCAGAGGAAGAAGCATAGAAGAGGAGAATAGGAAATTATACGGATGATGACTATTGTAATTGTCTACATGAATTGGCAAGTAAGTAATTAAGCTATTTTCCAAGCTAAGGTTCCTCTTGTGTGGAGAGTTAATTGGGAGATTATCTTTCAAATATTTATTGGACTTGGTACTTCCAAAATAAAGAAGACCTATGGAGCATTACTAGATAGTCTTGATAGATTCGTTTAATATTTTGTGTTTTGTTTGAACTTTGGATGTACATATTGCTCATTTTTGGTAATTAATAAAAATTTACAATTACTTACCAAAAAACACTAATTAATATATTTAATAATTAATTAGATAAAATAATATTTAATAAACTCAAATTAATTAGTATTAATATCTAATAATGATAAATATATAATTTATAATATATTTAATAATTAAAGGAAACAAGCGCAAAATTTTATTTTAAAAAAATATAAAATTTTAAAATGAATATATTTTCAAAAAATATTAATTATTTTAAAAAATAAATTTAAATTTCATAGACAAAGTTATTTGTGGATATAAATAAGATATGATGATCCTAAATTGCAAGATATAAAGTTGGTACAATGTGAAAAATTATTGAAGTTTGTGTCACTGTTAGAAGGTAGTTTTTTTTTTGGTAACTTATGGGTATCTTAAGAGAATAGTGTTTTAAATATAAAAAAAAATAGATAAGCTTCTTCTATAGGAGCAACTAATGTTCTTGCCTTTGTGTGTGTTAGATACCGGTGAGAAATAATAACCAAAGAATGAGGGGCAAGAGGGGAGGCGTATAAATAGTGGTAATAATATATGAAATAGAGATATGTGATAGTGGGATATTGTTTAACCATTCTTTTGATAATTTTATTCATTTATTTGAAGGTTATACTATTAAATAAATTTTAGATTATGTAGATCATAAAGGGTTCTCATTTAAATAATCGCATGAGGTATCATACCTTATCAAAGCAAACATATACATCATTAATGTTAACTAACTTGAAGGATGGTGAGAAAATAAATCAATATAATAATGTAATATTGTTATTTTAGACTACTATAAATTGATGGGGATAGAAACGATAATATCAAAAACTAAGATATTAGTTAGTGCTAATATCATATCAATGTATGGATTTTTTAATATCAAGTTATGCATGCTCGAGTTGGGGTCTAAACAAATTATATTGAGATTTAACAAATACGAATTATATTCAATAATTACCTTCATCATATTAATTAAATGAATTTAATTTAATCCTCCCTATGAAATAATATATCACATATAATGCAAAAATGGCTGAAGATATAAAAATATAGTCATTGTAACTTTAAAGAGGAAAATAAGGAGGGTGAGGAATGAATTATTCTATATTTTTTGAACTAAAGTAGGTATATATATATATAGTAAATTACCATTTGTGTAAGATATATGTGTGAATAGATTGTTATACTTTAATTATTTTTGTGAACTAAATTTGCAGTCATATGATAAATATTTAAAATTAAAAGAAAATAGTTTTCTTTTTTCCGTTTTTCTTGATTGCCTACTGCCTTAATTATGAAAGACAACACATTCCTATCTCTTGGGATGGTGCATCTAGGAGCTTCCTTAGAGAATGAAATATATCAATGCAAAATGGTATAACCTGTCATAATTTTGATATTAATTAAGTATAAAATTAATATTATCTATTTTGATATTAATTTACTATAACATATTTCCAACAGATATAGTTTATTGTATCAATAAATTTGCATATTAAAAATTTCAAAAAATAGCTTCTTCGGAAGAATTTTTTTAGAAGATAATGTAAGAGAAAAATATGTGGGATAAAAATAACCATTGTGCCGACAACCAAAAGCAATATATAATAACAATGATATGCAATATATTGAACTAAAATATCAATAAGAAAACAGTGAGTAGTTGAATGACAACCGGCATTAATCACCAAAGAATATCATGAAGAATAAAAGGTTGAAGTAAAAAGGAAGAAGTGACATGAGAGTTGAGGGGATTAATTTAAGAAAGGAACAAATAGTTAATTTTGAAAAGTCTAAGAGCACTTACCCACCTATCGTGCATGAGCATGCGGAAAATCAGGAGACATGTGTAATTGTGTATAATTGACATTATTGAGATGCATGTGTTAATGACAAATTTTCTGGTAAAAGAAAATTGACGAATAAAATATACTTATATTGATTATTAATTATCAGATCGAATGTAGGTACAATCTCTATATAAATCCGGTATAGGATTTAATATCCTCTGATTCAATCTCCTAGACAATTGATGACGTTGTAATTCGCGATGTTAAATTTTGGGCTCAACTTGTTCGGGCCTCGTCTTGAGTTTAATGAGCTTGATCCAAACTTGTTGATGGAAATTTAATTTACCTAGTAAAGAGGGCACGATTTGGTGGTGCTTGATCCCTTCGAACATGTTTAATGATGTTGAAGTTACTATGCTTCAACATTTTCAACTTTGACGATCTGGAAAGCTTTGTTCTTTGATCTTCGTTCTTCATTCTTCGATCCTTGGATCTTACTTCTTCAATCTTTGGATCTTTGTTCTTCGATATTCATTCTTTGATCCTCAGATCTTACTTCTTCAATCTTCAGATCTTCATTCTTCGATCCTTGGATCTTACTTCTTCGATATTCGGATCTTCGTTCTTCGGATCTTTATTCTTCGATCCTTGGATCTTACTTCTTCAATCTTCATATCTTCGTTCTTCGATCCTCAGATCTTACTTCTTCAATCTTTGGATCTTCATTCTTTGGTCTTCATTCTTTGAGTCTTCGATCTTTAGCTTTAGAGTGCTTGGGAGCATTTTCTCTATAAGCTCTTGATCTCGGGACTTCAGTCTCTTCAATGAGGAGGGGTGCCCTCTATTTATAGAGAAAAGGACCTCCTTGGCTTTTGGGCTTAGGCCTGTCTTGCGTTTTAGACTTAAAAGTCATGCTTCATTTAACTTAATTTTACGAACTCGCAACCCTTTGTGAAATAAATTAGACCCATATTTAATTAAACTAAGCCCAATTGAAATGTTTTGGCCCAATTTAATAAAATACGAACGGGACATAAACAATTAAAATATTTTATTTTAACACATAAATCCCAAATAATTTTTTAGGAATATTTAATTATCCCCAATTTAGGTTGATTGACCATATAACAATAAAATATTATTTTTCTTGTTGTTATATATTTTTCCAGTGTCAACAACATGAAATTACATTTTTCCCATCATTTATTACTTAGAATAAAATAATTAATTTAAAGGGTATTTTTGGTGTACTACATTTTACATACCATTCAATTATTAGTATTAATAAATAAACAAATAGATACATAGATAGATAATGCAGATGTAGATGGTAGATTGTTTTGTCTAATGATAATAATAATAATACTATAAAATATTTGGTATTCATACATTAATTTTATATGGGTATGGCTAAAACAATAATATTATTTGATAAATTATCTAAATTGAGATGAATTAATGTATCGTGATAATTTTAAATATATGGTTAGGGTTAGCTAGGTTTAATTAAGAAAAGTTATTTTGTAATAAAAGTAAATAATATAATATTTTTAGGTATTTAATTGAATTTAATTGGTAGGATTTACTTATGAAGTAATAATAATAATGCATAAATAAGTTGTAGTTAATGACATTATCGTGATTTTTTTAACAAAAAATGGACAAAATAAGCAACTAGAGTTTATATTATTTGATAATATATAAATAATATGTGTTACCAAACAATGTTTAAATAGATAAGCCACTCTGGCAGAAATTGAGGTTGGTCCTTTTGTGTAGATTAATTGTTGAGTAGAATTTGAAATAATTAATATATCTAGATTTTTTTATTGATAAGTTGAAATAAATTAGTACACATTGATATTTTAATATACTTTTTAAGGTTATTTTATTTAGAGATCCCAGTAAAGTTGCATATTTCATAACTATTTATTGAATAACTTAAGAATAATTTGTTATTGTGGTTCCCCCTAAAATATAACCTGAGAGGGATTAGTTGTTATAGATTTGTAAGACTTCTTATTGTAATATTATTAGAGTATATATTAATACCAAACTAGTTTTTCTTCCTTATTGTATTAGGATTTTATGACTTTTGCCAACCAAATTTAATGTAAATAACAAGTACCGGCGATGTTAAATAGGAAACAAAAATAATTACATACTTTTAATATTAAACTAATGAAAATTATTTAGTGAAGTAATATGTAATTTAATGAGGTAAATTCATACGTGCAACTAAAGTTTGCATCTCAAATATAGAAAATAAGTGGTGGTTCACTATCATTTAATCATCTATACTAAGATATATTTATAGAATCAAGCTATTATGTTAATTTACACATTTTATTAGAAATTGATAAAATTGTGTTTATTATTTTATTTATAATTTTTTATATATAAAAAGATCATGTATTTAACAATGATTGAATATACTGGAAAAGGTTATGCATACTCTATGAGTGGAGTCCCAACTTCTGCCTTACATGTAACAAATCAGGACACCTCACAACCCAATACTTACGAAAAGGTTATGTGCACTACCTCAAAATTATATAAGAATAGATGATAAAATAATGAGTTATTGATTAAATGTAAAATAAATATACACCTTGTAATAAAAAAAATAATGCCAATTATGATAATAAAGATGACACAAAAAAATTTATTTTGAAGCTATTTTAATTTAATAACTTAAAATAAATTATAGATAAATTATGACAATTTTTAAATTAATGTAAATTATTTTAATTACTTTATTTATTACTCTTAAATTCCCAAAAACATAAAATACCCTACCATCTCTATTTTCTCTCCGTTTTCTTTTCCTTTTTTTCCTTCCTTTTCTTTTCTTTTTCTTTCTTCTCATTTTCTTTCCCGTCCCTATCATCTGGGCTACAACCTAGTAGGCCCAGCGACGTGACCCACTTCTCCCCCGCTTTCCTTTTTTTCTCCCTCTCTTTTTCCTTCTCTTTCCTTTCTACCCCCACCCTAACCTCGCGCCTGCACGATTTCCCCTCCCCGCTGCCATTTTTGCAACTCTAACCTACTCCCTCTCTTCCCCTTTCCTTTTTTAGCCATGTAGAGCATGCAAGCTGGCATGCTCCTGCACGGTCCCCTTTACATGCCCTTTTTCTTCTTCCCTGCACCCTGCCACCTTTATATTCCCCCTACACTTGCTTGTACCACCTCCCCTACCACCGTTAGCTGTCAGCTACTTGACTCCCTTGTTCTCTTCCTTCTTTTGTCCTCATTCTCCCTCCCCATTGCCTATAAACCTCACCCCCACTCTCCTTCTCCTCTCTTCTCTACTCCGACCTCCCCTGCCATTCTTCCTCCCACCACACCTTCAGACACCAACAAGTCGCACTACCATCCCAACTCTACTCCTTCATCTTCCTTGCACACATTGAGCCCCTCACTTCCCCTTCCTTTCCTTTCCTTTCCTCTCCTCAAGCATGCAAAGTGGGTAGCTCAAGATTCCCTTTTTCACCACCTCGTGCCGCCGGTCATTCCTTCCTCCCTACCCTCCCTTCCTACACAGAAAGGTTTTCCTATGCCACATACCTCCTCCACCTTCCTTTTTCCCCTCCTCCTCCCTTCCTCTTGGGCGCATTGTCATGAGACATCCACCTCTCCTACTAGCCACTTATACTAACACCTCCACCACCCCAAGAAACCCTACCCTACTCCTTCTTCCAACCCTAAAAAGCCTCCTCCTTGAATTGCCACCACCGTCACCTTCCCTTGTATATTTTGGTCACATTTTTCCCCTTCCTTACTTATTTTAAGCTTTTATCTTAATAAATACTATTATTTACATTATTATTATTATTTTGGTTAAGAAAATAGCAAAAAAAAGGTATAAAAGGAGTAAAATAGCTAAGATGGCTATTCTCATTTTAGGTACCGAACTGTTAGTCACCCGCGAGGAGGCATAGTATCTCATTGCTTTAAGATTAGAGCCAACGAAGTAAGGATACAGTTATAGTTAGGGTTATGCTTATATACCTTGGTTGTGGAATAAGTGTGCTTATGAAATGTGTGTGTATATATATGTGATATAAGTTTGCTATGCAGCTTGGCTTTCAAGGACCTAAGGTAATAATGTGTGTGACCTCACTGCTTGTTTTTATACGTGTTTACAAAGTCTTATCTTGTGATGATGTACATCTTGTTTTTTGTTGAAAAATGGTATATTTAAGCCAATGAGTATTAGGTGGGGTTTAGGTGGCCAAGGCGAATGGAATAAAATAGTGAGGGATATAATAAGTAATATTTTAAGAGGGGAGTGTCCTAACTATTCCTTGGAAAAGTGTGGAGTAATGAAAAGGGGTATTGATGAAAAGAGAGGTTAGGGTAAAAATTTTGCATGGAGAGAGTGGACTTTACATGGGGATAGGACTAACCTGGTGAGACCTTATTTAGTGGTTGACCATGATGAGGAAAGTGTGTTATGGGTTGTTGGTGGACATGGGGGAGAGAAGAAGAAAAAATGCATGGGGGCACAAATTAGGATTTTGAGAGTCAACCCTAAGGATAGGTTGTATCGTGGGGATGAGTTGAGGGAGTTGGGTGGAAGGAATTTAGAGTAGGGGTGAGCATGTTAACATGTAATTGAATCGTGGAAGCTTAGGGCTAAACAAGAGGAGGAGGAGCAGCTAGAATCATGTAGGCCAAAAATTAAGGTTACGAAGGGAAAGCCTTAGAGGGCTATGGTGATCATAAGTGGGGGAAAGGGGGAGCGGGTTGTGACCCATCAGTATAAGGTTTCTAAGGGCATACCTGGGTTGGTGGATAATTTTGGGGGGTTTAGGAATCATTAGGGAATGTGGATGTCTCGGGTTAGGAAATTAAGGTTTCCATGAGGTCAGGTTTGACTGGGTGGTAGTCGATCAGGAGTCTTACATGGTTTGTGCATGGGTGTGAGTGATATATGATAAAATAAGACACGAATAAGATACTAATCACTTAAATTATAAGATCATTGAGCCATGCCTGTGCATAGGATATTTTCCGGTCTACTGGTTATAATAGTGGTTAGGAGTGTTTTGTCCTAGATTGTAGTATATTCACCGGTCCACAAGTTATAATAGTGGTCAAGAGCATTTTCCCTTGGATTTTCTATCACTAGTCCACCGGTGAAAATAGTGGGGGTCCCAAGCTCAAATAATGAAATACTTATATGCTATTAATCTATGGAAAAGATACTAGTCACTTATAGTGGAATACCATATGGGCCGGGATCAGGCATAGAATATTACTGGTCCACCGGTTATAATGGTGGTCAAGAGCGTTATGCCTTGGATTGTAGTATACTTACCGGTCCACCAATTATAATAGTGGTCAGGAATATTTTACCCTGGATTGTATTAGGTTTACCAGTTCACCAATTATAATAGTGGGAAGGAGCGTTCTACCTTGGATGACATAGTTCCCGATCCACTGATCATAATAGCGAGGTCCCCGAACCCACATGGATATAATTCGAGAGATGCTTAAATACTATACTAATGGCTTTAAGCCCTGTTGAGGCCAATGATCTATCACAATATGTTGTGTGAATTATACCTGTATTATGCATTGCTATGCTCTAACTTAACTATATTGTTACCTTACTCGGTATGTAACATTCTGATCACCCCTTTTTATGGGTACTGCTCATTCTCACGAGTAGTGACCCCTCCTAAGTTTGTGCAGGTATATGATGATGCTATAGAGGACTTTCCTACATATGATGATCTGGTCGAGGCAGAGTGATGCCATGGTATGCTGGGTTGGGGCCAAAGAGAGTGTATCTCAGACTTATTTTCCTACTAGTATTATTGTATGTTTTTCCAATACTTTATTGTATTAACACCTGAATCTCTTATTTTCTAGGATTTCCATATGCTAACATTTAACTCTTTCATTTTATAAACTATTTCTATTACTGTATTATATTTGAGTTTATTCTATTAGCCTTGTGGTTAGTATGAGGTTGGCCAAGGGCCAAACTTATACTAATCGCGATGGTTATACCCTCTTATGGTATTTGATTTTAGAGACAAATAAAAAATTTCAACTCTGACTTTTGGAGGTGTTACACTATGCCGATATATATAAGAAAGAGCAAAAAGGAATATGGGTAATGGTTACAGATGGACAAAAACAAGCCACCAAGAAATTATCAGATATAGATAAGCTATTGAAGCATATGCAAGGAGGCACCAAGGTAGATAAGAGAAAAGCTCAACATCGCACTTTCAGTTCAAATACACCAGGAGTTCCTGACTTAAGGTTAAAGTCTACTCACTTAGTTTCATCAGCAAGTACTATAAATGAGCCAAATATATTGGAATTAAAATCTAATCCTTGGATTTAAATTATCAGAGGTAAAAATTGTGGTTTATGAGGCATGCAATTTTGTGTTGGGCATATATTTGGAATGAATGTTGGAACTTGAATATTAGGGGGTTTAACTACCCTTATAAATAGAGAGAGGTTCAAACTTGGGTATTAACTAATAAACTCAGTATAGTAGGATTAGTAGAAACCTGTTTAAAAAGATATAAATATAGGAAAATTCAATCCTCAATTTTCAAGGACTGACAATGGGAACACAATTATGCTAAGCATTAAGGTATAGGATATGGATAGGGTGGAATCTTAACTTATGAAGGATAAAAATGGTAAGAAAATGTGATAAAGGTATTATGGGGGAAATCTCGAATCTAAACGAACATCTACAATATTTTCTTTGTGTGATTTATGCACGTAATTTAGTTCTCAATTTTAGAACTATATGGAAATGGTTAAAAGAGCAAATCGGTTTGATTATCCTTGACTCACGATCGACGATTTTAATACAATTCTAAATCCTAATGAGAAAACACAATATCTTATTTATAATCAAGATATTGAAGAGTTTGGAGATTGTATCTTAGGAAATCCAAATACATGATCTACCTTTCAATGGAATAGTTCATTTATGGTATAATAGACAAGAATCATAATCTAAGATATGTCATAAACTGGATCTAGTAATGGGAAATTAGAAATGGTTTGATTACTTTAGTGCATCAAGGGCACACTTTCTTCCCCTTATTATATTCGATCATGATGCTACGGTGGTATACATTAAAGAAGAATCTCATACATGACCCAAGCCTTTTCGTTTCTTCAACATGAGGGCACAAGACCCTGATTTTGAGAAGATTTAGGTTTGGTAACCCTAAGGTAGAAGCAGCCTAGTGGAAGATATTAGATGTTATTCGACGAAGCTAAAATACCCATTAAACACAATTAAATCAACAAAAATATGGTAGCATCTCATTTAGGGTCCATGAAGCTGGAGAATCCTTAGGGACTATACAAAAATCCCTAGATGTTGATCCAACTAATGAAGTCCTAGTTCAGCAAGACAAGTTGTATATCAAGCAAGTTTATCATCTTGCACACTACCATGAAAGCTTTATCCAAAAAAAGTCAAGGGTTATATGGCTCAAACTTGAGGATGAAAATATAATATTTTTTCCATTCAATGGTTAGGGGGAGAAGAAAAACGAATAAGATTCTTACCATTTATGATGCACATGCTAGGCAGTATGAACCGGATGAGGACATTGCTCAGGTATTTTTGGAGTTCTTTAAATCATCCCAAGGAATATAAGCTAATCAAGAAAGTATTTTATTTATTTATTAGGAGGTCATAAACCTTGGTCTAGAACCAGACACTCGGGCAAACCATTATCTCCTACATCTAGTATCTAAAGAGGAGGTCCGAAATGCTCTATTTGGGATGGGAAATGATAAGAACCAAGTTTGGATGGTTATAATGCATACTTCTTTAAGAAACACATGGCACGTTGTTGGGGAAACCATATGGAGGGTTGTCGGGGAGTTCTTTCTTACAAGAAATCTTCCTTTGCTAGTGAACATCATAGCTCTCCATTTATTGCCTAAAATTCCAAATGCAAATACTGCTAGGGACTTCCGACCTATAACATGTTACAATACCATTTATAAGATTCTAGAAAAGGTGTTGGTTAATCGAATATAACCAATTCTAGGAGAACTAATGGTGATTCCTAATTGGCATTTATTAAAGGAAGACATGTTTGTGATAATATTGTAATGACATCTAAGCTTGTTAATAGTTATTCTAACAAAAATCTATCAGCAAGATGTGTGTTGAAGGTGGACATGAAAAAGTCATAAAACTCTATCAATTGGGATTTCTTGAGAAAAATGTTGATATCTCTAAACTTTCCACTGCATTTTGTGAAGGTCATCATAACGTGTGTCTCATTAATTATCTATCCACTTGTCTTGAATGGAGTTTTGTGTCCTTATTTTTCCGTATCACTATATCGAGGTAAGATGATCCTGTATCACGATATCTCTCTGTTATCATCATAGAGTACCTCAATTACCTTATGAAGAGAATATGGTATCATCCAAAATTCAAGCTGCATTCCAAGTGCAAAAGGGTCAAGTTGGCCTCTTTATTCTGTGCATATGATATCTTGTTCTTCTACAAATAGAATAATCTTTTAGTAAAGGATCTCATTGACACGTTCACTACCTCTTTTTTCTATTTTACAACTTAAAGCTACTAAAATTATCTTATATTTTGGTGGCCTAGTTCCAAAGGAAGTGAAGAGACAATTAGTTACAAATCTCCAAATACTTGAAGGTACCCTACTAGTAAAATACTTGGGATTACCTTTGACTGGTAGAACTCTATATAATAATGAGTACCATATATTATTGGATAAGCTTACATCTAGACTCAAGCTTTGGAAAAATCAATTTCTCAACTACGTAGGGTGGTTGCAACTTATCAAATCACTCATATTCGACATTCAAGCTTATTGTGGTTTGCTATATATGCTCCCTAACAAGTCTTACATGGTATCAACTCCTTATTTCATTCATTCTTGTGGTTAGGATCTCATGTAATAACTAGTAAATCTCTTGTTGCATGGAAAATCTATGCAAAGAAAAACATGAAGGAGGCATGGGATTGCTAAACCTCTAAGCATGGAACAAAGTAGCCCTAGGAAGAATCCTGTGGAATATTCACTACAAAAAAGATGTATTATGGGTTTGGTGGTTCCATAATTACTTCATAAAAAAAAATCCTATGGGATGTTACTAAAAATAGGAGGGTGTCATGGTGCTTAAGAAAGGTAATGACACTCAAAAATTAATTTATTGATATTATGAAGTATATTGCTTAAAGTGACATCATAACACATGAATCTTATAGCATAACCAAAGCATATGAACTTATAAAACTGAGTGAGGAAGTAGATTGGTGGATGATAGTATTGAACCTATTAACCTTACAACGACAACAATTATGCCTTTGATTGATGATCCAAGATCACCTCTTCATGAAAAACGGAACGTAGAAGATGGGAATAATTTGTGATCCAATTTGTCTGTTATGTGAAGAGAAGCATGAAATCATGTAACATATATACTTTGAGTGCTCCTATGTCTAGAGTGCTTGGTATAAGATGTTGTAGTGGAGGGATTAGGGTGCACACATCATCCTTTATAATTTAACCAAGCAATAAATTGGATGTGTAGAGGAGGTAGAGGATCGAGAAATAGGATTTTGATACTTAGATATATGTTCGCTATAATCAGGGATGACAATGGGTTGGGTCTAACAAGACCCAGACCCAAACCCATTTATTTTGGGAGATTCGGACCTGGCGAGTTTCAAATTTTCAGACCCAGACCTATCGGGTTCGTCGGGTAATTGGGTCCTTCACGGGTCTGGTCATTTTATATCTAAAAAACCTGTTAATTTATGCTCTAAATAGTATTTCTACTATACACCTGCTAAAATATCATATTTAAATAAAAAATATATTTAAACATAACAATATGCTACAACCATAAAATCAAAAGCTAAAATTAAACATAATCACATGTTATGCACTTATGCTACTATGCTACAATATCCACGCAAATCCATTTCGAGCTAATTTTAATGAGAATCAATAAGTCAATGATAGACTTATAGTAACTAGTAAATCACTACTTACAAATACAAAAAATACAATAATAAAATGTAATTATACAAACAACAACCAAATGAAAATCAAGTAAAAATTAGTTCCTCAATCAACACACTGATTCATTGGTAATTTGGAATCAATCATCCTCTTCATCATTGTAAATATCCTAAAAGTTTATAAGATTATAAATATTAATTTTATGCCCTGTAGGCTGCAACCCTACTAGTGTGTTGATCGAGGAACTAATTTTTACTTGATTTTCATTTGGTTGTCGTTTGTATAATTACATTTTATTATTGTATTTTTTGTATTTGTAAGTAGTGATTTACTATTTACTATAAGTCTATCATTGACTTATTGATTCTCATTTAAATTAGCTCGAAATGGATTTGCGTGGATATTGTAGCATAGTAGCATAAGTGCATAACATGTGATTATGTTTAATTTTAGCTTTTGATTTTATGGTTGTAGCATATTGTTATGTTTAAATATATTTTTTATTTAAATATGATATTTTAGCAGGTGTATAGTAGAAATACTATTTAGAGCATAAATTAACAGGTTTTTTAGATATAAAATGACCAGACCCGTTAAGGACCCAATTACCCGACGAACCCAATAGGTCTGGGTCTGAGAATCAATAAGTCAATGATAGACTTATAGTAACTAGTAAATCACTACTTACAAATACAAAAAATACAATAATAAAATGTAATTATACAAATGACAACCAAATGAAAATCAAGTAAAAATTAGTTCCTCGATCAACACACTAGTAGGGTTGCAGCCTACAGGGCATATCCTTGGCCAATGATTCATTGGTAATTTGGAATCAATCATCCTCTTCATCATTGTAAATATCCTAAAAGTTTATAAGATTATAAATATTAATTTTACTTGGTGAAATTGTATACTATAATAATATTAAAGTAAAATTAAATAATTATGTACTATATCAAAAACATCAATTACTTCTACTTCATCCTCAGTGTTCGAATCTTCTATCATTGTGGCGCATGCATATGGACTCTCTAATGTACCTTTACACAATATTAAACAAATAAATAATAACTTATGCACTCTCCAATGTACCTTTACACAATATTAAACAAATAAATAATAACTTATCTCATATAAAACAAAATATGTAATAAGTTATGATTGAAGAGAGATTAAAATTACTTTTAATGTCTTCAACCATCCAACTTTGTAAGCACATCAATGCCTGTATAATTTTTGCATGAATTCTCAAATGATGGGGACTTATAACCCTTCCTCCTATGCTAAAATCACTTTTTGAAGCAATAGTAGAAATGAGAATAGTAAGAATATCCCTAGCAACATTTTATAGAGTTGGATACTTGAGGTTGTTCTTCCAAAAAATAAGTATATCAAAATGATCACTTTCAAGTAAGGTATCACTTTCCAAGTAATGGTCTAACTTACACTTCACACTTACTTTTCATACTTTAGTTTTCTTAACTAAATCAAATTCATCCTCCTCATCATCAACAAAAGTTTGAGGTGATGCATGGAGCTTTAGAAAAACCACTAAGCTCACTAGAATAATCAACAACTTTCTTCTGAAATTCAACCAAGGAAACATCAAACATATTTCTAAGCCTATCTAATTCATTATGAGCCTCATCATCATATAATCTCCGGAAATAGTATTCAATACAATCCATTTTTTTTTCTAGGACCCAAGATACTAGCAATAGCCAAAATCATCTTTGATTCTATAGAACTAATAACCTCAACATTACTTTGTGCTTCAAAATTTTCAATCATCTTTGATTCTATAGAACTAATGACCTCAACATTACTTTGTAGCTAACTTCTCAAAGCAATTCTAATCATGAATACTATTTAAAAAATTAAATTTCTTGTAGGGTAATTTCTTCTAAAGAAAACCACGGTAGTCTTGTAAATAAGTTCCAACTTCTCGTATACAACATGAGCCAGCAGTCAATCATCATTACTATGAACTACAAACTTAAGTCTTTCATACAAATGTTTCAACCTTTTAAAGACATCTTTATAGGAAAAAACACTTTGGAACATCAAATAAGTAGAATTCCATCTAGTTTCACAATCAATAACCAACATTTCAGAAATATTGACCTTAAAAAATCGACATGAATCCTCAAACTTTTCAATCCTTTTAGGATTTTATGTCCAAAATGAGACACAATCTCAAATATTTTCAATCCCCGTGTTATTCACATTAAATCTATCATTAAATATCAAGTGAATCACATTTTTGAAATTTTTTTTAGGTAACTACCAACAGAGGTAAACTTTTCTTGCAATGCTTGGATTTGTGACTAACATGCCAATGGAAATGAAAGTAAGTGCTCGTGCTCTAATGAGGATGAGTGCTTATGGAGATATTGAATAGAATATAGGAGGCTTGTGCTCTAGTGAGTACAAGACTATGGGTTTAATAGTAGGAGTGAGTAAATGGACCTGGAATGTGAGCAAATACATCATGTTGATTGCTCAACCGTTCTTTAGCTATCTTACGTAGAGCTGAATTAAGTTTTTTGGTGTTCTCATTGAAACACGTGGGCGTACTCCTTCCCTTCCTTGCCATATCGGCTTGCCATCATTGACAGAAATCTTACTTCTTTAGTAGATAGAAAGATGAGTGAAAATCCTCTATTATCAGTATCTATTCTATTCTCAGTTTGTGCTTGCACCGAATAACCAATCAGAATGTGGATAAGAACCAAAAAAGAATGGTTCTGCCTACTAAAAACTCAAAGGGGATGCCACTACTACTCAAATCCCCATTTTTGCAAATGTTAAGTACAAACATTTCAACCTTTTAAAGACATCTTTATAGGAAAAAGTACTATAGAGCATCAAATAAGTAGAATTCCATCTATTTTTACAATCAAGAACTAACATTTTAGAAGTACTGACCTTCAAAAATTGACATGAACCCTAAAAATTTTCAATCATTTTAGGAGTTAACATCCAAAATGAGGCACAATCTTGAATAATTTCAATCTTCGTGTTAATCATATTTAATTCATCATTAACCATCAAGTTAGGAATGTGAGCACTACACCTCATATATAAGATTGCTCCACCAAGTATAAGAGACTTTTCCTCAAAGTTTCTCAACAAAATTCCCATCATTGCATCATTGTTACTACAGTTGTCAACCATTATAGAAGTAAATTTTCTTCCAAGGCCAAATTGGGACACACAATCCAATAAAACCTTGGAGATAATGCCTTTTGTATATGAACATGGGACATACGAAAACCTCAAAAGATAATAACGAAACAATCATCACAAAATTACACTTAATCAAGCTAAACTATGATAAAATGGAATGATAATAATTAACTAGTTACCTCAATGTTCTACTTTGCAAATTCCAATCTTCATCGACAAAGTGTGATGTCACGACCATATATCCCTTTTTTTTGGTTGGATGAAGTCCACATGTCAATGGTGATTGCAACTCGACTCTGAGTATGAACCAACAAACCCTTTAGATTGTGTCTCTCATTTGGAAATAGCTTCATCACATCATTCTTCAAATTATTCCTTGAAATCATCTTGAAGGAAGAATTAAGGCTTTGTATGAATCTCGTAACTCCAATATAGTCAAAAATTAACAATGGATACTCATGCATCACCACCTTGTTCACCAATTTCCTCCTTGAAATCTCTTGATCAAATGACATATCATTATTCTGCTTTATATCAAAACTTGATGAGCCGTTGGATTGAGTTTTTATACTCAATTTTTGTTGCTTGACCCCTTTTGCAAGCTTTTTAAGATATGAGGTTCCTCCACTAGTTGCAGAAGTTAAAATAGCCTTACAATAATGGCATTTGGCCTCGGCCACACCTTAACTTCAATTCTAACAAATAAATCCCATGCCGTTGAAGTGCACTTTTAGTTTTTTGAGTACAAATAACATAATCAATTTCTTGATCTTCTTCTTTGTCACTTAGGCACCCCTCATTGTTTTGATTTTGAACCTCCTTCACGCTTACATCCAAATCATCCATATGTGAAGTAGCATGCTGAAATGAATTGACATGAGTGCCTTAAAACCATGAAAACTTTGAAGAAGTACAGTTAGATTATTGTTCATGTCCCATGACCTACTAGAAAAAAAAGAAATAATACAATTTGAAGCAACCTCAAGAATAAATTATTATCAAATTTAACCCATGCAATAACAAGTAATGATAACCTACTGGAAAAAAAAAGAAATAATACAATTTGAAGCAACCTTAAGAATAAATTATTATCAAATTTAACCCATGCAATAACTAGTAATGATAACCTACCTAAAATTAAAAATAAAAGTATACTAAAATCTGAATTCCTTTTAATGCCTTTGTGGACAAGGGTTAGCTAAAGGGAGGAGTGTTGATACAACCCCTACAAATTGAATTTGCAAATAGAGCTCGACCTATGTTTTAACTTTTAATACCTGACTCCCTTCAATCCAATTATAACTACTTACTTAAGTTGTGTATTTTAGAGTTAAGATTTAAGTCTTGTTTATTAATGTTTTCCACTCTTAGAAGCTGCAATCTCCCTTAGCTAATTTCTCCCCTAAGGTTTTATTCTCTTGGTTGTTAGATTAAGTTGGTGTAAAATACCAATGCAACAGAATATGAATCATAATTAGACATTGGCACATTGCATTATCTCCTTCCTCGCAATTTCTCTCTACTATTATCAATTATTTAGGGTTGCAACCATCAAATCCCAATTTATTCTCTATATTTCCTAGGTTAGCTATCAAAGAGATATATAAACTAATCCAACTATACTTGTTCAACTAGATCCCCTCCTTTCTCTACCCATCCTCTATCAATTCATTTTTTCCCTTTAATTTAGCCCCACCCCATACCCTTTATTGTCTTTGTTTCTTTACCATAAATGCTACTTTGCTTAGTTTTCGTCTAATCTAATATTTGCTTAATCAAACTTCATTCACAGCTAATTATCAACAATCAAACTTCATTAATTACATAATTCACACTTTGCTTGCCTTATATAGTTATGTTATGCAATATGCACTTGGCACTACTGCCGGTAGACACACATCACACACACACATGACTATGGGATTGGTACAATACATATGAACAAAAGTTAAAAAACTAATAAAAAACAAGCCAAATGATGCAGTCATACTGATGTAGAGTTGCAGCATATACAGAGACACATGCCACACACATGAGATTGGCTAATTGGTACATACACGATGGATGACACTGCTTGCGTCTATTGGATCTGGCTAATGTGATATGGCTGAGGCTGAGGCCGAAGAGGAGTATGCTATTGTTCTAACCTATAAGACTATGTGTGTGTATCATCGTCGACATTGACTGTTGGGGAGGAGAGGGAGGGGTGTGTGGTGCGACCGTGAGACACTGCGAGTTGTGTTACTTTGCATGACTGCCTTTGCTGCTCAATGAGTGAGAGAAATACCATGTGTGCAAGGGAAAGTAGAGGCAAGGGAGGGCTGCATGCGAGCAAGGATGTTAGCCTGCTACTATGACTTACGACTGCGAGAGTGGTGAACGAATGTGAGGCTGTGTGAGCTGTGATTGAGTGGGGGTGGGATTTGGGAGGGAGGGAGTCATTCAAAGTTCGAACATTTGAACTTCGAATCATGGGATGGTGGGAGAGCCGGAGAGGAGTTGTTGGGACTTAGGAGGGAGTGGAAGATGGTCCAAACTCCAGACAGATGGATGGTGTTGGTGTGGAGTATGTGGATTACGACGTTAGGCGTGCGTCGTGTAGTGTAGGTACTGGGCAGCATAGGAATTAGGATATTAAGGTTTAGGAAAAATTATATATATATATATATATATATATATATATATATATATATATATATATATATATATATATATATATATAATTTAATTAAATGGGTCTGGGTCTATAATGATGGGATCCTGTTTCAGGCTCGTTGGGTTCAAAAATTACGGAACCAGACCTTGTATTAATTGGTCGGGTTCGGAATCTATTGCCATCCTAGCTATAATTGCTTGCTATAGGTGGGGAGAGCAAAATCAATGTATATTCTATCAAAAAAGTGCATGCCAAATGTGATATTAGTAGCATAGTTAAAGAAATGGCAACTAGAATAGAGAATATGTGCTGGTCTAAATTAATTACTAAGCTTATTATGTATGTAAATAGTTTAGAGTAGATAATGAGAATTGAGTTTTTAGTAGATGTAATTCATGTTTGAATTTGAAGTAATAAAATGCACATTGCTTGCAAAAAAATATAAAAATAAGAATTGACAGCGAACATTAATAAAACTGATGATTAATGATTTTCTAAGAGGAAATGGGACCTGCACCTATGAAACGGCCAAAGCCAAACCAAAATCACAGGTGCTTCCAAATATCTAATCTTCATCCGCCAAACCTGGATTCCAACTGCATCGAAATGCAAGATTTAATACGGGCGACTCAGTCTCGGTCTGCTGCTCAGGAAAAGAGGGGAAAAAAAAAATTCAGAATCTGTGGGTTTTTGGCCTCATTAGTCATTACAACAGGTGAAAGACAGCACAAAACAGCAGAGCAGACAGAGCATCCAAAGAGTGAAAAAAGGGTCAAAGTCAGAACAAACTCTGAAATTGTTTTTTGAAAGCAACAACTACTACCACAATTATAATAAAAACAAGAAAAACAAAACAACGTAGTTTTTGTTTTCCGAAAACGGAAATTTGTTCTGGTCCGTATCATATTTGCGGAAGAAGCTAGTGACTGGTTGATCGGTCATTTTTCTTACATGCTTTTGGGAAAAATGTGGGTGGTTTTCCGCTGAACTCAATCTCACTGTAAGGAAAGCTCTCTGCCTCTGTATTTTCTTCTTCCTCTTCTTTTCCTTCCATTGGCCTGCACCATTTTTAGGGTTTCTAATTTTCTCTATTCAAGGTGTTTGCTTCGCTTTTAAATTGATTTCAGATAAGGTTTGTGTTTTTAAATTTTCTTCTCTTAGTTAAATATGCGTAGAGTTGAATGAACATTCTATTTTCCATTTTTCTTTTTTCCCTCTTTCGGAGTTGACCGTAAATTTTAAGGCTAAAAGTGCTGGGCGTTTTGAGTGAAATGTTGCTGTGATTTTACATTGTAAAAGTTTGATGCTTCTGATCTTTCAAAGGATTAAGTACATCGTTGTACTCTTACTTTTCATAGTTTAATACTGAAAATCTGCTGTCTAGATTGCTCAAAATGTGTGCTAGATGCATATTTCCCACGATTATTTTCTTACTAAAATTCCTTATGGTTACAAGTATCTGACTCTTTTGTATTGCTTTGTTCAGGATTTCGATGTCTGACCACTTAATTCTGTTTACGGCATTAGTTGCTGTATTATGGTTTAAATAAAATTTTCCGATGGCTGTTGGACGGTACATAGTAACAAACTACGTACCGGACTTTTAAAAAAAAATAATTTGGGAGCCCCCATCGTTGGGCATCTTATTACAGATAACTTCCATTAGATGGAGAAAGGTTTTGGGCTGACAGCTAAATATGGTGATGCATGGGCCAATACAAATTGGGTCAAGTTAGGCAGATGGTTATCAGTGGGGGTTATAACCAATAATAGGAAGACAGAAATGAGGTGAAGAAAAGGGCTGAATATGACTCGTGGTACCTCGACCAACAAGAACCACTTAAGGTATTGACGAGTAGGATAAATCTTGTAAGAATTTTTGGGTTGCAGTCTTCAAACTCATGCATTAGAGTTGAAGGGAGTATTCTCAGCAGAGTAAAAACAATGACAGCTAAGTTCTGAATTGTTTTCCATTCAAGTGTGAGCCTAACACTTATAAGAGAGTGTTTAAGTCTCAAATACAACTCATCCAAAATAAAAGGACTCATTTGGTTAGCTAGTCTAACTAGTTAGTTCTTAAATGGACCAACTTTAACTAGTTTAATTCTAACCATAAAGTGAATCAGGCTTGATGGGGTTTTTTTGGCCAGATTTCATTTGGTTTATTGTACGAGATAACAAGATATTTTATAGGCTAAACCATCATTAAGAAATTATTTGGTAAACCTCATTATTTGCTCATTATCTCATTATATATACCGCAAATTGTTTGTTTTACTTAATTATTTTCATATCATTATAATCTCGTTATCTGCAACTTAGTTATAATTTATTATTACTAAAAAAAGTTATAAATATCCTTTATTAATTAATCCCACCAAATTCATCTATATGTCTAAAATTATCATTATACATTAATTTATTTAATTTTAGACAAGATATAATTAATTTAGACACATTCGTATACAAATAATTTATGCTTGTCAAACACTCTACTATATTATTACTTCAAATCAAATTCATATCGTGTATTAAGTTATCTAAACAATACCTAAAAAGTAAAAGCAAAGGGTAAAGGCAATAGTAAATTCTGCTGCAGGCTCAAAAGTACAATGATGATCTGTTTTAGAGTTTACTTTTCGTCTATAATCAGAATAATGCTTTCTTTTTTCTTCCATAATCAACTATTGAGTACTTGCTATCCCATTGACTTTTGCCCTTTATTCTTGTGCCCAAAAACACTCAAGAAGGCTAGATTGAAAGTGCTGTCGTCTTTGAGCCTCTTTGGCTAAAAGTAATCATTTTTTTTTGGAGTCATTTATAAGCCATCTAAGGTTGGCAAAAGGGGGTGGCTGGATTGGGGCTTGCATGACTCTTCATGGCTTGAATTTTGGTTAATTTAATTAGTTCAGGTGTGGAGGTTTTTTGTTTGTCCAAACTTAGAAAAATTAATAACTAAATTACTAGATGCTCTTGCATCATATGGCTTACTTTATCTTGTCCTTAGAGAGTTACTGGTTGAGATGAATTACCTCTACATGGGTACGCTTTGGGCTTTGGTATTTGAGTCTTACCTTTTGATTTGTGGTCTTAGTTCTAGTTGGGTGTTTTATTGTCCAAAGTACGATGGCTGAGGATGTCGAGATTTATCATCATGTGGATGTGATTCTTTTGGATATAATAAATAGATCGGTTGATATGGCATATCTAATTGTTGGGGGAGTGGTACTTACAATCGAGGTGAACATGCTTGTAGATGCTTTATAAATGATGGTAGAATTGAAATCCTATGATATGTTGTAGCCTACTAGAGGCCCTACACACTTTGCATATAACCTTATGTCATGACTTTCAAGCAACCGAGGTGGGTTGATTGAGTTTATGGCATATGTTACCTATCTGTAAGCTATTTCATATTGTTTTGGTTGTTGTGTGATAGTAGGTTTTTTTAGTTTACTTTTAAAATTGATTGGAAGTTATCATATAACATTGTTAATACATTTTAGGAGTTTATGGTGCTATAGCATGCCCCATAACTGTAGGTTTTGTTTTATTTAAGAGCTGACATTTCGAATAATTGAAGAGCCATGCTTGCATTTGGTGGGTGTTTGGCCTTTTGCCCAACATCTTGTTTTGTTAGTAATGTGTTAAACTTTTTCCCTTTACAGGGCAATCGATCAAGAATATAACAAAAGGAAGCACACACAAAATTAATGTGGTTCAGTCATCTAAGCTACTCCATAGAATAACAGTATTTAAGGAAAATATGAGAATCCAAGTGTGCTCTCAATTCATCACACTCTCTCGCGATCCCTTATTCTAATGGTATGTTTGACACAACTATCTAAAATGCTAGATGAAAGTAGAAAAGCTACCTGGAAAAGTTACTTCAACATGTTTCCCAAAAAAGGAGATTGTAAGCTTTAAAAACTTGTGTGCCAAAAAAATGATACGGGCTTTTTGGTTGGAAAAACATGCATGCCAAGCAAACCTTTCATGGTCAAATGAGCATTTTTTGGGTCAAATAAGTTAAAAGCTAACTTTTTTGTATATCCAGACACTTTTTTATATTTACACTTTACATGCTAGAGCTCATCACAATGCACAATTACACATGTATCTCTCAAATCTTTTTATCTCCTTACAATGTTGCATCTCCTCTATCCCACACCAACACCACTGCTTCTCAAACTAAATTAGGCAACTTAAAGAAAACTCCTTCTACATACTACAACCTTTGCTTCAAACATGAATCAGCCTTGGGCTTTGAGGAGCAAACCCACATGATGAAAATTCTATCTTCTGAGAAAAAATACAAAGATTGAGCTCTCTATTGTCATTTGAAAATTTTAACTGTCTTGTCAAGTTGGTACAAGGTGCTCCTTCGACACCTTATGTGAAATAGGCAATCGTTGCTTTTTGAGCTTCATCAACTAGATGAGTTTGAAATGTGCTTCCACTGCAGATTGTTTATGTGACTGATGCTCTATCTAAGTCGAACCTATGTTGAATAATCTTGGATTATTGTATGAAAACAATTGCGAATCACTTTTGTTCCCCCCCCCCCCCCCCCAAAACTCCTTCTACATACTACAACCTTTGCTTCAAACATGAATCAGCCTTGGGCTTTGAGGAGCAAACCCACATGATGAAAATTCTATCTTTTGAGAAAAAATACAAAGATTGAGCTCTCTATTGTCATTTGAAAATTTTAACTGTCTTGTCAAGTTGGTACAAGGTGCTCCTTCGACACCTTATGTGAAATAGGCAATCGTTGCTTTTTGAGCTTCATCAACTAGATGAGTTTGAAATGTGCTTCCACTGCAGATTGTTTATGTGACTGATGCTCTATCTAAGTCGAACCTATGTTGAATAATCTTGGATTATTGTATGAAAACAATTGCGAATCACTTTTGTTCCCCCCCCCCCCCCCCCGCGACCCTCATTTATCTGGAAAGCTCTACTTGAATTAAGGTATCTTTTCGTTGGGGAATTGCACAAAAAATGCAACTATGTTGTTTTCTCAATATAGAATCTTGCTATATACTGTTCTTTGTAATGGTTTGATATGTCAACTCATTCAATAGTTTGCTTGTGCTTCAGAAAGCTTTATGGGGAAGAGGCCGGGGGATAATATGCTTCTAAGGAAGGAAAATGATCATCTGTGTGCCTTAATAGTTTAAAATTTTTGTGTGCTAAGTGGTCTTGCAGAATTCAATGTGCAAAGGATTGGTCATATTAATATTAAGAGATGGTGAAGAAGATGACATTTCTGTACTATTCAACTTGCTAAGCATGTCAATTTGAATATTTCTTGCTGATTAGCTCATGCTTGTGAGTCATGAACCTGTCATTAGTTTTCCAAGCATCACTGCTTCAATAACATGTTATAACTACGTTAATGGTTGCCTAGTTTTTTGGACTGGCCAAATTTGAAGATTGTTCTCAAACGGTCATGATCATGTGTACCTCTGTATCTGCTCACTGCTCCTCGTGTCTAACTGATTGTGATTGTCTTGATAATTTTGTGATGTCTGCATTCTATGCTTCTGCAGATTTCATATTTTTGTATTCTAAAATCTAATATAGTTTATGTTGTCTTTAAGTGCGAGGAAGCTATTCTCTGCCTAATATGGCTTCTGCTGGAATGGGGCCGGGTTCATTGGTTGGAAGGTCATCTGGAAATGCATTATTAGCAGATAAGCTGCCTGAAGGAATTCATGATATGAAAATCACTAGCGAAAAGGTTAACATCTACACCTGTTTTTCTGGTTTTTTGGCTTCCATTTTTAACCTTTTGATGATCTAGGAAATAGAAGCAGCACTGGTTGATGGACGTGGTACTGAAACTGGCCACATAATTGTCACAACCATAGGTGGTAAAAATGGTCAACCCAAAAAGGTATATCTCATGATGTTACTTCATTCATGTTCTTTCTCACAATTTGGTTCGATCTCATACTAGTTCTTGTAATTGCCTTTGGGCTTGGGCTGTCATGGCAACTGCTTATGGTGGATTTAATTATATATATATATATGGTGGAGACTTATTTTTTGAGGACATAAGATTTTGTTCGACATTAAGCTAATCTGCCAAGCTTAACATGTTCTCTCATTCTTTTCTCTTCCCTTTGTTTACTTTTCTTATCCCTTTCTTTTTTAACAATAATATTCCCTCTTTTTTTTTTAATGGAAGTTCTTTTAGTTTAAATTTTTGTTTCAAAATGATTTTTTTTAAGCAATGATTATTTTTCATTTTTACCCCTACTTTTTTTCTTTCTTCTTCTATGTATTAATTATCACGTTGTTTTCCAATGAAGGGTGTAATTGTCATATTAGGCATATGATTCTTTTATTACCTAATTTTATGTGCAAAATGCTAAAAGGCTTTCTCTTAGAAACAGAGGGAGTAATTTGTTATGGGGGGTTGGGGAAGTTGGCGTTTCAAACTCCAGGGAAAATTTGATGAGAAGGAAACTTCATTGGTTTTATATATACATGACACTCTAATGGGTATATTGATAATAACTAAGAAACACTTGTAAGCAATTCATGACATGAAATTAAGATATACATATACACACAATAAATCATGTAATTTCATGCTCGATCATAGTTTTGTTCATATAAGTGCAATAAGAAACAACAATAATCATAAAGCAGAAATTAATACATAATGTGTATACAATAGGACCAATCTTTGGCCATTGATTACAACAAAAGATTGCAAATTGACTCTACACTTAGGATAACACCAAATAGGGTTCTATGTTATTTCTCCTTCCACTTGATGCTTTGATGTTTTGTATGCCTTTGATGGAGACGGGAATATGGACCCTAACTTCCTCCCTTTTACCACTCATAAAATAGAGGAAATCAATGCCTTAATAATTTCTCATATTTTTCCTTATTTTGTAAGTCTTAGGAGCTTGTACAATGATAGGAAACAATATATAGAAGTGCATGATTTGCACTTTTCTACATATGCATGAGTAACTTAAGTTGATTTATTAACTAACTCTTTCAAAAATTAAAACAAATCTGTAATTCCCTCCATATCCTTTCCCATGCACATGTGCATGTCACATGCCTTATACATAGGGTTATGCAAAAAATCCGTAATCCGAAAATCCGATCCGATATTTAAAAAATCCGATCTGAGTTTTAGGATATCTGATCCGGTCAAAATTAAATTTTTCGGAGCCGATATCCGAACCGATATTTTTCCAGATTATTCGATCCGATTAAAATATCCGGTATATAAGAAAAATATTTTTTAAAATAAAATATATAAATATTTTTTGATTAAATAAATTATATATATAATTATTTAACCCAAAAATTATGGATTTATGGACTTTAGATTATTGTTGTATTTGTGTTATAGACTTTGGACTTTGGATTATTGTTGATTTGTTGTATTTGTTACGGGCTTTGGATTTTTAGAATTTATTTTAATTTAATTCTAGCAGGTTAAAATATCCACATATGGATATTTCAATGCGGATATTTGGATATCGGATATCGGATATCCGAATTTAAATTATCAGATTTTCGGATATCCGGTTGTAAACAAGTCTTTTTTGTTGAAAAATAAATATTTTTTGGATAATCAGATGTATTGGATATATCCGATATCCGTATTTGATTTTTCGGATATCCGACTATTCTGATATCCGCTATAAATGGATTTGGATACGGATATAGGTTACTAAATATCTGATCGGATTGGATATCCAAAAAAAAAAATCCGATCGGATGCGGATATCGAATTTTGCACAGCCCTGTTATACACATATACATTATTATCCATTCCTACCATCAAGAAATAGTATGAGAGATACATAAGGCTATAGACCGCGCTAAATAACATTATAAATAACTTTTTATTTAATTTAACGGGGACCACTTTTTATGGTTAATATATTTATACTTTATATATACAATAATAATATTATTACTAATATAGATAACAACTATATTAACATCGTCTTGTTTGGTCAATATAAATTAGATTTGGATCATGGGCTCTTTATGTTAATGTTAACTTTATGATGAAATAGATAGACAAATCATGGGATAAACCCTAACCATTTTTAAAAGTTATCTTTCATGTATCACAATGTATCAATTCTATCAAAACTTTAATGTAATGAATGAACCATATGTTTATTTAAGATCCAATAACTTACTGTGTTCTTTATCATCAAATCATATATATGAGTATACTAAATGAGAAATTATAACAACACAAGTGTTATTACATCTAACCATGATATATTAAACAATACAAATCACATAGTGAACCCAATGCCCATATTTCAAATATGATCCTTAAGCTTGCACCATGATACACACCTAACATAAAATTAGTGTTACATATTCAATGACCACTTTAATTGAGGAACACGTTCCCTTCTATTCAAGGTACTTGATGTTGATGTTGACTCCCACTATTTTATTATTCCATGAGATAAAGAGGACACTTGAACGTCATACATAGGCTTGGAAGGTTTATAAATAGAGTCAGTCACTTGAACATCAGAATTAAATTCTCCTAAAAGTTTTAAAACTTCAAATAAATAATTGAGTTTAGCCTCTGTGCAATCCTTATCCCTCTAATTGAAATATAGATGAAATAAGATGTAGGTTTACGTGAATCTACATAGTCAACAAAGTATGTATGCATCTAAATAGTGAACTGCGTTTGAATGTTCAACTCGACTACACATAATCCTTTGTGCCATTTTGGTAATTAGTAACTTTAGTAGTGCTTAATACCTATTACTTGGGTTACTTTAATAATATCCCATTATCTCAACAACATACACAATGTCGGGCCTAGTGCATACCCTAACATACTATGGTTGCCGCTCATATCTTTTGTTTCTTTATCATTACTTGCATGCTGTCTCAAATTGAGTCTTTGTTCTTTAACAATGGGAGCTAAAGGATACCGAGGGGAAAGTTTAGAGGAGAGAACAAAAGTGAGAAGTTGTATTAATGATTTCTCGTTCCAAAAACGAATACAAGGCTCCATGTATATAGAGGCTGGATGAGGGGAAAGGAAAGGGAAAGATATTGTGTGCTAGAAATCAGCTAGCTACTCTTGTACTGCATGTCTAACGGGCTGGCACAGAACCGAGAGAGGAAGAATTTGTAGCCCTTTTGGGCTTTATCTTCACTCTTTGGGCCTATGCTTCTTGGACCCAATAGTATTTATTTGGAAAATATCTATATTAGTGAGGGAAAGAGGAGGGTATCATCTTCATTTTCATTGTTATCCTCAACCTCTCGAAACCTTCAGGGACAACAATGCCTTCCAGATCTTTGCCGGTATAAAAATGTCTGTCTGGCTTTTGTAATTGATCACGTTTGGCCAAAATTTTAAATTGGGCATTTGTAGTAGAGGCATGATACTCATACCACTAAGATTGTAGTTGCTTCTCATAATGGGAAATTTTTTCACTTGATAGATATTTATCTACAACTTCACTAACATGTCCAATATGAAGCTAATGTCCGGTAGTATGGTTGTAGTTCAAGAATCTTGAGCAAAGTGCCATGTCATGTCTAGTTGAGACCATAGGTTAGGTAGCCTATTAGGGGGGGTCGCTAAGGCCTAAAGAGGCCAAATTGGTAGATTTTGGCTATTTGGCGATAGTGGAGAGTGTTTATGGGTCATAAGTCTGCCCTAATAAAATCTAAGAGAATTCTTGAAGCACATCCAACAAACATGCTCTATCAGCCCTAGGACTCAAGATCGGTAACTACATTGGTCATTTGGTTTGGTACTCTATATGCTTCACAACTTCCTTCTAGACACAACATTGGTGCTATTTGGATGGCTATATGGAGTGATAATTGATTGTGACACATGTTCCCAACATCAAGAGTTGTTCGGGTGTAGAAATTGCTTAATTATGACTCTGTTAGAAATTGTAGGTATTTAGGAAGTTAGGGAGACTTCCTTACCCTAAGCAATAGTGAGAGGGAAGTGATATAAATCTTCCATGGCATTTTAGGCTCTAACGAGGGCTTGTCATAGATCATATTTGTGACAATACGGTGTAGGAGGTATAGGTGGGGGTTTTAGGTTGGTGTTAGGATTTGTAAGAGTTGTGGAGGATGCGAAGGGACCATGCCGCCATGGAGGGTTATGTAGGTGATTTATTGCTATGGTGATGGTTCCTGAGGGGTTGTAAGGGGGTAGAAGTGGCAGGAAGATGCGTGGATGCTCAGCGGTAGTGGGTGAAGAATTGGTGGTTTTCACTATGGTGCTAGGGGTGGCAGTTTTTTTTTTTTTTTTTTTTTTTTTTTTGGGGGGGGGTTAATAGTAACACTAAGGTTTTGTGTAATTAGGGTTGCTAGAGGAGGCGAATACTGGTTTGAGGCTTTGGTGGCCTTTAGAGTGGCTTGCTGGAGATCAACAAATGAGCAAGAAGGGTCCACAAGCATGGGTGATGTTGTAGGTGATTGGATTATGGTGTTTAGTAGGGTGGTGAAGATTTTAGGGTTAGGGGTTTGAGGATTTGCTAGAGGGTATATGGAGGTAGTAGAAGGTTGATGAGTGGCAGAGGTAGGTTGAAGAGGGCCAACAATTACCTGAAGAAGGTCGATGAAGAGGTTGAAGCCCTTATTGAGGCTTGTACTTGATGTTGGTTGGTTTAACAGAGCATGGGAAGGTTGGGGAGCGGTGTATGATGTAATGTTGAGTGCGGGAACAACAACAACTACTATCGTTGTGGCTAGTGGTAGAAAGGTTGGTTATGGTCGAGACTCTCATTATGATTAGGATGGAGGTAGACAACGATGATGTGAAGACAGGTGCTAGAGGGAATTTTGCTCAGCTCAGTTAACCTCTCCATTGCTTCAAATCAAGAGTCTAGTATCATGCAGCTACCATCTCTTCTGTTTTGGAAAAGTGCCCCCTATAACTTTGGGTTGTGATACCAAATGTTTTAGTCCCAAATTTTGGATAGGGGAAGAGCTCAATTGATTCCCTAACCACCCTATAACTTAGATATGAAATTCTGAATTTAAGAATCACTCCCACTAATTAAGTTATGCATAAGAAACTTAGAGTTCTATGACTCCATAAAGCTAGTGCTATGAGAGGGACAAGGACAACAAAACTTATAACCATTAGATCTCTTGGCATATCTAATAAAATACCCACTTATGGTCATCGGATCTAGTTTCCTTCCTTGTAGATTATAGAGCCACACTTTGGACTGGTAATTCTAAACACACATAAATCTTAAACTGAACCTCCAATTCTTATGCGGCTCAAAAGGTGTCTTAGATATAATTTTAGTTATAAATCGGTTCAATATATGTGTGTGTGTGTGTGTGTGTGTATTATAACTGTATTTAATGACTCAACCCATAAGAACCTAGGAAGATTGGAGTTGCTATGTTTTATTCTTCCGTTTGCAACACTAGTGGGCAACAATCCCTTAAAAAGGACCAAGTGCTTGGTCATCCTTAGTGTACCTACTACAATAATGTTCAGCTTTATTTCTTTATTTGTTTCCTATATTTCTACCTCAACCTTAAATATTTCAAATGCATCTAGCACTTATCACTAGTAGGAAACAAATAGAGGTATATGTATCGTGGTAGTTAACTATAAGAATCCATATCAAGACTACATATATCATTTCACAATGCTTGGAACCAATATTCATGTTCATTGTAGTGTTAGGGAAACATTGCAAATCAATAGAGGAAGGATCTAATGACTCTGTACCATGCCCCACACAACTTGATTTATCACACAAACTAATGTTTGTGTATATAAAGGAGTAGCCAAAGGGGTATGCGGATGGTACAAGTCCTTTCTAGCTCTAATGCATATCCATTATAGCTTAAACAACAACCCACAACCTACAACATCCCTCATGTCTTGCCTAATATGTAAGGATTTAAAAACATGGATTGTTGAATTAATTGACCTTTTATTATACGTGACATCAACTAAATGAGAATTATAACATACTAGAGATGTTATATTACTTCTCTTTTCGAGCCATAAATTGTACTTAATGTAATCATTCTTCATATGCTCATTCCCTTTACAAAAGAAACATTTTAATCGCTAAGTTATTTTATCTCAAGATGGAATTTTGCCTTTTACCACTTTTGGCCTATGTCTTTTGTATTTTTCCTCGGTTACCATCATCACACTCTCTTCATTATCCATTATAGGCACTCAGTCTCATACACTCATGGTTAATATTTCATTAGTGGACCATTCTCCTTTGTGGGGTGAGAGGCCATAAATGGAATATACAACCTTGAAAGAGTGTTCAAGTGCACTGAGGATGCAACTAGACTTGTCAACTTCCGAAGTCCTTGATTGTGTTATCGAATCCCTTATTTAATTATGTGCTCTCGCACACCCTTGATAATAGTGAGTTTCATGCGTGGAATTTCATACTTAAGGTGCTTGCCTAGGCCTTATCTGAAAATGTTAACTACTCATCTATAGTATTGAGCAAGTCCCATCCAATGGTGATCAATAGAGCCCTTAATTGCTGGAAATATCTTAGCCTTGATGTGCATGGCATTTATCCTATTGGATTTTGCACATTGCTATTGACATGCTATTTCCTCTTGAATACTACCGATAGTTAGAATAGGCTCATATTTCTTGATCACCTTCTCCAAATCAAAAATGCCTAAATAAAGGAGAGTACTCTCCCCCCAAATCTTACATTTATCCCTTCTGAACTTAGAGATCACAACATTCATTCTTATGATCTCATTGAAATCAAAACAACAAAATCATGCTTCACCGATGCAAAGCATGTAAACAAGTACACAAGCATGAATCAAAGACATTAAATGTGTTTGTGAGATAAGACATTAACTCCAATATGCTTATGCAACCTTAAAATTAAAACTATTAAATCGTCCCATAATCCTTAATTTTTATGGACAAGTCGAGAATAAGGACTTAATATTTTATTTCAGTAAATTATATTTATATATAATAAATCATGATGTGCACAACGCTCATTGTATATATGTAATACATTGTAATTAGTATCATATTGACCACATGTGACCAATCAAATTAAACATGTCAATTTGTAATTTTATGTGATTAGGAGTGTTCTGGCGAAGTCTAAATCACATAAAGCTATAATAATCATATATGATATTTAAACTAATTAAAGTTATCCAAACATGACTATATTGTGTATGGAAGCACAACTGTAGAAGAAAAGTAGCCAAGCATGCTTAAAGAAGAGAGCATGGTCTAACCTTGTGAAGACTGAAGAGGCATGGCCGTGTCTCCAACAATAAGCAAAAATGCTCAACAAAACTTGCTTAACATAATATATACAAATAAATTGTATAAAAAGTCACATGAAGAAACCAGCCTAGATGGCACAGCATGTTGGGGGCGACAACAAACCACACCTCACGAGATCGACTGTAAAACAGGTTTTTTAATCTAATTATTTCACAGTTGATAGGGATATCAACAAAGCATGATAGCAGCACAAGTCGAGCAATCATTGCACACACACGAAGAAACCAGTTTTATTTTTGATTCAAAGGCTAAGATGTGCCTGTTGTGCTCCTGGCATGGCTGGGTCAGCCCTCCTACTAGTAAAATTGACAATTTTTGCCATGAAAACTCATATAAAAGCACACACAATCGCAATTTACAATCAAGGCAGAGGTATAAACGAGCTCTGATAACAAATATAAGCGATTTATGGCATGAAATTATGATATAAAGATACTAAAATCATGTAATTTTATGCACAATCATAATTTTGTTCATATAAAAGCAACCAATGCCAGAAAACTTAATACAGATATTGATACATAATATATATGTATTATAGGACTGCCCTCCTAGCATTGATTACAATAGCGAAAGATTGCTTATTGATGCTGAAATTAGATAAACACCAAATACGGCTCTATGACCTTTGATGGAGATGGAATCAAGGACCCTTAAAGTCTAATTTCCTCTTTTTAAAATAGTGGAAATCAATGCCTTAATAATTTTCTCTCATTCATCCTTATGCGAGTGAAATGAAGAAATTTGTGGAAGTGCTCGATCTGCATTTTTCTACATGTGCGAGTGTAATTTAAGTTGTTTCGTTAACCAACTCTTTCAAAATTAAAACAAATTTTGTAATTCCTTCCATATCCTTTTCCATGCACATGTGCATTTCACATGCCTTATATACATATACACTATTACCCATTTCTACCTGTAAGAAATAGTACGAGAGAGATATTATTCTATATTACTAGCATTAGATCGCGCTAAACAACTTTATGACCAACTTTATATCCAATTAATATGAACCAAATTTATGATTAATATATTTATAATTTATAAAGCACTTTTTATATAAAATAATAATATTATATTAATATAAATAACAAATTTATCAACAGCACGTGCATATTGTTGCAGCTTTGGAGGGTGTCAGAGTATTTGTATAAACATGCCCATTTTTTGTAGGAAAATCATAATTTTTGGGACTATTAACGTGGAGGCTACTATTGTATGTTCTATGCATATTATTTTGTGTGTTTGACACTTGATTGTTTGTCTACAGACCATTAGTTACATGGCCGAGCGTGTTGTTGGACAAGGTTCTTTTGGAATTGTGTTTCAGGTGAATATGAGCTCCCACTGGATTTATGCCATTGAAGCATTTCTCGTTGATTGTCATCATCCTTAATAGTATCAACTTGCAGGCTAAGTGTCTAGAAACTGGGGAAACAGTTGCAATCAAGAAGGTTTTACAGGACAAGAGATATAAGAATCGCGAGCTGCAAACAATGCGTCTACTTGATCATCCAAATGTTGTTTCACTCAAGCATTGCTTCTTCTCAACTACTGACAAGGATGAGCTGTATCTTAATTTGGTGCTTGAATATGTGCCTGAGACAGTTTATCGTGTCTTAAAGCACTATAGCAAAGCCAATCAACGAATGCCTCTTATTTATATCAAACTGTATGCTTATCAGGTTTGTTTGTTTGATAGATTTCTTTCTCACATATTCTAAACAATTTATTGCCCTTGTATGGGACAAAGATGCAGTTTTGCTTTGTCATTGACTCATTGCTGTCTCTCTACAGCTTACTGCCCTCTTATTATCTTTAAAATGCTTCATCCTTCTGGCTTCTGAACCGTGCTTACTTGTTCTCTATGGATGTTGCCTCTTTCTTAATCAATATTTCAAATCCTCTTTAGATGGTGGAAATTTGTGGTTTGGCCCCATGCCATCCATCATAGGCCAGTCATATCTTGAACCACGCCGCTTTGTCTATTTTTGTGATTATCAGTTTGCATTGATTGTTGGTTTGCATTTAGCTTAAATTGGGCAAATTCAGGCCATCTTGTTTGTTAAGGTTATTATATTAGCCAATACTAAAATATTGCTATTGGAATATATAATACTTTTCAGATCTGCAGAGCTTTAGCTTATATTCACGGAGGCTTGGGAGTCTGCCACAGGGACATAAAGCCCCAGAACCTATTGGTTTGTATGAATTTCTATTTCCCAGCTGCCACAGAAATCATACTTATTGTACCGCTGTTGAAGTACTACATTGTAATTATGCAGGTGAATCCTCATACTCATCAGGTGAAGCTGTGTGATTTTGGGAGTGCCAAAGTGCTGGTATTATTGCAATTGTACTTCCTTTGATCTCGAGCATGGTATATTTTGTGGTTGCAATCTGCAAAGCCTTACTTACATGGGTGTAAATATCTGCAGGTCAAAGGGGAACCCAACATATCTTATATATGTTCTCGTTATTATAGAGCACCTGAACTGATATTTGGAGCCACAGAATATTCTACTGCCATTGACATGTGGTCCGTAGGTTGTGTCCTTGCTGAATTGCTGCTTGGACAGGTTTGCTATATACTTGTAATCTTGCATTGTTCTAGTTTGCGAGTAGAAACTGTGGTTTGTGATAGTCGATATGTTTTTCTACCGCGTCTCCTTGGGCATCCAAAATTGGGTAGCCTCTCTTTCCAGGTGAGACTGGAGTTGATCAGCTTGTGGAAATTATAAAGGTATCTTTCGGCTCCTATTACGTATCAGTATTGATGGAAAGGGATGATTATTTGCTTCTCGTAATTTTGCTTGCGTATCTGCTCCTAGGTTCTTGGAACACCGACTCGTGAGGAGATCAAATGCATGAATCCAAGTTACACAGAATTTAAATTTCCTCAAATTAAGGCCCACCCATGGCACAAGGTTAATTGATCTCTTATCTCACTATTGTATTTAATTTAAAAGATTATTTGTGTACAAACTTATGCATGCTGTTCTTTTCTGTCTATGGGGTGGAAATTTTTGTGTAGATCTTTGACAAGACAATGCCTCCTGATGCAGTTGATCTAGTATCAAGGCTTCTTCAGTACTCCCCTAATCTGAGGTGTACTGCTGTGAGTATACCTATCTGTCCTTAATATCTTTTATTTGTAAATTTGGGAGGTTAATATGGTAGAGCAAGAACCAGAGGCTCAATGGCCCTTTTTTCACCCTTGTAAAAACGATAGATTGGTTACCGTTACTTGGTACGAGGAAGTTATCCCCACTTCTACAGCCCCTTATGACTGTTATCATAATATCATCTGCAACTTGTGTATTTCACTATTAAGATTGAGATCCTTACCTAAAGGATGGAAAACTATCACTCTTGCCCATCTGTCATGTTGTCACAGGCCCTACCTTGCTTATGTAAAATAGGCGGCTATTTTTTTTGGTTTCCTTTTTTTTTTGGTCTTTTCTCCCAACTGCTGTGGGTATAACCGGCGAAGAAAACTGGTCTATATATTATCTAACATGGAAAAACATCAAAGGGGGCAAACTGTAAAAGATGAGAGGTGAAAGAGGGATGGTTTGAATTCGTTTGGCCTTTTAAACAATATCCCTATTGAGTAGTATAAAAATTCGTGAGGGTTCTGTTATGAATCATCCTAAGCCACCGGTAATATTTACATATAATAGGAGGAAGTCTTATACAACTGAGCAGAAAAGTCACTAAGGGTAGTAAAGTCTTTTTATTAAGTCTTCAGTCTTTTTATTAAGTCTTCGAAAGTAGCTTTATTATTAGTAAAAGTTTATTTATTAGTTTTTAGTGAAAAATAAGAGATTTAAGGAATGGATATGTCAAATATCTCTCTAAAAGATATTCAGGAGAGATTTAAGGAGGTGGTTATGGGGAATATCTTCCTTAAAGCTATAGGATAAATAGAGGGGGGTGGGGGCTGGAAAGGGGCATCAAAAAATCAGAGAAAAGAAATTGGGAGAGCCTTCCTACCTCTCGAAAGTAGGAAAACTTTGTAATTGCTTATTTCTATTTGATTCAGCTATAATAATATTGAAATTAATTCCAGTCCTAGCCGGTTGTGCTAGCTTAATTTCAATTCACAGCAGGTTCCTATTTGCCTATTTGGAGATGTAATCGTAATATGTAGTGAGCCCATGGGGGAAATAGGGATAGAGAAGAAATGCCAATGTTAGGAGATGAGTTCAGTTAGATGGTCAGGTCACAGAAAGGAAATTGGGTTAGATGTAATCGTAAAAGCTTTTGATGCTTTCATCAAGTTACGATATTTTATCTTAATACCCTAAATTTGAGCTTCTATCTGTTGTTGCAGTTGGAGGCATGTGTCCATCCTTTTTTCGACGAGCTGCGTGATGCTAATACCCGACTCCCTAATGGACGCCCTTTGCCACCTCTTTTCAACTCTAAACCTCAAGGTTTGTTCTTACTCTTTGCCGCTAGTGTGTTGTGACTTGCGAGACTCGAAACCAACTCCAGTGAATTGGAACTACGCTTGATAATGAATACCGATTATGCATTTGCAGAACTGAAAGGAGCCTCTCTGGAGCTGCTCTCAAAACTCATCCCTGAACATGCTCGGAAGCAATGCCTCTTCCTCAATTTCTAGATATGTACCATATTAGCATTAATAGCAGGAAGGATTTAGCTGTTGTGCTTCCCTCTTCTAGAGGTTCCTTAGTGGACCAGGGAACATTTACATTTCATCTGTTTGGACCGAGGATACCAAAACACATTTCGTGTATTTCTCTGCACTGCGCGGCCTGCGCCCCGCTCTAGTGCAAGCTTGTTTTATTTACTTGTGTTTACGCTCTCTCTAGTCCCGAAATTGTTGCTGCTTATTTGTTTGGCTAATCAGTTCCCTCATTTTCTGCGGCTACAGATTCTCATTTTATTAGCTGCGGGTTATTACAGATCATAAGATGTACCCGAATATACTGTGTAAAATACATCTGGGGTGCATAAAACCGACGTACTAGGGTACTAATCACCAAAAGACAAAGTACGGTAGGAAATTAATGAAAAAAATTATTTATAACGTAGAGTCCGGAGATCAAAACACATAGTATAGTAATCAATCGCGAAGATGTAGATAATCATTAGCGTGGGCGGAATAATTACCAATCCAAACAGAGATAATCACTGATGTTATACTCATTACATAATTCCTTCTATGGACAAGACAGGTATCGTCGATGCACTTTGGTATATAATGGACGAGCTTAGATTTATCTGATTGGTATAAACTTGTTTTTGGATGGTTCATATTTAAGGTCTTGTAAAAAGTTTGGATTTAAAAAATTTCGACATTTAGAATATCAAAATAATATTTAATCTTAAAGATATCTAATTTTTTATTGGATTAACTGATCATAAAAAAATATTCAATATATTGTTAGCTATTTTAACAATACGTTATATGACTGTGTTTACATAGTGTTAAAGTATTTAAATTTTATTTATTTTTAATAGCAATATTTTAATACCATTTTTGGATAAACTGTAATACCCCGTATTTTTAAAATTCAAATTTATTAAGCTTAATGATTTTATTAGCGTAATTTGATGTAAATAATTAATTATTCTAATTTCGTTTCGTTTTACAGATTTATCGATGATTTCGAATTCATAATTGAATGTAATTAATCATTGTCGTTACGAACCATTCTAGACAAATTCGTTCACGACAGTGATTTTATTATATTCTTATGATTTCGATCTTCGGTTAAAAATATATATTTTCGTTCTTTCTCGTATTTTGGGTTTTAATATTTTTAATTCGTCTGCGATTATATCTTCGTCAGGTGATTACGACCTTGTTTTGGAGTTATATTTCGTTAACGAAGTATATTAATTAAATTATAGAATTTCTATTTAAATAGTTAAATTTATTTTAATGATTTTATCCGTAGAAAATATTTCCAACTTTAAATTTATTCGTTTTCGAAAATTGTTAATATCTTCGAGAAGTTTTAAATTAAAAAGATTTCGGAGTTTATTGATGAATTTCTTCCCGGAATTAATTTTCTTCCATTTTACGATTTTTGGTTTACGGAAAACCGATTTCGGAAATTATTTAAATTAGTCTCGGTTTATTAGAATTTAATTTAAATATTTACTTTTATGCTTTTAAATATTATTTTGAGGTCTTATAATGTATTTCCGTAAATAATATAAATTTTTACGTACGTTGGTAAGTTTTTTCGAAAATGTTTCCGAAATTCTTTATGTAGCTTTTATATCGATTTTAAGCCTTCGGAACCTTACGAAATAATTTTCATTTAATGAATTTTAGATAAAATTCCCCAATAATAGTTTTTAAATTTTTAGTAGTTTATTTTATATGTGTATTTGTAAAAAAAAAAAAAAAAAAAAAACCCGTCGACCACACCCCGACCCCCCCTTTCTTTTTCTTTCTCTCTCCTCTTTCCCTGCCTGTGCTCCCCGACCCCCTGCGCCTTGCGTTGTCCCGCAACCCTAGCCAGCCACCACCTTCTCTTCAGCTCCTCCCTGCTCGCCGACCTCCAGCCACCGTCGACCACCACCACAGCAACCACAACAGCAGCAGGCGCGCGACAGCAGCCCACGCAGCAGCGCGTCAGCAGCGGGCGACAGTAGCGGGCGACAGCAACAGCAGCAGGCCACGCAGCCCGCGCCACCGCCCGGCCACCGGCGAGCCCTGCTGACCACCGGCGAGCCACCCTTGTTCCCCGACGAAGCTTCTCCGGCATTTTCTTGTCCCGATTGTGTTGATTTCTTTCGGTATAAATTTCCGAAAACCCTAACCCTTGTTTTGGTTAATTGGGTATGAATTAGCTTATAAAAAGCTAAATTGATTGTTTGATTATGTATATATGTGTTGTAAGAATGATTTGGATAGGTTAATTGTATGGTTGTTTTGGAATTTTGGAAAAATTGGATTTTTAGCCGGGTTATGCCCAAATTTTTCGGATCCGCCCGTTTTTGTGATTTCGGACAAATTGATTATACAATATGTTTTAAAATGTATCCAATTTCGTTTTGGAATTATCAATTTGAGAAATTTATGCAGGTTTTATCGGAATTTGATTCCTAGGTCAAATTTCGGGTATAATGAAATTGGGTCATAAAATTGAGCTATTCCACTCAATTGATTTTATAATATTGTTTAAAATGTATTTAATTTTATATTGGAAGTGTTGATTTGGAAAAATTGTGCGTAATTTATCGGAATTGAATTTTTAGGTCAAAACTCCCGCGGGTTTAAATTGGATTTTGTAATTGGGTTATTTTATTCAATTGACTATATAAATTATATTAGAATATGTTTAATTACATTTCCGAACCGTCAATTGATATGCTTTGGCAATAATTAATCAGATTTGCGTTCCGGGCTCAAAAACCCTAATTGGGCTAAATTGTGTATTTCTTTTATTAGTTTTGAGCAATTGATTATTTGATATGTTATAAAATGTGTTTAATTGCATTTTTAAACATTCAATTTGATTAAATTTGTAGAATTTTACCGAATCATATTTTCGGGCTTAAAACCCTAGATTTTAAGTGAGGTTATGAAATTAGTTATTTGTATAGTTGTTTTGCTAAAATTAGATTTATAGAAGTAGTTGAAATGATCCTAATTACTTTCTAATACCTTTAATTGTAATTAATTGATTTGAATTACTTGAGTTGTGTCATGGGCTTTAAAACCCAAATTTTTAAAAATGGATTGTTTGGAATTGGTTAATCGGAAGATTGTTTTGTTGAAATTTAATTATCTGGATTTATCTAAAATTAGTTTAATTGTATTTTAAAACTATCAATTTGAGGTAATCAAAGTAATTTGGTCGATTCGTAGTTAGGCATTTAAAACCCTAATCTTCGGGGATGATTTTGTAGAATTAATTTTGCTATGTGTAGTTTATCTAATCGATTTCTATCTTTGGGTTTTACATCATTTAAATTATGTTTTAACCTAATCGGTTGGGATTTGATTCTATGTAAATTGGTTGGATTACTTATTTAGTTGTAAAACCTAATAAATAAGTTATTTTCGATAAATTAACCTATGATCGATTATTCTTCTCGGGTTTCCAAACTAATTTGAAATGTCCTAAGTGTGTTTGTATTAATCTGTTTTGATTTATATTTAATCTTAAATCTTAATAGAGCTATGCTTTTAAGTCCCAAGTTTTGGACACATTTTCCAAGAAAAATAGTTTGTGTCTCTTTGTATCGATTAAATTATAATAATTGAAATTATTGATTGATAGAATAGTTTCTAATTTAGTTTTCGATTTCTATCGGGTCTAGGAAAGCTTTCTCGTGGACCCACGAACTAGGGATCTCTTTCCCTCTTATAGGTGAACCGGGTCAAACCCCGAGAGGTGTAGGAGCGTGCTCCAAGCCCGGCGCCGATTTAGGTAAGGACGTAACTAAGGCCACTTGTGTGCTCTGCATGTTTTAAGTGTCTTATATGCTTTGTACAATTGTGTGCTATAATCTGTATACTATGTGTTATTTGTGAAGCGCAGCATGGATCCGAGGTACGTCCCCGTATCCTAATCTTCGTGTACTAATCTGTTGTGGTACAAGTGTGATGTGTTGTGATGTGGTGTGATGTGACGTGACCCCTACGTCATGTAGGTTGGGTAATGTGAGAGAGTGTGGTGAAGTGGGGGACTTGAAAAAGAAAAATAAGAGGTTAGAATGACCAAAGGGGAGTATGTTGGCTAAACAAGGTAAGGACGACCTAAGGAATTCACCATTTGTGAGATAATGAGGAGAAGAGGGAATTAAGTAAACAAAAGGGCGGGTATAAATTAAGGTTAAGGTGGTATTAGGGTTTATATGGTTGTATTAATGAGTACTTGGTGGTATTGAGGACTTATTGTGGTATTAGGATTTATATGGTTGTATTAATGAGTACTTGGTGGTATTAAGGACTTATTGTGGTATTAGGATTTATATGGTTGTATTAATGAGTACTTGGTAGTATTAAGGACTTATTGTGGTATTAGGATTTATATGGTTGTATTTATGATTACTTGGTGGTATTAAATACTTATGGTGGTATTAGGGTTTGTAAGGGGTATTAGGGTTCATATAGTTGTTTTAATGATTACTTGGTGGTATTAATGACTTATGGTGGTATTAGGGTTTGTAAGGTGGTATTAGGGTTCATATAGTTGTTTTAATGATTACTTGGTGGTATTAATGACCTATGGTGGTATTAGGGTTTTTAAGGTGGTATTGGGGTTTATATAGTGGTATTAATGATTACTTGGTGGTATTAATGACTTGTGGTGGTATTAGGGTTGCAAGGTGGTATTAAGGTTTATATAGTCGTATTAATGATTACTTGGTGGTATTAATGGCCTATGGTGGTATTAGGGTTTTCGTGACGGTATTATGGTTGTTATGGACAAATAAGGCTAAGAATGGTTAACCATGGCTTGGTGTGGACAATCATGGTTCGTATGTCGGTTTAGAGTTGTTTAGTGATACTATGTGCATTATTGAGTAAAGTATAGTTATGAATGTGGAATTTTACCGTTTGTGATGTGTAAGAATGTAATGAATGATTTATGCATGTCAAGGACCTGATGTGATTCAATAAGATACGATTAAGACATTAATTACGTAAAGAGAAAGACTGATGAGCCCGACCCAGTCCGTTCCACCGGTTATTAATAGTGGTCAGAGGCGTTTTGCCCTGTGATTATATTTCCGGACCACCGGCTATAATAGTGGAGGGATTCGGGCTCGACAGACCCAAACGAATAAGTTAAACCACGGGAAAGATACTAATCACTTACAGTGGAACACCATGTAAGTGCGGGGCCAGTCCGTTCCACCGGTTATGAATAGCGGTCAGAGGCGTTCTGCCCTGTGTTTTATTTCCGGGCCACCGGCTATAATAGTGGTGGTCACCGTGCTTACAGGTTAAATAAAGAATGTGTGAAAAGAGATTATTATAACACCATGTAAGTGCGGGGCCCGTCCGTTCCACCGGTTATGAATAGTGGTAAGAGGCGTTCTGCCCTGTGTTTTATTTCCGGGCCACCGGCTATAATAGTGGTGGTCACCGTGCTTACAGGTTAAATGAAGATTGTTGGTAAAAGAGATTATTATCATAATAAGAAATAACGGACATGGTATGAGCACGTTTCAGCTTTCCGTTTACTCATCCTGATGTATGGCTGACGTATTGAGCATGTATCTTGTGTATGAATGCATGTTGCTTTTATGATTGTGTGTGGTTGTATGCTTGGCCTTAGCGTCTACGCCTTACTCAGTACTGGACCCGTACTGATACTGCCTTGATTGACCGGGTCCTGTGATGATCCACCGATGGTGGGGAGCAGACCTTTGATGTAGGTTCCGATCGGTTACTAAGTTGGGGGTGGAAGGCTTGAATTGAGTGAGTAGGCGATCCGGACATTTATTCTTCAAGTTTCGTTTAATAGTATTCATCTTTGGAAGTTGCAAGTATTGTTTTCAGATTTCTAAGGGTTTTGTAATTGACTTTAAATTTCTCGTATTCTGATAAGTGTTTACTATTCGGATTTAATTGTGTGATTGTATTTAAAATTTGGATTTAATTGGTTGACAGGTTTTAGCCTTGCATCTAACATGAGATAGATGGTTGACATTTATCTTGTGTTAGATGTGGCGGTAACATTTTCCAAATTCGCTCCTAGCTTCCGCTTTAATCTTTCAATTTTTTTTTTCAGGAGTGAAATTTGGGGGTGTTACATAAACTAAGACATTTATATGAATAAAAATATAAATATCAACTGATATGAGATTTTTAATTTTAATATTTTTTTATAAAAGTTATTAAAATTATTAAATAATATTTTTTTATATGAATAGTGAATATATATAATATTCAGTTTATGTTCGGTCTATTTTTTTTTAATATCAAAGCTAAGATACGTGTAACAGATATTTGATTTAATTTTCTATCTGGTGCATATAATTTTTTTCATTTTAAGTACCCCTACTCATACTAATTATTTTAAAGACAATCCTAACCAATATTACCAAAATTCTATTCATACAACTAATGTAATCGGTTGTTTAAGCTGGCTAAAGCACTGTCAACTAATTACTAATATAGTATGTTATATATTATTAGTTGTAAGCTAATTGTCAAACAAGGCGGAAGACATTGCCATGTCTACTTTTTATTCGTAAGCAGCGGCAAAGAATCGTGAAGCAATGCGGCAAAATCCTATCTAAGGTATTAACAATTAACCTTCCCCCCCCCAATCCAAGCATAAACCTATAATTTTTTCTATTCTAGGAATAATTATTGTTAATTATTTTAATGACGGAATAGTTACCGGATGATGACAATTTCCGGCATCACACGAACATGTGATAACTTGAATATATTTTCAAAATTTTCTTGTAATTTTTATAATTACCAAAAACTCAAAATACGTACTAGTCTAATCATAATTCTAAGTCACTATTGATCGCTGATTAGATTAATATTAGCTAAATCCATCTAGTCTAATGATAGTTGAAGAAATAAAAATAATAACTTTCCAGGCTTTCGACCTGATACGACTACGAGTATACGACCACCTTCCGTTTCTGTTTTCAGCCACCAACCACTGCCTTCTTCCTAGTCTGCTACTATTGTTAGATGCCATCATCGACTGCTGATATCTACCATCATCGACTACATTGCACTTTATTACTAGCACCTAGCTTCGCTGTTGTCTTCGACGTCCATGTAAGGTATAATGTTCAAACTACCTCTATATTCCTCCTCTTCTTCTTTTTTTCTTTTCCCAATTTATTCTTGAATTGATTTTGTTTCATCAATAACTTTATTTCCTCATTTATTCTATTTGTTATCTTCCTTCATCTTTTGAAGCCCTAATTTTTTGTTTCCACTACTTTCTATATTAACAATTTGTTTGGATTGAGGTAAATTGGACTGAGAGCAATGATTAAAAATTAATGTAATTTGGATGAATTTAAACACATAAAAGTAAGTACTTTAAAAATTATATTTAAATTGAGGTTAATCAATTTAGCACTTGTTTGATTTTACTTTTAATTTTTTTTATAAAAGTAATTAGAAGTAATTTTAAGTTAATTAGTAGTGTTTGGTATTATTTTTAAAATTTTATTATAAAAAATTAATTAATAATAATTAATTTCTAAAAGTAGTAAACTAATAATAAATTTGACCTACTTTTAAAAGTAATCTTGTTTGGAAAGTTGACTGTTACCACTCTTTCACAAACGACCTTTTTTGCTCCACTCCAATCCTCTATTTCATGCATAGTATTAAAAATCGGATCATATCGATTGATAATACTAGTCATGAACCAATTACCAAAACGGTCTGGATATATTGTTAAACTTGGTCTGTTAAAAAAAGTTGGCAGTGGAAAAAACTGGCCAATTTAAAAAAAAAAATTAATAACCACCTGTTTATTTATAAACCACATTGATTTTATTAATAGACCTAAAATACCTGACTTACCTTTAAATTGAAATTATGACAATATACTGTTAGGTATGGGGGTAACAATGTCATTTTATTCGGTTTATTCTAATGATACCTGATAACAGTACCCTTCAAAATCTTCATCTCTGTCCTCCATCTGCACTTTTCCATCGTCTTCAATTGATAATCTTCACCGCCGAGTAGGTTCGTCATCCTTTTTTCTTCGTCTCGAGAACGCAGCGTTCACCATCATCTTCATCTTGTTCTGAATCTCTATCTGTTGCACTCTGCTATCGTCTTCATCTTCTAAACCTTGTCATCGATTAGGTTTATCATCCATTTTTTTTTCTGTCCATCTTCTTTAGCTCGAGAATGTAGCAGTAGCCATCGTCGCCATCATCTTCGTCTGGATCTGCATCCTCCATTGTCATGGATTTTTCATAGCTTGGTGTCCTTTCTAATTTTAGGTAAGTACATAATCTTACATCCTAGCTTGATTGTTGATAAGTGTTTTGTGACATCTATCTTAGTTTTCTGCATTTCGATATCTATCTTTTCTCTGATTATTTAGCGTATTCACCTGAACGATAACTTGTTTAAGCTCGATTTGCGCCTTTCTTATGTGTAGAAATTATTGCTAGTGTTTAGTTTACATTTGTAACTGCAATCGACCTTGATTTGTGCCTTTCTTATGTGTCTTTAAGCTTTGATTATATGGCAGTGCTATTCGACCTTGATTTGTTCGACTGTTGAACTGATTGCTCAAATTTGCTCAACCATGATTTGCTGAGACAATAACAATGTTTGTCTTTAGATATTTGGTTTTTAATTTGTTATAACCCTGTGTAATCAATCGTTCAATTCAATCTCATTTGTTGTGCAATCTTGTGGCTCTCCTCCTCGTCGGTCAATAGCTGTTCACTTCCAGGTCTCTTTTGAGGTATTCAATTGTTGATCCTAACTCAACCACTATCTCATCTTTAGAGTCAGTAGCCTTGCTGATCTCTTCTGCCATCTTCTCCATCTTTCTTTTGGTAACTTGGAGGTTTGCTTTAGCCTCCTTAAACTGACCTTCAAGTTGCTTGTTGGCTCAGCTTCCAGTTTTAGTTCAAGGCTAGGTTGTTAGCTCATCTTTTCGCAAACGCACATTATGTTGAAGCCTAGGTTTTAGTTCAATATTCTTAGCTTCCATTTGGCCTAGCCTTTTTGAATATTCATTTTTCGCTCTCTCTATTTGCAGCTCTAATTGGCTTTTCACATTCTGTATTTAATTCTGCACAAGAATTCCCTAGCTCATTTACAATATATGACCTAATTAATTTTGAAGTATTTGATGCAATTGGCTCTTGGATTCTTATGGATGAGCCAAATGGCTTGAATAATGAAGACCTAGAGTTGCTGATAAATGAATTAGCTTCTGTCACTATTCAAGACAACTCTAATGAGGGTATAAAGCTCATAAATTTTATTGCTTATATAAATTGAGTCTTATAATTTAAGTAATTATTTTCATTCTATTTTTGTTGATGTATTGGATGAGTTTGATGAAAATAGAGATGATGAAGTTGATGGGGAGAGTAGAGATGATGATGCAGATAATCGCATGTATGAAAATGTCATCCCTATATTTTCTAACAATGGACATGATATGGATAATCTATAGGATTGAATGATTACTTATTTGATGGAACTATTTACTTTGTATAATTGATTTGGAGCTTCTGAACTAATGTGTTTAATTTTAAGTTGTGGAGGAATATTTAAGAGACTTGATGTCGAATTATATTATTTTATAACCTTGTTTTATATGTAAGAGATTTTTGATATGAAATTTTGTTATTTTATGATCTTATATGAATATGCAATGATCTTTTTATGATAAAATGTATTATTTTGTGATATATGATAACTATTATTAAGTGTTAAATTATATTTTTAATCAATTATGGATAGATTTGACTTTAATTGAGTGAAATGGTCAAAGTACTGGTTTGACTAGTTCGAACCACTAGTCTAACCAACGAGCCACTATTATTTGCCGGTGGATTAGTCTCCAGGACACCCCGGCTCCTGGCCACTATTATTCGCTAGTGGATCGGTCTGGGTCTGGCTCAACAATCTTTCTCTTTAAATAGTTAATATTTTATTCGTATCTTATTCGACAAATTTTCACCCTAGACACGCATGGCAAACTCCATCTATAATTATCCCAAGAGGGCTCGTCCTATATCTTGAGATGCACCTCCTAACATGCCTCAACATCCCGTCCTTATCCCACTTACTTATACTGGAGGCCTAACTCCTAAGTGTGTGGGCCGATGCCCACTAGCTTATACCTCTAACTCTACTCACTGCCTTACCTTAGGGTTTTCTCTAGAAATCCTAATTTGGGCCTATGCGGCCCATCCTTCTCTACCTCACACAACCAAGGCCGTTTTAAGACCCCACTCATCACATTCCTTAGATTCAACCCTCATCATTTCACTTTACTCCCCGAAAACACATGTGACTATGAAATCCTAGGTGGCCACACCAAACCCTAGCCGGCCATACCAACCCTAACATCCTTCTTTCCACCTGTCACTCTTCCATTTCTCACCTTCTACTCTTGCTTTCTCATGATACCCATACCCAACCTACACATGACATTCCTCCACCCTCATCTCATACTCCACTCACCCTCAATTATTTTTACTTTCATCACCATCTCAAATTAAAGTTTTCCTCCTAAACTCTAGCTAGGTCTCCTGTGCACCCTTATACTAACCCATATACTATTTTTCACCAAAATCCTCCAATCACCCAAATAACTGTAACACCCTGAAAATTTACACATTTTTTTTAAAGCAAGACTCATAAATTAAAACCATAAATTCTAGGGATATTACCGCCACACTTAATACCACATCGGTTCACTCTTACCGTTTTGGTACCAAGTGCTAAGGCTAAGAAAACACTATTAGTAATACCATAAAATCTAAATTTATAAAAAAAAAGAGAATCAGAGTACGCGTCAGTCTTACATAATTCGAAATACCAGATATTATTTTTCAGATAATAACTAAACGACGTTAATAAAATCGTTTCCGTAACTCAAATATAATAAAAATAACATGAGTCATAAATTAAAAAGGAATACAGCCACGTCTCTCTAGAAATCGATTCAACCCAGCTATCACTCTGCCCCTCCTGATGTCCCATAGACATCGATAGTATCAAAGTAGGTTATGGAGGCCTGTGCAAGGAGAATCGAATGATGCGAATGGTGTAATTAACTAGAGGGCATTGCAAGGAAGAGTTTTAGAGGAAGAAGAGGCGGTGACGTCGGAGGAAAGCGTGTCTAAAGGGGCGGTGGCACACAGACTGGTGCTTAGGGTTTCGGGGAAAGAAATCTCGAAACCAAGCCATACGAGGGGTATTTATAGTGGTGAAGGGTAGGCTCGAGTTGTGGAGGTTACCAGGAGGTCAAAGCCGGTGAGAAGATGGGTTGGTTATGCCGTTGATCGGGCGGCACAATTTCAAAATACCTTTGCGAGGGAAATGGGGGCAAACGTGGGGTAGAAAAGGAGAATGGGGTAATTCAAATTGAAGTGTGCATCGAGGGGAAGAGAATGGGAGGGAGAAAGGCTGGTCACGACACGTGTGGCCGGCGGCGCCATTTTCGGGGGAGGTGGAAGGTTGCAGTTATGGCATCGGGGAAGAAGAGGAAGAAGACAATAGGGGAAAGGTTGGATTGGGCGGTTTGGCGGAAAGAAAAGAAGGAAAAGGAAAGGGAGGAGGGCGAACTGAGTGACGATATTTAAAGTCATGGGGCAAAACGCAGAGTTTTGAAGGATAAGAGAGCAAAACGCGGCGCAGGGTTAAATGAGGGATTTTGGGCTGTGGGAAACAGCCGGCGCCGAAGGAAGGGAGGAAAGGTTTGGGCCGATGCGACAGACCCAATTCGGGAAGGAAAAGAAAGAGAAAAGAAGAAGAAGGAAAAGAAAGAAAAAGAAAGAAAAAGGAAGAAAGAAAAGGAAAAAGGAAAAGGAGAAGAGAAAATAGGAAGGTTGGGTTAAATAAATTAATTAAAATATTTGGGATATTTAAAAATAATAATATTTAAATAGAATAATATTTAAATTCCTTTTTAGGCTAAATTAGGATTTTTAAAAGATTTTCCAAAAATTTCATTTTAAATTAATAAATCACTCGAATTTTATTCAATTAAATTATTTATAAAATTAGCATTAATTTGAAACTATTTTCTCTTTCTTAATTTAAATAAAATAATTTATTTAAATAAATTCCCAAATTAAAATCTTTAATTAGTTAAAATACCCAAATTTCCTCTAATTAACATATTTATAAAATTCCTTATTAATTTGCCCTAATAAATTTTCTTTTGTTTTAGTAAAAATACTTATATTCTCATCAAAGTGAATCTCATGGCCCTCAACAGGCTCAGATCTCGTTAATTCACTTATATCATCAACCCCAATCCTCCCTAGTTTATGTTTCCTATTCCTTTTTAGCTTTTTTTCAGCCTCGACACCACCAACAGCCACCTTATCCTGCTTGCCATTTCCCACATAACCCATATGCTCCTTGGATCTTTTTCTCTTCTTTGTGGAATTTAACTTGGTGGAACCACCTGGATGCGGGGGCCCGCTGTCAATGTCCTCATTTACATGAATAGCATCCCTACCTAAAGCATCAAGATTAGCAGTCTCCCTGCAAATGCCATATGTTCCACTGCTTAACAAGTGTTTCATTTTCTTATGCCTTTTCTTGCCTACCTCAACCGGTGTAATAGCACATTTCCCTTGTTGCACTGCATCAGAATGGCATCTTTTTTGTTTCTTTTTCTCCTTCTTCTTCTTCTTCTCAGAGCTATCAAGAGCGTTGCTGTCCATTCTGAAGGCCAATGCACTTTCCACTCAACAATTCTGAAACCAAGATAATTTAACAATAAAAGCATATCAGAAGCTGCATTAACCATCCAAGTTGTTGTAAGCAAAAAGTTAAAAGAAAATAGTAAGAAACAACAAGAATTTTCTATCATCAATATTATCAAGTTTTGGATATGTGAACCAGTCTTAATGGCTTGCAGGCTGTTGTCGTTTGAGCACCTCATCATGGCCATCTAGTGCTTTCAATAACCTTGGTTTTAGTGTTTCTTCTTATTGTATATGTTTCAAAGTCCACAAATCTTCTATTGACAATGATGAAATATGATAGCAAGACCTGGTGGTGAACATAGGTCTAGGATTTTCAGTCCATGGTGTTACGATATGCCATGAATAAATAAGTTGGAAAAATATTTTACCAGAAATAGATTGCAGACCAATTAACAAAATTAGAATCAATGCCACATACCACATGTTGGTAGTTCAATGAAAGTTTATGAGAAAACCAATTAGTATTGAATTATAATAACGTATTGTTATTTATTATCTTCACATGTACTACCAAATAACATGTATTTTTTCATTCTAAGGCAAATTTAGGATTACTAAGACAATTTAACATATAGTAACTCACTTAAATCTTCTAATATAATATAAAATACTAGTTTATTGAATGTTTATATTCAAATTATCAATAAAGAATAATTAGAGCATACGGTAAAATAAAAATAAAAATTCAAACGCAAGAACAGCGGCACAATTTATCGTTCGCAACGCTTTGATACTGTGACAGTGCGACCACGATTGCAATTTTATTGCCCGACTTGAGCTCAAGTTGTTCACATATTTGTAAGGCTTGAGCTTGGCTAGAGAATACCTCGGGTTGCTCAGCTCAGCTGAACTTGTTTAAGTAAATTGAGCTTCATTGGCTTCTTTATACATATCATACTTAACTATGCGGCTTGTTTAATTTATAAACAAGCCAAACCGCCTTGATTAACTAGTCAAATTGATTAATGGATCATCTAGGTATCTGCAAAATAAATGAGTCAAATTAGCAAGATTAACTATTTGAATTGATTAATGGCTCCTCTAGGTATCCAGCCCTTTATTAACTAAATCCTAGATGTAGCAGCCAGCAGATAAATAACAACGGCTGCTGCCACTGGCACTCTAATAAAATTGACACCATCCCCAACCCCAATTCCGAAGCCAACATCAGCACGCATCTTCACTAACCAATACTCATACAATCAACAAAGATCACCAGTAACCTTATCCACTCAATCTTGTTCAATGACCCTAGAAGAGACCCATATTCAAATCCTCAATGACCCTACAATAGTCGCACCAAACGGCAAAAATGGCAGCACATTGATGCCCTAAAATATTAGCCGCAATCATGACCACGAGGACAGAAAGCCATATCTGTTATGTATATACAGTCATCAATGAATAGCCCCGAACTCACATATCCTTAGTTACCAGAAAAATCACCCTAATTAAGAATATTGACACAAAATCCAATATGAAAAGAAAATTACAAATTGGGCAGAAATATATTAACCTGAGAATAAATCGATACTCAACATTAAATTGAATACATATCCAAGTTACATCAAACTTAGAATAAAATTGAATTGAAAATAAAACAAATAATTCAAGAAATTCACCTAATTTTAGATGAGAAGATAATCTCGAGAGCTGCAAAATGTTCAATCTCTCACAAACGCAGCAAGGAGAGTACGAAGAGGAGCAGCTCAGCAAGCAAAGAAGCAGACGAAAAAATGGGTCAGAAATATCTGGCGGGCAAGAAGACGATGCGTCAATGAAGGCAGTCGCAAGTAGGGTGCAGGAAGTCGAAGGAGCCAACAAAGTGAGGTACAACTTTTATGGCACGTTTGAATTTTGGTAAATCACAACGATCATAATGAAATACCCAAAACTACAATTTTGAAATTATAACAAATGAAAAATTTATTAGAAAAATTAATTGAATAAATTATTTTATTAAAATAAAAAGGATTAATTAAGACAAAATCAAAAGAAAATTTATAAATAATTTAAAATATAATATTACTAAAACAATGAAGAAGGAGAAGGAGAAGGCGAAGGTGAAGGGGAAGGGGGAGGGGGAGGGGGAGGGGGAGGGGGAAGAGGAAGAAGAGGATGAGGATGAGGATGAGGGATAGATGAGGATGTGGATGAGGATGATAAGGATAGGGATAGGGATAGGGATAGTCATAATATTTATTAAAATAGGGTTCGACTTCTTCAAATAATAATGGGATAAATATCCCGAGGCTACATTTAGTAATAATAATGGTAAAACAACAACAACAATAACTAAAAGCATAATGCTAATACTAGTAATAGTCAAATAGTATATAACAATAATAGGGTTTGAATATTTATAATAGTAATAAAAGTGATAATATGTCAAAGTTAGCATTAATAATAATAATAATAATGGTAATAATGATAATAATAAAAATAATAGTAATAATGATAATAAAAGCAATGATAATCAAAATAATAATAATAATAATAATAATATCCTAATGTTGTAAATAATAATAATTATGATAAATAGTAATAATAATGACAACATAATGATTATAACAATAATAATAATAGTAATAATAATAATATATATACAAATAAAAAGAATAGTGTTTGCATAATTAGGGTTTAAGGGTTGAGAGGGGTTAAGACACCATCTAGGGTTGGTGGTGACCGATGGCGGGGAAAAGGAAAAAAAGTTGGGTGGTTAGGGTAGGAGAGGGGGAATGAGAGCGGGATTTGAGGTAGTGGAGGCTGCCAAGGCTGAGAGGGTTGGAGTGGTGGTGGTGGAGCAACCAAAGGCGGCTACAGTGTGGTGGCCAAGAGTGGTGGAGAGGGAGGAAGGGAGGAGGAGAGGGAGGTAGGGGAAGGTCTGCTGGTGATTTTGGAGGGTATAAGGGGTGGTGGTTGCGGCGGGAGTGGCGGTGGATGGCCGCACAAGGGTGGCCATGGCTGGGTTAAGGTTCATTGAATGACCAACTTTGCACAGCCAAGGTGGCTTGTGCAAGGAGTATTGAGGGTGGTGAGGGGTGTAGCTTGGTTGAGGGTGGCACAGGGAGTAGTTTGGGTGGTGGTTTGGTCAGTGGTGCTAGACAATGGCGGCGCAACATGCGGCGGCGCACAAGGGTGGGATTTCTAGGTTAAGAGAAAAAGTTTGAATTGGGGGGGGGGTGGATGAAGGGTATTTATAGGCCATGGATGAGGTGGAATAACAGAGAGGGAAGAGAGAAGGTCGGCGGCACACGTGCAGGTCTCCGCCTAGAGGCCTATGGCCGGAGTAGGCCTGTGATTTTTGTAGGGGCCGGATGCTCGGGAAGGGGAAAAGGAAGAGAGAGAGAGCTAGCGTGAGGGGAGAGAGAGAGAGGCTAAGATTGGGTGGAGGAGAGAGAGGGAGTGATAGGGAAGGGGACATATGCTGCGGGCCGATGTGTGGCGGTGTAGAGACCGCGTGCCTACGTCGGAATGTGGGAAGGTTGGGCATTGGGGAGAGAGAGGGTTGGAGGAAAGAAGGAGAGAAGAAGGTGTGGACCAATCGGTCCAAGAAAAAAAAGAAAGAAAAGAAGGGGAGGGCTAGACAGGGTCATGAGGCGGGGGGGAGAAAGGTGCGGTGGGCCTTGGGCCGCGCAGAAAGAAGGGAGAGGGGAGAGGGGAGAGGGGAGAGGGTTTAGGCCGCAAGGGTGAGTTGGCCCAGGCCGGGAAAGGGAAAGGGAAGAAAGAAAAAGGGATAGGAGAGGAGGGGAAGAAAAGGAAAGAGAAGAGAGGGAAAAAGGAAAAAAAAAAGGAAAAAAGAGAAAAATAGGTGAGTTTGATGTATTTAAAATATTTTGGTATTTTGGAGTATTTTAAAAATAATAATAATTAAATTTATTTTTTAGGTTAATTTAGAATTTTTGAGACATTTTTTCAAAATTCTATTTTAATTAGAAAAATACCCTAAATTTTTCTAATTAAATTATTTATAAATTTTCTTTTGATTTTGTCTTAATTAATCCTTTTTATTTTAATAAAATAATTTATTCAATTAATTTTTCTAATAAATTTTTAATTTGTTATAATTTCAAAATTGTAGTTTTGGATATTTCATTATGATCGTTGTGATTTACCAAAATTCAAACGTGCCATAAAAGTTGTACCTCACTTTGTTGGCTCCTTCGACTTCCTGCACCCTACTTGCGACTGCCTTCATTGACGCATCGTCTTCTTGCCTGCCAGATATTTCTGACCCATTTTTTCGTCTGCTTCTTTGCTTGCTGAGCTGCTCCTCTTCGTACTCTCCTTGCTGCGTTTGTGAGAGATTGAACATTTTGCAGCTCTCGAGATTATCTTCTCATCTAAAATTAGGTGAATTTCTTGAATTATTTGTTTTATTTTCAATTCAATTTTATTCTAAGTTTGATGTAACTTGGATATGTATTCAATTTAATGTTGAGTATCGATTTATTCTCAGGTTAATATATTTCTGCCCAATTTGTAATTTTCTTTTCATATTGGATTTTGTGTCAATATTCTTAATTAGGGTGATTTTTCTGGTAACTAAGGATATGTGAGTTCGGGGCTATTCATTGATGACTGTATATACATAACAGATATGGCTTTCTGTCCTCGTGGTCATGATTGCGGCTAATATTTTAGGGCATCAATGTGCTGCCATTTTTGCCGTTTGGTGCGACTATTGTAGGGTCATTGAGGATTTGAATATGGGTCTCTTCTAGGGTCATTGAACAAGATTGAGTGGATAAGGTTACTGGTGATCTTTGTTGATTGTATGAGTATTGGTTAGTGAAGATGCGTGCTGATGTTGGCTTCGGAATTGGGGTTGGGGATGGTGTCAATTTTATTAGAGTGCCAGTGGCAGCAGCCGTTGTTATTTATCTGCTGGCTGCTACATCTAGGATTTAGTTAATAAAGGGCTGGATACCTAGAGGAGCCATTAATCAATTCAAATAGTTAATCTTGCTAATTTGACTCATTTATTTTGCAGATACCTAGATGATCCATTAATCAATTTGACTAGTTAATCAAGGCGGTTTGGCTTGTTTATAAATTAAACAAGCCGCATAGTTAAGTATGATATGTATAAAGAAGCCAATGAAGCTCAATTTACTTAAACAAGTTCAGCTGAGCTGAGCAACCCGAGGTATTCTCTAGCCAAGCTCAAGCCTTACAAATATGTGAACAACTTGAGCTCAAGTCGGGCAATAAAATTGCAATCGTGGTCGCACTGTCACAGTATCAAAGCGTTGCGAACGATAAATTGTGCCGCTGTTCTTGCGTTTGAATTTTTATTTTTATTTTACCGTATGCTCTAATTATTCTTTATTGATAATTTGAATATAAACATTCAATAAACTAGTATTTTATATTATATTAGAAGATTTAAGTGAGTTACTATATGTTAAATTGTCTTAGTAATCCTAAATTTGCCTTAGAATGAAAAAATACATGTTATTTGGTAGTACATGTGAAGATAATAAATAACAATACGTTATTATAATTCAATACTAATTGGTTTTCTCATAAACTTTCATTGAACTACCAACATGTGGTATGTGGCATTGATTCTAATTTTGTTAATTGGTCTGCAATCTATTTCTGGTAAAATATTTTTCCAACTTATTTATTCATGGCATATCGTAACACCATGGACTGAAAATCCTAGACCTATGTTCACCACCAGGTCTTGCTATCATATTTCATCATTGTCAATAGAAGATTTGTGGACTTTGAAACATATACAATAAGAAGAAACACTAAAACCAAGGTTATTGAAAGCACTAGATGGCCATGATGAGGTGCTCAAACGACAACAGCCTGCAAGCCATTAAGACTGGTTCACATATCCAAAACTTGATAATATTGATGATAGAAAATTCTTGTTGTTTCTTACTATTTTCTTTTAACTTTTTGCTTACAACAACTTGGATGGTTAATGCAGCTTCTGATATGCTTTTATTGTTAAATTATCTTGGTTTCAGAATTGTTGAGTGGAAAGTGCATTGGCCTTCAGAATGGACAGCAACGCTCTTGATAGCTCTGAGAAGAAGAAGAAGAAGGAGAAAAAGAAACAAAAAAGATGCCATTCTGATGCAGTGCAACAAGGGAAATGTGCTATTACACCGGTTGAGGTAGGCAAGAAAAGGCATAAGAAAATGAAACACTTGTTAAGCAGTGGAACATATGGCATTTGCAGGGAGACTGCTAATCTTGATGCTTTAGGTAGGGATGCTATTCATGTAAATGAGGACATTGACAGCGGGCCCCCGCATCCAGGTGGTTCCACCAAGTTAAATTCCACAAAGAAGAGAAAAAGATCCAAGGAGCATATGGGTTATGTGGGAAATGGCAAGCAGGATAAGGTGGCTGTTGGTGGTGTCGAGGCTGAAAAAAAGCTAAAAAGGAATAGGAAACATAAACTAGGGAGGATTGGGGTTGATGATATAAGTGAATTAACGAGATCTGAGCCTGTTGAGGGCCATGAGATTCACTTTGATGAGAATATAAGTATTTTACTAAAACAAAAGAAAATTTATTAGGGCAAATTAATAAGGAATTTTATAAATATGTTAATTAGAGGAAATTTGGGTATTTTAACTAATTAAAGATTTTAATTTGGGAATTTATTTAAATAAATTATTTTATTTAAATTAAGAAAGAGAAAATAGTTTCAAATTAATGCTAATTTTATAAATAATTTAATTGAATAAAATTCGAGTGATTTATTAATTT